>CM050328.1:14642500-15935000 GCA_027405865.1 Salix purpurea | reverse complement strand
TCGGGTGGTCGTATTACCATCCTTAAGAGTATTCTTACTTCGATGCCTCTTTATCTTTTACATGTTATTGTGCCTCCCAAATCGGTTATGTGCAGGATTGAAAGGCTATTCAATAAATTCTTGTGGAGCTCCAAGGGGCAAAAAAGAATTCATTGGGAGTGTTGGGAGGACTTATGTTATCCTGTAGAGAAAGGGGGTCTTGGCATGCGGAGACTTCAGGACCTTGTCAATGCTATGAGTTTGAAGCTTTGGTGGCGGTTTCGTACCGTAAATAACCTCTGGTCAAATTTCATGAAATGTAAATATGGTTATAACAGTGCTTCCTTTTCAGGTGGTGTGAACGTCCATGATTCTTCTATTTGGAAAAGACTCTCTAAGGTCGGTCGTGCTTGCGATAATCTTATACGCTGGAAGGTTGGTTGTGGTAAGATTAATTTTTGGCATGATATTTGGGTAGATGATTCTGCTTTATCCAGGTATAGTCCTCCAATTGGAGAGTCCCATCTCCCTGTTTCCTTTTATTGGAGAAACAATACGTGGTATCTAGATCAGGTAAGGTCTAAAATTCCAAATGATATTATAGATTCTTTATACCTCATTGATGTTTGCAGTGCCAGAGCTGACCATCCTCTCTGGTCGCTCACTGCAAATGGTGTTTTTACTATGTATAGTGTTTGGAATAGGGTGCGCCAAGTCTCGGTTCGTCAGTCAATTTTTTCAAAAATTTGGCATGCTTCTATTCCTTTAAAAATATCATTTTTTATATGGAGATTGCTTAATGATTTTATTCCAGTTGATATCAGGCTTCAGAGTAAGGGCATCTGCATGGTTTCTAAATGTTATGGTTGTAATCATATTGAATCTTTGGAGAACTTATTTCTGTTCTGTCCTAATGTGTCTCCTGTTTGGAATTTTTTTGTTGCGATGTTCTCTGTTAGTTTGCTTGTTGATGGCTCGATTAGGCACTGGCTTTCTGCATGGTTTTTCTCGGGTGATTATGTTTCTGCAGGTCATATTAGAATTATTATTCCGCTATTTGTTTTATGGTTTATTTGGCTCGAGAGAAACGATGCCAAGCATAGGAACATGAGTTTCTATCCCGATAGGATTCGTTGGAAATGTCAGAAAAAGATTTTCCAACTTTCCAAGCAGGGCTTTTGAAGAGGAGGAATTGGAAGGGTGATATGAAAATGGCCTCTTTTTTTGGGTGTCATTATGTTTTAGATAAAGAGTATTCCCCCAAAATGGTTCAATGGATTAAACCAAAGGAGCACTATTTTAAGCTTAATGTAGATGGGAGTTTTCAAGGGAACAGTGTTGTGGCTGGTGGTGGGGGTATTCTCCGCGACTGGCACGACAATGTTTCCTTCTTTTTCTTCCTTCCGTTAAAAGCCAAATCCGCCTTAAACGCTGAAATTCTAACTTTATATCATTGCCTGAATATTTGCAAAGATAGAGGTATTGGTAGAGTGTGGATTGAAATGGATGCTCTCTCGGTTATTAATCTTGTCCAAAACCGTTGTATTGGGTCCTGGGAGGTATGTTATAGTCTGCAGGGTATTTATGATTGTCTCGATTCTTTTCAATTCCATTTATCTCATATCTACAGGGAAGGTAATCAAGTAGCAGATCATCTTGCTGATTTAGGGTCTAAGGCTGCTAACTTGCACATTGGATCCTCTCTTGATGCTTTTCCTTCTTTAAGAGGAATTATTAGAACTGATAAATTAAATCTTCCTTATTTCCGTCATGCTTTTATTTAGTTTTTATTGGTGCATTTTTACTTCTCTCTAGATTCCGGTAGATACAGGCTGCTTTGGTTTGTTGGAAGTTGTGGCGGCTTGCGATCAATTGAAGCTTTTGTATTTCTTTGGAGGTTTGGTTTGGCCCCCCTCCAAATTGATGCTTGTTTCTAAGGTTTTTTGTATGGAGATGGGGTTTGTCCATCTCTTAGTGTGCTTTGGAGATTTGGTTTGGCCCCCCTCCAATTTTGTAAGTTTCTTTAATTTTTAATAATAAATTCGTCCAGGGTTCCATCCCTGTTTTTTTTTTTAAAAAAACCCAAAACCCTAAACTCTAAAACCCCAAATCCCAAACCCGAAACCCTAAAACCCCAAACCCCAAACCCCAAACTCCTAACCCAAAACCTTAAACCCTAAACCTGAAACCCTAAACCCTAAAACCCCAAACCCCAAATCCTAAACCCCAAACCCGAAACCTTAAAACTTTAAAACCCTAAATCTTATATATATATGAAAAAAATTAAAATATTATTTTAACAAGCATAATTAAATTTCAAGATAAATGAATTTTAAATTATACAATATAAACACAAAGTCAAACACAAAGTCAAACAAACATAATCTTAAATAGAAACAAAATCACAAGTAAATAAAAATAAGGAGGATTTTAATGCTGAAACGACACACCCGGAATGGTACCGAGACATTCCGATGGGAATTTAGCTAGTATTTCCGGAACGAGCCGGAATTAAAACTGAGAAGAAAACGACACCGTTGTCTCGGTTTTTTTATGGCACGAAACATTCCGGTCGTTTCGGCCAGAACAGAACGGTGTTGACAATCCTGTTATATCTTGTTAATAATAGTAATATTTTTTATATATAATTAATAAAATGATAAATTTAATGGACTATGCGAGATATCTTTTGTATATTTTCATAGATCTCTTTTGCAAAATCTACATCACCATACTCTTAATAATTAAAATTTATTCATCAAAGCTTTTTCTCGGTATAGAATGTTTGATTGGCTACCCTTCATTCAATGACAATTCATCGATGAACGGAAATTCTTGTTCCGGAAAGTAGAGAGAATGTACATGTCAGTAAAAGACTAGTGGGTTTTACAAATAGTCTTAATCGTGGGCCAATCTTGAAATTAGTAATAGTTTCCCAACTCCCCATGTTTCCCAACCTTAATGACCGACAATTCTCATGTATTTTTTGTTTTATTCATAGATATTATAATTATTTTATTATATAAAAATATATGAAAAATATAAAAATATACGAAAACAATCAAAAATAAAAAATACCCATGATACAAAGACAAGTACTAAGACGTATTGAGAGACGAAATCGTTAATACATTGTTGTAATCTATAGTGTTTTGTGAGTACATGCACAGTCATTTTCCAAGCTATTTTAGTTTTTTTTTTTTTTTAATTGGGGGCCAATCTTGAAATTAGTTTCCCAACTTTCCATGTTTCCCAACATGGACTTTGAATTATCTCTCTCGGAAAATATATACTTCTTACAAGACTTGTCGTAAGTTTGACCATGCTACGTGCTTGACGGATCTCGATTCTATATTATTTAGATTCGGCTTCAAAAATATTTTCTTAAAACATAAAAGAATAATAATTTAAAATATAAAATAAAAATATTTAAAAAAAAATACTTTTAAACCACGGTGAGAAAGCCACTGGTCACTAGATAAATAAAAATAATCACCAAAACATTTGATTTTCCGTTCTTACCCATGTAAAGTACCGTATTGCAATGGACGACGTTTTTAACTTGGCGCTCGTTTGGTTGCGTGGTGCAAACTGCGTTTTTAACAAAACGCAGTTTGCACCTATATTTCAGTGTTTGACTTCCATTTCAAATGTAAAAATATTAAGTGGGTCCCATGAAAAAAATGAATGAAATGCCGGTTTGAAAAAAGTAGAAAATTTGTGTTTTTTTCCGCTCGGTCTGGGAGGGAAAGGGTGGGTGGGTCTTCGGGATATATATATATATATATATATATATATATATATATATTAAATTAATATTTCTAAGTGTTTTTTAATACTTTGGATATAAAGATGAAATATTTAAAAAATGTTTTTAATATATTATTAAACAAAAACATGTTTGTAAAAAATAATTAGTATATTACTCTATGCCTTTTACAGTAATTTTACAAGTCAAAAGCAATATAAAAATCTTGGTAACCAAACACACAAAACTGTTTTTTTTCAACCTCAGACTGAACCACAGTTTTAACCAAACACTTCACTGCTTATTTTGAACCGCAGTAAAAGTGTTTTTTTTTAAACTATTTTTTTTTAACCTCAATCATAACAGCAACCGCAATACCAAACAGACCCTTGATACGCATGAACAATCATAAAATACCGACACTGTCCTTTCCTCGTAAACCAGAACAGTTAAACCCCTCTTCCTCTCTCTCTCTTCCATCCTTTCTCTCTCCCCCCTCCCTTTCCACACCAATCCCCTCCCCCCCCACCTCTCTCAATTTCTCACTTTACATTTCTCTTCGATTTCTTGACCGGAAGGTCACCAATCACCCTCCACCCATGACTCTCATGACTCCTCCTCCGCTAGATGTAATTGCTAAATCTCCCACTCATCCTCGCTTATCTTTTCCACTTTAATTTCGATTATTTTTCCGTTAGTTTTTTTTTTATCAATTTTGTTTAATGTAAGTGCTTGATTTTTAGTTTGTGCTGCCCGTATTTAGTTCTCCATGTTTCGATTAACAGATCCAAAGCTCTCACATTGACTTTTGTTTTCTGTAGCAACAGGGAGACGATGAGATGTTGGTCCCGCACACTGACTTTGCTGATAGACCTCAGCCAATGGAAGGTGCCCTTATTTTCCTGTTTGGTGCTTGAGAAAGATGATTTTTTCTTAATTGGTCTGGACTATTTTCCTCCATGCTTTCTTTTTACTTGTTTTGCTGAGCTAATGTGAAGGAAAAGCTGGCGTCATTTAGAATTAAAGTATGGTTTTTATTGCATGATTTAGTTTTTGTATCATACTTTTTGCTTGATTATTTATTTATATTTTTGAATTATTTTCTTTGATGCCTTCTTTTTATTCGGTTCACTAAGCTAATATGAAAGCAAAGGTTATGTCTTTCTTAGGATCGAAGTATGATTTTGAATGCATCGTCGTTTAATTATTGTGACTGTATAATTGGGTTTTTGTTTGTGTTCGATGGGGATTTCTCTTTTCTGGGATCTGCAAGGAATGATTTTTGTGTGGCGGGAAGTTTTGGTCGTGGATTATTTTTATTTTTATGGTGGTGGTTAATTATTTGTAGTAGCACAAGCCGAAACTGCAACAGCAGCTGACTCACAGTCAGTGGATGATCCACCGTCAGCTAGGTTTACATGGATTGCCACTACCTATATGGGCTGGGCTGGGCTGGGACAATACGAGAATCAAGTGGAAAAATATCATTCTGCTTTAGCCAGAAACAATATCATTGAGGGCCGAACGGGGCTTCTTATAAGGATCAAAGAGTGTGTCGTGGGCTTTATGAGGGTGAAAAAATGGGATTCACAGCCCATGCTCCATGCCAATGGATCTAGTACGTGGGTTTGTCTCTTTGTACACGCCCCTTCCTTCGTTCCTTCGTCAAATCAATCCGTTTTATCGATTTTATTTTATTCGAGAAAATAAAAAATAAAAGTTCTGGATCTCGTTGAGTGCGTGTGTGTGAGAGAGAGGATCTTCTATTAATCTCGACGAACCAGAGGATCTGTTTTTTAGTAATAACAGGTAGAAAGAAGTGATTTTCATTCTCTTTACATCCATCCATCACTTCTTTTTGCAATTACTCCCTCAGGTACTATCTCTCTCATAAGTATTTTATTTAACGCAAAATAGTTTCTCTTTTTGTTTCCTTTTTCGAGATCTTCGATTAGTAATTATTTTTTTCAATTAAAAATAATTAGGCTTAGGGTTTCAATATTTTATAGGGATTCTTGTGTTTCATTTTAGAGATCTCAACAGGCCTTATTCAGGTCTTTCGTTTCCAACAAATCTGTTTTTTTTTTCAGGTTCAAGAGCAATGAACTGGGTTCAACGTAAGATCTACCTCTATAATGTCACTTTCGGTCTTTTCATGTTGGATTGGTGGGAGCGTTACCTTTTCAGTATCCTCATCAGATAGATCCTTTTGTTTCATCTTTCTGTCTTAATTCATTTTGAATATTGAACTCGAGTTTGTGAGCTCCTTAACATTGACAGATATTCTGGTGATCGTGCTGATGTGGTTCGTTTTCTACAATGGATCGCGATATGTCACCGAATTTTGCAAGAGGTATGTAGCATCAATACTCTTGCAATCTTTGAATTTGAATTGATAGAAATTGCATCTTTTGAACTTGGAGTTCAGATTGTTCTGTTTCAAAACTAGATCAATCCCTGCATATCTAAATTGATTTTTTTCAAAGATTCAATTAAAACAAATTTGAGTCCAGCTGATTTAATATCATATTATTGGCAATCACTAGTTTGTAGCCCCCATGGTTGAATGTAAAACAAGAAAAATTTCAGTGTCTTGAATCACAATGGAGAGCAACGAGAATGCAAAAGGAAAAAAAAAAGATAAATGGAAGCAGACTTTCTATCATTGGAATCTTCATGTTTAGTTGCATCGGAGTTATCTGGTAGCAATAGATACTATAATTATCCTTTGTGCTCTGGTTATTAGCATGCTTGAAGTATTCATATACTGGATTTAATAGAATCCTTTGCTAGTTTGGAGAAAGATTATTATGCTCCCCAGTTGGTTAAGGAAAGGGGCACTGGAATACGCTCATTAAACCTTCCAGATCTTTACCAATTAAGATTTATGCTTCCACTGGAACTGGAAGTTCCAGACTTTGCATCTGGACATACCATCTGAAGTTAGGGATTTAGTTCAGGCAATCTTTCTGGTCCAGTATCCATTCATGTCAAGGATTTATTGACTTGGGCTCTAAATCCTCAAAAGACAAATCTTTTCTATTATTCAATTGTCTTTGAATTTTTAGTTCCCACCCCTTTAGTGAGTAAGCTGATATGCACAAAGATCATTGCCTGATAAGATTGAACAAAGCTTTTGTGTTATTGCAGTGTTGTGAAATTTAAAATTGAAATAGGGATTTGTGTCAGCCAGCACTGGCTGGTGTTTTACAAGGATAATTCATAGTTGTAGAAATCTAAATCAAACCAGCTACTCAAACAACTCCTTGCTTCCTTAACAGGATGCTTTTTCTTCAGTTCATCTTTTTTGATCAAGTGCTCTGATACATTCTTTTTAGCATTAGATATCCCTTTGCTCAGTCCTTGTTGGGTGGTAATGTTAAATGATTAGAGGTCTTTTATTAAACCTTAACTATCAAGAAGTTCCATTGCCTCCAATTTTTGTCTTTCTGGTATGAAGATTAACCTGCTCTCCTGATGCATTCTGCTCTTTGCTTATCTTCTCTTTCTTTCCTGTCCTGCAAGAGCTCGTTCTTTTTCTTCTTTGTTGTCAGTTTTGTCAATTGTTATTGTAATCTTTGTTTCTTGTTTAATCCCTTGCATTTTTGGATACTGTTCAGCCTGCAAAATCAATTTTCTTTTATCTATTGCCTCTACAGTTGATTGGCTAATTCCCATCACCTTCCTTTCAAAATCAATTTTCTTTGATTTATTGCTTCTACAGTTGATTGGCTAATTCCCATCACCTTCCTTCGAAATCCTCCTAGATTTTGCATGGCTACTCTGAAATACCCGCTAGCTGTCTAGAGTGGAACTACACTGGTTCATGGTTATTCATGCACATCTTACACTAACTTTGTTTAGGAATTCTTTTTATAAAACTACGATCAGTAAATATTCTTTATCAAATAGTGCTAGTCATGGTGCATGAGTAAACAAAATATCTTTTTAACTTCTTTCTTTCAAAGCTTGAATGAGTTGGCATGTGGGATTAACGAAAGAGACTTCCAGATGTTTATAATCTACTTCCAATTTTCTACTTTGATTTTTAAAAAAAAACTTGTGCTGTTCGGTTAATTCCATGTATTCCATTGTGCCATAGAATGAAGACATTCTGGAGATGTTTTTTGGGTTGATGTTATCTCCTTTGAATAGTTGGGGAATATAATGTTATTATTCATTCAAAATATTCAAGCAGGCACTACAAAGTGATACTGAATTGCTCTTTCTTTTCCCTAAATTGATTAATTATTCTCAGAAAAAGAGAATTGCAGTCTAATTCCTCTTCTTGATTTCAGGCATCTAGGGTGAATCCCAGATATGAAATGTAGCAGTCATGTTAATGATCACAAGGGAAATGGCAATGTGGAATATTGAATGATATAGTGGCATGTCTCACTTGATATAATTTGACTTGACAATTTCCTATCTTTGGTGCTCTTCCTGAACTTTCTTCTGCATCATCCTTTTAATGATTATAAAGCTTTTCCAGCCAATTGCAATTAATGAAATTGTGCATTTCATGTAGCATCACAGACAGAATCTTCATCTCTTTTCTTTCCCCCGGTTTTCGTTCTGCTTTGAACCTTGAAAAACAACATCTTGCCAGTTGAATGCTGCTATGAGCTGGCCCGAGCCATGTTGTGGATCTTGTCAATTTCTTGTTTCTAAAGAAGCAAGAAAAATCTAAGACCGTTTAATACTATGATAAAAAGCATTGACAGTAAATAAATAAAAACAATAATTAATTATTAACAATAAGACATCTAGTAGTAGAAATAAAAGCATGCCGGAGATTTATCGTCATTTTGGTATGGATACCATTTCATCACAAAATATTTTTATCATTGGATGATTCCAACATTACTATGCAAAACTGCTCACTAATACTGAAAGAGGCCGCATGAGCATATTTTAAAATATTTTTTTAAGAGTTATTTTTCTAAAAAAAAAATGATAAATAAAAAGACATGAGATAAACTAGATCTTGTTTTAAATTTAGTGAAGCATTTTATTAAAAGAAAAAAAATTAAAATAATGAAGCTTAATTTTTATTTAAATAAATACCCAGATAATTTTGAAAAAAATATAAGGTTTTAAAAAAAAAAGTGAGCATAGACAAATCTCCTAAATTTAGATAATCTTTCAAGTTTTAAATTCATATTCAATCAAGAATCTCAATTTTTAACCAATTTAATGGTGAAAGACAACAAAAATCAATTAAAATTTTCTATTGAAGTAAAAAACAATTAGCAATAAAAACACAAAGATCAAGTTCGACAAAAAAATCTAAATGATTTTTAGACAATAAGTGTTTGACTTGGGTTTTTGGGCTAACAAGTCTTGACTTGTCAAAACTTGGTTTGACAGGTATTTGCCTTTGACTTTTACTATCAATCAAGGCTTAGTTTTGCAGGTATTTGTCTTTGACTTCTAAGGTTGGTAGGTCCTAACTCATTGAAGCTCAGATTGGTAGGCATTGGTCTTTGATTTCTAGACAATGAGGTCACAAATCATCAAAGCTTGGTTCAATAGGTGTTTGACAAGTTTTTAGGCCAATAGGTTCTAGTCCATCGAGTTTTGATTCAATAGGTATTTTCCATTGAGTTTTAGAGCTAGAGGTCTTGACATGTCAAGACTCAAAATGGTATGGATTTGCCTTTAATTTATGGGTCGATAGGTTATGGCTTGTCAAGACTTGATTTGGTAGATATTTACCTTTCCTAGCCCACCAAGACATGGTTAGTAGATATTTACTTTTTTATTTTTTAGGCCTCATCGGAGGTACTAACCTATTGAGGTTTGCTTTTGATCAGTGTTGTAAGTTCCGTTCCGTTCCGGCCGGAACGGCCGGAACGCCCCGTTCCAGAAGCAAATCCGGAACAAAACGGCGACGTTTTTGTTCCGGTAAAAATTCCGGTCAGTACCGGTAAATCCGGCCAAATTCCGGCCGGAACGCTCCGGTTCCGTACCGGGCGTTCCGTTCCGGGTTGCATTGTCCAAACGATCTGAAGACTACAACTTTCAGGAATGATCAAATAAAAGAAGGAAAATCCACCGACTCAAGCACAGGAAGATCAAACAAAAAATACAAAATAAAATCAGATCTTTGAGATCAAACTCAAATGTTAAAGTCAAAGAAAAGCAAAGGAATCGAAAATCACTGCAAAAAGATATTATTTGAGAGGGAGATTTATAGGTAGGTATTACTGTGGAGAATAGTGTGCTTGATGATTAATGTTGAAAACGATTGTCGTTTGAAGAGAAAGACTGGGAGAATGGGAATCTAAGTGTTTGTTGCAATTGTATTGGTGGAGACAGGAAAGAGATGAAACAAGGAAAGAGGGACATGGCAAAAACGACAAACAGTTGCGCCATGGGAGAGGGAGCAGAGAGGGAGGCGAGATCGCCATGGGAGAGAGGGAAGGAGGCGAGAGGTGGGGCGAGCAGATTTTGAGAGCTAGGTGGGTGCGGCGCAAACGATAAAGGGTAGGGTTTCGGCGTGTGTGGGGGGTGGGGGTATAATAATAATATTTAGGAAAAAAAAAGGGTAATTAATAATATTTTGTAAAAAAATAATTATGTGAAATCAAAAAATTATGAATTTTTTTGATCAATTTGCTTAATTATATGTTTTAAATTTACAGTTAGATTTATAAATTGTGTAAATTTTGTTTTTAGAACTATTGTGAGGGTAATTAATAATAATATTTAGGACAAGAAAAAGAGGTAATTAATAATAATATTTACTAAAAAAAAAAATTATGCGAAATTGATAAGTTGTGAATTTTTTGATCAATTAGCTTAATTACATGTTTTAAATTTAAAGTTAGATTTATAAACTGTGTAAATTTTGTGTTAAGAAATGCTTTTATTTTAGAACATTTTACTTTCATAATATTTTAGAATTTTAGAGATGTTTCTAATTTTGAGATTATGTTTTTTTGACTTTGTGTTTGTATTGTATAATTTAAAGTTCATTTATCTTGAATTTAAATTATACTTGTTAAATTAATATTTTATTTTTTTCATATATATAATTAAATAAATATGAACAGTACAAAACCGGAACGGAACGCCGGAATGCACCGAAACCGGAACGTTCCGTTCCAAACAAAAAACCGGAACGGTACCCGGAACGGATTTTACAACTATGCTTTTGATTCCTGAGGTTGATAGGTTCTAACCCATCATGGTTTGATTTATTAGGTTTTTCCCTTTATTTGCGGGGTCAATTTGTCTAGGCATGTTAGGGCTTGATTCAATATATATTTGCCTTTGACTCTAGGGTTGGTAGGTCATGACCTGTTAGAGCTCGGTTCAACAGTTATGCCTTTATTTCTAAGGTTAGTAGGTCTCGACCTATCAAGATTTCAGTAGGTATTTACCTTCAATTTATTAAGCCAATAGGTTTTTATTTGTCAAGACTAGTTCGTTAGGTATTTACCTTTAATTTCTTGTCAATAAAGTTCTGACCTGTTGATTCTCGGATCAAAAGGTATTTACCTTTAAAGTTTTGGGCATGTATGACTTGTTCAAATATAACACATATGAGAACTTTTAAGGATATTGGAATAAACATCGAGAAGATGATAAATATGATTTTCAACAAGTAAAAAAAAAAACTAAAAAAATCCAAATAGCAGGTTTGTTTTTGCAATATCGAGTTTGATGATTTAGTTATTTTTTATAACCACATCTACTTATAACTAAAAAAAATCCTAAGGAGAATGAAATTTGAAAAAAAGAGAGGATAAGTAAAAATTTAAAAGATTAAAAAATCATAAGGGTTAAAATACAAAACATTTGTAGGTTGATAGATTATGTACAAGTTTTAATTTTTAGATATTAAATTAGGTTTAAAAGATTCACCCAGACTTGCTTGTTTTTTCTTCCTTTTTTTGAGTTTATGTTTTTTTTTTGTTCTATTGGGTTAACCATTTATAATTATTTTTAATTTTCAAGACATGAGTTTAATCAAGAAACATAACTCTTAACAAATTTTATTTTTGAAGGCTTAAATTGCTGTTTTTTTTTATATAAAAAATCTTGCCAAAAAAATATCATTAAAAAAAATGATAAATCTCACAAGAAACAATTCAATAAGGATGAAAATTGAAAAAAAAAACAAAATAAATTTCAATTAAGAGAATTAGGAACAAACTTGAAAGATAAAAAAAAAAAAAAAAAACATAAAGGGTGAAGTTGAAAATATTTGTAATATGATAGATTATTTATAGATTAAAAATAGGATTGAAATAGAAAAAGGTTATAGAGGGCTAACTCAATAGAATCAAACTAAAAAGAGAGAGTTAAAAAAGGATAAAAAATAAGAAACATTGGTTTAGAAAAAAAGGAAAAAACTATGAAACTTAACAAACCTTTTAAACTCGGTCTGATATCTAAAAGTCACATCCCATGAGAATTTTGACCTAGATTTAATCAAGAAATCTATTTTTTATCCATTTAATTTTAAAGAATAAGATCAATAAAAAATATTAATAAAAAAACTTGCAAAATCAACAAAAAGAAATTTGATAGAAATAATAATTGCAACAACCAAGCAAACCCGAGCAAATATCGTAAACCTGATCAAATTTTAAAATTTCTCAACATATAAAACCCTGAATTTAGGTCTAATCAAAAAGCTTATTATAAGACGATATTAAAATATCAATTTAAAAACCTGTCAAAGAGAAAAAAGATTAAATTTGATAGAAAAAATAAATATAGGAGGATGAAATGATAAAACAAATTAAATTTAAAAAATGATGTCAAATAAAATCTGGTCATGTACAAAAAATTAACAATTAAAAGAACATGGAATAAATTTGATTGGAAGAAAAAAGCAATATGGATGAAATCGCAAATCAAAATCAATTTAAAAATTAACTCAACAAAAAAAAATAGTAGTCAAAAGAATAGGAACAAAATTTAAAAGATAAAAAAAATTAAGAGGGGTAAAATTGAAAAGATGATAATTTTTATAGACTATTCAAGAAAGAAAAAAAGCCTTATAAAAATCAAATATAAAGAACTAACAAATTAAAGGGTTGTTCTTGAATTTTTACAAGGTTGAAGTGAAAATCTAAGAGGGGAGAAAGAGAATAAGGGGAAAAAGAAATGGCTTTTAGCGCCAGACCACCGTGTATGGTGGTACACATTTTATCTCATTGGATTTGAGATGTCAAGACCTTTCAAATGACGTCCTAAAATGATGAGTTTAATTGGTTTTGTCTTTAAAAATATTAAAAAAATTACTCTATTTTTAATTAATTGGTATTTATTTTAGCATGGAATATATAATAATATTTGAAACAAAAACTAAAATGACAAGCCCTTATATTTTTATAAAGTTGATACGTTCATAATATCAAATTGTCAAAATAACAAAAGTTGCCCTCAACCATTCTTATTCTTCTACTCCAACTTTAAGCACTCCTCCATACAATGCGAAGAATTATTCTGTGGTTGAGCACCACCGCTTTGCTGTCATCATTCTATCTTCTCTCATACAGCTACCCATTCGACGAGACTGTGTCAGGTGGAATGGGGTCTGGAAGTTTGACTTATATGGTGTATGGCTTAGGCTGGGGCAAGCCCTTGACTTTCCCACAAAGCAGGGCATTGTCAGGAATGTTGTACTCATCCCTGAGAGAGAGTTCAGGGGAGAGAACACTGACATAGAGCTGCTGACCAAGGTATGCTCTCTCCCACATCTCAGACCTGACGTTCCACATCCCAGCGTTATCAAAAGTTAAGAGGATGGCGGCCCAGGATTTGGGAAAGACCTGGATTGTAGTCCTGCTCACTGCATCAAGAAGATTATAGTTCTTCCTCTTCTCAGGGGTCCAAGTGCCAGGCTCAATACTGCGTGCATAAAGATATATTAATCAATATAACTAGCTCACTTTAAATTAAAAAAACATATATAGAATATTACCTGGCAAATGTGAGAAATTTAAAACCCTAAACTAATTAATCAGATAAAATGTATACTTACGCGACTGCAAAGAAGGAATAGCCATCCAAATGATATGATTGCATGCTCTTCTCGTGGTTCTCGAAGATAATTTCAACAAAGTTTCGGAAGGTTTGGTTGAGGACATTGGGTTGTATGACAACCTTACCGATCTTAGCTGGTGGCATGTCCTGGATGGTGTCATATTTGAACACCTTGTCTGCAATCCCATAGTACTCGGCGATTTTGAGAGGTGTCTCTGGATTAACGTGAGAGACGCCATTGAAGGCGTAGCGAAGCTTGCCACCTTCTCGGCTAGCTGAGTTTACTAGCTTGATGGTGCGGGTAATGTTGATGGAACCGTAGTGGTAGGAGCCTTGAGGGTTAGGCCTAGCAGCACTGGCTGTAAGGTTCCAGCGGAAGGAGCGGAATTGATTGAGAGACCAAGCCCATCCAACTGGTGCCTCGGGGAGCTCAGGTGATGCTGGGCCCTTGCCATTGGTGTAACGAATGATGCCCTTGGCGGTGAGAACCTGCTTGCTGAATCGGGTAGAAGCCACCATGTAGTAGTCTTTTGGAGCTTGGTTGGATGTCACGAGGACACTGAAGCATTGTCCAACATGGACATCGAGTGACTCGTACACGTTTTGCACCACGTGGGAGCCCTCCATCTCCACAAGCTTCATCGTATGGCCTTGGATCCTGAAATTGAGAGTATTCTTGAGTCCAGCGTTGCAGATCCTGTACTTGTATGTCTTTCCAGGCTTCATTGTGAAGAGAGGCTCGTCCTTGCCATCTCCCTTGGCGTTTTTGCCATTGATGAGGACGCCGTCAGGCCTTGCAAGAGAGCGGCCGCCATCCAATAGCTTCTGGAGAGCAGTGTGGGTCTTGGTGTGCCAGTCGTTAAGCACGACAGTGTAGTCGTCCTCGGGATCAGCGTAAGGGACAGGGATGAGCAGACGACTATTGATGCGGAGGCCACCAAAACCACCAACGGCACGGTGCATGCCTGTGGTTGGGTAGTAGAAGTAGCTACCAATCTGGTCCTTAACCTGGAAGTGGTAGGTGAAGTTGGTTCCTGGGAGGATTGGGCAGTTGGTCCCAAGCACTCCATCTTGCCATGAGTTCTTCCTCTGCTGGACGCCGCTCCATGTCAAAAGGAAGGGCTCGTCAATGTTGTTGAAGACATTGATGACAATGTTGTTGTTACTAGTGGAGTTGATGTTGGGTCCGGGGAATTGATCGTTTATGAGAATCACCTGTTGGGGAACCCCCAGAGGAGATCGGGTGCCATAGGTGACGTTCCACGTGAAGAACAAGTACGGGTCTTCACCCCGGACTCCCAGCATTGCTCCCGCAGAGAGGCAGAGCAGCGCTATTATCATAGCCCCAACCATTTCGATGAACGGGTTATGCAGTAATCTCCCTCTTATCTAATCACAACGAAACTCGAAATTCTCCCTTGGATAATGGAAGAAGATAAATGGATTTGTCTTCTTCTCTACATCATCAATTCTCCTCCCTTTCTTATACCTGGGATCCGCCATGCATACACTAAACATCAACCATTCAATTCCCGCAAATTCCTCATTCTTTGCTCTGCCTCCTTGCATTTCTCCCTTCCTCACATATAATCAAACTATACGACCCCGCGTTTTATGCATTGCTTTCCTAGAATTTTCCTTTGTAAAACACCTACCTGCTGCCTAAATATACACGTACAGGTGGTAGCCTAGAAACATTAATTACTCCTTAATTTTCTATACTACTATAGTCAAAATAGCCTCTCGTTGTAGGATAATCCATTTTTTAAAAGGAAAACTAGATGGAAAGCTTGCTGCAAATAGGTTAGAAAAACAATTTAGGTGCAATCTTTGAAGGCATTATTAGAAATCAGATATGGCAAACACACTACGCGGAATAAATAGTAGAGTTAGTCTTAATTAGGCCTTTCCACAAAGAAGCCGAAGCCTAATAAATAAATTTAGGACACTAAATTGAACTATCCCTAGGTTTTGGTTGAAAGAAAACAATTATATATTTCACAAACGTTTTCGTAGCTTAAATCGAAAAGAAAATGAGACTCAATTGTGCACACAAAAAAAATATTTGATCACTTTTTTTACTCCGACGCCACCATGTTGGCTCGACATATAATCAACAAAATTACACTTAAAGAGTCACTTTGATGGTTGCCCGCGCACTCTTAATTATTACTATTATTACAATTATTATTCTTTTTAAAAAAAAAATGAATTACATTGCATTTCAAAAATATTTTTGAAAAAAATGAATTTTTTTCATTTTTATTTTAAATTAAAAAAATTATTATTTTTAGATCATTTTCATGTACTGATGTTAAAAATAATTTTAAAAAAATAAAAAATAAATCCATTTGATGCATTTTTTAAAAAAAAATATTTTTAAAAACAACTTTAATTACACTCTCAAATAGACATTAAAAACCTTTTCATAACTATCATTTCATGTCAAACCCTCGAGGCTCTCAAGAGCCTAATAGAAAAAGGAATAAGCAATGATATATACATGAACATACCTAAGAGAATGTATATAGCTCTCAAAAGTGGAGAGGTTCTTCCTTATTCAAATAAATATTAAACACTCGACTCTCCAAGGACTATATTTTCATAAAAATAAATGTAGACTATTATGATGGTCTAACTGACTTGAGAGAGCATGTATAAAATATATAATTGCTTAAGTATTCTTAGAGGCCTTAAAAGAGGAGTAAGAGAACATGTCATCTAGATGAAACTTTATGCCTTACTAAATAGAAGCTTGCGCAAAGTAAAAACAAGTCATAAGAGAACATATAAAGGTGGAAAAACCTAGTTTACTATTGTATATAACTCCTTATTTTTACATGGACAACCAACATTAATAAAACTTAAAATTAGGATAATCCAAGCAAAGTTATTAGGATAGTCAAAGAAACCATCTTGACACCACCTCCAAGACATGTTTTCTTCTAAGAATCGTTCTTATACTTATCACTCAAATCACTTTTGGATGCATAATCCTTAATAAAAATGTAAATTTATTGTATATGAATGACTTCTTCAAAATAACTTTTTTATTTTCTTCAAGTGATAATTAACGACCTCTCATAAGTTATTCTAGGAATGTGCAATTCTTCTAGAAATGGATTAATTTAATCTCTCTAGTGCAATAACATAATCATCATACAAATATGCATTCTTTTATGATGGGATTAACTTGGTTTTTCTACTGCAATAACACAATTATTCTAGAAATATACAATTCTTTTTAAAAGGTATGAATTTGGTCTTCCTAGGGCAATAACCCTACAAATGTCCAAGGGATGAACATGGTCTTCTTAGTACAATAACATAATTATCCTATGAATATGCAACTCTCTTAGAAATGGATTGACTTTTCCTTCCTACTGCAATATCATAACTATTCTAGGAAGAGATGAATTTGGTCTCTCTAAAGCAATAACTTTATAATTCTGCTAGGAAATAATTGACCTGGTCTTTCTAATGCTCCAAGAAACCCATAGTCATTTAAAAAACTTCTAATTATAGACTCATCCTTCATGAGTTTCTCTCAGCGACATAGAAATATTTATAAGTATATGCTTATTTTCCATGGGTTTCTCCACTTATTATTAAAATTTCTTAAGTATGTATTCCTTTATATTTCTCATTACATTCTTATAAACTCTTTTTCAACCACAATACATGCCTCTATACCCAAGCAATATGAGTTTGCAAGTTGTTATACTTAATACATTTGAGTTTAGCACTGTGCTAAGTCTAAAAAAACAATAGTCAGACAAGTTGCTAGATTCAGTATGTTAGGCTCAGCTAAGGGACAATCCTAACTTCTTTGGGAAGGACCAAGGAAAATGCCTAGTTCTCTTAAGTTCAGATAAGAGGAAGAGCTCAACCTTTATGAGTTTAGTTATATTTTGCATTTTACTTACTATATCTCTATATCTATATATCTATAACAATTTCATAATGACCTTTCAGTGTAATTTTGTTGATTATATGTCGAGCCAACATGGTGGCGTCGGAGTAAAAAAAGTGATCAAATATTTTTTTTGGGTGCACAATTGAGTCTCATTTTCTTTTCGATTTAAGCTACGAAAACGTTTGTGAAATATATAATTGTTTTCTTTCAACCAAAACCTAGGGATAGTTCAATTTAGTGTCCTAAATTTATTTATTAGGCTTCGGCTTCTTAGTGGAAAGGCCTAATTAAGACTAACTCTACTATTTATTCCGCGTAGTGTGTTTGCCATATCTGATTTCTAATAATGCCTTCAAAGATTGCACCTAAATTGTTTTTCTAACCTATTTGCAGCAAGCTTTCCATCTAGTTTTCCTTTTAAAAAATGGATTATCCTACAACGAGAGGCTATTTTGACTATAGTAGTATAGAAAATTAAGGAGTAATTAATGTTTCTAGGCTACCACCTGTACGTGTATATTTAGGCAGCAGGTAGGTGTTTTACAAAGGAAAATTCTAGGAAAGCAATGCATAAAACGCGGGGTCGTATAGTTTGATTATATGTGAGGAAGGGAGAAATGCAAGGAGGCAGAGCAAAGAATGAGGAATTTGCGGGAATTGAATGGTTGATGTTTAGTGTATGCATGGCGGATCCCAGGTATAAGAAAGGGAGGAGAATTGATGATGTAGAGAAGAAGACAAATCCATTTATCTTCTTCCATTATCCAAGGGAGAATTTCGAGTTTCGTTGTGATTAGATAAGAGGGAGATTACTGCATAACCCGTTCATCGAAATGGTTGGGGCTATGATAATAGCGCTGCTCTGCCTCTCTGCGGGAGCAATGCTGGGAGTCCGGGGTGAAGACCCGTACTTGTTCTTCACGTGGAACGTCACCTATGGCACCCGATCTCCTCTGGGGGTTCCCCAACAGGTGATTCTCATAAACGATCAATTCCCCGGACCCAACATCAACTCCACTAGTAACAACAACATTGTCATCAATGTCTTCAACAACATTGACGAGCCCTTCCTTTTGACATGGAGCGGCGTCCAGCAGAGGAAGAACTCATGGCAAGATGGAGTGCTTGGGACCAACTGCCCAATCCTCCCAGGAACCAACTTCACCTACCACTTCCAGGTTAAGGACCAGATTGGTAGCTACTTCTACTACCCAACCACAGGCATGCACCGTGCCGTTGGTGGTTTTGGTGGCCTCCGCATCAATAGTCGTCTGCTCATCCCTGTCCCTTACGCTGATCCCGAGGACGACTACACTGTCGTGCTTAACGACTGGCACACCAAGACCCACACTGCTCTCCAGAAGCTATTGGATGGCGGCCGCTCTCTTGCAAGGCCTGACGGCGTCCTCATCAATGGCAAAAACGCCAAGGGAGATGGCAAGGACGAGCCTCTCTTCACAATGAAGCCTGGAAAGACATACAAGTACAGGATCTGCAACGCTGGACTCAAGAATACTCTCAATTTCAGGATCCAAGGCCATACGATGAAGCTTGTGGAGATGGAGGGCTCCCACGTGGTGCAAAACGTGTACGAGTCACTCGATGTCCATGTTGGACAATGCTTCAGTGTCCTCGTGACATCCAACCAAGCTCCAAAAGACTACTACATGGTGGCTTCTACCCGATTCAGCAAGCAGGTTCTCACCGCCAAGGGCATCATTCGTTACACCAATGGCAAGGGCCCAGCATCACCTGAGCTCCCCGAGGCACCAGTTGGATGGGCTTGGTCTCTCAATCAATTCCGCTCCTTCCGCTGGAACCTTACAGCCAGTGCTGCTAGGCCTAACCCTCAAGGCTCCTACCACTACGGTTCCATCAACATTACCCGCACCATCAAGCTAGTAAACTCAGCTAGCCGAGAAGGTGGCAAGCTTCGCTACGCCTTCAATGGCGTCTCTCACGTTAATCCAGAGACACCTCTCAAAATCGCCGAGTACTATGGGATTGCAGACAAGGTGTTCAAATATGACACCATCCAGGACAGTCCACAAGCAGATATTGCTCATGCTAAGATTGTCTCACAACCCAATGTCCTTAACCTCACTTTCCGTAATTTCGTGGAGATCATCTTCGAGAACCACGAGAAGAGCATGCAATCATATCACTTGGATGGTTATTCCTTCTTCGCAGTCGCGTAAGTAATTAATTAATTAAACAAACGCGGATGCTTGCGGTGAATATTCTTAAGAAAATCATTTGTGAATATTTATAACCAACTAATTAATTAAATATATATTTATTCAACAGCGTGGAGCCAGGCACTTGGACCCCTGAAAAGAGAAAGCACTACAATCTTCTTGATGCAGTGAGCAGGACTACCGTTCAGGTCTTCCCCAAATCCTGGGCTGCCATTCTTTTGACATTCGACAATGCTGGAATGTGGAACATCAGGTCAGAGATGTGGGAGAGGGCTTATCTAGGACAGCAGTTGTATGCCAGTGTTCTTTCTCCAGCTCGCTCCCTAAGGGACGAGTACAATATTCCTGATAATACTCTGCTATGTGGCCTCGTCAAGGACTTGCCAAAACCCAAACCTTACAGCATCTAATATATAGAGCAGTTGATCCTCCATGTGTTAACCCTTTCCAATTTGATGTAATCACCTTTTTTCCAGATTATTATTTTTTTCATCAGACAATTGTTCTGCTCTTTCTCCCTTTCATATTGTAGTATTTTGAAAATTTTAAAAAGGAAAAATACATGAGTGCCCTTGGTGGTTTAAAATTAGGTGTGTAAATAAATTAAGGGCAGGGTAGTAATTGCATAAGCTTATAAATATAAATAGAAAAGAAGAGAAAAGAAAAAAAAAAAGGAAATAGATCTGAAATTTGAGAGAGAGAATCGGGAAGAGAGGAAGAAAGAAAAAGAAGAAGAGAAAAGAGGGAAAGAGAAGAGGAGGAGAAAAGAAGAAGGAGAAATAAGTTGTTAAGGTAATGTGTATGTTTTATTATGTATAAATGTGATTATTAGCTATGATTTTTGCTTGTATTGATTGTTAGGGTTTGAGAATTTTATTTGGGTTTGATTGATGAATTAAGAGAGTTGTTAAGGGTTGAATGTGTTGGGTAATGGTTTAATTAGTTTGATTGTAGATGATTTTGAAGTTTTGAGATGTTTGGTTTAAGAAAATATTGAGAAAAATGGTGAAATAATGTTGAGAAATTTCGAAAATCCCTTGCTGGAATTATGGGTTTAAGGTTGAAGATGATGAAAATTCATTTTGGTCCTTTTTGGTGAAAATTACAATTTAGTCCCTGAACTTTGGAAAATTTCAGTTTGGTCCCTGGAGTGAAATTGGAGATTCTGAAGAGAATTGAGGATGAATTATGGACAAGATTTTTAGATAGCTATGAATTTATGAAGTGTTCAATTTAGTCCTTCAATTTGATAAAATTACAATTTGACCCTAAAAATATAAGAAAATTTCAGAATGGTCCCTAAGAGAAATATTAGTATTTCAGATTGGTTTGATGATAATTGAAGCTCATTTGATGGATTAATATCAATTTTATGAATTGTGTATTTTGGAATTAGATTTCGGAAGAAACCTTTGTTTTAGGTTTTTGCGAAGAAATGGATAGTTTGATTCAAAAACACATAGGATTATGATTTGAACTCTTAGATATGTTATTAAAGGTATTTTACTTCTTTTAAGTCATTTTTGAGTATATCTTCTTTTATATATTCAGATAATTCCGATATTCTACCCGCGGGACATCATTAAAGTTTCATCAACATTCTGCTTTTGGACCTTGTCTGCTTTTGAGTCCGGTACGTGGATAATATTTAATATACATTCTTAATATGAACCTATATCTGTTTTGTGAATTGATAGCTCCTCATTTGATTGATACCATAAGTTGAGCATTGAGATATGAATATGCCTGTTTGATTATAAGATATCCCTATGGTATGCCAGTCAGAATACTCATGCTAACAGGGTAGTGTTAGCCTTTGTGCACATCGTATCTGAAACCCTAGTTGGTCGGGGAAGTCATCAACCTGTGTGGACTGATCATCCCACGGTACGGAGCCTCATGTTCATTGCATTCTGATTTTCTGACGAGCTTTACCTATCACATGTTTGTTATGACCTATTTGAGAAACTCCTTGCAAGAACTTCGAGCCGATTTTATATTATACTTCTCTTTGCTATATTATCTCGTATGTGTATATTGGATATTATCTACTCACTGAGTTGTTGAACTCACCCCCTCATTATTTATCATTTTCAGGGTTGTAGCTTGCTAGCAGGTCATTTTTGTCCTACTCTTGGAACCTGCTATTTTGGTTGTACTTGATACTTTTGGTTCATATGTCTAGTTAGTTCTCCACAATTATAACTGTATGTAATCAACTCTTGTATAAAGACAATCGAATTATGTTATAAAGTTTACTTTGATATTTCCGCTGCGTTGAACTCTGAAGTTGAATGATAAGTTTGTGTGTAAGTTTGGGTTCGCATAGGTGTGGAAACTTGGAGGGGAACCATGCCTATGTGCCGGTCACGGATCCGGGAATCGGGTCATGACACATATAGTCAGAATAATATTGAATTCAATAAAACTTAACCTTCTGCTGTTCGTATATGTTTTCCTTAAATTCAACGAGGTCTGTCTCGATGTCTTTTATATGAATCGATTGATGAGGATCATCTTCTCTTAAACAAACTAGAATAGAGGCAGGGCGGAGAGATCGTAGAGAAAGTTAGATCCATGTACAAGAAATCACTGCACCAAGGATCATGAGACCAAACATGAGTTGATTGAAAGACTTCAGAAATCTTAATACTTTAGCCAAGATGGCAGGATTATTCAATTTGATCATGAAAATAACCCAGCATAAATTGAAGATCAAGTTCGAGATATTAATTTTAAATGTTCAAGAAAACAAACACATTTAATAGGCAATGTCTATGATTATCTTTAAAACATTCAAATAAATATATCTTGGAGTAATAAACTTTGAATATTAACTAAAAATTAAAATGTGTGGGGTGAATATTGTGCTTTATCCCCTAATAAAGATTGTGAATGACCCTTTTAATTTTTGACAACTAATTTGGTCCTCAAAATCTTATTTTATGAGATTTGATTTTAATTTAAAAACAATTGCTTCTGATTTCTTGGTCAATGGTGAAAGGGGAACAATATGGATTAAAATGAAAAATGAGTCAAATTTGGATGACATGCCAAAAAAATTGGAGCATATATACACCTTAGTCATCTAACTTTAAAAGTAACACAATTTGGGAATAAATTTCTTTTTTTTTTTATTTCTTATTCAATTTTGTAGCTTAGAGTTCGAGGATAAAGAGATAAACCAAAACGATCAATGTTTGTTTAAAATTATTCCATTTTATGAGAAGAATTCATATTAAATTTCTTTAACCTTTAGATTTCATGGAGAAAAAAATAGATTTGAGCTTGGTTTGATTTTTATGTTATGCAATTGAAGACGAAAATATTATTTAAGTAAACAGAAACTAAAAGTTATTAATCTCCTTTTATCACTTTTTTTTCCTTGAAGTCTTAGAGTCTATTTGTTTATGTATTTTAAAAATGTTTTTGAGAAACTAATTATATTTTTTCTTTGTTTCAAATAAAAAATTCATGCATTTTAAATCATTTTAATGTATTAATATTAAAAATAATAGATGCCCAATACTCGAATATATATATATATATATATATATATATAGTCAGAAAATGGTGGTAAAAGTTCAAGTGATCATTAGAAGCTGTGTCTGGGAGAGACATGAAACTGAAGCTGGATAAAACATCTGCAATGAGCGTTACTGATAGATTTAACAGCCTTGCCAGTGCCACACTATCAAACTAAGAAAACTAACAATTACACGTTTCTTCTGTTATTCACTACATAAACTATCTCCGAAACTTTTCTGTTCATCATCGTACAGATAAATCAGATTATTATACTTGAATGAGAAAAAAGAAGAAGGCATAGAAAGAGGAAGATTGGAAGAACAGAAACACAAACTGACCACAGTCACACCCTAATCAAACACCTACTTTGATGTTGCATAGCAACCCCTTGACAGAATACAGAATGACATGCTTCTTCATAAACCCACGACAGTCTTCTTCGCCGTTTCCTTTTCTCTCTCTCTGCAAACCTTCAAATCACAAGCATTCATCTTTGAAGGGGGTCTATAGTCCGAACATTAGCTCCTGTCATTCCTTCAATTCGATCTTTGGTTATCTCCACAAAATGACCCACAGTCTCATGAAACTGCTTCAGCCCAGAAAGCGGGAGAATTATGGAGGACCTATCATTCCCTGCAACCTGCATTTCGACAACATTCCATCACGATCTCATATGGACACCACAAGCCTTCACTTCACAGCACAGAATCATGGATATGTAGCCCTCCTGGCCCTGTACAGGGGCAGTGCCCATTGGCCATTGGTGCCTCTTCTTAAATAGAAATTTACATTTTATCAAATATTAATCGCCCCACCCTTCCCACGGCAAAAACAAAGAAATAGAAGAATCTGCTCTTAAAATCTCATTGGACTGTAATTAAAACTGCTCTTAAAATCTCACCTCAGAAATCCTCAGAAAATGACCTCTGTTGTTGCTACCCAGATCAAAGAAGAATCTTTTCTGATCAACTCTGATTACCTTTGATACCCCTAGATTACTAATTTCATCCTGTGGGGCCAGTTCAGCCGATCTGTCTACATTCAGTTCAGAAGTAGGCGCGGGTGCTTGGCTACCTTGCCCAGATATGAAGCCAGCCCCTACGTCATCAGAAAGTCCAACAAGGTGCTCTGAAGTTTCAGAACTTTGCTGTTTTGGCATGCGTAAAAAAAGATGGATGAAATGATCACAAGTGAGACCCCCTTAATAAATGATAAAGTTTTTTCTTTTTGGTGGAAGAAGAGAAGTGATCACACATGTAGCACAACGTCACCTGATTGGGCAGCATAAAAAGTCTTGATGCTTCAATGATCTCAGCCAGAATGTTCCTAAACGCTGCCCACCCTTCATCCCGCGAAATTCCAGCTGGAATAATAATAGTACTTCGGTTTCTACTGACAGAAGCTTCAGACACCTGTACAAATTTGTCTATTAGAGAAGTGAGCTTGGATCAATGTAGCAAGTTGAATAGTCCCTGAAGATGGGGAAAAAAATGTACAAAGAACACCGATTTCCTTTTTTCTTTTTCTCAAAGCAACAGCATGCTTAATGTCTGAAAGTTCTGCTGCTCAGTCACTCTTGCATATGTTCAATCATGCTTTTGCACACAAATCACATCTCCTAAATGAGCAAATGCTAGTGAAGATTTAAAAAAATTACATGTATTCCCTTGATAGTTTTCTTCTCATATTTCATCGAAGCTTAAATATGGTTTTATCTTTTTTTTAGGTTATAAACTTTATATAGGATGATGGTTTTTTTTATCATTTTCAGAACTTATGTTCAATCATTCTTTTGCACGCAAATTACATCTCCTAAAAGAGCAGATGCTAGTGAAGATCAAAAAAATTACATTCTTTCCCTTGATAGTTTTTCTTCTCATATTTCATTGAAGCTTAAATATGGCTTTATTTCATTTTTAGGCTAAAAACTTCATATAGGGTGAAGGTTTTTTTATCATTTTTACTTCACGTCAAGTTTCCTCATCATAAAAAATTACATTGAACAAGTTAGGAGGTTTTGAACCATGTTTTGACTTTGTAGCATCAAGACTCCAAAAAATAAGGGCATGCAAAATAAATTATACAATGACAGAATGAAAGGTTTTGAAGCTGAAAGGAATAGTAAGATTGATAAAACATGCAGCTTCTTGAAAGCAACTTTCCATAAAAGTGGATTTTCAGGACAAGCAAAGCAATCCCTCTTGTAGAAATCTGATCATCCCAAGGGATGGCGATTTTGATGCAGGGGCCACAAATAGCCTAAAATGATCTTAAGACTTACAGGTTCATACTAGACTTTGGATCCACTATAGATAGGAAAGACGACTTGATGCAGTCAAGCCAGAAGAAAGTGAAAGTTCTGAGGATTTAAATGACAATTTGCCATGGTTAGATAGCCTAACATATTCATTTATAAATTTGTAGGATAGAGCTAAGCCCAAACCAATAACTTCGCAATAAAAGGTTGTTATTTTTCTGAATTTTATGTTGTTTTTGGATTTCGTGTTATTTCTCCATTTTGTTTAAGGATTCTGATTTTCTGACCTTATTAAGGTCAATTTCTGAGATATAAAACTCTCTTAGAAAGGCACAATATACTAAACTTTATTATCATAAATAAAACCAGGGTTCTTGTTGTATTAACCTTATTACGTCTAGCTCTGTCATTCTTGTTGTGTCTTCTTTGTTTTGTGTTTTCATCTACATCACAACTCAGACAAATTTCTTTCACTAATTGACATTAGAAGGTATGAGCACAACAAGCATTTCCTACAAGAAAGTAGGTGCTTAAAAAGAGTTCGCGGCTTGCAAACTATAGTCATTATATGGTTAATAGAGTAGTGATCAAAGAACTTAAATAAAGGCGATTGCAGCTCCTTGGAAACTCTCTTCCAAATAGTATGTCCATGAGCAGCATGGTATGGACACAACAGGGGAGAGTTTACGAGAACAGTAAGACCTAGGCAAAAATCCTGTTTTCATTTTGCTCTTGTGATTTAGAATGACCCATGTTTAGACCAAAGTTGTCCATGCTGTTTCGGTTGGTGTTTTATTTTTTTTCAATTGGAATGGAATATTTTGGTTTCAAAGCATTTTGATGCGTCATTTCAGGGTTGTATTATTTATGTACATATATATATTAAAAAAATAGTTCAAATCCAAAAATAAAATTATTTTATTTCGAGTTTTTTTTAGTGTTTTCCATTTCCGTTGAGATTTTGCTGACGCTTTTCCTAACGATCTTTAGTAGTATCCGGTTCTGCATCTGTTGTCTTTTGCTTTTGTCTTTTGGGTGAGTGGAATAATCTTTAATATGCATATAATATAAAACTTATATGTATGCTCCGCAGGGATTGTACGATATTAATGATATCCTGCCAATTTATACATTTTCTTTTTTTTTTATGGAAGAAGAGCATGGAGGTTGACCATTTAGCAGCAAGTGCAAGGATAATATTCTGTCCCTGTGTTTGTTCTTCTCAGTTCTCGAAGACAGCGCCTAGGTTAGCCTTAATTTCAAGTACATACATCCTTATTATTATTATACAGTAACTACTCATTAGTTAGGAAAAAGAAGTAATATTATTAGAAAGGGAAATAGCGACAGCATTCATGTGCAGAGTTTGTCCAAAAGAAGAAGCTAGAGGCAACCAAAATAAGGGAAACAAAAGCACCCTCAGATCTTCAGGAATATGGGTTAATGGAGTGCCTAAAAGGCTCGAGTTTCTCCAAAAGAACAAGCTACAGGCAACCAAAAGAACATGATTCTAATCCATAAAAGTTAGCAAGTGTATAGATAGGCATGGCTTGTTGTCAAAGTAAATAGACAGACAGTCAAAGTCGTTGTTAAAAGCAATTAAAATGGAGGCATTGCGCAGTTTTATTTTATTATGTTGGAAGCAATGATTAAAATTCTGGAGGGAGAGCAGTGTACCTTCAAGAAGCGCCCCCTTCTGTTTTCACCAATGTCAAAGTAGAAAACCTGACAGTTATGGAAATGAGAATTAGTTGATTGGAATTTGGAATGGATGGTAACGCCAGAGAGGGTGGTAACAAAGAAGGAGCGGGAATTAAAAAGAATGCCTTGGTGTCAAGCTGCAATTCCTTGGGGATGAGGTCCTGATCCTCAGCGGAATTACTAACGCAGTGATTGAAGTGATCCAAGAACCAAGAAATCCCAGAGAAGGGGACGATGATGGTGGACCTGGTGGCTGAAGTCTTCTCTGATATCTTCAGGTAACGACCCCGAGGATTCTCTTTTAGATCGAAATAGAAAAGCTTGTGTTCCACTTGTAGAGTCTTGCACATGAGCTCGACATCATTCCCTCCTCCTCCTCCTCCACCCGCTGCTGCTGCTCCACTGCCACTACCTCCACCAGAATTCCCCTCCATCTAGTCTACTAGGTAATAATAATAAGTTATTTTGATTAATATAAGAAAAGGGCTGATGATGGAGGGGGTAGATCTGAAAGATGGCGATAGATTGCCACACACTCCAATCGGGATGAGCAGGAGCAGCAGTTGCAGGAGCAGCAATAAGAGGAGTAAGTTGTGCAAGTTAGAGGTTTAGGAGGAAGATCGAGGAGGAGGATGGCATAATTGAATTTTGGTTTAGGGTTCGGACAGAGAACAGAGGAGAAGAAGAGAAGGGGGGGAAGAGGGATAGCGAGAGAACCACCATACCATTGACTGAGTCCCATTCTCATTTGTTTTTCTTAAAAAGGAAAATATAATAATACAACAAGTCTAGTCTAGTCTGTCTGGTAAAATAAAATTACTACATCTACTGTCTGTGAAAAGTGAAGTCTCCCTGCAACTCGGTGAAACTCTTTTGAACTGAACTGAACTGAACGACATAACTAACAGCAAGAGAAAGCTTTTATTTATTACCTAAAGAGCTAAAACAAGTCGATTTTTCACTGTGCACGGTGACTCATTATCACTGTTCACTCGCAATTTGATGCGGTGTGCTGTGCTGTTCGTCTACCTTTTTTTTCCGTTTATGAACAGTGGATTAGCGAATTTACCCCCCATAAACGACAAAAACCGCCGTCATAATCAGGGGCTGCGTCGTCATTACGCTCATCGGACCGGACCGGTCCGATCCGGCCCGCCGGTCTGCTGCTTATTTTATTATTATTCGAAATTGGCTAAATACGACTTTAACCCCCAATAAGACAAAACTGGTGGCTTGGGAACAAGGGCAGGAAGGTAATTGACCTCATTTTTTAATTATTTTTCCGCTGCATGTCAGAGCATGCCTTGCACGTGCCAGGCCTTTGTTCTCCCCACGCCCTGTTGAGGCGGCGCGTGCGGGCTCTTACGAAGGCCGGAGAAGATCTTCCGGAGTCTATCTCGCTTCGCCTCAATATGGGCTTCCTCCCGTGGTGGCGCGTGTAGCCTAAAAACGTTCGTGGACACGGCGGAGGGCGGTTGAAAGCGTTGGCCATGTTTCTCTCTCCCCTGCACGTAAAAGTGCAGGGGAGTCCCCCATTTGTTGTTACATTTCACTTTGGTCCCTTGACTTTCAATTTTGTTTTTTATCCTGATTTTTAGTATATAAGTTTTGATTTAGTTCGATTGGGTCCTCCGATTGGAATTGATTGAATGTCAATGTATCGCTTTGGTCCTCCTTCTTTTAATTTTCGGATTGGGTTTAAATTATTCAATAAATACGGTACAGAAGTTTCGATTTCTTCAATTTCATCCTTTTATTAAATTTGATTTTATATTCAATTTTCATTTTGGCCCTTATACTTTTAATTTTGGATTTTAATCCCTTTATATTTTATTTTCATTTCGGCCCTTATACTTTTAATTTTTATTTTATTTTAATCCCTTTATTTCTTTTTATTTCTATAATAATCTCTACTTTTGTCCATGTATATATAAGTGTACTCTTCATTTTGATTTTTAATTTTTGTTATTTTCTTATTTGTTGAGATGATATTTTTTCAGAAAAAATTAGCTCTTAAATTTTGTTTTGTATCTATGGTCATTTGCAAATTAATATTTTTTTTCTTTCTTTTTGTTTTTTATTCATTTTTTTATTTTTATTTTTATATCAGATGACTTTTTTTAGTTGATAATTTTTTTTCCTTTTGTTAAAGTTTTTAAGATCTTTGTAATCTTTCATTTATTTATTTTTCCATTATTAACATAATAATAATAATAATTGTAATTTTTTTTCTTGCTTACTCTTTTGTTAATGTTTTTAGATTTTTTTCTCTCGGGATAATTTGATATTTTTTATTGTTTTAACAGTAATAACAATGATAATTTTTGTTTTTGTTTGATCTTTTGTTAAGGTTTTTAGAATTGTTTTAGTCTTTCATTTTGTTTTCTTTCATTATTAGCAGAAAAATAATAATTATAATAATAATAATTATTATAATAATAATTTAATTCTTTTTCTTGGTTACTCTTTTGTTAATGATAAAAAAATATAAATTTTATACTCTTTTGTTTAAATTTATTTCTTAAATTTTTTTATATATATTTCAAATCTAATATTACTTTGGAGAAAAAACAACTCAAATTTTTTTCTTTTGGCAAATTTACCTAGATTATCTACAATTAAAAAATATACGGGTCACTTCCCGTTTCGATTACACTGTTCCTTTTAGACGGCAAATAAGTCATTATAGCACGCAAAAAAATTATGTTTATTTCTTAAAAAATTTACAATATTCTTATTTATAATATGTGAGATCTAATATTATTAGGGGAAAAAGGCAGCTCAAATTTGTTTTTGACAAATTAACCTAAGTTCTCTGCAATTAAAAAATATCAAAACCACTTTCCATTTCAGTTACATTATTCCTTTTAGGTGGGGAAAAAATTTATTTGTGATATATTTGATCTATTATAATGTTATTAATTAAATATTTAAACAACTAATTACAACATGTCAAAAATCAATAAGTTTTCTGCATAGAAAAAAATATAGCGCAATGTGCTGGCAAGCATACTAATTATACAACGCAAAAAAATCATTTCTAACATATTTTATCTATTGCAATTTTAGTAATTAAACATTGAAATAACTAATTATAGCACGCAAAAAATGTAAGTTTATTTTTGCAAAAAAAAAAATTTATTTATAATGTGTCGGATCTAATATTAGTGAAGAAAAAAAGCAATTTATAAAAATAAAATTACCTACATTATCTGCGATTAAAAAATATACAAACCACTTTCCATTTTAATTATACAGATTTCATAAATTATAATTTTACTAATTAAATATTAAAATAGCAAAATACAATACATATAAAAACAATCAATTTTCTACATAAATAAAAAACTTCGACAAAAAAACATAAATCATGCTTATTGATGCAGCCAGCGAATGTGTTCCACAAGCACTCACCATGAATTAGATTAGAGGTTTTGGCTTCTTGCACGAAAATGAAAGACAGCAACACTTCCATGCTACTGTGAATTATTATTAATTAAAAAAAAACTAAGTGTGGCAAAAATATTGGAGCACAAGAAAGAGTTGTTTTTTTTCCACTTTGATCATGGATATCAATGCAGTCTGTTACACAATCATGAAAGTGTAAATCAATCCAGAATGCATTGATATCCGTTGGCAGTGACCAATATACGAGGGTGTTTGTTTGGAAGTATGGTGTGACTGGTGATGTAAAAAAAGTTGGTATTTCAAATGTTTAGTTAATGTATAGATTTGAAAAGGAAAAAAAAACATGTGGGATACTCTTTTGTTTAAGTTTATTTGTTAAGAAAAAATTTACAATATTTTCATTTCTAATATTTGAAATCTAATATTACTGGGGAAAAAAACAACTAAAAAAAAAAGGTTGGCAAATTAACCTAGGTAATACTCATTGTAACTATTCATTGACATTATCTACAATTAAAAAATCTGCGACCCACTTCCCATTTCGATTACACTATAAAGTATGTGAGACTAATTATATGTTTTAATATTTATTGATTATTATAGCCTAAAAATATATAGAGAGAGAAAAAAATGACCTGCGATTTCTTCCAAAAAAAACATTAATATCGGTATTCTTGAATACATTTAATATAATAATATGATTAATAAATCTTATAAATATAACTTTGGCTTTGAATTTAAATTTCTATTTTATACTCTTTTTTTTTGTTCTTTTAATAAACGGTGACCTTTTTTTCATATTTTTTTTTAATAACCGTCGTGTCCAAGTTTTTTTTTTTAACCGAGTTTCTTTTTTTGTGTTTTTTTTTAAATCAGAGTATCCGTGAAAACAAATTTCTAACAAATCATTTCACCTTCTTAGCAAATTTTCTAACAAATTTTATCAAAAGTTTTTTAACAATAGCAATATTTTATCAAAAAACTTTTTTTGACAAATTAACCTAAGTTCTCTGCAATTAAAAAATATCAAAACCACTTTCCATTTCAGTTACATTATTCCTTTTAGGTGGGGAAAAAATTTATTTGTGATATATTTGATCTATTATAATGTTATTAATTAAATATTTAAACAACTAATTACAACATGTCAAAAATCAATAAGTTTTCTGCATAGAAAAAAATATAGCGCAATGTGCTGGCAAACATACTAATTATACAACGCAAAAAAATCATTTCTAACATATTTTATCTATTGCAATTTTAGTAATTAAACATTGAAATAACTAATTATAGCACGCAAAAAATGTAAGTTTATTTTTGCAAAAAAAAAAATTATTTATAATGTGTCGGATCTAATATTAGTGAAGAAAAAAAGCAATTTATAAAAATAAAATTACCTACATTATCTGCGATTAAAAAATATACAAACTACTTTCCATTTTAATTATACAGATTTCATAAATTATAATTTTACTAATTAAATATTAAAATAGCAAAATACAATACATATAAAAACAATCAATTTTCTACATAAATAAAAAACTCCGACAAAAAAACATAAATCATGTTTATTGATGCAGCCAGCGAATGTGTTCCACAAGCACTCACCATGAATTAGATTAGAGGTTTTGGCTTCTTGCGCGAAAATGAAAGACAACAACACTTCCATGCTACTGTGAATTATTATTAATTAAAAAAAAAACTAAGTGTGGCAAAAATATTGGAGCACAAGAAAGAGTTGTTTTTTTTCCACTTTGATCATGGATATCAATGCAGTCTGTTACACAATCATGAAAGTGTAAATCAATCCAGAATGCATTGATATCCGTTGGCAGTGACCAATATACGAGGGTGTTTGTTTGGAAGTATGGTGTGACTGGTGATGTAAAAAAAGTTGGTATTTCAAATGTTTAGTTAATGTATAGATTTGAAAAGAAAAAAAAAAACATGTGGGATACTCTTTTGTTTAAGTTTATTTGTTAAGAAAAAATTTACAATATTTTCATTTCTAATATTTGAAATCTAATATTACTGGGGAAAAAAACAACTAAAAAAAAAAGGTTGGCAAATTAACCTAGGTAATACTCATTGTAACTATTCATTGACATTATCTACAATTAAAAAATCTGCGACTCACTTCCCATTTCGATTACACTATAAAGTATGTGAGACTAATTATATGTTTTAATATTTATTGATTATTATAGCCTAAAAATATATAGAGAGAGAAAAAAAATGACCTGCGATTTCTTCCAAAAAAACATTAATATCGGTATTCTTGAATACATTTAATATAATAATATGATTAATAAATCTTATAAATATAACTTTGGCTTTGAATTTAAATTTCTATTTTATACTCTTTTTTTTTGTTCTTTTAATAAACGGTGACCTTTTTTTCATATTTTTTTTAATAACCGTCGTGTCCAAGTTTTTTTTTTTAACCGAGTTTCTTTTTTTGTGTTTTTTTTTTTAAATCAGAGTATCCGTGAAAACAAATTTCTAACAAATCATTTCACCTTCTTAGCAAATTTTCTAACAAATTTTATCAAAAGTTTTTTAACAATAGCAATATTCAATCACTTTTTGGTTGAAAAAAACTATTTTTCATAGATTTTATCAATTAATATTTTACTAATTAAATATTAAAATAACAAAATATAACATTTATAAAATCAATTAATTTTCTATACAGATAAAAAAGCCTAGCGAAGCGGGCAAATTGGCTCGTTTATTTTCTGTAACTGCTTATTTTCTGTAACTGCTCGCTTGGAGTTGGCGGGCAAACAGGGCCTCTAATTTGCCCAATTCCCTTGTCATGTTTACCCATCTATGCATTGCTATTACAATCCTGTCTTGTCCTCTTCTTTCTTGTCTTTTTTCTCTTCAAATATATGCTCTAGAATATATTTTTTAAACATAATCTAAATATAATATAGTATTTCTTTCTGGATGTCTAGAGTAGATTTATTTATTTTAGAAACAACTCTCTTATTCTTTTTATCTTTTTTATTAGATATTTTTTAAGAGATTAAAGTATATTTATTTTCTAAAAACCCTTTCAATAGTCTTAAACATATTAAATAATTCTAGCAAAATATTATTCAACTTGTTCATGTGATACTTTATAATAAATCGTGAAAAGCTTTGTAATAATAATTACAAACCAAGTATTATTTTATCTTGTAACTAGAAAATTCCCAAGAGATTTCATACATCTTAATCCTATTGGCTTCATTAAACAATTCTTTGAAATGTATAATCATCGAATGAGCATTCATATTCTCGTGTTGCCTTTAAAATTTGAGTGATATACTAGTTAGCATCATAGATGCAGCATGTTCATCATCCTAAACATGATAATGATGTTCATTCTTAACCTTTTCTTTAGCACCCTCGACAAGGGCATTTGAAATTGATTTTTCAAGAGCATAAAACCTCTTTTTCACTTGAGAACAATTGCCATATTTTAGTGTCAATCCAAAAATTTGGTCTAGTCAATTAATAGTAACTTCATATTCAATTAATGGTAACTTGAGTGACTCAACAAATTATCAATAAATAAAATTTTAGTTTTATACATATAAAATTAGAAGATAATTATTCATGTTCTCAACATGTACTTAATATATTAATCAGAGATTTAATATCAATTAATTAGGTCTCATACAAATTATGGCATAACAAATATATGTTTTATATATAACAATTTAGTGATACAAACATAAACTCTTAGCATGCAATTCTAATTAGATGATTATGGACATATCTAAGTTAATTCCCTTGAGTCATTGAAGGGAATTAGATTTTACAATCTCAGTCAGTTGTTGCAAATCTTCTTAAGTCCTTTACAAACATCTAAGTTATAGCTTTCATTGTCATTTCTTTCTTCGCATTGGATTACAAAATAATTTCTTATCTAAATTCCTACATTTTTAAATTATATTAAATTAATTAAAAAAACTCGTGTTACATTTGAGAGGAATTAGATGAGAAATAATAGAGATAAGGCAAGAAATTACAATCATTCAACTATAAAAATACAATCACAATGATCTTTAATGTGCACAATCATCTATCATGCATAAAAATATTATAATATCATGATAAATTTTATTGCATGTTTCAATTATAAATATTGGCTTTACATGCTACTATAAAATCATATTTCTAACACTTAGAAACATTCAATCAAATCTATTTTGATAATGTACCAAACATAATAAATTTTATTTATATAAAGTTTCCTGAAAAATATTTTCATTTCATTTCAACAGTCAAGCAATAATACTCGCATGTTCAACAGTCAAGCAATAATACTCGCATTGATATGGGAGTGGCCTCGACATCTCATTTCTCAGCGAGGAGTTATGTCTTCGCAAAATCTGCATATTTTTCTTAGCTGTTGGTAGATTTTCATGCGCACACATATCAATTTCCTTTTTCCTTTCAAGCTTCCAATGCTTTATTTTTTGTGCTAAATATAATTCTAGGTATTCAGAGTTGGCATGTTCAGTAGCAAAAATGATTAAAACACAATGAAACTACTAATATTGAGGTTCCCTTTTCATTTCAAAAGACAAGTGAGTTAACAGATAACCAGCATATTTGACACGCCTTCCTCCAAATCCCTATGTAGTTCTATTTAAATAATGCTGCTACTACATTTTGTGAGTTCTCGTTCAGGAATTTCTTGTTTACAGACTGGACTCGCAGCATAAGGATTTTTTGTGCAAGATAGCTCTAGGATATCCCACTGCTTTAGCCTTGCAGGGATAGTAAAGTTGAAATGAGCATATTGTATACAGAGAGAGAAACAGATATGTACATTACACAGGTCGTCATCCACTGGAGCTGCTTCAAAGCATTAAACCATAGAAGAAATCATGGTCAAATCCCAGGTTATAAAGTCCTAATCCTAGAAGAGCACTGAAGCATAAAATCTCGAATTTCTGTTTAACAACATGGCATATTCCTGGCCAAAACATGAGCAAATTGTAAGAAGATAAACTGCAACCTTACTAAATAGGAATAACGGTAAGATATAAGTTGGTTTTTATTTCATGGAAGTTACCTTAGAGGTTTTGTTTTTAAAAAGTAAAGAGAAAAAAAAAAAAAACGGGCGGGGGAGGGGGGGTGGCCATCGCTCCTTTTATAACCATGAACATGATCAAGACATGAGAGAAATATTAGTTTAGACATAGAAGTTTTACCTGTGTTCTGTAATTTTCCTTCTGGTTTACCAAATGGCACAGCTAAGTTCTCACGATTTTCGCTGTTCATAAATAAAGCCCTTTGTGATTTCAACTGAAGAAGGCCATGTCTTGTCTCTTTTTCCAAGGGCTGAAAGGAGTAAAAGCCTTGAGTTTTACTGTCTTCCATATTTGATTCAGTGGGTGCCTGCTGAAAGCACGATTCCAGTTCTAACATGGAAAAGGAGACACCAAAATCTCGTTTTGAACAAACAGGAGGAGTATATAACTCAGATGGATAGCATTCACTGCATCCACTGTTCCTTACCAGGAAACTATCTGAACTTTGTATTTTTCCTCCCGGTGCCTTTGTAGTTGACATAGCACTGACCCCTTTGCGACCCTCACATTCTTCAAGTCTAGGAGAGCAACCATCTGGTGGAGAAGAGGTGTCATATTCACTATCCCTTGTTAATAAGCCATCCGCAGAATGCTGTATTTGTGTCGTTGTTTCCCCTCCAGTTGTCTGTAATGGAGTAGTAACATCGGATCTTGAGTCCTCATTAAATAAATCTCTTAACATCTTCAGTGGTTTTTCAATGACCACTTCTGACATGGGCTTTCCAACTGCCCCTTTTGTTGCAAGATTATTTAATTTATCATGGTTCACAACTTCTTGCTTTGTATACACATAGCCTTGCACTTTGTCGTCTGCTTTGCCCTGTACATTACTCTTATGTTTCTTCTCAGGAACAGGAACAGCTGAAACCCGTTTTGTTCTTTGAATGCACCTACTTGGAGTGGATTCACTCTTCTGTAGATGCAGCCAGCTATCAACCTTCGAAATTTTGATATGGTTAATTTTGTTCACCAGTCTACTGCTATTTTTCTGTATGTGACTGATGCCAGCCTTTTGACTAATCAAACTTCTTGGTGCTCTTTCTTGTTCTTGGAGAACATTAGATTTAAAATCCGTTTCGGATGCGTCTTGGCTGCATTCTGTTACATTATCAGCACTGATTTTCATGTTCAACTCGGCCAACCAGCTAGATCTGGAAATGCTGCGGTCTGAATTGTAATCTGAACGATCCTTTACAGGGAAACTCAGAGACTCTGCGCGTTGAGATGGTGGTCTTCTCCTTCTTTCCAGGACCGTGTCATCTCTTCCTTCATTAGTTTGATAACCCGTCCCAGATTTTCTTTTGCTGCAAATGGTTGGCCTCATAAATCTTGGTACCTTTGATAAGGGAGTCACTGTAATATCTACTATCCTGCTCTTTGTAAGCTGTTCTTTGATGGAAGCATGGAATGCCTCCAGTTGCTCCTCAGACGATGGGTTTGTCCCGGTTAGATTTTCTAATTTCTTTTTTAATTTCTCAATGTCACTTCTAACGAGCAGACGTTCATCTTCAATATGTTTCATCTTTTGCTGCAGATCTGCCATTGCAATTTCCCTTTTCTCTTTCGCTTCCTGATTATCAGACGTTTAATCTCTCAATGTGACTTCTAACAAGCAGACGTTCACCTCATTAGTCAGTTCATCTATTATTTTATTTTACTTGCTTCACTTTAATTGTTCACAAAAATTTGAAAGCCTAATTATGCTGATGAGATTATATTTAACACACTTCTTCCGGACTCAAAGCATGGCTGTGCTGATGAGAAAATTAGTTTAAGGATTTTTTTTTTTTTCCTAACACAAAGGTATTCTCTAGGATCTAACAAGCTATTCCTCTAAAAACAAAAGTAGTTTGAACAGGAGCAAAAGAAAAGACCATCAAATACTTCAGATGATATCATTCGATTGCAAGAGTGCATGGTATTTATAGGCAGATATCATGCAACCGTTAGGTTGCATTAATTATGGCAATAAATAAGAAAATAGTTGTTAGAAAATTAAATAATTATGGTTGTTGTAACTGTTAAAAGTTCTAAGACAAAAGAGATGTTAATTTCGTGACAGTTAGAAATTAATCCAAAGTGTTTAAAAAATTAAAGTTTTAGTTTAAGAGTTGGAGATAAAAAAATTTAGACATTAGAGGCATTGTCTCGCACAGGGATGACAATCAGATGTTTTCTTCTTACTTGACTCAATCTTATACATGCAAGTCCATTATCTTTTCTTTGTTGATTACTATCTCATTTTAAGGTTTATTATATAAACACTCAATGAGGGTCTTATTCTTCTAATCTGAGTAGAAAATCCTATCTATACTATTTTATACACTAAAGGTAAGTTGTGTTTTCCAATGTGGTGGGATAAAACTTTTTGAAATAATATTATTATTTACAACAATCCCCTGTATATTTCAAAAGATTTGATAATAAAAATAAATCTGTTGCATTTATTTCATTATTGAGTGTACCTAAGGTATTTTGTACTATGAACCAGATTATGGAAAGAATAAGTTTTAACTTATAGAATTATTGGTTTTTTTTAAAAAAAATTGTATGAAACAGATAAATTTTTATTGTAAGTTAGATATTTTATTAATCACATCATACCCTATAATTTCTCGTTGTTTGACTCGATTTTGTGCTTAATAAGCATTGCGCATGCCTGATTTGTTCATGAGTGCTTTAAAATTTTTGTTAGTGTCCTATAGGAGCGTCCCCACTCCCCACTCCTAAAGGTGATTCTATTAAGGGTTCGCTATAATTTGAACACTATAAATAAGAAATATACAACTCATTAAGAGCTTTGTAGCTCATCATCTTTTTAATTATAGACTAGCATTATTCTCAAATTATAGAAAATGACATATTTTATAATGCTATGGAATCACGAATAACTTTGTTATTACCCATATTAACCTAAGTCATGGGATCTCTAATAACATAAGTTGGGTTACCATTATTTTGTTTTCATACTTTAGCATTATTCTCATTTCCCTTAATATTTTTAGTATCATTTTCTACCAAGCGATTTAGTTAGAGGATCAATCAAATTTATTTCTAACTTCGTGTAATAAATTGAAATAATTTCATCTCTTAGGAGTTGTTGGACAACATGTCTTAATTCAATATGTTGATTTTATTTTTTTTATCATTGAGAGATTTATTCTTAGCAAAGTATATTGTTGCTTGACAATCATAATGCATGGATGTATAAGGTGTTGGTTTTATTCCCAATGGTTCTTACAATGGTATTGTAATCTATCTTATCGCTTTTTATATATAAACGATTTCATATCCCAAATTGGAAAAATAAAGTCTTCATCGTGTATTTATATAATAAATTTTGACACGAGATTGTAACAAGCAAAGAAATATTATTGGAAACCTTCTGAAATAGTATAATTATTTACAACAGGTAATGTAACAAGACAATATACCAAAAAGAAATCTGTCTACTTACAGTTGTATCTTCATTTCCTAGGTGAACGCTTTTCGCCCTCGTTGCAAAATTTAAAGAGCATATGGTCTCACACAAATCTTCTTCTTTGGGACTGACATGGACCAGCATAATTGTTTTTGAATCATCACCTGAGGATAGCCGCGGAGGGGACTAGATTAGCAAAGAATATTTAGATGGAAATGAAGAAGATGCTCCACATGACAATGAGTTATTTTATTCAAGAAGTCACATATCATGAAAGGAATATATAGCAGATTGTATAGACATAATTTTTTTGTGTTGTATTTTTAAGTAATTTTAAATCTATAAACCTTAATTAATGAAGTTTTATGGCAATAATATTATATTTTTTCTATGAAAATATTTTACTTGTGATTTTACATACAATTTTACGATTGTATCATCCGAGTTCATCTTACATTGATGTTTGAGAATTAGTAGGGTACTTGAACAGAGAGGAGACGCGTCTGGTTAGCGGCTGTAATCACATAGACAGGAGTGTGGACATGATTAAGGATAGTTACCTAGAGAATCCTTAAGAACTTGCGTCAGCTTGCTATTCCTGTCAAAAGTAAAACCAGAAGTTAGCTTTTAGTGGGGACTCTGGAGAAACCATAAGAGCTTGTAGTAATTCTGTGACTATTTTAAACAGCCTACTTTGATGGAAGATATGAACGAAATAGGATTTGAATGGCCAAACGCTCATATACCAAGTAATTGAGTGTTTGGTGAGTCCACAGTTACCTGTAAGGTATATGGTGCCTTTTCCTTTGGAGGGAGCTGATCACATCCCCGAGAGCAGAGAGCGATAGATTAATGGCTTTTCCTTCATCGAGTCGTTTGCCCGATGCCTTAGTCTTCAACACACGCTCGCTTCCCCCAAGGTCAACTAACCATAATTTATTTGTTTCCCGTCGCCTTTCAGAAGTATCGAAGCAAGTTATTGCTACCCTTATCATGCTATATATAAGAAACAGGGTTAGAACAGGGGATAATGACTGCCTGGAATCAGTACATCTATCAAGACACTACACTGACTGACATACAATAGTCTTATCACGTAGAGTCGATTACCAGTGAGATCTGCTAGATGTCAGGTTGGAATTTGTGGAGGCAGTTGTTCTGAGTCGGCAACCCAATCTGTACAGCCTCAGAGCTTGGTTGAAGTCGTTCACTTCAATGGCCACAAGGTTGCCAATTACAATTTCTCCCTTTGGATCTGCTTGAATCGAAAGGCTGTATTTAGAGATTCTGGATTGGGTTAGAAAGGATTGCCTTGATACATTCAAAATGATTAAAAATGCAGCTAGAAAACATTTATGGTATCAGAATATACTGCTCTGCACGGGCAGGCTGGTTCCTAATTTATGACCTATCTCTTACATTGAAGCCAATGACCTTCTGTTAAAGAGAACAAACCTTGTGTTAATTCTAGCAATTTCGTTAGTTAACTTACCAAGGTGGCATAGGGTCTGTAGCTTTTGTTGGTTTGGGGACAAGCAAGTCCTTTAGATTCCCCTTGTAAATCTCAAGCATACTGAAGCTGATGAGAAATGCATGGTTACAATCCACTGCTTGCTTAAACAGAGCCTCAATAGCCCGTGGCACTATGCCTGGAGTATCTGCACTCCCTTCCTATGATTTATTAAACCAAGAACAACGTCCAGTTAGAAGAGTCAACTGTAGATTGAATACATTAATCCATGTACAGTTTTTGTCGTCAGCATAGTGTGTGCCGTTAGGACTCTAGCTAGTCAAAGGGCTTGTAACAAATAGCCCCTGAAATACCTTTACATGCTGTGAGTGGATTCTTAGATAGTTAGTTCTTACCATTGTGAAAGTTTTTCCTGTGCCGGTTTGCCCATATGCAAAAATGCAGGCATTGTAACCATCAATGACTGATTTGATGATGGGTTCAACTTCTGTAAAAACTTGATCTGAAAATTTCCAACTATCAAAGCATGGTCATGTCAAATGAAGATCAAATAGCTCTCTACTTGCTTTTTGTTCAAGGAAGAAACGAAATCACCACAGAAAGTTGATCTACGTCAAGCACCTTGGGATGAACCGGGGTGGAAAACCTGGTCAAAATTGTAACTTTTGGTCTTATTGTCCATAAGCTTTAGAACAACTTCATTTGAATTCGATGCTACAACAGGTCTTAAATGATTGAAATTCTCCCCACCTGTGATAGGTCTTATTCGACAAAAAACACGGATGTTCCCTGCAATGACAAGTATGATGAGCATATGTGCAATTGTAATCAACTTTGGCATACCCTGAAAACAATATATCCTGGCTTTTCAGTTAATTGAAAGCAATCATCCATGCAATGACTTGTTGGAATGGCGTGAAGTGTCAGCCCAACAACTTGTCTGCCTCTACTGAAGCTATCAGTTGATTACAAGGTGACAAAAACATGATCATGATTTCATTCTTAACAAGTATCAATTTATGGCAGTTTCGCTGCACAACTTCATAATGTTCGATGCTCGTTGAATCACAGTAAAGAAATCCGACTAACCTTTCAAGTCCAAGAACTCATGGAGGATCTGCCTCCTCTTTATGTTCAGTTGGTTTATGTAGTTAGTCAAGAAAGTCAGTTCATCTGTTCACAGAGTTTTTATTGAAGAGTAAGCAGTAAATATAAGGAGAATAAGGGACACAGGAGCATCTAGATTTGTGCGTGCGTGCGAGTTGGGGGGGGCGTTCTCTTACCTTTTATTTTTGAAACTGAATCATCATCCTCATCATCATCGGTATCAGAGTTGGTTGGCTGCATGTCAACTGATTTTTCAGATGGAAGGGTTTTTATTATATCAGAAATTGATTTAACCCAGTTGGAAGTCAGATGTGTCTTTAGCCCAAGTAGAGAATGCAGGGATACAGCAAGATTTCTAATAGATTTTCCTGAATCCATCTTCTCTGCTTGTCAACACTAGTCTGTGGAAAACATATGTATGGTTTCTTTGTTTCATTCATCTAGATGACTTCCAGCCCTTTATTCCAAGTTCACGCTCGGAAACTGAACAAGAGAAATGCAGTCTATAAACAGTTGAAATAGTCTAGTTTGAACAAGAACCTTGACTTACAGAAATAATAAAAATGGAATGCTTCACTTTTTAGAAATTGCTGAAACTACTAAGAAACTAAAACTATAATTGAGAACTGAATAAAATTATAGCAAAGGCAGAAGAAATTACTTGTATGCCCAGTTGTTGAAAGTTTCTATGTGCTACCATTTTCTATTGAAAAAAAACGAGACAGAAAATGAAATCAAGAAACAGTCAACAATAGTCTGTTGAATGAAACAGGGCAGCCAAGAAGATTCAATCTAAGCTCTCTGGTTATCTGTACCTCTTTCATTTATTTCGGCTCAAAAGAAAAATCTAAAGCGATGCATTGAATTGTATTTTAACACTAATGAATTGAGGAGAAGCACAAAAAGAAATACAGGAAATTGTGGGGAATGAGGATTCAGATAAAAGAAAATACCAGTAATATGGCTATGGATGAAGCCTGAAAGGCTAAGCTCATCCAAAACTAACGTGGCCGATCCTGGACCAATTAGACACATGCATGATGATACATCATTAGCAGAAACTCCTTTCCTTGAAAAAATAAAATAAAATAAAATCGAATGGTAACAGAAGTAGTCCTGATGATATTAAATATAGATAGCAGAAGGAAAGAGAAGCAAACCAGGCTGTGGTGGTGGTGCTATGCTGAACTACAAGTGATATTTGTCAAAATTGTTCCAATTATGACTGCTGAAGATATCACTGTTTATCTGATCTATCTATCTGAAACCCCATGTGAGAGCCAGCAGATATGAACACTAAAGCATTCAATTATGTGTTGTGATGCTGCTACAGATTAATATTGTTGGTTTCTAGCTAGCATCCGGACAAAAGAGCTGTCTGCCTTGCCTTGCAGGAATACTAGAGAGAGGAGAGAGAGTTGTCTGTGGTGAAGGACACATATACGAAATACCCAGCATATAGGATGCATTTGATAATTCACTCAGCCAGCACTTCTTCTTTAGACGATTAATTAGACTCTCCAACTGGTTGAACATGATGATGATTAAAGACACTGCTGGTTTATAATTCCAATGCTAGCTCACCAACCATAGCAATGGTAGTCTTTGAATTGAGTTTTACTGCACGTATATATACATACATACATTCGTGATCTCATGGGATACTATATAATTGATGTGCAAACCACGTCAGAATAGACCAGTCACAGGGCCAAAGAAAATGCAGTTCCAACTTACAACAAGAAATTAATACACGCGCAGAGACTGAGAGAGAGAGACCAGTGGGCTTTGATAGTTTTTTCACAAATGAATTTCCCTATACTTAATATAATTTCGCCTTCTTCAAATTATATATGAAAGTTATACTAGTAATAACCGGTGGCCACCAACCCTGGCTATGCGTGCTGGCTTTTTCAAAGAATTTCATGCACGGATACACACACACACACACACACACACACATATATTGGAACGCCCGAAACTACAAAGTATTCATTAAATGTTTAGATATTTGGATTGGTCCTGACAGAATCCAATGTCCGAAGCCATCTCTAGTATTACTTGTATTATTCCTAACAGGAAATGGGAGATCCCATCTGGATTTTCAATCTGCCACCTACTATGAATACTGGAGAGAGAGAAGGGTTTGATTATTACGTTATTCCATCATCGAATGAATGTTTTGAGATGTCGGGTTGGGTTTCGTTCCCAACATATTCATGGTACTAAATCAAAAAACAATACTATTGTTTGCATCGATCCTATACAGACTTGTTCTCAATGCGATGCTACTGGCTGCTTGTATGGTGAAACTCGGGCCGGCCAATTAATTGCATGAATCTTTGAGTTGATGGCAACAAATACCAAGGGGCACGACGACGTAAAGGCAAACCAGTTATGGGTGGTGTGGACGGGTAAGCTAGGTGAAGTGAAAGGTTAATTTCCATGTTGAGATCTCCATTTTCTTTAATTAATAGATTATTCAATATTGAGGATAAATGTGGGGCTAGCTCTTCATTATTTTAAAACAGACACGCGTTAATTAACGAGGAGGGCCAAAATGAAGTGATGATGGGTTCAAGGGAGTGAGGAAAACTTAATGGTAAAGGTGGGTGGGTGTGTGGGTGTGCGGGTGTGCACACACACATATACAGGTGTGGGAATGTTTAGGAAAGCAACAGACTCCTACTCTAAGCTCAAGTCATCGCAATCATATCATCCTAAACATTAATTAATCTTTTTATTAAGAAAAAGTTTTGGTTGGTTTTTGTTGGTGGAGACCTAGCTTAATTTCAAAAAAGTCTTGCGTGCTAGCTAGTAGTTGATTTCTCCATGTACTTTTCTGCTTAGTCTTAACATCTTCATCCCTCACCAGTTTTCTTATGATAAAATTGGATTTATTAACAGATTTATGAATATGATAGATATTTCAACTAAGAAAAAGGTAATGAATCAAGGGTAAACAATCCATTCACAAACATAATGACATAAAGTGAATCACAAATATATATATATATATATATATATATATATAGGCTACTGCTTTAATGTTTTGGCCAAGAATGTAAGGGAGTGGTATTCTCTCTTGATTACTAGCTTATTGCTTTGTTAATTTGTCTTAATTTCAAGCTTCATATTTACTTGGTCCTTTGTTGATATATATTAAAAAAAAAACAAATAAAAAGCGTCGATGTTTTACTGTATACATAGACACAGAGTACTATAGATTGTGTCAGCAAAATTATCATTTTACCCATTGGTTCAAAAAATTTAACCCTCAGAACCGGGGGCATTTTAAACATTTCTAATGTTTTGTATTATTACTATTATGAATATAATTATTATATTTGCTTGGATTATAATAAAAATAAATTGTTTAATATTTTTTGTTTGATACTAGAGTTAAGTCATACATTTTTAAAAGAATAAGATAAAAAATTAAAAACAGTATTAAGCCACAATTTGTTTTTCAAATCATTAATCCAAGATATTAGATTTGAAACATTATACGTAGAGAAGTTGCAAAACTTAATTCTTAATAAATATATCACTGATGATAAATTACTTGAATTGTAATTCTTATTGTTATTATTATGCTTGAAAGTAAAACAAAAAACAATATTAGCAGCATTGAAAAAAATTGATATAACCATATGGAAATATTTGAAGAACAAAATTAGAGGACAAAAACAAAATTGATATTATTATCATTACGAGACATTACCAGATTATCGAACACAATCTAAATTAATATGTTATTTTCTTTCCTGATTGCCTAAAAAACTTTCAATTATTTAGTTTTTTTATATATTCATTTTATTATGGATAAGGTGTTGAAAATAATGATAACAATTATTTTTAAATTATTTTAAAAAAAATGTTATATTAATTATATATTTTGATATTTATTTAATATTAATACCTTAAAATATATAAAAAATGAACTAAGATTTTTTTTAATCTCAATGTTGTGAAATACTTTTACTATAATAATATCAAGAATAAATCTTAAAAAATAAAAAAATATATTTTAATTTTTTTTAAATAAAAATCACTTCAAACTAAAAATATATCAAGTCAAATGTAGACAAAATTAAAAAAATAAAATAAACAGGGATAACATATCATAACAACAGAACATTCACTATACGTGTATAAAAGAGTTTCACTCTCATTTCACATCACAAAAGTTATACTTTATTTTTTAACGCAAGTCACATTTCGTACAGAGATAAATAATAATACAAATTAAAAATCAAAATTAAGAGTAAATATGTAAAATATAAACAAAAAAAAAAAAAAAAACAAAAGCCACACGCCGGATATGAGAAACAGCTAGGAAGCAGGATTGCTGGTTCCAATAATTATTGGCAATCATTCATCCTGTTACTGAACAAACTAATGTATGAAGAGCAAATAAACACGGACGCTTTGGAACCGGAACTCCTAGCATATCCCCCGCGCGCTGCACCCTATTTTTGTGTGCTTCCACAAAAACACAGTACGAGTTTAAACAGCAGCAATAATTATAAAAAAGAAATAGCCCAATTAATACAAGCACCAAGGCCATTGTTCCTTCATCATCAATTCCTGGAAGCTAGGAATATTTTTATGCAGATAGAATCCAAACAATAAAAGGAAAAACCACAATAATACTCAATGGTATCATTTTGTATCTCTAGCTGTATCATTTTGGATCACGAAGAAGACAAGACAGAATCATTCATTAAGACGAGACATCATTCTGGGGTCAATAGTGATCATAACAGAGCTTTATATATAAGCAAACATTTTCAGGTCATTTCCGCTACCAAGGTCATATCATTGCAGCAGCAGCTAGATTTTCAATGAAAATACAGGCCACTTGTTTAAATAAAACCTACTCAAAGTACATAATGCAGTGTGTTAATAAAAACAATACAATGCTCCATTATTACCATCATAAGATGACACTTGTTTAAATAATACAAGAAAGCATCTCCGTTCGGTGAAAACTATATAACCACCATACCAATCTCTTTCACAAATGCCCAAGACAAAAGTACTTGGTGGTGCAAAACAAAGGCATCATCTCCCCCGATTAAGAGTCTTGGGGAGCCTCGAATCTTGTTGGAGTGTCAATGCCCATCATACAGCAAAGGCCTGATATCAAAATGATAAGCAAAACAATCCCCTGGCGCATCACAAGCAACCACAATATCAGGACTTCATAAACATGGTGATATAATGGACTACGGAGAAAAGGACAGCAAGAAAATGAGTATAATGAACCATAGTAGCATAGATAAACAGAAGAAGTTCATGCATAAGATTAGGAGCCGCCAAGTTTATAAAAAGTTATTTGGACTGCTTGCATACTCACGAAAAAAACAGCACAAAGAAAAAGGGAAGAGAAAAAACCTCCCCTTTAAGCTAAAGTAATTCTACAATAATGCTGAATCAACTTCACATTAAGCTTCGGAGAATCAAGAATCTATGAATTCATAGAAGAAGCTAAAACTGCAAGGGTAGCTTTAAATACCATGAACTCACTGGAGACTGACTAGAGAGGGAAGAATTAGGCCACTCAAATATCTTCTTAGATTTCAAAGGAGATTTTTGACTTTTAAATCCAGCACTTAGTCTTGGGCCTAATTTTTGATACCAGGGATTGTTGATAACTAATATTTAATTTAGCTTCCAAACTCTACTTTTATTGCCAATAATAGAGCCACAACAGGTAATAAATTTAGAAATGATCATAGAATAGTTTAGCTGGTTATGTTTGGGGAATAATAGAAGAATTCTCCTTTGAGGCTTTTCTTTCAGGTGTATTATAGTGGGATGACAAGATGACATAGAATTAAGTTATATTGGCCAATCCACTCGTTAGACTTTATTCTGTTTCTCCATTATTTCTTCTAGTCCAGGATGGTATTGCTCTTGTAATCACCTTAGTAATACTTGAGGAACCATGTGCCTGTGGGTGTTTGCTCAATAATTCAATTAAAAAAAGAAAAATCTTCAAAGACATGCGATGGAGAAAATCAAAACTCTCCTGATGACTACTAGAAGTTTACCATTCAAAATCAGGTCATCACCAATGACCACAGCCAATATGATATACCAAACTGTCTCTATATTCAACTGAGAGATGGAGAGAGAGAAAAGCACTATCATGAATAAAGCATACAGATGAAAGGCTAACACGGAAACTCACAACTAAAACTCCTTCCAGAAGGGATGATTTGATTTGGCAAACTTCATCGCAGTGTGTGGAATTCATTGAAGCATTTCCTGCAGCACTTTCAGCAAGAAACCTTTCTAGTTCTTGATGATAAGGAAGCTGGATTGATCGGAAGGGATCTGAAACATAGAGAGCAGAATATTTTGCCCCCAACATCTCCACAGAGCTGATGAGCTCAGAGAAAATTTCACCTGCATATATCCAGTTAATATATATATGTTTGAACATTTCCCTGGCAAAGACATAACTTTGAACAAACAGTTTTTAACTCAACACACTTTCACTTTGTGGTTGGTCAAGTCCTTTCATTGAATTGGAGCCTTCATAACAGAATACAACCAGGTCAGTATGGCCACCAGGCCTCTTCTCCATCCTTGAAGCCAGATAGCCCTGCATGTTAGTAATGGTCAAGAAAGTAAGAGGTCTATCATACACCACCAAAATTCCATAACTAAGCATCAAATATTTTAATTTCATTTACATTGATGGCGTGCAGGTTTGCAAGCTTTTGAAAGTTTTCACCCTCCACAGAACATGACTCCGAAAAAGCAACATTACTGGTTCCTAAATCCTGCCCACAAGCTTCTGCAAACCCAAAAACCAATGAATTCTCCATTGCCTCCTCTGAAGCAGCAACATAAGGAAATGCCATGGAAAAATTGGACTTGGTATAAGAAACCTGTTCAGAGTAGGAATGCTGACTATCAGAACACAAACAGCTACTGCAGTTTCTGCAAATCAGGGTCTGTTGATTTCAATTAAGAAACCATTACAAAATAGTTAGAGAAGCTTTGGTTACCTTGAGCAAGTTCACAAGAGCTGAATCTGTGTTTTTGTTTGCAGAAACATCAGTGGAAAGCAGCTGTAGAAAACAAAAGGTGTGCAATTAAGGTCTGGGCCTTTAAAAATAGCAAAAAAGTCACAACATATTGCATTGCCAATGAGATATCAAACTAGCAAAGTGCAAAGTTATCAACATAGACCCGATAACATGCAACCAGAACCTAGTGTGGTTGCATAATACTGCAATAAAATTACCATATGAACAACATAAGAAAATAGCCCCTGCAGCATGTTCACTAGATCAGGCCTATGGAAATAAAAATTGTTATTGAACTCATGCAGTGTCAGCACACTTGACCTATGACAAGCCCCAAAAGTTCTTACCCCCCTGCCAACAAAGACAAGCGCCAGATCCATGGACTGCTGAGCTTTCTTTTCTGAGCACTACAAGGGACAAAAATGAAACAAAAAATGAATAAGGAATTTCACATCTTTATGATTCTTTTGAAGAAAATGTGTTTGAATTTATATTGCAGAAATATTTTGCAACAATCTATCAACATAAAGGAGAGCTTAGTACCAGTAAGTTTGACCAGCCTCCTTCAGACAGAACCGACCTGGCAAGATCTTTTGAAGAAATGGTCTGATAATTCACTACTTCAGTCATTCTGTTGTTGAAAAACCCGTGATCAGAATCTAACATATTTAAAGATTTCACTGACAGAAGAATATGCAGCAAAGGTGTAGTATTTAGTTGTATTAGCATAATACAACTAAATACATATCCCATAGTTGATTCCAATAGGCGGCACATCAAACAAACAGATGAATATAATAGAAGATGCATATCCCTTATGCGGAAGCAGTTGTATTAGCGTTTCATTGAGGTTTACGGGATGAATTAATCTTCAAGTTCTTTTTTTTTTTCGGGAAATTTTTTACTGCTGCATGAATTTCAATAAAATTGATTGTACTGTCCAGCAGATTACCATGGAAAAATATAAAAACTGAAAAGGGAAGCATATGCCTAACTTAAAGAGCTAATGAGATATCAAAATGGTGTTTTATAATTTGGGTCAGTTTTGTTATGTAAAATAAGATAGTATACTGATATTGATGATGAGACGGTGTCAATTTATCATGGCAAGAATTTAAAGCAAAACAGGTGATTGGTTTAAATTGGAAAATGAGAAGCAAAAGGTAAAGGTAAGGAAAAAGTAGATACATACTGATGACGAGGATGGTGAGGAGACCAGAGAAAAGCTGGGACAGTAGTCGATGGTGGAGAAGAAGCGTGCAAGAATGAAAGGCGAGATGCAGCAGCAACCACCGTTAACCACCATATCGCAGCAGCTCTCATTCTCATTGTCGACAAATCCTTTCTTCTTCGTTTAACAGCAAAATCATTAAAGCATATAAACCTTTGCAAAATAATAATAATAATAATAATAACAACAATAATCCATCCAACAGAAACAATCAGCAAATTTGTAATCAATTTGATATGAAAACGATACAAGTCAAAACAATAATAGTAGTAAGCATGAAATGAATTAACACACCATAGCAAAAGATATGTATGTATGTATACATAATCAAAATAGTGATGGATGGATGTAAAGAGAATGAAAATCACTTCTTTCTACCTGTTAGTACTAAAAAACAGATCCTCTGGTTCGTCGAGACTAGTAGAAGATCCTCTCTCTCACACACACGCACTCAATCGAGATCCAGAACTTTTATTGTTTATTTTCTCGAATATAATAAAATCGATAAAACGGATTGATTTGACGAAGGAACGAAGGGAGGGGCGTGTATACAAAGAGACAAACCCACTTACAGTTACTAGATGCATTGGCATGGAGCATGGGCTGTGAATCCCATTCTTTATAAAGCCCACGACACCCTCTTTGATCCTTATAAGAAGCCCCTTTCGGCCCTCAATTAATGATATTGTTTTCGGCTAAAACAGAATGATATTTTTCCACTTGATTCTCGTATTGTCCCAGCCCAGCCCATACAGGTAGTGGCATCGTGTATCCGCTCTCAGATTCGCATGAGCTACGGCTCTCGTCCTGACCGAGAGGAATCCTCTCTCTCTCATCCAGTGCCAGCCTCTTCCTCGAGCACGGGGTTAGGGGAAAGAAAGTTCTCTCATCTCAAGCAAAGCCTGAGCCTCTGAACAACCTGATGAATCGCGTTAAATGTGCTTTTCTGGCGTCTTGGAGTTTATGTTACGAGTTGATCCTGGTTCATAGTAGGTTGAAGGTGTTACGGGGCGGGCTCGGGAATTCGAGGAGCTACTGGCGTTAAGCGTTAAGATTATTGGACTGCTCTTGGGGGAACAGCTTATCTTCGCTAGGTGTTTATGGAATTATTATAGCAGGTCGGTCTAGTAATTAGGTCGCCTATGATACTAGGACCAATAGGTGAAAATGGGTTTATGCCGCAGGTGTTGAACGATCTACTCTACACAGGTGTGGGCTTACAAGGGCTAGGGCTCATAAATCCTTTCCATTCATCAGTAGGCCCCTGGTCGGTCACTTTTCCGGGCCGGGATCGATGAGAGATTCGGCATGCTGCTCACTAACAAGTCGAGTCTTATGTCGGTCATATAGAACACCAACACATAGAAAACGGGGGTACATCTTTCGCCTCGGATTAGATTTTATTTCACTGAAAAACTTTGTACAAAGTTTTTTTATATTTTCCGTAGTTAAGAAAAAGATTAAGTGAAGATCAAGATGTTTATATATACATGTAATTAATTAAATTGGGAATTATGTGTGCTAATACATAAAAAAAAAAAAAAACACACACACATATGATAACTAAAAAGTATATCTTATAAATATTATCTTAAAATAAAAGTAAAATATTTTAAAAATAAATTTCATCAATACAAAAGATAAAAAAAAATAGATGAATCAAAAAAAAAATTAAATGCATAACCAAACAAAAAATTCGTTTAACATATGCTCTCTAAACAAAATAAAAGTAAAATAGGTATTAATATAAATATAAAAAAATGAAAAAATAACATATATATAAAAAAAGATTTTGTCAAGTAAATATAAAAATTAGGATTTGATATTTACAATATGGGAATCGAAGTAAAAGCACAGAAAATTCTAAAAAAATAAAAGAGTTCAAGAGGTAAATAAAATTTTAATAGAGATGGATTGTGAGCAAAGAAGGGTATTGGGGTATAAATTATTAAAATTTGATGTCGTGGTTAAAAATAAATATATAGACAGGAGAAATAACACCTAAATACCATTTAAGAAACAAAATGAGAATTTGAAAAATTATGGTTGTATAAATGTTTTGTTATGATTGACCATGAAAGAGGGGGAAAGTGGAAAAACTTTATTTTTCTTGAAAATCCTAGAGAAAAACAATAAAGAGAAGAGAGTTAGCGATGCTAAAGGATTTAAACAACAAAATCTCTTAGATTTAGAGTGTGTTTTAGTAAAAGAATTGGGAGATAGAGCAAGGAAAAAGGTAATAAACATTAAGAAATGATGAAAAATAAAATTTCTTAATTTGTCATTATTGCATAGAACCTTTAAAATGAAATTTCTCTCTGTAATTGGTTAGAATATATATTTATAGGAAGGGGAATATGATGAACCTTGTGTGTCAAGTGAAATGCTAGATAAATCAATGTTTTTTCACTATTATTATTATTTTGTTATATTCATATATGCATGCTATTCAAGTACACCAGGCTCACGCCACGAGTAACTTAAGCAGTCATCTTCTTATTGTTTGTGATGAAAATTACATTGAAATTCAAGGTACTTCCTTATAAAAAACTCGAATATGTAATATAATATTGTAGACTCAAATGTATGATTTAAACTAGTGTTTAAAATTCTAAGTAATCATCAAACTATGCATATTATTGTTAAACTCAAACTTTTACTTGAATCATATTATATGATATTATTATATTTGATATAGTTTGTGTCGATGATATCCTATGAAACTTATATTACACCTTGTTATCATTCAATTTAAATTGTATTGTGATATTAAATATAATCTATTAACTTGATAATGATGAGTTGTTTGAATTAAGTTAAGAAATATTAAGACTTGAAGCGTGATGGAATTTAGTTGATAGCATAACACCTTCCAATATATGAGAGATTCTACTGAAATTTTAGCGTAAATGAGCGATCTGCCCACGCGATGCGCCGGATTTTTTTATCTATGTAGAAAATTGATTGTTTTTATAAGTATTGTATTTTGCTATTTTAATATTTAATTAGTAAAATTATAATTGATAAAATCTGTATAATCGAAATAGAAAGTGGTTCGTATATTTTTTAATCGCAGATAATGTAGGTAATTGTTTTTTGAGAAATAAACTTACATTTTCTGCGTGCTATAATTAGTTATTTCAATTTTTAATTACTAAAATTGCAACAGATAAAAATATGTAAGAAATGAGTTTTTTGCGTGGTATAATTAGTATGCTTGCCCGCGCATTGTGCTAGGGTTTTTTCCATGTAGAAAACTAATTGATTTTTTACATGTTGTAATTAGTTGTTAATATATTTAATTAGTAACAACATAATAGATAAAATATGTAACAAATAAATTTTTCCCCCGCCTAAAAGGAATAGTGTAATCGAAATGGGAAGTGATTCGTATATTTTTAATTGGAGATAACCTAGGTAAATTTGTAAAAACAATATTTGAGTTGCCTTTTTTCCAGTAATATTAGATCTGACACATTATAAATAAAAAAATTGTAATTTTTTTAAGAAATAAACTTTTTTTTTGCATCCTATAATGACTTATTTGCCGTCTAAAAGGAATAGTACAATCGAAACGGAAAATGACTCGCATATTTTTTAATTGTAGATAATCGAGGTAAATTTGTCAAAAGAAAAAAAAATTGAGTTGATAATGTATGTCAATTTGTCTACCTTTTGTTTTTTTGAGTTGTATTTTTTCCCCAGTAATATTAAATTTGAAATATTAAAAATGGGAAAATTGAAAAAAAAAATTAAGAAATAAACTTAAACAAAAGAGTATAAAATTTAAATTCAAAGCCAAATTTTTTTTTATAAGATTTATTAATCATATTATTATATTAAATGTATTTAAGCATATTGATATTAATTTTTTTTTTAAATCCCAGGTCATTTTTTTTCTCTCTCTCTATATATATATTTTTAGGCAATAATATTCAATAAATATTAAAATATATAATTAGTCCCACATACTTTATAGAGTAATCAAAATGGGAAGTGGTTCATATATGTTTAAATTGTAGATAACCTAGGTAAATTTGTCAGTTTATTCTTTGTTTGAGTTGAATTTTATCCCCAGTAATATTAGATCCCACACATTATAAATCAAATATTGTAATTTGTTTTTAAAAATAAACTGAGTTTTTTTGCATGCTATAATTACTTATTTATCGTCTAAAAAGAACAATGTAATCGAAACGGGAAGTGAATTGCATATTTTTGAATTGTTGATAATGTAGGTAAATTTTTCTGCCTTTTGTTTTTTTGAGTTGTATTTTTTCCCCAGTAATATTAGATCTGCAATATTAAAAATTAAAATACTGTAATTTTTTTTTCAAAAAATAAACTTGAACAAAAGAGCACAAAATTAAAATTTGGAGCCAATTTTTTTTATTTTATAAGATTTATTCATCATATTATTATACTAAATGTATTTAAGAATACTGATATTAATTTTTTTTCTTCAAAAAATCCCTGGTCTTTTTTTTTCTCCCTGTATATATTTTTAGACGATAATATTCAGACATATAATCAGCTTAACATACTTTAATTTGACATAAATATACAAATATATAATTAATTTCACACACTTTGAATAATATATGATTTTTTTTTATTATCATTAGGCGATAATATTCAATAAATATTCAAACAATTAAATTATTCTTATTCTTATTCTTATTCTTATTCTTATTCTTCTTCTTCTTCTTCTTCTTCTTCTTCTTCTTCTTCTTCTTATTATTATTATTATTATTATTATTATTATTATTATTATTATTATTATTATTATTATTATTATTATTATTATTATTGTTAGCATTTAAAAAATATTAATTTTCAAATGATTACTACCAGGAATAAAATTTGAAGACTAAATAAAAAAAACACCAACAAAAGAAAAGATAAAAGAAATATTCAAAACCAAATTAAAAAAAAATATATACATAAACTTGTACAATAATAGGGAATAATGCATAAATATATAAATAATAATAAAGGAAATCAATTTCAATAGAACAATTAAAAAAATAAGGGCCAAAATAAAAATAAAAGATATGATTTATTTAAATTAAAGGATTAATTTGACAACAATTCATACTTTTGTACCAAAAATATTAAAAGATTTAAAAGAAAAAACATTTAAAAGAAGAGGGACTGAAATTAAAGTGCAGTATATAATGGATTTGAAATGAAGGACAGAATTGAAAACAATACAACCTGCTGCACTTAAAAAATTAAGGGATCTGATAGAAAACCAAAAAATTCAAAGAAGAAGGTTTGACATGCAAACTGCATATATATTAATTTGAATGAAATGATGAAATTGAAAGAAATCGAAACTTCTATTACAGAAATCAAGACCAAACAAAACAATCAAAAGCCAAGGGACTGAAATGCATCCACAATAAACCGGGGGGACTGAAGTTGAATCCGGCATTGAGGAGAGAGAAAAGAGCACATAAACGTTCAATCAACCATATAAGCCTATACGTAGATCATTTCAAAGCACACGCCACTCCATGCGATCCAGGGAAGGGTTGAGAATCGTTTTAACTGGTGACGGAAAAATTTTCACCGCCGTATCAAGCCGCATGCGCCGCCTAAATCGAACACGTGAAAGAAAGGCGCCAACGCGCCCGTACGGTCTTCTTATAGCGCTACCGAAAGAGAATAGTAAAGAAGGAGTCAATTACGAAAACACCCCTGATTCTAATTCCTGGTCTTTGTCGTATCGGGGGCTACAGATGTAATAACACATTTTAAAAAATATTAAAAAAAATAGTTGTGGCGGACCAGACCGAACCGGACCGGTCCGCACGCGCGCAATTACACCTGTGCCCCTCAGCCCGAACCATTTTTTGTCCTATTAGCTGGGGCAAAACCGTTAAAACACTGTGCATAGTAGGAAAAGACAAAAAAAATGGTGGACGTGCACCCGCGAAGCACTGAGATAAATTTCGAGTCCACAGTGCGCATTAGTGTATATGAATAGTAAAATCCATTATGTTTTAGTGTTTTTGTTAATATCAGTATAATTAAAAGAAAAATAATGAAAATTTCAATTACCTGCGCGTGCTGTTCTAGAAATAGGATTAAATGACACGTAGTCTAAAATTTGTCCAAATTCTTGTCACTGTGGTGGTTGAAAAATCAGGAACTATAATTATTTTACTCGAAAACCTATTTTTAACCCAAGCTGTGAACAAGAAAACAAAAATAAATAAATGAAAAATAGACTGTAGAGCCACAAAACATTGTTGTTGTTAATGCTTTTAGAGCATGCTTGGAGTTTGATTTGAATTGTTTTTTAAAATATTTTTTTTATTTTATACTTCAAAATAAAAAAAAACAATATAAAAAAATAAGTCAAAACATAATTGAACCGCGAAACAGTATCTAAACCATCAATTAATTTTACCGATTACACACAATAACTACTTGAACCGCGAAACAGTACTATACACCATCAACTAATTCAAACCATCATCTTTTATTTTCACTCAATTTACTTTAAAATGGTTACTACCTGTGTGTGTGGGTGTATATATATTGACACGCGCGCGCCATTGATGACTCTAATTAGCTATATATATAATATATAATTATATATACAATACGACTTAGGTCCCAGCATGCCCAGCGGTTTTGACTTTTGACTCAAGGAGGAGCTTGTCGAATTCCCAAACTTCAATTTGTCTTTAAAAAGTAGCTAGCAAGTAGATGATAATCGTAACACTGAAGGATCCGATCCAAGTTAAAATGATCATTAAAACCATGGCGGCAGACATTAATTATGACTATAAATTTATAATAATCATGAGTTAAGACCTTTAGTTTTGCGGGTATGGAGATGGGAAAGAAGCTTGTGATCAACTTCCCCCCCCCCTCCTGTATCATGTGACTGCTATTAAGGCCGCACCGCTCCCTGTCACCGCATTCACGTTCTTGATTAGTGTTCATCCGTCAACAGCCTGGCGGCCATGATCTCTCTTTAGGTACAAGGCGAAACCTCACCTCTAACTCCTCGTCAAGCCTGGCCGGCTTGTAAATGCTGGCAGTACGTACTACTATTATAGCTATAGCTAACTGCCCAACTCTTGCCAATGAAAGATTTGTCCTTCCTCCTCCTCAAGAATTATCTAGGAGCCAAGATGAGGAAAGGGATTAGGAATTTCTGTAACGGTGACGCCTCAACTTCTACACTCGACCAGCACAACAAGGCCAGCTACAGTACTGCTGATGGTCACCACTGCTTTGTCACCCCATCTGTAATTACCATGAGTCATGCAGATACGGCGCCGCAGCAAAGCTCACCTACACTGGAGCAGATGATATTGCAGTTGGAGTTAGAAGAGGAGTTTGCAAGAAAAGCTAAGCTCAACAACTATGTTGATGTCGGTTTGCGGGATGGTAGAATGTCATGTGTTAACAGCTCTGATATCTTGCGATCTGCGAGAAACGCATTGAATCAATATCCTCGCTTCTCTCTTGATGGAAAGGATGCCATGTATCGGTCTTCTTTCCGGAACTTGGATTCTGGTGGTAAAGCAGAAGCTGCCAGGAAATCTGTCTGCTGTGATCGTGGGCTGAGAGAACGGCTGAATAGAAACAATTTTGGTGCCAAGTTTGAGAGGAAGTCGAGTACTTTTCCACCAACTCTGACTGGGAAAGGAGTGGTATGGTGCAAACCAGGAGTGGTAGCAAAGCTGATGGGTCTCGAGGCAATGCCAGTTCCAGTCAACAGCAGAGAAGATAGAGAAACTTTAGCTTCCATCATAAAGAAGCAAAATCTGAGGATAAGAGCTGAAAGACATGAAAAAGAAAGAAGAATGGCCGGAGGTGTGAGCGATTTCGATGGAATCAAGAGAGGGAGATCATCTACGCCTTCTTGTTCAAAGCCTGGATATTGTGTGACGAAACCGGTTGCAGTAGAGCCATATAACGATGGAGGAGGCTGGCCAACCCGGCGAAATCGTTAGATGCTAATTAATAAATTCATTAACTGTAGTTGCATTTTGTTACCTTTGATCAATTAATCCTAAGAGTGGAAACACTGCCACAATATTGTAACAACTGTTGTCAGAAACGAAAATCTCACTCGATCTGAACTGCAAATTTCACAAGTGATTTATTATAGTCTATTAGCATGATTGGGAATTCCCCGTAGAATTTTAGGAATTCGTATATAGTAAAGAGAGAGCCTCTTCCTAGCTAGCTATATGCAAGATATATAACATATAGTAAAACCTGTCGTCTCTGACAAAATACATACAATGCTGTAGTAATTGTGAAGAGTGATGAGATCTGGCCGGTTCTGCTACGAAGGCCGGATACAAATGAAAAACCTGAAAACCATACATGACTACTCATTTTTAAACCCGATACTTCTATCGACCTAACTATATATCATTACTGCTGTTAGAATGAAAGGAATTGATGAGTCACAAGCTGAGTCACCAGAGTCACAAGCTGAGTCACCAGAATCACCACCTGGCATTTCAACAAACACCTGATAGGCGTAACAGATTCTGTTAGCAATAAGGAACCACCTGTAATCCACAGCTGTGCACATAACAAGAATGATTCTTGTAGTACAACACGCCAATGAGCTGCTAACAGTGTAGCAGCCATGGCACTATAAATACCCACCTCATAACTTGTAATTGAGTGTGGAAGAAGAAGAAGAAGAAAGTAAGAAAGAAATAAATCTTACCTCAATACACAGTTCATTCTCTGAATTCAATTTGGTATCAGAGCCAGTGACTAACGTCCATGGCTACTTCAGCTGAAACATCTTCTCAAAATGAAAACTCACCCACCACCATACTCATAAATAAACCAGCCACAGCTGCTCCTTCCCACTCCAATATCTTCCAGAGCCTAGCTCCAATCACAATCAAGTTAGACAGAGCCAATTACTCCTTTTGGAGATCTCAAGTTACTCCTGCTCTGCGTGCACATGATCTTGAAGATTATGTGCTGGGCAACAAACCATGCCCACCACAATTCACAAATAATATCACCAATGATATCAACCCTGACTTCAGTATATGGGTCCGAATGGATCAATCCATTATGAGCTGGCTGCTCAACTCAATTTCTGAATCAATGTTTGGACATATAGTTCGATGCAACACATCCCGTGAGGTGTGGCTCATCCTTGAAAATCTTTTCACAACCCACTCCAAAGCTCGTACTCTTCAAATACGTTTCCAACTCCAATCCCTAAAAAAGGGTAGTCTATCCATCCATGACTACATGTTAAGGATGAAATCTCTTGCTGAAAACTTGGCATCTGCAGGCCAACAAATATCTGATGAGGAACTTACATTGTATATTCTTGGGGGTCTTGGTCATGATTATGATTCTGTTGTAGTCAATCTGACCTCACATCATGATCAAGTCACCCTACAAGAAGTTCAATACATGCTTCAAAGTCAGGAAATGAGACTTGAGCAACTCAATGTTCCCTTAGCCCCTGATAATCACATTCCAAGTGCTCATCTAGCCACCCATTTTTGCAGATCCCTCAATCTGCAAGGCTCTCATGGTACTCCTTCCAACTCCTTTGGTAGAGGTTATATTCCTGGACGAAATCGTGGCAGGGGAAGATGGAGCAGAGGAGGCAATCGTCCCTTGTGTCAGTTGTGCAACAGACCTGGTCACATAGCCTTGAAGTGCTATCATCGTTTCGACATCTCCTTTCAAGGGCAGAATACTTCCAACCATATTCAGAGCTCCACCAGCAATGATAACCAGCAAGCATACTACACCTCCACCAGTGACACTCCTTCAGACAATGCATGGTACCTGGATAGTGGAGCAACACATCACATTACAGCAGATCCTTCAAATTTACACTACAAGTCAGAATATAAAGGTAAAAATAAACTACTCATAGGTAATGGTGAATCCCTTCCCATTACTCATACAGGCTGCACCTTGCTTCAAAACTCAAGCACTCAGTCCTCTCTTGCTTTAACAAATATCCTTTGTGTACCTGAAATTGCTAAAAATATGCTATCTATTGCTAAACTTACCACTGACAATCCTGTGTTTGTTGAGATTTATCATGACTGTTGTATTGTGAAGGACCTAATTACGAGGAAGGTGCTGCTTCGAGGAGTGCTCAGTGAAGGCTTGTATCAGCTTCGGGTTCATCAAAACCACACTGCATTTACAGTATTTCAATCAAAGTTCAATTCTGTTTCAATCAATCCAGCAAAGTCATTTTATTTGCAAGCTCCTATTCTATCCTTGTTTGCAAAATCTTCTCCAGTCTCTAATTTTGATCTATGGCATATGAGACTTGGACATCCAAATATTAATGTAATGAAATCCACGCTGAATCATAAACTTTCTATTCCATCTGGTTCAATTTTTTGTGATGCCTGTCATATAGGAAAATCAAAACACCAACATTACAGTTCTTCCACAACAGTCACTAGTAAACCTCTTGAACTAGTGCATTCAGATGTATGGGGTCCCTCTCCAAATCTTTCAAAAGATGGTTTTAGATACTATGTTCACTTTATTGATGACTACAACAACTTTACTTGGATCTTCCCATTAAAACTCAAATCTGAAGTTCACGACATCTTCCTTAAATTCCAAAAACTGGTTGAAAGAAAATTTGAAACCAAAATCAAGGCTCTTCAATCAGACTGGGGTGATGAATACCGCAGTCTTGCACCTATGTTAACTTCATCAGGTATTCGATTGTAAATACTGGGACCGTACTTCAAGTGGGTGACGGCATTGCTCGTATTTATGGTCTTGATGAAGTAATGGCAGGTGAATTGGTAGAATTTGAAGAGGGCACGATAGGCATTGCTCTAAATTTGGAATCAAATAATGTTGGTGTTGTATTAATGGGTGACGGCTTGATGATACAAGAGGGAAGTTCTGTAAAAGCAACAGGAAAAATTGCTCAGATACCAGTGAGTGAGGTTGATCATCTCCACTCTTGGCAGCATCTCCTTCGTCATCAAGTCCAGCATCTTCCAACAGTCCTGCATCAAGTTCAGCTGGTTCACCATCCCAAAATACATCCCATATTCAACCACCTATCATTACACCACCCATCCCACCCACTCATCACATGATTACTAGATCAAAACTGGGCATCTTTAAACCAAAAACATACCTAGCTTCAATCCTTCGCAACCCCACCATAGCTGCCTATCTCACCAGTACTCCTGATTCTGTCAAACAGGCCCTAGCCATACCTGCATGGAAACAAGCAATGGATGATGAGTTTAATGCCTTGATGCAAAACAATACTTGGGAATTGATTCCAAGACAACCTTCCATGCATGTAGTTGACAATAAATGGATATTCAGGTTAAAATACAATGATGATGGTTCCGTTCAACGCCACAAAGCCCGACTTGTGGCGAAAGGCTTCCAACAACAACCTGGCATCGATTTCTTTGAGACGTTCAGCCCGGTTGTCAAACCTTCCACCATTAGAGTTATTCTTACTCTAGCAGTCACACATAATTGGGACATTCAGCAAATAGACATAAATAATGCCTTCTTGAATGGTACTCTAAAAGAGAAAGTCTTTATGGAACAACCTGAAGGCTATATCAGTGCATCTCATCCCTCAGCTATCTGCAAGCTTCATCGTGCACTTTATGGCCTAAAACAGGCCCCTCGAGCCTGGTTTGACAAATTACGCAGCACACTCTTCAAACTTGGTTTTTCAGAATTCCACATCTGACAGCTCACTCTTTATTTACAGACATGATGATGCTCTAATGTTTGCTTTGGTCTATGTAGATGACATTTTGCTTACTGGAAATCACTCTCACCAAGTCCACCATATTATCAATCATCTGCAGTCTCAGTTTGCTCTCAAAACTCTCGGCTCAGTCACCTACTTTCTTGGTTTTGAGACAACTAGGGGGGCTGATGGTATCCACTTGTCCCAAACCAAGTATACAATTGACTTATTGAAGAAAACAAATATGCTTGAAGCCAATCCATGCCCAACACCCATGAACCAAAGTAACAAACTTCACCTTCAAGACAGTGAGCCCTTTGAACACATCACCCTATACAGAAGCACCATAGGAGCTTTGCAATACCTCACTCTCAGTCGTCCTGACATAGCTTTCTCAGTCAACAAATTGAGTCAGTTTTTACAATCTCCAACCCAAAATCATTGGCAAGCTTGTAAACGTATTCTGAGGTACCTAGCTGGATCAATTGGTGAGGGCATTCAATTCACCAACACTACTACACTGTCCATTGAAAGCTTCTGTGATTCAGATTGGGCAAGCTCTTTGGATGATCGAAAATCGACTACTGGTTACTGTGTATACCTTGGAGGCAATCTGATTAGCTGGAGTTCAAGAAAGCAGAAGACAGTGGCTAGATCAAGCACTGAAGCTGAATACAGAGCACTTGCTCAAGCAAACACAGAAATCATATGGCTAAATTCACTACTGTTAGAAATAGGTATACACAATAATGGTCCAACAATAATTTGGTGTGACAATGTGGGAGCAAAGCAACTTGCAGCAAACCCAGTTTTCCATTCAAGAACAAAACACATTGAAATTGACATTCACTACATAAGGGACAAAGTTCTAAGCAAGGAAATCGAAGTCAGGTACATACCCATTGAAGAACAAATTGCCGACATACTCACGAAGCCTCTTACCATCTCTCAGTTCAATAAACTCAAAGACAAGCTGGCTGTCATTCACTCACCACATCACAGCTTGAGGGGGCATGTTAGAATGAAAGGAATTGATGAGTCACAAGCTGAGTCACCAGAGTCATAAGCTGAGTCACCAGAATCACCACCTGGCATTTCAACAAACACCTGATAGGCGTAACAGATTCTGTTAGCAATAAGGAACCACCTGTAATCCACAGCTGTGCACATAACAAGAATGATTCTTGTAGTACAACACGCCAATGAGCTGCTAACAGTGTAGCAGCCATGGCACTATAAATACCCACCTCATAACTTGTAATTGAGTGTGGAAGAAGAAGAAGAAGAAAGTAAGAAAGAAATAAATCTTACCTCAATACACAGTTCATTCTCTGAATTCAATTACTGCACTGCATGTAGCTGAACTGCTATAGCACTGGAGCTTGTATATTTGATCCATTCTCTATAGTCAATTTATAAAAGAGTGCTATTTTCTTAACGTACCAAGTGTTGAAATTAATTTTGGGTCAAAGTAAGTACGATCTCTTGAATTATTCTAAATTAGAATAAATATGTGTTCCAAGTCCATTACAACTTCTCCTCCTGGAAGAGTAATGTTTATACGACAATGTTTTTCACCATGCTTTAGCTTTTCTTTTTAAATATTTTTTAACATGATGTGAGAACTAATTCTATCTAGCTAGTGAATGTTTTGAGGAGCTAATGAAAGTGAAATTCCAAAATGACGTAAAAAAATTGAAGGTGCAAGATAATAGAGCCCAACGTACAAGAAAACCAAAACCCTTCATCCAAAAGAGATAGAAAATCAATAAACTTAGTGCAAGAAGTTGACAATTTCTTGCACAAGAGTCAAGACGTGGTATGAGAGATACCACACATGGAGAAGAGAAGAGACATGAGAAATGGCTGAAGAGTCATGATAAAAAAGAAAAGGCAGCAACTTGAAAAAAGAGTGAGCCAAGATGGAATGCCAAATCTTGAAAAAAAATAAAATGTTAGGGAAGAGAATTGTGGCAACAACCACAAGAGAAGAAATATAGTTATAGGAGTACGTAGCCGTGCTTAGCCAAAACAGTAATTAAAGAAAAGCAAGCTGAATGAATGAGAAAGAGATGATGAAATTAAGGAGTGATGTCGTGCTAAAAAATAGAAAATCCAAAATATAAGATGCATGATCCTCCTACGTACGTACAAGAAGACAATGTATAGCCCTTAATTATAACAAACCAACAAGTGCATGCTAAGAGAGCATAAATTTTAAAGCATCGATCGACAGCACATCTGTAAGAGATTCAAGAATTATATATGAAACTTTTAAAATTAAATCTTTAGTTCTCATAAGTTTATGCATGACTATTAAAAATATATTTAAGTCTCTTGAATTAAAAATATATTATAAAGTATTTATATAAATGAGATTTTCTTTTCACCTTGCTTTCCTTTTCTCTTTTAAATATTTCTAACATGCATGCGCGCACGGTCGCCATTTTTACTGTAAAAGCAAAAGCAGCTTACCTCACTCTTAATGCCAAGTACAGCTACCGATCGACTCATTACAATCTCATCGATCGCTCTTTATAATGCCAAACAGGTATACTTAATTAGTCATTCCAATCTCCTCCTCCTCCTCCTCTGAATGAATGAAGTGGTACTCGCTCTGATGACTTATCAGTATTTGAATCTTCACGCATCCTGCAAGTCCGATGATCTGGCCAAGACTTGATTAATTTGTTTTTCGAGTTCATGGTCTCTTATTTTATTAAGTGCTGGTCAAACAACTTGAGGTAATTAGCCTAATTCATACAGAAATTAATCTGTAAATTAACAGCCACTACATATATGACTTGACAAGCACAACTGTATTGACTCCTTGGTTTCTGTTGTTGTAGTTTTGGCCTATTCTGCTTGTTTGCTGCTGCCCGCTGGATTTATCGGCATTTTTTATGACCACAAGCATCAGTAAATGTTTGTTTATGGCCGGCTGGCTCTACTTAATTGGCTAATTACTATATATAAATGCGATTGTAGCTAGGATCGATGCCAGGAATTGTGATATACGTTAACTGTCCCATGTTGAGATACCTGTACGTACGTTTCCAACCATCTTAATTATTGACCCGCCAGGTATTCCAAGCTAGCTAGCGCTGTGCAAATTAATGGACCCGTCTTTGACTCTTACTAATCACGTACGTACAAAGAATCATCTCTAACTAATATTATTTTCAGAGAATAATTGAAGTATAATTTAGGGCCTTTATTTTGACTTGGCAGAACTAATGAGAGCCTCGCACATGTCTAAAATTAATGGCAATCGCATGCTTATTGCTAATGACACCCTTTTCCTTCAGCTTTCGCGGCGTGGAATAATGAATTTCCACATAGCAGCTGAGGCTTGCCTGACACGTACAGAAGAAACTTTTTAGTTTATCATGCATAAAGAAAGACGAAGCTGCATATATAGATGCTTAATTAAATAAAGATTGCGTGCACAAGTTACGGCAGTTGATGATGAGAATATTCCAATCGATGTGGGATTCCTAGTTGCTCAATACCTCTTTTAGAAGCTCCGATCGAAGGGTTGGTCTAAGTTAACAGGTAAAGAGAAGGTAACTAGTTGCTCCTCCGGTTGAAACCTCTGTCCATGAAAGGGGTAGATGTAAAATATTGCTCTTCATCGGAGAAGACATAAGAGAGCAGCTTGCATCACCTTGGAAACATGAATAACTAGTTAATCATTAGTACTTACAGATAGTTAAGCATCAGCATAGCCCCCACCTTACAGCTTTTTCTTTATTATTTTTATCATAGCTACTAAAATGTATTCATATGGACTTTAACGTAAAATTTTCTACCATCCTATTGAGCATAGCTATGTGCCAAACCCCATTATATCGATCTAGCTGAAACTTTACTAGAAGATTTCAAAGGTATTTGTCTATATCTAGTTAAGATTTCATGTCCATCAGAGTTCCCAAAGATTTTTCAATATATATAGGTCAGAACATGTCGTATGGATTTTGTTATTTATGTTCTTTTGACTTGTGGACTTTCTATATGGTAAAAGATCATTTTCCAACAACGACGTGACAATTTGTTTTGGGATTCTCTACTGTTCAAGTTCAACCTTGAAATTTTTATAATGAACATTCAGTTGTGTGTTTGAGATTTATATGGTTCAACCATGTTTTTTTTGTTGGGACAAAAATCAAATTTGACTTATCAAGGTATAACTAACTGAACTTGTGATGCTATTCAGCTGAATTCTTATAGCATTGATGTGCTGTGTAAATTTTTATTGTGTCACATTTCCTAAACCTAGCTAATTTTTAGCTCTTTTTAGGGAATCTCATCATTATTGGGAGTTACTTGATTATTAGGACCACATAATGGCATCAAGTATGGTAACTAAGCTTTCCATTATCTGCTTCTCGAACAAGATTTATATGCACTTTAAGGATAAGTTCCCATCCTACATCATCATCATGTTCATTCGTGCCGTCGGTTGGTTCTGATCATAAGGTGTAAAGTTGATTACAGCCTTTACATGTGGCTACAGCTAAGAATGCTTAACAAAGAGAAGAAAAAAGAAATAAAATAAACTAAGAAAAGGTCACAAAAAGATCGAAAGCTGCGAGCTAGGTGGTGATAAAAGATAAATCAGAGTACTTGTAATTTTTTAAGGTTTGCCTGCACATGCAAACCACTTTCCATGTAATGCAAAATAATACAATAAGATCCTGAAATTAAGATGGTCAAATTTTTCTGCTAACATCTTTGGATATAAAAACCATGCATCAGATTCTCTGTCATAGAAATGCTGCCAAAAGTCAGTGGTGGATTTCCCAACAGTAGGGCCGAAGTAAAGCTATTTCTTTTTCATTTTTCTGTTTACAGGTTCCAAAAACCATCAATCAAGAATTCAAGATGATAGTTAACAAGTCAAAGAGAATTATCCTTGGCTAGCACCCATTGCCCATGTGCTTAGTCTAGTTGGTGGAGAAAAATAATACATACGACGACTACTCTTAATAGCCCTTAATTTGCACAAATGGTTAGTTGATGACGAAGAGTAGTGGTTGAGCTACTGGTACCAGCTTTCTGTCCCCATAGCAGCTCCAATAAGTGGAGGACACGGGTTTGCTTTAAGATGGACCGGAAAGGGAAAGCTTGGGGTTTCATGAGCCTCTTCCTCTCAGAGATACAATCTTAGAAGAATAGCATAGGAAAGGAAAACTAAAACTCAATCTCTCATCTGTCAGCCTAGGTTAAATTGAGTCTAATTCCAGAATCTAGCAATAATCACTAAACGATTGACTGTCAGGTGTGTATATAGAACACGGAAAATCAAGCTGACAATTAATCACAAGTGCGCGCCCCCACAGTTAAAATTTAATGCCACACAACTTCAAATTCTATCCTGAGGTTTCTTGTTCTTGACTAGTTATATACTTGTATTCTAAGGCTAGCTAGTAGGCTAATCAGATTGGAATATGCCACGTACCAATGCAGCAACGAAAGTGAAACGTACATTTGATCAAACTAGAATAATTTTGCTGTCCAGAGAAGGATAATTTCTGTTTTTTTCATTTTCCATATAATTGCAATTTCTCTTTACTTTGCTTAATTTCCGGTACAGGCTAACATCTGGAGTGTCAAGCTGTTTGGATTTAAAATGCTGCAGGCAGGGCAAGTTGAAGCTCACACATTCTGTCTGATCGAGATATATCTTAATGCACACAATTGGAGTCTGGATTCCCAAGGTATATTGGTTTTGAAAGAATGGAGGTCAAAAGGCTCATTGATTGCACCACCGGGCAAGCCTAGAAGGAAGAGGACACTGAAGAAAAAAAATGAAATCTTTTTAATACGTTACAGTTTTCAGTTTCTGTTAGTATACTTTTCTCACAAGTTTCAATTTTTTTATTCTTAATTAACTTGCCCATATACTGATATAATATTATAACAATCCACTTCCTTGAGTTGCATTCTTGTCTATATAAACAACTCCATTGCTTCGCTTCCTCCCATCACGTCCTCTATAGTTTCCCACTTGTGCTAGCTGCTGCCCGCTGCTATTCCAATCTTGATGAAGCCATTGTGAGGCCAAACTCTGATCGTTCATGTCCCGCTATTTGTCTCTTAAGTTCTCTTGTTTGCTGTCAACTCAAAATGTTTTCTTGATTTCTAACTAATCATCACTTTCGCTGTGCTTTGTGCCAGGAAAATGGAATGCCTTGGATACACCATAATGATTCTTCTTACAGTCTCAAAGATTGTCAAGGGTTCTGGCACTGGGTGGACCAGTGCCCATGCGACATTCTATGGAGGAGGTGATGCATCTGGAACAATGGGTAAGAAATTAAGGAAAAACAATAAATTCATTTTAAATTTTTTGCTTGCGCTTAAATCTGCTCCACGCTATTAAACTTTTTTCATCGTATATAATTGGTTGCTTCTGCAGGTGGCGCTTGTGGATACGGGAATCTCTATAGCCAGGGGTATGGGACAAACACAGCAGCACTGAGCACTGCTCTTTTCAACAAAGGCCTGAGCTGTGGAGCCTGCTACGAGATTAAGTGTGTAAATGACAATAAATGGTGCTTACAGGGGTCCATTATTGTCACAGCCACTAATTTCTGCCCACCAAACAATGCTCTTCCTAATAATGGCGGAGGGTGGTGTAACCCTCCCCAGCAACACTTTGATCTTTCTCAGCCAGTTTTCCAAAAGATTGCCCAGTATAGAGCTGGAATAGTGCCTGTCCAGTATAGAAGGTCCACATGCACCCTATTCTTCTCAACAAATAGTATTCACATTATCTGTTCCCATGCTTTTAACCTGGCTGTACAGGCTATAATTAACATCAGTTGCTGTCTTGGCTATCTATATGCAGGGTTGCTTGCAGAAAGAGTGGTGGCATCAGATTCACGATCAATGGGCACTCCTACTTCAATCTGGTGCTGATAACAAATGTGGGAGGAGCTGGTGATGTGGTCGCGGTTTCCATTAAAGGGACTGGAAGCAAGTGGCAGGCAATGTCCAGGAACTGGGGCCAGAACTGGCAGAGCAACACCTATCTGAATAAACAAGCCCTCTCTTTCAAGGTCACAACCAGCGATGGACGGACGGTGGTTTCCAACAACGTGGCTCCTTCCAACTGGGCTTTTGGCCAAACCTACACGGGAGGGCAGTTCTAGCTAGCCTCCCCATCCCACACCTTAATCTAGTAAGAGCTAACCAAAATCACAATTTCAAGTACTCAAATTAAACCTCTATATAGCTTTTACCTTCAACTAAACTTCCTTTCAAGTACCTTTTGCCTGTCCTGCCAGTTACTATATAGTGTGTCCTTTGTTTAGTATTACTAGTAAATATGGTGTTATAAACTGGACATGCATGGCGGGTTTCTTTTGAAAATGCTCCCATGCATACATATCAGTTTTTGCCTGGCTTTAATTTACCTCACCGGCCGGAGGAAGAATCAACCCGGGTCTCTCCTCGGTCTGCAGAGTGCATGGATCTACTAGCCAGTATTAATAATTAGATAACCTCTAGCATGGGAAGTGTAAGGTGTACGTGTTCTGTTTGTTTCTTCGTTTGTTGAAAGCTCGGCTGAGGTGAACAAAAGATTCACCCGCCCAAAGACAGAATCCTTTTGCAACTGGGATACATGTGTCTGGTTTCAGAATTGTAACGGAGTTAACCACTATAAAGAGAGGAAATGAAGAGATGTCCAAGGGCGATCTTTTTTCTGCTCAGGCATTGAGTGAGTTGTAACCAGCTGGAGCTGTACGCTAGCTGTTAATGCATGCACGGCTTCCTATATATTAATTAATTATAAAAGAAAATAAGAGTTGGAGTGTGGTTCGTCTATTTCAAGGCTTGTTTCTTGTAAGAACAAATTAAACAGCTGATCGTGGGATACTTGCAGGGCAGCTAGCTTGCAAGTGTACCCGATCGATCTCCTCAATCTCTATCCCCAGGCAGGAAATGCTTAAAATTTCTTACAATTTGCGAACATCCATCGTGCCAAATTGAGGGGATAGGAGCGATTGATTAAGTCGAGTATAAGACTCGGAAACCAACATCGATCTTGGTAAACGCAACATTAAACGCTGAATCTTGAAGATCATGCCACCACGTTTACATACAGCAGACAGCCAGCAACACCTCCGCCGGCCACAAACGATAACACCCGGGTTAAAACTAAAAGCTAGTGTACTGCTGCATGCCCACTTCTCAATTGAGGTCTTTTTGTTGTTTTATATTAATACTTTCCATCGCATATGAATGCTTAAGCATCATTTTTTAATAGAAAAGCTGATGAACATGCATGGATTGCATTGACCAGGGATTCATTTCTCTTAAGATGTTTTAAGACCAAACTGATCATTAAATATATAGACTAGGATGAGAGATAGAGTGATATATATACACTCTTACGAACTCAATTGATGCATGTCTTAAGCCTAAATTATTTGCCACACCTTATAATAGATTCTAGATCAAATCTTAGCTATAACTAAGTCAAACCCATAAAAATTAGTAATATAAACTTTAATAATAAATATCTATAAAATTCATAAAAACAATCTAGCTCAACTCAATATATCAAACTCGCTCGGGTTTCAAAATAGTAATGAACTGGATTTATAATTTATAAAAATTCTCAAAATAAATTAAATATAATCCCGAGTCAAAATCCGACCCTAAACTATTATACCCATAAACAACTCTAAGAGAAAGAAGTCGATTGTAATTGTGAGGCGGGACTAAAATGGTTAATCTGAAACTTTGAGGTCTACTCTAAATCTGAGAGGGGTGGGAATGGATTGGAATATGGGAAAGGGCCAGCCAGTGCCAGAGAGAGGCAGACGAACTTCTTCCTCTTCCACCTTCTCCTCCTCCTCTTCACATTTCACGGGTGCAGCTATAGATATTAAGGATAAAGGCACCACCACCACCTCTTCTTCATCAATTCAAAACCTCAGTCCTGTGGATGCTCCAATTGGGAATGTTCACGTTGTGAATCTCTCTACTGACGACTCAACTCTGCTGTTTCCGTTTCTGCTCATATTCATTTCTTCAATGTCCATTCCCTTCTCAATGAAGAATAGTCTTTTCTTTCTGTTTTTTAGCTAAGCCCTAAACTCAATTTGCTCTGTGGACCTAAAACCGTTTTTCTCTTGCTCGCCGACCGACTCATCATCTTCGGTCAAGGACATACAGTGGAGAAGGAGACTGGACAGTTCTTACCTTTTTCTTTCAAATCAGGGGGAGTTATATCTTGGTGCTCTTGCTTCCGGCACCACTACTGCTAAACACATCGTAGATGATGTTGATGTTGGTATGCTTGCTTCTTCTTTTTGGCGGATAATATTTATTAAATGAAGTATATGGTAGTGGATTTTTAGGAGCCTTTAGATCATCATTAGAGTGGAGAACCAGACATAGATGTTACGATCCAGCATCTTCATCAATATTAAAGCTTTTATTGTGTGAAAGTACTTAATTACTTGGTATAGCCTTGCCTGAAAACTACCCTGCTACAAGCTTGCTGTTACAATAATTGTGTTTTTTTTTTTCAAATCCCTTTATGAAGTTGGTGGATTTTATTCTCTTACTAGAATCATTATGCTTCCTTGTGCTTGCTTTCTTTGATAGGTGCACAGAGTGTAAAAGGAAAATTTATTGCTGTCCCAAGAGAGAGCATTTTCAGCAATTGTGCCCTCAAAATTCAAGAAAAGGCTTAGTATATCCCTACCATTCAAGTTACGGGTTGCTGATAATGATGATAGTTGCATTGTCAAAGGTATTTTCTATGCATTTGACCTCCTTTGTTGGAGAATTTCTTACTGTCTACTTGAAATAGTTTCTGTTGATATGTTCTGGAAATAAGATTTTTTCTTGGATAACTGCACCAATGGATTCTATCAGATGGGTTAGTCATGATAGTATCATCTTAGGATGCTTTCAGCAAACTGCCAATGGAAGAAAATTACCTTCATCAAGTAATCAGAAGCAAAGATGGCAGAATTACTGATGTTAGTAATTATTCTCTCTACTTGACTATAAAGATTTGCCTTTCACTTTATTATTCCTGCTCTCTTCATTTACTCTATGAGCTGCTGACATGGTGGAGTTTTTAGTCAATTTGCTTGATAACAATGACAGCTTTGTATATTATAAAACATGGTTTCACAATGAGTGAAACATGTATACCTTCAAAATGGCAGCACGAAATAAATCTGGGCAACTATTAATGGCAGCAGCCACCAAAAGTCCTCCAGCACTATATCCCCAACCAGCAAGCTTGTTTTCTTGCACAAACTCATTTTCAACGAGGAACTTGGCACAGGAGACAAAATCTTTGATTGAATTAAGCGTCTTCTGTTGTCTACCATTATGATGCCATGCCTTACCATGACCGCCTCCACCTCTGCAAACACAATGAGCTGTAGGTAATTAAACTTTAAACAAGCCCAGACAAACAGTAACCATTTCAAATGAGGATTTAACTGTATTAACACTAGAAATAAGCTGAGCCAAAAAACTTCTGAATAGTTGCAGTACAGGTGAAAAACATACCGAACATCAGCATATGCAATAACCCAACCACGATCAAGGAGGCTTTTCAAATCACTGCGCCACCGCTTGTCAAGTAACTCACCATAAGCTCCATGCCCATGAAGCAAACCAGGATTTTGATTCTTATTTTTGTTTTTGCGTGAGTACAGAATAGTTTAGGGAGTTTCATGATCTGATTCTTTCTGTCTTCTTATTTTATCGGGGCTGATGCCTTGTGCTTTTGCTGAAGTTGAAGGAAGAAAGGGTACCAAAGTTGATCACCGTTCCTTGTTTGCATACTACTTGTTGAACATTGATTCATGAATTTTTCTTTTGCAGACTTCTTACAAGCCAGTCGTGCTATCATTCTATGATTTATTTTTGGGTCTTGTAAAATGACACTATGCCCTACAGAAGTGGACCTTATTTATTCTAAAATATTTAGAACAATTTATGATGTTAATTTGATACCTATGTAGTTTTTCTTTATACTTGATATTAAAAAAAACCTTAGGGACTGCTTTTAGCTTGTAATCATTGAACTGGGATAAAAGTTAAGTAATTTCTATTTTGTTAGACTTTGTTACTACATATATTTTATTTTTCAAGGCTGGAATGAACTTAAAACTGAGACAAAAATGATGTTATTTTGTCTTATTTTTTTTATTGGTACAAAACGTTTCGACCGAGATCGATAACCGGATTTAAGCAGGCTTACAGTATGGATTCACCAAAGAGGCAGTCAAGATAACACCAACTGCTGCATTTAAATGGGTAACTGATCCCCTGTTGCCATCACAGCTTCTGGCATTGTCTTATCTGTTTAATCACCGCTGACAGCAGGGAAAAACGTACCAGGGAAACTTAAAATATGAATGCTGATAAATCAAAGAGGATATTTTGTCATAATGAGGAGTCCAATTCTGTTTTGATCAATGAGACCAGTCCATTCAGCAAATTGAAACTAACCTAAATTAATAAATGGTCCGCTCTCCCAACAGTGTCACCAACACGACATCATTGTTTCCGAAGAGGCCAAATGAGATTTCTGTTTCCATAAACAGTACTGCGCTCGCAAAGTCAGCAATTGAAAGTTGGAAGCATGGACCGGCCAACACCAGAGGTTCATTTTTTAAATCTACTAGTAAAAATCACGAGCCTCCATTCTCTTCTGTAGGTGCTCCTCCAGTTGCTCCCGCCCTACCTGGAAAAGTGTCTCATATCAATGTTGCAACTTGCAAAAGTCATCCTAGTGAAAACTTTCATCTTCTCCAGCAGTCTCAATATCGCTTTCAAGTTTCCTCATCTGCAATAATGACCAATACATCAGCAAACATCCCATCATCCGTATCTCAACCGACCGATCTTGTCGGGCACAAAGCCATCGATCATCAGTTTCTTTCTCCCCTGTTTCACCTTCTTCCAGTTCAACAGGTGGTTTTGCTATTAGTAGTTCAACAGGTGGCTTTGCAAGTGCTGGCGGGTTTGCTGGTGCTGTTGCTTCTATAAGTGATGGGTTTGCTGCTGTGGCTTCTGGTGGTGCGGCTTCAGGTGGAGATGGATTCGCTTCTGCACTTGCTTCTGTGCTAATATTCTATTTTCCTCATTTTTTGTTAATGCATTCGATGCCTTTGCTGATCTGTATGCAAATTTGCACAGGTAGTGGATTTGCGGCTGTTGGGACATGGGAGCCAACAAGGTACCGGTGGTTTCTTCTCCAGAATTATTCACGCAAACGAGAAAATAAAGTTCGGAACTTTCATACAAGGCTTGGAAATATTTACTCACAAATGAAAAGAAACATTTCCGGGAATTGGATGTAAATTATGATTCACAGCAGGTTACATCACATCATGCTAGGTATCCGAGTCCAACATTGTCTTATGCTTGATTTTACCAAATATTTTACCAGTACATGTGTCAAATCTTTGAATGAACGGCTAGCCAAGTTCTGTGCATATATGAGAACTGAATAACAGGAAATAAAATGGAATTTGAGAATCTCCAGGTAAAACAGATGTTCTGTATTTGACATCGAAGGACGAAACAAACTAGGTTGGATTTGTGGCTGTTGAAGTTGTGAGCAGGAGTAAGGGGGTTTGAATGCTGGAAAACAACGCCCACCTTCTCTTCTACATCACGTACACATTATGTTGTATTATAAAATTTGAGAACAGCATGAGCACAAGGAAAAGGGGAAAACAAGCAAAATCCAGGAGTCCAAAACTTTCAGCCTCAGCATCATTCTAAGCTATCAAATAGGAATCCCTAGTTCTGAAATCTTCATGATCCGCTTGTCAAGTACAGCCCTTTGCTGCTTCAAAAGGGAGGTCATAGAAGCAACCTAATCAAATATAAGATAGAGAACCTTCAACATGGTTATCAATCAGGAGAACATACAAAAACCATCAAAAGATTGAATTATCAGAGGAGAATTGTTAAGACTTGCCTCAGCTCGAAGTTTCAAAGCATCCCTGCCAGGAATTTCTCGTAGTCCATCCATCAAATCTAATGCAAAATCGCCAAAACTTGAATTAAACAAAGAATTTTTTTAAAATGGGATGAATATTGGACTTGATGACTTAATCTTTGCTAAATGGTTTATGCTTTGATGGATAACAAGCAACTCATGAAGGTCATGAGTGCCCCATACTTCAACTTGAAAAATCAAGGTTTTTCTGCTATCATTTAAATATAGCTGATCTCTGACAGCCAACAGCTCATTGACCATTGGAGATTTTCCTCTCTTTCAGTGGAAAACCGGTCAAAAATCTCATTTCTATGAGATAACAATGGAAAATGTGAGTGTTTTTGCCATCCATACCTGCAGCTTTGGTTTCAACCTTGTCAACTGATTTAGCATGGCGCTGGATTTGACTCCCAGTATCCCTACAAATATAAGCATTGAATAAACAACCCTGAGATAACTAATGGAAGTATGGAAGCATACAAGAGATCACGAAGTCACATTACAGGAGCTCAGTGTGGCCATTTTTCATTTCTTTTTCAGCAAGAGATGCCCTTTCAAGCAGTTTTCTGCTTTCCTTCTTCATTAAATCAACAGAAAAGCTGAATTCTTTTACAGTCTTCTCTGCTTTTAGAAATTGTGCCTGCACGTTTATAAACAAATGACAACATATCCAAGACACAAGAAGCAACCTTCAAGTATTGTGAGGAATACATAAACTAGGATCTCAGGGTTTTTATTTTGCAAGCTAAACAAGTTAAAAGGGCTGGTGATTTGGCCAAGATACGTCCAAACAACCTTCTATCCATAAGATGTACTGAATGATGCAAGCTTGTTTAGAATGATGAGTAGATACCTCCTCACTTTGAAACCGACCCAAAGTATTCCGAAATAAAAACCTTCTTGGCCCTGCATAAAACTCTCAAGTGTCAGCTCATATTATGGTGCAATAGCCAGTAGAACACATGCTTTGTATTATATGATTGTAAAGAATGATCAAGCAAAATCAAGAGCTATAATTTTTGTGGCAGTAATAGGATAATTTGAATTGAAGTGAACGAACCAGTCTTGAATAAGCTATATAGATGTGAAATGGCTAAAATCTTAAATGAATAAATTGGTAAAAGCTTTTTTTTGTTATAGAATGAAGCCAAAAATGTGAAATGGCTTCCACTAGAACTATGCCTGATCTTGGCACATAGAATGATCTACATATCATATAGTAGTGGGAGATTATGCGACAAAGACCCAAGATCATCATTTTCTTTGGTAAAAATATTATGAGGGGCTGCGAGAAGATGGAAAAGGAATGGTTGTGATTCAGGTTATAACATATTTAGGATTCCAAAAGGTATTAAAAGAAGGTAGAGAGAACTAAACATAAAAGGAAGAGATACATTAAACTCTGCCTACTAGTTATTAGGGAAAAGGAAAAACAAAATTGAGCAGGATAAGTAGAGAGGAGTGAAAATGGAGACCTCGCATGAGAAAGAGCCCGGCAGTGAGAGTAAGTCCAATGGCAGCAGCTGGATGATCCTTTGCAGTAAGCAACTCCTCTGAGAAGAACCAAATTAAGTAGAAAAAGAAAAATTGATTTGATGAAGATAGGGTTTGTCGAGTAATTTTGAAAAGAAAAGAGTTAGAGAAGAAGTAACCTTTAATTTTGGAGAAGAAAGCATTTTCGTAAGAGTTGAACTTGGAAATGGCTTCTGGTACATGATCCTGCATGATTAATTAGTTAAAAAAGGGAGAATAAACGTCGATTAGAATACATGATAATGATTTGTAAAAAAAGAGAGAAGGGATTGCCTGAAAGGAGCGAAGATGAGAAGAAGAGGATTCTTGGAAGGAAAGAGCAGAGCGAATGGCAGATTCCTTGACAGTTCGCTGCAGCTCCTCCATTACTTCCCAGCTGTTGCTATTACCATTCTTATTATTATTACTATTATCTCCTTCCTCTCCCATTCCTCTTCTCTCTTTCGATCAAACCTTAAGCTGCCTGCCGTGTCTGTCACTGTGCGGGTGTTTCTCGATCTCGGTCGATCCTCCAGCCTCTGTGACGCGGTCGCTCTAGCAAAAATGAGACGATGGGGGTAGTGATTGATAAAGAATGAAGCCCACTTATAGGAGAAAGCCCAGTAATAGGCCCATTCCGCGACAGCACTGCTAACCTGAAGAGCGAAGATTATTATAATTAAAATAACAATAAATGGTGCAGTCTCTGTTTTGCTATTATGCAAGATCAGGAGGAGATGTTAGTAACTGTAACATACATGCACAGATAGATCCACAGAAGAAGACGAAATTAGAAGGGGGGGGAAAGAGCAAAGGAAGAAGAAGATAGATAGATGCCCATGAAGCTGAAGGCTAAGGCGCCTCTTCTCCCTTTCCTTCCCTCTTCTTCTCGTTGCGATTCATCAGTTTGATATTTATTTTCAAATCATTTTCAATCTTGTATGAGAGGCCGAGACAGAGATGTTGTTTTGTAGCGGCGGCGGTGGATGTTGTCCTGCCGCTCGTCTCTTCAAACACTGGTTTCAGGCTTGGCTTCGCGATTACGATTCTCTCCAACATTTGGCCCTAATTCTTATTTACGTTCAGGTATTTCCTCTTACAAAAAATTAAAAATAAAACAACAACTCATTATCATTGTCTCTCCTCTAAATCTTTCTTCTTCCAACTCCAATTTACTAATTAATTTATCATGTCTGTATATAGATTGGTTGCTCTTTGATTGGATCCCTTGGAGCTTTGTACAACGGCATCTTGCTCATTAATTTGGCTATCTCTTTGTTCGCCCTCGTTGCCATTGAGAGCAGCAGTCAGCGCCTTGGCCGCACCTACGCTGTCCTCCTTTTCTCCTCTCTTCTCCTCGACATTGCCTGGTTCATCCTCTTCTCTCGCCCCATCTGGTACCTCCTTTCCTTTCTTACCTCCCTTTTCTATTCTACTCTAGTTTTACTTCACCTGGTGTTTAAACAAGCAGGATGGCCATTTCTTTTCCATTTCCCCCCGTACAAATTAGTGCTCTGATGATGACACACACATGCGCACACGTTCCTGATCATAATTATCTCCTCAGTTACTTCAAGGAGATCACCTCCGCATCCGTTTCGTCCTCTGAGACTCATTGCCCAACAACAATGGCGATCTTACTTCAACATCTACTTAATTTTCTTTTCTTTGGTTTTCTATTAGGATGATGATTATTAATCAAGGATTGCATGGGGGAGATTCGTCCTTTTGTAACATGTGTATTAATTGAAAGCATTACCTGTTCGTTCGTTATGTATGCAGGAACATTTCCTCAGACGACCATGGAATGTTCTTTGTCGTTTCAGTGAAACTCACTTTGGTAATGGAAATCATTGGTTTTATAGTGAGGTTGTCATCCTCATTGTTATGGATTCAGATCTACAGATTGGGTGTTCCTTATATAGATAGTACGGCTCCTCAAGAAGCTGATTTCGATTTAAGAAGTAGTTTTCTCAGCCCAACAACTCCTGCTGCTTTAGCTAGACAGTGCTCAGATTCTGATGCTGTTTTAGGGGGGTCCATATATGATCCAGCTTATTACTCATCTCTCTTTGAAGACGGACAAGACAACAAATGTCTCCGTGGGGTAAGCTATACCTTTTCTGTACATCATTCTTTGCTTATTTAACTTGCAATTGATGGCTTTGATATCCTCACTTCCATCTGCTATATATGCGCCCTTTTTTGTCATGTTTTTCTTTGACTTTTGCATAATACTTTTTTATGTACATATTTGACTTGCCCATGGACATAACTTTTTTTGTCATGTTTTTCTTTGATTTCTGATTTTGGTTCGAGTGGAAGGGAGGAATTGCTGGAGGAATAAGGTAGGTAGGAAATGGTGGCTCTTTCAATCCACTTGTTTGGATGCAAGCGCCTTGATGGAAGGAAGGAAGATGATGACTTTTTTCTTTTCTCTGCATTTCGATAGCCATTCCATCCAAATTTGGAAGGGTTAACATGTTGTCTTGAATGTATTAGTGACTTGGCCGAGTATAGTTGTGAATAATTTAGGATAGCATTAAAAATAGAGTTCAGATACTGCTGCATCTCTAATGCACATGTAAAAGTATTTAATGTCATGTGTGATTGTTTTTAGACGAAAGAAGGATTGTTATTAGGAGGGAGATCATGGCATGAAGGAGAAGTTATCCTTCAAGGGAATAGAAAGGTGAACTATAGAAAAGGCTTTCGCCAGTCACACTGGCCCTTAAAGCTCCTAAGGGCATGTTTCATACAAAGGCTATTGAAATGCATAGTGGGCAATGTCGAAAAAGATGATTCTACATTCTCCCACTTCTATGTCACATAAAATATTTATTTGGAGACAAGGCCATTCTATGACTTCATAACCTTATTGAGAACCACCAAGTAAATTCAAAGCTTAACCTGGAGGAACTCCTTATCTTTCCAGATAAATTGACAAAGGGAAGCAGGGATCCAGGGCCTTAGTTATGTGAAGAACAAAAAAATAGCTAGACCACTCCAATGACCGGACCCCACTATAACTCCTCAAAGAAAGAGTCCTGGAATTTCTTGCTATTAGAAATTTTGTACCTTTGCATGCATTTTTCTTTTCTATCTCTTATAGTCCCTTTGTCTTGTGCATTGTAAGGAGTGAAAAATTGTATCTGAATTTGCATGGTTTGTGTTATTTAATTATAGGATCAAAATTATGGCATTTGTGACAATGGATCTACTTCTAGTGCTGAAGCTTCTCAGGTGAAGGTGACCCTATGCAGAGCTTTTCAAGCTGCAGATGTAAGCATATGGAAGTTCATCGTATATTATGTTTACTCGAGTCAAATTACTGCCCTTAAGCTGTAGTAATTTTGGCAAGATATTTATAGAATCATATGAAATTTCCTTGAAGAGGGCATATGCCTCAGAACTTTTTACTGGATGACAACATAATGTAATCTGGTGTCTGGGAAATGTCTTACAATACTCTGCTGGAATGTACTGCCTTTAGTTTGTCAGGCTGCAATCCTGTTTAGAATGCCTTGCTTATTAAATTGTCTATAGAAAGAAGAATATAGGCTATATCTGCCTTGGCAACCAGAAGTCTAGTGTTTTCTGATTTCATTGTTGGTTTCATCTTGATTTACGGTTCTAATTGCTTTATAAATATATTCATTATTTGAGCTCTTGGAAGTAATGTTTTTTTTGTCTTAAATGTACATTTAGCTATCACAATGGACTTGTAGAGGTGAGGTTTTCTAGTATTTAGTATTCCAAGTTCTTGTATCTATAGTATATTGTGCATTCTGAGAAAATTGTTTAGGCTTTTGTCAACAAGTTTTCCCCTGTTGCTTCTCTAGAAAAAAAAATATTCTGGTTTGAGCCAGTCTGTAATCCTCTTCGATGTATTCCCTGCTGGAAAGTAGAATCCAAGGGAGGGCCTGGGGGGAAGTCAGGGTACCTTATTTAACTGTCAGATGCTTAAGCTAATTCAACATAGACCCTTTCAGCACCTATTTAGTCTGCATACTTTTGTCCCTTCTGCATATTTTTTGCTTGCAACAGTGGCATGATTCAAATATATCATTCGCCAGAAGTTGATTGGGTGGATGGGTTATAGTGGATGCCAAATGGAGATATTTGTAGAGTTTTATTATACTACCAAACAGCAATAATGTATATTTGATAAGCCTAACCATGCTCTGGCTTTACTTGCTGTGGGCCTGTGCTGCTGAATGTGCCCAGGTGTTAAGAATTAAAAAAAAATCCGCACTAATTAGAGCTTCATGGGTTTTCTATGTAATATAGGCAATACTGTAGCCTAACACTGCTTTTTTGTTCGTTCATTCAACACATTTTCTGAGTTTGATCGATTCATTTCACAAAAGTATTATACAGTTATGATCCTCTGAAGTGGATCCCAATATTCAAAACAAACTCATGGTCGTGTGATCAAGAAGGTTTTTAAGCTGTTGGCTTTGCCTTTGTAGTTGTTTTCATGATTGAACTGGATATACCAGTTTTCAACTCCTTAACTTGCTCTGCTTGGATTGTTAAATAACAGTCTACTACTGGTATGCTATTTTTGTGTTGGTTCTGACTAGTTTTAGCCTTTGCAGGAGGAGAGCACAACAGGCAAGCCTCGAACTGCTTGAATCACGTTACAGATTTGCGAAGAATATGACTTCATATTCATTCCTCATACTTATTTTTTCAAAATTCAAAGAATTCCCTTTGAGCTGGGCTGTGTGGCTATTTTTACAGGGGATTGATACCTGTACAGCTTTTTATTCCACCGATTGCTACTCGAGAGGGGGTAGCTGCCAATCCCAAAGCTCAAGAGATCACAAGTTGAGCTTCTTCTGTGAGGGTCACAAAGACAGATTTGCTTCCTGAGAAGCAGTTTCTGGGTACATATGGATTTGGCACTGGGGTTGTCACAGGTCTGTCTTGATAAGGATTGAGGTCTACCACGTGATAAGAAATGCAGTTTTGCATGAGGCGAACTTGGATTGGCGAGGAGACCGGTGTTCAAACTCGCAGCGTCATCTTATTGGACAAGTTGTGCCCGAATGGATTATCGGTTAGCTCTCTAGATTGCCAAATCTCAAGGTATTCAATTTTTGGGGACACTAGCTTTCATTAACATAATATAAAAATTCATTACTCGGAGTTGGAATCAATTTGAAGGTTCGTCAACTCTGATTCAGGATTGGAGATAATCTATATAGAGGTTTTATTTAAATGTTTTCTCGGCTCCAGCGATGGCAAACAGCTGAGTTGAAGTGTGATGTGCTTTGCTTTTGGTTCAAGAGCTCCAATGACACTTGCTAAATGCTCATAACGTGTTGGCGGGCGTACATTTAGCTAGAAAGATTTCTCATTGCTCAGCAGTTTTGCATGTCGATGGCATGTATCAGATGGATTTTGCAACGCTTTGCTGCCTCATGCAAGCCCAGCCAGGCTGCCCGGGACGAGCCCATCACCTCATAAGCCCGTGACTACTTTTTTTTTTTAAAAAAAAGAAAAAATCAATTTAATTAATGATGATGATACGACAACTTGGTGGTTTAATAATAATAATAATAATAATAATAATAATAATAATAATAATAATCAACTCTGGCTGTGTGATGTAATTGCTGTGGTTATATGGGCACTTCGTTTCATCACCATTGAGAATGAGTCGCTCAGCTGCCATCTCATCTGATCAGAGCTCTGACCCGCCCACGATCGCTCTCCGTTAGTGTCTAATGCTGTTACTGTTCAGTTTCTCAGTTCAAGGGAGGTTTAATGTAAGGGAGGGATCAGTGCGCTACGAATAGGGGAGCAGCCAATGAGAGGTTGCCACTCTGTGACACGTCAACGACTCTTTCTTTTTGAAAAAAATAAATAAATAAATAAAATGACCACAAGTGGTGGAGTAGAAAAGGACTCGGTGTTCGATTGGTTTATAACACCGTTTGCTGTCCCTTTCCCACTGAGCGTTTGTCAATTCAGTCCTCCCAATTAAATTTTATGTATGATTAAAGCCTTTTTAGTTCTCAAAAGGAATCAATCCTTGCACTAATACCGCCATGCCCGCGCGTGCGCGCACATGCACGGCTGCTTTAAAATGAGTTAGTTTACGACAGCAAATATAAATAAATGTCATTTATAAATGATCTTAGCAGTTTAATTGTATTAATGATATGTGTTCTTTTTATTTATTTATAAAAAGGTAGCTATCAACGCCACTAAATATTAATTATTTATTTAAATGATCAATCTGAGTCCATGTCTATCAAACTATCCTTTACCATTACCAGTTACATCGACACTACGAGAAGGACGCAATTAATCAAAAGAATCAGTAGAAGAGCCAAGCCCATAAAGCTGGAAGAGTAAGAGGATCAATCGTGCTATTGACCCCGCCGTATTAAATCAAATCATTGAGAGGGAGCGGTGGTTGGTCCTCTCCTGGTCTGTGGGGTATGGGTATGGCAATGACAAATTGGCAAATCAGAATCTAACTAAGGTGGCTCTCTCTCCTTCTTCCTTCTTTCATCCCCTCAAAGTCAAAACGGAATACATATATGAACCAGAGATTGATTGATTCTTCTTTTTCACTTCACCAAATCCAAATCTTACCATTCCAAAACAGAATTAATTTTGGGTACAAATCGCTCTTCTTTCTGTCATTCTCTCCTTCCTACATGAAGGTAATATAATGCGTTGGTGTTTGCGTGTCAAAGTCGATCACTTCCATGTTTTAAATGTTCTTCGTCAAATACTATGTGCAGAAGAATAACTTGTGTTCCTTCTTCCTGCTCGGTCTTTCCAGATCCTTCTGCTGCCTCGTAAATTTGTGGGCTTCTTATAAATCCTCCCTCATACCGACCTTTTTTTATTTTATTTTTTTTAGATTTTTGCTCGTAAAAAACAAAAACAAAACGATCATCTCTTCTTGAAGAAGAGGAGGAGGAGGAGGAATACAGACCACGTATGTTTTCGGTGTTTTTCTTGTTTGGTTGGTTGGAGATTTCTGAGTTCTCTTTGTTTTTTCATTGGCAGGAAGATCTCTTTAGCAATCTCCTTTTTGTTTGCTTTCTGGGGATCTGTCCCAACAAGATGAACCCTTTTTAGTCTTCTAATTTCATTTTTTTCAATGCGTTCTTTCAAACTTTTCATTTGGAAGCGATCAGTTTTATTATCATTTTTTTGTAGATCTTGAAGTTTGTGCTTTTATTTTGCTAAACCGTGACCTTTATCCTAAGAATGAATAATGTCATATGGTGGTGTTTCTGTATTAGATCTGTGCGTCCCCGAAAGTTTTTTTTTTTTTTCCTTTTAATTTGTTCCTGTGAGATTGGTCTACTGATTTGGTTGCTTGTTTGTGCATAGCCTTACTTGTATTTGACGTATTTCTTTGGTTGTGGCAGAGACATTAAGAGACGGTTGTGGTTATTGGTGAAGGAGGGAAATAAAAAAAAAATGGAGGAAGCAATTGCTGCACGGTACTGGTGCCATGTGTGCTCTCAAATGGTGGATCCCATCATGGAAGTTGAGATCAAATGCCCTTTTTGCCAGAGTGGGTTCATTGAAGAAATGAGTAGTAGCACAGTGGATAATCAGGTTCCTGATTCTGAATTCGGATCTGAAAGTGCACTCTCACTTTGGGCTCCGATCTTGCTTGGCATGATGGGAAATTCTCGTCGCCGTAGAAGGCTTAGAAGGGTGGAGTATGAAGAGGGTGAGGATGACAATGATGATGGTGAAGCAACCCTTGGAGGAGCGACCGAGTTTGAGCATGAAATTGAATCACTCATAAGGAGGGGGAGAAGCAGAAGAAGCTCAGCTACAATATTGCAATTGCTTCAAGGAATTCGTGCTGGGATTTTGGCATCTGAATCTGAGAACTCAGAAGGAGATAGGGATGGGGAGAGGGACAGAGTCAGAGACAGAGACAGGGAAAGAGAGCGTGTCATTTTGATCAATCCTTTTAATCAAACATTTATTGTTCAGGGTTCTTATGATTCAAACAATGATGAAAACCAGAATCAAAATCCAATTGGGTCATTCGGTGATTATTTCATTGGACCTGGCTTGGATTTGTTATTGCAGCACTTGGCAGATAATGATCCCAATAGATATGGAACTCTGCCAGCTCAAAAGGAAGCCATTGAAGCATTGCCTAATGTGATTGTCGAGGAGCCTCTGCAGTGCTCGGTGTGCTTGGATGATTTTGAGATTGGCACTGAGGCAAGGGAAATGCCATGTAAGCACAAGTTTCATGGTGGCTGTATATTGCCATGGCTGGAGCTTCATAGTTCCTGTCCAGTTTGCAGGCATCAGCTGCCTGCTGATGAGTCAAAGCTTGATTCTGAGAGAGCTGGAAATAGCAGTGATCGGAGAGAGTTTGAGAATACTAATAGTGAAAGTAATATTAGCCCTGGAACAAGTGGTGAAGAGGGAGACAGTGAAGAAAGAAGTAGAAATGGGAGAAGGTTTTCCTTTCCCTGGCCTTTCAATAGCTTGTTTTCATCTTCATCAGGTTCGCAGGCTGGTGGAAACCATCCATCCTCAACAGCGTCCTCCTCTCCAGCGAATGCACCTGGAAGCACTTCTCAGACAGATGAGAATTGAATATATTTTCTTAAGCTGCCATACTAGCACCTATTGTTCTCTATGTTACCTGAGGCCTTTGCTTGTGTACATAGTATCTTACTGAAGGATGGATCTCGGAAGAACAAACTGTGTTTCAATCGCTCTGGTTTTTGCAGATTTTTTTTGCCTTCATATTTGTCTGCTGTTTAACTTGTGTAATTATCTCGAAAACTGTTTTGAATGGCTCAATAACACTGGTGTATTGATTTCTCCAGCTAGCCCAGTCAATGAAATGGCTCAAGTGTAGTGTTATTTGCTAGCTAACAATGGCTCAAGTGGAGTGTCTGCTTGTTTGTTTGAAGTCGTTGTTTGTGTAAAGCCGTGCAGGTGCTTTTGACATTTTCGTATCAAAAGCATTTCTTTATGATCCTTTTCAGCACCACCGCATCCCAAGGGGCAAGGGCATTGCCAAACGGAGCCGAAGCTTTTTGAAGAAAAGGCCATGACTCGGTCATATGAACTACAAGCTGCGAGGCGTGTTGGTGGTTGGTTCACTCAATCTCGTCATCATGTATGTATGTATGTATGTTTTGAGTTTTTAAATAAAAGGGGGTGTGACTTTAGGAAGGTTTTTGAATACCAGTTCAATCAAACTTCCAGCAATATTTGAGTTGATTTGCCCGGTACATGATATGATAAAATATAAAGTTCTGCCTGAAAGGGAGTTGTTTTCAGGCCATCGAAGTTTAGTGTCTGAAAATTAAAATTATTCTTGAAAATATTTTTTGTTTAGATTCATACTCTCAATGCATGCTTGAAGGTCTAATAGCCCGCTCGTATTTGAGATTACTTTTTATTAGAGAATAATATAAATCATATTATAGATAAAATAGTTCCTTAACAATTTAAAAAAAAATTTCATTTAAAAATATATTTAAATAATATTTTTATATTTTTTAAAAATTATTTTTACATCAACACAAATCATCATGCAAATGATTTAAAACACCTAAAAACTTTAATTGAAAGTAAGAAAATAAAAATAAAAAACTTGCATTTTTTTCTAAAAAACACAAACACAAACACAATGCCAAACAAGATACAAGTTGATAAACGTGAACTCTGCATGCACACAATATCACATGACAACAATTTGGTTTCATAGCCAAAATAATAACAGGGTTCCATAAGATCAAAAATTCTAGCATCCAAATTGTAGCTCGAGGATACAGGTTTCATACCATGAGCTCAACAAAACAACATTAATGATAACCGGTTTCTTTCATTCCTAGAAAAGAAATGGATGAGCAAAAATAAAACAAAAAATGAAACCAGCGGGCATTATTAGAAGCGCCCTTTCCGTCCATATTCATGAGATCCCCCAAAAATGAAAGTAGAACAAGAGGTCAGTGTACCCAATCATCACTTCACTGTTATAATCTTGATAACAGATGCAGTTCCAATCCGGTGCAGAGCCACCACAGGATCCCCAGTCCTGCATAGCCCCCTCCCCTTGGCATGTTCAAGGGAAAAATCCAATGCTTCTTCTGTTGTCTCGGCATTAGAGGCTTTAGCAGATCCTGCGTATAGAACCGGCACCAGCCCTCGGAATATAAGGCTGTGCCTTGCAGGAGCTTCATCACTGCATGACCAATCAAAGGAATCAGTCTGAATCTCTGGGACAACCACAGACAAAATAGGTATGCCCGGTCTGTATTTAGCCACCAGTTTTGCAGTGCTTCCTCCCCTGGTTAAAACCAGTATAAGAGATGCTTTTACTGAATTGGCAGTTCTAACAGCAGATGAGGCCAGACTCTCTAGTGGGCTCATGGGCACAGGTGAGTGTTCCATAGTTCTTTTAAAGACATCTCCATAATCAAGCGTGTTTTCAGCTTCTATGCATATTTTCGCCATGGTCCGAACAGCAAGTTCTGGATAAGCTCCAGCTGCTGTTTCACCACTCAGCATCACACAGTCACTGCCATCAAGAACTGCATTGGCAACATCAGTGGCTTCTGCTCTAGTTGGTCGGGGGGACTTGATCATGGACTCCAACATCTGTGTTGCAGTGACAACTGGTTTTCCTTGGATGTTACACTTGTAGATCATCACTTTCTGAGCAAGGAAAATTTTTTCAATTGGGATTTCCATTCCAAGGTCACCACGTGCCACCATAAATGCATCTGAATTTGCTAAAATATCATCAAAATTTGCCACTCCTTCTTGATTTTCAACCTACCAAAAAAGTTTCAAAGGAAAAATAAAATGACAATAAAGCATCAGAAAGCAACCATCTAAGCAACAAAGACGAGTGTTTAATTTTAGAACAATTATTTTGTAGGCATTTGCTCAGAATTTATATGGTGATGATGACCTTTTCTACAGGTTGCTCGCATGGATTCTATCTCCTAGTAAGGTTTGGCTATCAAACAATACATACTCAAGCCAAGCAAAATAGTGAAAAGTACACATGCTTGCATAAATGCCTGGTTCTGACTGCCAATAAAACCTGGAAGTAAATTTTTTTCTCCCGTCTTAATGTAATCACATACCTTTGACATGAGAAGGATGTTCTTAGAATGCTCTCCAAGCAACTTCCGGACCTCCACAAGGTCAGAGCCTTTACGAACAAAAGATAAAGCAATCATGTCAATTTTATTGGGAACCCCCCAAAGCAATATATCTTCCTTGTCCTTCTCTGTCAAGGTTGGAAGATCCACTATAACTCCTGGGAGATTAACATTTTTTCTCTCACCAAGAGTTGCAGAGTTCTCACAGCGACATCGAACCAAACCAGCTTTTGTGTCACAGGATAATGCTGTAAATGATATTGTGCCATCTGCACATAGAATTACCATTCCAGGTTTGACATCCACAGCCAACTTTTTATAGCTCATGCAAATCATATTCTCATCACCCTTTAAGCTATAGTCAGTAGATATGATGATTTCTTGACCCTGTTTGAGCTGGATGGGTTTCCCGTCCTTCAGGAAACCAGTACGAATCTCTGGTCCCTATGAACAAAATGAACAAAATAAGTGCTGTTTTTAAATCCATTAATTTTAAACAAAGAACCTGGTTCGGAACTAAAATTGCACCCAAGAATTGGCTAAATGAAGCAGCTTTAGTTAGCACACGGTTAACATTCAAATAAATAGATAAGTAGTTTAGAACAAAGCGTAACTGATAAAATAAAAACCATGCTTTCTACTATCTATGAGAAAAATATAAATCATTAATGCAATATCTCCACACTGGTTCATTTAGGATTTGGATGTATTTTTTTCACTAAACCTGTATTCTGTCTTTAATAACAGCATTCTATCTGGCCCTAATTTCTTTATTAGTTGTGAACAGTTTAAATAATGAAAACAAGTTTAGAATGGCTGATTACATGCACAAGAACATTCGCTCTTTATGGATGACGCTTCATGCTCCATATAGCTTCATTCTATCTTATTTTAACCGGTGTACTACTAAAGACAATTACCAGTAAGGGTCTAATCTTTAGGAGCACCCTACAAGCCAGTGACTACAGCTGTAGCGCAGCAAGTAAACTCAGTGAATACCCAGTTGGAGCAACTTAGCTGGTTCATTTCTGTCGATCAAAATAAAAAGCATCTATCTTCCATAGTTTTATATTGAGCCAAAGGTGTAAGTGTGGATCAGAAATACATAGTCACACCCTGTTCTATGTATAAAGAGAGCTTTATTGCAGCAAAACTAAGAGACATCAACACACAGTGAAACCAGGTGTGATATTTCTTTCATGTTTTTGGTTCAGTACTGAAATAAACAGGTTTCTCTTAAATTCGGGAAAACTGAAAACAGCAAAACAGATTTGAGAATAGAAAAGGACAGAATCCAAATCAAATGGGCCAAAAGCTCCAAACTTTGGCACCCAAAATTACAGGAAAGGAAAGGATATGGATGATGATGCAAGGGTAAGAAAAGAGAGATGTAACAAGGAAGAAACAGACATGATAACCAAAAGGAGCGGACATGCACATCCTTTTTGCACAGAATCAAACAATCAAATAAGAAATTCGGTTCAGAAATGAAAATAATCACGAAACAAGACAAATAAAACCCAGTTTCAAAAATAAATAGAGAGCAGCAGAATCAGACAAGAAACAAGTAGTGAGGTACAAGAAATGAAAAGCCCAGATGGGAAAAAGAAAACCTTGGTGTCGAGCATGACAGCACAGAGAATGCCAGTATTGACCATGGCGGCCTTGAGATTATCAAGGGTTTCTTGATGATACTCATGAGATCCATGAGAGAAGTTGAAGCGAGCGACGTTCATGCCTGCCCTCAAGAGTTTTTCGATCATAGGGACAGATCTTGAAGCAGGTCCCAGAGTACAAACGATCTTGGTCTTTGGCCTCATCTCCATAACTCCCGCTGCTGCTGTCACCGCATCTCCTCCACCGTTGCTGCTCGTCATTTCTTTATCAGAAGGAGAAGAGCAAGTTTAAGACTTGACGTTATAGAAATCTCTCTCTGTGGTTGTGTTGTGCGTACCAATACAGCACACCAACAACTTTATTTATAAATAAAAATAGAAAGAGAAATGGGAAATAACAAATAGAGAAAGAAATTAATTTTTTCGATTTTTTTATTTTTGGAAGGGTTGTTTGGCAGAAGTATTTAATTATTTGTTTATAAATGAAGAGACCAGAAAACGGGAACAGCATATCTTGAGAAGCAAGACAGGGTTAGGAGTATCTTCTTTTTGTTAAGGTAGTGTTTGGCTTGATTTTTACAGTTGTGGGGCATGATTTTGCCCTTTGGTAGGTGGTGCGGTGCAGTCACACCCATAGGATAGAAATAAGGTGGTTAGATCACATGCAAAAAACCAACGGCTGCTTCCGCCACCTTCCTCCCCTTTTCTTCCACTCTCTCTCTCACTCAATCCACCTTGTACCGTTTGTTTTTGATTCATAGTTGAAGATGTTTTCACACTCCTTTTAGGGTTATCGCAATTTCAAGTTTTTTCTTCATTTGAATACGGGATTAAGTCGTTTGCTTTTCAAAAGTCAAGTAACTTGGCAGATTCACAAATTCCGACCAAAGAAATTAGAGAAGGGTGCTCTGCCGCGTGCAGAGTGCGGCTTCTAAGCCATGATAACAGGAAGGCGGGTGACGTTTAGGTGATTTTATCAGAAGACTCTGTTGGTGGTGGTGGTGGTGGTGGTGGTGGACGGGCGTTTGTTTGATTCCACGAGGGAACGTTCATTCATTTCTTTGGCTTCTAGAGGGGGGCAGTGGTCAGTCTGACTCTCCCTCTCTCTTTTCTAAAATTCTGAGGGGGTGGCGAGCAGCTCGGGATTTTAATTAATCAAATGGTTGCTTGAAATCCACGGCAACACACCGAAACTTCTAAACCAAAGAAATGTACATGACAAGAAGATTGGACCATGAACCTCTACGGCTTTGTTTTGAAATGTGAAAGGAAAAGGAAAAGTCAGGCTGTCAACCCCACAACTTCTGAAACAAAAAACACGTCATCTTAATTAGTCATTTAACCAGCACGTATGGTAATGACCCGAAGCGCAATTACAATTAAGCTGTGTAATTCCCCATAAACCAAACTGAAAAATAAACATAAATCTGTAGGCAGCGAGGGTGGCAGATGTCATCAAAAACTGCCGGCCGTTTGAACCAGGCAAACGGTCAATGCCTCGTGCTTTGATTTTTTATTCATCTGGTCTCACCTCAGCGCGCATCCTTGCCCCCGCCATCCTTTATTTAATTTAACAGTGATAGTCAATCCTCAAAACCAGGGATGGTATTCGATCAGAACTCGTGTGGTGTTCAAAGAAATGCGTGCTTTAGTTCCACTCGTTTCTTCAAAACCAGGGATGGTATTCGATCCTAACTCATGTGAGGTTGAAAGAAATGCATCGCGGACAGCATGACTTGTGAGTTTCAGCTTCGATCAGGCCCATTTCAGCGCTTCTCCCCGTTTGAAAAGACCACACCTCGGTATGAGCACTCGGATTTCTCCCACCCATAAAATAGAATCTATCAGGTACGTTAGCTAATCAATAAAATGCTGTGAGAAAATAAAATGCCATGTTAGCTAATCAATACCCAAAAGAATAGGATGCTTAGGTTCAACTCGGTGAATAAACAAAATGCTGAAAGCATCCCTAGGAAAGCATAAAGATGCATCACTCTGTCCGGATGATCCCATGATGTATGAAGGAGGCAAGGAGACTGCCAGATAAAGAACAAAAAGAATTCCATGGTGGGGGTAAGTTGTAGAGTGGCCCTCTGACCGGGAAGCTTAATTAGTTTGAATGAGCAGACTTTGTAAACATACCTGAGGTGTGAATTTCAGCTGTCAAAAAGGTAAAGATAAATCAGTGATCACAGCTGAAACTGCTTGGAAACAGAAAGGATATAAACTGGCAGAAAGGTTGTGAGCTTAATTGTTCTGCTTGCTCTCATAAAACCGATCATAGAATGAATACAACTCCTTCTCTGTACCTGAAAATTTAACTTCATCGTAAGAGTCAGATTTATAAGAAGCTCCATCAACATCATAATACTTGCCAGTTTCATCAGCAGTTTCTGGAGCATAGCCAGCATACTTCTCATCATGGGCCATCTCTTCATGCTTGGTCTCCATGGTCATCGTCCTCTGTATCCCTAACTTCCTCAGCTTGCTTCTCCGAATCTCCCGTCCAACCAGAGACAACAAGGCGGCATAACTCTTCCTTTGACAATCCTCTTGCATCAGTGGATTAATCTTTCTCCTCAAGACAGCATGTAGAGAAAACACCAAAGCTAGTCAAGATGGTGAGCTTCGTGGGATTATCATGCCTTGAGCAAGACTGTAATACCAACTACTGGCTGTATATTTTAAATTATTTTTTTGAGCAAGACTGCATGATCAGTACATCGTTTCCATCATATAAGGCTAAAAGCATAGACCAGAGCAATCAGCTTTTTTTCAGCTGTGGTATAATTGAGTTGGGCGTTCAGCTAGCATAATATATGGTGTGAAACATGTTTTTTCACTAGCCCAATACTGCCCTAATTGTATAATCACTTGCATCACACATCAGCTAAAATGGTTTCTTCTACTCTGTTTCACTTACAATAGGAATTGTCACCAACTTTTGTTTCAATAGCATAAAGGTTGTCTTCCATTCATCATCAAACTAATACTTCATGTCTTTTAGCAGCGAATTTGCCTAGCAGCTTGGATATTTTAGAGAAGTCTTTGATGAACCTCCTATAAGATCCCGTGTATCCAAGGAAACTTCTAACCCTATTTACTATAGTTCGCGGCAGAAACTTGTCTATAACCTCCAATTTAGCTTTGTCTACCTCTATTCCTTTTTCTGAAAATCCGGTGCCCTAACATTACACCATTCTTTGTCCAATATGTGATCAATGAATGGTAGGGGGAAGTGATCATTGTGAGTTGCCTTGTTGAGCTTTCGGCAATCCATGCGAATCCTCTATCTAGTTACCATTCTAAGAGGTATTAATTTGTTATTTGCATCTCTTACTGTTATTCCCCTTTTCTTTGGCACAACTTGATCTGGGCTCACCCATGAGCTATCAAAGACTGGATAAATAACAACATCTAATTATTTTAGAACTTCTTTCCAAATAACCTCTTTCATTGTCAGGTTAAGCCTTCTCTGATGCTGTACTGTAGGCTTGACTTCATCCTCTAACAAAATCGTGTGCATGCAAATTGATGGATTATATTTTCTGTCAATACCCACCAGAGAGTTGCCTTATATTTTCTCAACACCCTCGGCAATGGAAGATTCTCCAAGATATGCATACCGAAGGAAGTTTAGGAGGGATTGTGATTCCAGAATCAATGTCTGCTCAATAGTTGATTTCAGCTTTGGAGGTGCTTGTCCTAAATCTTCAAATTACTTCTTTTGATTATGTTCAAAAGAGTCCATCCAACATGTATATGCAGCCATCTCGACATCTTCCACCATTGCATCATTGACCACACACGCTCCCAACGACTCCCCTGGATTCTTGAATCTGTCACTAGCTAAAGAGTCTACTGCTTGAATACTAAAACAACTCTCCTCTAAGCTTGGATTTTTGAAGACATTAAAAATCACCTCCTTTTCATTCACCCTGGATCGTAGCTCCCCTCTTCTTACATCAATCAATGCTCTTTTAGTGGCCAAGAATGGCTAGCCAAACAAGATATAGATCTCGCTATCCTCTTCCATATCCAGCATGATGAAGTCTGCTGGGAAGATGAATTTGCCTATTTTTTCCAGTACATCTTCGACTATTCTTCCTGGATGCTTTAATGACCGATTAGCTAGTTGCAGTGTTACTGTGGTTTACCTTGATCTAAGCCAAGCTTCTTAAAAATAAATAAAGTCATGACATTAATGCTTACACATAAATCACATAGAGCTTTTTCAAATATAGAGTTTCGTCTGAGACATGATATAGTAAAATCCCCTGGATCCCTAATTTTAGCCTATTATTTGCTTCCTCATATGATCTCAAATTCAGCATATTCCAGTATTTAAATACCTAAAAATACATTGAATTTCCAAGAAGTGAAAGCACACCCTAAGCCTTAGACAACTTGCTAAAAATCACACGGAAATCTCTATGATAAAGCAGAAATAACTAAAAATATGTCTGCAATATATTCCCTGATCAGTAAAGATGTATTGTCAATGCACATTCTTTTTACTTCGGCCCCCGTATTTATTCATGGAGTTCTTACATTATTCATATATATTACCCTTCACGTTGTTTTGCAATGGTGTAGGCCTACTTGTACCATGCCAATCTCTTATAGACTTACTTTGGTGGAGCATGTATTGCTTCTTTATTTACAAGGCAAGTTGATAAATTTTATCCACTAAAAGCAGTGTGGTAATATACATATATTCTTCTTAAAACATCATGGTATCAGTTTCTATAATTTAACTCCTCATAATCAAATCATGAAATTTATCTGATGTACATATTTATCCATAGACATGTCCATTCTTGACTCCACCGAAATATGTCTTCATATACCATTTGCAAGGATTCAAATTAGGTTGGAAATGGTCGGGATCCTACAATCAACTCATTATTATTATTATTATTATTATGATGATGATGATGATGATGATGATGATGGGAGAGAGAGGGAGTAGTTGTTTCTTTTTGCACTCGATATCCAAAGCTTGTTTTTATTTTACAAGAAAAACAAACATGTTAGATCTTAATTTAGAACTATTGAGAGAAAAAGGAGAAATTACAAACTTAAATGTGATTTTTTTATTGAAATGCTTTACATGTTTTTTTCTTTTAGAATATATTTGTGTATTTGTTTTTCTCTCAAATAATTTACTTAAAATACGATGAATACAAAATATTTTACATTTAACTATACTTAGTTCATTTGTAAAATATTGTGTTCACACACACACACACACACACACACACACACACACATATATATATATATATTACAAATAATAATTTATTTACTTACAACATTATCCAAATATTTTAACAAATATTATTATCTTTTTACCATCACCACTATTTTATTTTCCCTCATCACCTTCTATGTTATATCTTAGCATCGCCTTCTTTCGTCAATCTCACTATAGCTTCATCTTATTATTATTATTGTTCACTATTATATTTATTTTTTTATATATAAGCATGTTAGAACTATTTTAAAAATAATTTAACGTTGGAAAATTAGTTTTTTCAAAAACACGAAAGCGCTCATTTTGATTTGATGAGCGGTGAAGTGAAAGTTGAAATTAGCCCAACACGGCCCACACTGAAACAAATAAGAGCTGTAGGCCCACTAGAAGAGGTAGAATAGAAAGGCCCATGTGTAGTGGCTGCCATAGCACCCCCGGGGGGGATTAGGGTTTTACTTGTCGCTCTCTTAACTCTCAGCTATATATAAAATGAGTGGCAGATAGACTTGAAGCGGCAGCAGGGCTAGCAAATACTACACCTCCAGTAGCTTTTCTTTTAGGGTTCAGCGTCCATATCGTTTGAATGTTTTCTTGTTTTTGTTGATATGAATCAATTTAAGCCTGATATTGCAATTCTTTGGTTTTAATTTGTAGATTGTAGGCCAAAGAATCTATCGTTAGGCAACATTGATGAATATCTGTATGTATTTTTGTGCATGCATTTTCTACCTTTAGCTCCGATTGTCCTCTTCTTCTCTTGAAGAAATTGTTTTAGGGCTTGTTGGTGACAAGGTAGATACATATTTTTATATCTGGTTCATGTTCTCCTCATTTCTTCTCTGATTTGTTTCAAATTATAAAACAATGGAGTGATGGTGATGATGATATGGATTCTTAAATGATTGATGGATGATGATAAAAATCAGACGGATTCCCACTGATTTATACTGTGATTACACAACCAGCTACTTCTGACACGATCACATCCTCATCATCATCACCAAGCACTTTTTTTCCCTGGTTTAAATTAGGATGTCAGTATTGTTATTTGGGGCCGGTGATGTAAGAAAATATTTGCTACTCTTGATGGAATTATATGTAATTTCATTTGACGATTCCTATCCACCAAGATCTCTGAGGCCTTAATCTTTTTTTCCTATTTTATTTTGAATTATGATGTTTCTCATCCACGAAGATTTTTGAGCCCTTGCTCTGTTTTACATTCTCATGTTGATCTTAAATACTGAAACAAGGGATGACAACGAAGAAGGGGAAGAAAGCTGTGGGGATAACAAGAGAGAAGGGAAGACTTCATAACTAGAAGTTGGATTAGTGAATTTTAGCTCCATAACTTGATAAAAAAAATCAAAAGGCATGTTAGTGATTATTGGAAGGAAATTCTAATTTTAATCCAGAGGTTAGGACATCACAGGTACGCGAATTTGGCTTTGTAGCATGTCATCTAATCTGTTACAATTCTCGAGGACCGTCTCTTCTCCTGCGTTGCAAGAAAACCTAAAATGGAGATCGAGCAATTCAAACAACAGATTCAACACAGATGGAGTTATAAATTCTTTTCTTTTCTTGGGCGTTTATTGATACTTCAATACCAGGACATGATAGAGATCTCCGGTGATTGATAGCGATGATTACCACCATGGTCCACGACGAAAGGTGGTTTGTATGGTTAAACCCTTGGAATAACATGAAACTTTTTACAAGCTTAAAAACGAGTGATGAAGATTACATGGGGAAGTGAATCAGAGGATGAATAGCGACTGCATCGAAATATCATTTGTTTGTGGAATAAATGAGTGAGAAGGACCGGAAACCGAAAGACAGAAAAATACGGAAACTGCACTTCTAGAAATTTGCCGGCGGCCGTTTCGAATGATGGCAGAGCAAAGATTCATTGATTTCCTTGTTTACTGTAATTTCTCATGCTCTCATCTTTGTTCTCAAACATTGCTGTCTTTCCAATTTGAAAGTTCCCTGTTTTATTGCTTACAAACTAGTTTGCCATTGCATTCATTACTGCCACTCTTTGCAGACACCGAGCTGTGCAACTCAGTTCAACCTCACAAAGAAAGTTACCTCATTTTCCTTTTTTCTTCTTTCTTGAAAAAATGAATATCCAATTGGGAAAACAAAATTAAGGGAAATTCTTAAATCCCTAACTAGTATCCAGAAGGAAAACCTTCGGATAATTTAGCAAAGCCATTCCATTTATCCATGCACAAACATCGGATTGAGTTAAGTCCATCAAAATTTAACTTTTCCATCTTATTGGGTTCTCGAGGACAAAGCAAATTCACCTGACCAAAATTGCTAGGACTTGCTAAATGAATTTCCAGTCAGGTGTGCCAGTCAACAAAGGAGGGTGGTAGTAGAGTTTCCTTGGTCCTCCGTTCCCTGCCACTCAAAATTGCTAGGACTTGCAAGCTGACAAGAATCTCGCCTAGACATTCTAATGCTTAATCTTACAACTCTGCTCCTCTCAGCCACAAACCACGCGGCACATGAAAATCAACGACAAGTTTCGAGGCCAAAACTGAATGAATCTTCTCCCTCTTGCAATTACACAGAATAGAAAAAATTATAGCAAAATTAGTAAATAAAATTACGGTAGAACTCTGCGAAAGAAGGAACAAGGAAGCCAAAAATGGGGGGGCATTAAAAGCTCTCCTTTTACTCAAATCTATTGCACATACTTCTCCAACCTTGCCAACCTAACGAAGGGGTTACAAGATTTACAAGGTAGAAAAGAACCAAACAGGGAATTAAGGATAACTATAGAAATGTAAGGAAAGAAAACAAAGATCAAAATAGGAATATAATGGCCCTACAGCAGAAAACCCTAAACCGTCCAAAACCTATCAGCTTCCATATTTCTCATTGCCTCTGATGCATCTTTAGTTTTATCTTTAGTTTTAGTAACCAAACACTCTCAGAATCCTTCAGGCCTCCATTAGAATATGCACTTCAAGTATGTTCTTAGCTCGAATCAGAGACATTGTCCAGAGACTTCTATGAACCATTTACCAGCTCTTTCTTTTCATCACTTGGCTTCCCATCCCATACCTGCATTATTGAGACAGCAAAAGTTAGAAAGTATTCTCGATAACACCACAAAAACAATCTAAAAAACACATGGCGAAGTTCAAGTGCCTGTTTCTTGAGCTGCTGTTGTTTGGCCTTCTTCTCCTGAATCATCTTCTCCCGATCCTCGTAAAATCCAAAATCATCTAATATGCATGTTTTGCTGCTATGTTCCTTGAATATCTTTATCACTTTAAGCCCATGCTCTAACTTGACCTAAAATCACCGGATTGCGCTTTAGAATGAAAAAGATGAGGGGAAACAACCAACAAAAAATTACAAAAGCAACTATAACTACCTCTTGAGTGTCCCTGCTGTTGGTGACGGGTTTGTTCTCATTGTTTTCAAGGGTGATATGCTTCAACAAACTGTTGGGAACATCCTTCACAAAGTGCCACTTCACAGGGAAATAGCCTGTCCACTTGTCTTGTTGCCAATATTCCACACTCTTGTCAAAATCAACCCGGCCCGTCATCTCTGCCAGTCCAACAAATTGCCCACTGGTATTGACCTAGGAAAAAAGAATCAAGAGAAAGCTAAGCCCATAGCCTTTGAAAGTTATGGAATAATCAAAACAGAGATCGATAGCATCCCTATGCTCACCGAGAATAAAAGGAACACTGGGCAGCCACCAGATTTCTGCTCAGCCTCTTGATATGCTGCATCAAGCTTCTTGTTACCATTTGGTGTGCTAGCCCAGACATGGTATTTAATGCACTTGTGCACATCATCCTCGCTGTAAGATTTAATAATGAAAAATTTAGCATCAGCATAATCCACTGGGAAATCTGCTTTGTTATATTGTTCTCGATCTGGAACCTCAGTTGTCTTATCCTTCTCCTCAGCATTAGTATCATTTGATTGCCCACTGACTGCAACTGTAGGAGGAACAAAACCCTTTTGGTTTTTGAAATAGCCCTTGGCCCTAGGTCCTCTGTTCAGCTCATTCAAGCCATCAACATTCTCATTGCGATAACCAAAATAACCATTGCCTCGCCCCTTGGGTTTATATTTGCTGTCAATAGGCAACCAGCCTTGCCCATTTATACCTGAATTATAGCCACCAGATCCGAAGCCCATGCTAGATTTGTAACCGTTACCATATTGACTATAGAATTTGTTTGAATACATCCTATTCATATATCCATGAGTCGAACCCATGGTTGATGCCAGACCAGGGTGCTGCCATCCCTGACAAATCAAACAAAATCATCCATGAATATTTGTAATTGGAAAAAAGAGGAATGTTAACAAAATGAGTTCAGAAATATTATGAAAAATCAAAAGTCAAGCTGAATAATTAATATAGCCCAGCTTTATATGCATGTTACCAGTCAAAAACAATATTGCCATGTTTAAAGTACTATCGAAGTGAAGAATCAGGGGGTAGACTGACAATGACATCAACTTAAGTTATCACAACTTGAACTAATAAGTAATAGAATGAAGGAAAAGGATTTAACCATCTAATAAGTTTATTTTTCTGAATCAAAAGTTAATTTATTTGAGAAGAATATTATGAACAGGTTATGAAGAATAAATCGGGAGACACAATCCATAATCACCACTTTGGTAAAAAATATGTAACAGATAGAATGTGGAAGATCATTGATGGCATACCATGAAATGTGAATTTTGATGGAAATTCTGATTTCTTGAAGAAGGAGCATGGCTAGCCTTCGGAAATGAAGAAGAAATCTCAGTGTTCCTATACAGGCCATTGGAAAGTACAGAACTATCCAGCAATGGGATATCAGGCTGTAACTTATCAAAACAAGATCTCAGATCCTTGTAACCAGAAGCAGGAATGCCCTTTGTATAACTACCCCTTCCATTTGAATTTTGATACTTGGGTTTGTAAGGAACTGCACCATTGGTTCCTTTCACATCCCCACCATTTGCAATGCCATTAGAATTCTCTTTAGCTGCTTCCACAGGCAAAGACTTCTGGTCGGCAGCTGTTGAAATAGAAAGATCGCCTTGTGAAGGGGCTACCTGGCTGGGGGTGAAGGGCTCACTGGTAGGAGTCAATGGCTGGAAATAGGGAGTAGGATATTGGTAGTGCTGAGGACCATATAACTGACCATCATTTCCCATTGTAGGAACTGGGGAAGCTGCTGGGGAATATGGGCCATAGGGTCCATACCAATAACCATGAGGATACATAGCAGATCCATTTCCCTAAAAACCAAAAAAGGCACATTAGAAAAACAATTGTTTAGAAAAGAAAAGAATCTCCACTTATCGAAGAATAACAATGACACTTCCCATTGAAACAACTATCAACCATACAGATGTACTTACAGAAGTCATATCTACTCCTTCTGTATTCAGATACTTTGAGTAGTCGTCCCACTCGCCAGTCCCATTATAACCTAGAAGAGCATCAAAGACACATAATTTATCAAATTTACATTCATCTCTCAAGACATCATGGGAGGAATAATTCAATACCAAAGGCATTTGAAATCAAAATCCAAAAGTATTTCAGCATATTACACTCACCTCCATAGTAGTACGAGGGATAGCCATTAGGAAGATAGCACACAGTTGGATCCATGAAGTTGGATAGCACTGGGGTCACAGACCGGTCACTTGGCTGGATCTAGTAATAACCAAATTAACAAATATAAGCGCAAGACTAAACCAAAGATAAAGATCTAAATTTTAAGGCTGCAAATTACCTTGTTGGTGGGCTCGGGCATGTCTAAGGTCTTTGTTTGTGAGTCTAGGGATAATTTCTGCAGCAAATCTGAAGTTTCTATGGGAATTAAAAGTAAAGGAATTACATGAGTTCCAAATCATTATATTTTAACAAATATTAGGAGAAAAAACCACAACTTTGACTATGAGAAACCAAGGTATTTAGAAGAGAGAAAAAACAAGGACATCACCAAGAAGCAAGTTTTCAATCGAAAAATACAGAAAACCAAATCTCATAGTGTGAAATTCAACCCACTTGTCCTGCATATATGCCAAACAGATCAATCTAACAAAGGCATAGCTATCAGTACTGTAAGGAACACTCGAAAACCATCTCAAGTTCAACAAAATCACTGCAAAAGAAGCTATAAAACAAACCAAAAACAAAAATCCAGCAGAAAAACAGCAGATCAAAAACAAACAAAAAAAAAAAGCAACAAGCCAAAAGAAACGGAAAAACTCAGATGAGTAAATAAGGATACGTTCAGCAGAAGATGAAAGGGTAGCCATGAGAAATCTTGGAAGATGATAAAACCCTTTGGTGGGTTCAGTTGATAGCCGCCAAAGGTTTGAGCTTTTAGGGTTTTTGAGGGAAAGAGGGTTTTTTTCACTCTATGTTTGTGATTCAAATACCTCCAGCACACCCTCCCACTCCCTTCGATCTCCTATTCTCTCTCACCCGCAGGTCGTATAGTGTATCATCAATGTGTTTTTCAAAGGGCCACGTGTCCACTCGGCATGCTGTAAGTTTTAAATTTATTTGGGTTTTTGATTAATGAGTTTTTATTGGTGGGTGAGATAGGTGAGGGTGACAGTAGGATGAGTGAGGAATCATGTAGAAAAGCCCTAATTAGGAAAGAGGACATGGACGCCACCATCCATCTCTTGTAATTTTTGTAAGGAATCGTTTTTTTTTTTCAATGTCCTTAAAGCTGAGATCTTTAAATATTGAGAAAAGCACTGTCCCTCTTTTCTACTTTTTGAAATAGAAAAATTAGAATCAAATTGCAAATGTGCAATGAAATTGTCATTTGCTGGGGATATTATTATTGCTATTTAATATCTTAATTTGTGTAAATAAGATAGAAAAGAGAAGGGGAAGAACATGTTTGTTTAAAAACAAAACATAAATTAAATCTTTTAAATAATTTTAAAATGAATTTGTACACTATATATATATATTTAAACCTCAGTCGCTTCAAACAATTTCCAAACATTAGCTATGGCAGGGTCAAATGAGAGAGCATATATTTGATCAATGTGAAGTCTTGACGACAAAAGTATCGGCCCAATTGCAAGTCGGCCAATCCTTCAGGAGTAGAATCAGCCGACAAGGACCCCCAAGATTCTTAACAGATAAGAAACCATCTAAGCAGGTTTATATACCACAGTGGTCGTGTATCCGTCCGACCAGTCCATAAAGTAAAAAGTTCCAGAGCAGATCAACTATAATTTAGGTACCCAGGAACAAGAGATTTCTTATACCTGTTGCAGGTACCATTCTTTAGTTTTTCTCTTTTCTCAATTCAATGATGGAAATTGCAGGCATGGACTCTTACCGATCGTTTCCTTAATTCCTGTGCTCTCAGCTCAGATGCTACCAATCTTTATTGCCTTCCATGAACCAAAGCTGGCGATGTCTTAGAACAAAGAGTTTCTAGTGGCAAGCAGAAGCACCAAGGCATATTGTGCTCGATCGGCACATCTTGTTTCCATGCTACTTTTTGCTCACGTAAGGTAAAAACCAAGCAAAGCTAAAAGGAAAAGAAATGGCAGGAGCCAGGAGTTTATTCAATAATGAAAGGAAAACCAATCACATAGGCAGAAGCCTGACGTGATGATTAATTAAGGGCACAGTACCTAGATATCGATAAGACATGAAATTCTCAATCTTCAATCATAAAAAGATATGCGTGAGAGCAGCTAGGATCTCAAGGGACCCTGCATACTACTTCTAGCTGCAGTAGTGTTAGATGAAAAAACAGTGCTGGGATCATCATCATTGCTGGTGTTCACTAACACAACCAACGGACTCCTAACATAGTGGAATCCATCAGACCACACTATCTCTCCAAAATCATATCTCCCTTTAGATTTCTTGAGTGGTTTAAGAGTCACGAAATAAGAGAGTTCCTCCTTGAAGCATGAGAAGATCAAAATCCTTGGCCAGATTAGGACTTCCACTCCATGAGGCTTCACAATACTAACAAAGTATATAGCAGCTGTTTTTGTACCCACATTTCTAACAGTTCTCTTAATGGTCATTGTGGATTGGAGATTGGAAACTGTGATTGAAGGGTAGTTTATGTTTGAGTCTGTTTGGTGTGCGCGAGAGCAGCTTGTGTCCGTCCCAGTAGATGGAAGAACCAGCATGTTTATTTGATTTTTGTTGTAGCCAATGTTGCAGAGGAAGATAACGTAGTCTCTGGTTTTCATGTCATAAACTAGGCCTGGATCCATTGCTTTGGAAGGGTGAATGTGGCCAGCACCAATGTCAAAGGGATCGGAAACCTCCCTTGATCCTCCAGCTAGGATGCTGTCAAATGTGTTGTCCCTTGTATATGCTGATGAGAGAAGAGAAAAAAAGTAGTGACAAACTTTCACACAAACCATTAATTAAATTATATAAAATCTTTGTTTTCCACTAGGAAATGTGGATGCTGGGTTTTAAGCTTTTAGCTGTAAACCAATGAAGAGGTGTTCAGTGACCTTGTAGTGAAGTCCAGTGGTATTTTTAGGCAGGCAGGCGCCATAAGGTCCATGGACAACAATATATATAGCATGGAGTGAACGCTACAAGATAGGGGTTCTTTTCTCCTTTTTTTTCCTTACCTGTGGTCATTAGAGCAGATCTAATGGCCGCGGGAGACCAATCGGGGTGAGCTGATTGAAGAAGTGCGACTACTCCAGACACATGAGGGCATGACATCGATGTTCCTGACTGAAAGTTCCAATTCACACGACGATCATCAAATGGTAACAGTGTTGGAGAAGTTTTGGAGGGCCATGCTGCCAATATGGTAACTCCTGGAGCAGTTACATCTGGCTGCAGTGCGAAAATAAAAAGGAAATTTAAAGATAGCAGAAGGAAGCGGACAGTTAATTACTGTGTAAACTGGACATTGTTTGCAACAAGCATATATACCTTGAGGATGTCAGGAGAAATGGGACTTGGGCCTCTAGAAGAGAAGGATGCTACAACAGGTGCTGGTGACTTTCCAATAACTGTTTTACTTGGCAATATCTTCACCACAGGATTCCTTCACGGTCCAAAACTTTCATGTTAGAAATGGTCAAATTTGCTCTGTACAACAGCATAATGTTTTCTAGTTCTATTAGCTGATCTCATCCATTAATCATTCTTCTCACAATAGTAATTTCAGACTTTGTGATTTACAGGGGCAAGGAATCTAACGAATCATTTTCACTCACTGAGAAGATTGAGCAATATAGATTTGAATTCTGTTCCCTTGACCAACATCGACACGCACTGTGGGGATGATATCAACATCAGCTATTTGCTTGGTGGGAGGTTCGACGAAGATTAGTCCCAGTCCACTGGCCGCCAAGACTGCTGCTTGTGCTATTCCTGCTGATAGAACTGACCCTCTATTGGAGAAGCATAGAATAATCTTCCTTTTAGCCACTCTTTTGTTCCAATTCTCCGCCAAGCAAGCCCTGAAAAATGAACATGATGTGTTGTTGGAACCAAAGGAGTCTTGCCTAAGAAAAAGTTGATGCTTGGACCTACATCTCAGTAGTTTCTGGTGTACAGAGATTTTCGACAATTTCTTACAGCAAAAATTAAATGCTGTCGTGAATCGTGATAGTAGACAGAGAGGGAGAGAATGGTACCCATCAGCAAAATAGGAGAATGCGCTCACCAGTCTTCCATTAATCTCTTTTGTAATTAAGCTTTCCCCCTGTAAATCATGACTGCTAAATTAGCAGAGCTGATTGTAGCGCATAAGCTAGCATATATATCCTAACACATAATTAATTAGCCAAGCTAGGCTGGGACCTAATTAATAGTACTGGTGACAACCCTAAATCTGCAGCTAATAATTAAGATCATCACCCCGCCACAGCAAAAATAGCTTCCGCAATATCTTCTTCTTCTTTTTTCCTCCAGCCATGCAAAATTAATCTGTTCACTCCTTGCTCTTAATGCAAAAAAAGACTGGTAAGGATAATAATTACCATGACAGAGAAGTTACTGTCAATAACTATCGCAGTTGGAAATACGCGATCAATAGAGGAAGCAGCAACAGATATTGCCCATGGTGCAACATTTCCCACCAGAGATGGATCAGGGCCAGCATTTCCAGCTGAGAACACTGAGCTTACTCCCAGTTGCATTGCATGAAATGAACCAATATCAGCACTTGATGAAAAGAATGGAGCCAGTGGAGGGTCGGAACCAAACGAGGCCGAGATTATCTTAACCCCATCATGTAAAGCGTCATCAAAAGCAGCAAGAATGTCAGCTTCTGCACAATTTCCATCAAGATCCTTGCCCCAACATACCTTGTACACTGCTAACCTGGCCCTTGGAGCTCCACCCCTAGCAGTTCCCAGTGCAAAACCAAGCATGCTTGCATTCTTCACTATGGATCCTACTGCTGTTGAAGCTGTGTGTGTCCCATGACCAAGAAAGTCTCGAGCTGATCGATATTCTGGGTTTCCACTTGTATTTAATGACCCAAATTCTTGTTCGAAGCCTTGTAGGTAGTAACGTGCACCAATTAGCTTCCGGTTGCAGTCCTTTTTTGGTTCAAAATCTTCCCCTCTAACACATTTCCCCTTCCAAGAAGATGGAATTGGCCCCAGGCCTGGCTCTTCCTTGAAACTCTCAGACTCGGGCCATATACCTTAAGTATCAGCAAAAAAATGATATAGATAGAAACAAAAATTTCATATACCATGCAATTATAGCTAGGTTACATGATGAGACACTGTAACAAGACAGATTAAAATATTAGTGCATGCTATCTATGCTGTGCAATCACATATTACATGATCATGACACCCCGTATGCTCTCAGTGTATACTTTATATGCCTTTTATCATTTTTTTCAAGAGAAATGGTAATTTGTTTTTATTCCAGAAATAGAAAAGGAAAGGGTTAATTTCCTTAACAAGAAGAAAGAACAAGCACAAGACCTGTATCAAAGACCCCAACTACAACATCATCACCGTAGGTCAATTGCAACGAAGTTACTTCACTGCTATACAAGGTAAGGCCGATGAAGTCCCAGCTTCTTGTTGTGTGCAACTTTAGTACCCTGCTTCTAAAAACTGATATCACTCCTTCCATATCTGGATGCACGAAATATTTAGTTTCTCGACCATGACGTGTCCATGTTTTTATCATAATTTGTTGAAACATTAATTCCTTACTGGCTAAGGTAGTTGCTTGGGTTGAGTTGAGCTTTGCCGAAAAACCAGAGAAACCATGCTTGTAGCTGTAGAGCATGGATTGCTTAGCTTCTTCTTCACTGCAAAAGGAAATGATATAAAGGGATTGAGTTCTAGCATTATTAGAGAGGGGGTCAGGACTTCATTATTCAAAAGGTACGTACCTGGAAAACACATTCGAAAGGAGTTGAATGTGAGACTTTGAAGTGACCAAAGGATCGCGAAATTGGCTTAGTCCTAGATAGACAACATAAACCTGCGCGCATAAAACAAGAAGATCAAAGTTAACAAGAGATAGGATCATCATTAGAGTACCGGGGAGAAAAAAAGGCTGCAGCACTTTTGATTATAAAGTTACATGAGATGTGGATATTGATTGAATAAAATAGAGAGAGAGCGAGAGAGATAGGCCCCAGAAACACTGAAGATAAGCTGCCATGTCTCCCCTGGAAAAATCACATGTCTGCCTGGGATTAAATAGCATTGCATGAGCTGAAATATCATTTCAAAGATGGTGGGAATGGAAACATTGGTTACAGTGCGTGCATTTGAAGGCTTTTAAGGCTGAAATAGTACTGACATACCTTCTTGAGTCAATGATGTTATTTTCCCTCCCTTCGAAGCTATAGTTCCAACAAGATGAATATAAGCAACCCCTACCCCTTCCCTGTCTCTTTTCTTTTTCATCACTAATGTAGTGTACTGTTACTTGTGCGTAGAGGTAGAATTACAGCTGAAGACTACCTTCATCATATACCATAAAGAGAAATGCATGTGCCCCTCATCATTCCTGATAGAATAAAATCTTTCCAGTTATTCTTTTTTCTTAGAATAATTTGAGTAGACTAAGATGATTGCTTAGCTTTGGATAGCTTCTAAAATATAATATGGTAATCAAGTTAGCTACTGGTTATAGATGAGAAAAGTTTTTGGATATAGACTGCGCTCGGTAGTAGGTATTTATACTTTAAAATTAAACACAGAGAGATCAAGAAATCATTGAAATTCTACTGATGTCCAAGCTGCAAATGCTTCTCTTTGAGTAGAAAATCGGGTGTCACTACAATTCAGACTTCTCTAATATATTAAACCTCGGTATCATAACTATTTTCCTGTCTTGCAAAGATATATATATATAGCTGTGCCAGAGGACTAACCTTGGGTATTAAGGTATAATCCTATCTAAATATAGGAAAAAGCTCATGTAAGTAGCTTGTAGCTTTGCTGTCTACTGAAAACAAATACTGATCTAATGATCAATCCTACTCAATTGCTTGCTTAGCTAAACTTTCGCTAGCACGTTTGCGTAAATTAAATCCATTCTTGTTGCATAATCACAAGTTTACAATCTAAGGCCTTAGAACTTACGATTAAAGGTTCACCTTCCAATATATATATCAACTTCAAATCATTAAACCTCTTCAACATGAACCCTAAGAACTTGCTTTGACAATAGACACCGCATTCCTATCATAGAATTCCATGATTGAATCTTAATGGATCATCATAATTTGATTGAAGTAAAGCATCCAGTTTGCTTTGTTAAGCGGGAATTTTAAGTGCAGCATAAAGAATTCATCTTTCTAGGGGCATTATAAATGTTAGATGAGTGATATGTGGTTAAATCCAATCCACCTTCTAGATCTTTACCATGTCATTTGACAACAAATGGCAACTCTCCAACAAAGCAAATCATTTCTGACATGTTCATAGGTTTAGATATTATTCATGCTAAGCCTCGGTTTCGCATTGAAAAATATAAATTAAGGGTTATATATTTCATTGCTATGAGAGCCTGGCACGTTATATTTTACTTCTGTTTCGATGTATGAAAAGATTTTCAACAGACTTGAATATGCTGGATGCAACAGCTCCCCACTGTAACACCTGCTTGTCAAGATTTCACCTATGAAGTGACCAAAAATCACCGTACATTATGATCAGAAAATCTTGAATATCACAGATCAAAATGCGACTTGGTCAGAGACAATTCATGAAGAAAGGGAAAAAAACCATCTTGCATTATGATCAGGAGATTTTGAATATTACAGCTGATCACTGTGCAACTTGCTCACAGATAACTCATGAAGTGGTGTCGGTATGGATATTTATCATTAAGATAAACTTCCCTTGATAGAATAAATTTAAGGGCTAGCCAAACAATACCTTATGCTTTCATATAGGCATATGCTTAAGTGAGAGTTCTGATGAATAACCTTCCGAATATGGGTAGTAATGGAAACGTATGTGCATGCAGATAGGTCTGCACATAGAAGGTACGTATTTAAAAGTTTCATACTTTCTAATTTCTTATGCCAGGAAGAGAAAACTCCCCTTAGTTGCATGGAGTTGAGGTATTCAACAACCCAAGAAAGTGACGATTCAGATATCAAAAATAACCTTTTGGCCCCAGCTCCAGCTCGACAATTATCAATCACAAAATAGTATGCTGTCCTCTAATAAAGGTGGGCCCAAGGTATAATATATTTTGGAAGCATTAGATTAGGAAATGGTAGTTTATTGGATGCAAGTAATGAAGTTCATTATACAATTATTAACCTTCCAAATTAAGATCATTATACAATAAAATACAGTGCTTTATAATTGTATGTCGATCCGTAATGTACTGATGCCAAAGTTGATCATCATCATCTAGGCAAATAATATCCTTCATTACGGATGTTTAGATCACACGGTTATGATTAACGAATACTTCCACATTCTCTCCTAATATCTGCATTACTTCAGCCATTATTGTCTGTAGACGAAGGCATTGATTGAGGACTTTGCTTTTGCTGCTATCTGTAATTAAAATGTGCTTGAAAATTCTACTCTCTGGCCATGTGGAATGTACGAATTATATCATCACCCGTATCCAGCATCATTTTGTTACAAGCATTACGCGCGCGATGATTGTGCTTGACAGTACTTATACATTACTTTACAGTCACTGCCGTTAGTTGTAAGGCATTATATAGTTCTGAGATATTGCCTTCGCAGTAGAACATCCACATGTGTGTTTGCGTATGCATGCGACTAGAAAACAACTATAGTGGCCAGCGTGCTATCATTTTGATCCACCCATCTATGTCCTAGTATATGGTTATCTCCAGGGTTTCATGTCGAGCTACAAAGAAATCAGTGGAGACCATACATGAAATAGGGTCCACCATTCACTAACATTCCTTTTCCTTGCATGAATCTGATATTTCAAGGAGTGAGGAGTTCAATATCAGTCACGAGGTGAGACAGTTTGCTATACACAATGTACTAAAAGTCAAAGTGTCTTGCAGTATTCAAAAGAATCAGCATTTTAGTCATACTTGAAATGGAAAGAGTGATGGTCAAGCAATACTGATATGAATCCTGCAGCCAAAGAATCCAGAGTAATAGAGTGAGATTCAATGCACAAGCCCTGCAATGATATGATAGACATGAAGCAATGGAATACCAGTACGTACGTAGGTGAAAAAGAAGAAGTTGGAATGCCAGGCAGAAGGTTTTGGTTAGGTCTGGATTGAGTAACATGGGTGGTGTTTGTAAGTAGTGGCTTGGTGGGATTATGGTACGTACCGTACGTAGGATTTCTTGTAGGCTAGTACGTATAGATTTAGAGATAATAGAGTATAGATAGAGATATAAGCGGGTAGCTAGCTGGAATCGAACCCGCATCATTAGCTTCGAGGGCTAGGGGTTATATATAGTCAACATTGATTCATCATTTTTAACGTCTCTAATTCAAAACCGAACAGGAAACTCTGGTTTCATTCGGCTCCTTTGTGAAATATATATGCACAGATTTCTTCTCTATTTGTATGGATCGATATTATTATTACATTCCTTCCCGACACCTCCCACAGAAAATCTCCCAAATTGACGGGTAGGAATCCGTTTTCTGAAAGATTCTGGCTTTCGTGCTTAGGTGGCTCTCCGAGATCCTTTCAATGACTTATGTTGTGTTTTTGCATTTCCTGTATGAACCATATGTTCCCACTTTTTCATCATGTTAAGATTTCTCGGGGGATTTTATATATGTCAAAATAATTGAATTTTGAATTTGAAAGATATAAGAGATTAGATATTATTTTGTTGTCCCTTCAACCCTTTGTGTCTTTTATTCAATAGCTTCTACCATGGTATAATTAATTTGCCCTCCTCATAGCTAGTTTTATTAAGATCTTACATATATATAGATATGCCATCCTTTTACCAAAAAGAAATAAGAAAAATGTGTCTTTTATTTTCTTTCTTTTGTGGATAGTGGAACCTAGCTACTCTAGTCACTATATATAGTGGTTTGATGCCTATCTCAAAAGTACTATCCCATTCCCTGTGTGAGCTAAAAAACCCTGCATGTTGCTTCAAAAATAATCTTTTTCTTCAGATATCTGATACCACCTCCATCCTTGTCCCTTTTCCTCTTTTATGTTCTTTTTTCCTTTCCTTGTCTGCTTTGGGAAGGGAATTGGTCAGCTTCAATTTAAGGTGAGCTCTTAGGTTTCTTTAATTGTTGTGTGATGAATCTTTATAAAGCACAAACTCTTGGTTGGCCTTTCTGATGTTTTATTATGCTTAAGAGAACAAATTCCAAGACAATTGGATGGTCATGGCATTGGTTTAAACATGACATGAGAGTTGACATGGCATTTTCTCTTTAATTATAGTATTTGATGATCATTTGTGTGATTCTTTTGATGTCATATTTCTATGTTAGAGTCTCCGAAAGACCAAAGTCCATCAGGAAGACCAAAGTCAATCAAGCAAGACAGTTATTTGCTGCGAGGGTGATTCTGAAGAGTGTCCTCCTTATTCAAAAGAGTTACAGTCGCTTATCTTTTTTTCCCTGCCTTTAGATTTGATTGCCTCCATTCCATGATATATAGGAAATGGAGATTCAGTCCAAATGATTCTTTCTGCACATCACACAGCCATATATAGTATATGCCTGTCGAGATCGATCAATCAGCAAATATATACATGTGACGAGCAGAGAGGTTTGCGTATGTTTCCACACATTCATTTAAAGTAACCGCTGCCATACATGCATCCATCAATCTGCACCAAAAATCAATTACTCGGAGGAGTTGATGGAGCGCGCGAGCAAGAGCAGCCGATAGAGTGCGCCAGCATGTGCAGGGAAGGAAAGTGAAGCGAGCGAAATAATTGGAGCTTTGCTTGTTGGAAAGCATGAGGCACTGTGTAATTTTATAGCTCTGTGGTGTTCTCATAATGTGTTGGGATGCAGGCAGAGTGAAGAAAGTGAGGTGGGGTCATGTAGCTGCTGCCACGCAGTAATTAGAATTCAAAGCAAGACTTTCTTCTTCTTCTACTTATTTTCTCTTAATTAGTGTTGAATCAGTAACAGGGATCGACATGATTTGATCTCGACACCTGTTTCATCTCACTAGCTACTTGTAAATTAACAATACTGTGAATATATAATGCCCTGTCTTTGTTCGTTGCCTTTGTTCGTTTTGCAGGCAGCATTAGTGCCACCGCCGACGCAAGAGGGAAAGGGAGACGAAGTTGTCTATGATGTTTTTTTTTGCTTGCTTTAACCGGCAGTTCCACGCTCGTACTACTAGCAGCGGCGGCGCGTGAGACTCATGTGTCGCCATTCTCCTGCCACGCCACCAGACTCATGTAACTTTCTAAAATGCTTCTCTACTGTCACTTTTTTTTTGTTCTCTTAAACATTTTTTAAGAAAACCATGCGGCATCTCCAACAACTCCCCGATGCAAGACGGGGAAATGCAGTTAAAAATACGAGTGATTCATGGGTTGACATTGTGATCCCGATCTTGTTTCTCTCCGAGTAATGTTGATCATTTTTGGCATGTACACAACCCTTTAAAGTGAATTTATTCCCAGGCTTGAATGGAATCTTGTGTTGCGCAAGAAAATCAAAACTCTCTTGAGGTGTTCTCACGAATATGAATTCCCTGATTTGATAAAGAACCTGACTTGATGAAGATTATTTACATAGGTTTAACCTGGCTTTATAAAGATTATCCACACGAACCTGAAAACGTGTGAAGTGGTAATTTAATTTGATTCGATCAAGGATCTAGCTTGATAAAAAAATATTATTCATATGAGCCTAAAAAGTTTTAATTGTGTGATATCCTTAACCTAATTTAATTTGATAAAGAACCTGACTTAATGAATATTATTTACGTGAGTTTGAATTTGACTTGATACAAAACTTGACTTGACAGAGATTATTTGCATGAGTTTGAAAACTTTAATCAAGTGAGATCTTAACTTTATTTAATATGATGAAGGGAATAACTTTAATCCTCTGTCTTTTTAGTGTCTATTTGAGAGTATAGTTGTGATTACTTTTGAAAGTATTTTTCATTTAGAAATAAATCAAAATAATATATATTTTTTATTTTTTAAAACTTATTTTTGACATCAACCCACGAGAATGATCTAAAAACACCATTTTTTAATTTAATGTAAATAATAATAATAAAATTTCATTATTTTTCAAACACACTCTTGAAATGCAGTGCCAAACAAGACTTTAATGGACTTGAATTTGAGTTCAAAGCTAATAAATTTAATTAGAACCATACCTAATCAATTTAATTTAATTTACCATCAAGATTTTTGGATCATAAAACATTTTTTTTTTAAATTTTAATGTTCACATCTATAAAAAGTAAATTTGGAATGAACCTATAAATTACAATAATAAAGAAACAAATTTACTGTTAAAATTAAAATTTTCAAAATACTTTTTTTTTAAGAAGTCATTGAATAAATAAAATAAATAAAACAAGAATAATAAAAAAATAAATTAAATTTTGTCTCAATTAAATTGAATTTGAACTCTATAATTTAATTCAATTAAAATATATAATTTATTCCAAACACCTACGTTCTAGAGTCTTCTAATGCGGGGCAAATGAAACGGCAACAGGGTTTAATCAACGGTCTAGATCCAATGAAAGTGGAGACAAAATCCCGAATAAGAGAGAACCCTACTCTTTCTTTCCTTTTAGCTCTGGAAGTGCAGAGAGTATCAATAAGATAAACCCTACATACCCTTACATAGCCACTATCGCCTCTTATCCATTAAACCCCCTTCTCGAAAACCCTGTTTCACCACCACCGGCCGTTCCACTTCTCTGTAAGTTCTCAGACCCACTTCTTCTTTTTTCAATTCCCTCTGCCTTTAGTGTGATAAAAGTTTCAATCTTTAAACTGTTACTTATCTTCGTTTTCTTCTTTTTGCATTCCAATCACGGTTACTTGTGAAAATCTGCGTAAAATTTGCTACTTTTCAGTGTCTGCTGCTCTGATTTATGAAGGGAAACGAGTTATTTTAATTATGCTGTCTCATGCTTACAGTAATGCAACTTGGTTAGAAATTCACTTGTTCATGCAGGTCTTATTGGTTTGTGATTCAAATTAGTTGAAAAAATAAACTTTTTGTGTTTAGTGTTTAATTTGTGATTTTGTGAGTTATCTAGTTCACCACATAGCTCTATTGCTTCATGGGACTTTGTTACTGTAATCAAATGAATTTAGTTTCAAAGAAAATTCCAGCTAGAAAGTATAACGATTGAAACCTATGTGAGCTTAGAAAAAATCAACCCTTTTAGAAATTCATTATTTTTGTTTGTTTGTTTGTTATCAGGTATTAAATAATAGAAATGGCATCAACGTTTGCTGCCATGTCCTCAGCTGGAACATTGGCTGCTCCTAATGGCCGTGCCATGGATAAGAAGTTTGCATTTTCTTCAAACAAGTTGTCATCTTTTGCTTCCATTTCTGGAAGTCGATTTGGTAGGCCACATAATGTAGTTCTACCAGGATCACGTTCTCTCAAGGTTAATGCGGCCAAGGAGCTTCATTTCAACAAGGATGGGTCAGCAATTAAGAAATTGCAAGTGAGCTCTGGGTTATTGGTCTTGTTGAGTATTTGCATCTCGTTGCAGTGTGTTTTGTATGTTTTTTTTTGCCTTTTGCTCACCAGATTTGTTCTTTTATTGCAGACTGGCGTGAACAAGCTTGCAGATCTAGTTGGGGTTACCCTTGGACCAAAAGGCCGAAATGTTGTTCTTGAGAGCAAGTACGGTTCACCTAAAATTGTCAATGATGGCGTGACTGTTGCTAAAGAGGTATGCTCTATCTGGATTGTTTGTCATTGATAACTTGAAATGAGATTTCTATCCTCTTGTCTAATATTTTCCGAACAATATTTGCAATTACAAGATGCATGCTAGAAGCTGTAGTCGTTGCTATCTAATTTAGATGATTCAAACTATCTATGTGGCATTCCCTTGTATGTTATTTCGTTACTCTGAACATGGTCTATGAGCTTAGGAGCTTTCTTGAGACATTAGGATTATTAACAAAATGCTTTAACCTTAAATTTCCAGGTTGAATTGGAGGACCCAGTTGAGAACATTGGTGCTAAGCTAGTGAGACAAGCTGCTGCCAAGACAAATGACTTGGCTGGTGATGGGACTACAACATCTGTTGTTCTTGCACAGGGCCTTATTGCAGAAGGTGTCAAGGTCGGTATGGTGATTTATATAACATATTCTGTGAAGACATGTTGAATGTGTCAATCTCACTCATTGTTTTGATTGCAGGTTGTGGCTGCTGGTGCAAACCCTGTTTTAATCACTAGAGGCATTGAAAAGACCACAAGAGCTCTTGTAAATGAACTTAAATTGATGTCAAAAGAGGTGTGTAAAGTCGGTTAGTCCATGCTTGTGGGTAATTATCATTATGCAACTGCGACCTTTGTATATATGTATTGAATCAGAAAGAAAAGGATTGAGTGGATATAATTTGGGTTTGCAGGTTGAAGACAGTGAACTTGCAGATGTGGCAGCTGTTAGTGCAGGGAACAACTATGAAGTTGGGGATATGATTGCGGAAGCTATGAGCAAAGTCGGTCGGAAGGGAGTAGTGACTCTTGAAGAGGGAAAAAGCGCTGATAATAGTCTCTATGTCGTTGAGGGAATGCAGTTTGACCGTGGTTATATCTCACCTTACTTTGTCACTGATAGTGAAAAAATGGCAGTTGAATATGATAACTGCAAGGTATGGTGGTCACAGCTAGTCATGCAAGCCTTTGCAGTTCATTTTTCCTGCTGTCTTGACAATTTCTTATGTTTTGGTGCAGTTGCTTCTTGTTGACAAGAAAATAACAAATGCAAGAGATCTCATTGCCATTTTGGAAGAGGCAATTAGAGGTGGATATCCAGTTGTAATAGTTGCTGAAGACATTGAGCAAGAAGCTTTAGCGACTCTTGTTGTCAATAAGCTTAGGGGTTCTTTGAAGATTGCTGCCCTCAAAGCTCCTGGTTTTGGGGAGCGGAAGAGCCAGTACCTTGATGACATTGCTATTCTGACTGGAGGTCAGGGTTCTACTTGGGATTCTTTGTTTTCTATCTGATTTTATTATTGTCATGACGTTCTCTGTTATCATATCCTTTCAGTGTGGACATGAACACCTTCCTTGCTTGCTGTGGAGTGGATATGAATGTTCACCTCTGATATTAGTATTTTATTTTGTTGATGCTGAGATTTCTTTCATTCGCTTTCAGGAACTGTTATCAGAGAAGAGGTGGGGCTTGCCTTGGACAAAGTAGGCAGTGAGGTCCTGGGACATGCTTCTAAAGTGGTTCTAACCAAGGATACAACCACCATCGTTGCTGATGGAAGCACCCAAGAAGCAGTAAATAAGAGAGTTGCACAGATTAGAAATCTTATTGAGGTGTCATTCTCCTTACCTTTCCCTCCTAATGAAATGTTTGTGTTTTTATTTTTTCCTTCAAGTGGTAGTTTATTGTTGCTAAATGCAATATATAAAAATGCAGGCTGCTGAACAAGACTATGAAAAGGAGAAGCTCAATGAAAGAATTGCAAAATTGTCAGGTGGTGTTGCAGTGATACAGGTAATTTTTCTGACTTACAAAACAGAGACAAAACAGCGTAGACTGTTTCTTCACTTATATGGATGTGCTTTTGATTGTTAAAGGTTGGAGCACAAACTGAAACAGAGCTTAAAGAAAAGAAACTTAGAGTTGAAGATGCTCTTAATGCAACTAAGGTAATATACTGTCCTCTGTATTGCTCTAATGCTCTAGGTAAGTTGTTTGGACTCAAATCATTCTTTATCTCAATGGTTTTCAGGCAGCTGTTGAGGAAGGTATTGTGGTTGGTGGTGGATGCACCCTGCTGAGACTGGCATCAAAGGTGGATGCCATCAAGGACAACCTTGAGAATGATGAAGAAAAGGTAATTTGCCATCATTTTAGAAATTTATAGAATGGTCCTGTAAAGGAACTCATAGTGATCTATTTTTGCACGATGTAAAGGTTTTCACTGAGCTGCTTTAAAAGTGCTTTGCCCTGATTGTTTTTGCTTGATATGCAGGTTGGGGCAGACATTGTAAAGAGAGCTCTGAGCTACCCCTTGAAATTAATCGCCAAGAATGCTGGTGTTAATGGAAGTGTGGTCAGCGAGAAGGTATCTAACTTTGCCAATGTCAATTTATGTTACTTTGTGTGGTCCAGGATTGCCTGCAGCTAAGATAATTGCTTCTTCTTTTAGGTGCTCTCAAGTGATAATTATAAGTTTGGATACAATGCTGCAACTGGGAATTATGAAGATCTGATGGCTGCTGGAATCATTGATCCAACGAAGGTGAGTTACCATGTGGATTTAAATTGGAGGTTACAATTTGCCGTTAGGTGGTGCATTCAATGGAAAAAGCTTCTGTTGGCTCTTAGAACTGTGTAGTTAGATCTAAATATAAGATGTAGTTGGACTCAAATATAAGATTTGGGAATTCTGTCTCTCAAAGTGGTTCAACTAGATAGTTGTTTGATGGTTTTGCTTCAAAACTAAATATAGAAATCTTCATTCAGGTGGTCAGATGTTGCCTGGAGCATGCATCATCCGTAGCAAAGACTTTCTTGATGTCTGATTGTGTAGTTGTTGAGATTAAGGAGCCTGAATCAATGCCTGCTGGCAGTCCCATGGACAACTCAGGTTTGTTCTTCTGAACTATGAAACTAAGTGTATCCTGCTGCCTGTTCTCGACTACTGTGAAGTGCATTGTTTCTCCGGTGACTGTCTCACCGAGTTTGTATTCTCTCGCCTTGTTACAGGATATGGGTATTAATAAGGATGCTGTGCAAAGACACCCCGCCCCCCCCCTCATATTAGAAATGATCTTCAGTTTGACGACTTTTTTCGCTTGTAAATCTGGTTTACCAATGCTGCAAGAAATTACATTTTCTGGTGAGAGTAGCTTGCTGGAATACGGCATGTATTATTGACCTGCAATTATTTTTACAATTGCAATGATTTTGAACCTTCTCTTGAGCTACAAGGTTTCATCTTTGCTCATACTCTTTTAGCCCCCGTTTGCTAAATCTGATGCTCTGTTGATATCACCCATAAATGGTTGGTCATAGTTCGTTGGTGTCAATAAAAACCTGGATTCTTACGGCTTCATTCTCGTGAACTGTGGAGGTGGTAAAGTTACGCACAACAGATGCATGGTGGTGGCGATCATAATTCAGTCATCGGATGAGAGTAGGTGCGCATGCCCTAGATGGTAGATTGCGCGCGCGCTGAGCTTTCTTTTGCCTTCGCGGAGGACATGATCCCCTCCCAACTCCTCACCGAAATCAACACACTCACACAGAAAAATGTATAAATAGAAGTCATAAATTACGTTATAACAGTTAATAGTGGATCCGAACTCCCCGCCGCTTCAGCAGTTTTTTCTCTTATCGTACTTATCCCTATTTTATTATTATTATTATTATTATTTACCCAGATACCTCTTTTTTTTTTTTTATACTTGGATTATTTCAGAAAATAATAAGACTACATTTCAGCATATATATATTTTTCCATCCATGTATGTGTATGTAATGCATGGGTTGTGCATGGCCAAGTTTGAACCCTACAAGTACAAATATGAAAGGTGGGTCAACGAGGTGTTAAATTTCATCCGTTACAAGTCTTTTATCACACAGAGCATGAATCATGCTATATATGTATATTAAATGGTCACCAAAAATTCTAGTAATGCAGTCCAGCATCAGAATCTTTTGTTAATTTTGTTTGATTTCTCAGTCAATTACCAAAAAGTAATGATGTGGAACCTAAAAACTAGCAGCATCTTTTTTATTATTAGCAAGGAATTATAGTGGGACAAGGTTGGAAGCCTGCAGTGCAGTGTCTGCAAGACTCAAACATAAACAGCTTTAATCAGATTAGTTTATTTGAATTACTACCCAACAAGCAAGAGACCGCACAAGAGCTCAATTACTTCGAAGCAGACAAAAAGATGTGTCGAAAGTTACAAACAAGTACTAAAAATATCTAATAATATTCTTTACTGTTGTAAGCTCTTGTAAAAAACTTGCTCTGCTTTTGAATCAGTGTATGTAATGCATTATGTTTTTTTTTCAAATATTTTTCACTTACAAATATATAAAGACAATATTTTTATATTTTTAACATTATCAATCCTTAAAAAAACATTAATTTAATATTTTTTTTGAAATAAAAAAATCCTACCGCACTTCCAAAAACTCAAAAAGCGATGACCCAAATAAAGGTAAAAAGAAATGAAAGAAAGTAACGAAAGAATACACTAAAATTATAAATATATAAGCAAGCAGCATTGCATTCCATGCATGGATGATTGATAGATAGATAGATGGGTGGTGGTGTGGTTATGGTTATGGTTATGGCATTTGGAGATGGTGGGTGTGATTGGTAGCTTTTTTTTTTTGTTGCGATTCTATTCTAAACTTAATTTTGGCAATGCATGACCATTCCATTTCCCTTTCTATCTCTCAACACTTAATTGAAAAACTCTTCTTCTTCTGCACGCCGCCTCTCCCCCTCACCTTACCAACAAAGACTTGCACTTTCTTTGCATTTTTTCTAAATAATTCTCACTAATTAACCCAAAAGAACCGATCATCTCTTATAAAGTGTGTTGCTTTGCCCCCTCCAATGCCTGCTTCTTCGTTTTGTATCATCCTCTGTCACTGGTATGTTGAGTCTTTGTTATCACTCTTGTACTCCTGTTTTTCTTCTACATTGTTGTTGAATCGTTTGAGCTGGGTTTCCTTTGTTCTGTCTGTCTGTTTGATTTTTGCTGTCAAAATTGTTTTTTGTTTTGTTTTTTATGATGATCATGGTTTTGATCATCTGGGTTTTGGCTCTTTTGATGAACTTGATTGAACCGTGGTCGTCGGAATTGTGTAAAGCAATGAGATTTCCGTGCTTTGTTTCCTTTTCTGGTTGGACGTAGAAATCGAGGAAAAGCAGTGGTCTTTTTAATGGTTTGATCATGTTGACGAAGGTGATCATGGTTCTAGAGTCATTTTTGGGGTCTCTCTCTGTCTTAACTGGGCTTTTGTTCTCAATTGAATTTATAGTGTAGAATCTTTTGGTCTTGACTGATGAGATGAGTCCACCTCTTTTTGTTATTTGTTTTTTTTTTTCTTGTTTAAATCCATTTCTGATGGCAAAGCTTGTGGTGGTGATAGCTCATAGTGAGAAATGAAGTGATATTGGTTTTGGCAAATTTAGTTTTTGACATATCTTTTATCAATATTGTTTTCCTAATAGGTGGTATTTTGTATTTCAGAAATTTACTGCATTGAAGAGCTTGTTTGTGGATCTACATTGTCTCATAGACATTGCTAGAAAGGAGTTTTTTAGCACATTGCAATATATAGAATGGAAGATCAAAGAACTGAACTGGAGTTTGATGAATTTGAGAAGCTTCTTGGAGAGATACCGAATGCTACTTCTGGAAATCAGCAGAATGCTGATGCTGGACCTATAAGTGCACCTCTAAACGGTAGCTGGGCACCCATTTCTGTGAATTCCTGCAAGGGGCCTTTTATTGAGAACCTTGAAAGCAACGGGAGTTTGATTGACAGACAAATGTTGGCAAATAAAACTCAACAATCTCCTGTCAAGAATGCTCAGCCAGAGGAAGCAAATTTGCCAGATGACCAAACCCTAACATCAGCATTTGCAGAACTGAGTTTTAATTGTGGGGGTCCTTTGGCGAATTTTAAATCCTTACCTAATCCTTCTGTATATACAAACACCATGAATAGTTCACTCTCCAATACAGATTCATCAATGATGGCTGCCCCTCCTTACCAATCACCAAATAGTTTACCTTCTAGTTTTGATATGTTTAATGTTGTGAAAGTTTGCCAAGAACAGTCAAATTTCATAAAATTTGATGCCCGAGAACAGAAGAAGGTGCCGACTGATTTTTGTCATCCTCAGCCAATCAAAAACTTCTCCACTGCCCTGCCACCAACTCATGGCGTGCAAGGTTTTCCATTGCTTTCCAATGTGGCTGTCACTGGCATGGATTTTCCTTTAATGTCTGATCATCAACAATACTTCACTGATGTCCAGTCTTCACTTCCTTACATACATTCACAACAGTTAAACCAGTCTCACATCAGCTGGGGGAATATTGAAGAAGAAAAATACTACAGGATGCATCAGCAATACATGTATCTGCAGCAACTCCGGAATCAAAGGTTGGAAACTCAGAATCCTATTCAAGCAAATGGAAACGTTGCAACCAAGTTGATGAGTCGGAATATGAGGCAACCGTATTTAGAGGTTCCATTCTCTCGCCAACTTCAACAATCTAATCAAGAAACATTTTGGAGCAACTATACTATCACAAGGGGTATGAACCAATCACAGAATGGTTTGCGTGTTTTAGACAAAGTAGGAAAACAGAGTTTTCCTGAAAAGATTCTGACAAGGTCACAAGGACTGAACACACCGAAAGCTTTGAAGTTTGGCTCATTTGAAGGCAACGAATCACTTTCCCATCTCAACCATAATGGGAAACTTTTATCAAGCGCTCACCTTTGCCATAGTTTATCTACTCCTCCTGCTGCGTGCTTTCAGCTAGATCCTTTGAGCTCATGGAATTTGTACCCTGATTTTACAGACCTAAAAAGTACTAATCTCAGGGCTCAGCCTCTGCCTCCGAAGTATAACTCAGTAGATGAAGTGATTGGTAGAATTTATCTTATGGCGAAGGACCAGCATGGTTGTCGCTTCCTGCAAAGAAAATTTTCCGAGGGGACCCCACAAGATGTTGAAAAGATTTTTCTTGAGATTATTGATCACATTGTTGAGCTGATGACAGACCCTTTTGGGAATTACCTTGTTCAGAAACTGCTTGAAGTATGCAATGAGGATCAGAGAATGCAAATACTACGTACTATCACTAGAAAAGCTGGGGAGCTTGTTCAGATTTCATGTGATATGCATGGGTTTGCTCTCTGTCTCTGTGTGTGTGTGTGTGTGTGTTTATTTTCTTTTGCATTCAAAGAATCAAGGCATTCATCTTTCATGCTTTAATTATTTTCGGAATGGCTCTCTTGAACACAGGACTCGAGCTGTTCAAAAGGTAATCGAAACCCTTAAGACTCCAGAGCAGTTTTCCATGGTTGTCTCTGCATTGAAGCCTTGTATAGTGGCTCTGATAAAAAATATGAATGGTAACCATGTAGCCCAGCGCTGCTTGCAGTATTTGATGCCTGAATACAGTGAGGTAAGGGACACAACTTTCCTTTTCTGTCTCACTTTGGCATTTTGTTTTTGTAAAAAAAAAATTCAGGTAATTTATCCTGCTTGCTTTGTCATCAAAAACTCTTAAAACTACTAGCATGAAAAGGCAAGCTTGAATTTGGTCCTTGATTTAAATCTTGTTCTGCAATGCATTTGACACGAAAAGAAAGAACGAAGAAGTTAAATTTTATACATGTTATTTTAAGTGAGAACATGATTTGGATCACATCTTCGGTAAAGTAATAGACATTCACTGTCCCATTGCCCTTATAGTTTATCTTTTTAACTTTTCACAACTCTCCTTTTTTATATGTATATTTTGTGTCTTTGTGCGTTCAGATCCAGTTGTTTCCTATTTTCTCACAGAAGTACTCGTTTTGCATGCTGTTCTCTAATGCTGAACTGCAGTAACTACCCTTATCAACAGAAAAAAAAGAATTGTACTCTACTTTTACTAGCATATTCATGAATGTTTGTTTATCTTTTTTTCCATGTCATGTATTTTGTTGAACCAGGCAATGGTTTTATTGCAGTGTACTCATTATAAAATTCTGACATTTGTGTAACTAGTGCAATGGAAACTTGGAGGCATTCTCCGGGCTAGTTTTAGTGTCATTAAAATGACTAACCTGGTTATTACTAGGATCAAGAATGCAAACGCCAGCTTCTCCTGATAAAAAAAGAAAAAAAAATGGAATATTTATTAAGTCTGCATTTGCAATCTGTTTTTCAAATAACGAATCAATCCATGTTAGATGTTTCAGAGATGAACTCATTTTGATTCAAGTGGAATGAGCATATGTCATTTTCTCAGCTTCATAATTTTTCTATCTTCCTTTCTTTTTTAAGCATTCCATATCAAATCAAGCAGAATGTTTTAAATTGTAGGGGCATTGGCACTGCTAGACAAAAATTGTTGCCTTCCAACATCTGTTTAACTCTTCCATATAGATGCAGCAAATGATTCTTATTTTAGCTACAAATGTGACATGAAATACAGAATAAAGCAGATTTTGGCACTACATGAAACAGTGGTGATGATTTCTTTTGCAGTTCCTTTTTGAAGCTACCATTGCTAATTGTGTTGAACTTGCAACGGATCGTCATGGCTGTTGTGTACTTCAAAAATGCCTAAGCCAATCTGAAGGAGAGCAAAGATGTCGTTTAGTCTCTGAGATCACATCAAATGCTCTAATCCTTTCGCAAGATCCATTTGGGTAGTATATTTTTCTCTTTTCCTTGAGCTTTTTATCTGGGTTTTTTTCTCCCAATCCTGTCTGTCACAAAGGTGTGGTGACCTTTTCTTATTTTTCCCTATTCCATGGAATAATGTGGCTGCACATTTCCCACATGATTATAGTAGATATTAAGAAAGAGTTGTCCGCCAAAACATCATGTCACTTTGTACAGCTTAACTGAACTAGGATATGAGCACTAACATGTAATACTGAACTTGTGTTTTATCCAGTTCTATTGGCCTTGTTTGATAGAGGATCATGTGGTTCTGTGAAATTTATTGGTGGAAAGAAACAAGTATTTGCACAATCTCATCATCATGCTTATCAAAATAATCAAAAAGTGAGTGATGCACACTATTACTAAGCATTAAATGGTATTTTATGCTAGGGTCAGATTCAAGAAGTGAATAATGTTACTATTACAAAGTATTAGGTTTATTTGATAGAGGACCTTGTGGTTCTGTGAATTTTATTGGTAGAGAGAACAAGATTTTGCAGTTTCCTCTTGATTCTCATCAAAATAATCATTCAAAACCTGCTCTGACAATTCCGGATTTTGTTTTTTTGAATTATTTCATGCTTTACATATTCCACATGTCTGGTTGCTGCTCTTAAGAATTGGTGTCCCCATGTCTGCTTGTGAGATGAATGACTCACTAGTTCTGAGCATGCTTGGATTTACAATGCCTGAACATTGAAATATAAGTTTTGATTGCAGTAACTATGTTGTGCAATTTGTCTTTGAGCTTCATCTTCCATGGGCAGCAACTGATATTCTAGATCAGTTTGAGGGTAATTATGGGGACTTGTCTGTTCAGAAATATAGTAGCAATGTGGTCGAGAAATGCCTAAAATATGCAGGCGAGGTGCGCCGCAATCGTATTATTCGGGAGCTGATAAATAATTCTCGCTTGGATCAAGTCATGCAAGATCCTTTTGGTAATTATGTTATCCAGGCAGCTTTGCAACAATCAAAGGTTTGTATTTTGAAATTTAATAAACAGTTTGGTTTCAATAAAATCATGTTTTGGATGGTTCTTCTCTTGAGGAAAGATTTGCAAGTGTCATATGCTTTTGGATTGTTTATTTCGGTCTTTCCTGTAGTCTTATTTTCTGATTTCTGTTGGACGAGGGAAAATGAAACTGATGCATTTGTATTGTCATTTGATTTGATCCTTCTTTAACTTGTTGAGTAGGGAGCTCTTCATGCTGCATTGGTGGAGGCTATACGACCCCATGTTCCTACTCTTCGAACTAGTCCTTATGGGAAGAAAGTCCTGTCTAGTAATATTTTGAAAAAGTAATCTGCAAGTAAGATCTCATGGAACTATTCTCCTGGACATTGTCAATTTTCTGCTTGCCCTTTTTGATTTAGTTTTTATTTGGGTGTGCAGAATTTGTCTCATGCTGAAGAAGTTCCTGTAAATTTGGTTTCAAGATTTCAATGCTTTGACATAATGAGAAAACAGTCAAGAGGCATTCATGGCTCTCATCTGAACAGATGAAAGGTGAATTTATTGATTTTTTTTTTATCATCACAACAGAAAATTTCACATGACACGGGATCCACAAGTTTCTAGATCCATTTTTTTTTCTCTTCCTTTTGCCTGGAAAAAAGAAAAAGAAATGGGAAGGTGTGAGTTCTTTGAGCTTATGGGGGTTACTGTAGTATGGGTGTCTTGGACAGAAGCTCAAGAGTCGATGCTTGGCGGGTGATTGCAGGCTGGAAGAGATTCGGAAGCTGCCTGACTCTTATTTTTGTGGTGTACATTTCATGATGTCCATAGATTGCCAGGATCAGGGCTTTTATTTGTCATATAAATATTCAACTTCCCAGGCTTGCCATTCCCGTGTGCATGTCTTTTTGACGATGTAATCTTGTTGTTTGTCTAGATATCTGTGAAGTAATAATGCCCTTCTTGTCGCTCAAAATCTGTAATGCTTTGTGAAAACCAGCGTCATCTTCTCTCTTATGTGCTGTGAAGTCAATTCATTGTTTCCGAACAAATAATACCCTTAAACACCCAGATCGGTTTGGTGGCATCGTTATAACCTTGAACACTGCATTGACAATTGCCAGTGACAGGGCTCTCTGTCTAAATTCTCGACATCTTAATTCATGAAGTAGTAATGCCGTTTATGCTGCTTAATCTGCAATGCTTTGTGAAATACTCATCTTTTCCCTTCCGTGCTGATCAACACACAGCCATTAATAATAATTTTAAAAATTAAGTATCACTCCCCCCCCCTGGTTTCTCCTCCAAGGTGTATTACTGCGAAACTCGTGTTCTTTTAATGAAATTTTATGCGTGCAAACCGATGACAGCATATGGAGATTAATGCAGCATCATTCATCTTTGTACCCGTGATAGAATGGAAGAGCAGAGCATGCATTTTGATGCCAGGCAGTGAAAGACAAATCTGTGGTTTTGTGACTACTGGATCAAACAAGTTGACTTTTGTGTCGCTGACTGTCATGCCCATGCACCCACCACTGACACGAACATATTCACATTACCTTCATGTTCTAGCTGTATTGGTTGCCCCCATCAGACTACAAGAGAAGTCAAAGAACAAGTATAGGATCCAGGCATACCCATTGGTAGTGCGTATAATGGAATTTTAAGAAGGTATTGCCCCCCCTCCTAGTATACTTGGCTGAAAACTTGACAAAAAATCCCATTTTTGATATGACAAGTGCTCCATAATCGAGAATGTAGGCGTGCCACGTGTCCTTAAAAGACTCAGTTTGCATCCCACTCACGACACGTGACACACAGTCGTTGGACCAGAACATTTGGAACCCACTAGAGCCACTAGTGATGCACCTGCAATCCAAGCCACGCTTCTTCTTTGAGGCCAATCTCTCTCTCTCACTTGCCAAATGGAAAGCCACGCTTTCCCCCATTTTCATTGCTCTACATTCTGAGGAGCTGAAGAAAAAGAAAAAGCCATGTCTTTAGCTTCGAACAGATACCCTTCTCTCTACTCTTCACCACCAGCTGCTGTCCAAGCAAAGCAAATCCCACTTCTTTTCTATCAGAACACTCACTTTTTATCCAAGAACTACTTATTTTCCAGCACCTCAACAACTTACAGCAACACCCTTTAGCTAAAACCATCAAATTCAACCCTTAAAGCATTGGAAGCTGAGTCCCAGACATCAAAACCTGCAGAGAGTACTGAAAGCGAAGGAGAGGGAGAAGAAAAGTACGAAGAATATGAGGTGGAAATAGAGCAACCTTATGGACTGAAGTTTGCAAAGGGCAGAGATGGTGCTACTTAAAATTTGGAGCCAATTCAATTAAGTACTGTGTTCAGAGAGTCAAATCAGATTGATTCAAAAAGATACATTTTGTTATTATTTAATATTTAGTAATTTCTTTGTAAAATAAATATTTTCGCATGACCTCATTCAAGTGAACTATTCCATTGGTAGCAGTGGGTTCGGTTTGAGCCGAAATTACAGGAAATGAAGTCAAGCAGTTGTAGCTGAACCAAATAATTCCTCGAAGATTCGCTGGCAATTTTTATTAAACAGAAAAGGCCAGAAACATACACTAAAATACATCTTTGGTCAATTCAAGCTTGTGAGCACGTAAACAGCACACACAATATTTAAGAGGCCCTGTCTGAACATGTTATGCAGAGGATTGGCGAGGCTGAAGTCGAACTGGAAGACCTTGGGATGGAGCAGGCATTGGATCATACGGGATTTTCTCATCAGGAATCAGTAAATCCCATTTGAATCTCTTGACAATGTTATGCAGGAACACAAGTATTTGAGGTCTGGCATATTCATTTCCCATGCAAATCCTTGGTCCGCCTCCGAAGGGAACAAATGAATATGGGGCAGGTCCTGCTCCCTCATACCTGGAAGCAACGAAGTCTTCTCCATTTGGGAAGAAACCTGGATCCTTAGTTGTTGAGGCTGGAGTCCAGCACAGCTAGTCCATGCAGAGCACAACATCAGTTATGATCTCAACAATCTTAACAAAAAATTACACAACTTGCTCGTTAATTGCTGCATAAAACTCGATTAAGAGTAGAGTACAAGAGAGCGGCGGCACCTACCTTCCATCCTTTTGGTATTGTATAGCCTGCATAGGTGAAATCAACTATTGCCTCTCTGAAAGCACCGCGTATGGGTGGCATCAGCCTCAGAACTTCATAGACCACATTCCATGAGTATCTCATTTTCTGAATGTCTTCCCATTTCAACAGCTCTCCTGCTTCTTTAGACTTGGCAATATCAAGCTGCTCTGCTAACCACAGGCAATCAAACTGGTGTTTGTAAGAGATTAATACTGAAGAAAACTGGAGTTACGAAGGAGCTTACAAAATGAGGGATTCATGGAAAGTTTTCTGCTGCGATTGAAGATATGTAGGGTGTAAGTTCTTGCAATCATTGTTTAGAATTTGCTCTCAAAAACTCGTATGCTATCATACTACTTACTCACCTCTCAGAACCATTTCGAAAACTTCAGGCAATTCCGCAAGATACTTGATGACACATGTTATGACTGATGTTGTAGTGTCATGACTAGCAAAGAGCAGCAGCAGCAAGTTGTCAACAATCTCGGATTCGGACAGGAACCTTCCACCTGCATCTGTACTCAGAAGCAAATGTGACAGAAGGTCTTGTCCGGGTAATGCTTTTTTCTTGTCCAGAGCATCTCTTCTTTGCCTAGCAATCAACCGAAGCTCTTTCTTGATTTCATTAGCGGCTTTTGAAGCAGAGTAAAATCTTGTGCCCGGTATGTTGATCGGGAAGTGGATTACTCCTTTGAGAAAGATATGAAATTGGTGTGCCAGCTTCGAAACTTGTATTGGGTCATCGATGCTTGCAAATAGGTGACAAGACAACTCAAACGTGTATAAATTGACAGTTGGATAGACTTTCACCTCCTCTTTTCCTTCATGGTCACAAAAATCAGTGTCATATCGTTCTTAATTTGATTGAAGAGATTTTTTCATTCATTCACAGTTGAAAATCTTGAGCACTGCATGTCTAAACAAACAAATAATTCTAGGGTTTCAATCTGCTTGCGATATGTGTGTGTGTGTGTGTCTCTAACTCTCTATATATATTGGAAAAACAGAACATTCTTTAGCAGGATAAGAAAACCAAAAGACAGATGCTATACCTTCCCAGTGTTTCCTAATATGGTGTTGTGTGGCCAAATCCATCCTCCCTACATACCTCTTAAGTGCATCCTGGTCAAGGGAGGTCATAATCATCCTCTTCATCTTCTTGGCCTCATCGCCAACTACATTAACCAAACTCGACTCCAGCAGCTTCTTCACTGATCTTGGCCACCAAAGATTGACCAGCTTGTTCTCATTGCTGAACAAGAACTTGTTCCCAGCTGGTCCACAGAACACAGCCATTGACTCCCCCAACAGAGAAGTCTTGAAAACCTGAGGATTATATTTCTCCATTCTATCTCTTGTAAATCTCTCAGGTTGTGGGGAGTGACCTGAGCGCAAAAACTCTAAAGATTCCCCGATTAGAGGCCATCCTAGACTTCCTGGTGGAAGATGAGGATTTGGAAACAATCTTTCTTTGAACGTTTTGATTACAAAATAAAGAGACAGAAGCGAAAGGGTACCGATCAGAAGTAGATGATCATAAAGACTTGAAGACATTGCGAATTGCACTTCTTGTGATAATGCATGCTAGGACCTTAACTGGAACTTGTATTTACAATGCTCAGCGATGTGGCTAGCTCTAGTCTTCTTTCAGCATATCCCATTTAATTAAAACGGATTTGTTTCCTTATTTTATACCTTATGGTTTTTGTTCTTGTTCATTGTATCTATGGTCAATTAAGACTCATTTGAGGGGGGGGATTTATTAATATTTTTATTTCTATGTAGTTTAGGAAAATATTTTCTTTTTTGGTATTTTATTTTTATTTTACTTTAGACAATCAAATATTGTGATTGGTAATTTTACCCTTTATATTTTGTTTAGAAATCCATAAAGTCAATTTTTTTTTTATGATTTTCCTATTTAGTTTAGGAATCCCTAAAAAAATATTTATAAGGTAGAAAAATCATGATATGACCTATACAAGGTAGGGAAATCTAATATTTACAAGAGAGGAAAATCAAAATTGTAAAAAATAAAAATAAAAATAAAAATTAAAGGAGATACATTCATAAGGGGGAGTTAATATACATTGCATTTTTTTTAACCAATGTTTTTTTCCCATTGGGTTTTTCATGGTGAGTTTTTTAATGAGATAATTTCCAATGCGTAAGGTTGTACAATAGATATCCAAAATGGAGTATTAATATATAGGTGTCTAGATACCATTATATAGCCCTCTCATATTACATTCATTCATCATTCCCAAGTTCATTTGAATCTTTCTAAGTTCATTTGAATTTATATATTTTTATGTCTTTTGAACTTATTAGTATTAATATACATGTGCCTATAAATTGGTGTATTATTGAGAGAAGAAAGGAAATACATATGGAATTACAAACATATATGAAATAAGATCTATTTCCTTAATCTTATTGTTCTTATTTATTCTATTATTTTTTATTGAGTAAATTGAATGTTTTTATATATACAATTTAATAAAACATTTAGTATTTTTAGTTTCATAAATATTAAATCTACATTTTTTTTTTCAAGAGATACACTCTTAAAAAATCTTCATTTTGAACTCATATTATTTTGAACAACATTTTGTTGAAGGATAATTGGTTGAAAAATGAAAAGAAAAAAAAAAACCTAGTTGCCAAAAAATATATGTTTATTATGCCACTCCACTAACTTAATTTTTTGTTGCATCAATGGTAGTGATGTAATTAGTGAAATTTCTTTATTGAGCCACTTATATGATGTTTATTATTTTCTCTTACTTTTCTAGATCATTTAATTTGTTTATTCTTGGTTGTGCTATTTATAAAAAAAGGCTTGTAGTTGAGCCTACGAGTGGGTTATCCTAGGCTAAAGATGAGGGTTTGGAAACGATATTTTTCTTTGATGGTAAAAAAGAAGGGAATGCAACATATTGCCTAAAAACCTAAAACATGTGTGTTTTTTATTGCTCATCCATTATGCATATATATATTTTTTTTATTTTTTTTATTTAGTTATCGATCTTTCATTTCCAGCAATTTTATTTTAATTAAAGACCAATTGATTTTGATTTCTTAAGAAATGATGAGATTGAAAAAAATAAGAATCAAAATGAAAAAGACAACAAACATGGGTAGCGTGCCATGAATTTAAAACAAAATATATTTTGCTTCTTAAACTTTAGAAATCACGTATATTATACAATTTTAGTGCCTCTATTTTTCATATTCATTTTTGGCACAAAAGTTTAGTTTTGTTATTTTTAATCCCTGATCGAGAGAGGAGAGAGAGAAACATGTCGTTGATACCAATTTAGACCACCAAAATGAATAAAAATTGTGTTAAATTGTTCCATTTGATTAGGGGAGTTCATATTATGTTTTTTTTTTTTTTTTACCTTTAGGAATCGTAAAAAAAATAGATTTAAGCTCGAGTTGATTTTTAATTCCGTATTGATTTTGATTCTTAGATGATTATTTTGGGTTTTTTAATGTCATTTATAGATTTATCATGATTTATAAAGTATTTTCTAGATGTTTTAGGTAAAATAAAGGTTGAAAAACAGGTTTTCAAGCTAAAAGCTCTTAAGCTAATTTTCACCCACTATTATGCCTAAAATCTGGGCGAGATCAAATGGCATGTCGTCTACCTTTATAGGTGATGCGTTGTCTAATAATATGTTTTTTTCAAGAGAAATAGGGCAAACCAAAAATAGTGAAAAAAGCTTAATCATACAGGTTGTCAGGCAGCCTGCACGTGAGCCCAACATAAAGGGGTTAGGCCTGTCAACATGTGACTTTTTTTGTAATGGTTTTTTATGTAAGAAAAGTTATTTTTAGACTAATACCCTTTCTCTTTTTTATGTTTTAAGTAGATAAACCATATTTTTTATAATAAAGAATTTTTTACTTTCAGATAATGTTTCTAATGTGTAGCCATGCATCCTATTTTTATTTCCTTTTTATTTTATTTAGGTAGTTAAATGTGTTTGTCCTTTTTATTATCGTTTAATTAAGTGAAAAAAATAATTAATAAAACATAGAAAATTGCCTATAATATAAATGGTGTGGCCCTTTTAATGTAAATTCTCATATCGTTCACCTTTTAACAATTAATTGTGGATTATAATAGTGATTTTGACATAATCTTATTTTGATCCTCGAGCTTTTCTTAACACAATCAAGCTTTTTTTAAGCACTTGATTTCATGTTTTTTAAAAAAGAGTTGAATTGAAAGATGCAGAATTAAAGTGGAAAACTCTGGTAGCATAGGTGATTTTTTAGAATTTCAGAATTGTCTTTTTTACTGGCTGATAAATAAATTGCATGATCTTATTATTCAATTTTCATTAATTTTGATTTGAATTTTTATATGGTTTTTTTAATAATTGATAATCTATTTTTGTTATCTAAAAAATATTTATTTTAATTTTTCTTAAAAAAAACTAGTCTGTCTCGCAGCGAAGCGCTGGGTGTGTGTGTGTATAGCTACTAGCTACCACAATGCGGAGGGAGGGTTTTTTCTTTTCTTTTCAAAATGGCCTAGCTAAGAAGTGGGTGGTAATGTATAGAGGTTTTGTAGTCAACCAAGGGAGTGTACAAGTCTTTGCCATGCTGGCGTGATCATGAGATGAGGGGTGAGTAGTCAACGACGTCCCCGGCAGGGCAGTTTCTTGGAAGATGCCAACTTCAGGCTCGCATGGCCAAGAAGCCTGTTATTAGATTTCTCGTGTCCAAAGTCCGGCGGGTCGTACAAGTAATGGCCCCCAGATTTTGAAAAACAATACAAATGTTGTCTCCCAAAGAATCTAGTCATGATCCTGATCCGCCATTGATTTAATGATTTCCTTGTAAGCAAGAAGAAATGGTCCATCTAGAGAATGAAGTTGGTGAGGAGTGACAGTTGTATACCTACTAGATACAGTTTCCTCCATCGGAAACGAATCTAGCGAGACTGGTGACTTGACTGCGAGGTTTCTACTGCTCTACCACCCGTTTATCGACGTGATCTGCTCCCTCTCAAACTAAAAAATATATATTATTCCTACCTTTTCACCGCATCAACAAACGGCCCTACTAGTTTTTTTCAACTTTTACGGCAAGCCATTGACTATAATAGGGCAGCCATGTGAGCTCTCTCTAGCACTACCTCCATCCTCTTACAGCAGGAAAACCACAGTAGACTATACTGATCAGCTATTGATGGCTAAACTTAGCTTACTACTGCTTGCCCTCTCCATCTTCTTCTCCACTTCCTTGTGCTGTCCAGATGATCAGAAACTAGCCCTTCTCCGATTCAAATCCTCCCTCTTACACACTCTTAACTCTTCTACACAATACTCTCTCTTTGGCCTGGACTCGTGGAATGCTAGCTCAGATTGTTGCCACTGGGATATGGTCACTTGTAGTTCCCAGTCAAATTCTAGAAAAGTAGTTGCCCTCCAACTTTACTCTCTGCTTGTAGCGGAGCAGCCCATACCGATTCCTTCCAGGGTTTTATCTCCTCTCTCTCGCATTGAAAGCTTGATGCTGCTTGATATATCCTCAAATTTTATAGCAGGTGAAATTCCAGCCAGTGTGTTTGCCAATCTCAGCAAACTGGTTCACCTTGACATGATGCAAAATAACTTCAGTGGATCCATTCCTCCACAGATTTTCCGTTTGAGGTATCTACAGTATCTTGATATGAGTAGCAACTTACTTGAGGGAGTTATAACCAAAGAAGTGGGTTCTCTTCTCAACTTGAGAGTGTTGAAGCTGGATGATAATTCTCTGGGGGGGTATATTCCTGAAGAGATTGGAAACCTTACCAAGTTACAGCAGTTGAATCTTCGCAGCAACCATTTCGTTGGTAGGATCCCATCTTCAGTTCTCTTCCTGAAGGATCTGGAAATAATGGAATTGAGGGACAATTCTTTATCCATGGAGATTCCTAAAGATATCGGTGATTTAACCAACTTGACCACTCTGGCCTTGAGCGACAACAGGCTGACTGGTGGAATCACATCGTCCATACAGAAGCTTCACAAGTTAGAAATACTCAGATTGGAAAACAACTTCCTATCTGGAGGAATTCCAACTTGGTTGTTTGACATCAAAAGTCTGAAGGATCTGTTTCTTGGAGGGAATAATCTGACTTGGAATAACATTGTAAACTTGGAGCCCACGTGTATGCTAGATCAGTTATCTCTGAGTTCATGCCGTCTCGCAGGAAGAATCCCAGACTGGATCCTTACACAGAAGGATATTGTTTTCTTGGATTTAAGCAAGAATAAGCTACAAGGACAATTCCCGGAATGGCTTGCCGAAATGGACATAGGCAGCATATTTCTGTCAGACAACAATCTTACAGGTTCACTTCCACCTCGTCTCTTTCGGTCTGAAAGTTTGTCAGTCCTTGCTTTATCGAGGAATAGCTTCTCTGGAGAGTTGCCAAGTAACATTGGAGATGCCATTAAGGTCATGATTCTTGTGTTCTCTGGAAACAACTTTTCAGGGCAGATTCCAAAGTCCATCTCGAAGATTTATCGCCTTATCCTTTTGGATTTATCAGGAAACAGGTTTTCGGGGAACATCCCGGATTTTAGGCCCAATTTATTACTCGCTTACATCGATTTCTCTTATAATGAACTCTCGGGTGAAATTCCAGTGATCTTCTCCCAAGAAACCAGGATACTTTCATTAGGAAAAAATATGTTCTCTGGAAAACTACCCAGTAACCTGACAGATTTGAACAAGCTTGAACACCTTGACCTCCATGACAACAGAATTGCAGGAGAACTGCCTATGTCTCTATGTCAAATGTCCACACTTCAAGTCCTGGACTTACGTAACAACACCCTCGAAGGTTCAATCCCCAGCACCCTAAACAACCTCACTAACCTCAGAATTCTAGATGTCTCAAGCAACAATCTCAGTGGCGAAATACCGGCCAAGTTGGGGAATCTGGTTGGAATGATAGATACACCCAGTACTATCAAACCAGTCTCAGATGTGTTCACCTTCCCCATTGAGTTCAGTGATTTGATAGTTAATTGGAAAAAGTCGAAACAAGGTCTGTCAAGCCACAGCCTTGAAATCTACTCTTTGCTAGACTTGTCAAAGAACCAGTTTTCTGGCCAACTCCCAGCTACATTAGGTCACCTGAAGGCTCTGAAGCTACTGAACATTTCATATAACCACCTCTCTGGCAAGATACCAGAAACATTCGGCAATCTAGAGAGTCTAGAGAGCCTGGACTTGTCACATAATAGACTATCCGGTTCCATTCCAAGAACACTATCAAAACTGCAAGAACTTACAACTTTGGATGTAAGTAACAACAAACTCGAGGGTAAGATTCCAGTGGGTGGCCAAATGGACACCATGAATGATCCAGATTCATATGCCAACAACAGTAAGCTATGTGGTTTTCAAATTCAACTACCATGTCCTCCAGAGCCTACACAAGTAAAGCTACCAGAAGCAGATGACTCGTGGTTTTCATGGCAAGGTGCAGGGATTGGATATTCAGTAGGCTTTTTTGCAACAATAACAATCATACTAGTCTCTGGCTGTATATGCAGGCTACCGCCTCAAAATCACCACCGATCACACAGAAGGCGAAGGGTTTAGGTTTGGCTACTGACTGTTGGCAAGGGATTGATGGTAACGAGTATACTTTATTTTTCAGAACAGGTACCTTGTGTTCTGAGTCTAGTTAGAAGTGCCACAAGTTGAAATTGAAATAATTCTTCAATTGGGCATGCCGTTTCCAAATGATCTTTTCTATAATTTGTTTCCAGTCTGCAAGTCTCTGAAGTCCATTTAGCCTTTCAGTGGTTTAGAATGGTAATAAACGCCCACTTCTCACCTATTTTACTCTTCGTACCAGCTGCATTGCTAATCAGCACTTGAGTAACATGTTTCTGAATCGTAAACACCACATGCAAACGATGTAACAATAAAAAAAAAATCTGACAATAAAACAACACCTAGAGCAGTGTTAACTCTCCATCCACACTCCGTAATTTTCACGAAGAGGTAGCCTATATCATGCAGAAACCTGATACAATACTACTAATAGTTTTATGACAGCCATTGAGGGAATCATGAATCTAGCATGATGACAAGTGTCCAATCTCGTAAAATAAGTTACTTAACAGGAGTTAGATTGTGAACTTGTATGTAATTATGTAATTTCATAACTGCTAAATGAATGAGTCATTACATTGTGAAAGAATTGAAAGACAGACAATATTTTCCCATTTCATATAAAGTACATTGATGTCTCTCTTGGATATCTTTTGATTTGAGAGTTGATTCAGCAGAATTGAAGTAAATGGGAACCTGTTGTAACTCCACCACAGCTTCTCAGAGCATATAGAGGATGAATAGACTGAGAGAGTCCCAAATTCTTTCCGTCCTTCTCTTGTGATTGTTTTTGTCACTACAGAAACTTGCACAATAAGGATGCTGTTAAATAGATGTCAAAGAATTGTACAAACACAACCTCTATTGCTCTGATCTTCGATGTCACTATCTTCTGTTTCGCTGGTTAAAAGGGAAAAAACAGATTCAAAGAAATATTAACAGGTTAGGAACAATCCAGGTATAAAATATATTGGTTATAAACAATCCATAGAATTAGAATTCAAGAAAATGCTACAGCTGGTACTGACATGCTAGTTAAGCAACATTCTAGTGTGTTGTTTAAGACCACAAATACATTGCAACTTTCTCACATTGTAAAAAAGCAGATTTTCTATTTGATTAGAGTAGCTAATGCGATGATGACTAGATATATCTCAAGCCAGTGATTTATTTTCGTTTTCAGGGATTTTCTTGAAAATGTTTACCATCATTTGATTCAAGTTGGATGGCTTGAAAATGTTAGGCCAATCTGCTGTACAGTTATTAATCTGCAAGCACTAAATGACTAAATTAAATCCTGGATAGATAGAAGTTGCATGTCAGAATCCTTTAGACAAGTCAAAATACACATCTCGATAACTCTCAACTGATAGCATATATCATCGTATGACTGCAAAATCATATGCTATCCTCGCATTCCTACTCAGGGAGAGAGTAGGAGACAAAGACAGAAATTACGAACCTACAAGAGAGACAAGATTGTACGGAACACGATAAGCTGCTGAATATCCGTTTCTGTTGAGCCAATTTCTTAACTATACCACGAGGATCGGCAACGGATTTTCCAGTCTTTAAGATATCACAGGAGAGGAGTTTAATCTAGTCATATGTTCCTTGGAAAACATTATCCCGTCCCAATTTTCCCAACCAGAGTCTTGTTTATCCGATTACCATGGTTTATGAACTTGTGATGCCATTGTCCTCATTTTAAATACTGAAAAAAATCGTTTCCTAGGATCATTCAAAGCTTATTGCGTTCTAATAATTCTAATCATGAAAGCTTAACCACCACAGGAAATGCAGCCTTAAGAGGGAACTTCCCTCCCTAGAAGAAGCTTCTTTTCACAATATCAAAAATCAGTAGAACAACAATATATGCTATAGCTGCAAGGACTAGGAGTGCTGCAGTCAATCAGTGAGAAAATTAACAAAATTTAATCAAGTCATTCTTACCTGTCCATCCTTGAATCCATCAGCTGCATCGAGTATACTTAATACAGAAATACATATGCATTGTACAGAAAAAAAGTAGATGGAGATAATAGAGACCACAATAAAGTACAAACCTGGACTCAAATTCTCTGATCTCAACAAGTTCTTTCCCTAAGGAATCAATCCACCGCACTTTCTTCTTATCAACCTCTTTCGAATCAAAACCTGCCTTTTTAAGACTGCTTTTGAGGCCATTCTGAGCCTGCGGTTCTTCCCCATAAACACCTGCATTCCCTTCTTTCACCTCAACGGAATCATTCAGCACATGATCATCATCATAGGAGGCATCAGCAACAACAACTGATATAACTGCAGTTGAAGGCACATGAGGACTGTTTTCCAATTTCAATGGTCCTGGTCCTGGTCCGTATATTCTAGGAGAGGGCTTGCAGAAGCAAATGAAAGGACAACGAATCTTGCAAAACAAGACCCTCATGAACAAAATATTTTCTTGATCGTCAATCAAACTAAGAAAAGCTTTTGCCCATTTCATGACACTCCAATTCAAAAGCATGGATCTAAACTTGAATCCTTCAATCATTGAATTTCTATATTTTGGGAACAAAGATTAAAGAGAAAAATGAGCACCAAGCAAACCCAACAAGGTGGTTTATAAAAGGAACTGTCTTTTAACAGACAAAACTGCTGTCAACTTGGCAAAAAAGTTGTCGGAACTAAATGTACCCCATTGAGGAACATAGAAACAAAACAACTTGTCATAACACGGAGCCAAATTAAACTCAAGTGGGGTACTTTTGTTTTGAGTTTAGAGGTCAGAAGGAGTGATCAAGTCAAAAACTTTCAAAGAAAGAAGTGGAACCCAGAAAGCAATTTTGAGTTTTGGTTATGAATTAGAAGACTCTATAGATCAAAAAAACCTGTCCATCCAGAGTTAAAACACCACTGTTTCAATGATAGAAAAAGACAGCACTTGTAATCTTAACAAGACGGGACAAAATTATGGAAGATTACTATTGCAAGAAATAACAGTCCTAGCCTCTTTCATTTCACCTCAGCATTGTAAACCAGCCAACAAAGGAGGATCAAGAAATCTAGTCAGGTATATGCAAGAACAAAAAGAAGGGACAACCTTAGAGAGATTAAGATTTGGAAGAGAAAGACCGACTGTCCAAGTTTTCTTGTCTTCTATAATGCGACTGTTATTATTAACTGCCTTGAATGCTTTATTGCTATCCTTTTCACTCGAAACAGAAACGGAAAAGATATAAATAAAAATGAATTAGGCATCAAAGTTTCCAAGTTCACTCACAAGATTTGGATTTATTCCAATGATATGGGATTAAGATTTCTAAGGAATTCTAGATGATTTAATCCAAAGCAAAGCAACTGGTTTAGGAGTCAGGACTTGTGTTATCCCCTCAATTTGCTTTCCTCTTTATTCTTTCTTTAGTTGCCTCCTCAATTCTATAGAAAATCCATCTTCGAAGCTTGTTTAGCAGACACGAAAGTACACTTGGGTAAACTATGATTTAGTTCCAAGTTAGTCCTTTTGGTTTTGAAAATCATAAGCTAGTCCCTTGATCAGTGTTAATTGCTTTTTAAAGGTACAGATGATCCTTTATAAATGATCCATGCTATGTGAGATTGAAGATTTTGATTAGAAATGAAGAGTATTTTTGAAAAAAAATAAAAAAATTGCAATAAAAAAAACCCAACATAAAAAATCAGAATTGTTTTTTAAAAAATGAAAAGAATTAACTATTTTTTTCACAAACAAAAAAAACTTAGATATCGGTACTATACCCACGTCATAAATCAAAAATCCGAAAGTAGATGAAAAATATATTTGACAACGCGGTGCCGGAAGCATTCGATGCCATTAAGAGATTTATAGATCGTGCATCTAAAAATAACTAATGATAATAAGAATTAGGTAAGGGCACTCATTGTAAAGATGAGCATGAGTGGACCCATCAATCGATATTGGAGTGCTAGACATGATTCAGAGAAGCCAATCAAAGGCAGTGATGATGCAAAGAAAAAGAAAAATCACAAAAGCCAAGGTAAGAAGCTTATTATGTCAAGTTCATCAACCTTTCTGTGTTTTTAGGGACAAAAGCATGCCCGAATGTGTTTGATTGTGGAAGCATGGGACACCCTCCCCTTGTCTTGCATCATAACCACCATTGCTTTTGGATGTTCAGTTTACAGCTGCTGGTTCCAAAATGCCTTGTATTCTTGCTCAGAAACTCTCAATCACACACAAATTTACTAGCAGAGAGTAGGGATTTATATGGATGATGAAATGGATTCTAGCAGCGAACACATCAACTCCTTTCTCCTTGGTTTCCAGTAATACATGTATATCCTTGGTCAACTCTACCAACGAATGTGACCTTTTCAGTGACAGCATATTCTTCCACCAAAGGACATTTTCAGTTACCTTTGTCCTCATCATCAGTCTCCTGATAAGGATCTAAAACTTCGATAGACATTGTAGCTTGTAACTGTTTCTCAAGGTAGAGGAAAGGATAAACAGTACTTGCTTCATCATTTTACATATTATCTTTTCTTTGGAGCCCTACTATCAAGTACTTCAACAACAAATGACAGAAGAAGAGGTGCGGCTTATTATGTAACCAAAACTTTACCAAAGTTTGACGTTCATACAATAGAGCAAGATAACAGAAATACGATCAGCATGACTAACAGGAGTAGAGAATGCAAATTGATGAGGTGATCTTCATGTGTGAAAGGGATTGGAAGAAATAGAGTTGAATTTGCCAAGATTCACAAGCAGAGAAGACAGATCAATTGAGTGTTATCTTCTCATTAAACAATCTATCAATCTATACAAATTCCCTTAAGATTGAGAAATTAGAGAGCGGATCCTTCAGGAGTTGTATCCATTTCTGAATCGAAAGAAAAACATAGGTTTTTATCTTGGCTTTGTACGACAGGAGTTGTGTTAGATGAGTTCAACTCATTCCAGTCGCCATGTGAGTCATAACTAGCATTGGAAATATTGTTCAGCTCACTCTGCAAATCAATTCAAAACAAAATAAATAAGATGGAATCACAATCAGAATTTGCATAACAAGTCAGGAAAATAGCATGGCCTTCCCAAAACATGAATGCAGCTTCAACTAAAGCCCGTGCCTTCCTAGCATTTAGCCACTACTTGGAGCGTATGGTCATGCCCCCACCCACTAGGTTAAAAATGACTTTTGTTCCGACGTAACATTGAAAAAGTTGCACTTTCAGGATATCGCTAGAGCATTTTCTATCGATCTTCTCAAGAGATGGGATAGCCTAAATTATAATATCAATAGCACCTTCCTCTAAGTTATTTGCCTATTCGTTTAATGCAGCACTTAAAAACAGAGAGTATAGCTACCTGTGAATATCGTAAGACAAGACTGGGTCTTGAACAGTCTACAATCTTCAGGATTTTGGAAAAGAAGAAAAGAGAAGGATATTTATATGTAATGAACAGATCAACAGAGTTATAATCAGCAACGGATTGCAGCTGGTAAGAAACAGGTATTAAACAAAACAGATTGATAGAAGAGCATTTAATACATCAGCCTGTCAGCAGCAACCCAAGTTCTCTTGTCAGCTGATTTTATCATCATTCATAATATTTCGCACCTTGGTAAATCTAAAACTTTTACAAAAGGTTTAATGGACTCCTAAGATAAAATAAAACAGAAAGAGATGGAATGGTTGACCGTCAAACCTACCTTTATGATGCAATAAACACTGGGAGAAGAATATTTAATGAGGAGTTATTTCCATATTTGGCAATCAAAATACCAAAGATCAGAGCCATGTTTCAAATGAATGCCAGGTGCTTTTCCTGAATTGTGATGGAAAGGATTGTAAGAAAAAATTTCATTACGAAACCTGCAGATAAGTAGAAATGTCTTCTGTTGTCACCATTATCCCACCTTGTTGCTTTACTGCCATCCAGTTACTTAGTTTCTCCTGAAGAAAACAAATGGTAATGATGTATGAGTGGATGGTCTTCACGAACATCAAGGGTGTGTTCTATTTTCCAGTGGTTTGAAGAAAGCCAATAATGGAGATGCCAACAATCATGCACATGATTGCTCCACTCATATGCAGCTTATCATGATAATCCCATGATATATAGAGGAGACTTGAGAAATCCAGTTGAGCAATCTCAGCCTAAGAAAATAGTTACAACTAGCTTTACTAAAACAATGCAAACAAAAATGGGAACCAAACGATGCAGTCCAACAAATATCTAGTGCTTCCTTGTTTGTTTCAGCAATAACCCATCTGATTATATTATCAGAAAAAGCAGTGCCAAAGCTAAGGCTAAATAATTACGACTAAGCAACATAATTTAAGCATGTGCATGCAAATATGGTCAAATTTATCAAATAGTGTATGGACCCTAGTCGAATAAACATGGAACATAATTGTCAGAACCAGTTTAATCACTACATTTTTCCATCATTTTGCTGCTCAATTCAATTCAACTTCTTCACTCCTCGGATAAGAGAGATATCAAGAGAACAAAGAACTACCATTTGTAAGTTTCACTAAGATTTTCAGCATCCAACAATAACAAAAATAAAAACCTGGAAATCTTTGTTTGCTATTTGATCATTGAAACCCAGAAAATGAACAAAAGGTGATAATTAGGAGTCTTCTCATTGTACCAAATACAATCTTCAACTAAGAACATTCAAATCCCATTACTATTCCAAACTTGCCCATAGCTTTAGACTTCCAAAATGACACCAAGCATTCAATAATTAATAAGAAGCCAAAAGAAAGAAAGAAAAACAGAAAAGCATCATTCATATCATTGAGTAAACACAGGACTCATTCAATTCACTCAAGTTAAGACAATAAATCAGTAAACATGATACGAGGCTAAACCAAAACCAACACCTATGATAATTCACATCACATACGTTCCAAAAAGCATAATAATCGTAACCGATTATACATTTCAATATGGTTTTAACAACAATCACAGCATCTACCCTCAAAAGTAGCATCAAAACAGTCAAACCCCAAGTGGGTTTTCCACAAATTCAATAAAGATGAATCATACCATATCAAAACAAGAAAAAGAAAAGAAAAGAAATTGAACCAAAAAAAGAAAAGAACTTTAAGTGGTCTCACGAGAGCATGTCTTTGCCCAGCTTCAAACGAAAGCTTGTTATAACTGATTGCTTGAGAGTATAATTGAGAGAGTTCATTGGCAGAATTTCTAAACGCTGAATACAAAACTTTGTCACTCTCATCTACTATTGCTGCGCTACTTTCCACTTTCCTCTTCCTCGCCATAACTTTCCTTTTCCTCCTCTTCTTTCCGAGTAATTGTTTTTTGGCTACTTACAGTGACAATAAATAATCTATTCCTTTTTCTTATATCTCTTCAGCTCTTGTAGTGGCCCACAGAATCCCCCCTGTGGTCTTCTATTTGGCCCAAAAAAATACACTCCTCACAGCCACAGATGAATCAGTAACTAAAGATGGAACTTTTTAGTTTTTCCAAAGTTGGGAACTTTGAGGGAGGGATTAATTGAGTGGATAAAGACAAAACTGTTTTGCATCTTTCAAAGCCAATTTGCAAGTACTTTAGGAGTTCTCTGAGGTGTTAAATTAAATTGAATGATTGAGAGTTTAAAAATATATTAAAATAATATTTTTTTTATTTTAAAAAAAATATTTTTGATATCAGAAAATAATTTAAATATATAAAAAATTAATTTAAAATAAAAAATAAAAAAAAACCTTTTAATATTTTTTCAAAAACATTTTTAAAACATGACATCAATACATGGATGGGCGAGTTAGTTTGAGGGGTTAATTACTCCAACGTGGTCTCTGTACTATTCTAGTTTGATTAATTGAGCCCTCTTACTTCCTATACATTTTGATTTAGAATCCCGGCTCGGCTCGGCTCGGCTCGCTATCATATGTTCATAAGAAGCAGAGGTGAGAAGGAAAAAATCAATTAAATTGACAAAACTAAAAAACAAAATCTGAAAAAATAATCAAACCATTAAAAAAATAAAATAAAAACAAGAATGAAAACCAAACTAAACCGAACAGTTGTAGCAAGTATAAAATAAAATAAATGTAATTTGGTAAGCACTGAAGAATGCGTGGGGGCAGCTGTGCTCTAATCATTGCTTGTTGAAGTGGAGAGTGTTTGACACAAGAAGGAACGAATCAACTCCATTCATGGAGCAGCTCCTTGAAGGGATCATTTAGTTAAGAATCAGTTAGAATAACTAGCTGTCACTATCCTTTCATATTGTTGTTATTTTCGTGTGTTCTTTTCTGTTAGATGTTGTTATTTCCTTTTGTCCTTTCTCTTTGTTATTCAGTACAATGTAATAGTGGCTATATAATGCCGATTATATTTCAATACATGATACACTCTCTCATTCCAGTAAATCATCTTCTACAAAACCTTCATTAAACCTTTCAAGTGGTATCAGAGCCTACATCCAGCCTTCATCCTTGCAGCACCATGACGACAGAAGGGAGCAGTTTTGTTCAGCCAGCCATTCCCAGGTTCAATGGTCACTACGACCACTGGGGGATGTTGATGGAGAATTTTCTCCGATCCAAAGAGATGTGGGAACTGGTGGAAACTGGATACACTGAACCTGCAAGTGGATCGGTATACACTGATGCTCAACAGAAGAAACTTGATGATATGAAGTTAAAGGATTTGAAGGTAAAAAACTACCTATTTCAAGCTATTGATCGGCCAGTTCTTGACACTATACTTAACAAGAATACTGCCAAGAGCATATGGGATGCAATGAAGAAAAAGTTCGAAGGAAATGCAAGGGTTAAGAGGTCTTACCTGCAAACTCTCCGCAGAGAGTTTGAGACACTGGAAATGAGAGTGGGTGAAGGAGTGACTGAGTATTTCTCTAGGGTCATGACAGTGGCCAATAAGATGAGAACATATGGAGAGGATATGCAAGATGTGAAAGTGGTAGAGAAGATCTTACGGTCTTTGACGGAAAAATACAACTACGTTGTATGCTCCATTGAAGAATCAAAAGACATTGATACTCTAAGCATTGATGAGCTGCAAAGTTCATTGGTAGTTCATGAACAAAAGTTTGTGAAAAGGAAGGGTGAGGAACAAGCTTTGAAAGTAGCATATGAAGGAGGAGGCAGAGGTGCATATGAAGGAGGTAGAAGCCGTGGAAGGAGCTTCTACAGAGGAAGAGCTAGAGGAAGGGGACGTTCAGAATATAACAAGGCAACAGTCCAATGCTATCGTTGCCAACAGCTTGGACATTTCCAGTGGGAATGTCCCACTGGAAACAGGGAATCATTCTACACAGAACTTGATAATGCAGAGGAGATGCTCTTGATGACTTATGTGGAGAAACATAAGTCCAGAAGAGAAGATGCATGGTTTCTTGACAGTGGATGCTCGAATCACATGTGTGGTTATCAAGAAATATTTTGTGACTTTGATGTGAAATTTCGACAGTTTGTAAAATTGGGAGATAACACAAGGATCAAAGTAATGGGGAAAGGGAATGTCAAGCTTGTATTGAATGGCATAATACACACCATTGCAGAGGTGTATTATGTCCCGGATTTGAAAAACAATCTTCTAAGTGTGGGTCAACTACAGGAGAGGGGATTGGATGTATTATTCAAGGGTGGAAAATGTCAAATATTTCATCCGAAAAGGGGCTTGATAATACAAACAACAATGAGCATCAACAAGATGTTTATACTATTTCCAGACAGCGAAGAAACAATTACCTCTCAAGAAGAAGCTGGCCAGTGTCTTCACAGAGCAACACAAAACTTGAGCTCTCTGTGGCATCGACGCTACGGTCATCTCAGCTACAAAGGTCTGAGGACTTTGGTGCACAGAGACATGGTCCACGGCCTTCCCCAAATTGAAGCCTCAAACTCAGCATGCATTGAATGCATCAAGGGGAAGCAAATTCGTGATGCAATTCCACAGAAGAGTACCTGGAGAGCAACACAGAGATTAGAACTCATTCACGCAGATATATGTGGACCGATTACCCCCACATCAAACAGCAATAAAAGGTACATTTTATTGTTCATAGACGATTACAGTAGAAAATGCTGGGTATATTTCTTGGCAGAGAAATCAGAGGCCTTTGATTGGTTTAAATGTTTTAAATCAATGGTAGAAAAACAGACAGGGTTATCTGTCAAAGGTCTTCGAACAGACAGGGGGGGAATTTGTGTCAAATGAGTTCAACATTTTTTGTCAAATTAATGGGATTAAGAGACAAATGACAACTGCATACACACCGCAGTAAAACGGTGTCGCGGAGAGGAAGAACAGAACGGTGATGAACATGGTACGATCCATGTTGACTGACAAAACCATGCCGAGAATTTTTTGGGCAGAAGCAGTTAATTGGGCAATTTATGTTCTTAATCGGTGCCCTACCTTGGCTGTAAAAGATGTCACACCGGAGGAGGCCTGGAGTGGAAGAAAACCCACAGTGAGTCACTTTAGGGTTTTTGGGTGTAGGGCACATGTTCATGTGCCAGAACAAAGAAGAACAAAGCTTGATGATAGGAGCATTTTGTGTGTTTTGTTGGGAGTCAGTGATGAGTCAAAGGGTTACAGACTCTTTGACCCCGTAGCTAAGAAGGTTTTGGTGAGTAAAGATGTGGTCTTCGAAGAAGAAGAAAGGTTTAATTGGGACGATGACACTGTTCAAAATCCAGTGGGTGACCTAGAATGGGGAGATCAAAGTGACGAAGAAGAAGAAGAAAGAATGAACGAACCTGTTGATGGAGAACCCAATGGTGTGCATGAAGTCATTGAGCTTGATCTTGATGGCGCTGAGCTGAACTCCGGTACTGAGAGGACACGGACTGAGAGGGGACAAGAAATTGATGTTGGGGATGGGGTTGTACAAACTGGTGTTGAAACAGCCCGTGAAGAGAGAGTTGGGAGACAAACTCGGGAAAGACAACCTCCAGTATGGCTTGGAGATTATTTCAGTGGAGATGATTTTGGGGGAAATGATTTCGGGGAAGAAGAACAAGAAATGGCCTTTGCAGTGTCAAGCGACCCGTCGTTCTATGAGGAAGCCATTAAGTCTGAAAATTGGAAAGTGGCTATGGACAGCGAGATTGATTCAATTGTAAGGAATGCCACGTGGACGCTCACGGTTCTACCTGCAGGAGCAAAAAGAATTGGAGTAAAATGGGTCTATAAGACGAAATACAATGAGAATGGAAAGATTGATAAATACAAAGCTCGATTGGTGGCAAAGGGATATTCTCAAAAATACGGGGTGGATTACACAGAGGTTTTCGCGCCAGTAGCAAGGATGGACACAGTGCGGATGATTATTGCCTTGGCGGCACATAAAAATTGGGTAATCTCTCAACTGGATGTCAAATCAGCTTTCCTCCATGGAGAGCTGAGTGAAGATGTATATGTGGAACAACCGAGGGGCTATGAGAAAAAGGGCAGTGAGCACCTGGTTTACAAATTACACAAAGCACTGTATGGGTTGAAACAGGCTCCACGAGCTTGGTTTAGCCGAATTGAAGCACATTTCATCAGTGAAGGTTTTCAAAGGTGCGAGAGTGAGCAGACATTATTCACAAGGAGGAGTCAGGAAGGGAGACTTATCATTGTAAGTATTTACGTCGATGACTTAATTTTTACTGGCAATGATGAAGTAATGCTATCTGAATTTAAAGATTCCATGTTGAGAGAATTTGATATGTCCGATTTAGGAAAGATGAGATTCTTTCTTGGAATTGAGGTTTTACAGAAGTCTGATGGCATTTATATATGTCAAAGAAGATATGCGCTGGAAGTCTTGAAAATGTTCGGCATGATGGAGAGTAATTCGGTGGGGAATCCAATTGTTCCGGGTTCTAAGATGAGTAAAGAAGGAAATGGTATTCCGATTGATGAGACGGGTTACAAACAATTAGTGGGTAGTCTAATGTATCTGACCGCCACTAGGCCAAATATGATGTTTGTTATCTGTCTCATAAGCAGGTATATGGCAAAACCTATGGAAGTTCATCTACAGGCAGCTAAAAGAGCACTGCGATACTTGAAGGGGACCATGAATTATGGAATTCATTACAAAAGAGGAGAAGATGGAACAGTTTTAGCATTTACAGATAGCGACTATGCTGGCGACATGGATGACAGGAAAAGTACATCTGGCTATGTCTTCTTTATGGGGTCAAGTGCGGTTTCATGGTGTTCAAAAAAACAACCCATTGTGACATTGTCAACCACAGAAGCTGAATTTGTGGCAGCGGCAGTGTGTGTGTGCCAAGGAATCTGGGTAAAGAGAATTTTGGAAGAATTGGGTCACGCAGATACAGGTTGCATGACTGTGATGTGTGATAACAGTTCTACTATCAAGCTGTCCAAAAATCCAGTGATGCATGGTCGCAGTAAACATATTGATGTGAGGTTTCATTTCTTGAGAGATCTTACTAAGGAAGGGAAGATTGCATTAATTCACTGTGGAAGTAAAGATCAGATCGCAGACATAATGACCAAGCCGCTGAAAATTGAGGAGTTTATTAAACTCCGGAAATTGATGGGAGTTTGTGAAATTGCTATAAACTAAATGCATTATATAGCATTTAGTTTAAGGGAGGGAATGAAGGGATCATTTAGTTAAGAATCAGTTAGAATAACTAGCTGTCACTATCCTTTCATATTGTTGTTATTTTCGTGTGTTCTTTTCTGTTAGATGTTGTTATTTCCTTTTGTCCTTTCTCTTTGTTATTCAGTACAATGTAATAGTGGCTATATAATGCTGATTATATTTCAATACATGATACACTCTCTCATTCCAGTAAATCATCTTCTACAAAACCTTCATTAAACCTTTCACTCCTATCATGAAAGATTAAAAAATATTCTATATGCTCTCCGAAAAAGAAGAACCACATTCCCTCAACTCAGCTTTCACCACTCTTTCACAGGACAACAAAGCTGCTGCATATATAGGCTTGAGGACAGGAGAAGCAATAACATCGATCCCGGATACCGGCTGAGTTTGTCAGCAGCACCACCGATCTCCGTCGAGCTAAACAGGTGTGAAGTCAGAGAGCATGAGCGGCGGCCCCTTAGTCATCTCTAAGATAAGAGTGATGAGAAATCCAAGCTTTCCACAAGCTCTGCAGGCAACAACTCACCCAGCAAGCATCTACAAAACGCCTCTATACGAGGTGAGATTGGCGGATTTATGGGGGCAAAAAAACAAATTGAGTTTGCAACATATTTATAAGAAAATGTGAGTGTGTATTTGAGCAGATGACTCTGTCACTGCATGCCAGGGAGTGGAGGTGTGAGGCTGCAAGGGATCATGCAAAGAAAACGTCCATGCTTCTTTGAACCACGTCTGAAAATGTCAACATATTTATGATAGCGTTTCGTTATTTTCTAGCAACTTAACCCACGTCTCCGGACATAACCTTACTTATATGAGATTTTTTTATTATACAAAATTATATATCTGTTCAGAAATTTAAATCCGTCCACTAGAGCTTCACCGGCCATCATAATCAAACACGCGTAGCACCGGGAAAAAGAACACATGTCGACGCACCATGTGACACGATGTGCTATTTTTTTACCATCATAATGATGTGCACACGCTGCCTGGACGATGCGTGCGCGCGAAACACTGCATTAATCCATATAATGGAAAGTTTATAGATTTATTTTCTATTTTATTTTATTTTATCGAATGTTTAGGATGTGATCGGCTGGCTTTCCCGTCAAACTATCCATCTTGACCTCTCTGTATATGCGTGTTGCCCACTTAAGGTCAAGCCTTAAACTAAGACCCATCTTATCTGCTGCAAAGTCCACGGTATTGTTTGGTGTATTGGGAAATGATAGATTGGACAGTATACTACTTTTGTTTATTATTTTAAAATTTAACTTAATTAACCAGACTCGGTTCATAGACAATCATTTATTTTGATCATACAATTATAATTATAAAAAATTAAGTTAATTATAAAGTCCATATCTGTGTCACTACCTGTGATTTTTAAGGTTTTTTTCTTTTTTTATTTAAAAATGTGTCACGACATTAAAACAAAACAACAACAAAAGAGAGTAGGACATTCGAGAGAGAGGATTAAAAACCTGTCTAAACAAAAAGGAAAGAAATAGCAAAGAGAGAAGAAAAATGGTGTTTAACAGCTTAATTGTATTATCAGTAGCCCACATATCAGCAGACGTATGGCAACAAATAGCATGCATAAGGTTCCAAGATCGTGTAAGCAGTCCCCAGCTTCTCGATCTTGTTTGCTGCTTTCCTCTTCAGCAACTGGGCCGTTTTGCTCTTTTCGTCTGGACTTTCCTCTGCTTGCCTCCACCTGATTCTTTCCTGTCTTCTCACTCTTATCACTCCACATCATCAGATGATGAAGATCACCATCAGTATGGTCATCATCAGCAGCAAACCTCTTCTTCTTCCTCCTCGGCTGATGTTGAATACTACTACTATGACTCTGACTGATTTACTCCATTTTGTTTCATCATTTGTGTACAGTAACTCTCTCTCTCTCTTTATCTGTCATTCAATTGTATATATGTAATTTTTATTTTATTTTTTGTGGGGTTTGTCTTTTTTTATTAGGAAATTGCCGGGTTGGCTGGATTGGTGTTGCATGATGATTTTGTGGAGACGAGTGTATTTATCTACTGATTTTGTGGGGTTTTTTCAAGAGTGTTTTTTTCTTCTTCAATCTTGCCTCTTTTATATATATAGATATGTCAAGATTGCATCTAGATGAGTGATGGCGTCGTTAAAAGGTTAGGTCATAGCCATGGAGAAATTTTTAAAAGAAATGTTTGCTTGCTATCCTTGGAATCTGCTGACTTGAATGTGTTTGTGCATATGCAATACCATTGAGGGTTATTTCCATTTTGAACTTGGAACCAGTAGGATTCCACTAGTTGGTGAAGATTGTTTTTTGTCTTAAACTTGTTTGTTACGAGGATACCGCCCAGAACCAAAGTCGATTCTTTTCTCTTTTTTAAGCAGACAGCTAATTGATGCCTATCCAATATCATGTTATTTGACTAAAATGATATGTCAATTCCTAGAAGCAAACTTTTCTCTTGGGGTGAATGAGATCCTTAGAAGTATCTGATCCTCTCGATGATCAATTAGTTGATTACCCTGAACATTTTAGTTTAGTTGTTAGAGATGGAAAAATATATAATCTTGAAAAAATTCACCTAGATTATCATTTAATGCTATCTATCTATCTATTGATTTCATTGGAACTGCAATTGTCAATAATCATTCTGCTTTCTCAAGTCCTTTGTTGATGAAGTTTCATACTTCATGCAAAAAACGTGCAGGGATTGATTTTTTTGTAGATTGCTTAGTCTCCTGTTGATGTATGCAGTTGTAGAGTTTGTCTTGATAGAGGATTGGAAAAGATGATTGTGCACAAGTTTTGACTTCAGTCTGCTACATCAAGAAAAGGGATTCCAGTGGAGTAAGACAACTAAAAGGATCTTGTTTATGTTCATCTTGTCTGTATACCTCTAGTTGTTGACAGTGCTGAATCTTTGTAAGTAATTAATTTCAGATTTTTCAATGTTGCATATTTCATGGTCGTGTGATTGCTTTAAAACTTCAGATACAGTTTCTAATGCAAAATTTATGATAGTTAACTGTTTGTACGAATGGATGTTTCTGGGACTTTTTGATTCGTACGTTTGGAATGACTCTTTAAATCGACTACTTAACATGTGTGATCATTCCGAAACTGTGATATTGGCCTAATTTCATTCAGATTTTTGGGATCCTTATTTATTATGCAGATGTATCCAATCTTATAACTTTTTGATGATTGAAATATACAGATTCTGGATTGGTTATAGATGATGGGATAGGATTTCAATTTAAGAAAAATTGTGAAAGACTGGATGATTACTTATAGGCTGAGTTACTCTTAACCAAATTGTTCTTGGAAATTAAATTGTTATAAGCCTTGCAAAAGAGTTGTGTTGCAAACAAACTTGTTTTTCCATATCCCACATTCATATACCTTGTGAAATAGGAATAACAACAAATGATATTGATAGAGAGATGAAAGGAACTGCATATGCTGCTGGATATCATAGCTCTATACATTGAAGTATGGAAGGAGTAAGGATTATGAATATTCTCCTTTAAAAAACTGTTTTACAAATACTCTTAAGACCTTATGACAAATGCAAGAAATATGTTGCAAGAGGGAAGGAAATTATTGGGCAGTTGCAGAAAAGAAGACAGAAGTTTGAAAAAAGAAACCAGAATAGCACAGGTGAATGCCCATAAAATAGGCAAATGATATGGCCTCACATTTTGATCTTGAGGTCATGAGTGATGCTTTGTCAGATTGTTTTGCAAATGGCTTGCTGGTCCTTTCTCGTGAAATATATGATTTTGGGTTGCACTGCCACATTTAACATGACTCAAAACATTGCTGCAGCTCGATTGCCCTATCCTACAGACAGACATCCTCTAGGACAAACATGATTTTCTCAGATGGCTTTTGAAGATGGCGAACCATATGTAGAGACTGCAGATTTCTCATTACTTTTGACCCTCTGTGTTTCCCATGTTGCTTTCCCGAGAGTTGCCTGGAGCAGGTGTGGCTGGCATCCCTATGCTCAAATTCTAGCTGCTGCATTGTATGACATCTCATCTGCCTTGCTAGTATTAATCAAAACGATTAGTCTCTTGACAATGAGTTGTCCAAATGTGGTTTTCCTGCCCTTTGTGAGATCAAAAACTAGATATGGAAAGATAAAAGAGGAAATATGTTGGAAAGTTGGCAGGTTATATTTCGATGGGAATCGAGTTAGCTGCATGGTTTTTACGTTTCCTTTTCATTTTGGCATCTGTACTCATCGTTTTGGAACTTAACTTGGAGAGGCCATCGTATAGGGGAGTAAGAAGAGCATCAACTGGCAGCCTTCGGAGGGTTGGGAAAGCCTCTGCTATCATCAAGTAGCAAGGAAACTTGTGCATTGGGAGATTAGAGGGTTTAGAAATTTGGGGTAACAGGTGGGGGTTGTAGTGCTCGCACTGTGTAAAACATGGTTGAAACCTGTTCAGGAAGGCTCATCTCATTCCAAGGCAATTAGCCGGGCCATCTTCAGGGGAGACATTTATGTGATGCGTGCTCATGATTTAGGGCATCAGCCAATCAATCTACGAGCCTGTTCATTTTATTCTGCTTTTGAATTTTTTTAGATCTTCCAATCAAATAACCTAAGCTAGCAGGTGGAAACATACAAAAACAGGAACATGCACCATGACTTGGAACACAACATGACCAGAACAAAACACAACATGCAACTCATTCTGTTAATTTTTATATATAACAAATCGGTCGGGTTTTTTGTTTCAGCTAGTAAATATTTTAAAATAAAGTTTTGGATGTGAGAATTTAAATAGTACTCGTACTGTTTATTATTTAAAATAAAATTATATATCATTAAAATTATTTAATAGTAAAAGGGATTCAAGATTGCAAAAAAATATATTCAAAGAGTCAACGGAATATTTAAAAATAACTAAATAAAGTCATCTTCTTAACAAAATGCGAGGTCATATCACTTGTGTTTATTTAAAGCTTTACAAAAACCTAATAAATAGTCTTTGAACAAATAGATAAAATGGATTTTATTTAACTAAAAAAACCCTTATAAGTGAAACGCAGCGTTTTTCGTACTCTCAACTTACGGAGTGGATACACACCTCTCTTTCTAGCCTATGTTCAGCCAGTCACCTTCCTGCCGCTACCTCCTCTCTTCCTTCTACCTCCGCGTCCCGGCCTTTTGCACCGGCTGCCTCTTCCGGTGAGTATTGCAACTACTCTTTCTTTCTTTTTCTTTTTGGATCATATATATGTTAGACTTGGGACTTTTGAAGCATAAAAGAGTGTGTGTGTGTGTGTGTGAGTGCAAGGATTATGAACGAACTCCTATCTAGTCAAAGGCGTGTGATTCATTTCATTGACATAGGGATTGTTAAATTGAAACACAATATGGGTTTTGCTCGTTTGATTAAAAGAAATTAATTGTGTGGTTAAAGCTTTAATCTTGTTCTTTATAGATTAGTTTTTGTCCTCGGTTTTTAGCTTGAATGAGGTTGATAGAGAACCAAAAAAAATCCAATATAAATAAATAATCCTTGTTTAAGGAAACAAAATGAGCACCAATAACATTAAATCTGTCACGATATGCTTTTGACATGTGGTTCCATTTAGGAAGGGAGATGAAGCTAGGCCTGAGCCGAGCGTGTCTTTATAGCTGCTATTGCGCACCGATTTTTCTCTTCATCAATGCCGTCTTTAACAACAATTAAACCAAAATCGGAAGTTGATGGTCGTCTTTTATGGAGTCTGATAATGGCCCTGACTCCACTCTTCTGTCCTGTGTAGGGAGCTCAATTGGCTCCTTGAGGACTCACTTCTAAACCGCTCCTCATCCTCGTGCTTTTCCTTTTCCCAGTATAAATAAGATACCAGTGATAAAAATGAGAATGTCATGTTACGGATAAGTTTGGATGATCTTTACCAACTGTGGAAGCATGTTAAAATTTAAGTGTATATTTCTTCAATCTCACTCTCATTTGTTTTGATTTATGTTACAGTGCTGAGAAATATATATAGAGTATACTTCTACTACAATACAAAGGACATACAATCCTTGCTAATACTACGGGCCAAGAGTCTATTATAACAAAATCTGTTATAACAGCTCAATTCTTATCTTTACTTTATAGCTGGATTTCAACACTCCCCCTCAAGTTGGAGCATAGATGTTTATCATGCCCAACTTGTTAATTGCACCGTGAAACACTCTTCCTGAAACCGCTTTTGTGAGTACATCAGCTAGCTAATCTTCTGACCTTACAAACAGAAATTGTATAATTTTCCGATCAAGGTTTTCTTTTAAAAAAAAAAATTAGGTTGACTTCGACGTGTTTGGTACAATCATGTTGAATATGATTATGCGCAATCTTGATAGCTAACTTATTATCACAGTGTAGACCCATAGATGTCCCATACTCAATTCCCAGGTCTTGTAGTACCTGTTTAATCCATAGCAATTCACACACACCATGAGGCATACCCCGGTATTCTGCTTCTGCACTTGACCTTGCGACTACTTTCTGCTTCTTACTTCTCCAAGTGACAAGTATCTGCTTTATCGAATGTAAATTTCTTGATGGTGAACTCTCCCTTTGATTAACAGGGTGTGGAGTCACGGAATATCTTCTGGATCTCCCCCTGATTAACAGGGTGTGGAGACTCGGAATATCTTGATGGTGATCTCTCCCTGATTAACAGGGTGTGAAGTCACAGAATGATACAAAGAGAAGGCACGGGATCTCCCCCTGATTAACAGGGTGTGGAGTCTCAGAATCATTCGTTCTCTTTCTTTATTGTTACTCTCCTCCTGAAAAAAAAAGGCCCGAGAACTCCCCCTGATTAACAGGGTGTGGAGTCTCGGAATATCTTCGTTCTCTTCATTATTACTCTCCCCCTGAAGAGAAGGCTCAGGAACTCCCCCTGATTAACAGGGTGTGGAGTCTCGGAATATTTTCGTTCTCTTCATTATTACTCTCTCCCTGAAGAGAAGGCCCGGGAACTCCCCCTGATTAACAGGGTGTGGAGTCTCGGAATAAAATATGAAGAGAAGGTTACAATCTTAAAAAAACACCAGTGATGGAATCAATGACGAGAACAACCCCACTTCGGTCAACCCCAATATTTCGATCACTATTCAGTTAGCACTGTTTCGGGCAGCACTGTTTCGAGCAACCCTATTAAAAACTTGCCCTAATTCATTTTCTTCCCTTCTCTTCCTCAAGCCGTTATCCACCACATCATCATCAATAAAACCCCCTTTGCCTCTTGATCCCTTAGGGCAAGTCCAATGGTAAGAGTCATTTTTAAGAGCTATTTTTGTAAAATGGCTCTTTGAATAGTGTATATATGGCTTTTGAGTTGATGTACTCTCCAATGATAAGAGCCATTTTGGAGAGCCATTTTTTTATCTTATTTTAAATAAAGCTCAATTATTTTGTATATAGTTTAATTACACAAGTAATATGAGTAAGTTATATAATTAAATAATTGCTTTTGAAAAACTCTCAAACAATAAAATTATTTTTTTAATTATATTTAAATTTAAAAAATGAATTTAAATATAATTAAAAAAAACCCACAATATTTCTATGTTTTTTTATGGTTGTTGTATTTGAAATTAATTAATGTTACATATTGTTTTTTATTGTTAGAAAAACTAAAAAAAAACAAAATTAACACACATAAACAAATAACCAATAAGTTAAAGCATAATTAATTAAAATACATTCCATTACAAATAATTGAATCAAATTAATTACAAATTAATACCCCTATTTTTTTAAGCTAAATATTATTATTATATTATAATTAGTAATAATTATATTATAATATATATAATTATTATTAATTATAATATAATAATAATAATTAACATAACCCCCCCGGTCCGTTCCCCTTCATCTCACACTTAAAAAACCCTACCATCCTTCTCCTCTCCCTCTTGCGCCGCCGCCCCCCACCCACCCACCCACCTCCAGCCCAGCGTCGCTACTCTCTTCCTCCTCATCCTCCTCTTCACTACTTAAAACCTTTTCTTCTCTTTTCCTCTTCTTCGAATCTTCTTTAAAAACTACAAAAAGGGAAACCATTGAGATTGAAGCTTCGACCTTCTGTCAAAACACAAAATCGACCCCTCCTTCCCTCTTTAAACCCCAAAGCTCTCTCTACTCTCAAGCGGAGGACAGGGAACATAAGAGACTGAAGAAATCGTTGGCCTCCTTGGTGATATTGAGGTTTTTTTTTTTTGTATAATAATTAAGCTTCACCTTTTCAATTCATGTGTTTTATGACTGTATTTCTATCGGTGTGTGTTTCTTGGGCTGTGTTCTGGGGTGATTCTTTGAAATTGTGTAATGCTTTTTAACTACTTGTTTAAATGGATAAATGGAAAGGGAATTGATTATTTTTCTTAGTTCTGGGTTTTGATGGGGATCTTAGGAATTTGTTCAAATAATTTAGAGAACTTAACGGTACAATTCCAACTCCAACGGTTATATTTCATTTTTGGCTCTGCAGGGAAAATATGTAAAAATGGCTCTGCATGTCAAGAAAAGCTATTTTGGCTGCCCATTTAGCTCTCCCGTTGGAGCCCTAAAAAGTTCAAAAATAGCCAAAAATTCAAAATTTTAGCTTTGGCTGCCCATTTGCCTCTCCCGTTGGACTTGCCCATTTCATCTCTCTTAAACACTAAATTTCTCTCTCCGTCATCTTCTTGCATTTGGTAAGCCCACAGTTCCTCGATCCCTTGTCGGCGAACCAAATGTGGACTCAGTTCTCCTTCGAGTTGGCTCACTAAACTCATTCGAGTTACTCTCCCTTCTCCTCTTCGTCGACAAAACCCCTGCACCGCCACCTCTATTGCCACCGCTATCTGTCTCTCTACCGCGACCACTCTTACTTCTGTAACGACGACCCATATCAGAATCTGACTCGTCTTCGCTAGTGACTCGGCCACGAATCGAGTTAGTCCGCAAGTCACTAACCCAGTCACTGAGTTCGGCTTCGTCTTCGATTAAACTCTTAGAAAGTTTAGTCTCTCCTCTCTCTCCACCTTCTTATCCTCCTTCCTCTTTGACGCAGAGGACTGGGGAGTTGACGTCTCCTCCGGAATCTCCATGTCGTCCCCTGAATTTGGCCCTCCAAATTTCACATTCAACAAAAACATGGGTTGAGTTGGGGAAAGGGGGACGGTGTCTGTGAAGTGTTTTACGGCAGCAACATAATCTCCTGCTGAGAAGACCGCGTTGCCTTTGGATTTGGCTTCTTCGAACATGCTGAACGATATTGGGTGATGTCGTTTGGGCAATACAATTCTGGGTTTGTGTATGTGTTTGTGTCTAAAAAATGGGTTTGTGACTGAAGAGGTATGTTCCTTTCCCTTCTTTGAATTTCTGGATTTTGATAACGGGTTGGTTTCTGTGTTGATTTTTGGTTGATTTCTACAGTACTTGTGGCTACAGTAACAAACCACTACTGTAGCAATCACGTTTCTGGGATGATGATTTCGGATGAACTGGGTTTGGTGTTTATTGAACTGGGGTTGTTCTGGGTTTCGAACCAGTAGAAGAAAAAAAAACAGTAATTCGATTTCAAAGAAAAAAAATTCGAGACACAACCCTCGCTTTTTCTTTCTCACAGTGACCCACAAGCAGATGGCTGCTGATTTCGGGGTCAAATGGGTGTTGATTTATGGGTTTAATGGATGCTGAATGGGTGTTGATTTCTGGGTTTCATGGTGTTTGGGTTGATGGGTGATTTCTGGGTTGTTCGGCTGGGTTTCTGCAAACAGTTACTGTAGCGATCCCCTTTTTTTTTGATGAATACGCAAAATTAGAGCTTCGATTTGAACAGTAATGGTTCAATGAACAGTGTCGAGAACACTGTAGCTTATGAGAACAGAAATAATTCGACAAACTTGCTCTGATACCATGTTAAAATTTAAGTGTATATTTCTTCAATCTCACTTTCATACATTTTGATTTATGTTACAGTGCTGAGAAATATATATAGAGTATACTTCTACTACAATACAAAGGACATACAATCCTTGCTAATACTACGGGCCAAGAGTCTGTTATAACAAAATCTGTTATAACAGCTCAATTCTTATCTTTACTTTATAGCTGGATTTCAACAAAGCATGATGTATTTCATATCTTTGGCCTTGACATAAAATGGGCACTTCAGGTGCTTCTGCTTTAATATCCTTATTAAAAACTACTACTGTTCTGATATATCATATATAACATATTCAGCTTTGATGTTCTTTCGGCAGGAATGAGCTGTTTACAAGGACCGTCATCCCTTAAGAGGAAACGGCCAGAACTGAATTCTCCAGTTCAATCTCTGACTGAACATGAGCGTATCCTCTATGATGTGATCCGAAGCAAACAAGATATTGGAATCTGGACCAGAGACATGAAAAAAGAAGCCAAACTTCCAGATAATGTGGTAAATAAATCTCTCAAGGCTCTGCAGGTCAAAAATTTGATAAAAGAGGTGGTGAACATCCAAAACAAGGGGAGGAAACATTTCATGGCAACAGGGTTTGAACCCTCGAAGGAAATCAGCGGAGGGGCATGGTATCTTGAAGGGAGCCTTGATACGGAGTTTATTGAGTCACTGAGGCAGTTATGTAAACGCCAAATAGAAAAGAAGGGGGTTGCCACTTTGGAGGAAGTTACAGATTTGATCAATAGTTATCCAGCCTTCAATGTTGACGTGACAAAACAGCAAATTGAAGAGATCCTGAGGACTCTGATTTGGGACAATGCAATCATGGAAGTGAAGAGTAATGGAATGGGTGAGTTTGCTTCAATTCCTTTTGGAAAAGTTTGCTATAGATACGTTAGCAAGGGAGGCCTTGGAGGGGAACCAAGAGCCGGGGCATTAGCTTCCATCCCGTGTGGAGTTTGTCCACGGATAAGTCATTGTACACCTGATGGCGTTATCTCCCCAAAGACATGTGTCTACTACCAGAAGTGGTTGGATTTTTAATTTCTAAGCACATATTTCTTAACAAACTTATCTCGTTGTCTTACATTTTAGATGTGAAAAATCTCCTTTCTGGATACCATGTTACCATTTATATAATAGCATAGTTTGCATTTTTATAGTCTCTCTTTTAAGCCCCCGATTGTTATGTGCTGCAATGTTATGAAGCATCCTCATTCTTAATGTCCAGCGGCTCAGTTTCAACTTCGAGACTTTGTGATATTTTGTAAAGCCCTCCAGGAATAACAGTTCATGTTCTGCTAATACATAAAACTCAATTATGCTGCATATCTATTGTTGCTTTAGGTATAGTGTGATCTCATTGGAGAAATGGATTTTGCTAAATACATGCACCTCGTGCATCTTCCTGTTCTGGCATTGTGGGAACCAAAATGGTGTCGTGTGATAGGTTTTACTTTTCATGCTGTCTTAGTTTCTTTTTTGCCTCTTCAAATTGTTATCACTGGTTATATGCTCCAAAGCGAATTCACTTCCATTATCGCATCTTTTTTTCAATGAACATCCTTCATTATGAAAGAGTCATATTCACGATGCTTTGTGCATGATTTACAATCATAGCTGCAAATTGCTACCTCTCTTATTTGTGAGATTCTGAGTGGGGAATATTTTGACGATTTGGAGTCATGAAAGGAGTGAATGGCAACCCAACTTAGGGCACTATGCACAGGCAATTTCTTCTCTCATGGCCTAATTTCCACAAAGGATCCAAATTTAATTATGATGGTTGCTCAGTTGCTTTCCTATGTTCCTGCCCTTCCTGTTTAAAATTGCGTTCACTGGAAAATGCATTGCAGTATGGACAGAAGCGGTTGGTCAATCTTTGGATGCTAAATTAGGTATTGCATTGAAGAAGGTGGTGGTTGTTGACATGGGAGGTTGAGAGTATTACACGCACTCAAGCTTCCATCATACAAATCGAACTTTTCAAGGGACATCTTGCAAGCTCCACAGCAGCGTGCGGTTTTTTTTTTTAAATCATAATATTTAAGTAATGCGTTTTTATTGAGTTTCAAAAACTCAATTAAAAAAATTAATTATTTTTTTATTTTTTACTTTAAATTATATATCTTTTTAGATCATTTTCATATACTAATATTAAAAAAAAAATTAATATATTTTTAAATAAAAAATATTTTTAAAAACAGTCTCGATCATACTTCCAAGCAATTAGTTAGTAGCACCAACATGTCATTGAACTCATTGACTTCATTTTAATAAAATGATGATAAATAATAACAATAGATGAAACAAATTAAAATAAATAATAACCACCGACAAAAATTTGTAAAGGAAGACAAACAATATAACCTAATTTTAAGTCTATTAAATATAAAATAATAAAATAGGTAAGAAAAAAAATCGAGTCAATCTGAATTATATAACAAATTTGTAGCTGGAAGAGTAAGAGATGAGCCAACTCGGTTTAATCTGGGTAAACCCACAACCTAAGTCGTGATATCAAAACAACCAAGTAGAAAAGAAATTGTCAAAAATCACAAAGCTAAAAAGACATTAAGTTAGAAAATAAAAAAAAATAATGTCAATTTATGTTTACTTTTCAATCCTATGACTTGAAATATTAGATTGAAACCACCTAATCTCTAAAATCCACAAAGCTTAATCTTAACCAATTAGATGTTGACGAATTAACTTAAAAAAAAAGAGTATCATTTACATAAAAAGATCTAAACAAACCAAGAATGACAATTAAAATACAAAGAAAATGATTTAAGGCCTACATTGAAAATAAAATTAATTGAATGAAAGGAATAAAAAAATTAAAAGAAGAAGGATCAAAATTGAAATAAAAAATAAATTATTTTCATCATCGAAGTGTGAAAATAAAAAAGAAACAAAGACCCAAAAAATAACTAAAATAAGAAGGACCTAATTGGAAATAGTAATACATGGTATAATGGAATTGAATGATGAAATTGAAAAGAACAAATTCAGCAAAAAAGGCAAGGAGCAAAATAATAATAATAATAAAAAAAAGGACTGAAGTTGAAATATAGGCAACAAAAAAAGTCAAACTATAATTTTCAAGAAATAAGAGATTGAAGAAAAAATAAATGAAGGCTCGCTAGTGACAACTATCACCAAACACATGTGGCATGATCATAAAAAGAAATTGACAGAGCTTCAAACGACATGATAGAATGATATTTTTGTATTTTATATTTAGTTAAATATCAAATTGTTCTTAAACTTATTTTGTTGGATAGGGTGGCAAGACCATGAAATCATTACGCAACAGCAAGAGATCTTAAATTCTTAATGAGAAATGAAAGATTAAAGCAATGGTGTGGCATGGGGGATTTTTCTTCCTGGTGCTAGAAATGAAAAGCAAGCGAGTTGACTCAAAGTTTCAACACAATCCAGAACGTTTGTTTAGTATTTTGTAACTGTTTGTTTTAGGCAGGACGGAGGGAGAGAGATGGAACGAACCCCACTCCACTGTGAAGAAGATGGACCCATTATTCAGAGCGAGGAGGGAGAGAGATGGAACGAACCCCACTCCACTGTGAAGAAGATGGACCCATTATTCAGAGCGAGGACCGGTGCCAACCCCAAGCACCAATCACGGCATACATGTGGGGCCCTGGGTTTGATTATCCAATAAGAGGGGACATGAGTGCCCTTTGGCTGGCCAGTACGTCTGCGTTTTTTCTAGAGAGAAGATAAGACAATCATGGAGAGCAGAGGAAGGAGAATACGGCCAAACCCCATTTCCGTCTTCAAAAAAGGCATCTTTAATTCCTTGTTTACAGCCATGGACTGGTGGCTGCCAAACCTTTGCTGACTTCTCCTCTTGTTTACAGCCATGGTTGACGCCACTATTGTTTTTTTTTTTTTGGTAATAACGCCACTATTGTTTACTTACAGTGAGTGATTCCTTGACCATGATAAGCATGTGGAGTATTCTGTGTTTGCAAAGCAGGCAATCATTTTTAGCATGATTTGCCCTTTTTAACCCAGGGTCAAAAGCAGCTCTTAAAGAACAAAATGCTAGGAAAAATAAAAAAGAAACTTCTGATCAGCTCATGCTCGTCGAGGTCCAGGCTGTACTCGGACGGACATTCATGGGCGGGCATGCTCCAGACAGCGATGCATCCTGTACACGCAGCCCATTTGTCAACGCAAACCTGCTCTCGTCTAGCTAGCTAGGCTGCTAAATTCTACAGGGAGAACGACAGAGATGTCCATGAACAGGGCCTGCGTTTATTAGGGTTCATTTACTGCTTCTGTTTCTTTCCTGGCATGCAAGCAATCAACACCTCCTCTGAATAACGCCAATGGCATGCAAGTGATCCATGCCCCTAGCTAGTTATGTCACCACTCTTGTCTCGTATCAAAACAAACCTCAATAAAACCACTGACACGTGGTAGCAATGGCTGATTTCAAAATATATTCATCATCTTAAGAATCAACCTTCAATCACCTAGCATTAAGAGCGTCTGTTCCATCTTCAAAGCAGTGAGTGGGCCTTTTGACATTCCATTTTGACAGCGAGAGGGAGATGCGTTTTTCACGGTATATAAAAGCATTTGTTCTCGCACGTAGATTTTACCCCCACTTTATTTTAAATCATGCCGTACTGCTTGAAAATCGACCTAATTTGGTTACTGTCTGGGGGTGTTAAAACAGCATATCAGCACTGTTCTGGTACTGGATGTCGAGAGGGGGAGAAAAAACTGCTTTGCTGGTTGAAAAAAGAAAACATCGAGGGACCAAATCGAGTGGAGGCAACAATGTAAGGGCCTCTCATTTGTAATAAGCCAAGAGAAACCTTGGCATCGAGGATGGCTTTCGTCATCATTGGTTTCTCCTCTGCTGCTATTTCTTACGCACCAATCCCCCCCCCCTCCTGATGTGTGCCGTTTTCGCACGGGCGTGTCTTTCATCTCGCACGAGCTTGCTACACGTGTACGGTTCATGATGCAACCGCACGTGCTAGGACTCCACAGCACACGCCACTGCGTTTGGCTATTATTGCTGCTCCGGGTGACACGTCACCTCGTCCGTGTACTTACTGTAAGCAGTGACGGCGTTAAAAATGAAATAACGGCGGCGACGAGTACTGCTGCCCTGGTGAAAGAGGGGAGGGTTGGATCCATGAAAGACTAGAGCCGTACGCTTAAAGCCAACCAAGAACACACCCCATCAGTACGTGGTTCGCCTCGATGGTTGCTGGAGATTGCGCATGCATGCGAGAGCTCGAGCCTGTGCTAATTAACGTGAGCATTGAATGTCCATGAAGCCAGGCTGTTGTTTTAAATTATCAAATCATCTGCTTGATTCCACCATTTCTATTTTCTAAAACTCAGACGTGTGTGCTGTTACTGAGATGGTGGCCTCGCCCCTGCTATCTGTTTCTGGCAACAAAAACACTTTTTCGACAGCTTCTATTGGTATGGAAAAGGTGATTGTTTCAGCCCCTTTTCTCTTAATCTGTATGTCTAACACTTTAACTAGCTAGACTAGTTGATTAATTATAGAATCATACTTCCTACTCAAGCCTCCTTGTCACAGAGCATGCAAGCTACCACACCTGACCTGGTTTCCTTTGCTGTCAGATAAACCCTAAAACACTATGATCGGGAAATCAGTAAACATAATCCTTGTGACAATTAATGCTTTAAAGTTCAATATGTTTCATAATTGGATTATGATGTATGGATGAAAGACCGTTGTTCATGCTATCCCATGATAAGTGCGTCCATTTCTATTTCTCTGAAACTCAAGCAAGCAACCATGGTGACGTCTGTGTTGCAGTGACTCCCTCTCCCCATCAATTTTTTTCAAGCCTTTCTTTACCTAAACTACAATGAATAAAAAAGATTACCATTATCTGAAGGAATTTGCAAGTGCGTGGGGGTATCGATTCCGAACAAAAAGTGGGGGCTTTTGAAAAAGAGCAGGCTTTTGAAAAAGACAGAAAAAAATTGTTAGTTTTTCCACCGCCACTCCCTTCCCGGTCTCAATGTATTGAAATTGTTTTTTAAACATTTCTTATTTAATATTAAAATAACAGTTTTTAATTTCTAAAAATTATTTTTGATATTGATGCATTAAAACAATATAAAAACATTTAAAGTAAAAAATATTTTAATTATTTTCAAAATCATTTTTACAACACAAACAGTCACCCCTCTCCTCCTTAATTATTTTAAAAAGGTACGAAAATAGATAAATAAATTGTTTTCTTTCTGTGAGAGAGAGGAGTGAAGGACAATCAGATCACATGGTGATGGTGGAAATTGGAAACTTGAAAAACAGTGAGGTCTCCGGAGTGATTGACGTTATTTTTCATTGAAAATTAACACATCAAAAAAATAAAAAATAAAAAATAAAAAGTGTTTTTTCACCTAAAAAAACTCACACTAGAATTCATTTTCAAGAGTGTATTATTTTAATGATGTATATCTTTAAATAAAAAAATAATTGTTTATTAGAGAAAAAGTACATTCTATTAATGAAAAAGTGGAGAGAGTCACGGAGAAAGAGAAAATGACAAAAAAGTTGAGATTTTGAAGAGAAGGAGAGAGAAAGAAAAGGCAGAAGTGGGCAGAGCTCGATTGGATTTTCTGAGGAAACAGAACACAACAACCAAGACCCACTTCAAAGCTAAGTGGGAACGGATGGGTGCGTAGGATAAGCAAGAAGCATAAGAAGATATACTTAAAAAAAAGTTGTCTTTTAAGCTCTCCTCACATTTCTCTATCTCTTTACATTGTGTAGTGTTGTAGTGTATAGTGATGTATGCTGCCATGCTTAAATTTTAACCTGGGGGAGTAGGATAAGGACGAGTTTGCCTTGGTTCTCTTTTGGGTTCTATTTTTAGTGAAGATGGGTTCTTGTGCTCATGGTGGTTGTGCTCATTTTAGTAGAAGCAGACTTTTGGTTTTGGTATTTTGCTTATGCAGTTTGGCTTCACCTTCCCGCGCTGCTAGATTGAGCGTGTCAAGACAGAAACTTGAGGTTCAAAAACACTTGAACCGCTTGAACAAGCCTGCAGTTAAAAGCATTGAGGTACTTTTGTCTTGTTTTCTTTCTTAAATTTCTGTTTGGTGACCGAGAAACTGAGAGAGTGGAGGAAAATATGTTTTTAAAGTTGTGCTCTTTTTTTTTCTTGCTTGAATGGCAACTGGTTTAAGAATTTTGCTCAAAGTAAACCTCATGGTGGTTTTATGTGGTTTTGTATTCCTTTTATTTTCATTGGGTTTCTTGCATTTTCTCCGCGGTAAAGTGGGTTAAGAATGTAACGGGTTTTCTTTAAATTTCCTTTTTTGTTCTGTGATGATCATCAAAAAAAATTGTCTTTCTTGAAATTTTATTGTTTAGAAGCAATAGTGATGATTTGATTATTTATTTTCCATTTCTCTTTCTTTCTCTCCATATGATGATGTCCTTTTTGGAGAGTAATTGAATCAATACAGAAACAAACTGCAAATTTTAACTGTTTTTGGCACTTCACATTCTCTAAGCGGACAAGCATAACAAAAATGCAAGAGGGACTGTGATTTCTCTTCTGCTTTCAATTTTATGAGGACTTAACTCTTAGACCTTGTCGATATACTAACTTCTAGCATGATTTGATAGGACTGATAAATATGTGGGTATTGCTGCAAGACTTCTCATTATCTTCCTTGGATTTTTTATGGCTATACAGAGTCCAGATGGAGATACAATTGACTGTGTTCACATGTCTCATCAGCCAGCTTTTGATCACCCCTACCTCAAGGACCACAAGATTCAGGTCCATCTTCAGCAACGCACTTCAAAGTCTATCCATTTTTCATGTTTTTGTTTTTTACTGTTACTGATTTTTTCTTTTGGGTTTGTTTATGGTTTTAATAGATGAGACCTGGTTCTCATCCAGAAGGGCGGGTCTTCGATGATAACAAGGTGTCTACAGAATCCAAAGAAAGATCAAACCCTATTACGCAGTCGTGGCATGTGAATGGTAAATGCCCCGAGGGTACGATTCCCATTAGAAGAACAAAGCAGGATGATGTTTTAAGAGCTAGCTCAGTGAAAAGATATGGCAAGAAGAAGCGCAGAGCAATCCCCCAGCCCAGGTCTGCAGATCCTGATCTTGTCAATGAAAGTGGTCACCAGGTGAAGTTTCTTCCTCTTATTCCTTCTCTTATACATAAATTTATTGAAGTAGCTTCTGTCATTAACTTTGTTGTTTCTGTCATGCTCTATTTGTTCCCAGTGTTCATATTCTTTTTCTGACAATTTCTTTTGGGTGATCAGCATGCAATAGCTTATGTGGAAGGGGATAAGTACTATGGGGCAAAAGCAACCATTAATGTATGGGAACCCAAAATACAACAGCCAAATGAATTCAGCTTGTCTCAGCTGTGGATACTGGGAGGTTCCTTTGGTCAAGATCTCAACAGCATTGAAGCTGGTTGGCAGGTATTATTCCAATTAGTTTAGTCCTATCTTGGCCAGAAATAGTTCAAATTTTATAATGGAGTCAAATGACCCCATCTCGTTTTTCATGTATCATCCTTCATTTTAATGCCTTTCAATGTGAATGGAAACAGGTTAGCCCGGATCTGTATGGTGATAACAACACAAGGCTCTTCACCTACTGGACTGTGAGCTTCTACTTCTGTCGCTCATTAAATCAGTCTTAAAATTTCCATGGATTACCTAATCGATTTCACTCCCGGCTGTTTTACTTGTGCAAATATTACAGAGTGATGCATATCAAGCCACAGGTTGCTACAATCTCCTTTGCTCAGGCTTTATTCAAATCAACAGCGAGATAGCAATGGGTGCAAGCATCTCTCCTGTTTCTGGCTATCGCAATTCCCAATATGATATCAGTATACTTGTCTGGAAGGTAAAATCCAAGGCCCTAGCATTCACATTCAGCTCCAAGTTGAATAGCTAAGGTCTTAGTCATTAGTTGGGATTTGAACATATAGGAGCCGAATATAAAAACGGAGTAACTTCTCTACTTCCCGTGGCGCATGTGAAACTCTACAGATACTGTCCCTCTGAATGGTTTCACATTCAGCTCCAAGTTGAATAGCAAGGTCTAGTCACCATTAAGGTTTTCAACGTACAGTAGTCAAATGTAAAAATGGAGTAGCTGATACTGTCTGGGGCGCGTGTGAAACTTTACAAATGCTGTCTTTCTGCATGTGAAGATGGTTCTTTGGCTATATTTGAAGCTATGTATTATAGAAGCTAGGGTGTCAGAAATGGGGTGCAGATGCTGAGAATCTTTTGGGATTATCTTTTGATCATTGATGTGGACACAAGTGAATTGATAGGAGGACATTGCTACATAAATAATAGAAACCATCACCTTACAAGGCATGGTGTAGATACTATAGTAGAACATCATTGTTGTCTAGCTCGATAAAAAAAGAGGGGACTGCTCACCTAAATATTTACTCGAGGCATCCCTTTTTAAGTTTTTAACTTTAGCTGTGTTGAAACTCCTGCAGGATCCAAAAGAGGGGCACTGGTGGATGCAATTTGGTAATGATTATGTGTTGGGCTATTGGCCTTCTTTCCTGTTCTCATACCTAGCAGAGAGTGCTTCCATGATTGAGTGGGGAGGTGAGGTGGTGAACTCGGAGCCTGATGGTCTGCACACCTCCACTCAAATGGGCAGCGGTCGTTTCCCCGAAGAAGGGTTTGGCAAATCAAGTTATTTCAGGAATGTTCAGGTTGTTGATGCCTCCAACAATCTCAAGGCCCCTAAAGGGATTGGCACCTTCACCGAGCAATCTAACTGCTATGATGTTCAAACTGGCAATAATGGGGATTGGGGCCATTACTTCTATTATGGGGGGCCTGGTAGAAATGAAAATTGTCCATGAAGTGAAGCACACACCATCCAATTTTCACCCCTCCCCATATATTCTCTCCCTATGTATCATTCAACTTTAGTGTAATGCCTCCTCTTTCTCTCTCATGTATACCCCCTTTTTAGTTTTTACTGCTAGGTTGGGTTAGTGAACACGTGACATCTCTGAAGTTGGAAGTTTTGACCCTTGTTTTTTTCACCAAGATTCTCCATGCAAGTGGCTGCGGGGAGTGGCTAAGTTTCTCAAAAAGATAAAAGAAACTGGCCTTTCACTCTCTTTGTACTCTATATCTTTGTTGATGCTTCCTCCTTGGGAGTGGTTTGTTAGTGAATCAGTGAATCTCTCACCTTTCTCGGCCATGAAAACTTTCAAGCTTCCCACAGTTTCGTTGTTCCTCTACTTAAGAATACAAAAATAAAGAAATGCAGGGTGGAAGGGACTGGGGAGCAGTGAGATTTGAATAATATTGTTTCTTTTTTAAAAAAATAATAATAATTTGGATGATGGGAGTTGCATGGGTAGTATACTTCTCGTGAAATCCCTGTACTTTTTAAAGGGCTTAAGAACTGGACTTTCTTCACCTAAATCTGAACGTTGAAGCACAGATAAATTGCCTTGTCAATCCTTCACTCCTCGGAAAACAGAAGAGATCCCTCCATTTTCATTTCATAAAAGCTCCCAATCAAAGATTCTCCGATGCAAGTGTCTTAAATTAAGATAAGATTTTTCAAGATTGGCATGATGCCAGAATGTCAGTTTGTGGCAACAACCTCCAATGTGCGTGCAAGCAATGTAAATGGGATTTAAGAAGCCGTTCAAAGAAAATTAAATTAACTGAGCATTTTTAAATTTCTTAAGAAGAAACTTCCTAGTAATTAAGTAATGCCGGCCTTCTGCATCATAGGAGAAGCAAGATCCCCCTAGACAGATTCATTGATCACTGTCTATTGAAGAATTATCCTTCTGCTTTTCCTCCTAACTGGCATGGATGAAAAACACTTGATTCATCAGTGGACTCTTTTCCTTGCATGAAAAAAAAGATAAGCAGTATGAGGTGGATTTAAAAAGTGGTGACGTCTTGATCATCCGATGGTTGACCTCTAACATTATGGTGATCAACTAGTCGTGTTTTTATTTAAGAATACAAACCATGAACTACTTCCTTGAATGGTATTCTGAAGTTGTGTTTTAATAAGATAAATATACGATCAGTTTAAGGTTCTTGGAAGCTGAAAACATACATAGTACGGAGAGAATCCTGGACTTGTTTGGAGGTTTCCATACTAAAAAACAACAAATGTTAGTTTCTTAGACATCAAATCTTGTAAGAATGTGTCATAGAGAATGACCCAGATGATGTGTTTTACTTCATATCTAGTACAGTGCGCGCGGGCGTGTGTATAGTATACCATGAAGACGAGTGCATGGGCTTCTGCATGTTTATTTTTCTTTCTTTTTAACTGCTATTTTAAAACTAGCCAATAATTATGATTTCTTTTCGCATGAAAATGACTCTGCTTCTAACCCCTAAACATAGTTTTTAAATAAAAATAATAATTTTAAAAACAATCGCAATCATAGTCCCAAACCGGCTCGAGAGAGTTGCATATATGTATGTCAAATATTCTGCTTACAGTGTGGTCTGATTTTGATTTTTAATGTGCAAGAGAATCTCCTCTCCATGATTTATCATCTGACTCCTTGACCCTATTGGTCATGCCTGAATTGCTGACCAATTGGGTTGCAACTTCTTTTCTATCAAGAACAATAAAACAAAAACACCTTCCCCTAAAATCTTTCTCTATCCAAACAAATCGAGCTATGAAGACATAAATTCTTCATTTACTAAATTAAAAAAAACTTGCTTCTCATGAAATTGAAATAAAAGTATATCATATTGATGTTTTTTATTTAAAAATACAACACATAAATATTTTTTTAGTATTTTCTAATGATTTTAATGCTCTTATATTTTTTATTTATTTATTTTAATACACTATCAAATAAAAAAACTTTCTAAAAGATATCTTTTATTACAAACTCAAACAGATTGTTAATAGTATTTGATATTGCGGTACAACCATATTTTTTTTTTAAATGTTTTTTTTTAGTTTAAATCAATTGTTTATAGATAATTTTGGTATAATAATATTAAAAATAATTAAATATCTTAATATATTTTTAAATATATGTATATATATATATATTTTTTTTAAAAAATAAACTCGACCAATATACATAAATGTCATTCATTTAAACAAAATAAATAAATAAAACGTTTTCTTTTCTTTTCAAATTAAGGTTAATCGTCTACGAAAGCAAACAAGCATGCCCATTTGAGAATCTCACACCCACTCTCAATCCATATAAAGGGAAACGCACTCTCCCTTGTTCAGAGGATGATTGGTGAGTGCAACACACGACTTGGTTTGAGACTAGGAATGGTTCATATTCGGACAAAACATAGCTGTTATTTTTTTAACCATCTTCCCATATTTACTCATGTTTTCCAGTCTTCTTGTCTTGTCCCTCTCTCGCTCTCTCGACTCCAACCTTCTCTCTATAAGAAAAAAAAAGAAAAGATCCATCTTTTTTACTTCACAGTCACACATATCAACAGTTTTTTATTTATTTAACTTTACTCTCTCTCTGTTCTTCTCTGAAGCTGAAAACTCTCAAAGAAGATAAAACCTAACCAATCAAACCCCAGACAAAGCAAAACAAAGTCTAAAGTAGCTAACTTTTTTCACCTTGTCTCTTCTTTACTTGTATAGAAGCAACAAAACCCTAGCTAAAGCTCAATTATTTGATGACCCTTTTTAATTTATGATCCATTTGTACTCCCAAATGGCATTTCTGGGATGAATTAAGGCTATGGTGCTGTTTCCCATCAAGTTCACGTCACTCTAGGTAAAAATCCTATTTTTTTGTACCCTGCATTGCTATTCTTTATGTGGATTTCAATTGTTTACAATAAGTTTTTGATGATTTTTTTTCTTGCTCTTGTAATTTATTTATGTTTTCATGTTTGTAGTTAAAACCCACCAAATTGCCCCTTTCATTACTGTTCACCATCCTGGACAATGTGTTTTAGTTTAAAATTTCTGTTTTTGGCTTCAGTTCGCTTTTGTTTGTATGTGTTGTGAGAAATTGGTTTTGGTATTGATGCATGTGGGTGTGCAGTAGGTGGGAGAGTGGAGCCATGGAAGGCGACCAGCATGGGATTGTACTGTCCTGTACTATTTCAGGCATCCTTTTCGCGGTTTTGGGTTTGGCTTCGTGCTCGATTCTATGGGCAGTGAATTGGAGGCCATGGAGGATTTATAGGTAATTCTGGATAGGCAAATTTGGAATTTCCTATCTATCTTGTTACCATACTTGCCGGAGTGATTGAAAGTACATAGATTTCATGTGGGGGTTGATCATGTGATTATTGATGGTTAATTATTAGGATTTGAGGTTGCATTGTCCTATATGGTATTATTCCTTAGTTCGTTATATGTGTCATTAATTAATCACTAAGGCCTCATTTGTTGTGTGATTGAAAAACAGTTGGTTGTTTCCAATTTACGTGGAGATGTAATATAGAATAGAAAGCTGGTTTAGCAGGTTATTTTGGTACGAGGTTTTCCTTTCATTTAAAAAAAGAGATTGTTTTTATAGGCTTTGGACTATAAAAATAGAGGACTTCCCTGAGCGTTTTGCACCCTTTTCTTTTCTTTTCTTTCCTGGACATGATCGATAAACCCTACATGTTCCTCTGTTATACTTATACAGTTTTTTTCCTTGTTTCCATGTTTAGGCTTCACATGTATTCTATTGGTTTCCCTACTTTCAGCTTCTTATTTATGAAGTCCATGTACTGTAAAACTATGTGTATTCTGATAATTGGATTCAGTCATTTTCTCATCCTCATGTTCTTGGTTGGGATTTCTCGTTTCAGTTGGATCTTTGCCAGAAAATGGCCACATATCTTACAAGGTTCTCAGCTGGGCATATTTTGTCGTTTCCTCTCTCTATCTGCATGGGTGATTATTGTATCTCCAATTCTAATGCTTGTCATGTGGGGAAGCTGGTTAATCGTAATACTGAATCGGGATATAATTGGTCTCGCTGTAATCATGGCTGGAACAGCTCTTCTATTGGCATTCTATTCAATCATGCTCTGGTGGAGAACACAATGGCAAAGTTCAAGTACGTGTTTCCTTACCCTCTCTGTCTTCATTGTTTACCTGGAAAATGAACCCGTTTCTGTTTTATTATTCAATTTTCATATGCCCATCACAATATCTGTATAGCAAATTTGTCTTTGGTGCTAGGGATGTAACATAAATTGATTTTGTTTGGCATTTAATTTCATGTGAAACATGCTATTCAGCATGCATTCCTCTATTTTACAAGTCTCCAAGTGGTTAAGAACTTCCTCAAGTCAATAACAAAGTTGTTCCTTTCTATTTTTCATTAAAAGCAACTAATTGGAAGAAAGATCGTCCTATTGAGAATGAGGCAGGTTCCACTCCTAAATTTGAGTTAAATCGATTCACGTTAGACAATGCAGATGCTTTGTTGGTGAGATTGAGGTGCGTGTGATTGAAATGGTGTAGTAATACAGAACGGGTTAGTGACAACAAGTTATAGGAGTGAGGGATTGTCTGGTCAGCTAAATTTTGTTAGACTGGGAAATGAGTTTCAATGCATTCACTAGACATTTCGGAAAAAAAATCAATTATTGATTATCGTGTTGGAAGTTGTGGAAAAAAAGAAAACCTTAAACTATCATGAATGAGCCAAGGATTTGGTTTTAAGCAACATGGTGTCTATAAAATTTGAAATCACAACTATTGACTATTTTACCAAATTAGGAAAACTTTATCCTGGACCTCTAAAATGCCACTCAATTAAACAGGTTAATAATGAGATATAGAGGGAATGTGACTGATAAACTTGGCAAAGCATCAAGGAATTGGGACTAAAGCAAATATGATAAAGTGGCAGAGGAAGCTACTTATGAAATGGGGAAAAGGAAAGATGTAAGAAGCTCCATAACAAACAGGAACATTATTATGACTAGCTAAGCTGCATACAATTACATTATTCATGTTAAAGGTCCTGAAAAAAAATACAAGTAGATGATAAATCGGAGCTGGTTTCATTACACTTGAACTCCATACATAGATGTATCTGTAGGCTACTTTCTGGTCCATATGAATCTATTTGTGACAATCCCTCACTAAAGAGGGGCATTAAGATTGGGAAGCCTAACATGATAAAAATTCGTTTTCATCATGTGGCACTGGTTTTATCTTGTGCATGGTAATAATTGAAGTTTGCTATTATAATTGCGTAACTTTGCCATCTATATTATTCTTTGAATTTCTCATTGTATTCTCTTACTTTTGGTTTTGACCTAATTTCTTTTTTTGGCTTTACAGGGGCAGTTGCTATTCTTCTTCTGCTAGCTGTTGCCTTGCTCTGTGCATATGAATTATGTGCTGTGTATGTTACTGCTGGTAAAAATGCATCTGAGCGATATTCACCATCCGGTTTCTTTTTTGGTGTATCAGCAATTGCTATGGCAATTAACATGCTCTTTATTTGCCGAATGGTCTTTAATGGTGAGTTTTGCTTTATCTTGTCTTGTCAAGCGTTATTTTGCTTCATTATATGTTCCAGACATGTATTGCACTGTGATGGTATGATTTCATGTTTTCCAGGCATGAGTCTTGATGATGCAATAAACTTTTGTTGCTGTTATCTGTTTTTGACGTAATAAATATTTATTTTGTTTCATGTTCCCTCAATGCCTGAAGGGAATGGCTTAGATGTGGATGAGTATGTGCGAAGGGCATACAAATTTGCTTATAGTGATTGTGTAGAAATGGGTCCAATTCCTTGCTCACCAGAGCCACCTGACCCCAATGAATTATACCCTCGGCAATCCAGTAGGTAAGCCATATGCTCAAGCCTTGTTTGTTTGGTATTTGTATTGTATCTTAATAGTTAGTGTTGAATATTTGTCTTGTTAGGCATAACTAGAGTGGGTGAAACCTTTTCAGGTGGTCCTGTTGATAACTGGATTTATTTTTTACATGCTTAATGATAAGGAGTGTGTTATGAGGGTTAATTAAAATGGTCCAGCATCCTTTTGAGGTGTTAAATTAATAACTAAGCATTTTTTTCCTAGCCAGTCTAATATGTTTAGTAGCTTCTATAATAACTTCTTTTTTCCTTTTCTTCTCAATGTGTTTATAGGGCCTCACATCTTGGACTTCTGTACTCTGGCTCGCTTGTGGTTCTGCTTGTGTATTCCATTTTATATGGTTTGACAGCAACAGAAGCACGCTGGCTTGGATTCATTACATCAGCTGCTGTCATTATTCTCGGTATGCTATTGATGACCATGGTTACTCATGTTTTGCATTTTTCATTGCCTTGTATGCAACCTTAGCTATACTTGGACTTAATTTCATGTGATTAATTTCTATGCAGATTGGAACATGGGGGCATGCTTGTATGGGTTTCAGCTTCTTCAAAGCCGTGTGGTGGCACTTTTTGTTGCAGGCACATCCCGTGTTTTTCTTTTCTGCTTTGGGGTGCATTACTGGTTTGTTCTATAGACTTTGCTCAAAATGATGTGTAAACTTTTTGGTTTTGGTTGCTGTCTCATGTCATAGTCAACATCTTTTTTCTTTGCTTCAGGTACTTGGGCCATTGCATTAGTTATGCTGTTGTAGCATCTGTGCTGTTAGGTGCTGCTGTTTCACGTCATTTGTCAGTCACAAATCCTTTAGCTGCTAGAAGAGATGCCTTACAGAGCACAGTGATTCGCCTTAGAGAGGGTTTTCGCAGAAAGGAACAGAACACTTCATCCAGCTCTTCTGAAGGTTGTGGCTCAAGTGTAAAACGTAGTAGTAGTATTGAAGCAGGTCCACTTGGTAATACTGTTGACTCTGGTAATCAGTTGGCTGTGCAGTGCACAAGTGATTCTAGTAACTGGAATAATGTTCTATGCCGAAATGCCAGTTGTCATGATGGGATCAATAGTGATAAAAGCACAGACAGTGGAAGGCCAAGTTTAGCATTACATAGCAGTTCTTGTCGTTCAGTTGTTCAAGAGCCTGAGGCTGGGACATCTGGGGATAAAATTCTCGATCTGAATAATTCCCCAGTGATTTGCTTTAGCAGTGGTCTTGATAGCCAATGCTGTGAGTCCAGTGCATCAACTTCTGCAAATCAACAACTGTTAGATTTGAACCTTGCTCTTGCTTTTCAGGAAAGGTTGAATGATCCGAGGATTACTTCTTTGCTGAAAAAGAGGGCAAGGCAGGGCAATAGAGAACTGGCTACTTTACTTCAGGATAAAGGACTGGATCCTAATTTTGCCATGATGTTGAAGGAGAAAAACTTGGACCACACTATTCTGGCATTACTCCAGAGGAGCAGTTTGGATGCAGATAGAGATCATCGTGACAATACTGATATAACAATTGCTGACTCAAATAGTGTTGACAATGTTATGCCCAATCAAATTTCTCTTTCAGAAGAACTAAGGCTTCAAGGACGTGAAAAGTGGCTTCAATTGTCTAGATTTGTTCTGCATCACATAGCAGGTACTCCTGAGCGAGCATGGGTTGTCTTTAGTTTCATCTTCATTGTGGAAACGGCTATTGTGGCAATTGTGCGTCCCAAGATAATTAAAACTATAAATACTACACATCAACAGGTGAGTGGAGTTTGTAAGATTTTTCCTTAATTATTATTACTACTATTATTTTTGGTAAGATTTATGTCAGATTATTGATAGTAAACAAAAATAATGTTTAAATTTGATGAAACAATTTATGTTGCAGTTTGAGCTTGGCATTGCAGTATTTCTTCTATCTCTTGTTGTTTGCTCAATCATGACTTTCCTTCGGTCACTTCAAGTAGAAGAAATGGCCATGACATCAAAACCTTGCAAGGTAGATACTATTGAATGTTGTAATTTCTTCAATTTTTTTTGTGTTGCATTAAAAATGGATTTTTTTTTTTGTTTATTTATGTGCATATGTACACACATCCATATAAAATTTGCCTTTGCTTCTTCTTTCTGTTGGCCTATTTCTTTATACTATCTAAAGTTTCTTGGAATTGTATCTGAATTCTTGGCGTTCTTATGCCTCATTGAACATCTTTTTTTTTTTTTTTCAGTATGGTGTTATTGCTTGGCTGCTCAGTACTGGTGTTGGATTGTTGCTTTCCTTCTTGAGGTATGGTGGATTTAATATTTCATTTAATTACTTGTATCATTTTAGAATTTTCCAATCAAGGCAGTGTGTTTTTACTATATATATCCTACTTCGTGGATGATTCTATGACATGTTATGGGTTATTTCACACCACATTCCTCATTATGCATTAATTTATGTTTCCTCTTCTGCAGCAAATCATCATTGCTTCTTGGATTATCCTTGACTGTCCCACTCATGGTGGCTTGTCTTTCTGTTGCCATTCCTATTTGGATTCACAATGGCTACCAGTTTTGGGTTCATCAAGTGCAGTCTGCAGGTCATACTGAAAACCATCATCCTCCTGGGACAAAGGAGGTTTGCTCCTTCTCGCTCTCCACCCTTCACCTTTGATTTTATGTAACTATTCAAGAATAAAATCATTTTGGAAGTCTATGGTTCAAAGGAGTTATCGCCTTTCCACTTTTTTATATTTTTTTATCATTTGGTTTGCTACATTAAACCTTTATTGATTCTAGTTGATTTTGTTGTCTTTTCTAGGGTATTGTTCTTATTGTTTGTACAATAGTATTTATTGGATCTGTGTTAGCTCTGGGTGCAATTGTGTCTGCAAAGCCTCTGGATGATTTAGGATACAGGGCATCGACCAGTGGCCAAAAAAGCTTTACTTCTCCTTATGCATCACCAGCATACCTTGGTTGGGTGATGGCATCTGCAATTGCCTTAATAGTCACCGGTGTGCTTCCGATTATTTCATGGTTTGCTACATATCGGTTTTCCCTGTCTTCTGCTGTATGTGCTGGGATATTTGCAGGTAACTTGTCTGTACCTGCATGGTCTTTAATATTTGCAATTTTGGTCTAGCATAGATTGGCTGGGTCAGCATGAGGATTTTATCTTACTTCATGTTGCCCATTTTGGTAGTTGTTCTCGTGGCATTTTGTGGAACATCCTATTTGGAAGTTGTTGAATCCAGGAATGACCAAGTTCCAACAACGGGTGATTTTCTTGCGGCCCTACTTCCTCTTGTGTGCATTCCAGCATTTCTATCACTTTGCTGTGGATTGCTTAAATGGTGAGAATTATTGTACCAAACATTATTTCATGACTGAAGTTTACTTCTCAAACCATGACTGGTTGCACAGTGCTGCAAGTGGGTGTTTGTTCGGCCATTCAATGTGTTGTAAAAACTTTTTGCAGGAAAGATGATGACTGGAAACTTTCCCGAGGTGTATATATATTTGTTATTTTTGGTCTTCTTCTTCTGCTTGGTGCAATATCTGCTGTTATAGTTGTGGTTGAGCCATGGACTGTAAGTGGGTTTTTTTTATGCATCCCTGAATTTTCTTGTCCTTAAGATTTTTGTGCAAAATCTATTGACTTGTTTCTTTTTCCCTCTCAATTGCTACAGATAGGGGTATCATTCCTCTTAATTCTTCTCCTGATCGTACTAGCTATCGGTGTTATCCATCACTGGGCTTCAAACAATTTTTATTTGACCAGGACACAGATGCTCTTTGTTTGTTTCCTCACATTTCTTTTGGGCTTGGCTGCATTTCTTGTTGGATGGTTTGAAGGTGAAAACAAATATCATTATCCATACTACTTCCTTAGCACCCTAGTCCTGGACAGACTCTCTTCATGACTTTGTTGCATAATGACAACCAGCCAGTGACTTTAAATTTCACCTTTATTTTCAGGCAAGCCTTTTGTGGGAGCATCTGTTGGTTATTTTTCATTTCTGTTTCTTCTTGCTGGACGAGCATTGACTGTAAGTTTCAAGTTTTGATTGTAATATTTATTCCCTTTTTTACATTTTACAAAATGGATTTTGTTTCCTTGTTTATTCTTTTCCTTTCCTCCTCTGCACACACTTGTGTCCCTGCAGGTCCTTCTGTCACCACCCATTGTAGTTTATTCACCACGAGTACTGCCTGTTTATGTTTATGATGCCCATGCAGATTGTGGAAAGAATGTCAGGTTTGTTTATCTATTCTACGTTCTTTTCTCTTATATATTCATGGATATTTAATTCTTTTGTCATTTATTTTCTATTATGATTTTTATATCTATACTAAAGCTTCATTCTTTATTCACATCTAATGCTTGTGCATCACCTCTCAAACAGCGGTGCATTTCTCATGCTTTATGGGATTGCTTTGGCAACTGAAGGATGGGGTGTTGTTGCCAGTTTGAATATTTATCCACCATTTGCCGGTGCTGCTGTATCTGCAATTACTCTTGTTGTATCCTTTGGGTTTGCAGTCTCTCGTCCATGCCTGACTCTAAAGGTCAGCATACTTATCACAACTGATATCCTATGATTTGACTTGACTTGATGCCAGTCTGCAACTATTTTTTCTTATGCTGGTTTTAATATTATCTGAAAGGATTTACTTTGTATCTCCCTTTGCAATGTTTATCGGGTTCAGTTTATAACATTTGCTTGCATCTCCAGATGATGGAAGATGCAGTTCATTTTCTCAGCAAGGACTCCACTGTTCAAGCAATTACACGATCTGCCACTAAGGTGTGTTTGATTTGAATTTAAAATTGAACTTGAAGTTGATCCATTATCCAAATTTATCTTTCATTGAAGCCATAAGATACCCCTGCAAATAGTTGAATATGCAATAAAAATGTTGATTGGTTACTTGAATTTGGAATCAATGATGTGCGTGGTTAAGTATTTTTCTAAATCTAAATGAAAATTTGGGGCGGTGAAGTGCAGCAATTGTTACACCTTCTTACAACTAAATTGAGTACATATGATGGTTAAGTATTTTTCTAAATCTAAATGAAAATTTGGGGCGGTGAAGTGCAGCAATTGTTACACCTTCTTACAACTAAATTGAGTACATATGATATATGATTTTCACTGGGTCATGCCCAAACTACTGTCTGAATATTTGTGAATATATGTATGTGTACTTACCACTGTAATGTGTGTATAGAACATAATAAATCCACCATAGTTTTTAATTCCCTTTATCTTGCATGGTGAATGGTTGTCCAAAATTATGCTCAAATACTACTGCACTGCAACTAATGTGTTTCATTTTATTATGTTATCATGCAGACAAGAAATGCTTTGTCTGGAACATATTCAGCTCCTCAGCGGTCTGCTAGTTCAACAGCTCTTTTGGTCGGGGACCCTACTGCTACACGTGACAAGGCAGGAAACCTTGTGCTTCCTAGAGATGATGTCATGAAATTGCGAGATCGTCTAAGAAACGAGGAATTAGTAATAGGATCTTTCCTCCGCAGGATGAGATACCGGACATTTCGCCATGAATCAGTCAGTGGTGTAGATTACAGAAGGGAAATGTGTGCTCATGCACGGATTTTGGCTTTAGAAGAGGCAATTGATACTGAATGGGTGTACATGTGGGATAGATTTGGTGGTTACTTACTTCTTCTGCTTGGATTGACTGCTCAGGCAGAAAGAGTACAGGTAAAAAGGGTCTTGTCATGATTACTATACGTGTTTTATCATTACTTAGAAGTCCTGATTATATTTCTGCTGTGGTAGGATGAGGTGCGCTTGAGGCTTTTTCTTGATAGCATAGGTTTCTCTGACCTAAGTGCCAAGAAAATTAAAAAATGGATGCCAGAGGACCATAGGCAATTTGAAATTATTCAGGAGAGGTGACAACTTTCTGACTATTTCTTTTATCCTTTATCTACCATGGTAGGAATTACTCTTTCCATGCTTCTAAATCTTCATTCTGGGTTTTGTAGCTATCTGAGAGAAAAGGAGATGGAAGAGGAAATCTTAATGCAAAGACGTGAAGAGGAGGGGAGAGGTAAAGAGAGAAGGAAGGCCCTTTTGGAGAAGGAGGAGCGCAAATGGAAGGAGATTGAAGCTTCTCTCATTTCCACTATTCCTAATGCTGGCAGCAGGGAGGCGGCAGCCATGACAGCTGCAGTGCGTGCTGTGGGAGGTGATTCTGTTCTCAGTGATTCATTTGCACGAGAAAGGGTTTCAAGCATTGCACGTAGGATACGCACAGCTCAATTAGCTCGCCGAGCATTGCAGGTTGATAACCTTGTTCTGTAAAATGGTTCTCCTATGTTTACATTTTGCTTTTTAAAAAAAAATATCATATGATATGAAATGCTGCCATTTCTTCCATATTTGGATGATGTGCTTTCCCATAGATGATTAAATCATATTAGCTGCAGTGCTTCACCTGAAATAGGGATGTGGATGGTGAAATGCATGGAATCTGGGTTCTGAAACCAAGATTGGTAAGGAAAGACTGTAACTTTAACAACTGATGCAGCAGAAGCTGTTCTGAAAATATTATGCAGTTTTTTGGGCTAGTTTTAATAACCTGATCAGTAGCCAGATAAGTAATATCCGAAATTGTATAAAGAAAGTCAGCACTGCAGCTCCTGGAAGAAACCATCCCAAACTGCCTCAAGCTTTCATAGAATCACTTTGCTACTTCATGATCTATAAATCTAATATCTGAATTTGTGTGTAAAGACGTCACCAATTTTGTTGTGAAATATGAATCTACTAATTCTTTATGTTGTTGGCAGACTGGAGTTATGGGTGCTGTATGTGTTCTTGATGATGAACCAACCACAAGTGGCAGGCACTGTGGTGAGATCGATTCCAGTGTATGTCAAAGTCGAAAGGTCAGCTTTTCCATAGCAGTTATGATCCAACCTGAGTCAGGACCAGTTTGCCTTTTGGGCACTGAATTTCAGAAGAAAGAATGCTGGGAAATTCTGGTGGCTGGTGCTGAGCAAGGAATTGAGGCTGGACAGGTTGGACTTAGATTGATTACTAAAGGTGATAGGCAGACAACTGTTGCCAAGGAGTGGAGTATCAGTGCAACAAGTATTGCAGATGGAAGGTTAGGAATTTTTTTGCTGCAACTTAGTTCAGATCATAGTGCTGCCTATGTGACTTTCCATGTGTTCTTGTATTTGCTGTGGTATTTAATCTTTGATGAAGGATTGAAACTCTGAAATGTGTTATGCCTCTATTTTCAGCGTATATCATTTCTATCTACAGTTTTAAGTTACTCGGGTCTTACAATTACTGTGCAGATGGCATATTGTGACAATGACAGTTGATGCTGATTTGGGTGAAGCAACTTGCTATTTGGATGGTGGCTTTGATGGCTTCCAAACTGGACTACCATTGTCCGTGGGCAGTAGCATCTGGGAACAGGGGACAGAAGTTTGGGTTGGTGCTAGGCCACCGATAGATGTGGATGCATTTGGAAGATCAGATAGCGAAGGAGCCGAGTCTAAGTTGCATATAATGGATGTTTTCTTATGGGGAAGGTGCTTAACTGAAGATGAGATTACCTCTCTTCACACTGCTATAGGCTCAACAGAGTTTGGTATGATTGACTACCCTGAAGATAACTGGCAATGGGCAGATTCACCCTCCAGAGTATGTTTCTGCTGTCAATATTTCTTATTATGGTGAATTGTGTGAAATTTCAAATAACAGAAACCTCATTTTATATTTGAGGTTGAAGTACTTGACTAATCCTTGCTGCTTGTGTTACCTAGGTTGATGAGTGGGATAGTGATCCTGCAGATGTAGATCTTTATGATAGGGATGATGTAGATTGGGACGGGCAATATTCAAGTGGGAGGAAAAGGAGGTCAGATCGTGAAGGAGTGGCGATAGATGTTGATTCTTTTGCTAGGAGGTTTAGGAAACCTAGGGTAGAAACACAAGAAGAAATTAATCAACGGATGCTTTCAGTTGAATTGGCTGTTAAGGAAGCCTTATGTTCTAGAGGAGAAGCACATTTTACGGACCAGGAGTTTCCTCCAAATGATCAATCATTATACATGGATCCTAGAAACCCCCCTTCAAAGTTGCAGGTTGTTTCTTAACTGTAATTACATGCAGCTTGGTGTATTTTATTGGTTTTTCTAACTTTGTCTTGGAGATCGAACCCAGGTTGTCTCTGAGTGGACACGGCCTGAGGAAATACTCAAGGAAAGCCATCTAGACTCCCACCCATGTTTGTTTTCTGGGGCAGCAAATCCCTCCGATGTTTGTCAGGTCTGGTCTCTCATGGATGCGTATTCAGTTTTTCTTCACTGTACTGATCAACAATATATTTTGAATCACCTCAATTTAATGGTTCAAGATTCTTAAAAAATTTCTTGGCCATGTTATAGGGTCGATTAGGTGATTGTTGGTTTCTAAGTGCTGTTGCTGTTCTAACGGAGGTATCACGAATATCAGAAGTGATTATTACCCCCGAGTATAATGAGGAAGGAATTTACACAGTTCGCTTTTGTATTCAGGTAACGGTTCATGGTTTTCTTTTGGTGTTAAGGAACAGAATACAGTTGGCCATTTGTCCTTGAATACATGATATATGGTTTCATGGTTCAGCTGTGATTTTGAAGGGAAAATTGAGAGACATTGTGATGTATTCTGGACTCTTTTTTTTGTCACTATTGTATGGAAATAATAAGAAAACGTTCTCTGATGTTTGCAAGTTAAAAATGCACCCCAAAGTTGTTGAAAGTACTTGATCTGCTGATGTGAATTTAATCTTTTGATGGGTTAGACTTGCCTTCAATATTCTGGTGATTTGCGTGTGAGAAAACTTGTATCCAAAGCTGTTCTCTTATAGACTTTGTTGCTGAAATGAGAAATTAGTCTGGAGAAAATCCCATTGTTTAGTGATGAAGTAACTCTAATGCACTATTTAGCAGACAAGTTTCGTGATAGCTGTCTAGCAAGTAGGGTAGGGAAGGTGGCAACTTTCTTCTTCTTTAGATGATTTAGATGCCAACATGACCATACTTTTGGTGGAGCTATCTCCCTTTGATGGGACTATGTCAAAGCCATTGCCATTCTATGAGATATAGTTTCCCTTAAGAATTGGCAATGCTTTCCTTGGAACTTAGCCCAGTTGCGTCAGTGGTGAGAAGGTTTTGGGGTTGGTCCTGGGAATCTTTTACGATCATGGAAACTGGCTTTCTTAATATACTCCATGTTGCGTGTACTATAATTACCTGATCTCTTAACTGGGCTGTGCTTTTCATTTCTGAATAAAATGCATGACCCTGTTTTTGCTCTAATGGTGCTTCATTTCATGTTAAATTTGCTAACAGATATAATTAGTAAGACCTGTTCCTCTTTGGTTATCGTGTTCATAACAGTATTCTCTGTTTTGTGATCTCCTTGTAGGGTGACTGGGTCCCGGTTGTTGTTGATGATTGGATTCCATGTGAGTCACCAGGTAAACCTGCATTTGCTACCAGCCGGAAGGGTAATGAACTCTGGGTTTCTATATTGGAGAAAGCATACGCCAAGTTGCATGGTTCTTATGAGGCATTGGAAGGTGGGCTTGTTCAGGATGCTCTTGTGGACCTTACTGGAGGTGCTGGTGAGGAGATTGACATGAGGAGTGCTCAGGCCCAGATTGATCTTGCTAGTGGCAGGCTGTGGTCTCAACTGTTGCGCTTTAAACAAGAAGGCTTTCTATTGGGTGCTGGGAGTCCATCAGGTTCTGATGTCCAGGTTTCCTCAAGTGGTATTGTGCAGGGCCATGCATACTCTTTGCTGCAGGTAATACCAGCTTGTATCTTTCTACATTAATCGCTTATCAGCTGAAGAAATCTCGGTGGAAGTTTACACGTTAAATTATTCAGGTAAGAGAGGTGGATGGCCATAAGCTTGTTCAAATTCGAAATCCATGGGCAAATGAAGTTGAGTGGAATGGACCTTGGTCTGATTCATCTCCTGAATGGACTGATAGGATGAAGCACAAATTAAAGCATGTTCCACAGGTACTTGAGTACTATTTGTTAAGGCATGTTTTCCTTTTCTTCTCTTGGTGAGTAAAAAGTTTAGCAACATGGTACTTGAGTACTATTTGTTAAGGCATGTTTTCCTTTTTTTCTCTTGGTGAGTAAAAAGTTTAGCAACATGGTCCTTGAGTACTATTTGTTAAGGCATGCATGCCCATATGATTGCATTTGTTCTGATCGTCATCTTGCAATGGGATATTATTTTCGAAAACATAACAGTGTCTTGTTGAACAGTCCATGGATGGTATATTCTGGATGTCCTGGCAAGACTTTCAAATCCACTTCCGGTCAATATATGTATGCCGTGTCTACCCCCCTGAGATGCGGTATTCTGTCCATGGTCAATGGCGAGGCTACAGTGCTGGTGGATGCCAAGATTATGCTTCCTGGAATCAAAATCCACAGTTCCGATTGAGGGCCACTGGTCCAGATGCATCATTACCAATTCATGTGTTCATCACTTTAACACAGGTATGCTTCAAGTGAAGGACGGAAGATTTTTTTCTTAATCCCTTGCACTTCACATCCTTACTGAGTTTATGAACTCATCTAATTTTGTGTTTAGGGTGTGAGTTTCTCTAGAACAGCAGCTGGTTTCAGAAATTACCAATCCAGTCATGATTCAATGATGTTCTACATTGGAATGAGGATTCTAAAAACACGTGGTCGTCGTGCTTCCTACAACATTTACCTACACGAATCAGTTGGTGGGACAGATTATGTCAATTCTCGAGAAATATCATGTGAAATGGTTTTGGATCCTGATCCAAAAGGTTACACAATCGTACCTACAACTATACATCCTGGTGAAGAAGCACCATTTGTTCTCTCTGTTTTCACCAAAGCATCAGTTACCCTGGAAGCTTTGTAATAATCACTGATGGCTTTCAGTCATTTTCTTTGTCCTTTGGGCTGAGAGCGTACATGCTAGATTTTGAGGTGCTTGGGTTGTTTATAGATCATGTACCTCCCAAGGCAGATTTGTTGAACCACAAATCAGTGTACAAAATGACAAGGTAAATTGTGTCGCAAGTTTCATCTATGTCCATCTTGCAATGCATCTTTCTACCCATCTGTTTCCTTTTGTTCTTCCCAGGGCATTTATTAAAACTTTCTACTTTCATCTTGTTTCTTTTTTTCTCTTCTTATATCCATGCTGAGCTACAATTGACTGACCGATCTAAATCTGTGAATTTGGCAGCCTGTGCACGATGTGGTTCTCAGCTGCCAGGATGGCCAGTGACAAAGCAAGCAAGCCATGCGGCTAGTGCATTTTTGGACTTGATTCCTTGTACAAGTTCCAGCACCAAATGAATTTGAATGCACTTGGCTAGACATGAGAGCTTATTGTATTCTATCAGTGTTTCAGACAGGGTCGACTAGGTGGTTAATTGTACATGTGTAGGAATGTAATCTGTAAGAAATATAGGCCTAATCATGTAAATGAAGTGGCGAAAGAAAAAGGTTGAAAAGAAATAGGAAAATAATCACTAACGCTAGTTCTAGGTGAATACTGAAAAGGCATGGTAGCTGGAGAAGGTTTCAGCTGCAGTTTTGACGTACTTTATATTCTGAACTATTTGTCACCTGTAAGAACAGATTACCCCATTTTGCAATATAATCATCATTTGTCACGTGAGTTGGTAATTACCAGTTTCTGTGTTTAATATGTTTCCTTTGCACTGCATTAACTACGATGGCAGTTCAAACTATTATCAGCGAGTCTTTTCTTCTCATCGTTACAGGATCCTTCCTTTTCATATCTGAGATATAATGAGGTATGAAAAAGATAAAACAATTGTAGATAAAGAAATTAAAAACCCTTTTTTATTATTATTATTATTATTGACATACCCAATAACAACTGTCTCCCAGATTTTAAAAAATGTGCTGCCCCTTTTGTATTTGAATCCTGTATCCATGCTAATATTTTCCCTGCAGGAACCCTGAACCTGCCCAGATGTGGCCAGGAGAATATGTTTTTGTTTTGACCTTGTACTCGCCCGTCTGGATAACTGCATGGAAAATCCACAAACAGAGTGAAACAGTATTGTGGTAACACTCATCACTCATCAGTTTCCTGACCAACTTGGAAGTCCTTGTATTCTTTCGAGTGGTGTTCTTCGATCTTGTATAATATCCAACCTGAGGCCAGTATAAATGCAAAAGCAAACTACAACTGCAGAAAACCCGTGAAATGAAAGAAAAGCAAAACAGAAGAATCATAGAAGGCAGACATAAGCATCAATCAATGAAGAAGAAGACATGACAAAAGCTGAGATAAACATAATATTTTATATTCCAAATTTACAAGCCCCTTGCTACAAAAACAGTGTGGAAAGAGACCCCTCTACTGTTCCCTCTTTCTGTTCCTTTATTTTTTTGTGAAAAGGAAAAAAGAAAGGAGGGGAGTGGGAGCTCTGTTTATATTTCTAGCTGTCTTTCCTAACTACTAATGGTCAAAATCACTCATTCCGAGTCACTTTCCATGCTTCCCATTGCCTTCAATCCTCTAGGTCTCTGCATCAAATAAAAACCAATCATGAATTTCGCTAAATCTTGATTATAGCTCATTTATTTTGAATTCAAAATTTAAACCAACTTCCTTAGCTTTCAGTATTTTCTGAGCAACCGACACAATCTTATATATATACCAGTAACTAAAAAACATGACATGGAAGGAAACGAAAGAACAGGTCAGTACCTTTTTGGAAGTCTTCTTCTCCCTCACTTCATACCTCTCTAGACACAAATCTGATAACCATGCACCTGGACTTACCAACTGCAAACACACGAGAACCAACACATACCATCAAGAAAAGCTCCCATCAGAAGAAAAAGTTAACGACTTCCTCTCTATTTTAACAGTCCCCGAATTCCTTTAACAGTGTATATATTGAGGAGACTTACACGTAAAGTTCGTTGAATTAACTTGGCTCTTTTCTTGGGCCTTTGAGGAGGCTTGCACCCTTTCAGAGCCATGAAATCCTCTTCCTTCTCTTTGTTTGACAGTGTTATGAGCAGTCTAGGCCAAACAACCTTGTCTTCCTTGACATTATCCATTAAAGTCTTGCTATTATCATCCAATCCCATTGTCCCCCTTGTTGTGTAGTACCTATCTTCCTTTTCCGGTGATAACACCAATGACTTCCTAGTGTTCGATAACAAATCAGAATTCCTACATCCAACCATAACCCAAAGTAAAATAAGAACTTTTTGACACATTTAGTCAAGAGATATTAAGATTAAATGGGGCAAGAGAGTAAAGTATACTTGTCGATCTACGAACAACAGCAAAAAATACTTTCACAGTTTCGATTTTTCCTAATTTCCTGTATTTTCTAATCAACCAGGTCCGTCATAGATCAGAGAAAACTTCCTTCCTAATTCTCATAAAACAAAAGATCCCAAAACAATAATGACTTATCAAGCAAATGCTATATACAAATAAGCAGATTTGTTCACTTAAGCATGATAAAGAATGAACACTTGCTTCAGTTCCTTGAATAGATACTTACTAGATACAACCAATAATAAATGTATTGGACTCAATTCCTTCATGCATTCTCACAAATACAAAGACTTTGGTAATTCAACTGCGGGATATTTTTGGGACTCTTACTTGATGAGGCGAGAAGGAAAGTCTTTCTCGGTAACGACAGCACGAGAAGTGAGTTTCTTCTTGGGCAAAGAATCATTTAGTTTAGATTTGTTGCCCAAGTTTTGTGTTTTTTTCACTTTCACACATCTAAGCCTCTTTGTACTTCCCCATTGTAACACAAAATCTGTATCTCCAGCTGCTTCACCCTTCTTTTCTTTCTCCATTATCTCTCTTCCTCTATCTAAACAGCAAGAAATTAACCCCACAAACTGTCAGAAGGGTATCTCTCATTACAACTACAGACACACACACAAAAAACCAACTTACAATCAAATAGACATCCTTAGAATCAGTGACAATTTCTATAGGAAATTTGGTTACAGACAAACATAACATTGTATAAAGAGCCAACCAAAAACCCATGCAGAGTTCTAAAACAGCAAATCAAAGAGGAACCAAACAGAAAATACAGAAAACTCAGAGAAAACAAGCTCAACTTGTATAGGAATTAAATAAGATGACTCACCTCGAGATCTCTAGTGACTGCTCGAAATTTTATCCTACTATCCTGCATTTCAAAACAGACAAAAATAATAACGCATCAAAAAAATCAGAAAGGTAACACAACAAGGACCATTTCTCGTTGTTTGTTCGCTGAGAAACCATAGAAACGAAACAATAGAATAAAACTTTTGGAATCCTCCATCACGAAATCTCTTTTCACTTCTCAGCAACGAAACAAAAAGAGAAAGAGTGAAAGATAACAGGGCACTTCATTTCATTACACAGTTCCAGCGGCAGCAGCAGGAGCAGGAGCAAAAACTTGAAGAGTCGTTTCGCTTGTTTGTATGGTCAAAGAGAGAAAAGGAAAACAAAACAAAACTTCCCGAGAAAATTGAGGAAGTGAAAGCTTAGAGGGTTTAGAATTGCGGGTCTGACTCAGATTTTCAATTTAACGGCCAACAAGTTAAAAAATAGGACCTTTCTCTGTTAACTTTCAATTTGATACTCTAGCTCACTTCTCTTTCACTCTGTGTTCCTGTTTCTCTGGCTATTCATGTCTTTTGCCGGTTAATTCGTTTTAGATTATTTTGCTGATATAAAAGTATTTTAAAAAAAATAGAAAAATACTTTAAAAAACAAATACACTTTCAAAATTATTTGTTTTAAAAAAAAAGAGCATCCTCTATCTAGTATCTACTACTTCGTGTGGTTTTTTCTTTTGGTTTGAGCGTGACCGTTGGATGTGAAATGGACGGCCGGAAGACTTTCCCTCCAATGGGGTTGCTTAGCTACTTGAAGATTGGTTTAGGTCTTCTGCGGGACGTGACCTGTATTGTGCATCATCTCCTCTCACGGGAAAAAGCACATGGATCTGGGCAATGACTTGCGATTCCCTGTTCCAATCTATTTTAGCTTCTTGAGTTTGAAGAACAAGATGGATGAGGTCTGGTGTTTTTGAGAAGATGGATACAGGCATATATATATATATATACTGGAGGGAGGCTGAATTTTTCTTCGCTGCTGCTCAATTTCAAAACATAATTTTTATTTATTCACGAAGAATTTAAGCCAGAAATTAAATCAATAAATTTCATTTTCTTAAGATAAGATAAATTAACATATCCTAATCTAAACATGTCATCAATCAATATAGTTAAACGATCGAGTAAGCAAAAGAAGATGAATTTTTTTACTAGCAACACCGATTACAAATGTTCATGGCTACAATATATTTCCTCACAAATACATTATTCTTAGTCATCGAGAATTTTCACGATGAACTGCAGACGAGCACTCGCCATCATCCACTTCATTGCATTCCTCGCAAAGTTACTGAAGAGCTCATATATACTGTATTGATTCTTAATTAGATGGAGTTTTCTTTTCGTCCGGGAGAAGTAAATGAAAGTGGGATATGCTCGCAAGTCCTCGACTGATAATTTCAACCCATCAAGTCTAATATTAGGTGACCTAGCTAGCTCATATATATTGTACAAGGTTTTAACTTGCGATGAAAGTCACATGTTTTCCAAGCACGCATCGTAAAATTCATTCTCTTAAACTATGGAAGCCTCCTATCTATCTCTCAATCTAGCTACCAGGGAAGAGAAGGAGAAGGAGAATCAAAGGTCTTTGACATTGCTTCCTCTCATCACTGATTTGAAAGCAAAAAAGAACGTAACGTTACTCTTGCTCCCATCCAGTAGAATTGATTTGAATATTGAAATTTGAAAAATGAAGAGGCTGGCTCGAAAAGCATTACACTCGGTTGGTATTAGATGGAGATGTTATGTGACCCGCCCGCGTCTTTGACGATGAATTGATGCTTCTCTTTTCAATGCTGCTGGGATTTCCAATCACACACTCTCTATCTATCTATCTATCCATCCATCTTCTTGACTCGTTGCTTTCATTCTTTTTAGGGCAGCACCAGCCAGCAAGCCACAGATCCACCTCCTTCGAATTCATGCCGGTCGCCTTAATCAGATTTTGAAGAGCCCGAGCCTGGAAAGAAACTCACCGAACCTTCCATTGCCAACTGGGCAACTCTACGATAATCATACATTGAAAGCTGTATTTAAGCTATAAGATTTGACGAGCATGGATTTCTTTGCTCATACAGATCCAGTTGTTGTGAGCAAAACATTAAGCAAGAGCATGTGTAATAGGAGTAGGCGTTGATGATCTTGACGGGGTACCAACAAGTTAATTACCCTATTTATATATATATATATATATATATATATATATATATATATATATATATATGTCCGATCGAAGCATTTTCTAACCTCGTACAAACTGATGTGCATATCAGAACAACTTGTTACTCTCATTCCTGGTGGGCATGCCACGGGATGATGAAAATGAATCTAACTAAAATTAATTACATTCATTTTATTTTATTTTAAACCCAGTGTTGTTAAACCTCTATTGCTAAACTTCTAATGTGGGTCATGACAGTTAAATCTGCGTTTAAACCATAACTAACACTGAGGTTAGAGCTCCTTTTTTTAATTTAGTGGACTCTCAGTGGCATATAATTTCCAAAGCTTCCAAAGACGGTTTTAATATTATATGAGCACATTGTTTATTTTTTGATTGTTAGGAAATTATGTGAAGTATTTTTGGTTGAACCAAGTCCATGCAAGACCTGACATGTATGGGTTCTTTTCGACCTAAATATTTTTGTGTATAAATTTAGAAGAAGAAGAAGAAGAAGAAGAAGAAAATTGACCCATCGAGTCCACGGACCCTATATTAGCTTTGATAAAATAAGGCACAGCAGCCGATTTATTTCTATTTATTTTTGCTTCTTTTTTATTAATCTCTAAACTTATTTGTGATTCATTTATTTAATATTTTTTATCAAGATTAAAAAATATATTTTATGTGCTTAATTTTTCAAATGATTTTCCCGGTTCATCTATAGTTTAATTTTTTTTCTGATTAAAAATAAGAAAACTCCATTGATATTCTTTTTGAACAACACCCCATCAATTCATTCATTTGTTTCTGGTAGCCACGGCAATGATTCAAGAGCATGCAATGATGAAAACCATGTGAGCAAGCACATGTTAGGTTTCTCCAATCACCAAGAATTGGAAAGCCTGTTCTCATCTCCTCATGCACTCACTCACAAACGCACATTTCCTACAAAGTTGTTGAAATAATTCACAACCCAACAAACAAGCTTCTAGTTTTAAAATCCTTAGAAAAGAAAAGAAGAATTCTAATGATAGGTATAGGAAAGATGGGGAGCCACGAAAGACAGCTGTACAGCAACCCTGTCTTTGCCACCCTGTTCTCGCTCACCTTCCTCTTTACCCCCTTTATATACACCCACCCTCCCTATCCCTCCAATTCATTTATTTATGTTCTTGCTCTGCTTATTGCCTTGCCTCTCTCCAACTTCTCTCTAGAGAAAACCCTTTCTTCTTTCTTTCTACATCTGTTGATCAAGAAAATGGAGGCAATGAAAATGAAGGTCTTTGTTGTGTTGTTGATGGTGGTCTTGATGGCCTTCTCAGCCATGCAAAAGGCTGCAGCTGCTGATGCACCAGCGCCAAGCCCAACATCTGATGCCACCATCTTTGTTCCCGCATTCTTGGCATCTTTTGCCGCTCTTGCTTTTGGGTTCTTCTTCTGAGCCAACTTACTAGGTGTTATAGCATGGGTTCTCTCATTTCTTTCCCTTCTCATGCTTACAATATGGGAGTGACACGGGAAAGAAGGGGAGGAAATGGGTTGGGATTTTCCCCTTTCTTTCTCTTTTGTATTTATTTATTGTATTGATGATGTACTGGGGGGTGTGATGGATGTCTTTCGATGGCATTCGTGTTGTATTTTTCCTGTACAATTCTTTTTTCATTTATTCATGTATCTTACTTTGGTTTGAGCTTCTCTCACCTGGATTTGTGATTTGTTCTAGTAATAAATCTATTGTTACCTTTTAAAAAAATCTTGCTCCTTGTTTCTACTTCTCCGATGAATTTGATGATCTTTTATCTGCGAGAGTAATCGATGTCCTCAACCACCTGTTCACCTCACAACAAGTTCTCTCGTCGAGGCTTAGAGTCGAGGCTTAGAGGGGTCACCAAGAATAGATTTTTGGTAAAAAAGTGGTTACTATTTGCTAACTCGTGAAGAAATATTGTCCAGAATCAAATGGCCTGGCAGCAATGAAATGCGACCCTAGAAGTTGCAGGGGTTGGATTGCTACAAGAATCTGGCACAGCACAGGCATTTCCATGAAAATATCAATGCTAATGAAGCACCGACTCATTGGAATGAAGCATCGGGCTTCCAAAATCAAATCAAATCAAGCTTTCCCTTTTTCTTACGTGCAAAATCAAACCTTAATTGATAGTGAATAGATGTTGCCTCTTGCCCTGATGTACCATAGCCACACACAAGATATTTTGCCATTTGATAGTGACACATGATTCTTCCTTTGTTCTCATGAACCAACACCACTGATAAAAGTGAGAGTCAGCAAACTTTAGGGATGCCCTGCAATGAGATGCCATCAAAATCCTGCTTCGTATTAAGAAAAAAAAAAACTAGAATTAATTTTATTAACAAGGGCAAGCGATAGTCATTAATGGAAAAACTGTGGTTAATGGAAAGATCACTCATAATTCTGTCACAAAAAAGTTCCCTTGTCAGGCCATCCAATCCCTAAACCTCACCAACAATGTAATGAATTATTAGACTTTTTGACATTTTCTGAAGCAATATTATTAGAATTATGAGTGAGCGGCCAGGGTGGGAGTTAAGAACAGTTGTTGATGTGAATATGTAAAGCACCTTTTCTTGCTGTTGTTGAAAAGGAATTCATTTTTATAGTAAGCTTTCTTGGCCTAACTAGTGGCCTTAATCATAGAAAATTATGCTTGGGGGGGCAATATATTGTTTAGTCATTAATAACTGCTGCCCCATTACAGTTTGTTTCCACATGTATACAGCCACATTAGAGCTCGAAAAATAGCTACGGAGATCTGTTATTAATTTTGATTGACAGGCCGATTATCTATTAATCAATTAGATCAAGAGATAAGATGAGAACAGGAAGCTTGCAAAGGTGACATGTGGAATCTCACATCGTATGTGCTATGCGCACGAGGCCTGTGAAAGTGACCAAATACAGTGCGCCAGGCAGAAGTGGTGGGTTGGGGTAAGCTTTGTCTGGATCTGGACGCCAAGACTTGGCATAAAAAAACATGGGTTCTAGCAGTTAGTGACATCCATGTCCTTTCTTTTTCTTTTCTTGATTTACTTTTTGGCATGTTAGAGAATCCATTTGGTTTAATCATCAGGTATTTCCATGCCAGTTCTCAGGCATTGAAATAAAATCCTGCTGACCTGGTCAGGTTCTCTTCCATATGTGCACTGAAAATTACCAAGAAAGTAGCCAGATCTCCAAGGATCAAGAGTTCACCAACGCTAATCATAGCTGCCCATGCCATCGTATTCCTCCTCCGTTTTTTTTTTTTTTTAATTTATTTATTTATTGTTTTGGGATAGAAAAAACAAGATAAAACATAAAAACAAGTCTCATTTGCCCAAAACTATTCATAAAACTATTTATTTTTATATCTCCGTGTATATTCCTTCAATCAAACACGTTTCTGTTTTTTTCTGTGCGCGCGCGAGCGCTATGAAACACTACCCAGACACAACTTGATAACTCGGCAACCTTCCACTCTGTATTCTTGAAGAGTCTGCTCCCATAATCAATCAACTATAATGAAAATTTCCGAGTAAGTGCTATGTGAGCACGTGCACATATATACAGAAATAATGACGGTGAATAAACGAAGAAAAACTTGTATCTTAGAAGCAGAAATCGATATAGAAAATTGAAATGTGGGATAGATAAATAAGAAAAAGGGTATCTTTTACTAGGGTGGTGGTAGTTGTGTTTCACATCAACAAAATCTACAAACATGCTGTGCCTAGAGAAACAATGAATTGCCTATTCATTTACATTTTTGGCATCTGCTGTCAAAACCTATATCTGTTAGATCTAACTATTTCTTCCCAAACATTTCATTTCTTTCTAGGACTTCAAAAAGGAGGGCTATGAATCAGCAGGCTACAGCTACAATTACATGTTACAGTTTATTGTACATTGGAGCAACAACTCACGGGGCAGGCAGAGTTCTGCTTGAGATTTCTGAATCTTGAACCAAGCAACTTACTTGTCTTATACCTGTGACCGACCAGGCTGTGAAGAGAGCTCTCTATCAGCAAAATGAAGCAGTCTTCTGAGTCTTAAGACCATGTCACAATGAAATGGAAGTGCCGTTCGTCGCTCCAAATATGCTGGGCTCACAGTCATCCATGATAGGGCTTGAAGTTCTGCTGCGATGCTCTCAAGAATTACCTGGGTCCTGATTTCAAGATCTTTACCATCTACACCTAAAGTCCGTCCCCCTTGCTTCATAATCCTTCGAAACATTTTATCTTGTGTCATATTACTGCCTCCATAATAATCAATGAGACTCACAGAAAGAACAGAAGGCCATTCTTCTCCTGAATTGCTCTTGTAATCTCTCCTCATGGAAGGTACAGCTTTTGAAACCACGAAACCAGTGGAGAGCGGAATTGCAGATCCCTTACTATGAAGGAGATGTGCAAGTGGTGGGGATTCAGCAGTGAGGCATGTGGGGTGCTGCAGGGGTGTTGGGGGAAGGAAGCGCATGCTGGGTGATGGAATTAAAATGTATGATGCTGATGTTGAACCGAGAGACTTTACAGGAGTGATACCTTCCAGATAGATTGACGTGCCAACACCACTGCCACTTCCTCCTACACAACTTTTGCTATTAGAACTCACGGCGATATAGTTATGAACTCCAACCCTAATACGTTGGCGTGGTGATGAAGATACACAACAATAAACATATTAAAAGCCCACATTATGTTGCCACTTTGCTCAATTATTGGAAATATTTTTCCTTTCCTGGACATGCATGTACAATTACACAAGCAAGCATAATTCGTAACCTTTACGAACATGTGAAATAGTTTTGGTGTGGCCTGTTTAGAGTTGGATATATTTTGGCACATAAGATCATATCCATGTAATCAGTTATGTTGAGATTTCTTGGAACATCGTTTCCTCCACTAAGTCTATGCCAGGGTTATAGTCCATCTACATCCAAGAAAACGAGACTAGTGGTAAAATGCAGCTACTGTAGCATCATGACATCAAACCAGGTGCAGCGAATAATAGATGAAGAATGTGACCTTTCTTTAACAAGAGTATCAAATGTTTTTAATATGAATACACCGAGGGGGAATAAAGAATGAGAATGAAGGAGAGAACATCAACTTACCAGGAGATGGTGTATCAGCCTGAAGCAATAGATGTAAAGAATGGTCCATTGAAATTGTAACAAAACTGATGCTCTGCATCCACTGAAGCATCCCCCTTGAGTTGTCAGCTGCAGCGTGCCCACCCATAAGCTGCTTTCTTGAAGAAGTTTGCCCCAAACCACCCTTCATATAGCCAGATACTTTTGAGTGAGGGCTATACAATGGACTAGGTGAGGAAGGCAGGGTTCTTTCTTGAATTAAACTCATCTCCTGTTGCTGCAAGGAAGCCCCATTAGTGCTTGCAGCCATCCCATCAGGAATTGACCGCCTTAGTTGCAGTGGCCATTTTTTCACCTCAGAGCCCCCAACTGAATAAATGGCTTTCTGCCACTCTGTTTAATCACACAGTAGAAGAAAAATAACAAAAAGTTAATGCCAAAATAACAGAACAAAAATAGAGGTCAAAAGTCTTAATCACAACATCAAAAATCCTTCAATCAGCAGGCTAAATGGTTGCAGGCAACTGATAAATTACTGGTAACTTAGCAAAAGGTTCCAAATACACTAAAGTAACTTAGCAAAAGGTTCCAAAAATATAGTTCAAAAGTCCTAATCACACATCACAAATCCTTCAATCAACAGGCTAAATGGATAATAGTTGCAGCAACTGATAAATTACTGGTAACTTAGCAAAAGGTTCCAAATACACTAAACCATATAAAGGCACCCCAAGACTGCAGCAAAACTTCCATTACTGGTGATTGGTAAGAAAATCACAATGGAAGACATCTTTTATTTAAACTGGATTCATAAATTTACTTGTTGCACAAATACAATAAAATAGTTGTGAAGCAGCCATTCTAAATAGTGAGAGCAGACAGGAACACCTTAAACATGACAAGGCAATTGATCGTAAACATCAAATAGAGAGCAATGGAGGACTTTTATGAAAGAAACTTATATACCTATGTACTCAAGCTCAAAGAAGTTTCCAATTCGAGTGATCACAAAATCTCTAGGCTTTACACCACCAGTGTCAGGAGAGGAGCAAGCCTGAAGTATCTGACATCCTTGCTGCAAAATTTGTACAAAAAGGCATTGCAAACCTTTTGTATCCTGGCGACTACTAATTCCACCAAAAGGAAATATATGGCTGTCAAGCAATTCTCCTCTTGCATCTGTCCAGATGCAAACAAGCCAACGCCAGTCCTCTGTCCATCCATAGCAGCAATGCAAGCTTGGAAGAGACTTTTGATAACTAGATCCATATCCATCAGGCTCAGATCCATCATGTTGAGAGCTAGATCCAGAGTCCACACTCCCTGCTGCGCTTGCACTTTGCATGAAGCTTCCACCAGTATCATCAGATTGCAGTTTTGAAGATTCAGAGACTATATTACCAGTAATTGTAGGTGTGACTGCATGGTCCAGAGATCCAGGCTCTGAAAGAATAAAAAGTGGTTCAAACATGTAGCGGATTTCATCATGAAGAGAAAAATCTCCATTTCGGTTTGGATCATAGGTCAAGCCTCCAGGCCTTGCTGTTTGCCAGGAGTTATCCCAAGTGCCAGATCTCAATCTAGAATCAATGTCAGTCTCTCTTGGTACTGAATTCCACATTGCTGGAACGGAACTCATTTGTGTTAATACTGAATGAGATCTACTTGGCATTGATGCCTGAGCATCATTGGAAGAGCCTTTTGAAATTCGTCGGGCCTTATTGTATACAGTGAAAGCAGTCTCCTTAAGAATGATGAGCTCATTAAGAGCTGGACTAGTGACCCTAAAAATGGCATCAACTGTCACAATTTGCAATACCAATTTAGGAATGCTAAACCCAGAAAGTACTAGAACATTTGATGCTGACGCTTCATCCACAGCTGCCAAGCTGCTTAGTGCTTTGCCGACCTGACCCAGCAACATAGACCTCCTCTCTCTATTTGCTGGGGGAATGATTGACCCAATAGAAACAGAGGATTCAATGAGAGTTTGTAGAACTGCAGCAGGTTCAGGAAAGGGGCACACCACATAGATAACCTAGATACCAAGAACCATCAGAGATGTATTCAGTTACACAATAGTTAAAAAAAGTTAAGTGCTTGGCACAAGATGCAGGCATACAGACTTTGGTTGCGAAAAAAAATATATATCATTGCCAAATCAAGAAACATGAGCACATCATAAACATTACACAGCACAATTTGAGTTCAACAGCTTCGGGAGTTCAAAACTAGCAGGCAGAAACAATAAACCCATCCAGAGATTACCCGAAAGCACATAAAGAAAGTGATTTTAGGAAGTAATAAAGAAAATGATTTTGGGAATTAATTTCCAAATATAACAGGAGTTCACAAGTAAAATCAAAATCAAAAGATACTGATCATCCATCAAACACGGAGAACATGTCATTAATAGTGGTGGCTAAAAGTTAAAGAATTGGAGAGAGAAAATGCCACACTACAAATGCCATTTTGGAATACAAGAAGCAAACCAATCGGAGAGAAAAAATCACCCATCATTCTTCATTTAAGGAAAATAGAACTTGCTACTTACCATACAAGGGCTGCTATTGCCTTCTTTTGGGTTTGTGTTCAAGGATGGACCAATTTTCAAAGCCTTGACAGCCTTCGAAAGAGACTTAAGATAGCTTGCCAGGTCCCAGCCATTGGAGAGCGAGAGAAAATAATCGCTTATCGATCCAACAAGGGAAGCATTACTGCTTTCTATCTTCATTGACTGAGGGCAATCAAGGAGTACAAAACCAGAAGACAAAGATTTCCCCGCATCCATCTCCATTTGGTTTCCCAAACTCTGAGGTGAATGAGTTCCCAGTTTACACGTCTCATAGACTGAAGCATTAAAAAAACATTCATAAGACTGAACCAATTTACATGATGACATGGAGTCATTGAACTCAAATAAATTACTCAAATAGCACATGCATGCGAAAAACACATGATTGCACTCACATTGATTAGCCTAGGAAATTTTCATGAATAACATGATATACAAATTAAACATAGAAACATGAGCAGAATGAAGAAGTCAATAAAAGAGGCTTTTCCCCCACAGGGATAAAAACTCTTTAACAAAAGAAAAATCACTTCCCTAAAAGACTGGGATAACAAAATTTTATCCAGCACGATACTCATCTGGGTGTTAAAAAATCTTAAATCAAACCTAGAAATTACTTTTTTCCTCCACAAGAAAAGTATGTGGGATCCTTTCCCTCAAATTGGAATGGTTGGGTTAATTTTTTGAACAGGCCACAGTTTATAGACACATTGACAGTGAAAGAATATAAAACGACACTCACCAGTTCCAAGTTGTTGGAAAAAATCTGCAGCAGCAGATGTCAGGGGATCGATGTCTGGACACACAACACAATAAGTTACCTGCAAAAGTTAATGAACAATAAAGTTTCAGTGTCATCAAAAATGGACACAACAAAAAATCTCCTCAAGAAACAAACAAAACAGGGATGCAAAACAGACAGCAAGAGTATCCTAAGAAAGCACTGGTTTCAAGGATCTTACTGGTTTTGGTGAAGCATATGGTTCAAAAGGAGCCTTTTCCCAGAGTTGTAAAGAGCTTGCCGATGTCTTAAGCCAATCGTCCTGGTACCTATTTGACAAAAAAAATCATTTGCACATTTCATACACAGTGATACCCAATAATAAAGCTAACAGAAAAAAAGAATTCATAGAGTTATCAAATAATGGGGGGTAAGGCTTGGTCTACTTGAGTTATCTACACAAAAAGAGAAAGCAACATTATGTCTGGAAGTCTCTAAGGTTATAGTTGGCAGTGAGATCTGCAGGATATCCTCTTATACTTTATAAAGTGTTACAAACATCATGACAAATTCTTTGATTTATTTGATACACAGATTCATAGACAAACCAGAGAAACACAACAAGGAATTTGATGAACTCAAAAAGTTTTGAGATCCACATTCTTCCCCATATCTGATTTTTGAATAAAGTAAGCATTTTCTTAGCAATCAGCTTCGCATTCACCAAAAAAGAGGAAATACAATGCTCATCTACAGATGTTAAATTTCTTTCTTAATTTATCAAGTGTTGACATGAAAACAAAACCAGTTATGATACATACCCAACAAGAATTGCAGGCAACGGAAGAACAAAAACAGATGGCTTCATCCTGGGAAGCAGCTCTGGCTCTATTTCCTGGTTTGATTTCCTTTGGGATATCTCATCTGCTTTAGCTCCATCTGGCGTACTAGATGCTGCAGCAATTAAGAAACTGTAAAGTACCTGTACATTCAAAAATCCAACATGCACACAAACAAGCGTGTGAACACAGCATTACCATACCTTTGAGGGAAGATGATCCAGCAGCAGAATTGAGGGCTGGGCTCATTGGTTCTCCAACAGACAGTGTAACAGTGCTTGAAGAATCTTTGCATTCACTTAAAGTGGACTCCCCAGAGGATCCATCACATGTGGTTGCTCCATCACCTGAATGAATGTTGCCTTTGCACCAATCAATGACACATAAAGGACCTTCCAAATTCCCAAATGCAGATTTTAAGGCTATTTTAATTTCAGACTGCAGTAAGGTGGTCACTGCAGAAGTATGAATCTGAGGAAGAGGAAGAGGTTCTCATCACAATACAGTAAAGATGAGTAGATGCAGAATTATGTTAAGTGTTTGAATATTATCCCACAATAAATCATCCTTATGAAAAATGAATGCTTACATCAGCAGAAAGTGGGTCTACTAGTTCCACACCAGCAATGTCCAGAGAATGACAAGAAGCCAAAGTCCCTCCACAACCTGCATGGATCATGGAAGGCCCACAAGAAAACCCACGCCTCCAATGTTCTTGCAATGCAAGCCAGCCATACGGACCGTCACCACAATCAGCATCCAGAGCCACATCAACAAAGGAAGTAGCTTGTTGGACTAGCAATGACATGCCATCCAAAAGCTCCTGCAGTGGCTGCTGCCTTTGCCTATATGAGAGAATTCCTTCTTCGCTGAATGAATGGTGTGGTAAGGATGCACTAACTTCAATATTTGATGAACTAGTATGTTTTGTTAATTTAGGAACTCCAACAGGGCGCCAAACACCTACAGGTGAATTGAGATGCCCATCTAGTACTCCACCGTCCATATCCCCAACTATTCTAACTGGTATAGATTCTTTTTTCTTCACTTCATGCCTGCCAGATATGCTGTCTGTCATGGTACTTGCATCACCATGCACCTGATTCAAACCAGTGCTTCCAGTTAACCTATGCAAATTTACAGATGTAGGGTTACCAGGAGACAGCAGCGTGTGCCGCATCCTACACATGGAAGCTTGAAACATAATGCATTCTACTTCAGTTGCCAGAACAGTCTTCATTGAAAATAAGAAACTTTCTGCTCCTAGTGTGCCATCACTCATTTTCCTCTGGACAGATTTGACAGTATTTGAGGAATTGGAAGTCAATAATGGAGATGGCACCATCACCTCACTTGCAGGACGGCTTTCATTAGATGTGAATGTTCTTCTATCAAATGGTACTTTCCCACCTTCCACAAGAGTGTAATATTTCTTTGTGTCATTCCTTCCAGGACCTGTTTTCAGATTCACCTGTATGCCATTTTTCTCATTTGATCCTTCAAAGCAGGGAGAAGATGGTGGTGTTGCACCATATGCATAATTATTTGAACTCGAATTTGAGCTCTCCACTTGGCGAGATTTTGGACAATATGGACTCCTGAAAATCGATGAGGAGAATTCGCTTGTAGGGGTTTCAACTGCTCCATATTCTGGGGCAAAGGTCATCAAAGCTTCGGCTTTCATTAAGTGATCAAACTCGCCTGAAGAAGATGATGGAGTGTAGTTCACTGGAATTAATGCCAGAGTACCATGTGTGGCTTCTTGGCTTTTGCTGACACTTTCATCTATGACTACTGCAGGAGACGAATTAAAACTTTCAAAAGATGGAAAAGCTACTGGCGGAAGCATCTGATCCACAACATCCATTACCCCAATAGGACTGTTAGCAACTTCACCACAATCTGGACCAGAAAACATAAGAGCCTGCGACTCTGCTGTTCCAGGAGGCTTCACAAAACAAAGGGAAAAGCTTAAAACTTAATTTTGTTTAATTACAGATAGTCTATAAAGCAATTATAGACCTTCCAAGCTCCTAGGGGGAAACAATTGTTAAGAAACATCAGCAAAACATCTAGATTCTAGTGCTATTCAGATAAGAGTTTCTACATCAAGGTCTATCAGATGAAAGAGATGTCTTCCAGATTCATAGGGACAAATAACTAATAGTTATTGAGCGTCATATATTCCCATGTCACAGAATGTTTTTCCATTGACAAATATGCAAATCTTATACATTCATTTCATCAGATAAACAATCAAAATCTGCATGCACTGGCACAAGCATGCATCCAAATGAATATCTCCCATATGGTGCACTGTGCTATGCTTGCAGTTGTATAAGAGATTACCTCTCCAAAAGGCAGATCATCATTCTCAAAGAAGTCCCCAAAATCACCAAATTCAGAGAGAAGAGCCTGGATATCCATGCCCGCACCTCTGTCATCATCCCAATCCCATCGAGATCCAATCTGATCATTTGCAATTCCTGTAATAGCTGAGTCATTAACTTCGACTGAACCAAAATCTTGCATATTAGCATTTTTAACCATGCCCATTTGACCAAATGGCTCAATCATCCCTGTTCTAGGACGCTTAGAACCCTGCATAAGAAATTCCAGCAAAATCATCAGTCTGAATCCCAAAAAATGCCTAAAATGAAAATATACAAAGACAAGCGATGTTCCCATTCATCATCCATAAAGACAATTTTCTAGTATCCCTTAATAAAAATTGTCACTAGACAATTTTCTAGTGACAACCCATTTGAACTATGTCCAGAAAATCATGAAAAGGAAACTCACCCTACCTAATAAAAATTGCAAGGCAACAGCATCAAAGGCTCATACCTAGATCATATTGACGAGACATCTATGAATGAAATGAACATAATCACCTAGAACTTCTGGTGAGGAGTCATTAAGTGCAGTTATAGTCAACAAAAAGAAGCCCAGCTTCTTTATCTCTACAGGATAAAACTCAGTAAAGAACATATATTGTACAAGAGGAGATGACATGAGAGTCAATTATAAGAGCAAGCTAGCAAGCATACCATGGAAGAGCACTCAGAACCCTCAGTTTAGGTAATTTATAGTTTAGTTGTTGAGGAAAATGAGGCGACAATATCAAATGTTCACACCTAGATCATATTGAGGGGACCTTTAGGAATGGAAATCTTTAATATCGATCAAAACAGTAGAAATCATACAGAAATCCCTGCTAGAGGCCACAGGCAACACAACAGCAGTAACATGTCTAGTCTTCCCTAGTCTCTTACCACTTTAGAACTGGTTTGACATTGGGCAGACATGTATTTAGGCAGAATCATGGATTGTTAAGATTGCTCAAGTACCATAAAGGTCCTAAACATTCCTTTTGGAAATCACAAAAGATATAAGAATAAGATCAAAAATCAAGGATTTTGTGATCAGAATGACTAGTAATTTGCATCTATTAACGAAACACAATAAAAGAATGAAACAACAAAATAATCTAACTCTATTTAGTACTCTTAATAAGTATAATTTTGCTGGATTGCAGTATAAGTGCACATGTGTGTCAATACATCCTGCTTACAGTATGCCTGTTGGACAGTTTCTAAAACGAACCAACAATTGATCTACTTTGCTAAATTCAGCAATGTAAAGAATACACTGATCTATGCGGCGACTCTTTTTCTTCAAGAAACAATTGCCATATAGGAGTTACTAAAAGGCATTGTCTTGTAAAATATTAGGCCAACGAAGTATAGTACTTGAGGCTTCTATGAGATTTCTATATTCCAATTGTTTATTTATTTAGATTATGTAACAAGAAAGTCTCAATCCCAAACTACATAGGGTCACTTTATGGATCTGTTGGCGCGTATACAATTCCATCTAGTGTATGCCCACTTATTTTAAAAATCCCAAGTAGACAAGATAAAACCAAAAAGGTAAGAGATGCTTGTCCCTTAGATAAAATAAAAGGCAAAAGATGCTTGAGCATTTCATTATATTTAGACTTTTGTAAGCTTTAGTATCTACAACACCATCTTAATCTTCAGCTCAAACATAGGTATCCTTGTCTACAGATAATGAATAATTCAAGGATTGTAATAATTCAAGGATTGTAAGAGTCAAAACTATGAATGTGGATAAAATGGAGTACCAATTTGAGGACATCATTTTCCATCTGATCATTGGAAGATAAACCAGATTGTCTGCATGACAATGAATCAGCATCAGCCTCAAGCTCACCGGTGGTCATCTTGTAATCACTGTCACTAGAACCGCTGCTTATGGAGCTGATGCTGCTACTATTACTATTGCTACTGCTGTTATATCCGTGCTGCATACGTCCTACATTAGATTCAATCCAAGATCCTTCCAGAAAATCTGTATCACCACCACTGAAGAAAGAAGAAAAATGTAAGCGCCAAAATGAAGATTCAAGACAAACTCTCAACATTGATAGTTAATCATGACACTTAGCGTGACCATTAAAAGATCTCATGCGTACTCCCTCTGCTCCATAATTCCTGTAAGGAGTTCTTTTCTTTTCCAGAACTATTTTATCAATTATTGAAGCAGAGAAATTAAAAAAAAAACAGAGAGAGAGAAGTTAATATAATTTTAAAAAAATTATTCACATTGATGACAAGAACTTAAGAATAAGGGTGTGCTCGGTCCATAATTATGGAATAGGTGGTATCTATCCAAGTCTTGCTTGTTCTGCTAAACCATATTTAACCTAATCACCTTTTGCCAAAGGGAATTTGCTTCCATGGGAATTACCATAACCATTTCCCACCAAAACAGTAGTTTAGAACAATTCCTCATTCACATTTCCAACCTCAAACAACCTCCAAACAAGCAAAATGAAATTTAGTTATTGAATGTTTTGTTAAACAATGACCTGTATATAGTGGGAATTTCACTGTTATAAAGGTGTTTTCTCAAATGACAACCATAAATTACATACTGTTTGCGGCTGTTAACAGTTTTATATACAGTCTACCAACAGTTTGAATATCTCATTTCTTTCATACTCCAAGTTTTCACACTTTTCTAAGCACCCAATGGTATCCCCACCACCATTTCTACAATTCAATTTCATTTTTTCCCATCATTTTCACCTAGATCAAGCATGAAACTCCAAACATTTCCTTCAAAAGATCCAACTATCTTCTTTTTTTTTTTAAGATCTGAGGTAAATATCTCAATAAAAGGAATGTTTTGTACATGGATATTTTATGACATCGAGGCAAATAGTATTTTTTATGATATGTAACCCGTCAAAGTGTTGCTCGAGCTCATCAAGATACAATATTAAAATACTTGTGTTACTAAAAAATTGCTAAAAGTTTCTAATGATGCACAACGAAGGTGGCCAAGACAATCATGGTGTAACTGGAACCATGATTTAAAAGCATGGCAAACACAAGTTAAGTTGGCACATACATGACTGAAAAAACCTGAGTACGTATTATCAAATGATAAAGCATGTGGCGGACTAGATTTATAAACTCACTAAAAAGATTGAGAGCTTTAACAGCATAATTTCTCAAGTAAAGTAGCATCAGTAATTTTATTTGAAAAGCATGACCATAACTAACCAATGCATAAAGAATGATGAACCAGGCAGTGATGGCCCTATCCAATTTTGCAGCCAGAATCTGCAAGTACAAAACCAATTTTAGCTTAAGCCACATATAACAATATTCATGAACAAAAAGAAATAAGTTTATTGATCATCCCAACTCTGAAACTATAGAATAAAAAAGTATACCCAGAACATTGAAAAGTATAACCCTCCCTCCAACCTAGAAAATAATCAGCACAGAATTCAATTTACCTTTTCAAAGATGACCTAGCAAAAGATTTTTGTAAGACTGGAACAACAACTGCTTCAGCAGGATAAATAAATGCTTTCTCATGAGCTGATAAGTGATCTGGCGATACCTTCTGATCACCTCTCCTTGCTGCAATAGATTCTGCAATATAATTCTTGGATGAATTCTTAGTTGACTGTGAGTTTGTTTGCAATGCCTTGTCACTCTCAGACCTTGGGCAGCCTAGTGTAATTTCAACATAGCAATTTTGCCCCCTCGGCTGACAGCCAGGTCCTTGAGAAACATGATATGGCAGGCCAATATATCCATCTACTGTCCTAAACTTGCCAGAACTGTTGAGGAAAGCATGAGTTAGCAATGGAAAATATTAACCCAGACTCCAAAAGAAAAAGAACTGTGAACATGCAGATTTCTACAAAAAAAAAAAACAACATAAAATTACCTCAAATACACTTGCTTGACAAGATCATTAGGACAACATCCTGTCAGCGAACCACGAATTCCATGAGGAGAAGCAATCACTACAAGAAGAAAACATAAAGCACAAATTAGAGATCCTGATACATAAAAGATGCACATAATTTCCATTGTCACATGACAAGCAATCTAGCTATTCATAAAGAAAGTGAAAAAACAGCCCACCAATGGTAGGTGGTTTCTGGGATGAGGAACATTTTACAGGTTAAGCAAATGTGGCACAACCCTGAATACAAAGAACAAAATTGCTTGAATGCTGAAAATGCTAAAACCTTAGATGGGCATCCTTCATATGCCTCCATGATACAAATTCAAACGTACCAATTTGCTCATGCATCAACAAACTACCTTCTCTACACTCTACAATGAAAAGTGATATCAGCTTGAGTCAGAGTCAGTTGCACCTTATTTTTATTTACATTTCCTTCCAGTGATTACTTTGTCTTATAACTATCATAAAGTTGTCATTCAAGTTCAAGCTCAGACAAAACATTTTTTCTTTTATGTTTCTCAAAACACATCCACATGTTAAGACACTCTTTTTCATAGATGTCCAGATTCCGACACCATCCAGAAGCTATGATTCAAGAATGACAAACTCAACTAGATGGGGTGTTTCTTATCTTACTATACTCATGTTAACTTGCAAAACCCTTGAGTGTATCTCCGGAGCAAGTGTAAATTCAAAGAGACTGCAACATAACGCAAAAAAAAAAAAAAAAGGCTGCTTAAAGCTCAAATCCTAAACAATAGAGTTGGGGGGGTTGAATTTGGTTCTGTAATCACCATGAAGAGGTCCTAATATTCTTGTAAAATATGGATGAGATCATTCCTAAGAAATCCCAACATATAACATTCACCAACCTGGAAGCCTAAAACTGGAATTTGTAGAAGAATGTTTTAACACTCTTTCCACATCACCATTTGAAAGTGCTCGGATATGCCTGAAAACAAATAAAGACAAGTTATTTAAACACATACATTGGGGAAAGTTAGTGATGCAATAATCATAACTAGAAACAAACTATGAAATTTCACCAACTTTGCTGATATTATCACGTGCACAAAGATCGCTTCTTCAGAGGCAGAAAAGATGAACTCAACTGTGGGCTGTCCTTTACTGCAAAACACCCACCCAAAAAAAAAAACTGCTGAATACAAGCAAACAATGTAATTAAAAAGAAACATAAGTTCGACTGTATAACACAATATTACACCTTTTTATTTGGTCATGAACTGGATTGAAAATGAATGATAATTAGGAAAAAGAAACATCAAGGACCAAAAAAATGCAGAAGCCATAAAATCATTAAGTTGTTCGATATCATGATTTTGGTGATGAAAATCATCAACATTATAATATTATTACAACTAATCAAGAAATAATTATGCTCAACCTGGAAAGTCCTTCACTTTGAGATGGATGGTACTTTAAAAACACATCTCCAAACCTCATGTATGAATGCCCGGCCAACGCTCTGTAAATATCAACATAATTTTAGTTAAAATAATTCAAAGAGAAAATATGATGAATGGGGAAAGTAAGATAAGTTTACCTCTCTATGTAATTCCTCAAAGACTGAGAAAGGGCTGCTGCAACCTCTTCAGAGTCCCCAGGAGCCACCCAAATTCCAGATGCAACAACTACAAAAGAAAGATACAAAGGAATAAGACATATAATGATTAAATTATATACCATTAATGCAAATTCCATAAAAAGTTGCAAAAAGCAAACAACAAAGATGGAGAAAGTACAATTGGGTGATGAAGATAGAATATGAATTTCAGAAAAATATAAATAAAGGGAATGGCAGCGGCAGAGACTCGAATAAATTTTACCTCTTAATCTAGACACTGCAGCTTGAGCCTTATCAACAACAGATGAATAACGTCCAGGAAGGAAAAGCCAGAGCTTTATTTTCTCATCTGTTAGGCAGTTATGTAGTCAACATAGTTCAGAACTCAAGCACAACATAACCCATGCATAATCACATTATCAGATGCATTTGTTTGTTCTTCTCCTTCCTACATGGGAGTAAGGACCATGTGGTTGGTAGATGGCCAATGATTGTAATTCTTACCAGGATTATGTAGACCTTGTGATGGGTCCCAAGGTCCAACAAAGGAATTGCTCCAAGTGCTTAGAAATCCCTCCTCCTGCAACTGCAAATGAGCCAAAAGCACGAGACATGTGGCAACATCTTTCTGCTCTACTTTCACACTGTCCAACCATAAGAAAATCTGTTAGTGGTTTTTAAGCACAAGACTGGGAGTACAATTCCCAATATTTTTTATGGCCTTGAGTTCAAATCACAGGCAATGATAAGGGATGCAAATGATTCTTGCCTCTTATCAGGTAAAGAGTTCAAATCAGATTCATTTGGGAGAAACTGGAACCATGATATATGATGAAGACCACCCTGTAGAAATGGTTGATAAAGTTAAAAAAGGGAAATGGAGCAAAAGTAGGGGTAGATATTAATAAAATACTCAAAGATGACATGCTTAAAAACTAGATATCCAGTTCATGTTGTTATAATATGGAACTCAAGTTCTGTGGGAAACTTCATCAGGAATTCAGGCAGAATAAAATCTTATATTTATGAGAACATTACATGCAAGAGCAAATGCGACCCCAGCTAAAAAGAAAAAAGCAATAACAAAGATTGAAACTAATAAGAAAAAAAAAGTCACTTTAAAGTAGTTGTTAGCCAAACACTTGCCAAGAGTTTTTGATATTTTACTACCGTTCAGGGAAAATAAGCCTTCCATAAGAGAATCAACACAAATTAAGAACAGAAGGGAAAACAGATAATCTATTCTCTTGCACTACTCTGTGGCATGAAGCTGTAGAATAGCCAGGTAGGGTATGCTTCATCTCCAAAAAGCATTCAGATTGTCCCACTAACCGAGAAGAGTTGTTATTAATGCATGAAGAGGATTTTGAGAGAGTGGAGTGAAGTAAGATTCTTTGTAATTGCTTGAGATGTGCAAAGGTTTAGCATATTTGAAGGGAGTGTAATTTCAGATCTTTCAGTACCGCCGCTTACTTAAGGATAAAAGAGGTTTGGTTGGCATCTCTTAAGCATTCCGCCAAGGGCATCATTGCAGGAGTATCTTTAGTTGACATGCAATTCTTGTTTTACATTGTTAAGTTTTTTAGTCTCCATAAGGATGCCTCATTTTCCACCCCGCATCATGTTTCTTTTCTCTCTTAACAAAATCCCTCATGATCACTAGCCAGAAAAAAATCACATCCTGAAGAACATAATTCTACCTTCCTAAACCAGTTACTAAACCACAAAACCTAACACCCACTAACCAACCACCACCACGATCTTAATAACCAACTCCATATTTAACAATCCATTCATGTAAAGCAGTTTACTTTGAAACTAAGCAAGTAATACACCATGAGCGACACAAATCACATACTAAATTCAATGCCACATGACTTTTCAGTTAGTTCTGTCAGAAACCTTAAATCCTCGATCTGATCATACTATCAGCTTAAAAATAACATCCTACAGCAAACAATCAAACTCGAAAATCTAATACATAAACTAACACACACAATCTTCAATAACATCAACCCCAGCATATCCCTCAATAAACTTAAAATTCAATTACTCATCCTCGCATAAGTTCCAAACAACCGCATCACCAACAATGTTTATATCAATATAATAACATACAATTCATTAGCTAACTACGACTAGACAATCAAGTATTCAATGTTAAATATGTAAATAATAACAGAACTGAAGAAGTAAAAAAGAAAAGAAAAATACTTACAATTTTGAATACATTGGTCCACATTTTTTTTCTTTCTTAGCTCCAAAAAAATGAAAAAAATAAATAAAAAGCTTCACTCTCCAAGGCAAGCACAAACACACGCATATATATCCAGCCTGCAAGAAATCAAAGAGCAACACTTAAGCAGTGAAGTGCTTGGTATCGATAGCTATGACAATTCGCACAAATCGACGCCGTTTAGTGATATTTGAAAAGGAAAAACCCTAATTAACAGATTCGGAAGAAAGAAACGTAAGGGAATTTGACCTGTCCACGTAAATCACCAAACAGAAAATAAAAAATAGGAACGAGAGATGGAGAGATTTGGCTGGCTCACCTTATGAGGAAGAAGAAGAAGAAGAAGCTGATGAGATAATTAATTATTAATAATAATAATTCAGTAAATATATAAAAATTGAAGCTTTATGGAAGATTTTTGCAGAGTTTGGATTCTTCACCAGCCAAAGCCAGCAAGCCAGGTGCGTACGCTCCGTGTGAAACCACTGTTGGGACTCACTCACGAGGAGATGCTGACTATGTTTTCTTATGACGGTTTTCAAGGGATAAATACACACCAGTCCTCCGACTATTATTAATGTCTCGATCAGGTTAACTTTCTTAATTAAAGCAATTTAGGCATTATCATTTGTCAAGATCTAGAACTTATTTAAGCCCACTACTGCCTTGCCTCTTGCATCACAGTCCTTTTCCTGCCAATTTTACTTGCCGATTACTTTTCAAACATCAAGTTATTGATTTAGGACCAAAATGAATATTGGGTAATACATTAAGGATTGCTTGCTTGCGATTCCACATATTTTCCCTTTTGTCTTCCAAGCATCAATCGAAGTCCATCATCCGCTTTCAGGTTCGAAAAACAAACACAAATATCTATAGAGAAGCTTAAAAGAACAGAGAAAAACAAAAAAGATGCGAGCTTTACTGCAACTTAGCAAGAGAATCTTCTCTTCCTCCTCCTACTCCTCTCTTACTTCTTCTAGAACTTTCGCTACACACAGTCTATTCTCACCTGACTGCAACGGTGCTGCCATCACCACCAACGGCAATGTTTACGCCAGGCCTTGGTTAGCAATCCAACACCGCGGTGTTAAAGTCAATGCTATTCATGTAAAGTTCCAGTCTTTTATATTTAAAAATTATTAGTGATATTATGAGACAATAATTAAAAAAAAAATCTCATTTTTGTATTGCAGTTAAGACCTGGAAATGTAATTGAAAAATCAGGTAAGTTTTGTGAATTTTATATGAATATGGTTATTTTTATTTATTTATTTATTTTGGATTGTTGTTTTTGGATATGACTCACTAAAGGTTTTGCCTTTGTTACTGTAAATTTGGTGAATACATATAAGGAAGAATTTTTGAGGTAATCGAATTTTAATATGTTTGCTTTAATGGATTATTGTGTGATTTCAATTGGATTTTACGATAATGGAAGTTGATTGATTTAGGTGGTGGATGCGGAGCATAAACAACGAGGAAGAGGAGGAGCGATTTTGACGGTATTATTATTATTATTATTATCAATTTTTAACTCTAATTATCATAACATTCTTCATCGTTTGATAATAAGCAAAATTATTTTATATAATGAATGCTGCATTCCAAGTATTGCTTTTGGATTTTCTTAAGGGTTTATTACATGTAGTATTTTGCGGATTCACACAATAGCATGGAGTTGAGCTTGAACGTTTGGTTCATGGATTTTATGGGTTTATTCGACAGCTAAAACCTTTAAAAGTCTAAATGTTTAAATTAGTTGACGGGAATTTAAACATTGCTTAGTTTTATTTGCATGCTATTGTGATCACGCTTGGAGAGATAAGATACATTTCTATGTTAGTTATGTCAGTGAATTGCTGCATATTTTTGGTTTGTCTGGCTTACAGAGTGGCTGGCTGTGTCAGAAATTATACTTTTGCACCTAACAAGTTAATTCTTAATAACCAATTCATTTGAATTTATTTTGTTCATATCTATGAATGTGAAATGATTGGATTGTAAATAAAAGGCATCGCTAATCTTGGTTGAGTTTTCTGAATTAATTGCATTTGTTTTTATTTTCTATTTTTTCCATAGTTGGAGCTTCGAGATGTTGACAGTGGAAACAAGCAAACCTTACGCTTTGGTGCAGAGGAGGCTGTTGAAAGCATGTTTATCAACTTTAAATTCTTGACCCCTATGTTAGATGATGCATTTTTGTACATATTGAAATATAAGGCATTGACATCCACTCTTTTACATGGTCAAATGGATGGCAAAAAAAAAAAAATTCCTACCTAAATTGTTAGTAGTGGGTTGGTGCTCTATATCAGGCATTGTTTGCTTCAGCTATTCTAAGGGTTGCAAGTCAGAAATTAATGTTTAACACCCCAGAACAGTGAAGGCAGTTGAAATAACCTCTTGGATATGCTGGAAAAATTATCAGTTTTGAATGAAACTTGAACACGTAGATTTGGTGTTTTCTCATTTGTATTTCATAACTGTATGATTTTACCCAACAAATGTATTGTTAGTGTAGGCGATTTTTTACTTTAAGCATTAAATCATTTGGAATCATTTTATTTTGAAGGGTCAAAAGTTTATTCAACAGTTTTCCATTTCAAGGTGTTATTCTTATATTGAAATCTAGAATAATTCTATTTAACTTGCTTTAGGGGTTTTTGTTGAGGAGAGGTCTTTCACATGTTTGTACACAGAACATGAATCAGTATATCTAATAGAGTAAGTAATATCATCGCCTCTCCCTGCTACCAGGACAGGCTATTCCTTTCTTCTGAAATATCTTTTGTTTTAGTCATGGATTATATATTTCGAAATGATGTCTGTTTTTATAATGGTAGCCTTGAGAAATTTGAGCAACTTGAAGTGCCGCTGAGCTTGTTTGGCCAAGCTGCTGCATATCTAAAAGGTTGGTAAAATTCCAAATTTGATATTTTAAATAGCATCCTGCCTTTTTTAAGATTTCAACTGTTGTTAAATGCACGGATCTTCTATGATTTTCCTGACTTTCTCATGCATTTGTCTAGGGTTTTGAGGGACTTTCTGATTCTTGCAACTCTTAAAGCTAATGTTTATGGATGCCATTAATCGTCATTTCTGCTTTATTCTTTTAATGTTGCTCCTATGGGAAAAAGTTCAAATCTTGCCTTTTCTTAATTGCACTGCTCGTCATCTATTGCTGCAATTAATAATCTACCTGGCTAATAAGGAATTGCATGATGAACTTTCTTTCTAACTATTACAGTATTTCATGATGAACAGAGGAAATGAAAGTTAAAATGCAGTTTTTTGATGGAAGACCTTTGTCTGGATCAATTCCAAAACAAGTAACATGCATTATTAAGGAGACACAAGATCGTGCAGCGACACCTCGGTATGCTCCACAACTTGCCAGATGCTCATTTGTGTGCTCTCATAAGTTCTTGTAATGTGCCTGATCTTACTTGTGTGTGGCTTTTACATGTTTTTGATTGCCATCTTAAATGTTGAGTTTTTTTATTATTGATTTGTTCCCACTGCAATGAAGTATACTTGCTTCAATTTTAGTAAGGTAAAATATGCATGAACTAGTTTACCCTCTTGGGATATCTTTCATGAAGCAGATAGATAATTCTGACCAAATGACACATTACATGGCGGATAACAATTATAAAACCTTGCTCTTCTTTTTCTTCAGTCTGCTGTTTGGTCATCATTTTGGTTTAAGTTACTCACAAATAGGCCCGGATCTATTCATGTAATGGTTTTTACATGTTGTAATTGACAATATATTGTAGTGATTAGTGCATGCTGTTTATAATGCTAATGAGGCACTTGTCCCACATAAATGTAGCCTACCAATTGGGTAGTCATTAGCACTATAGATAGTATGAACTAATTTGGCATTTCAGCTTTCTGCAGTCTGGGTTTTCCATGATCATTTTTCTCCCCATCTTATATTTAACCATATTTAATTATGACTGCACACCAGAATTCAATTAAAAAATAATTTATGTGATTGATAACTGAACTTCGTATTCATGTATTATGTTTCATAAGCGTGATCAACATGTTTTCACCTATTTGATTATTTGTATGCTCGTCACTGTAAACTCTATTGTTAACACTTCCCCTTTGATGTAGGTACAAAAAGGCTGTGCTGGACAATGGTCTCATTGTTCAAGTAAGACTTTTCCTTTCTTGTTCAAGTTATTTTAAAGTAATTCTGTACTATGAGCACTTAGAAAACTGCAATTAAGAGGTAGGGTGTATCTAAACAGATAGTGGTTTAGGTGCAAGCATTTATCGAGTAAAATGGACACTTAAGGCTATAAAGTTTTGAATTAATGTAGCCATTCAGATAGAAGTGTTTGCATGTTATCTAGTTTTTGCTGGTAGTAAATAATTGTATTTTGGATTATCAAAAAGGAAAATGTACCTGAGATTTACTTTGAAATTTAAGGGTGCACTGGATCTCGTGTGTGTGTGTGTCTTGAGTCTTTGAATACAATCAAGTGTCGAAACTTAAACAGACACAATAGTTTTGGTCCATGATTTTAAAAGCTTCATTATTATCTTATCTATCTTCTGAAACACCAGGTACCAACATACGTTGAGGCTGGAGAAGAAGTTGTTGTCAATACTGAAGATGGCTCGTTTGTTACCAGGTAAATTAGATTACATCACTGTCAATTCTGGGAACTGCTAGTTCTGGTCTTTGTTTCTTTTTATTACTTGGCATGTCTAAGGCCTTTTAAATTTTCTCATTTCTTTCACACACACACCCAATAATAATGTACAGTTAGACATGCTTGCCTATTCCTAATTCTGCTGGCCCTGCTTGTGTAAATACTTGGAAACGATTTGTAAAATACTGTTATTAGTATCATTTTGTTGCTTTGTTGATTTATTTTGTTCTTTTACCAGAGCCAACAAATAACCTTAGCCGACAGCTACTTTCCCAGAGGAGAAAATTGAAAATACAAAATCTTTTGCTTCGCATTGGAGGAAGGCACCGCAGCTGATAGAGCTACATACCATTCTGCTTTTTCGTTGCTATCAATGCATGGTTTTTTTATACTTTTCACTGGATATTAACATATGGGGTCTCTATAGAAATAATGAGGCGTATGGTATTCTTTTCAACTTCTTTCCTGAACAAAAGAATATGTTTTGCATGCAGAATCGGAAAATGGAGGGCTAGCTTTTAGAGCCCCCGAAACTTACCATCAGTCAAGGAAATTTTGTTTCAACAAGAGTACTTCAACATTGTATTGAAGCATTTTCCTGTTAATGTCAGACCTAATCTCCAAGTTTTTTGAACAGATTAGTATTTTCTTATTAACTGGTTGTTTTATAGTGAAATGATTCTAAAATAATCCAAACGCTGCACCATTGCTGCTAGATCCAAGGCTAAATTTGATGTTATTCCGTTATAAGTGAAATCAAATTGTTGAAGCAGACGTGAAATAGTGTGATTGCCATCATGACTGTGTTTTGGAAAAGCAGGTGCTGTTGTATAGAAATCAGAACAAAAACTGATGTCACCTTGCTAACAATGACGGCCTTGAATTTTTTTCATGGATGGATACCAAGCATTTGGAGTTTTTCGCTACAAACTCCTTGCTATATTTTGCATGGTGAACGTGGAAGTGAGATTTGGAGCTGTGTCCTCCACGAGAAAGCCAGACTCTGTAAGTACGGTGGCTGGTAGGACTGACGAGTGGCTTTACTTGTTGCCACCACCAAGAAACGTCCGATGATGAAGCAGTATATAGCAGAAGCAGTATATATCAGGGTGTTCGCCTCCTCTTTATAGCCATAAAACCTGGTTAGATTAAACCCTAGCTCAAGGCTTAAGTCGCGGGTTAGTCAGGGCAATTCATGGGTCGGCGGATTAATTTTTTATTATTATTATTGTTATTAAAATATCACTTCGCTAAATGCAATCTAACTCGGGCTAGGCTCTAAGTTAGTGGGTGGTCAAGTTGTCTGCCAAGATAGGCTGGTTTTTATAACTAGTTATTGTAACCAAATCCAATGATTGCATCGACCCCACTAGAACAATCACTTGGCAGAGACTGATCATTCTCCATGCCACCTTCCATCTCACTCGACTATATAGCCTCCTCAAGAAAACCTCAACGATGACCAGGTTTATATATACATATATATGTATATGTATATAACTAGTTATTCTTATGGGTGGTGGCAGAATGTGAGTCCATTTGTTAATGGTGGATCAGCAGCATTACTAGTAGAACGACAGTTTCTGTTGCTGGATTCTGCCATGTATTACCTTCCAAGTTATGACAAGAAATCTGCAGCAAGGGCCATTAAGCAGCTGCGTCACCTTCAACCTCAACATTCAAGGTTGGCCTGTGATTATTCCTTGCTCATTTGAGTTTGAAATTCACCAAAAACACGTGGAACCTTAAAATAGTGGTGGCTTCGATTATATGGAGCGAGCATGGCTGCATAAAAAGCTGCTAAAACCCAGAACATTTATGATCAGAACAGCACCAGTCACTGGTTTTTCCTGGTTGCGTGGATAAAAAAGAGTACACTCCTGGAACAAAGACTCAAATGGTCCGAATCTCGTAGCACCGATGGAAGCTACCACTGGCCAGCGAAATAAATGTCTTCGCTGTAAGAACGAAGTAATGTTGCAGTATGATCAGCAAGGCTGATGCTAATTAATGCAATGGAAACAGTAGAGTTCGACATTTTGGTCAAAGAAAGGAGTGGTGTGTGCAGGGCTTTGGATGACACACCCTCCTCCCAGACATTGGAATATACTGAACCATTAAGACAATCAGATGATACATGTGAATCCAGAAATGAAATGACAAGAATCTAGAACAGGTTATGCTATGGAAAGCAAATCCAGAAATGAATACACGGTTGACACGATTTAATTAATGAAGATCCCTGTGGAATAATGGAAGTGTTTTCCTTAATGTCCTTTCGAGAAACAAACAAACAAAAAAAACATCCATCTAAAAGTAAAAGAAAGATAAGTATGATATTTAAGTTCAATTTTTCTCTTTGATGCATATTTTTATTATATTTTAAAGGTTACTATTTCCTATCAGGAATAAATTATATCTATTTTTAAGAATAAGTTTATTTATATAGCATAAAAAATATCATGGGTGAATTAGAACAATCACTTCAAAACATTAAATACATGCAAGATAATTAAAAACAAAACCACTATTTAAAAATAAATAGATAAACAATCTAACAAAAACTAGAAAGAAAATATATTAATCTAAATACAAACAAAGATATTATTTAAAAATAATAATTAAAATATATACAAACATGAGGGCGGGCCTGTAAGTATAGAGTGGTAATTACTACAAGTGACAAATAAAAAATGATTTTTTTTCCAAAAAAAATAAATAAAAAAGAAAAAATACAAAAATATTAAATAAAAACAAAAACAAGAGGAATGGTTATAAACATGCTGGGATAAAGTGATAAATACATTAAAAAAGATTTGCGCGCAGAGACTTGGAAAAGCTGGCGAGATTGCAATTTTTGCAGAGAATCTCCTTCCTGTATAACCATCATTCCTTTTCGACCTGTTATTTATTAATAAAAAATCATGTTAAAAATAAAGGCTAAAGACCTTTGACCGATATAGCTCATCGTGTTTTAAAATTACTACTACGCCCAACTCCCAGGGCTTGTTCCATTGAGATGAGTGGCAACAGTGCAGTGCTGAACCACCTCAAGAATCCTTCTGCAGCAATCCAGTTACTGTGATGAAGAATCATCCCTCCGCATTCTGTGCATCATTTTAATGCTCTTTCACCGCCTATTCCCAAGCGGAGCTTGAGAGAAACATGGCCGAGGCACCGCCAATTTCGAGTCCCGGATAGCGTGGAAGAGCCGAATCCAGCTTTATCCGAGACCAATTCACATCATGGCTTGTGCCAGCAATGAACCACCCCCCTCACCTTTTCCATACAGAAAAAGAAAATTCTGTGCATCCAGATAAAACAAACAGAAGCCAAAATGAAAGTCTTCAGAGCACAGACAGGTTGAATTCTGAAATTTATGTCTCATGAAAAGTATAGAAGTTTATCCATAATACCTGTTTATCAAGTACAAAATTTATTTTACTTTTTTTTCTTGAGGAACTCTGTTGAATTCAAAAGGGGTTTATGTAAATTCCAAATCCTTCCCCGCCCTAAGAGCTGGAGACGCATGAAATTCAGAAATCCTACTTAAAATTCCACAGTTAGAATTCAAAATAATCAGTTTGACTTAAAGTCAAACAGTGTGAACCGCCAAAAACCACAGAAACTACAACTCAACCAAATGGCATTATTTCGATAGCTTGACTCGACACCAATCCCATCTCCGCAGAAAACTACAACCCAACAGATTTCTCCATCTTTTGAATCTGGTTAAGGAATATCCAGGTCATCTGCACGTGCAAATATTTAACAATAAGAACTCATGCACAGGTCTAAAAACTTTAAACTAATAAGCATGTATCTAATCAGACAAGAAGCACAGGAAGACAGACAAATGCACACATGGAAGGAGGGGTAGAGAGATGTACCATAACATGAGGCGCAATTCTAACACAGTATACAGGGAATCCAGTGTAAAATTTGAACGGTCCTCCTGACTTGAGTGTCTTAAGGGCACAATCCATGGAACCAGTGTATGGATACTTTCCTTGGGCATCAGGTTGCATTTTCTGGATTTGAGTTTTGACATAATCAAATGGAAGACTACAGGCAGCAGCAAAAAAACCTGAAACACTACTTGCACCTGGGAATAGAGGAGGATAAAAGAAGCTGTTAATCATAGTAACACATCGTGCTTAAGGGTTAAGACAATCCATGCCACATGGTGTTAGGAATGTCAGAATCCAATCAATCAATACGCCTTATTTATAGAAGAAAAAAAATCCGAAATTCATACGTTAGCAACAAAAGGAAAAAAAAAAATGCTTGAATAAGATTAGCTTTCCAAAGCTTTGACTAACTATGCAGGGCCTGAACTATAGCATATTTGGAGCATGCAGCCCCAAAGTTTGACAAAGTTTAAATTTTAGTCGAAACAAATTTTGGTATGTTTTAAATTTACAGTTGAATTTAGGGCTTATTTCCTAAGAAACATGCACCCCCCCCCCCCCCCCCCCCCAGGTGATTGTCCATGCCATACTCATGTTAAGGAATTGAATGGTTAATGCCATAACTAGAAAAAGGATCTCGTTACATAAATAAAGTTCAGTTCAATGGAATAGTTATGAAATAACTATTTTTAACTGAAAGAGACAATGTACAAAATCACCATAAGAACATAAAATACCAATTAATACAAGTATAAATATCATGCATGCAAAGAATCTTACCTAGCACAGTAGACATTTCACCAAAACCAAGTGTATCCTTGCAAAACTCAACACTTTGATCGTAAGAAGCAAGCATCCCCATGTTTAATGCCATTGCTCTTACAACAGTAGGGCCTGCACCTTTCCAGAGTGCCAAAACCCCTTCGTCAGAAACAATGCGGAAGAGGGCATTGAAAGCATTTGAGTAATTTCTGCGCTGAGCAGCTGGTAAAGTGGCATCAGCCTGCATGCGGATAAGTGCTAAATCTGCTGGGCTGCCAACAGATGCTCCAATAGCACCGGCAGTTAGCCCACACAGAGCCTTCTGATATAGAGGTAAGGGCTTCCCGTCATTGGCTTCAATTGCTTTGTTGGTCAAAATCCTAACAAAAAAGAGATTAGAATTCAAAAGCTTGATAACAATAGAAGTTAAATGATGCAAACCATATTATTGTTTGATAACTAATATTTTCAAACACTCACTTGAATGTTCCAAGTCGAGCAGTTGTATAAGTGGCTTGCCTCAGTAGCCCAGCAGAAAGCCCCTGATCATCAATATTAATTATGGTAATGAGGTACAGTGCACTTATAACACGCACTGGATTTATATTTAATAACAGCAAAACACATTGGAAATCAAAAGACACTAAGAATTCCATTGGTCAGGTTAAATGCTTCTCATTGATGCCATTTCTGCAGCGATCTCCTAAATTAAGACACAAACAAGTGACCAACATCAAGTCTTACAAATTTGTTTTAATCTCAAAACTAAAGGTCAGATTAGATCAAATTTATCAATGTCCTATCAAAATAGCACAAACCACACCTCCTTTCAAAGCATTCAAAGTGGCAACCTTTAATCGTTTCCCAGCGAAATTAATGCTGAACTTCAGATTAAACAGCTATTAAGTTCCATACTTTAGCACAAATTTTAAGACCAGAAACTAAATCAACATTACACACAGCTACAAATCCAGTATTTAACAAGTTATCAGAATCGAACCTTGTAAAGAGCACCAAAACCCTCATTCTTGATCATGGTCTTCGTCACCTCAGCAGCTGATCCTTGTCCCAATTGAATCCTCACCTACACCAAGCACCAAAACAAGAAAAACCCATTAAAAAACAGACCTCAACAAACCACTTTACACCACAAAAGCAAACAAAATCTTTTAAAAAAACCCATCAGATCCCAGATCTAAAAGACCCGTTTCAGCTCAAAAAGATTCGGGCTTTACCTCACAAATAATACAAAAGCCAAAAAATTAATCAATAACAAGCCTCGAGAAATCTCCGAAATCCAAAAACACAGGCAGTTATGTACCTTAATCATATCAACAGGCTGGATAACACAGGTGGCAAGCATACCCGAGGCACCACCATTAACAAAAGGCTTAATAGTAGGCCATACGCCAAGTGATTGAGGTTTCTTCTCCTCTCCCATTTCTTCCCTTCTTTTTTTAGATTCAAAAAAACCTCTAGGTACACAGGAATCTGGGATCTGCCAAAGAGAAGCAACGGAAGAGGGGGGGATGTACAAGTGAAGGAGGCGATATAAGCATGTGTGAATCTAAAGGGTTGTCCGTGTGAAACATTTTTTTAATGTTTTTAAAAAAATATATTTGTGATAAAAAAAAAACTCAGATTAGATTTTATATAGAATATTAAAAAATACTTTAATGTATATTAAAAAAACTAGAAAAAAAAAATCTCAAACATTTAAGGGCATTTTAATGGTGCTTTTCACCTTGCTAGTTAGTAAATTTTTCAGGGGGATTTAAAATGAGTGATAAAATATAGTTTAATTTCACAAATTATGAATTTGGTCACCTAATTATTTGACATTAATGTCTATAAGTTTCATTTGGTGAAATGAGTTAAATAGTGGCTGTCCTAAACTTCTATATTACCTGAGAAGAGTAGATCAAGGATAAGAAAGAAAAGTTTAACCTAGTTTGATTTCATTGTTTTTTTTAGTATCTTAGGTTTATTAATTAGTTTATACCACTTGTTAGGGTTTAAAACATGTGTGTCGGGTCTAAAATACAATTGCATTGATTTTTCAACCATCATGGTCATAGGTTAGATTATAAAATAAATACAATCTCTTTTATTTTATCAAAGAGATGGATGACCAACTTGTCCCTTTAGAAAAATTCTTAAGAAAATACACATACAAGGCCCTTAGGGCTCGAGTCGCTAGGCCTAAGCACCTTGGCTCTCTTGTAAAGTTTTTTTCAATTATTTTTAGTTTTTCTTTAGGTGCAATATGAACGTAATAAATAAATAAATAAATAAAAAATCAGATTTAGCTGAGTCGTTGGCACAAGCCCTTGATTTGATGGGTTGTGATACGTCATTAAAAAACTTTTTAAATACATTATCCCTTAAATTGTTTTTGAAAAAAGCAATTTAGCCATTTGTTATTGTTGATTTTCTTACTCTTCTTCAAATAAAAAGAATGCAATTTAATCTTTCTTACCACTTGTCTTGAGAAAAATATAACGGACCGGCATGCTTGAGTTCTAACGGGCCTGTCTCTGGGCCTCGAAATTGGCGAGCAGCGAACACTCTAAAGGCTACAGGTCCAGAGAAAGAAGAGCATGGAATGCAATGCAATGTTTTTGCTGAAAGGCCCAGTTCATAAAGCGAGCTCTCGATGATCATGCCTTATTTTTTCACGTCCTGGCATTCGAATTAGTTTGTTGTCTCGAGGCTGATCATGGTATTTCTTATAGATTATATTGTCTGCTTAAACTTCAATGCATTACAGATTAATAAAGACAATCTAATGTTTCTTCCGCGCATCAGTGCTGGAATCAGTTTGCTGTGAGCATAAAAGCTCAGCAATGAAGGCTGAAGAACCTCCCGGAAACTGCCTCTTCAAGCCGACGTGCAGCAGCTTGGAAGCCCCTTTCCCGCAGCTCCACCGATTCTGCCGCCGCCGATTCTTTGCTGCTCAGCTTCGCGATCCAGCCCCGTTCACGTCAGTGCAGATTCCACACGCTAGTATGGATCAGGGCAACGTGAGAAGATTATTTATTATGGAGGCATGGGCTGTGACGTCGAGCCTAGATAATGAGTTTGCCGTTCATAAAACAACAAACAATGACCCCTTTTTTCTGTAAGAAAAACAAAAAAGAAATGCTTTGATCACAGGGAAAGATAAAGAGGACCAAGTATAGCAGCAGCGGCAGGAGGAGGAGACTCCAGCTCGTGTCCAAGATACAATCAAGAAGCTGACATTGGATCCACGCATATCCTTCACAAATATTTAACTACAGGCCTCTGATCACATGTATGAAAAGTGAGCTGTGAAATCCAAAATCAATTATAAATAAAACATCTTCCCGGGTTTCAACTTTTCATCTCAGGCAAGGCTGGGAGAAGAAAAAAAAAACAGTACCAGGGTTAGATTAAACTCTCCTCATTGTTTGAAACTTACTGTCACGTATATCTCTTTTTTTTCATGGTATTAGTTGAGTGTATATGCATTTCTCTGTCATACCTTAAACTAAGAACGAAAACAATCAGGACTAAAATTGATGTTCTTAAGTTGGCAGTGACTGTAAGTTTATAATTTAAAAAGTTTGAGGAACCAAATGAACTTTTCACCCCAAGTTTGAAAGAACCATCCTTTTCACTGTGCTTTTTTTTTTATCACCACTTTGATCCTCTGTCTTTGGATCTTGCTCTCCCTCGATAAAATTGTTTAGGTTGGTAATGAATTTGGACCCATAAGTGTGTGATTAAGAAAAAAGTGGAGGAATGGGAAAAAAATAGTTACAATGACCAGCAAAAAAAAAACTTTGACGAATGAGGTAGATAGAGGAAGGGACAAATGAGCTGTCCATGTTCTACTATATATAGATAGATAGATAGATAGATAGACAGACAGTGCTCATCTACCATGTACTTTACTGGATACCTGGGAATTTGTAATGCCAGCAAATTTACGAGACCTTGAAGCCCTGCTGTTTTTTTCCATCTTCGATCTGGTGGAAATATTTCACAGCAAGTTTAAAAGCATGTGTGTACTCCCTGTTCTCGAATGACAGAAACTTCTCTAAACTCAATGAGAAGTAGCCGGAAAAAGATTGTTTTTTTCCCCTTAAGGTTAACCGGCCGATTGTTTAGCAGATATTTATAGATTGAATGGTATACGTTTTTCAGACACAATCAATGCATTTCAGCAGGGAAAGAGAATCATGATACACGAACAGTGAAGACAAATGAGGACAAATGATCTGCCCATGTTCTGTCTGTCCTCATCTTTTAATACTGGATACGTAGTTGCTGTCCATGCCAGCAAATTTATGGGACCTTGATGACCTGCAGTTTTTTTCATTCTCTGGTCGACATCAATTTGATTCCCATTGGTAGCTTAATTATTTTCATTTTTTTATGTTCTTGTAATTTAATTGATGCATGTGAAGGCCTAGTGTTTATATTAACTGCAAGTTAATGCAAAAGCTACTAATCTGGTGAGAGTAGAAAGAGAGGAGAAGGTGAGATTGAGACACTGAAACAATTACTCCCTCCAGGAGTTCCTGTTGAAGGAATATTGCAGGCCACCTTAGTAGGGGCATTAATAAATGTGACAAGCAACCTTGTTGGTCCCGCACCCGGCAAGAAACCACAGCTACCTCTGGATTTCGAAGCTTCATCTCAAGATCTGCATTAACTTGGACCCAATTGATAGCTCAGCGTGATGATTCGTGAAGCTTGTCCGCAGTTTTTGAAATGAATTGGTCGACAGTGTTTTAGTAGATTTAATTTCAATTATGTTATGAAAATGGACAGCATAAAATAAGAAAAGAGAAGGATTGATTACTTCCATGGTAACGAAGATCCCTTTTTCTATTCATGCTATCACTTAATTAGTGAGAAAAGAATCAAGATTAAGGCCAGCTGGGGCTCTTCAAATATTCAAACTTGAACCTGCCCATCAAAACCATCATCCCTGTAAAAGCTAAATTTATCTCAGCCATGGATGGCAAAGTTTAAGCCTAGGTTGCAGTTTCTGTGCTACAGGTTCAGCTGTTTTTGCTCGAAAGAATGTTAAAAATAACATTGATGTAAAAAAAGTTAAAATCAAAACCAGAATTGTGAAACTTTGAATTGAGTGTATATATATATAAACTTGTGTTGAACCAGAAACTAGATCTTGGATCCACTGACAGGGCAGGGCGATCCGATTTAATAAATGTGTCACAAACAACTAAGCAAGCAAATGCATCTGTATTTTACAACAGCTCACAACATCTGCAGATGCACATGACACCCACCTCCCAAACGGTCCTCCATTTTTCACCTCCGTCCAATATTACCCTAAAGAACTTCTCTTATCTCCCATTTTCTCCATTAATCCCAGCAAAATCCAAGGTCAATAGACAGCAGCTTTGAAGTGGGTCCCGGGCAAGGCTGGAGACAAATGGTGGGGACCCTCTTTTTTTATCGGATTCCAAATCTTTTATCGATTATCATCTATGTCCACTTCAAATCTTGCTGTCCAATTAAAAAAAAAAAAAAAAAAAGAGGATGGCTACAAGTTTAGTCCCTATAAACTCAAACATGTTTCATTTCAGACCCTTTACTTTAAATTCTCCATCATTATCTATGGTTTTCTGAATCTTGCCCCTAATTTTAATGGAGGTACCCGTTATTTCCTTGTTTTTCTTTCGCTTTTTTCTCTTCTAATATGATTTAATACTAATATGATTTATTCACATTTTGAAAAATTCTCGATAAATTTCATCCATTAAATATAATACAAAATTGAAAACAAAACTCAATGCGAGCCAAGTGATACAAGGATTTGTCTTTCAGTAACCTTGTTCTTGTTTTTTTGCTTTTCCTAGCAGCCATTTGAAATTATGTGAGAATTAAGCAAGACATCTGCGTACATATTGTAAAGTTAGTGCTGCTTTTCTTAAGATCCAAAAAGATACACATAAAATAAATTCAAAAGTGGACTTATTGCTGTTTTCCAATAGCAATCAGCAATCAGGGACTTCATCCAAACATATTGGAAAGAATGAGACTGACATCATCAGTATGTTTTTTAAAGTACATAAACCCGAATGAAATGTTTCTGAATCTATAGATGTCGAAATATAGTTTACCCAAAAAGGCAACTTTGTATAGAGATAGAGAGAGACTGAGATCCAAGAAAAATCTTGCATCCTTCTCTTGATCTATAACAACGTCAAAGAAACACAGATAGAGAGACTTTGAGTGTCCGAACAGAGAGAGAGGGAGAGAGAAGAGACTGAGAGTGTTTAGAGTCAAGGAAAAAAGATGAGAGAAATAATAAGCATTCATATAGGACAGGCCGGGATTCAAGTAGGCAATGCTTGTTGGGAGCTTTATTGTCTTGAACATGATATCCAACCTGATGGAATGATGCCTAGGTATCTTTTCTTTTCTTGGTTTTTAATTGTGTTTATCAAGTTTCAAGCTTTTTAGTGGTCGATGATCAAGCAGCAAAGTGTTTCTTTCTTTCAATACTGTTATATTATTTGTAATGGTGTATTGAAGTATGCTTTTTGATGGGATCAAGATTCTTTATTTTGAGTATTGAAATCACCAGATCAAGCATCCTCTTTTTTTTTTTTTTTTTGTTGAACAATTACATGATTAGTCTTCATAGATTTTGATTGTAACTTTTTTGCACATATCATCTGTAGATAAAACCATTTTTTTTCAAGAATCAGTGATGATTTGACACTTTAAGAAGGTGCATTGAAAGCCTTTTTATAAATGGGTGAATCTTTAGACATCCAGAGTTGTACTTAGAGTATTGTGTGTGTTTTTGCCCTGTTTGTGATCTTGACTGGAGTCGTGCTTTGGTGTGCTAACAAAGAAAGTTAATGTCTTTTTTGCAGTGACACTTCAGTGGGTGCCGCACATGATGCATTCAATACCTTCTTCAGTGAGACTAGCTCTGGAAAGCATGTGCCTAGAGCTATTTTTGTTGACTTGGAACCAACTGTTATTGATGAAGTCAGGACTGGAACTTATCGGCAACTTTTCCACCCTGAGCAGCTTATGTCTGGAAAGGAAGATGCTGCTAATAATTTTGCTAGAGGACACTATACAGGTAAAGGAATTAACTCTTTTTCCTTGTAGATTGTTGTGGGATTAAACTGATGTAGTTGTGGTTTGTAGTTGGGAAGGAAATCGTGGATCTCTGTGTTGATCGAGTGAGGAAGTTGGCTGATAACTGCACTGGCTTACAAGGGTTTTTGGTGTTTAATGCTGTTGGTGGTGGAACGGGGTCGGGTTTGGGGTCTTTGTTGCTAGAACGCTTGTCTGTAGATTATGGAAAGAAGTCAAAGCTTGGATTCACCATTTATCCTTCTCCTCAGGTACTTATTGTTAAAGAAGTTAAAGCTTGGCTTCCTTGTTCTCAAACATTATGAGGGAATGCCGTGGGAAGCATGATTTCAATAATGGCTGGGTTTGTGTGTGTTAAGAGCATTAATCATTGATGGACAGAATACCGTAAATATCATGGTGTTATCACATACTATGTGTGCCACCTATACGTTTTATCATGGTGTTAACACATACTATGTGTGCCACCCGTTTGCTATTTGTTCTGTTGCGTACTTTTTTGCGTTCTATTAAGATTTAGTCTTCATTGAAAGTTATAGCATATGGAACAATTTCAACAATACAAAACAAGTTACTCTTTTGGAACTCGGTTATAACGTCTCTCTTTGGTTGCAGGTCTCAACTGCAGTTGTGGAACCTTACAACAGTGTACTCTCTACTCATTCCCTTCTTGAGCACACTGATGTGGCAGTACTCTTGGACAATGAAGCTATTTATGACATTTGTCGAAGATCCTTGGATATTGAAAGACCAACATACACAAATTTGAACCGATTGATATCTCAGACCATATCATCCTTGACAACTTCATTAAGGTTTGATGGAGCCATAAACGTGGATGTTACAGAGTTTCAGACCAACCTTGTGCCATATCCCCGTATCCATTTCATGCTTTCTTCATATGCCCCTGTTATATCAGCTGAAAAGGCATACCATGAGCAATTGTCAATTCCAGAGATCACAAATGCTGTCTTTGAGCCTGCAAGTATGATGGCTAAGTGTGATCCTAGGCATGGGAAATACATGGCCTGCTGTTTGATGTACCGTGGAGATGTTGTTCCAAAGGATGTCAATGCTGCTGTGGCTACTATCAAAAGTAAAAGGACTGTTCAGTTTGTTGACTGGTGAGAAAATACACACAACTGGGGGAAAAAAAACAAGGAATGGTCGTGTTACACGAGCATCACTAGTTCATCTCATCTTTGGGGAACTTTTCTAAATTTGCAAAAAAAAACAAGGCATCGTTTTCACTAATAGTCCCGGATTTCCCAATTCTATTTTAGTCATTTCAATGCCTGATAGTATGAAATCTTAAACTGATGTTTTTCCGCTGCCCTGCTTATCATTAATCTGAAATGTTGTTTTACTTGTAATCCACAGGTGTCCAACTGGCTTCAAATGCGGGATCAACTATCAGCCACCAACTGTAGTGCCTGGGGGTGATCTTGCCAAGGTTCAGCGTGCTGTTTGCATGATCAGCAACAACACTGCTGTGGCCGAGGTGTTTTCTCGCATTGACCATAAATTTGATCTCATGTACTCCAAGAGGGCTTTTGTTCACTGGTATGTTGGTGAAGGCATGGAAGAAGGGGAGTTCTCAGAAGCTCGTGAAGATTTGGCTGCCCTTGAGAAGGATTATGAGGAAGTTGGTGCTGAAGGTGTAGATGATGAAGAGGAAGGTGATGATTATCAATAAGTTACTTCCACTTGCAATAGAATTCATCTGGGAAATGGCTAGGCGTGTGAGGATTTGGCCACCAACCCGCCCGTCTTACTTTGCCGTCGTTATGTTTGTGATGTGTCGCACCACTATCCTTCCTCTGTAAAATAGTCAAGACTATGGCAGTCTTCCTATTTCAAGTGTACTTTGTTGTTTCCAGTTTGATATTTCACAATCAAGTTTCTCATCATTTCCATGTTCCTTTCTCGTATTTCTGCGTACTCCATTCTTTTTATACCGCCTCATATTAAGCAAACTGGCATCTGATAAAATCGTAGGCTCGTTTCCATGCAGTTATTAAATCGGGTCTGGTGGATTTCTTTTCGAATCAGTTTAAACATTGAGCTAATCAAATTTTAATAATCTTGCAAGTTAACTTGCGACCATAATGTTTCATCAACATATATAACCGCGCCACAATAATTTCCAATCTGACTAGGTCTCCTGGAGCCCTCGTGTGAACAAATTGTTGGGAGAAATGAGAAGAAGATGGTAAGAAATGCATAACACTAATTGTATGAAAAGCTGTGTCAATGCCTTGTAATAACAAAGGGTAACATCCATCGTTGAATAATGTATCATAACTCAAATAATATTTGACATCAAAACATAGCTGCTGCCTACATCTTTCATGAAAAAAGAATCAGCTAGGACAGAACAATTGGCAGAGTGTAGGGAGATCCCAGAGAGCATCACTTGAATCCTTGGCATTCTCGAAGTACTCATTCCCTCCATTCATGGCATATAATGATGCTGATATCTGCCTTTCCACCGTCATGCGTTCGAACTCGACTAACTCTGGACCAGGTGATGTATCAGACAACAAACCATCATTCTTCGGAAACCACATTCCTTCTTGAACAAATTGAAGTTGAGGATCAAACCCAGATGGGAGTGAGCACGAGGGATGGAACTGAGATGTAACCGGTTCAAGCCCTCCAATGCGGCAGCCACTCAAGTCTGGCCTATATGCATCATCAAACGCCTTGTTTTCTTGTTTGATGCCATTAATAAAACTACCATGGTTATCAATAGATGATGGGAAGCTATCTATGTTGCTATCATTAGGTAGAAAACAACTAATATTGAAACTACTCTCGGTGCTAACTATAGTGCTGGTTTTAATGGTAGATTTTGTGGTGGAGGTTGCGGAAGAGTTCTGTTTCAAACTCCTTTTGTGTTTGAGAAGGTTTCTAATTTTCATAGAAATAGGAGAGTTGGAGGAAAGATGAGTGCCAAAGTTGGTCCGGGTATTCGAACCACGAAGAAGACAGGCAGCTTCATCATAAGCTCGCGCAGCTTCTTCAGCTGTCTCAAAGGTCCCAAGCCACATTCTGATCTTCTGTGACTGTGTAGTGTCTTTGATCTCTGCCACCCATTTTCCTGAAGGCCTTTGTCTAACGCCAACAAACTTGTTCTTGGAGGTCTTGCTTGAGCATCTCTCCTTGAACTCGCTGCGTGAGACTCCTTTTGGCTGCTTTTGGAATTGATGATACTCCATTGTTGCAGATTTTGGGAGAGAAGTGGGACAAAAAAACTAGAGAGAGGATGGATTTATACAGAGAAAAGGAGGGGGTTAACCTGAGTGGGTGCCTCGTCTTTTTTTACTTGTCAGCATTTTCCATAGAGTTTGCTCTGTTTGAGGTATGACCCAGCTAAGTCCCTCTTGTAAACACGTCTCTTAGTGACATGCAAGCCATTATCTAGAAGAGAACACCTGAGAAACAATGGTCAGCATTGTCTTATTGGTTTAAGGTTGAAGTTGCTGTCCTCTCCTTGATTTGGTCAACGAAAAAACAAAAGGCAAGAATCGTGCAGGGCACCAAGGCAAGACACGTGGAGCCCTAGCCTTCAAAGAAGAGTGTTGTGGGGCCCTTCCACCCCAAAAACGTATTTGATATTCCACACCCTGCCTCTCCTCGGAGAGATCGTCACTCGCATTCGTGAAATGCAATAGTCTACCAGCTATTGCAAGTGCTGCCACTCCTTTGCCCAACTAGAGTCCTGGACAAGACAGCAGGGACCACCACCTTCTTATATCGTTTTTTATTAAAATAGAAATTTTTTTATTTTTATTTTAAATTAATATTTTTAGTAGTTTTATATCATTCCAAAGGGGAGGGTCAATTCTTTAAAAGAAAAGTTATTGTTTTAGAAAAACAAATTAGGTTACAAAACCTAAATTAACAATCTGGGTTAGCCAATTGAGGAAAAAATAGAAATAATAGCTTGATCCATTACAAAATTTAAGTTAATATATCAAAATTTTAAATAGAGATAAAACATGTTGGAAACCAAATTCGTTTTTTTAAGAAGAGATTTGGTTAAAACAATGTTTTGATTCTCTTAAAAAATTAGAATGGGTCAATTCAGGTATCATTAGAAATCCTACCTGGTCAACAAAGATTTAATAGTAACTTGTTTTGTAGAATTGCTAGATTCTAACGTCTCTTTGCTTCTAACTCTAGTGTTAATAGGTATTATATAAAAAAAAAAATACAATATTCTTAATTTTGGTGTTGGTGAAAATCTAGGGTGCGAGAAAGTTCCAATCCTAATGACAATACTGGGCTGCCCAATCTTCCCCCCTCTGCTTTTCATTTTATTCTCTTTTTTTATGCTCTCCTCTCCCTAGCAATCTCCTTCATTTCTTTGGTTTCCCCTGTTCACACACACACATTTTATTCTCTGAGATTCCCTTTGAAAAGAAATTATAAATCTATACTCCTTTGAGAGAAAATAGTGCAATTCCCGGTATGCTGAATAATTCTTTTGAATATAAAGACGATTGATAATAGTAATTGCAGCACATCATAACTTATTAATGTTTGGGAGGAAAAAAAAGCAGGCATGAGAATTCTTGCCTCTAGCCACAAACACACAGTACAGTCCAGTTAACGAAGTTTCTACTTTCAAAAAATGAACATGCGAGCAAAATAGTGTAAAAATAAATTAATTATATAAATATATAATAGAGGCACTGCTCGCTAAATTACGAGGCCATGCACAGCAATCTATCATTAACTATCGAAGAAAAGGGTGTAAAATCTACCGGCAAATTACTTTAGCAGTCTTCCGACACGAGATCTCATCTGGTAGTGTTGTATCAAAAAATTAAACAGTAAATCCAATGTTGCAATTATAATGAAAGAATCACCATTTCAAAATTTCAGTGCATACAACTGACCACAATCTCAGATGTTATTTGTATGAAACCCAGAAATTGCATCACAACCGGGGGGGCAAAACTGCGACAAGAATTGTCTCTCTGACAACCCTTAAGACTGGACTGGCACCAGCCAACAAAAAAAAAAAAAAAAAACAGGCATACAAAAACAATACCTACACTTTTGTTTTCTTTTTCCTCCTCGACTGGATCTTGATGGATGCAGTATAAAATAATACTTTCAAATCATATACACATTCTACCCAAAAAAAATAATCGATCGCATTGACTTTCACACTCAATCAAACTGACGCCAGGTGGTTGTAGAACGCCATGCAAAAAACAAATGATGGGAACCGATACCATCTTATCAAAAGAATGGGTAATAAAAAATATTTCAACAGCAGACTGGGGATTGATAGCATCTTCCCCAAAGCCATCGCTGCCTGCCCAAGATACTACGATGAGAGGATGGATTGCAATGCCAACTGCTGTTGTGGATGCAGCAGTGATAAGGTTGAGGCCAAGGTAGCTGGTGGTAGGGTTTGTTGAAGGTGTCTCAGCAGATTAACCATTCGGCTTAGAGTTTGTTCAGTCGCTAGATCCTTACCACATAAAACCTACAGGAACAGTAGCATCCCTCCATGAGAAAAAGTATTTGCAAACATGACGCCCATCTACCATGCAAGATGTATTTGATCATTTCCATCATAGTTTATCTACCTATAAAAATTCCTTTTAAAATCACAGGGAAATTACAAATCAAAATTTAATGTATGTGTCGAGTTCGTATCAAACTCAAGCACAGCTGTAAGTGTTAGCATGCCAGGCTTAGCTTGGAGTGTAGAGACAGCAGATGAGAATCAATTAGCATGTACTTGAATCAATGACAATATGGGTAATCGGGAGTTGATTCAGGGTAAATAAATATCTATATTGCAATAAAGTACATAACCATGAAGTCAATATTGCCAGATGTCAGACACTGATGTTCAGGAATTATACAGTTCCCAGGTTAAGTTGGAAGCAAAGCTAGGAGGGGGTTCTAACATGTCATCGTTTCACTTCATATCGATACTTGTCAATTGGATAAAAAATTGACTATTAGATCCAGATCAACCAACAAGCATTGAGAAATATAGACTTTTGAGCAATAAAAACAAGTTCAAAACAAAATATCAGAAATTTATTCAAGTTGTACATTAGTCAGGTGGAAGCATAAATTATGAACTTACCTCAGCAAATACTGAAACAATCTTAGGAAGATACTGATTGTTGGGTCCCAAAAGTTCCATGTCTGACCTGTAAATAAATGTTAAGGTACAAGTTCATTATTAATGGATGGTGATTGGTCAAAGCAAGGCATACTAAAGTTTGAGTAAACCAAAACAAGAAATGGGAGGATACTACTCCTTACCTCTCCACCATTGAACAAAGTTGTTCGTGAACAACTTTTGCCTCAATCAAATCGCCTGTTATTGGCAAACAGTTTAACCATGCAGGAACAACCTGCCAAACAACACAAGGGTCAGCCAACATGAATGTTGAAAGAAATACCAAACTCAGTAGCAAATCAAATCATGGAAAACCTCCTGTTATTTTTAATAATTCATACAGCCCTTTGCCTACAAGATGCAGCCATAATTTTTCAGTGAGCTTTGATTGAAAAAACAATTTCCAGGTGCAAAAGCCATCACACATAAAAGAATGGGAATAGAATTGAACAATGCAATGTACTTAGTGACAGAGATCAAATACCTGAGCTGAATCAATACTGTCACGATGAAATTGGCAAATTTTCCCTAAAGCAGAAACAGCATTATCATATGCCATGACATTGTCTGCTTGCTTAGCATTAGGATGCCTTATGACAACATTGAGTCTTGATAGAGCCTCTGGAAAGAACTAATAAATGTTATCCACATGATGCGCAAAAAAATAGATCAATGCTTTTACTCCCACTAGAGTATAAAATCAACTCCTCTAGGACACAGACAAAAATTACCTCTAACTAGAGATTTAAACACGGACCCACCAAATTCTGCACAAACACCTAGTCCATATACAGCTGCCTGAAGAATAAACACAAAACTTGGATGAGAATATTGCAAAATTGAGGTAAACAATTACCAGAGCATAATATGCGCAGACCTGCCGAACATCCGAGTTTTCATCATTGCATGCCTCCAGTAAGAAAGGAAGATATGTGTCATAATATCTGTACATCCACATTGTAACAGTAGCATCAAACAATGGTTCTAGATAATGAAAACCGGTGTGCAAGAATGTGTTTGTGTGTGTTCTCTAGAAGCTTACTTAAGAGCTGCCTCACGACACTGCTCTGCAACATCATCAAAAATGCATATCGCAATCCTTCTCTCTTCAGCAGTCTTATCCTTGCCCTACATTCATGAAACAGGTCAGGCAAATAAAACTAGCAAAACTATTAATAGCATTGTTGTCAATCAATGGCTAAGGATGAAAATCATGCTTTCAGCGCATTGAACTTTTCTTTCTCACAAATGAGATTCTATTTCCGAATATTGGTCGCAACCCTTGGTGCTCTTTGGTAAAAAAAATTTGCTCATATGGATGGGAACAATTTAGCATACACCAAGAGAAAGCAACTATCATTAGAATGTATGCTAAAGTGAAATGGAGATGTCGAAATCAATTATATATGCACAAATTTCAAGTTCATGCAACCTTAAATCATGTAGTATGGATGTTAATTAGTACCATTTAGTTTTAGATATGTAAAAACTCAGCAATTTACACCATAAAACACAAAAAAGTTAAAGCTAATTCATCAAAGCATTTCTCTATACCATATTATCATCCATTAAACAACTACAGTGACCACCGTAATTGGCATATTTGCTAATAAACACCACCATTCCAATCCCTGGATTTAATGCAAAAATATTATCCACATAAAATTAGCCTTTCTATATTTTCTAAACTATAGGTGTTGGAAATAAATATGTAAGCCAACAAAATCCAATATCAGGACTACGAACACACAATCAACCTTCGCATTGAAAAAAAACAAAAAGAAAAAAATATAATTGTAAATATAAGATTCCTCAAGGCAACAAAGCTCTGAAAAGCAATTGTAATCGTGGAAAAAGACTTACCCACATAGGAGTTAGGTAGGATGATAGTTCCTCAAATAAAGGCAAGAAAGAGGCTTTGAATGTTTTAATCAGAGTTCCCAAGATCTCACCAACCTGAAACCAGAAATTATACAGCTAAGGAACATGAACTTCAAAGTTTATGAAGAAGATCAGTCCATGCTATTGTGACATATACTGACTTGGTCAAAAACATCCTCCTCTTGCTCATTTTCCTCCTTGATCAACTCACTCTCCTCTGCATCAAAGTCTTCAACTTTGGCTCTCTCCGCTCTCTCTCTCTTTCGACTGGAGCTGGCAGTGATGACCAGTTTTATCTCATCTACAATGGATCGCACTTGGTTTTCATCAACAAATGTCCCAGATATCTGAAAGAAGAAACAGAAGATTGCAAAACACACTCAAGGATTTCACATAGATTGCAGCACAGATTGGGCAAGAACACAGGATTCCAAAAACAAAAAAACTAATTCCTAGTTTTCTCTTCACAAGTAAGATGAATTCCAACTTTAATCCAGAATGTTATGCAGGTTGAATTACAAACACAAAACATGGTGGGAAAGCAAAGAAATTGACATAGATAAGTTCATTGATGAATATAACAAACCTGTAAGCATTCATTTAACGCATCTAACATGCTTGCACAGATCTCTGTATCAGGTTCCTGCAATCAATTTAATAGTCAAGAGTTTCATCACTTCAAATGGAGATAAATTTAAAAGTAAGATTCAACCACCAGAGGAAAAAAAGAAAAGACACGCAAGTGACCTTGTGCAATGCTTCGACCAGAGCAGGAATAATATAATCAGACAGCTGCTTTATATAAGACTCATTGCGACCTTGAGCAAGTCCTTTCTCTACAGCTAATTTTGCAGAGCGCAGAAGCTCTGGCATGGCTGGAGAAGAAAGTAAATGAATCCAGTGAGTTGCAAAGTTTCAATAAAGGACCACGGAGAAAAGGAAAAGATATCCACATTATCAATCCAATACCTGAAACAGCTGCTTTCCTAACCTCTTCATGGAAATAAAATTTAAGAAGAGGTACTAAAGTTGGAGCAACCTGCTTGTAGAATGCCATTATATCAGAGTCATGGAGCTGGAGAGTTGCAACGAGTATACAATAAAACAGTTGTTAATATGTTTCACTGACAAACCTGATCGATCCATGGAAAAAATCCTTCCTTCAACTCATCAGCATAACAACATAACATGTTACACGCAGTAGCTTTTTCTTCCAGAACACTAGTCTTGATCCCAATTCTTTTGTCACCAAGGGTGATGGTTTCCATACTGTAACAGAAATACACATCTTAACAAGACACCGAACATGAGTTCATCTGTGCCTAGATGCATGTGATCACAAGCAATCATGTACACGTGTGTGCCTGAGAGAGAGGAAGGGAGTGTGGGGTGCCCCTAGCTAAAGTCATATAAATATAGTAACTTCCATATGCATGCATCTTGAACTAATGATCCAAGTAACTGAACTTGACAGAGTTCTGCCAATAAAAACATTGATGAAATCAGGTTCAAGGAAAATATATACACCTTTCATCATCAGTATCATCAATGTCATTATCTGAATCTGCGGATGTAATGGTTACATCGGGCTTGAGTTGAGCAGACTGAAGCAAAGGTGGCATGACAACACTCATGTAAGGAAGAAAATCTTGTCCCAAACACTTGCAAAGTCTGGCCCATGCCTATGACAGCAAAGAATAAAAGATCACGAGACAAGAAAATAATAAGACGATTTTAAGATATTTTTGGCACAATTTCTCGTGATCAATGTATACTTGGAGCATGTAACTTGTTGTTGGATCATCTGACTCCATCTGAGATCCTTGCAACGACATAAGTACATCCATAACCTGGACAAAAACAGAAAAGATAAAGACATGACAGAATACAGAACCAGACTTGTCCATAAATGGGTGAGAGGATACAGATGTCAAAAGAAACCAAAAGCAGATCATTGACAATGACAAATTCTCCTCTATCCCAGGGACATTTTAAAGGTATTCCATGAAGACGTGATAAACTTAAGGAACCAATCCTAAAGAAAGAAAAAAGAGTTGTGTATGTAACGACACCTACCTGCTTGGCATCATCCCTGAACTTATCCTTCCCCACAGCCATCCCAACTAGGCTAATGCACTCCATAGATTTGGCACGGAGCATGCAGTTAGCCTTGTCATTTGCATTCACCAAGATGGTCTTCAAGTATGGCATAACTGCATCATAGTATTTTTGGAAGTGCTCCTGTGAAACTAGATACTGTTAGACCAAATCTTCCATAAGATGAACTAAATAAGAAACCAAGCCAATATTATACATTACCTGAGAGGAATCAGCAACTGATGCCAGAGCAGTCAACGCTCCCTCTTGCACCATTTGTTTTCCATTCTGCACCACATATATGCCATATAAAGACATAAAAGAAATTTGTGTTTGTGCTAAAAAGTGTGTTCAATTTTTTTTTTTTGAAATTTTAATTTGTATTCTCTTGTGAATATACCTGTAAAAGAACAAGCAATTTGCCCACTACTCCATCTAAGTAAGGAGTCAAAATTTCTGGAGTGCAGTTCTCACTGAAGTTAAGCACTGCTGAAGCAGCATGTGCCTGTCACAAAAGAATACGATGACTAATCAAGTACTGGAGAGAACAACAGCATAATCTTTGACTGTATCTGCCATGTAAATACTAGCCCCACCCAACAAACAAAAAGGTAACAATATGGAATAATACATTGATAGTAGGAATGAGAATGAAAATTGGTACCAAAATTAGTGAAATGAACTGTGATTCCTGCATGTTCACTTTCCAAATTCTCATCCGGGCATATAAGAAATCAAGCACGGGCATAAAAAAGGAAAAGAAAATGAGGAGCATACCATAATATCATCAAAGTAATCTAAAATCAATGTTCGATACATATTGTTATTTCCGGCACTTTTTGTGTGCATGACAGAAATTTAGTGACAATCAACATCTGTTCCTGATTTATATTCCCTCAGAATTAACTGAAAAGGTGACAGAAAAAACATCAACAAACCCAATTATATTTTCCAACAGATTCAGGGGAAATGCTTTGTATAGCTGACAATTGTTTAGAAACATAACTTCATCTTTTATGCAGACCACCCATGCCCAACAAAAGACTTAATTCAGTCAGACCTGCAGTGAGCTAGAATAGATGCAACAAGAGATAATCACATAATTCATGCCAGTTAGAGCAGTCAACACCAGCCCCCTGTCTTCTAGCAATTAAAAAAAAGTGTCTCAACCGCAAAAGTTAGGGCCACAAAAAGCAATTTACATTCTAGCTCAAAACAATCAAATGGCCATAAAAGTTACCTTCTTACTCTACCATTGTAAGGGGGTTTTAAGTTTCTATTTCAAAAATCAGATACTGACATCAAATACTTTCTAACATCATTAGCTATTCTTGGACAACTTCAAGTATTATCTACTGCGCTAATCAGTTGTGACAGACATCAAATCAGATGAATAGATAATAAATGGATGAAATCTCAGCCTGTAAACAAATCTTTCAAATCCAATAAACAAGGCAAATGGTTTTGGCACAAACAGGTGCACTGTATGAAAGGAAGCATTCAATATAGGTGATGGAAAGTGACATGAGCTTTAATCGATCACAAATTCACAATTAGAAGCTAATTGCAAGATCTATCACAACAAGAACTACCTTAACAAAGAATCAGCTTTAATCAAAATCACATGAAGCAAATATATTCTAATCAAGATACTATGTACCAAATTTAGAATTGGTAACTTGAAAAACATTAAGCAATGACCAATGGCTAACCTGCACTCGAGGATTCTGAAAATCATCCATGGCAGCTGCCAATGCAGGCAAAACCCTTTGATGGTATTGGTTTTGCAAATCTGGACCCAAATCCGTGGACAACTGCCCAATTGCATTGATAGCTGCCCATCTCACACGTGGATGTGGATCATAAAATGAATTTAGGACCATTGTAACTACTTGTTCCAGATTTTTTAGCATTACCTATATCAACAAAACAGTGGCATAAATAACAAGAAAAATCAAATTCTTTCTAAAAAATAGATATGTCATGGTACCAACCAATACAATTCCATTTCAAACTTTTGCACAACAAATTACTTCAAGACTTTGAAGATTATAACAGCAATAGTCAGGATAATTGGTGACAATAACTGAGTGGTTCTCACCAACATCCAATACATTCCGGCACAAAGAAAGCAAACGCCTACAAACAGCATTACAGAGTAGTACTGAAACTTAAAGCAGCTTATTATTAACGATATGACTACACATGACTAAGAAACAAAAAAACTGAAGGTCATTTGTAAATGCAATTCATTCCAGAATGACAAAATCAAATGCATAATGCAGTAGTTAACATAAAAAAATAACTTAGACAGAAACTGACTATATACCTAGGCATTACAATTATATAAAAAAACAATACATTTCCTATATCTTGGAGCACCCTTCAAATGCATATATACATAATCAAACTTGAACAGCGTATCATCAAGACGTTAATCACAGCTCGCAAAAAAAAAAGAATATAGTCATCGATTATTTCTATATACCTTAGAGCAACCTTCAGCAATCTGAGCTAGTGCAATAAGAGCAGCATGATGTTTCTGCCACTCAGGAGCCGCCAAATAGGCAGGCAATTGTTCTGAAGCAACTGGAACGATAGTATTCCCACCCAAAGAAATCGCCAGCCTATCCAAACACTCTTGTCCCATACTATAATTACTGGTTTCCCCTGCATCTTCATCCTCGTTCTCTGCACTATGCCATGCTGGATCATCCTCAATATCCAGCAACATCCCCATCAATATCGTAAACAATCTACTAATAAACTGAGGTAACTTTCTCATCATCCCTGGTGCTCTCTCCCTAGCTTCCGCCAAAGTGATCACAAACTCAATAGCCAGATGCCTAGTCCCTTCCTCCAAACTCTCTGCCTCGGCAATCTGCAACATTGACCCCACAACATCCACCAACTGCCTCCTCAAAAACCTGGGTTCCGCCCCTGCCAACTCAATCAACAACTCCAACGCCTCCTGTGCTGTCGCCTCATTCCCATTATTCAACGCCTCCGTTAAGGTCCTAATCATCGACGGCAACAAATCCTGAAACCGATCCCTCTCAGACGAGTTATTCAAACACTGGATAAAGTTAATCACAGCATTCAAAGCCGCGATTCTCACATCGAAATTCGTGCTGGATCCCAGAGACTGTAGAAAAACCCCGTGCAACTCCTTAATATAGGGAACCAAACTCTCTCCGATATACTGAGACAGCTGAGCGAAAATCAAAAAAGCAGATTCCTGCAACTTAACGGAATCTGACGTCACACACTGAAACATAAACGGCAAAAGATCGGGCCATCCATTATCAGGCAAAATCCCGGATGCAAGCTCGGAAACCGTGTCGCACAACTTCTTGGTGATCGATTTAACAGATTCCTGCTGGAGACAGGCAAGCAGAATCGATTTGAGAGAGGACTGAGTCTGTAACGAGAGGCGCGGCCAGAGGTAGGAGTCGTCGCGAGTGAGGAGTTTACGGAGGAGGACGGCTGACATGGCACGAGCATCAAGGTGAGGAGAGAGTTGAAGGAGGTGAGCGAGTTTGAGAGAGAGTGAGTTAGGATCGTGTTGTTTGGCGAGGTTGAACAGAAGCTCGGCTTGAGATCGGGTTTCGTTAGAGGAAGACATAAGGGAAGAGATTAAGATTTCGAATTGTGAAGGATCGCCGGCGAGGATGGCAGCGACTTGAGATTGCTGGAATTGAGTTGACTCGTCCATGGTGGTGAAGAATTAGGGTTGGTTGTGGTGGCGGTGGTGGTGGTGGTGGTGGTGGTGGAGGTGGAGGTGGCTAGGTTTCTTTTCGAGGGTTTAGGGATTAGAAAGAGTGAGAAAGAGCGAGTTTTTTTTTTCCTCTCTCTTTTGGTATTTTTTGGGGAGAGAGGGAAATAAGGAGGAAAGCGGGGGACTGTGAAAGGATTAGGGCAATTAAAAAAAATAAAGGGTAGGGTTGGATTAGCTGGAATTTGTGCTGAATGATTAATTTTTTTAAAAAAAAAAAAACAATAACATGTTTATTTGATAAAAAAAAATAAAGAAGATAGTTTTTTTAAAAGTAAATTATTTTTAATATGTGATGGTGTTATATAAAAAAAATTAAAAAATATTTGAATATATTACCTAATATCTAAATGGCGTTGATGTTTCACTCTGCACCCACGCACTATACACACAGACACGGTGCACTATGAATTGCAATAGTTGGGTTTTTTTTTTTCTGCTTACATTTTTTTTCTCTTTTTTTCTGCTTTTTTTTTGTTTTTATTTTATGATTAAGCTCCTCTCTTTTTTTTGTTTCTTTTTTTTTTTGCTTTTTTTTTCCTAATTATTCTTTTTCTTCTTTTTTTCTTCCGTTTTTTGCTTCTTCTTTTTTTGCCTTTTTTTTGTATTTTTTCCTTATTATATTTTTTCATTTTTTATTATTATATTTTTTTCTTTTTTTCTACTTATATATTTTTTTGGTTTTTTGTTTTTTAATAATCGGGGTGTCCGAGCTCGCTTAAATGCACCACAATTAATCTCCATATCCAATTTTTTTTTTTTGATAACCAGGGTGTCCAGGCCAACTTATACATACCACGACAATCCCTGGACCCACATTTTTTTTCTAAAATGCTTTCCTGCTGGTACATTTTTTTTTCTTTTTTTTATATTTTTTTTATTCACTTATACATTTTTTTATAACCGGGATCTTCGACCAGCTTAAGCACACCACGACTAATTCTTGGGCCGAATTTTTTAAAAAACAATATGGATTGCTACAGTGCTTTCACGCTTATATATTTTTTTTGTTTTCTTTCGCTTATACATTTTTTTTGTAACCATGGTCTCTCAGTCAGCTTAAACTCTTTTTTTCACTTATATATTTTTTTTCACTTATATATTTTTTTTATAGCCACGATCTCCGTGCCAGCTCAAGTGCACCACCACTACTCCTTGGACCAAATCTGTTTTTTGATAATCGGGGTGTCCAGGCCAACGTGGACACACCATGACTAATCTCCGAACCAATTTATTATTATTTTTTATTTTTTTTCCTATACGTTTTTTTGTTCACTTTTATTTTTATTTGTTCTTTGGATTAGATGATTTTTATAATTTTATTATTTGCGCAATAATAATGATAATTTTAGTGATTATTTTTTTATAAAAATCTTTTGATTTTTTTAAAGATTTTCCTGAAATTTTAATTTATATCGGTGATCATTTTAAAAGTAATATTACTCTATTTTTCTCTTTATTCATTTAGTTTTGTTTTCTGTTTCTTTATTTGTTCTTTAGATTATATGATTTTATTATTTATGCAATAATAATGATAATTTTAGTTGTTGTTTTTTTATAAAAATCTTTTGCTTGGCCGTAGAGTTAATAAAAAAAAATATAAATTTATCAGAACATCTATATTAATATTTGTTGATCCGCCATGGATTTCAAAGTCACTCAACACGTTTTATTCCCTGGTTTGTTGTTAGGGTTCATATTTGTGATTATGATTGATAATAATGTTGTGTATCATCAAGTGAAGTTCTATTGATTGCCCAACAATTCAAATTCATAGATGTAATCAGGATCTAAGTATTTTCGTCATAAATTATTTACTTTACAATAATAAGTTATTTTAATTTTTGTTAGTTGGATTACTGGTTGCATGAAGTATATTTAATTATATTGATATTCGTGTAATTATATAATATGAATATGAAAATACATGAGCAACTAAGATTAAATCTAGAATTAGAATCAATTAGCTTAAGAGTTCAAACTAGTTCATTCAAATTTTAAATTATTAAATTACGAAGAAGTGTCGACAAACACACACACACACAAACAGAACTTACATCCATCTAACAATTGATGACTACAGTGAAATGTGAAAGCACAATAAAAAAGTTGAAAAATACTACGAGGTTTAGAGAAGGGATGCAGATGAATCAATGTTGTTCTCGGAACAGAACAGGGCATGCCAATTTAGTTAGAAAATTGATTGACAGCATGGAACGGCTGCTGGGAATTCCCTGCCCCCGGGGTCATGCCCCTCTGTTCTCCAGTCCAAACCCTTCAGCCGCTGCACAAACGCATTCGATTTCTTTCTCCAGCTCAGTATAAATGGTCTCGAACTGCCCAGAAAAAAACGAACGAAGGAGAATCAAATCAAGTAGGCTGGCCATGGGTTTATTAGCTAAGTTCCTTGTTGATCAGGCACAGAAAAAAACAGAAGTTAATTACCCTCTGTTCAGTCAGCTCTCGCTGGCTTGTAAGAAGGAAGATTTCTTGCCGGAGCTCTTCTACGGCGCGCTTCAGGCTTTCATTCTCCATGATGGTCATGGCCAGCTTGTTCTCGGTTTCTTGGACAGCAATCTGCTTGATTAATAAAAGAAAAGGTGGAGAATTGAAGAAAACAGTGATGAATACGGGTAGCCGGGCTTCCATGTTGATCAGGCAAGGAAAAAAGCAGAAGTTAATTACCCTCTGTTCAGTCAGCTCTCGCTGGCTTGTACGATGGAAGATCTCTTGCCGGAGCTCTTCTACAGCGCGCTTCAGGCTTTCATTCTCGATGATGGTCATGGCCAGCTTGTTCTCGGTTTCTTGGACTGCTATCTGCTTGATTAATAAAAGAAAAGGTGGCGAGGAAAACAGTGAATAAGATACTTTCTATGAAGTAAATATTCCATAGAACTAATAATAAACAGTTTTAATCAAGCAGAGCTGAGAACAGTGAATAAACAGTTTTCTAAATGCCCAGGTAGCAGAGCTGAAATGGTAGCCTCCACGTGCACATGCATGATCATAAACTCACACGCAGAGGGAGAGGAGACACTCTCTTTCTTTCTTTTCTTGGCATTTACCTTCTTGTTCTGTCGATGACGCCTATCAGCTTCCCGTTTCTTTCGATTCTTCATTTCCTTGGTACTGTACAGGTCCGTTCGAGCACTCATGAGGCGGGGGATGGAGATCGGTAGAACTCGAGGCTGTGTGCGCGTGTTTGGTAAGAGTATGAATACTTTCCATCTTCAAGTATTACCAAAGCCAAATAGAGCTTCCCATCTTCCTTTCTACCTGAAAGGCATCAAATTAACGTGCGGTTGAATGCTTTTGGGATCTAAAAGAATATTAATTGCTTCTTCTTTTTTCTACAAAAAATCTACATCAATGTTTTCTTAATAATTTTGATAGACACACAGCTTTAAAGAAATGCGGCCTCATTTCGAGCACGACGTCACGTGGAAACGTTTCGCATCAGTGAAGAAGGGTTTTTTTTGGGCCGGTATGGAAAGCACTCCCACGGCATCGACGAAGAAGATCGAGTCCACCATTCCAAAAGCTACTTTTTTAAAAAAATAATTTTGCTAGTGCATGAAAGGAGCACACTATGCAGAGCTCGAATAAGAAATGCTTTTCATGGCTTATGTTGACCTGCATCATACAAAAAGAGATGAGGTATGGTTTTTGGACTTTGGCTGTAGCAATCACAATCACATGACTGTACCAAATTATGGTTTATTAGCTTTGATGATAAGTTTAAACAATATATTAAACTGAGAAATAATTTTAGAATAATAGCGATGGATAGAGGGAGTGTGAGGATGAAAGTAGAAGGGGGTAACACAGATTACATCCCAAAATTGAAAAACATCCTGTTAAGTATAGATCAACTTCAGGAGAAAGAACTGACAATACTGATTAATAATGACATATGTAAAATTTTTCATCCTTTGCGATCCTTTATCTCTTTTTTAAAAGAAAAATTGATCATGTAAATTTTATGGTGTCCAAGCTATAACTAGTAATATGATCTTCTGTTCTCCTTTTTGCTCTCAAAACTTTAAATTCGTGGCTAGCTTGTATGAGATTATGGTTAAGATTATTTTGGAAAGTATTTTTTATTTAAAAATATATTAAAATGATTGTTTTTTATAAATATGATGTACAAGTCTCAATAAGATTACATGGATGGAATACCTCCATTGTATAGAGAAATTAGAACGAGACAGAAAGAAATAAAATAAAAATAAAAATAAAGGATGGGATAGAAGGAAGAGCGGGGAATTTGATTGAGAGGAAACGGTGCGTTCTACCGCTGGCATAAAAAGGCGGGCATGCCTCTTGGTTCCTATCGTATAAGGGCAAAGAATCAGCGAAGATAGAGCCGAGCCTCCTCCCTCACTCTTCAAACGCAACCTTCTTCGTCTCCGGTAACCGGTAACCTCACCGGATTTAGTCTCGACCTCGTTTTCTCAAGATCTTCCTTCCTCGAATTCTTGTTCTTCTTGTATCTGCGGTTAACCAAAGTGCATACCGACTGTTCAACAATTTGTCTAAACGAATTTGTCTGGTCACTCTTTCCATTTCTGTAAACGCAAAGCAAAACAAATTTAAAGGACACCGACACTCCTTTATGAAGAGAGATGTTGAATAGAGTTTCAAGGAGCTGCTTTTGCTCTGCTGCTGCTGCTCCCACAACACTATCTCCTTGGCTTTTTGTTGGGTTGGGAAATCCCGGCGAGAAATTCAAAGGAACTCGACACAATGTATGTATCAAAATCTCGAAGAACCCCGATGGGATTTAGCTTCTTGTACTGTTTCTTTGACTCACACTTGGATGACTGCAGGTGGGTTTTGAGATGATTGATGCATTTTCTGAGTCGGTAGGGATTTCTATGAATGTACCTCTTTGCAAAGCTCTTTTTGGAGAAGGTGGTTTTGTCCCAAAGCATGTCCTTATATTTCATTTCCTTGCTTCTTTTTGTAGAAGATATGAACTTTATCTATGTGGAAGTACTAATACAGGTTTGGTGATATCAGGGTTTGTTGGTGACGCTCCTGTTCTTCTTGCGAAGCCTCAAACTTACATGAATCTGAGTGGTGAATCAGTGAGTGAATCATCCACTCAATTTTCTTTATCCATGGTATATATAAAAAAAAGGTTCAATTTTGATGGATATTGCTTGTCTCGACCGTGTAATCAATAGTTTATACGAATATAAAATTTTTGTGGAGAAAGTTAATCTTCAAATAACTTGCAGTATATATATTTTTTTAAATGCAGGCAGGACCGCTTGCTGCTTACTATAAGCTACCTCTTAATCGTGTTATTGTGGTAAGTCTGCTCTCATTATCCACTGTTATTTCCTTTACTGGGTACTGAACGACGATGCAAGTTTATTCTTTACTGATGCTGTATAAGTTTTGCAACTATAGTTTCATGACGACTTGGAATTGCCATGTGGAGTGCTCCGACTTCAAGAGAAAGGAGGTCATGGGTGCCATAAAGGGTATGGGCCGTGAATTCTTGTGTATTTATCCCCAGGATTAGAATTTGCAGATAGTAGTGTAAAGAACGTATGATTTCTTACCGAAAGAATATGTCTGAATAAATAGAAATGGTTGATGAACACCATGTCAGTGCAACCTCCAAGAATTTAATTAAAAATGAAATGATGGACAGTATAGTGGAGTGATAAAGCCATGCCCTGTGTACATTTGAAATAATATTTGTTTGCTTTTTTTTTTATTCCAACTGCTGCTTGCGCTCTTGCAGTGGTTTTAAGTCCCGGCCAAGGCTTTTAGTCTGGTTCCTCAGCCAATATTGACGTTGCTGTTGATTTGACCACAGTAGGCTGCAAACTAGTGGACCTTTTATGGCTCAGGGTTGACCCCTGTTTTCTTTATTTTTTTTCCCAAACATTTTTTGTGCTTTTGGAAGTATTGTGTGAGCATAATGTTTTGTTCCTTTTCATTTACCAGTTTGAAGAGTGTGATCAACCATTTTCGAGGGAACAGAGAATTTGCTCGACTAAGAATTGGTTAGTGTGAAACCTCAGTTGGCATTTATTTACCTCCCACTTCCTTCTCAAGGCCAAATCTTTTATCGTTCTTCTTAGGAATTGGGAGGCCTCCTGGCCAAATGGATCCCAAGGCTTTCTTGCTGCAGAAGTTCAATGCAACAGCTCGAGAACGAGTAAGTTAACAGTTCCAAATTTTCATAATAAGGTTCATTTGGGATTGGCTTATATGTATCTGCTCGTCATTGGTTCATACACATCTTTCTAGTTAGAATAGCATCTTCTCATTCCTCATGGTGTTGTGTGCTGTTGCTGGACAAGATTGATGCCGCCTTACCAGAGGGGGTTGTTGCATTAAGGTGCATTTTACATGAAGGCTTGGCAGGAGCTGCAAGATGGTTCAACCAAGAACAGAAGTACAAGTATATGAGGTCGGAAACCATGTCGGCATGACAAACTTAAGGGTGATCTTTTTCTGACATTTACATGAAGAAGCGCACCAATCCTTATCTCATGGGAAATCCTTTCATAATTGCAAGGCATATCTTTTCTAGAGCATTCTCTTGATAGTGTGATTCTATTATCAACACAACAGTTTAGGGCCTTCAAATTCACTGGTATACAATAAGGAAACTCTGCTTCCTTCTTTTGCTAGAAACATAAGTGTGTGAATCCTGGATGTTTTCCTTTATTGTAGCTCAAGCGCTCACAACTCACACCCAAGATCCCGCTCCCTGAAGTGGATATCTCGGGTTCAAGTTTTTCCTTGGTAACAAAAAACAAAAACATAATCGAAGGTCGGTCCCCAATTTTTGGATCCCTTTAGTAGTGTCGGGCAGGCCCAATACTTGTGGTTGATGGGAGGCCGGGTTCAATATATAGTTGGACCAGCTTTCCCAACTTTTAAACGAGGCCGAAAGGAGAAGAGCAAAGAAACTGTCGTGCTCGTCAGAAATTTAGAAAAGCTGGTTACAAAATATGACCTTTTACTGGTTTTCCATGATGCAATTATTTGTCTTTAAGACGGTGTCGTAGGTGGGGGTAAGAATCACCTGTGTGCAACAGACAGATGCAGCTTTTTAAACCAAGGCAAAAGCCCCCTCTTAATATTGCAGGCCACAACTTGATAGAAAGCTGTGAAGTGATCCGAGTGTAAAATTATTTTTAGAAATTCATCTAGCCGTACATGTGGTATTAGAGTTGTTCTGACCAAATGATTAATGGTTACGATCTTATTTTTTTATATTTTTCTTTTTATAAAAAAAGATAAAATAGTGATTTCCCACCACCTTTTTAATTCAGGCAATAAACGATTTAAATAATTAAGTTTTTGAGAGGATAGGAACTTTATTAGTAAAAAAATCTCGAATCTAACTCAACTGCCGTGTTCATGATTAAAAACCTAGCTCGAATCTAATTTTAATATAAATTAAATCTAGATGACTTAAATCCATGATGTAATTGATTTGGTCTTAACACAATCAGATAATTGTTTTTTCTTCATAAAAGCAGAATACAATGTTTCGATAAAAAAATAAATAAAATAAAAACATTAACCCGGTTTGTCGGTTAACCCAAAGCATTTACCAGACAAGACAAACCCTGTCCAACAACCACGGGTAGAAAGACAGATAGGCGCAAGCACCGTTCAAGTTATCTACCAAAACTTGTGTAGTAGCAGAAGAAGAAGAGTGGTTATCACGTGCACCCCCCCCTTCCTAACTCCCAGAGATGAGTGAGTGGCTGAGTGAGCCCGAGTGGGCTCCACCTGCTGCTGTCCTTCCTGCTTCTCGGAACTGCTACAGCCCCACTCGCGAATGCACTCTCTCCGAGTCTCATGCCACGGGGAAATAAAACTCGAATTTCTCAAAATTAACCCCCTCATTTCACTGTTTATTTCTTCCCCCTGTTCCATCCAGGTGAAAAACATGCTGGCTGCCAGTCAAAAGAAAATGTCATTTAGTCGATCTTTGTGACTCCGCTCATGACAATGGCTGTTGAGAACTCTGCTCGTAATTGAATAAGCATCCCATTTTGTTTGATTATATGCAAATACAGATATAAATTGAAAATCAAATCACATCAAATGAATGATAATTCTATATATATATATATATATATATATATATATTTGAAGTGAAATTGGATAGATGGATGAATAGAGTGTTGCCACACACTCCCCCAAGGCGATTGACAATATATCGTCATCTTCCCTGTTCCGCAACAAACCTCACACTGTCTGATCCAAGAAGTGTTTACTGCAAAGACAAAAACAAAAGAGAGAAGAGAGTCCCATGCCACTACCCGACCCTGCTCATCTCCCCCCAGCTCCTTCTCCTTTTCTACCCATCAAACCTCAATCTCACCATATCATTACACAACATCCTACATACACAAATACAGCAACATTCTAGATACTACCACAACTCAAAAATACAAATATAGAAAGCAAACGAAGAAAAAAAAAGCTTAGTTGAATCGATCGATCGAGTACTTCCAAAGATATTATTAATCAGGATGAGAAAGCCAACTTCAGCTACAGCTACAGCTACAGCTACAGCTACAGCAAAGCCTACCCCATGTTGCATCAAGGTAGGGTTAAAGAGAGGACCGTGGACACCAGAAGAAGATGGACTCCTTGCTAGCTATATCAAGAAAGAAGGTGAAGGTCGCTGGCGAACATTACCCAAGAAAGCGGGTCTCCTCCGCTGTGGGAAGAGCTGCCGTCTCCGCTGGATGAACTACCTCCGCCCTTCTGTTAAACGTGGCCAGATCGCCGATGATGAAGAAGATCTCATTCTCCGCCTCCACCGCCTCCTAGGCAATAGGTACTTACTTATACTATATATCCACAAAGGAATTAGGAAAAAGACAAATATTTGCATCAATTAATTTTTTTCAATGCAATCTTTATCTGGGTTTGTCTTAAATTATCCCCCCTCCCCCCTGAATTGGGTCTCTTTCTTTTAGGGTTTTGTTTTTTGGTTTAGTTAGTCTAGCTTGCTAGGTTTAGGGTTACACTGTATATATGTTGTGGATTGCTCGTGAAAGAGCTTTCCTTCACTTTTTTGACGCTCCGTTTTATAGAGTTTGGTCCATTAACATTCTATCTATGTTTTGAACCACATATAATTTACGTGAGTACTTCTCTCTTCAGTCAGTTTATAGCTAGTTTAGCTCGCATGAATCTGGTTCACAATGAATCATCATATGCTTGAATCTTGTAAACGATCTGCATGTGTTCTTAAATCTCATCATCTCTCTTCTTCGTTGAAGATTTGAGCTAGAAAGGAAATGTATATCACTCTAATTTGAACAAATTTTAGCTAGCTAGATCTTAGCTTGGACTAGCTACTTGTATTGATTCAATCAAAGGGTTGTTTCTTTAGGTGGTCATTGATAGCTGGGAGAATACCAGGGCGCACAGATAATGAAATAAAGAACTACTGGAACACACACCTGAGCAAGAAGCTGATAAGCCAAGGAATTGATCCAAGAACCCATAAGCCTCTCGATCCTCAATCTTTTGATCCATCAAAACCTTCTTTGTCGAAGGCGAATCTGAGCCAAGAACGCCTGAAAGAACCTATGAAGACTGTTTCTTCTGGTTTGGAAGAAACTACCAGTGACAGTACTCACATAGCCAACAACAAAGAAAATGAGTATTTTCAAAACGACGACATTAATGCCCACCTGGATGCTCAGCATCTCGCCAACCATTTTATCGCCAGTCAAGGCTATACAGGTTTGCTGAATTATGATGGTACTTCTGGGATGGATTTGAGAGGCAACCAAAGGCTTGGTATCGGAGAAGCTGATGACCAAGATATCAATTCCGGCACCGACGATGTGTTTTCGTTCCTCAATTCACTCATAAATGAGGAGGCTTTCCAGCAACATCAAATCCTTAATGTGCCTAATGTTAATAGTACTGCACCATCCAGTTCAGATCCTTTTGTCTCGACATTTGGACTTGGAATAACTGGCTGGGAATCACCTCTCATGTCTTCTGCTCTTAACCAAAATGATTCCAAATAGGGTTTATCATGAGCGTGTTGAGTAGTCTATCATCTATTAAGCTATGAGATTACAGTTGGTAATCAGTTTAAAAAATCATTATTAAATAAAAATGCTAGGATTTGGTTTGTTATTTTATGTATTCACTCTATCTGCGTACTGTCACTGCTCTACATCAGCATCCTATTTATCATTTGCTGCTGTGTTGTATTTGTAAGAACATGAATAATTTGATCTTGTATCCAAAAACTTGGCCAGACAATTTATGATATGATGGGATTGCGTGTATGTAGATGTCTTGCATTTCATAATTATATCTCTTACGATTGTAATTCAGCTCATATCAAATTTCTCATGAAATCAAATAGACAATGTAAAAAATTAATCTACTTGAACCAGGCACCGTTCGGCAACACTCGCAACAAAAACATTTTGTTTTCGAGCGAAACATGCATAGGTGCAATTAATTGTAGTGCACTGTGCTGTCAGAAAATAACAATTATTGTTAAAAAAGAAAAGAAAAGAAAGCCACAAACTTCAAATAAATGTTTTCATCATCTATATATGGATCACACTTCTTAGATGTTATGCTAAATATGGGAGGATTTTATATATATAGTAACATTTTCCAATTCCTGATTTTTATATTGGTTCATAGATAGATGGATAATAAAAATAAAAATGCCGTAAATTTCATATGTAGTAACGAAGTTATATAATATTGGAGAATTAAAAAGGGAGGAGTTTATTTATATTTCTACAATATTAATCACCACAGCATCTATCCTTTTGTCTAATGAAGTGCCATGTCAATTCATATAGTAAAGATAAGAGAACAAGAATATGAATGCCTCTTCTCGAACTCGCCAACGAAATTGAGATGTACTCATTAATGGGAAAATTACGAGCTAGGAAAATAAAGGCACGTGGAAATAGAAGTATGATTTGTACATCTAATTAATCATGTAGTTCGAGCTTAATTTAAACAGGAATATTGGTATTTGAACCTTGAAAGTACTCCCAATCTCTCAAATTTTGTAACTAGGTTCACAAACCCAACCTCCAAACAAGTTAGTAAGATGATTACTTTGATTTTTTTGCGTGTTGGTTCAATGTGATAGAGCCTAAACGAATGTTGGACGCTAGCTAGTAATTGCTACGGGATGGTCAATGACAGTAATTAAAGCTGTCACCTTCTCTTGAATGATGAGAGCTTGAGAGAGAACCTGGTGTTTCCATGCTAGCATATTATGGTCAAGAACACTTAATTTGTTGGTTTTTTGTTCAGCAAAGATACGTACGTTATAATAAACTTTAACAGCTCGTAACTTGGTTTCTGAGGTTGTATATATTGATGATCAGTACCATCTACAATATATATATATATATGGTTGATGCAAAGATGTGGACAAATTAAAAAGCATGGGCTGGTCACAAAAGATGATTGTTTTGGTTACAAGACGATGATTATTGATATGATGGAAGAACTCTCGAGTAATTAATATGACTCTGAGAGGACGGTCGATAGTCTCCGGCCATTTAAGAGTCATGTATGCAAAGCTAGATTCATCCCATGATGATCATCAGTTTGTACTTGGGTAGCTTGAATTTGTTAACAGAGAGAAGAGATAGATCCAGTGACCGGGGGATAAATAAAATGCGTGTTTCAGAGTAGAAGAGATGGATTAACTCTAAGAGATCGTTAATTACGTAATCAGAAAGGCTCTAGCAAGCCAGCTTCCATTTCTGATCAAAATTAATAATTATCAGTCATATCTGTTAGAGAATAATATAAATTATGTTCTGGAGCGTTACCTAACAATTTAAATTTTTTGGTAAGATAGTTCATTAACATTGTATTGGAACCTTATTGACCCAACGGTCACGAGTTCAAATCTCACCACCCCCATTCTATTTGATAAAAATCAAGCACGAGATAATGTGGTTATGTGCAAGTTTCAAGCCTAAAAAACTTTCATTTGAGGGTGTGTGTTAGAGAATATTATAAATTATATTTTGAAATTAACAACATCGATCAGCGATCGCAACATTATACATTTATATATGCATGCAATCAAACTTTCTGCTGCTCACCTATATATCGTCTACTATGTATGCATGGGTTTATTTGAAGGTTTTTTTTTTTTTTTTTAAAGAGATTGAAGAGGCATAAGATAGGGAAATATCCCCACAAATTATTTTTTATATACATAAGTACTATATATATATATATATATATCTTGGGTGGAGAAAACACTTACTAGCCGGTCGACGAGATTTGATCAGTACATGCATGAGGTAGACGTATACAAATGTCTACATTCAACTGTCTCGACATCCTATGTGGTTGCAAATTCAGCTTCCTGAAGAACATCAGTAAAAATAAACCTAGCTATAGTCACACGTAGAAGATGGTAATTAAGGATTCAGGCAATAAATCTATGATGCATGTTTGTACCCGCAAGGATCGAGTTCTGCTCTGCTCAAGTAAATTTCTAGCTGTTTGCTGGTATTTATTTATTTTTAAATATTTTTAGTGTAAAAATAATATACATTTAAAAGGTTTAACATCAACTCATAAAAACAATACAATACGAGAATACCCAAAAAAACAAATTGTGAACTTAGATTTGTAAATGGGCCGGCGGTTTGGAGTCTACCTCTCCTGGATTATGATCATGGCTTCCAGTCGGAGCTCAACCGAAATTTCATATGTTTGCTAGCTAACAACCAATCTCATTCGAGTCTTCTCTCTTCTAACATTCAAACTAGGTTTCTAGCTGAGTTAGTGAATTAATATTTCGACAACGGGCGTATAAGGAGTCATTACTTGAGGAAAATAAATAATATAAAATCATTCTAAGAATCCCAGAAATTCAACAGACAACATACCTTTGATTACTAAAAAGAAAGAGTAATTACAAGAGCTTTAATCACTGCATGCATGTTGTTATTGTTTGATCTTCTTTCTGGTCAAAATCACCTGACCGACCTAATATCTCACAAGACTCGTATCTGACTCTTCCACTCTAACTACCAGTCTTCTATTACAGCATCGGATTGGTAGCTGGTTGGTTGACCTGTTGCCCATACATAAGTTAAAAGTAAGTTATGGTGCTCAGAGGTTGACCCTTTTTTTATTTTTATTCTTATATATAACTTTTGATACCGAATCTAACTTTACAAGGAAACCCAGCAAAATTATTGTAAGCTAGCTATTCATTTGAAGGTGGATTCTCTCACATAACCTCGAATCTTTTAATTCGAAATGGGCAAGACACCCTAGGCGCCATGAATCGGCTCGGTAATTAATTATACTACTTGATATCCAATTTTTGGCATCATTATCCTGCATAATCCGATCGAGCATATATATAACATGCATAGTGGCATCTTGTTTCAGCTCATCGGGCCTTCTTAAGATATATAACATGGAGCTAGCCACTCATTTTCTACTCTTGATTAGACCATTATATCCCCTGTACGTTGATCATTATTCATCGAGTGAGATCTTCACCTGAAAATCTCGAGTATCAATTAATGGGCACACGCGTTTGTACGCGTATATATAATAGAGGGTGCTCTTAATTATATATGGACCCAAACGATATCATGGTACTTCGCCTTGGCTATCGGGGGTGGTGGTTTTTTTTTTAATTTTCTGATGTCCCAAATAAAATTTCCAGTTGTACAACATAGGGAATTGTTTTATTTCTCATATATATATATATATATATACTAGCTTAAATCATACGGTACACAGGCATGGGGGAGTGGACCTATATGTATTAATTGGACTTCTGCAACCTAGCCTTCTTGACCAACTACTCCAACAATGCTAATTATCATAGCACAATCGATTATTAATCTAGATCAAACCTCGATCATTATAATAGTTTTGCTAATCTTCCTTCTTCAATTGATCAGCACAACATTATTTTGATGATTCGAACTCTTTTTTTTCTTTCCTGGGAAGCTGATGGTGTAATAACAAAACGAAGAGAAACTTGACCACCAGCACGATCAAGTTGTTTTAACATGGAAAACAAAGTTGTTTCTATAGAATCAAGGATGTGTATATATCCTTGATTCTATGGAAACAACCTTGTTTTCCATATTAAAGCACTCATCACATGAAATAAACAGATTCTTCATGAAATATAACATCCGTGTATACATATCAAAATCACAAGACATTTCCATTAACATTTGTTCGCTAATTTAATGAATCAATAACAGCCGAGACATGCATGAGAAATAAAAGAGCAAGAAATGGACCAAGAACAAAAGCAATACACAATTAGGAGGAGCTAGGAAGGAGTGTCTCACCTGGGTTTACCGTGAAAATCGACCATTTAAATGAAGTCAATGGAAAGATTCGAAGCTTTTCGTGAAATGCGTTTTGGTAAAGGATGGAAGAAGGATCAAATGGGATCATGCATGATGAGAATGTTTTTATGTAGAGAAGGAAAGTATCATGAGGGCTCTGATTTAGAAATCGAATCTCATTTTGTATGGAGAATGAAGCACAGTTGGACACCAGCAGGCTTCCATGTCTACAAGCCAGGCAAGATTAAAGGGCCTTATACGAGGGGAAGTTTGTATGTTTAGGCTGGATTTGACCAGTAGATTTGTGAATAGTTTTGGAAGGGCTTACTGACTAAGCAGTTAATTGACAAGAGGGACTAACCAAACGTTCTAAGGTGGAAGGGTCAGATTTTGTTGGCCAAACCAACCTTTCCATGTCATCACTAAACAATATTCCCTCTTGCGTCTCAGCCAAAGGGTCAATGGCCTGCTGTTTTGAATCCAGTGTCTGTTCATATTCCTGAGCATCCTCCATGGACAAACGTTAATTTGGTGCTCCTTCGTCTTTGCCCTGCTACTCGTGTGATCCACAAGTTTCTGAAGCTCTTCCTTAACCATGTGAAGAATGCTTGTGCTAAAATGGCACAACATATGTAGACATGACCTTTCAGTTAAGGAACCATCTCACCTAAAAGCTTAAGCTTGTAGGTGAGGCAATAGAATATGATTTATATTATTCTCTAACACACCCCCTCAAGTGAAAGCCCTTTGAGCTTGAAACTTGCACAGATCCACATCACCTTGTGCTTGATTTTTATCAAATAGAATGGGGGTGGTGAGATTCGAACTCGTGACTGCTGGGTCAACAAGGCTCTGATACCAAGTTAAAGAACCATCTCACCTAAAAGCTTAAGCTTGTAGGTGAGGCCCTAGAATATGATTTATATTATTTTCTAACACTTTCTTCCTATTTTTTTCTCTTAATTAATGTGGATGTTCGAGCCAGTTTGTTAATATTGCTAGCCGAAGAGATATCACGACCCCATTTACATGCCAGATCTCCATCTATATTCTTATACATTAGGATGAAAAACAAACATTTTCCTCTGTTTGTCAAATTTAGAATCATAAATAACTTAACACTAGCTAGAAGCATAATCATTTGAATGAAAAATTGTTGTGACCATATATATCAGCTGCTTCAAAGGAAATAGGAAATGTATAGCAATTAGATAGAACTGAGTTCATGGAAACCTGCAACTCACAGTCAAGCTGGCTAATATATGGTCAGATCAATAGTAACATTAACATTGCGAGAGAGAATCGAACTCGGATAAAAAGACAGAGAATAAGTCCCTTTCCCGCTGGGCCACGAACTCAGGTGCAGTGTATTTTTTGTTTTGTTTTAATTAATTCTTATGAAGCCCCACATTTTAAGTGATCAGGACATGACAGTGATGATGAATTCACTCTGTTCACTGCGCTTGCCAATCTCATGAATGAAATCCCACAAGTAGTTTGTGTTCCATCTATGCTAATTTTTTTTTAGAAAACGTTCATGTTGTGAGATCCTAAACAAAGCATCTAGACAAGTTGATTCAGGAAATCTACAACTCGAAACTTCTCTGGATTGAGATTTAAATTGATAAAATTAAATCAATTTAATTTAATAAAAAAATAACACTATAATATCCAACCCTTATCAAACCTAGAATTTCCATTTCTATCCCATCAAGAAATAACTACAGCAAATGCTTTTTTAGTACAGCTGTGTCATCTCCAATACTCCTCTCACTCCCTTTCACCTGTAAATTCCTTTTTCACAATAACTTCAGCGCTGTTTCCCAATAAAGTTCAAAACTTTGAAATGGGTTTTTTGTACATTTCTTCTTCAAGTTATTATTCAGTTAATAACAGTCAGATTGATGTGAAGAACAGCAGTTCATCAAATTGGCCAGTTAATTTCTTGTGCTTAATTATCTTAACTGTGTTATTGGGCTTTCAAGAAACGGAAGTGATGATCTTTTCAATTTATTGCTCTAGGTATTGATGAGTGAAGTTGATTATGTTGCTTTATGCAGTAAATTGGTTGGTTTTGAGTGATCAGGAAACTGTATTTTGTTATTATTTTCTTACATTAAATACTTTCTTGGCATTTTATTATTTTGACAAGTTAATTGCTTATATGCATTTTCCACTGAGATTATAAAATCTCAATCTTTGGATATATTCTAGGATTTAGCATCACTCCATGGCGGAAAGAATCAGATTGTAGATCATTACTGCAGCGAACAAAGTTTAACAGCCTTTGATTCCTAATTCTATGTTTCTGGCCGGAAACATGGAATCTAAAGGCACGGTGAAGTGACTGGCCTCCTTGATTATCCGATGCAAATCGGAGCGAATGTAATTGTTTTATTCGAGTCTTTCCCCTCAACTTATTGAATTCAAAATAATGTGAAGGGAGTTTCCATGGTAGAAATGTTCATCATTTTTGAAAAATCTTTTTGTCTACGAACCTGTTATGCACTGTTTTGCTATACGGTTTGATAACTTTGTAATCATTCTTATCATTGCAGTATGGAATTGGAAGGGTCATTCGATTCGCTATCAGTATGCTGGGAACAGTGGCCCTGCTCTAGTTTTAGCTCATGGTTTGGAGCAAACAGGTCTACATCATTTTGATTCTCATTAGCTGACAACTAATTGATATAGGTATTACATGTAGCAAATTCTCCACGTTGTCATTTTTCATTTATTTTCACGTTGTCTATTGCACATGTGTTTCATAAGTTTCATTCTGCTTTTAGATTGGCATGCTATGGGATTGAGTTATGTTTTATTGAGGTCAGGACTTAAACTTTTTAGTCTTGTATGTTTTTAGTGTTCTAATTTTATGCCAGAACTTTTGGAAGCATGGATTCAACCTCGCTCTCTCTCTCTTCCTATTCCTGGTTGCAAAAATCTCAAGGCATTGCCATTCATAGTCTTTTCGTAGCACAAATAACCATGTAGACCATACATGACTACATATTCAGAAAAGTTTCTTAAGGTGTTTTTTTCTTCTTATTGCTTAATTCTTGTTTGAGTGTTCAACACACTTTTGGCTATTTCTATAGTCTTATATCGTAGCCTAGCCTAAGAAGGATTCTACTTGCTGGAAAATTACTAAAAAAATAATCCTCATATAATTTTAAGATTGTTGCTACAAATTAAAACTCAGAACTCAAGTCAGAACTTACAGCTCCACCTAGTTTTGTCAGGTTGAATTGCAACTCAAAACTCTAGTTTTTTCAGGTTGAGCTGCTGACTTCAAGGCTGTTTCTGCTAGGAAACTTCCTCTCCAGTAGTTGCTTGGAAACTGCCTTCTATTATCAACTTACTCCAGCCACAAATCCACCTCCTGCAAGGAGTTCCAGCACTGACCTACTGCTGGAAACTTCCTCCGGCTGCTGATTCTTTGCTGCTGTTTCCTCTTGGTTTCTGCTGCTGCCTTCTGCCGTAGCTTCTCCTGGCTGGTTCTCATCGAACCCATCAATGATGAAAACTCAAGAAGAGAAAGATAGGTACAGAAAAGTTTCTCAAAGGTGATTGATATTTTTCTTATTGCTTATTGCTGCTCTTTTTTTTCTTGATGAAAGCTATTTATGGCTTAACTAGAATTCTGATAAAAATAAAATTGCTACACTAATAAAAATAATCCTAATAGAAGATGTAATCTAAGCTGAGATAACTCCTTCAGAACTCAGAATTCCTTTAGTAGAGAGCCTAATCCTGTCACATATTAGCATAGATATGGAATATGGGAGTTGAGGTCAAAAGAGTATGTTTATCATGAAGTAACTGCCAGAGAGCTGCAACCATCGAGATTGAGAAACTGGAGTCATATTCTCATGCAAGGAGCCAAATCTAGTGTATTGTGAATGTCTAAGCTTGAAAAATACCTCCATTTTAGCTGTTGCAGTCCTTGTCATTCCATAATAGAGCTGCTATAAACCATGGTTCAGAACTCTTATTATAAAATGATTGTTTGCAGTTCTGCTTTAATAGAGGTACGAGCTTTTAAGATTATCTTGAAATCCAAAGGCTGCCGTAGGAAAGAAAGAAATATAACAGAATAATGGTTGTCTCATGGTATTCTTGGTGATGATTGTGTATTAGTTTTCTTCTCTAATCTATTTGTTTTTGAACTTAATATGTATACTTCATGACTGGTAACTCACTTCTTCTTTGCACTGACCACTGGAAAAAACACTATCCCAGTTCTTGCAAATTCACATAAGAGTATATTCAATTGATCTCATTGGTTATGGATACTCTCACCAAATCCTTGTGAATTTGGAGATAAATCCTTTTATACATTTGAGAGATGGGCTACTCAGCTATATGACCTCTATGTCGATTTAGTCAAAGACGAGGCTTTCTTCCTTTGCTATTCCTTAGGCGGCAATCATCTTTTTGATGTTTTGGTTATAGATGAATCTTTTGGTTTTCCCTCATTATTTTTGGCAAATGTTTGTTGCTCATTTTAGCTATATATGCATGTCGGTAATTAATTTTAGATGTCATAGCAACACGGTTTTTATTTGTCGAGAATAAATGTTTGAGCAAAAATTATATGGACTGCCATTTTAGTTAAACAGTGAGATGAATGCTTGGAAACTCATAGTGATCATAATCTATGCGTCTTAATTTTCTGGTCATTACGCAGAAGCTGTTGGTCTTCAGGCTTCAGTTTAATTTTCCATCTTTAACTTTAGCTGTTTTAGCAGGAATGCTGCTTTGGGAATTTTTTTCTTCAAATCAGTTGCCACTTCAGAGTCTGCGAGAAACATTCTGAGTCCAGTGTTGTTCGGTGGCATGTTAAGTATTTTCCTTTTGCCTCTTGGGCTATGGCATTTATGAGTATGAAGGCTGAATACAAAGAAGGTTATGGAGTTTGAATAGAAATTTGAAAATCTGCTTCTTTGTGTGGTTTGTAATAATATTTTCTTTTACGAGGCGCATGCGGGTGTTTGTGATATCTGAAACTGTCATAATTGATCCGGGAACTTCTAATTTATATTCAGAGTCATCTATATTTCGAGGCTGTGATGGAAGAATTAACACCACTTATAATTGCATGTTGTATTTCATTGTTCCCATTAGACCTCCCAGGTGACAGAGAAACCTGTACAGAGGACCCCATCTTCCAGGTCTCGAGCTGGGTGCTGCAGATGTATTTCTCGAGTTCATTTGATACTCAGGGGGTCCCCTTTCTGAGGATTACTACATGAAGTGAATGTCATTCTCAAAAACCAAACCTCAAATGTCTGCTGCTGTTTTGCCAATGTGGAATGTGCGAGCAATCATGCTAAACCTGGCCCTAACACAGATATAGGGTCCCCAGGTGCGATAACCACAGCAGATGTAGCTGACATCCTCTGTGATTAATTACATATCATGTTCTTCAGCTAGACAAATACCGAACCCACAAAAGGTTATGACCATGGGACTGTCACCTTCTAGCTCGAAACTGGCCGATGAATATATATATATATGCACACATATGTGCAGGTCTTAAAAGCATATATATGCTTCGGAAACCTTAATTATTCAAGACCTTTAGCTACAGGAACAGCACGAAACCTCGAAGAAATTAATGATACAGACTTTAAAATATCTGGGCTAGCTAGCTTTTAGTTCACCAATAGCTAGCTAGCTAGCGTGGCCATTGCCATGATTAGCAAGCAATATTCATGGTATAGAGCATGCAATATCTAATTTCCAATATATCAGTGGCGGGTTTGATGTGGCCCCTAAAGCAGCATCATCTTCTTCGATGCACGCTTGCACCCTTTCGCTATTCAACATCGCCTCACAATAGGCGTGGAACCCATTTATCAGATGTTAAATATATATACCCCGTCGAAGCACTCAATCTCTAATCATAAAAATTGATTTAAAAACAGCGATCGACACTTATTGTTAGGATTTTCTTTTTCTTTTTCTTTTTCTTTAAAAAAAAGATTCTACTTCAATTAGCATTAAAAGAAGATTAGTAATTACTAATGATTGTGGCTGTGCAATTTAATTGTTTCTATTAAATAAATAAATTGTGATTACGTACATTTGTGCTCTCAAGATCAAGGGAAGGTTCAACAAAAAATCATCATAGGCTTATAGATGATCATTAAAAAAGGGGCAAGCAGGCCGATCGATGCCACCCGAAGGAAAAAAAGAAAGAGGAGTCGATCCTCTTCAGAGAAAGAAAGATACGGAAGTTGACAGCGCTGATTCTTTTGATATAACCTTATTTTGTTGATAACCAATTTTGAAAAGACATGGAAGGATAGAAGGTTATATAACTACTACAGCCATATGAATCTCTCGATGATTCCATGCTGATCCCTGTTCAAGAAGAAATAAATTCTACAAAAAACATCTTTTCTATTTTTATATTTTCAGTCTCGAAACAGTAAACATTGCTTTTGAGATGAGAAATACGGTATGGCTTTGTTTTTGTGATCCAAACTATCCACCAAACACGAACCCAAATTGGATTTTTCAATCTAAAGTAGGAGATGAACATCTCTATGATTTTTTAAAAAATGAACAGTTTACATTATTGGTGCACCCACCAAGCAAATTGGATATACAAAGCAAAAGATTAGAGGGAAAGCTTGCATCAGCTTTGACTGATCAGATATTACACTAGCATTATTATTCATTGTATGGGCCATGAAGCATCCTCCATCATGGCTCACGTGTGAGTGTGATTGGCCTAATTAATCATGTACAAAAAAAAACCCAAGTTACAAACACGAAGGACTAAGTTACAGCTGTGATGAAAACCCAAGGACTCGTGAACAATAATCTACTCTTGATTATTTAAAGCACTTAATATATAAAATACACACAAAATAAATAAATTGTAGACTTGTTAGAGGACTATAATCTGTAGAGTGATCAATTCTACTACTCATGGGAAAGCTCACAAGGGTTTGTGTCTTTTGTGGAAGTAAGTCCGGGAAGAAAAAGATATTCAGTGATGCTGCGCTTGATCTTGGAAGACAACTCGTGAGTATACATTCTTCACTCTCTTTCTTTCAGCTTTTCAGAATTTGGAGCTTTTTTTTTTTTTTTCTTTTTTTCTTTATGAGAAGGGGAATTCTCATCAGGTTGAGAGGAAGATGGATTTGGTGTATGGAGGAGGGAGTGGTGGGTTGATGGGGCTTGTTTCTCAAACAGTTTATGATGGCGGGAGCCATGTTTTAGGGTAAGATTTTTTCTTTTCTTTTTAATTTTATTATGCTAAATATTCTTGTGTGTTTTACATATATACATGAATATCATTAGTTATATCTCTCACTTTTTTGGTTTCTTTTTGGATAGAGTTATACCGACAGCTCTTGTACCGATAGAGGTATGTGAAGCTTTCTTCATCTCCCCTGTCACATCACTCGCTCTCTCCTCTCATGTACATGCATGAATGATTTCTTCTCAGATTTCAGGTCGGACTGCCGGGGAAGTGTTGATTGTGTCCGATATGCATGAAAGGAAGGCTGAGATGGCTCGGAGAGCTGATGCTTTCATTGCTCTTCCTGGTAATTTCATGCACGATCGATCGCATTTCAGAAGCCTTCAAGCATTAATTTTAATGTTGAAAAAAAAAACACAAGAACATGCTTCGACGAGATTGTTGACTATTGATTGCTCCTGTTTATTCCTTGTGTTGATGAAGGAGGGTACGGAACCTTCGAGGAGCTGCTTGAGATGATAACATGGTCTCAGCTTGGAATCCATAACAAGCCAGTGAGTTTTTAGTTTCCGTTTCCTTTGATCTTCATATCATACTATTGCTCTTCTTGCTACGTACGTACATGTAGAAAATTCACGTAGGACCTGTAAATAACTATGTCTTGCTTTTGAAATGAATTATTTATATCTCTTAAAATAAAAGATGTATATATGTATATATTCTACTATATTTCTCTTTTATTTTAAAGATATATATCTGTGATTCTCCACAGTCCCTCTCTCCTTTAAAAAAAATTAAAAAAGAAGAAGAAGAGTTCAAACTGAAAATGCAATTTGTGTCTTGCAAGAGGGTGGGGTGTTAACGTTGACACAGTACTGGGAGGATTTCAGTAAGATTCAAGCCTGGTAGCTGGAGAACTAAGCTTCAAATAAATAAGCATTTTGTGATATATAAATACTAAAAACAAGGCCATGTTAGATTTTTTTTCTTATAATAATTCTAATCACTCTTTGAATCTTCTAATCAAGCTATTTTTTATATGGTACTGGTTATATTATAATAAGAGTTTTGATGTATTTTCTAATTCTTTTTTCTCATTGTGATTTATGTTAATATATTCAACAATTCTTTCTCAAAAAAGTAATCTTTTACATAAATAATATCTTAAAATATCGTGTTTTACGATCTTCACACTAAACTATGCAATTTCACCCAAAAAAAAATTAAACTATATTATTTTATTTTATTCAAAAAACCCGGGATGAAATGAAAAGAAAAATCATTGTTGCCATCAAATCAGTTTGTGGTTTATATATAAAGGCAGTAAGTAACCTTGACAGCCGTCCAAATACTGAGGGGTTGGCTGGATGGCCATGAACTAGACTTAACACCCATTTTTAGGCCCATAATGATAACTTGAGCTTTTGCTTTCTAAAGTGTTGTTTTCACTTTTTCGGTGTGTTTGTTCATTGTCAAAGCAATCCCGTATCAGATGCAATGTATGGAGCTCAAATGTATCTGAACATTTATTTGCGAAACGAAATAGGGAAAAGGGAAGCTCGGCTCTTTCTAGCTTTATAGAATGTTAGTGGCAATTGTGACTGCGAGTGCTATCCTTGAACTACTCATTTTTTTATATTCATGGGATTAAAGTAGGATAGCAGCAGGGGATTTCCCATATTTTGCTGAATGTCTGCCATTTCTTTCATGTGCAATTTTAACCTCTCTCTTCCTTTTTCTCAAATTGGCCGGGGGAAAAAAATGCAGGTGGGTTTGTTAAATGTTGATGGGTACTATGATAGCTTGCTTGAATTATTTGACAAAAGTGTAGAGGAAGGATTCATCAATCCTTCTGCAAGGAACATTGTCATATCTGCAAAGACTGCTAGAGAGCTAATCCAGAGAATGGAGGTACTGACGTGCACTTCTCATCTCAAAACCACATGTCAGTTTTGTTGCCTTTAACTCTTCTTTCATGTGCTCTCTGTAGGATTATATACCTGTCCATGAACACGTGACATCAAGTCAAAGCTGGAATGCAGAAGATTGCAACGCAGATTTTTAGTTGTTTGCTCTTCGAAAAGGAAAAATATTTCTCTTTTTTTTCTTCATGTGATGCTATCCTTACAATTGATTCTTTTCATTGCGTGTGCAAGCCTCCCAAAAGTATAGAGGATATGATGCATAAAAATTTGCGTTGAATAGGATCCACTAGTATTTGTGTAAGCGGAAACCCTGGTGTGGCTGTGGGCTATATTTCTCACTTCAGAACGAGCATGAACTTGGAAGCAGAATGCAATCTAGCTTTTGTTATGTTTTCTTCTAAATTCCTCAGAAAAGAATTGATGGTTCCATATGTTTAGCAAACAGGTATCGGTAAAGAAAACCCCCCATTGAAAGCACACTCGAAATGAATTGGAAATCAGTCGAAAGAATATCAAATTGAAGAACCCTTAGTGATGATTCTGGCACTCTGAACCATGCCTGAGCTCTCACGGCCGAGTTGATTGCAAGGAAAAAGCTACAGAGTATATCACCTGATTTATGCCCACAGATGTGTATAACCACTCTTAATTCTACCACACAAGTGAATGTCGGATTATGTCCATAAACATCTAAATAATCTCATATGCTACGCATCACAAAATTTCCTGTAATTTTCATGACTAAGATCCCAAGTCATCAGAGTGCAAGTAAAGCTACCTTCTACTGCTGATGGTACATGATGAACACTGAATGCAGGAGCAGGAACGCTTCATGAAGCTCACAAAAAAAAGGATAAGATTTTCGATCCAATTCTGCTTCAGGTAAGCTTAAAAGCTGGTCTCTCCTGTATCAGACCTTCTCTGAGTAGCGGGAGGTACAACATGCAACCTGATTTCGGATGAATTAAGGAAGACCTAAAGGAACTCTCCCTTAATCTTTCATCGACCATTTATAAGAGATCCAGTACATTTCACTTCAAAATCATCATCAAAAGTATCCAAAAAAAAAAAACATGCATTTGTTCACATCTTCAGAAGCTAATTAAGGGGCACAACAGATTGAACACAGATGCACATGCAGCAACACTTCACAAGTACGATGAGATGAAGAGGACATTCATTCACTTTGAGAAAAGAGCACAGATCAAAAGAAATCCACAAAAATCGAAATTATATTTTACAGATATAGGGTTGTCAGGATCAAACAGGAAATGCCAATGGCCAATAGAATAAAAGAACCAAATGGAAAAATAAAAATAAAAGGAGCTTTGTATCATTCTGTAACTGAATCAAGAATTCGAGTGATATGAATCAGTTTTTTGGAAAAGAAAAAGGTAGCATCCAATCTCATCAGCATGTATTGATTCCATCCTTGCAGTCACTGGTCAAGTTATAAAATGTTTCCACACGAGTCTTTCCTCTGTAAAGAACCTCAGTATCCACAGCAACCCTCATGTATCCGTCAAACTCAACAGGACGACCATTGTTCAAAAGTGTTGTCTCATTGTACCAATCACTTGTATTTCCCCACAATTCCTTGTAATCATCAATTAAATGGACCTTGAAGTGAGACCTCAGTTTATCGAAGTAATTGTAGAATCGTTCATTGGTTGCTATATACAGATTCCTCCAAGGCTGAATCATCCCTTGAAGCTTTGCAACAAGTGCATCAGGTGATGTATCAGCATCCAAATGTGGCCAGAGCTCTTTGTTTTGAGCTTTCTCCCCACGAATCACATGAACTGCATCAAAATCCCAGTCCATTCTCCCACTGATGTCTGTAACTATATTCATCAATCTCTTTGATTTCCAAAGTGCATACCATGGCCTCTGAATGTACTTTGCAGCCTGCCCTTCACACACCCTATACCAATAGTTTTCTGGCTCCTGACCATCAAACTGCCTCCATATGATTGTGCTCTTGTCTTTCCTTAGTTGCATTGGTGTCATCTTATGGGTCACAACCTTCTTAACTGGAACTTTCTTCTTACGAGAGCGATCCCATTTCTTCCAATCTCTCAAAAACTCACCCTCTTCGACGATTGACGCCTCCTCCTTGAGATGCTCAAAATCAAAATAAAACCTAAAATCCTTCCCCTCCTGATCCTTCCCATCCGGATTATAATTACCTGCTAAGCATATACTCAAGTCCATGACAAATGTCCTGTTCAAATACATAGCCTCCCCCAACCCACACAAGAAACTCCACATGTACTGATTCATTCCCTTACAATAATCCCCTCCTCTTGAATAATACAAGTACTTCCCCTTTCTAAAGTTCGTTTCCGATCCCAAGCTTGGGATTGTGTCATTAATCTCATCATCCCGAACCAATGGTGCAACTCTTGGAGTTTTTCCACCACTCCTTGTGGAATTAACTCTAATCCTCATCCTCCTGGCATTAATACCAGAATGCCAACCACCGGCATGCACAATTTTGTAAGAGCAATTATCTCCAATTGCAAACTTAAACCTCCTAAAATCCCTATATTTCCTCCACGACTTCTCCTTCTTATTCCTAAACCTCCATGACACATCACACTCATCCTGCTTCGATCCATGAACAGGAGTTTGATAATCCAAAAACACAATTGACTTAAACAGCCTCAAATTGAACTTCTCAACTGTAATCAAAACCCTCGGATCTGAACAATTCACAACCTCCAAATCCTCACAACCAGATGATTTGAGGGTCATATTGCTTACTTCCTCCTCCTCTTTCTTAATCATCTCATCGGTAATTGGTTTAATATCCGCAGTAGGAGAAACTGCACGGGCAGTCTCAGTTTGCAAATCCTCGCCAGTTTTGGCAACAGTATCGTCAATTTTAAAAGTAGCATTCTCAGTCTGTGTAAAGAGTTTTGTTAAAGCAGGAGCTGATTCCAGCCATGGATCCGGTGGTTGGTAAGTGATTGCAATAACAGTAAATATCAACACTGAGAACACAAACACTGAGAAACATACATTACTTGTCAACTTTATAAGATTCTGCCCTATAGGATCAGCAGCTGGATTGGTTTCTTTCATGGATTTTCTCTAACCTTTAAATCTAAATCCAAAATTTACTCAGATCTTGAACTCAAACAAGAAAATAAAACCAACCCAAGTTTTCTTAAACCAAATCCAATAATGGGTTTGGTTCAAAATCCAATCTTTTTTGAACTTCAGTACTGAATCAAGTAAATGCAAAAATAGGAAAAGAAAGCCAGAAGGAGACCTCTAAATAAGGTCTTACTTACTTGAGATGAAATAGAGAGAATGAAAGCACTGAGATTTGGTGAGATCAAACGGGGATTCAGCATACAGCTATGAAATTTAATGGAGAGGAAGTGAGAATGAATTGTTTGTGTTGAACGGGTGAAGCTTTGGTTAGAACTTAGAAGGAAAGCAAGAGACTGTTGTCAACGGTGGGTGTGATTTTTCCTTGTCTGAAAGTGAACTCGGACTCGAGTGAGTTGTAGCCAGAAGGACAGGCTCGTGATTTACGAGTTAAAGATTATGCCTTGTTAGAACCAAAGATTTTTATACTCACACCCCTTGGGGGAAAATCATTCACGAAGAAATTACAAAAAACACGTATATTTACGTGGCATGTCACATTTCAAATTACAGTATAAAGATAAATAGTTAAAATAATAATTTTAATTTTGAGCTGTAATTTGAAAGGTGTTATTTTATTGTATAAACAAACGAGGTCTAAATGTTTTAAATCATTTGCAAAAATTATCATGTAATTTATTTTATATCTTAAAATAGAAAGAAACTTTAAGTATCTAAATAGAAAGACATAAAGAATATCTATACTTATTACAATAAATGAGATTTCAAAAATATTCACACTTCTCTTTAATTGCAATCTTAAATCTTTTAAAGGATACAAGTAGAGAAAAATATTAAAGAGTTTTTTAATAATAGATTAATGATATTATTTGGAAAAAATATATATTTAAAGATAAATGTTTGATAATTCGAGGAATTAAAATCAAATTTAAGTAAAAACACTTCAATAATCCTACAACAATAATTCAATCCTCGTAAAATCAAACCTATCATTTAACTATATTATCTTATACAAATCAACTAATAAACCTTTTAAACACAATGAAACCGATGAATCAACATCTTTAGAAAAATTAATTTTAAATCCAACTCCTTGTTTAGAAAGTTCAAAGCGTTGTGATAATTCAATGATGGGTGGGTGAGCTTGCGTCCATACCCATCATTCCTAGGTTTGATAGAATTTTAAGTCTAGAGGACATGGATAGCCTTACACTCTCAGGAATGACGATGAACAAAACTCAAATGGACATAGGTCTATCATGCTACTAGATCCAACATTTTTGAGACTCAGTTACAAGTTAAGCTCGAGTGAACGCGAGTCTTGTGATTTGCCAAATCTAGCATCATTTGAGTTTAGTTATATGTTAAGCCCAAATGAACATACAAATATGAGCCAAAACAAACATGAGTGTGATAAGCTTCCAAACCCACAGTCAATGAACTCTGCATCATGTCAAGTCTAAGTGTATATGGATACAGCAAGCTGCCATATCTAGTGCTTTTAGGCATGACGAGCTCAGCCCAATTAAACACAGGTCTAGCGAGCTGCTAGGCTTATTGCCCTTTGACTTGGCTACACGTCGAGCTCAATTAGTCATGGATTGACTCGCCACCATACCTATTGACCATGGGCTTGATGGTTTGCCAAGCTTGAAGAGCGAAACATTTGGAGATCATTATAGACCCTATGTTGGACCATAACTCATTAGGCTTTGTATGTTTATCCTCGCAACTTTTAACATGAAATATCAATGGTAGATATCTTTGTCTCTCTATGCTCATACGTGTATAAAAATATCATAATAACCTAACTTATTTTCATATCATTAATATTGTATAAGAGATATTTATTTATCTCTCTACACCTATAACCGTGTATGAAACTTTCAATGACCTATCTTATTTACATCTTATTAATATTGTGTAAAGAATATTTTATTAATGTTATTAGAAAAAAATATTCTTCAGAACTCTCAACTTTAACAAAACAATGAAGTTCAGGAGTTATAACTTATAAATACCCTCTTAATCACTCTAGTAAAGGGTTAATAATTATTATTCTTTAGACATTAATACGTTTTAATCTTAGAGTATTTATCATATTCAAACAAAAACAAACACTCATGTTCTTAGAATTTAAAAGTTATTTTTCTCATTTATTATAATATCTCTTTTAAAAGTTATCGACTTTATCATCTAAGAGCATCTAAAATCCTATTAAAATAAATTATTTTACAGGATAGGTTTTCTATCACCAACCATCGACTTCCTAAGCTATGGAAAATAGAATATTGGCATGAACATAAATTATTTATTGTCCAAAAACCAAAAAATCTCGTTAGTAAGCAAACTAAATTTTACAACAGCATCACATCATAATACAAATCAGAATCATAAAAAATCAATTAACACAATCAAGTAAAAATCGATAAATAAAGAAAAGTGTTTCGATGCACATCAAAATCAAGAAGATTAATGACTAAATTTACAATTTGAAACAATTCATCTATCTACTATTTAAACACATTAAATATTAATAACATTAACATGTATATGTAAAAAATCATAACATCTCGAACTTAGATAGAATGTCAAGAGGAAATTATTGTAACTAAGAATGTTATAATATTTTAAAAAGATGAAAGTTCATTTCAAAATAGATAAATTTTAATTTATTTTAAGTCCCCGTATTTATTTTATATGTCACTTGTATTATAAAAAAAGATTAAATCAAATACAACATTGAAATTTCTTTAAGATTGCTTACATATATAGTATGGAGCCCAAGTCGTATTCATGGAAAAAAGACAGTACACTTCGCCTATATATAAACTATTGACAAGTAAGTAAAATGACAATAAATAATAAATACTTACTTCCACGAACAGATGTAATAGCTAATGTAATATATGATAATCCGAATAGATATTTAAATCTAGAGGGGAAGCTTGATCAACACTAAACAGTTTCCAGGCCTATGAACTGTGAAATAGATTGTGGAAAGAAGAAAATGTTTGAATGTATTGAGTTGCTTAATTCATAACCCAGCTGGGTACTTATACAAGAAATAATAACAAACTAACTGCACTACATGTGCTGTCTAACTGTCTAACTGTCTAACTAATTACAGCTGAGGGAATATAATAAAACACACAGTATACACATTTTATCTTCAACACTCCCCCTCAAGTTGGAGAGTGGATATCCTGCACTCCCAACTTGCGAATCATGGGAACAAACAGATCCTTTCCCAGTGGCTTTGTCAAGACGTCTGCCAATTGATGCGCAGAATTCACATGCTTCGTAGATATCGAACCGTCTTGAATTTTATCTCTGATGTAGTGACAATCCATCTCTATGTGCCTGGTCCGCTCATGAAAAACTGGATTTGCCGCAATATGCAGTGCAGCTCGGTTATCACAATACAACAAAGCGGGCTCTTCATGAGAAAGTCCCAAATCTTTTAATAGACATCGAAGCCATGTTAATTCACAGCAGGCTCCTGTCATTGCCCGATATTCCGCTTCTGCTTAAGAAAGTGAAACTGTTTTCTGTCGTTTTGATCTCCAAGATATCAATGAAGGTCCAAGGAAAATGCAGTAACCTGTAGTAGACCTCCTAGTAAGTGGGCAACCTACCCAATCCGAGTCGCAATAGGCTCTCAATCTAACATCACTATCTGAGGAAAAGAATAGGCCTTTACCAGGAGCCCCTTTCAGATATCTGACAACTCGAAGGGCTGCCTCCATATGCAATTTTCTAGGCTGATGCATGAACCTACTCAACACATGTACTGCATATGTTATATCAGGCCTAGAAACAGTCAAGTAAATCAGCCTGCCTACAAGTCTTCTATATTGACTGGAATTTCTAAGTAAGTCACTTTCATCTGATAATTTTAATCCCCGTTCCATGGGGGTATCAATAGGTGCTGCACCTAACAATCCCACATCCGCAATGATTTCCAGTGCATACTTACGTTGAGAAATGAAAATTCCATTCTTAGAGCTAGATACCTCAATGCCAAGAAAATACTTCAAATCACCAAGCTCTTTGATACGAAAATTACTATGCAGAAATTTCTTAGTTGCATTGATACTATCAATATCATTCCCAGTAATCAATATATCATCAACGTATATCAAAAGAGCGGTAAAAGACTTGCCTTGTTTCTTGGTGAACAAGGAATAGTCTGCCCGTGACTGCTCATAGCCTGCAGAACAAATGGATTCTGAGAATTTGGAGAACCACTGGCGAGAAGCCTGCTTCAGTCCATACAAAGACTTGTGTAGGCGACATACTAATTCTTCCTCCCCCTGTCGCCGAAGCCCTGGTGGCGGTGTCATGTATATCTCCTCATTCAATTCACCGTGCAAGAAGGCGTTGTTGACGTCCAATTGGTGAATAGACCAATTGTTAAAAGCAGCCAAGGCGAGCAAGCATCTGACAGATATGATTTTCGCCGTGGGTGAGAACGTGTCCTGATAATCAACCCCCTCTAACTGTGTGAACCCTTTTGCGACCAACCGAGCCTTGAACCTCTCCACAGAACCGTTAATTTTGAACACCCATCGACAGCCGATCGGGAATTTTCCAGTGGGGAGAGGGACGAGAGTCCATGTGCCATTCTGCTCTAAGGCTTGTAATTCAGAGGCCATGGCTGCTTGCCATTGAGGATTGGAAGCAGCCTCGGCATATGATTGGGGTTCAGTGGCCGAGCTTATCTGAGCAACAAAAAATTTAAGTGCAGGGGAATACCGGTGATAAGAGAGAAAATTAGCAAGTGGAAAACGTGTACCTTTGGTCGGACCTGGTAACAAGGGTGATGATTGGGTGGAGGAGACGGTGGAGCAAAGGTAATCGCGAAGTTTTGCCGGTGGACCCGTGGATCGGGTTGAACGCCGAAGGGGAGCTAGGGCATGTGTAGGAGATGGGTCATGAAGAGGTGGAGAAGTGGGAGTTGGAGAAGGGAGTTGGTGGTCGGAGTGTGAAGGATGCGTGATCGGAGAAGGTGAAGTTTTGGATGGTGGGTGAAGAGGATCCGGTGTGGGGTCTGATGTGGGTGTGGGTGGGTTCGGGTAAGGGGCTTGTGTTTGCATGTGTATTGGGCTAAATGAAGATGATGGGTCGGGATGAGCTGGGATTGGTAGTGGGCTGTATGGTGGTGGTGGGTCGGGTTGTGTTGGGCTTGGGCTGAGTTGAGATGGGTTAAGGCTGGGTGTATAGTCTGGGTTGGGCTGATATGGGATGTGTGGCGGGCTGGAGTGAAGGAGGGGAACGGGATGGGCTGTGAGGTGTATTGGGCCGGAATTTGTTGGTGGGTCGGGCTGTGATGGTGGAGAATGGGCATAAGGAAAAATCATTTCATGAAACTTGACATCACGACTCGTAAAAAATTTTTGGTTTGATAAATCAAATAATTTATATGCTTTTTGACCAATAGGATACCCGATAAATACTGATGGTATGGATCGATGATCAAATTTATGGGAAGGATGGACATTTGTAGCATAAGCCAAGCAACCGAAAACACGTAAATGGGAAAATGATGGTGGTTTTGAATAAAGAAGTTCGAACGGTGTTTTGAAAGAAAGTACTGGGGAGGGTAACCGATTAATAAGATGCACAGCGGTGAGGGCACATTCTCCCCAAAAACAAATAGGTAGACTAGCTTGAAATTTTAAGGCTCTAGCTACCTGTAAAATATGTCGGTGTTTGCGTTCCACAACCCCATTTTGTTGGGGCGTGTAAACACAAGAGTGTTGAAAAATGACACCATGATCATCAAAAAAGGAACGGAGGGAGATAAATTCTCCACCGTTGTCACTGCGGAAAATTTTAATGTGAGAATTAAATTGGGTGAGGACATGAGAAAAAAAAATTTTGACAAGTGATTGTGTCTCATTTTTCTGGCTCATTAAAAAGATCCATGTAAAGCGTGTGTAATCATCAACTATTGTGAGAAAATAATAAGCACCTGAATTTGAAGGGTGTCGATAACGACCCCAAATATCACAATGGATAATTTCAAAAGGTTTTACAGAGGAAATGACACTATGACTGAATGGTAAACGACTCTGCTTAGCCAAAGGACAGACAGGACAAACTTGATTTGACTGAATTGAAAAATTTAAATAATTCTTAGCAATAAAACTTAAACGGGAAGGGGATGTATGACCTAATCGGTTATGCCAGAGGGTTGTGGATGTAGTGGTGAGGTTGCAGGTTGGTGAGGTATTTCTGGTATGATTCTTCGTTGCTAGCGCCACCAGATAATAGAGTCCATCGCGTTGTCTACCCAAACCAATCATCCTCCTCGTAGCCAGATCCTGCAAAATACACCAATAAGGAAAAAATGTTATTGAACAATTTAATCCTCTTGTCAGACGGCTGACTGACATTAAATCCACTTTGAAGGTAGGCACGCAAAGCACATTTTTCAGATAAAAAACTGAATTAAGAGGTAGCAATCCCTTCGCAATAATTTGTGCCTTTTCTCCACTCGGTAATAACACAGGAGGTAGTGAATAGGGTTTGGTTGTGCAAAATAATTCTGATGATGAGGAAATAGGATTTGGGACTGATTTGGAACTGATTTGGGGAAAAAAAAAAAAACTAAACCAGGCTCTGATACCATGTGAAATAGATTGTGGAAAGAAGAAAATGTTTGAATGTATTGAATTGCTTAATTCATAACCCAGCTGGGTACTTATACAAGAAATAATAACAAACTAACTGCACTACATGTGCTGTCTAACTGTCTAACTAATTCCAGCTGAGGGAATATAATAAAACACACAGTATACACATTTTATCTTCAACATGAACACTGCATCGATATAGACAGTGATAGCATCAGAGTTTTTTTTAAATAATAATAATAGTAATAATTAAAAAATCATCGTGGCAATCCAAGTGCTTTGTCTCTTGGTGAATAGTAGTGCAGAAAACCGTATTTCCCAGCCATGTTTTAGAGTATTTATTTAATTTAAAGATAACTTAGCACGAAAACTATAACTATATCGTGCTTAAGCTTATTCAGCCTCCACAACAGATTCTACAGCAGCACTTGAGAGCAGAAGAATCCTGCGGTGACTTGAAATTCCATGCCAGCCATCTATTGCAGGATCACGCCCTCACCAAGGAAGGACATATTTTAATCACACCTCAGCGAAAAGCATGATCGTAGTCATGGAAATGGAAGTTCTTGTAAATGAATTGATTCAACCATTTTGAACATGCAAAGCATACGACTGCCATTGCTACCATTGTGTTGGCTTTGTGCTTGGTTGCACCAGCAATCCCAATGAAAGTTAGAGAAGCAAATTGCAGGATAACCTCTAGTGCACGGAGACCCTTGTATGCAGAATTGCAACTGGAACAGTTTACTACATGCGACCAATACCTGGAAAATCACTTCCCAAATTCAGGAAAGTTCTCAGACTGAAATCTTGAATACTCATCTGTAGTTGTAAAATGCATTAATTACCTGTCCAGCAGCTGTTCTCTAGGAGGAGTTGGGGGGAGAGCCCCACCGTGGTTGCCCCTCCAATCGACTTGACCACCAGCATACTTGTTTAACCATTTTCTGAAACCAACCACAAAAGCATCTGATTTTGTTGGCACAAAACAAGCCTTCTGCCAGTTGGAAGATTCATTTTCCATTATTTTGCGTTCCTGCGGAGAGAATTCTTTAGTCAGTTAATGCTAGAGAGTACAGGCTCCAAGTTTTTTTGCTTCGGAGGAAGAGCTACAAAAAAAAGACACAAAAACTTTCGTGTGCACAGAAAGATAAATGTTCATAAAGCTAGGAAAAATGGCAACTCCTTGCTGCACAAGAGTTTCTGTCCTACAAATAAAATTCAAGTGAAGGATGACATAGATTTTAATGTACAGTTGTTACATGGAAAGGCAAGCCATGGGAATTGAGACTTCTGTTGATCCTGGATGGATACTCAATCAATCATCCAAATACAATGTCTAGTTCAAGAACGAAATAAACAAGCAAAAGTCTGAGCATATACAGAAGAAATTGACAGAAATTTAGTTGTTAATGACACAAATAATGAAAGGATTTACACTAACCTTAGCCTACTTCATATTGAAGAATTTGGTTCCAATTCTGCTACAAATTAGTGATAAATTTTTTATTCATGTTAGTCATTTAATTTCAACATTTAGTGACGTGTTTTGATTGTTCTTTTCTACTTCTAGTTTAGGGTTCTTTTTGTAATGCTTTGATTTCTTCTATAAATACAATTAGAGGGATGACAATAATCAAAACCCTTGGATTTTGTCCCTTGATCTCTGCAATTTCTTGTTCTTTAGCTACGGGCTGTAATTTTTCAATTGAAATAGTGGGCATCTCTGTAATCCAACACTTCAAACTTTTTTTTATAATCTGTGATCTATCAGTCTCATATAGTTACTGGTCTGGAGAGTATTTTTATATAATTGATGCTATAATATATAAGCTTGCTAAATACATAAAAGAAATATCACCTCCAGATGAAGGAGATACAGATCTGAATCCAGAACTTTGTTGATTGCCAGATGAAGAATAAATCGTGGAACAATTTTCATAATCCAAACATTAAAGTTTGTTGGTACAACCGAAATCAATCTGCTATTCCCTGGACTGACCGGAATACAAAAGAAAATTAAGCTCTGTCTCCGTTGCATGGAAGGTTGCTGCACGAATAAATTTTTTATGAAAAAACATGACAGGAACAAGAGAACCGCGTAAATACAGGAGTAAAGTTATCAACATAAAGCCTAAGATCACATTGAATTATGATTCTATAACAGGCAGTGTCTTCGAATCAAAGAAATAATGGAAATGTACTGAGTAAACTGGCTAGTATGCTGCAATTGTCAGCGATTATGCAGACAAGTTAATTTTCGATTCTTGCACATGCCACGATAGGAACATATGTGTTAGAGATATAAACGTGTTTGGTTGAAGAGATAGATATAAAATAAATATTTTTCTAGATAGCTTTGGACCGAATTTCTATACTTAAAGCAGCAAATACAGGCAGCCATGCCCTGCATATCTTCACTGTCTCCATTCTAAGACAATAATCGAAGTCTAAACAATGCTTACCTTTTCAGCATCAGCAATTGCACCATCACCTGGATCAACCACAGGACTACTGTGAGCATAAGAGATACAGGGAGCTATAAATTTATTAATACCAAACTGGCCTTGATCTCCAAGGAAACCATCTCTGTCTAGTTTCTTGATACTCAATTCAACTGGGCTGCCCCCTTCTCTATCACCCTTCACTGCGAGATTGTTTTAGTTTTAATCATATGAACTACAAATACAATGAGAAGGGAACACAGCACCTGAAAATACCTTTTGGTTCTCGTGTTCTCATAATTCCATAATGTGCATAGGGAACATGAGCAGGATCCATCAGGTTTTCGATCAGGACTTCGTATCTGAAAGTTTTTTAGAAGAGTGAAGAAGATAAAAATCGATATGTGCACTTGAGTGCAGATGATAGCAGGACTAAAACTATCAGACATCCACATACCATATTATTTAGCTAGACCATCTTTTTTATATGAAAAGTGATAAAATTGACTCCATCGTCATCTGAACTGAACCTTTTTTAACGTATTTTTAGTCAAACTTGACAAGCATTAACATCTAATTGTCTGGGAACAAGTCAATTGACATGTCTGAAGATGTTAATGCAAGGCGACTACTCTGACCAAATCAATAATATACAAGAACGTGGGGATTTTTTTATCTCATGTTTGCATACCCATAAGGCAAATCTCTGGATATCGACATCTTGATATATGATGGATCATCTAATTCTGGGATGAAGGGTGGTTGCTTCTTCAAAATGATATCTTTGTATTGTGGATCAGTGTTTGGCCAAAACCACACGATGTCATGTTGAACTGTGCTTGGATAAACTGCTGCACAAGCCCTCTTCGATGTGTAGACCTGCAATTTTTTTTGATGGAAAGGTGATGAAAAACTTCAGCCTAACCTCTATAGAAGCTAATACTGGGTTGGACTTTTTACCGGAGGACCATCAGGTGGTGCTTGAGGAATGAAGTTGCAGTTACCGGAGCCATTAAAACACCAACCATGGTACACACACTGTAACCTTCCCCAGTGATCGATCCTTCCTTCAGACAGCGGAGCCAGCCGATGAGGGCAGGCATCCTTGAATACTCTCCATGAACTCTCATTCTTGTCCCACCACACCACAATATCAAGTCCCATCACCTTTTTTGCATGCGGCGCCCTCTTGTCTAAATCGCAAACTGGCATGACGGGATACCAGTGTGCGTACCAATCAAACTTGTCTGCTCGAGAGTCAGCTTCAAGTTCTGGCTCGGGTGTTGAGACAAAGGATGGAGATGATGGTATGGCTGTGAAAAGCTTGGATTTTGATGGTGTTTTTCTTGAGAAAGTTGAGGCGGGTACTGGATTGAACTGGAAATTCAAGAACTCGTGTTTGGTGAATTTGGTTTTGCTTCTTGAAGTTGGGATGTGCGTTGGTGAAAGACCAGAGGAAGCTCTTAAACCTTCCATTGCCGCTTGTTTTACTGATCAAGCTAGAGAGTAAGATTGCAAATTAAGTTGAGAGGCGAGCAGGGTATGGAATTGTAAACTTGAACCTCGAGCTTTGGATCGTTTTTGCAACTGTATTCTCTTCACTTTATACAGGAGATTGGTATTTATTTTTTATTTTTAATATGCAGGAGGTTAGTTGCAGAATCCATTTTTGACTCGATACACAACGAATACTTGAAAGCAAACCCGTTCATTGATGGGTTTGGTGACATGGGATTTTATCTCTATTTAATATTGATTTTAAAAATATTTATTATTTAGAATTATATTAGAAGATAACATAACCTATTGTATTAAGTGAGTTTTTAAAGATATATATATATATACATATATATTGAAATGAAAGATAGCATAATGTATAGTATAAAGTGAGTTTTTAATTTAAAGGGTAAAATCTCACTCAACGACAAACCTTGGAAGAGAAAGTTGGCGTCTACATTTGAAAAGTTCGCAACTTTAACTAAATTATATTTTTTTTTTGACATACGGTGGTTTCTTAAAATATTTCTTAGCCCTGGTTAGACTGCGTCCTCCAGAATTAATTAAACTATGTTCATTTAGAATTATTTGTTTTTTTATAAGCGTTGGAGAGGTGCAGAGTCTGTGTGTTGAAATTATGGGGCAGGCTCGTGAGTGACCAGTGGCCCCCTTCAAAGACTAATCTCAGCGAAGGGCAGGGTTGTAACTTGAAATCAGGAAATGGAGATATTCTAAGATGAAGTGGGACAAGCACTTTGAAGCAGCAAAACAGAGTACTGAAAGAGAGACAGGAGGCATATAGTACTACTGAGATGATCTGCAGATGAAGTGGGCTCCATTAGTTTACGCTCCCAACCCAACCAGTGGAAATCATGAACTCAGAAACAAACTGTGCAAATTCAGTAATTTGCTTTTCATGTTTTTAATATACTGTCACGTGCCAATTGAGGGCTGTCCTGCAAGTGATATCCAGCCGTCCACGTGGTGGCCACTGAAGAGCGAAGGTCAAGTCGGTGCAGAGAAGAGTCATTTCGGGAGCAAAAGTAATGGTCTTGGGTGCAGTGTCATGGGTAATTTAATTGGGAAGTAACTAGTCCAGTTACAAGTCTAGTTAATAAATTAAATGGGTTTCGGGTTGAGTTTAAGTGGGTTTCGGGTTGAGTTTAAGTGGGTTATTATTATTGAGTCATGGTAACGTGTCATTGTGACCAGTTAAGAATAAGTCAATAAGATCATTTTTGAATCTAACTCCAAGAAATGTAAGATACTAGTTGTGGCTCCTATGTATTTAGCGGGTGAATCTTATCCTCTTTAAAGTTTAGTGCATTGTTGCATATAGAATATATTTACCACAAGGCTAGGATCAACTCCGTTACCATTTTGACACCTTAAACCTAGAGGGGAAGCTTGATCATCACTCAACAGTTTCCGGACCTATGAACACTACATCGATATGGACATTTGCCTGAAGATCGAAGCAAAATGAAGTACTGTGATAGCTAATAGCATAAGAGTTTTTTTTTAATAGTAATAATAATAATTAAAAATCATCGTGGCAATCCAAGTGCTTTGTCTCTTGGTGAATAGTAGTGCAGAAAACCGTATTTCCCAGCCATGTTTTAGAGTATTTATTTAATTTAAAGATAACTTAGCACGAAAACTATAACTATATCGTGCTTAAGCTTATTCAGCCTCCACAACAGATTCTACAGCAGCACTTGAGAGCAGAAGAATCCTGCGGTGACTTGAAATTCCATGCCAGCCATCTATTGCAGGATCACGCGCTCACCAAGGAAGACATATATTTTCAACACACCTCAGCGAAAAGCATGATCGTAGTCATGGAAATGGAAGTTCTTGTAGATGAATTGCTTCAACCATTTTGAACATGCAAAGCATACGACTGCCATTGCTACCATTGTGTTGGCTTTGTGCTTGGCTGCACCAGCAATCCCGATAAAAGCTAGAGAAGCAAATTGCAGGATAACCTCTAGTGCACTGAGACCCTTGTATGCACAATTGCAAGTGGAACAGTTTACTACATGCGACCAATACCTGGAAAAGCACTTCCCAAATTCAGGAAAGTTCTCAGACTGAAATCTTGAATACTCATCCGTAGTTGTAACATGCATTAATTACCTGTCCAGCAGCTGTTCTCTAGGAGGAGTTGGGGGGAGAGCCCCACCGTGGTTGCCCTTCCAATCAACTTGACCACCAGCATACTTGTGTAACCATTTTCTGAAACCAACCACAAAAGCATCTGATTTTGTTGGCACAAAACAAGCCTTCTGCCAGTTGGAGGATTCATTTTCCATTATTTTGCGCTCCTGCAGAGAGAATTCCTTAGTCAGTTAATGCTAGAGAGTACAGGCAAAAAAAAAGTGTTCATAAAGCTAGGATATATGGCAACTCCTTGCTGCACAAGAGTTTCTGTCCTATCAAATAAAATTCAAGAAGTGAAGGATGAGATAGATTTGAATGTACAGTTCTTACATGGAAAGGCAAGCCATGGGAATTGAGATTTCTGTTGATCCTGGATGGATACTCAATCAACCATCCAGAAACAATGTCTAGTTCAAGAACGAAATAAACAAGCAAAAGTTTGTGCATAAACAGAAGAAATTGACAGAATTTTAGTTGTTAATGACACAAATAATGAAAGGATTTACACTAACCTTAGCCTACTTCATATTGAAGAATTTGGTTCCAATTCTGCTACAAATTAGTGATAAGTTTTTTTATTCATGTTAGTCATTTAATTTCAGCATTTAGTGATGTGTTTTGATTATTTTTTTTCTACTTCTAGTCTAAATCTTATCTATGATAAGTTTAGTGTAGGAGTTTGTGTTTGAGTAGGGCTCTTTTTGTAATGCTTTGATTTTTTCTACAAATACAATTAGAGGGATGACAATAATCGAAACCCTTGGATTTTGCTCCTTGATCCTTGCAATTTCTTGTTCTTTGTTCTTTAGCTACGGGCTGTAATTTTTCAATTGAAATAGTGGGCATCTCTATAATCCAACACTTCTCACTTTTTTTTAATCTGTGATCTATCAGTCTCATATAGTTACTGGTCTGGAGAGTATTTTTATATAATTGATGCTATAATATATAAGCTTGCTAAATACATAAGCAGAAAAATCACCTCCAGATGAAGGAGATACAGATCTGAATCCAGAACTTTGTTGATTGCCAGATGAAGAATAAATCGTGGAACAACTTTCATAATCCAAACATTAAAGTTTGTTGGTGCAACCGAAATCAATCTGCTATTCCCTGGACTGACCGGAATACAAAAGAAAATTAAGCTCTGTCTCCGTTGCATGGAAGGTTGCTGCACGAATAAATTTTTTTATGAAAAAACATGACAGGAACAAGAGAACCGCGTAAATACAGGAGTAAAGTTATCAACATAAAGCCTAAGATCACATTGAATTATGATTCTACAACAGGCAGTGTCTTTGAATCAAAGAAATAATGGAAATGTACTTAGTAAACTGGCTAGTATGCTGCAATTGTCAGCGATTATGCAGACAAGTTAATTTATCTTTCGATTCTTACACATGCCACGATAGGAACATATGTGTTAGAGATATAAACGTGTTTGGTTGAAGAGATAGATATAAAATAAATCTTTTTCTAGATAGCTTTGGACCGAATTTCTATACTTAAAGCAGCAACTACAGGCAGGCATGTCCTGCATATCTTCATTGTCTCCATTCTTCCATTCTAAAACAATAGTCGAAGTCTAAACAATGCTTACCTTTTCAGCATCAGCAATTGCACCATCACCTGGATCAACCACAGGACTACTGTGAGCATAAGAGATACAGGGTACTGGATTAAACTGGAAATTCAAGAGCTTGTGTTTGGTGAATTGGGTTTTGCTTATTGAAATTGGGATGTGAATTGATGAAAGAGCAATGGAAGTTCTTAAAACTTCCATTGCCGCTTGTTTTACTGATCAAGCTAGAGAGTAAGATTGCAAATTAAGTTGAGAGGCGAGCAGGGTATGGAATTGTGGACTTGATCCTCGAGCTTTTGGAACCTTTTTGCAACTGTGTTCCCTTCACTTTATACAGGAGATTAGTATTTGTTTTATTTATTTTATTTTTAATATGCAGGAGGTTAGTTGCAGAATCCATTTTTGTCTCGTTGCACAACGGATACCTGAAAGTAAACCAGCTCATTGATGGGCTTGCTGGTGACCTGGGATTTTATGGATTCGCTTGTGATGCTGCTGAGATCACATGAACTCATTACTAAGGTTATTAATTCTGTCATGGTTGGCGTGGAGCTGCTCCACACTGAACTACTTGTTTAATGATCACCACCTTCCAGAAGCAACCACTTCGGTAACTACCGAGTTGGCACAGACACACAATTGGCAACTCAGTCCTGTCCCATCACTTTCACAAATTCAGTCATTCATTTATAGAACATGTATGTTGGCTAACCTACTGTCATTTTTCATGTCAGCTGCAGACAATTTTTATCAAAGTTGAAAAGCATCATTTTACACATGTTTTTTCTCTTCTCGCGATTTGATTCCCAGGTCCATGACTTGCAACGCTCACGTGGCACCTCAAGATGTCTCGTCTGTGTTTTGTATATTTAATATTTAAAATATACTTTATAATATAATTTTATATCCTTAAATAATAAGTATGTAATTAAATCCTGACACTTCGAATATTAATTAAATAAAAAAAAATATTGAATGATTTTTAATATTTTAATCAAACCATAGCAAAAATCCATTGCAACCATTATACTGGCTTTCTGCTTGGCCGCAGCAACAATTCCAAGGAATGCCAGTGAGGCAACCTGCAGAATCACCTCCTGTGCATTCAGAACCTTACACGAAGCATTGGAACCACTACAGTGTACCACACGGGACCAGCACCTGAAAAATCAGATGTTACCTACGAACAACTGCTTTCGAGGAGGAGTTGAGGGAAGAGCCCCTCTACACTTTCCCCTCCAATCAACCTGACCATCAGATTACTTGTAGAAACATCTTCTGTATCCAACCAGAAGGGCACCAGACTTTGGTGGCACAAAACAAGCCGTTTGCTAGAATACTTGAACTTGCGCTCCTGTAAACAGAATTTATTTGATTTTTTACAATCAATCATCAGTTTTTGACATTTTCTTATAACTAGAATGAACTAGTTTTCTGGATAAAACATAGAACAAAACAATACCAAACCATCCTTTAATTTTTTGAAAAACTTGTGTACTAAAAGCTTAGATGTTTCATTTGAATGGCAAGTGGTTCATAGGATATTACAATTGATCTATAAGAGTTTAATGAGTAGCAAGTGGTTTGATAAAATATTACATATGGCTATTTACATTTGACCTATAAGAGTTTAATGAGTAGAAATAATTTGTTTTCTTCTTATAGTCAGTCCCCCAAAACATGTCTCTTAAAGCTCGGATATCATCTGAGTTTACAATGACTGTACATTAAGGCCCTGACACAGTAATGTTTTGCACCAAACAGTATGAGTATCTGCCTCAGCAAAAAGCATGATTGTAGTCATGGTAATGGAAGTTTTTGTGGATGAAGTGAGCCAACAATTTTGATCCTGCGAAGCATAATACTGCCATTGCTATCATAGTATTTCTTGCAGCTAGTGACAAGACATTCTGCTTGGTTGCAGCAACAATCCCAACCAAAGCTAGAGAAGCGACTTGCAGAACCACCTCTAGAGCATTGAGACCCTTGTGCGCAGCAATGCAACTGCGGCAGTTTACCACGTGGGACCAGTACCTGAAAGAGAGTTCCAGATTTAGCAGTGAACTTAGTTTCTCAAACTGAAATGCTGAATCTCCATCTGTAGATGAGAAAGTCATTACCTGTCCATCAGTTGTTCTCTGGGAGGAGTTGGAGGGAGCGCCCCACTGTACTTGCCTTTCCAATCAACTTCACCACCAGCATACTTGTTTAGCCATCTTCTGAAACCAACCACGAGGGCATCCGATTTAGTCGGTACAAAACAAGCCTTTTGCCAGTTGGCAGGGCCAACATCCATGATCTTGCGCTCCTGCAAGGAGAAATATAGTCAAGTGATGTGAGCTGAGTGCAGGCTCCAATTTTTAGTTTTAGCAAGTTTATTCATTGACCTAAGACAAATGACCACTTCTCACAGCATGAAATGTCACAGCAGTTTCTGTTCTATCAAATTACAATCCCATTAAAGTAATGGATGGGATTTCAAGTATATCATCCTTGTGCAGAAAGGAAAATCATAGGATTTTAGATTTCTGTTGTTACTGGATGAGCATGATCATAACATTTCTAATACATAATTTTTTCCAACAACAATGTCCTCAGCCCAAGTTTTTGACTACCGGAAGGAATTTAACAGCACCACTAAATGCAATTCATGAAAAAATTTATATCGAACCAGTCAAATAGACATTTATTAACCTTTATAAGGTTGGTATACCTATCAGTGAGTTTAGTTTAATATTGTTCATCCTAATTAATTATAAGTTATAATCAATAAGGTAACTGGATGCAAAAGAAAACTCTGTTTTCATAAACAGAAAAATCACCTCCACATGAAGAAGATACAGGTCTGAATCCAGGATTAGGTTTTGTCCCACGTGAAAAATCCATCTTGGAACAACTTTATCAATCCAAACTCCAAAGTTTCTAGGAAAGACCCATATCAACCTGCTATTTCCTGGACTAACTGGAATGCAGATAAAAATTAAGGCCATTTTCCGTTGCACAGAAGGCTGCAGCATGACAAAATTCATAGAAAAATAAAAGGATGATGAGAACTAGAGAAGTAATTGTATAAAAAGGAAATCACATTTTAAAAGACAAGCCTAACATAACTTTGAGTTTTCAAGACTAATTTATGAAAAATCATCTCATATTTTTTCTCAGAACAGTATACAGCGAGCAAAAGCTTACCTTTCTTGTCCCAGCTGGCGATGCATCTCCATTACCTTGATTCTCCGAAGGTTTAGTATAGGCATAAAAGATACATGGTGCGATAAATTTACTAATACCCCACTCCTGATCTCCATCAAAACCATTTATGTCTAGTTTCTTGACACTCAACACAACAGGTCTGCCCCCTTCTCTATCAACCTTCACTGCAGAAGAAATTTAGGTTCAATCACATGAACTACACAAATTGAGAACAAAACATAAAACCCTAACGCCCTAGCACACCTTTTGGTGTTTGTGTTCTCATGATTCCATAGTGTGCATAGGGAACATGAGCAGGATCCATCAGGTTCTCAACCAAGACATCATACCTGAAAATGAAGATGGAGGTTAGAGAAGCAAAACTAAAAAAGATAACTTCGACCTTACAATGGATGTAATTCTAATTTCTGCAAGTTTTGCATGGAGTTTAAGTCAAAGATACTCAAGAAAAATTACCCCATTAAAAGATATATCAAACAATCATTTACGAAAGCTAATTCTTACAAGAATTCGTTATGCCCAAACTCTACAGGCAGAAACAGTAAACATGACAGTGTATCTTGCGAATAATAGAAATAAATTTTGATTTTGATTTATAGATAGCACGAGGAACATTTTAAGCTCAGAATGCGACTTAGCATACCCGTAAGCAATATCTCTATTTCCCATTGTTCTTGTATAGGATGGATCTTCCAGTTCTGGGATGAAGGGCGGTTGTTTCTTCAAAATAATATCTTTGTATTGTGGATCAGTGTTCGGCCAAAACCATACAATGTCATGATGCAAAGTGCTTGGATAAGCAGCTACACATGCTTTCTTGAATGTGTGGACCTGCATCATTTGATGGGAAGATTAACTAAAATCTCATTTTACAAGGAAAAAGTTTGCTGAACATAAACAATGAAGCTAAATCAGTGCAGCAAGAGGAACAGCATAACATCTTTGACTAAAATAATCATCTCAAGGTAATAATAATGCAATTCTAACATGTGAAATTCCATCAGAATTTTCCCCAATCCAACATCTTTAAATACAGTATAGTTTGTACATATTTTTTCCTCAAACATAGCATGCCTTGTGCCATTGCCATCTATGTAAATGAAGGACCATAAGCATCAAGGAAAATAATATAACGTAATGCAGCAACATCCGAGAATAAATAATAAGCATTAAGAAAAGAAAAATAATTATTACTGGAGGACCATCCGGAGGTGCTTGAGGGATGAGCTTGCAGTCTCCAGATCCATTGAAGCACCAGCCATGGTACACACACTGCAACCTCCCCCACTGATCAATCCTTCCTTCAGACAATGGAGCCAACCTATGAGGACAAGCATCATCAAAGACCTTCCATTCACTCTCATTCCTATCCCACCACACCACAACATCAAGACCCAACACTTTCTTTGCATGTGGCACCCTTTTGTCCAGATCACAAACTGGCATGAGTGGATACCACTGAGCATACCAATCAAACTTCTCTCCTTTAGTTTCAACCTCAACCTCTGGCTCAGGTGGGCCTATCGATTCTGTTGAAACGGAGGATGGTGATGGTGATATGGTGGTAAAAAGCTTGGATTTTGATGATGTCTTTCCATGAATTCTTGAGAAAGATGAACTGGGTATTGGATTAAATTGGAAATTCAAGAGATTGGGTTTGGTGAGTTGGGTTTTGCTTATTGAAGTTGGGACATGAATTGTTGAAACAGAGGAAGTTCTTACAAGTTCCATGGTTGCTTCTTTCAGTGGTGCAGCTAGAGAGAAGAGAGAAGGGAGGGAAGGCAGATCTTATAGGCTGTGGATATACAAGTCTTCAACTACAAAGTAAAATTATCATCTCTTGAACCTGAGGCTAAGAATAAATCCGCGTGCATTGGTGTATAGGACAACTGCTTGAATGAAGTTAGTTCAAGAGTTCTGGGCCGTTTGTTTTTCGGCACGACCATACCTTCTTAAAAATCTTAAATTTTGTTTAGTTTATTCATTTTTAGATATTTTTAGTATATTTATATTAAAAAATAAATTTTAAAAAATAAAAAATATATATTGTTTTAAAATAATTTTAAGTAGCAACAATAGTTTTAATGAAAAAAATAATTTATCTACATGTTATATTTGAATTAATTATCAGTCCCTATAGTTTAATCAAATTAATTGATTAATCCTCATGTTTTGAGCAAAAGCCTACTAGAATAAGGTTGGTCAATATTAATTGAGGACTGTTTTATTATTTTTAAACCACAAGGATTAATTAATTACTTTCAATAAACTATGATTACGAAACTACACTCTCATCATAGGTAAGCTTTATTATTAATTTTTTCAGATACATGCCATAGATTTTATTATTAGGTTTTTTAGTTACATCACATGGCATAGGCTTGTTGTGGTTGGCTGTTGAAAAATATAATTATGTTTAGCTAGAAAAACAAAGGGAAAAAATATAATTTAATGAATTTTGATTTTTTTTTAAGAGAATATCTATAATTTTAAAACCATCACTCTACTTTAGTATTTGTAATTTAAGATCTATGTCCGAGATCTTTGCATGGATGAGAAGCATGTTCTCCTTGAGATGCAGGCTAAAATTCCACTGCTTCGTTTTTCACTTTAATTATTACATGAGGTTTACATACATAATATACCTAGCTATTACATACATTTATTTATTTATTTTTCCTGTGTCTTGACAATCTTGAATTTGACATGAATGCTGTGATGAACTGGTAGAGGAAGTGGCTGACAATTTTTGATCCTCTCTCAGTAGGTCTTCTTTACTTCTCTCTCAGCCTGAAAATCAACTCAACAAAGATTAATTAATCAAATCACCATATATATATATATATATATATATATATATATATATATATATATATAGAGAGAGAGAGAGAGAGAGAGAGAGAGAGAGAGAGAGAGAGAGAGAGAGAGAGAGAGAGAGAGAGAGAGTTAGGACACTGTTTCATCCATGGAAGGACGGGAATTGCTTACAGCTTTGATAGCTTTTTCAACAGCAGTCCATCCATTTTTGTCAATATATTGCATCACTGCAATCCGTGCATCAAGGCTCATCATCTGGAGAAACTTCTTTCTTTCTTCTGGGAAATCTCCGGTCACTGTGCCACCAAACTTCACATACTTCCTCACAAAGTTCATATAGATATATGAAGCCCCGCTGAAAATGGGCAGCACTAGCCACATACAGAACAGCAACTTTATGTATGGCCAGAAGGGTAGCCTGCAATATCATCACACGTACACATTTCCTTGTCAAAATCAGAGAAGGCAAATAAATATCTTGTGTGTGGGTGTTTCATAGTTTTAACATTAATACCAAACTAGGATTCTCCAAAATGATAGCTCGAAAATGGAAATGAAAGAGTATATTATCCAGTAGGTCAGCCACTGCTGGTCATCAAGAGGGGAAGGGCTTTCGATGGCTCGCAATGATGCATACCTGTTCATTCAAGCCATGATACAAAATTCAAGTTAGTCATCCCATCGTATTGGTCTCTTTTTCATCATTTTTATTCTTTTATCTCTTCGGCCTGAGTAAATTCAAACAGTACTTGAAAGATAAATAATAGCTAGCTAGGGGGTGTCTTTCACTACTCACAGCGGGAAAACAAGCATGATTCCAGGCCTGGTTAAAACACAAGCAGAAAATTGAAGTAGTTAGAGTAGTCATCAATCAACATATAAATGAACAAAAACTCTTAAGAGGTCTAGCCTCGATGACAAGTTTGTTTCCACGTCTTATTTTAAGAGAAACAACAAGAAAACATAATTGACAGTTAAGAGACTTGATCTGATCAATGTCAAAACGCTGGCCTGAAGATACTCGGAATGGTTAAGACTCGGACATGCCGCCACCAAACTGATCAGGAGAGAGAGAGAGAGAGAGAGATGTACCCGACAAATGCATCCAAACGCTTCGCAACTACAGCAAGAACGCCCATGTTGAAATGCTTAATCTCTGTCCCGCAGTCAGATATTGATCATCAATGTGATAGGATTGTGGGAAGTGTGAGATACTCTTGATAGGATTTAATAGTGTGTGTTCGCATTGAATCAAAGCAAAGTAAAGAATCTTTGTAGGGTTAAGCTGATGGTTTTTCATTCATCCGGCAAGAAGAAAAGTATAGAGAGAAAAGGAAGCGAGGGGAAAGGATAAAGTTTGGATCTTCCAGCTGCCTTTGGCTTGCAAACCCCACCAGTACGTAGTCCACGAAGCTAGATATACCTTACTTCCCTTTCAATGCTTTTAAAGGAATAATTATGCTTTTTACTAGTACAAAAAATATTTTTTTGTAGTCTCAAAGTCATGTCGTACCAAGGGAAGTTATTGCTTAATTTTCTTATAAGATATTGAATCAAAAGAGTTAGGTTTTTTTTATCATAAATGAAGAAACAAAATTCTAAAAATAAAAATGATAAATTAATATTTTGTTAACTCGGTTCAAAGGTCTAGACATTCATTCTTATAAATATGTTGATCGTCAAAGTAAAATAAATATCTTTTTAATCCAAGCAAATAAATTTGATGTCCTTTAAAACCAAGAGAAATCAAGGAGAATATGAGTAAAGTAATTAAATAAAGCTGCTTAATCAATTCATTACCATCAAGAAAATTAAATATTGAAAAGCAATTTTAATTCACTTGGCGGTAGCCTTAAGAGCAAAGTCTAGATTTATTCTAAGTAACCATTCAAAAATTTGAGCAATTTAACTTAGTTTATTCTTCCTTGAGAAATTAAAGTGAGAGTTGCAGCAATCAAATTAACCTTGTTTTTTTTATTCTTTTCTTACTCTCCAACAACAATTATGGATTAGAAGTTTCTCTAGTGGAAGAATAGATCACCTATTTAAAATGTGATTTGTCTCCTTTATTCCCTATCTTAGTTAATGTATTTCATTAGGATTCTACTCTTTATTAGGATTCATTAATGTTAAATAGATCTTCCTTTTTTATCTGGTTATGAGGCTAATAAAATCTCTTGAAATTTGTGTTGAAAACTAACTCTTTGTAATTTAGGCTTTGTTGCAACTTTGAATTTGTTTCTTACTTGGTTTCTTGCAATATTCGGCTACTCCATCTATATTCTTTTGTTCATGAATGTTATAGGATTGATTTGCACCTTTTTTGGATTTTAAATCATTTTTTCTATATCAGGCTATCATCTCCGATGGGATTCAAAATTGTTGGTTTCCTTATCAAATCAGAGATCAATCTCATCCTCCATATTGCGTCCTGATTTTTGCCTTTAAAAAGATTTTATCTAGCTAAGAGTCGTAGTCTTTGGTGTGTAGATGAGTTTGAACTTTTGAATCACTTGATTCTAATATCTTAGACTCAAGATATGCTCATTCGAATATGTACCGTGAAAACTGAAAATCCTATTGCTAGTAGGATTTTAACTCAATTTTGCAGGTATGATTAGGAGTTCAAATGAGCTCTAATTTCATCCAATGATACCTTTATGAAAAGCTCGATATGTATACTTTAACTTTGATTCAACCACATTCACATTATAAAACTATAACATGGTGAAAAAATTGGCACAAGAATCAAGGTCTGAAACATAAAATGCAAAAAAATCTTATTTTTTAGCAATTAATTCATAAAAGTCTATTAGGCATACCAAACACATAGAAATAACTTCCAATAAGCTCCAAACACATTAAAAATCATAGTGTAATAGAAATAATAATAAAAAAAAAAAACATGTATATTTGTCATTTATCAATGCTTTCTTTTATTTATAGAATAATAAAAATTATATTTTAAAATCTCACTTAATAGCTTAAGCTTTTAGATAAGTAGTTTTTTGACATGATATCATAACGTTGTTCACCATACAGTTACGAGTTACCTCACTTTATTTGTCTAAAAAAAATTACTTGAAAGAATATATGAAAAATAATATAAATTATATCTTAAGATTTTATTTAATAACTTAAATTTTAAAAGAGATAGTTAATTCAGAATTTCAAAGTAATCATAAGACACTACTAAAAAGAAACATCGGGAGCATATTTGAGCCAATCCCGAATCACACAAACATCCAGCCAAGAACTCCTTGATTAAAAAAAGCAGCAGATGAGAGCCAGGGCAGCCCAGGCATTTAACCAAGACACACATATAAAACAACAAAAACTGAAGAAATAGTAAACATCAGGATTGTAAGAACTAAATCAAGACTAGAGCTGTAGAAAGATAAGAAACATGCTAAGCTGGAAAATGCTGGCACTGCATATATGAATTCTCACAAGCAAAACCAGGGAAAGAAAGAAGAAGAAGAAACTAGTCTCTTGACTTACATCAACGATTGATTACATAAAAATCGATACATTTCAAGGGTCCAATTTGCAAAAACTTTGGGCCTCCAGATACATCGACACTCTTTAACTAAACCTACATAGGTGAAGCACATTCTTCCTAATCAAACTTATGATCCCTTCTAAGAGGAGTCTACTTCGACCTCAGTTAAAACTGTCCCGTCCATCTGGTCCGGTCTAAAAGCAAAAGCTGATGGAGGCCTATCTACAGAAAGTGTACCTTCTAATACCTTAACCACTTCGCCAATGGAAGGTCGTAAAAAGGGTTGATTTTGCATGCACCACAAAGCTATTCTCACTACTCTTTCTACTTCTTCAGAGATTATGCTATCCTCTGAGTTCAGTTCTTCACTCATCTTCTCAACCAAATGGTTCAGGTTTTCGCCCAGTATATCCCTCTTGCAAGTGACAATCTGCAGCAGCATCTCCCCAAACATGTAGATATCTCTCTCTGAGGGAGACTCTGAGGAGGAAGCTGCCTCCTCCTTGAACGAGCTTCCAAGCCCAAAATCAGTCAATTTAGGAATGAAATTTTCATCAAGCAGGACATTCTCGAGCTTCAAGTTCCCATGAGGTACACATATCTGACATTCTGACTGCAAATAAGCAAGGGCCCGAGCAACTCCGAGTGCAATGTCAAGTCTCTGCTGCCATGTGCCTTCATTGTGGTCAGGTTCCATGTTGAGCAGCCATTTATCCAGAGAGCCATTCCGGACATACTCGTACATTAAAAACCTGTTGTTGGCCTCAAAACAGAAACCCTTTAATAGCACAAGGTTCCGATGATGCATTCTTCCTAATGTAGAGACTGCAACTCGGAATTCCTTCTCGTTTGCTGTCACGTCATCATACAGAGCCTTCACAATAACAGGTGTTTTGTTTGGTAATGCACCTTTATAAACAGAGGGCCCAAGTTTATTTGCAAGGTCAGATGTTATCTCCTTTATCTCTTCGAAGGATAATCTGATAAGACTATTGTAATGAGCATTCATTTGAGCATCCTTGCCAAAGGGAATTCTTATGTGAGCTTTAAGTTTCCGTCTGCGGTACATAAACCAAAAAACAAACATCTCAATGGCCACAAAACCTGATGCTGTTACCGAAACTATCAAAGCAATAGCTGCAGTGAAGTTCTTGCTGTCACCTCCTCTGGATGTTGAAATTGGCTTTGCAGTTACATCAGGATTAGTTCCCCGAGCCGAAACAGCCAGAGGGACTAGACACACTTTTAAGAATGAAGTAGCAGAAACAGAAGGATTCCCGTACCCAGTAATGAAACTGGTTCGCTTGATTGTGCAAATACCCGAACCATCATTTTTTGAAGTTGCTGCAATGCAGTTCGTGTCATTAGAGCAGTATTCTTTACAAGCTTTCTCGCTCAGCATGATGTCAACATCCTGGGGAGGATAAAGACCATACAAAAATGTCTGTCTCATAACCATCATGCTTGTATTCATCTTGCAGTTCCCCAGATCCACCATCTTCTTGCACCCGTAACTACCTGAATCCACTGTGGAAAGGCCCGATCCCCAATTTACCGAATCCTGGTAAAGACAATCACAGACAGCACCAGTGGAGTTAAGCCCGCATAAACTATAAAGACCACATGAGCCAAATACATCACATTGATTTTCAACTGCTTGCCACCCAACCTTCCATTCATGGAGCACATGGTTCCACGAGTAGATTCTCAAATTCCCATCAGAATCCATATTAAGACGCCTCAGTGTCAGAGAAGGTTCATCAAAATCCTTACTTGATATGGACCACACAGTTTTATTACTAATATCAATAAGCCCCAAAAGACCATTACCATCAAATATCGCTTCCTTAAAACTCCCAAGAAGGTTCACATGATTACTCCAATAGGTCACATTATTCTCCCAAACAAGAGCAAGCTCTCCAGAGTGCCGAATCACAAAACTGTAGTAACTAGATATTGAATTTTTGGAAGGGGCTCTTAGGGTTTGAGGAAAATGCAAAGACTGACCAGGAAGGAGAGTGCTAGTTGGGCTATTAAAACTTTGCCAAAGCACGTTATCTTCAATACCCACAAGAACTAAGTTCCCATTATTCAAAAGACTGGCCTTTCTAATACCTAAACTAGAAGTATCGCTACTCCAAACAATCACACCACTAGGGTTATCTACCAGAATTAGCCTCCCATCCATGGAAAGCCTAATCGTGGAGTTCATAGAGACCCTAAGACCACCACCAACACTCCATACAGGAACATTTACAACTTCATTATCTCCTAAATTATACCTAATTCCCACAAGAAAGCTATCAACTTCATCTTCTTTTGAACAATTCTCTAAGAACCCAAATGCAAAGACCCCATTTTGAGACACCCAAATTCTGCTTCTATCAAACCCTGAAATCTCAAAACCAAGAGGCACTGATACCATGGCAACCTCATCACAAAAGCAACAAAAAACAGAACCCAAAAACACAAACACAGCTAAAACAAAGCTACACCTTTCAAAAGTTTCAAGCTTTCTGGTCTTACCTTCAAAATGCTCTATGAATTTTTCATAATTCACCCCTCTATTCCTAGTCACGCCCATTTCAGCAGCCAACAAAACTGTAAACTAATTTTTCAAGAGTAGCAGCAGACTAGGAGCCCCAGGTAGTAGCCTAGTGTGTGTTACAACAGTGGATGAGGCATGTGTCAAATTTTTGAGGTGGGTTTTTGGAGTCTTGACACTAGGAGAAAGAAAATCCAAGTTAGCAAGACTAACAAAATGGGCTTTGGGGGTTTTTCCTTTCTTTTTGAGCTTTTTAGCTTTTGAAGAGTGACCGAGTTTGAATCTTTGGAAACTGTATACAAATATTCATATGCAGCTTTTTGTGGAGTTCAAGATTCTGTTGTTTTTTTAGTGGTTTGGCTCCATTAACTGCAAGTTTTTATTCTTATTTTTTGGTTACTTTTTCTAAAAGGTTTTTGTCTTGTTTTGTTTTGTTTCAGCTTTGGTAACATTTAGAAGGACGATTTGTCACATAATTATAGGCTACTGTCACTTCAAATATGAAATATCCTCTTCTCCACTAGGCCAAATTGAGGCCAATTTTGGCCATCTCTTTGTGCTCTCTGATGTTAAGGTGTTTTCCATAAAGTTTCCCCTTCTGCTTTTGTATTTTTTAAATTGTTCTTTTTTATAAAAATAATATTTTTAATGTGTTAATTTAGTGTGTATATATATATATATATCCATAATTTAAAATACACATTAAAAACATATTTAGAAATAAAAAGTAAAAAGACTCAATTTTAACCCACCACACTTCAATCCTAAATTTTATATTTAAAAATAATAAAACTAAAAAAAAAACTCAATTTCAACCCCCCACGCTTCAATCCTGAACACTGAGGAGTGACTGAAGAGAGTAAAAATAAAAGGGCAATCTAATTTTGGCTGTGGCAAAAACCCTATCAAGTGTGCATTTGATAACCAAAAGTTTGAAAATCGTAAACACAATTTAAAAGTTGTTATCTCTACAGAAAAGAAAGAAAAAAATATGTTTCTATACTAACACTAACGAAAGTATTAAACGCAATGAATGGCTACTCATGGTGATGGAAAGAATGAAAGGGTATTTTCTTGGTATAAAAGGGTTTCAAAACCCTAAAAGAGTTTACATTTTTTGTTGGAACTTGTACAGGATTATAACTATAAAAGGGGACAAAGAAACTGTATAAATGATTTCAACAGGGAAAGAAATGGAAAAGAATAAGAAAGATTTCTTGTATCATCTTTTCTATTCACAGAAAAGAAAATCAACTAGGAACTACTTCTACCGAGGCCAATGATTCCCTTTCCCAGGAGGAAATGAGTGTGTTCTAGAAATGAGTTTGTGTTCTGCTCAAGTTTTGAACTTCCTCAATTTCTAAATCATTCACTGCATGACTCCAGTCCTCATCTGATGAGTTGTTTCTACGATGTTTGTAGCTTCCTTGTTTGTAAAGGACTCTGTCTTCCTCATCCATGGGACTTGTCAGCTATATAAGGGAAATAAAAGGCTCAGCAGATGACCCAATTCTTATCGCTGCAATAATAATTTACAAAAGAATACAACTGCTTTAAATCTTTTTACCTTCACATCTGTGAGATCGACATTGTTTTCTCTGAGGAATGAAAGGAACTCCTTAAGACTTTCTTCTGTAGGCCGATAATGACCACTGTGAGGCCAAACCGCCTGTCAAAAATAGAAAGAAGCCATCGTTAACTGATATGTTGAATGTCAGAAGACCATCAGATCAAACAGGAGATTCTGTATCAATTCATTGAAAGGATATCTTATAGTAGTTATGTTAAAAGATGTAATAGATTAATTGTAATAGGACTCTCCATATAGATATAAGATAAACACTACATTGATGTATCCTAGTAGAATAAGGATACTTAGTAGAATAAGGATACTTTGTAATGCTTGCATATAAATAACTCCTCCAAAGAGAGAAGAATACAAGGGAGAAACTAAACTCCTATTCTGCAATATTTAGCATGGTATCAGAGCAAAAATACACAAAACCAAAATTAAACCAATAAAATTCCATCAAAAACATCATCTGCTGATATCAAACACCCTACCCGAATTGCCAAAAACCCAGAACTGGGAATTGAGCATCAAAACCCCTGCTGTTAAGCCAAACAAAATCCATCAAACACATACCAATACAATCATCAATCATCAAAAACCCAAGAACTTCCAAAAGATTGCCACAATCATCTGCCCGAGATCAACCATCTGTCACCCCTCCCAGATTTAAAAAAAAAAATATAAAAAAAAAAAAATCCCACAAACCAATAAAAGTCAGTTTGAGACAACTTTCTTGAATCAAATACTCTGTTCTTGAAGAAAGCCTTGAAACCGAACCAAGATTGCCCAGCCTCTCTCCTCCCTGTTCTTGAAGAAAGCCTCTCTTCTCCTCGGTGTAATTTGGAAGTGGCATCTGAAAGCTGCTACCGGCGCTCTCTTCTCCGATCACCGCCGGGAGCAAACTACGAGTGCTCGCACTGGGTTCCTTGTTCTTGCTATTCTGATCTTCTTGCACTTCGTTGTGGCAGCCATAGTTTTCCTTGTGGGCTCGTTCAGAAAAAAGAAGAGCGAGACCAGAGACATAGCCCGGGCTCCTTTCTTTCATACATATTCATCGCATCAATTTCTCAGTTTCTCAGTTCCTTTCTTCCGTTCCTGAAGTAAGTCAATCCTGCTTCAATTTCGATTTCATCTCACAAACCCTAAACACTTCACGGGAAATTGGTCTTGAAACAAAAGATCAATCATGGATGAGACAAATACCTCCATCATCCCAACCAACCAAACACCAATGGCTGTTGAAACTTCGACCCTAAACACCAACCTAAACACCTTACCTTTTGGATTCAAACTGAACGAATCAAACTTCAAAATTTGGTCATGGATGATTGAGCTTCACGCTGCTGGGCTCAACAAACTCGGTTACCTGACTGGAAAAGATTCAAGAGTGGAAGAAGGCAACCCGGGGTACTCAAAATGGTGCACAGAAGACGCAGTGGTGCGTGGATGGCTGTTAAAAACAATGGAGCCCCACCTTATTGGTTTGTTTATAGACCTATCATCAGCCAAGGAAATTTGGGACAGTGTCACCCAAACCTTCTATGATGGGGCTGACGAATCACAATTTTATGAGCTGCGATGCAAGGCCACAAGAACAAAACAGGGAGGACGTCCAGTCAATCTTTATTACGCAGAACTTAACAGTGTGTGGCAAGAAATTGATAAGCGACGCCCAATTAAAATGACATGTGCTGCAGACCTTCGAACAAGACAAGAAGAAATTCAGAAAGATCGAATTTATAATTTTCTGGCAGGACTGGATGATGTATTTGACCCAATACGTAGTGACCTCCTTCGAACAAAATCTGTTCCAAGTATTGAAGAATGCTTCAATACAATACGACGAGAAGCTCAAAGGCAAGTCACCATGATGGGAACAAAGACCACGGGTGAAAGCTTATCAATGGCAATGATCTCCAAAACTCCATTTAAGCCCCGTAATTTTAGAGCTATCGAGGAGGCAGAGAAAGACAAGCTGCGCTGCAGCCATTGCAATGGAAATCGCCATACCAAAGACACTTGCTTTGAGATTCATGGGTACCCTGACTGGTTCCTAGAAAAACGAAAGCAAAGCAAGACAAAGAGCATGAAACGCCCGGTTCAAACAAAACAAACGGAAAGCCCCTCCAGTTTTGCTGCCTTGACAACCAGCCAAGAAAAGAGTGAACCGTGCCAATTAGACCAAACAGCAAACCCATCTTCAGCCACAGGTAACGCTGGAGTAGGTCTTTCGGCATCCACAGTTCATGATACAAGCTGGATCATTGACTCGGGTGCCACCGACCACATGACTTACAATGAATCATTGTTTGAAAACATGACTTCTCCTTCTAAGGAAAAAGTCATAACAGCAAACGGGGAAGCTACTCCAGTCACGGGAGAAGGAACAATTGTTCTAACTCCAAATTTGTCACTGCATAAATGCCTCCTTGTTCCTGCACTTTCAAATAATTTATTATCAGTTAGTCAAATTACAGAAGAATTGGATTGCGTGGTACTAATGTTTTCTACGTTTTGCTTACTTCAGGATATCCGGACTCAAGCGATCATTGGACATGGTACTAAAAGGAAGGGGTTATACTATATAGATGATGTGGCTTCGGGTCATGTTCACCATATTCAAAGTCGCAATGGTGACAAACAGAAGAAAATTTGGTTATGGCATCATCGACTGGGTCATGCATCCTTTGGTTACTTGAAGAAATTATTTCCATCCCTTTTTGAAGACATTCCAGATTCTAGTTTTAAATGTAATGTTTGTATCTTGGCCAAGAGCCATCGTACTTCATATCCCATAAACTTGAACAAAAAAACAACAAAGCCATTTGAACTAATTCACTCAGACGTATGGGGACCGGCTCCAATTACTTCTAAATCTGGGATTAGATGGTTTGTAACGTTCGTCAATGATTGTACTAGAATGACATGGTTATACACTATGCGACACAAGAGTGAGGTATGCGAAATATTCCCAATATTTTGGCACATGGTGAGCACTCAATTCTCCCTCCCAGTTAAAACCATTCGATCAGACAATGGTGGAGAATATCTTAACTCGGAGCTCTTGCGGTTCTTTCACACCAAAGGTATCCTCCATGAGACTACGTGCCCACACACCCCACAACAAAATGGTGTGGCCGAACGTAAAAATAGACATATCCTTGAAACTACTAGAGCTCTTCTCATTGGTGCCCATGTCCCTCAAAATTATTGGGTTGATGTCGTGACCTATGCTGTTTACCTCATAAATCGGATGCCATCCCAGGTCCTTAACTTCAGAACTCCCCTACAAATTCTTACTCAATACTCTCCTATACCCTCCCTACTACAATTGGAACCTCGTGTATTCGGATGTGCAGCTTATGTCCACCTGCAGAAAACTCAACGCACAAAACTAGATCCGTGCGCCGTGCGATGTATCTTTCTTGGATTCAATCCTCACCAAAAAGGATACCGCTGCTACCACCCTTCTTCTCACCGGTTATATGTCAGCATGGATGTTACCTTCTCTGAAACAGAATATTTTTTTAAACATCCATCCAGTTCTAGTCCTCAGGGGGAGATGGAAAATGACGCCTACAACTGAATTGACCTTCCCCAGCCATCTGAACAGCCTGACGCGGGAGAAGAACATCCATCCAGCTCAGGGGAAGAAGATGGCTTGATCACCACAGGGGAAGGAATTGAACTATCTAATGAAGGGGAAGAAGTGGAAGACAGTACGGGGAAAGGAGAACACGAGTTCAGCAATAAAGAAGCAGTGGTGCATAATGAAATAACCCCTTCCTCGCCACAAATCCATGTCCAAGATCGACCGGATATTCATGAGGTAAGTAACACGGAAAACTCTTCTGCTTGCACTTTATTGCCTACTTCATGTTATTCTTTGCCTCCTAGACAGAACCGAGGGAAACCACCTGACAGGTATTCTCCAAATGGCAAAATCAGTTATGCCATCACAAAATATGTTTCCACAGATAAATTGCCACCACAACACCAAGCATTTGTACATGAAATGAAAAAACTACAAGAATATTTGTCTACTGAATTTGAGATGAAAGACTTGGGAGGACTGAAATATTTCCTGGGAATTGAAGTGGCAAGGACAAAAACTGGTATATATCTGTCACAAAGAAAGTATATACTGGATCTATTGTCTGAGACGGGTATGCTAGAATGCAAACCAACAGAATCCCCCATTGTTCAGAACCATCGTTTGTCCATCCACCCAGAGCAGGTACCAACCAACAAAGAGAGATATCAGCGATTGGTAGGGAGATTGATTTATTTATCTCACACACGCCCAGACATTGCCTATGCTGTGAGTGTAGTAAGTCAATTCATGCACTCTCCGAGCGAAGATCATATGGCAGCCGTAATGAGGATTCTGAGCTACCTTAAGGGAGCTCCCGGAAAAGGACTAGCATTTAAGAGGTATGGTCATATGGAAGTGAAGGGATTTACTGATGCAGATTGGGCAGGAAACCTCACCGACCAAAGGTCCACTTCTGGCTACTTCACATTTGTTGCGGGAAATCTGGTCACGTGGCGAAGTAAAAAACAAAATGTGATTGCAAGGTCCTCGGCAGAAGTAGAATATAGAGGTATGGTACACGGAATATGTGAGCTATTATGGCTTAAGATCCTACTTTCCGAAATAGGTTATGAACCAAAGGAACCTATGTTACTATACTGTGACAATCAAGCTGCACGAGAGATAGCAAATAATCTGGTTCAACATGATCGAACTAAACACATTGAGGTAGATCGGCACTTCATCAAAGAAAAGTTACTCATGAAGATAGTAGACATCCCGTTTGTTCAATCAAATTCGCAACTCGCAGATATGCTAACTCATGCAGTTTCAGCAGAAGTCCTTCATAAATCTCTAAGCAAGTTAGGCTTAGAAGACATCTTCGCACCAACTTGAGGGGAAGTGTTAAAAGATGTAATAGATTAATTGTAATAGGACTCTCCATATAGATATAAGATAAACACTACATTGATGTATCCTAGTAGAATAAGGATACTTAGTAGAATAAGGATACTTTGTAATGCTTGCATATAAATAACTCCTCCAAAGAGAGAAGAATACAAGGGAGAAACTAAACTCCTATTCTGCAATATTTAGCAAGTTATACCTTAAGAACTCCACCGTCAACAACTAATCTGCCAGCAGCAGTTGCAGCTCCTCCTGCCAAGAAGCTAGAATGCTGAAACTTGCCTTTCATCTTCTTGCCGACATACAAGGACTTGGAAGTGCTGAGAACAAAAATCCACTTAGCATCTTTTGTGGAGTGGAGAAGCTCCCCTGACTCCTTGTAGAGGAGCTTCCCTTCCTTGACAACAACTTCATAGGTCTTTCTTTCCATCTGTAATGGGTAAATGTTTATCAGTTAAAGCATTTGGGTTATTAAATAAGGAGCTGAGCACAAAAGTGTTGATGAAAGCTCACCGGACCGAGATACTTGATACACTGTCGTTGAAGTTTTGAACGAGGGCAGTTTTCATGATTCGCTTCCTTGCCTTCTCCTATATCTAACCTGCAGTTGCAAAGCCAGCATATGCAAGTTAAACTTCGAATCCATGGAGTCCAGTATCAAAATTTTAATAATCATCGAAGAACCTTACCAGTAAAAAAAGGGTTCTCTGCTTTTAGATCTATCCCATTGAAGGAAATAGAAATGAAGATTATGCCCGTATCGATGCCGTGGATCAATCTGTTTTAAACAAGATACAATAAAGATTAAGAATCAGTAAAGAGTGATCGAAGAGCAATGATTAGCTAATATCATTTCCATAGAAATCTTTTATTTGACTTACCGCTTCAAGCCAGTGTGGTAAGGAAAGTTTTTGTGCTTTGTCGTTCTTTGATAAACCTTTTCCGACCTTTGCAGCCCTTGTTCTTGCTCTTGACCATCGAGAAATGGCAGATTCATGTTTCTCAATGTCAAAGAATGAAATAGAACTCTTCTTGATTTCAGCCAAATCGAAGAGTTTCCACCTGAGATTATAACAACTAATTTTGTTAGAACAAGGTTGTAAATCCTTACGTTTTTTGTAAGAAAAAACACCAGGATGTGTACTCAACAATAGATACATACCTGCTTTGCTCAGCAAGAACTGCACCATGTGCAAGCATTGTCTAATAAGGTAAATGATAGAAATATCAACAGTCCAATACCACATCACAATACAAACAAGCTAGAGGCTACAAATTATAGAAACAGGACAGGGTTTAGCTATGAATAAGAATTTAACATAGCAGAAAACAGCTCCATGAATAGATAACAACAATCACATTACCATGATAGTCACCATGTAATCAAGACCCAAAAATGGCCAAGACCGCAACTTTAGAACAAAGCCATCAAGAATGGAAAGAGACCAAAAAAATACCATTGAAGAAAATCAAGTTACAGAAACAGCAAAGAAAATAAAAACAAATCCCAAGAATATAAGAAGGGAGCATACCTTGAATTGTGGCTAAACTGAATATGGGAAAGAAAATCCAGGTATAAAGGGTCAGCTTATCAGAATTTTGATGATTTTTCTCAATTGTTCTTAAGAAAGAGAGAAAAAGATGAAGAGAGAGACTTGAAATTTTCCAAGGTGAAAACAACAAACACAGAGAATAAAAGGTATAAGTGAGTCTTTAAGACGGGGGGGGGGGGGGGGGGGGGGGGGTTAAGACATCGATCGATCGAGAGAGAGCAGTCTTATGTTAGAGCACTAGAGGTTTGGTTCAGGATATAGGTGGGACCAGGAATAAATAAGTTCTCTTTCTTTTTTGTTTTCTATAAAAGGATCGAGAGAGAGCATACCTTGAATTGTTGCAAGTCTTAGGCAATTTAAAAACAGAAATTCTGTGTTTTAGATAATGTTAATCGTGTTTTTTTGTAACTGTGCGAACCATGCAGGTGATGATCTGTAAAGAGATGGGTTTCAGAAAAAAAAGTTTATTAGAGTATTAGATCAACTATTTATTTAAAAATAAACTATCAGTGTCAATGCTGTCAATTCAGCTTTCGTTTTCGTTAGATTTATTTTTATTGATGCAGAATATTTTAGCATATTGTTTTATTTATATATAATTAATTAATTATATATATAAATAAAAAAATTAATTTAATAAATTTAATTAAAATTCAAGAGTAATTAAGTCCTTAATTGTTAATCTAGTGGGATAGTGTAACTCCTGTCCTGTAATAAAACGAGAAAACAATTACTTTTTTTAATATACGTAATTTTTTATTTTAGTCTTTATTTTTTAGTTTTGTTTTGATCCTTTTAATTTTTTTGGTTTTCTTATGACAGTTTTTTAATTATTTATTTATATATCTATACTTTTAATTTTAACTTTTATTTTTTATTATTATTTATCTCTATATTAAATATAGATTGTATTAAAAAACAAAATAAATGATTTTCTTTGTTATTATTGTTATTGGAAAGTTACTTGAAAACAAAAAATTATTTGAAGTATTTAACTACAGGCGGGTTTATTTTTAAAAAAAAATTGTATTTAAAAAAAAATTATATATATATATATATGAAAAAAACTAAGAGAATATATATTCATATAAAAAAAATTAATGAAAAAACTCTACAAGTTAATAATAAAAACAAAAGGCAGAGAATATGAAACCATGATGACGGACCCATCCATGAGCAATTGTTGAGATGCAATAAAAAAAGTACATAATCAACACGGTCGTGCATTAATTTTAAAATTATTAATGGCCAGATAATTCTTTCTTTTTTAATTTTTTTCATGGATGAAATAGCGCATGCGGCGTGTTTCTGTCGTGTTTTGATCGATATTTAACTAAAAAAATTTGAAATGGATTGGAATTTAAATTAAGATAAAAATATTATGTTATCTTTTTTTTACTGGTATTAAATGTTTTGGCCGTTTTGGGCAAAACAAAATGAGATTGATAGCCTTGATCAGTATAAGAAAGTGTTTGTCACTGTGTTTTAAAAATATTTTAAAAAAAATTAAAAATATCTATTTTTATTTTTTAATTGAAATCAGAAAAAAAAAATACTGTTTTTTAATTATTTTAATGTACTGATGTTAAAAATAATTTTTTAAAAAAAAATATTATTTTGATATATTTTTGAACGAAAATCACTTTCAAAACACAACATTAACTATACTCTAAAACATGAACTTAATCTAGTTAGTTAAATGAAGCTATTAAACATCTAACCATATCAATTAGTTCTAAAAAGTTAATGTTTTGTTTAATTCAATTAAAAATATAATATAAATCAGTTTTTGAATTTCAAATATAAACTCATCCAGCCAAATTTTATGTAAATAATTGATTTTTTTGTTTTTATTTCAAGAGTTTAGTGTAGTGTTGCCATGGAACATCCATGTAAATGCAAATATGAACCCTGGACAAGCTAGAGTAGGGTAGGGAAGAGGAAATATTTGGCGAGACGATGAAATGTGTAGTGTAGAAAGAAAAGGCAAACTAAGAATGTGTAGATGGATCGAGGAAAAATGTTTAGGGATATTTTATATCTTACCCTCGTCTCAAGCAAAACTAGGACGAAAACACCAAACATTTTCCGAGAAAACAAACACACAAGTCAATATCATATACAGTTTTCTTCCCATACAAGAAAGTGAGAGGTTGGACTTTGTTCTTTATTTATATATAGGATATGCTCAGCGATCGATGTCATCGAGCAATATCTCTGCGATCATCATACCAAGCTTTTCATTTACCACCGATTCATGTTTTCAACCAGTCTTTATCTAACAACAGCAACGAATAAGAAACTTAGTAATAAAGATATATTTGTTTTTTGGATAGAATACTAACCAGGGTGGATTTGGTAGATTGACGCGTGGAATATTGTGGATGGATATGAGGTGTTCATGATTTTATCATGACAGCAAATTAGTATTTTTTTTATTATTATTATTATTTTTGGTAGAAAGGGAAAGCTCGAGGTCATGACTGAAACTTCCATGCATTCTTCTAGAATGGCCCACTCGTTGACCATTGAATTTCTCAAAAAAGGGATTTTTGATAGGCCAATACAAACAAAAAGTCTATGCAATGTTCAGACCTTGTCTTTAGTTTAATAATTATCACAACCACTCTAGCTTTATGGCGGCCGGCACTTAAAGTATAAAAATACAACCCGACCCCACATTTTATTATAGTGGTTTAACATTATTTTTTAAAAATATTTTTGAAAAAAAATTATTTTTTTATATTTTTAAATTATTTTGATGTATTAATGTCAGAAATAATTTTTTAAAAATAAAAAATTTATTTTGATATGCTTCTAAACAAAATATATTTTCAAAATCAACTTCAAGAACAATTCAAAAAATTTCAATTAAAGATGAAGAGAATAAACTCACATTCAAAATCAATTTCTTTTTACTAAGATAACATAATTAGCATTAACTGATGGCATTTCTTTTTCTGATTTTGGCAATTATAGATACAGAACCTTATTCAATAGTTAGAAAGAGTACTTTGGTGCCCCCATGAAAATGGGTGCTGTCTTGATCATGACCATACAAGAAAGTGATATAATTACGTGATCCCACATAGATTAATTATGCTATAAACTAAATTTAATTAATAGGTAGAGATCTTGGATTTAAATATAAAAGACATGACCTGTCTAAGCACATCTTTTGACAACGATTGCAATGAAGATACAATTCACTAAAACCTTGCTCTCGATGCAGTTGTTTTCTTCGAACCCTTCTATTCTAGCTAGCCCATGGATAGCGACGATCCCTTAATTGTTTTTATATATATATATATATATAGAAAACTAGTGATTAGGAACTCAGATAACGATCGCTAGAAAAAAATCATTGTCACTTACATCTGTCAGTACAGGCCTCCATGCATATAAATTAAACAGCAGCGAGATGTTGTGCTTCTTCTTCTGAGATGCAAACATACCCGACATTCAGACAGCCATGTCGATCCCTTTAGAGCAGTGTTGCCTGTTTCTTTTCGTTTAGGCTGTTTTTATTTTGATTTAAATTTTGTATTGGTTAAAAAAATAAGATAAAATGATGTTGTTTTTATCTTGGTTTAAATTTCGGCTCGTTCCAGATTTTTTGGTCGAATACCGGCCGAAATGTTCTAGTTTCGTTTCGCCCGTTTTGTTTCTGCCAAATAATATTTTTTTAAATAATGAATAATTTTACAATATCAATTATATCTCTTAATCCGACCATTAGATTGAAATGAAATTTTACGCTGAGTCTCTTGCTATATTTATATATATTATGTTAAAATTTCAGAACAATCAGACAATATAATGACTTTACAGATGATATATAAATTAAACAGCAGTGAGATGCTGTGCTGCTTTTTCTGAGATGAAAACATGTCCGACATTCAGACAACCATATCGATCCCTTGAGAGTAGCCGGCCGATAATGGTGTTGATACGTGGCATTCTTTATAAATATGTTGTTTCTCATCCAATGGAGACACCCCAGCAGCCCTTCGGATTTGCTTTTTTTTCAATATGCCATGCTACATGATCATGAACCCTAATTTAGTTGGACAACACAGAATATAGAGATCTGGAAGAAATGAGCCACACGTTGTTGCTTTTTTCCAAGTCTACTAATTACTGTATAGGTTTTGGCGGGGGAATGTGGATCTTGTGATGAATGGGAAATTTTGGCAAAGCATCAAGCAAGATCTCCAAATTCACCCACCTTTCTTCCTTAATTTTCTCAAATTCCTCCATTCATTCTTTACATGCAAATCATTTCTCACGACATCGATCCCAGCTTAATTTCTATGACCTTAATAATCTGAACTAATTTGGGGGGAAAACATGGCTCATCAAATAAATTATTTATTAAAATGATGTGATTTTTTTATACACTAACCAATCGGGGTCGGTTATACCTAGCTAGTTTGATTGAATTAATTGAAACAGTAACGTGTAAATCGGGTCGAGTGAGTCATATAAAATTTGTAACTAATTTGGAAAAAAAAAAAAAAAAACATGGCTCATCAAATTAATCTAATTGAATTGTTTTTTAATTAAATAATGCAATTGCTTTTGTGACCAAGAATTCTTGCTACTGAGGAGGTGTAAAGGTGGTGTGAGCGTAACGAGCTGGTGCGAAAGCAAGTATAGCCGGAAAACACGAGTGTAAAAGAAAGGCAACTGTCGGACTTTATTATGATGTGGCGGCGCAACGCGGTCGGCAAAAGGCACGACGAAACAGCAAACATAGAAAATTATTTTAATTATGTTCAAAAAACACCTCTAAAAATATACTGCCTTCACACTCTTCACCGTTTTCTTTCACAAGGATCATCATAATCCCATCCAAGCTCTCATCCAATGGCAAAAAAATCAAAACCAATTCAAATCTTATATTTTATTTTATAATTAAATTATATTTTTCTCGAGATTGAACTTCTCTAGGAATCGGTGTACACGAAATATTGCCATTTAAAAAAATAAAATAACATCACTTTGATTTATTTAATTCAAGCTAAACCTATTTTCAACCCAGCCAATTAATTAATCAAATTTTATTTATAAAAAAAACACAATTTAAATCAAAATTCAAGCAACTAATTTAACCCATTTGACCCGTCAGTCCACGCTACGTTTAGCAGCCCCGACATTCTGAATTACACATGTCTGAATTTATAATTCTATCTCTTGACCATGTAGTAGAATTCGATCGATAAATGGAAGACCATTTGTCTTCCCGGTCGGTAAGACTGGAGAAATTTGTAGGATAAAGATTGGAGAAAAAAAGCACCTAAATGTTCAAGCTGGTATGATATGTGTGTACAATGAGAAGAGTAGAAAAAGAGGGTGCTCTTTAAATTTAAATGTTTTTAAGACTTTGTTTAAGTTTTCCCACTTGCTATCTCGTGGCGGCTCTTCAGCAACATGAACCCCCAAAGCAAACAGGTTATATTTGAAAAGAAAAACACAAAAGATGGCCCACTAAATGAATGAATCATGCATCACCATCTCTCCCCATCACCGTCCGTTTTAGCTCCCAGGGTCGGTGTAGAAGGTGTTCGATGTTGACTTCCTGAGCTTATTTCTGTACTTGGTTGTCGCGCCTGATTCAGGTGAGAATGATTTCAGATAATATTCTTATTTAAATAACATCATTAATTTCTTTTCTTTTCATTTTTCTTACGTTTGTCCGAGTCAATAATATTATTAAAACCCCAACCCCATATATTTTATCAAATCAAGTCAAAAACCATAAATTTCATTGAATTATTAATACACCATGCCAGGCTTATCTAATTAATTATCCCGATCCCTGCCGGACTTCGTGATATCACGTGAATTCAATATGTCAAACAAACCACATGACAAGATTTTCATCCGAACTTCGTTTCTTATTTTTATTCTAGTTGAATGTTGTTAATTGCTATGGAAAATAGAAGATACTAGTTAGCTGTTTTTTTAATGTAATTTGTTGCCGGTCCAATAATGTTTTTTAATAAAAAAACATAAACATACAAGCTTCTCAAATGTTTTTTCTATAAAACAATTTCAATTCTAATTCAAAAAATATGTATGTATTTAATTAAATAAATTAAGAATTATATATATATATATCCATTGAGACAAAACTCCATATTGCGTTCCCTCATAACGAACGAGCTTGATTGGCAGACTTCTTCAGAACCCTTGACTCGAGTCATGAGATGAAGACAATCTGATAAAAACAAAAATCTAACGATGAAAGACCCGTGATATGAGTCATGAGACTACGATAACTTCTTAGAAAAAAATTGAAAAAACAACCTGATTTAATTAGAGTTAAAATGTCAAAATTCGCAAACCTAATCATAAGACCAAGATATCCTCTTAGAAAGTAAATCAAAATAGATTATAAAGCATTATTTGTTTAGGGGAAACCAAAACTTGTTTAGGGCAATTAAAAAGACACAAAAAAAAAATCAGGTCAATTCGGGTTAACCAATTAAGCATTATTTCTAGGTCACAGGGTTGAAATAACCTAATAGAAAATAAACAAAATAAATCACGAAACATAATTCTTAATAAACTCAATATTAAAAGATGTAATTGAGAAAAAAAAATAATTAAAAAATAACCTTAATCAACCAGATTAACTCGCGACATGTTCTATAAAAATATGATAACTTAATAAATAAAAATAATATTTAAAAATAAAATTTGTAAACATTCTTGATTGTAAAATATTAAAAAAAAAAACAATTTTGTATTAAACTAAAACCTTCCGTTTTAGTTTTTTTTTTTTTTATGTTAATATCCATGGAGACAGTAACTCCATATAGCGTTCTCTCATAGCGAACGGGCTTGATTGGCAGACTTCTTCAGAATCCTGAGCAAATGCCGGGGCCGAGCCTTTTGCCGGATAGTGCCTGCCCAAGCACAGCATCGCCTCCTTTTCATTACCTCTCATCGAAGGATAACATTTTCAATTAAAATTTGGTGGGATATCATCAGTTGATCCGTTAAAAGGTCTCCGAGAAAAGATGTTCGATTTGCCGTGGTCAACTTCTTACAAGCCACACCTACTAAACCAAGCTGGCATCTCCATAAAACCCACCAACCTTACCCTAAATGGATAGAATTCCGCCATTATTATACCTGCACGAGCTAGCTAGGGCATGCTTGCAGCATTAAACTCTCAAAAGTGGCCACAGATATTTTTTTTGTGGTAGGCTTCTTGCCACGTGAACAATCATGCCGTGTAGCAGTCTATTATCTGGCCCACAGTTCTGCTCCAAATGTGAGAGGCTAGTGGCAGAAGGTCAGTGAACCACTTTCAGATGAAACCAAGGCGGCAGCCGCTGCATATGGTGCCGCTGAAAATCAGATCCGGAAATAATTCAATAACCAGTTCATTTGGGGCGGGGGGCACATGGAAATTTACATCAAAGTTTAAGACAAGGTCCAGGATTATCCAGCATGTAAGTCAACAGTATTAGCTGGCTGTGATACCTTATTAGTGTCAGATATCATGTCAGATCCAAGGTATGCAGCGCATCTGGTGTCTGTTTAGGAGTGTGATTGCGGTTATTTTTAAAAGTGTTTTTCATTTAAAAATATATTAAAGTTATGTTTTTTTATTTTTTAAAATTATTTTTGACATCAGCACATCAACATGATCTACAAACTTCAAATTTTATTAATTTAAACTTAAAAATAAAAAAAAAAAAATTTCTGGTTAATTTAAACTTTTCTGTTAGTTTAATACTGGTTCTTTTCCATAATTCCAAAAAATGTTTTTAAAAAAACCTCCCAAACACCCCCGAGATCTATTAGTTTTTCTCAGTGAACTTTTCTGGTTACAATCCTGGGGTTCATCACGAAGCTATTCAGCATATGTGGCCCATCGAGTCCAGTTGTGGCCCATCGAGTCCAGTTGTGGCCCAACTGCTAACACCACAGACACAAGCGGAGTCAGGCCCGGATTGACAAAACACAAAATCACTTTGCTCCTTTTGTCTTCTAGGAGACAGGGAGGGAAGATTTAACACTGGTTCTTTTCATAATTCCAAAAAATATTCGTGCAGCAATCATTCGGTATTTCAATAATTATAAATGAAACTACAAAAATGTACAGGCAAGAAGTACAGAATGAAGGAGATAATTGGAGTCTAATACGATGCATGTCATCTTATGTTTGGTTGGGGGGTTGGAATCCGATCACACTAAATGATGTTTGATTAATTAAATAAGCAAGGAACTTTACTATCTCATTCCAATAAATCTTCAACATATTCATGCTAAAAAGAAAAGCCTGTATCAATTAATTGAGTGAGAGGAGAGTTTCAAGAACTTTAACTTCAACATTCACCGTAGATTATACCTGTTCAATTTCATAGAATTCACCATACATTTTCCGATATTTTTCAGAGGTTTTTCTATAAAATCCCACCAATCAAAATAGCTATTTTTGTTTCAAATGACCTCACTTCACCACAATGAGAACACCAGCCCACCCGGTTTCTTACAACCCGAATTAAACATTTGCCTCTCACTTTCATCTCTCATTTCCAGCCTTGAACTTTGCCTCATCACTTCTCCGCCCGTTCATTTCGACCCTTTTTCTGTTCAAATACGTTTGTTACGAGCTCTGATTCTCAAATAAGGTCTGTTCGGGAGCTGGGTTTTTTGTTTGTTCGCTTTGCACTGTGTTCGCTTTCGGTCTATTCGTTCGGGAGGTGGGATTGTTGCACTGTGTTTGCTCCGTGTGAGTTATGTTGGTGTTTGGGGCTGAGTTCTGTGACAGAGTGGGGCTGAGTTCCGTGAGTTTGCTCCGTATGTAGGGAGGCCAGTTGTGTGTATGAATTGCTGGAAGTTCTGGGTCTGTGGAGGTTAGTTGTGTGTATGAAGGGAGCCGTGTGTATCTGGGTTTTTTTCTGGGGTTTCCGGGGGGAAAATGAGTTTTTCCGGGATGGAATATATGGTTTTCCGGGAAAATCATGGTTTTCCAGGAACATTTGGGTTTCTGGGGGAAAAAACTGTACGGAAAAATTGATGAACAGTAATAATTGATGAACAAACAATAGATGAACAGTAATAATTGATGAACAAGCATTGTAGAGATTATTTTCTGGGTTTCGAGCCAGAAAGAGAAGAAAATAAGAGAAAAAAAATCAACAATACGATTCAAAAGAAAAAAATTGAGATTTGCTCTGATACCGTGTAAGAATTTGAAATGCGATTAATTTCAGTTTTTTCGATTATGTAATTGCTGTTACAATAGGATTTAAATAGGAAAAATATACAATATAATTCTAGCTATAATACAATCTATCTTTAGCTACTTCCCAGACCAATTCCTATTTCTTATAAAATACAAACATCACAGTTCTATTTAACAGCAACAATTATCAGTGCAAATGGTGGTGGTGCTTGTACCTCAAATGCAAAGACTGGCCAGAAAGGAGACTTTGCCAAAGCACGCTATCTTCAATACCCACAAGAACTAAGTTCCCATTATTCAAAAGACTGGCCTTTCTAATACCTAAACTAGAAGTATCGCTACTCCAAACAATCACACCACTAGGGTTATCTACCAGAATTAGCCTCCCATCCCTGGAAAGCCTAATCGTGGAAAGCCTAAACATGCACTGATACCATGGCAACCTCATCACAAAAGCAACAAAAAACAGAACCCAAAAACACAAACACAGCTAAAACAAAGCTACACCTTTCAAAAGTTTCAAGCTTTCTGGTCTTACCTTCAAAATGCTCTATGAATTTTTCATAATTCACCCCTCTATTCCTAGTCACGCCCATTTCAGCAGCCAACAAAACTGTAAACTAATATTTCAAGAGTAGCAGCAGACTAGGAGCCCCAAGTAGTAGTCCTAGTGTGTGTTACAACAGTGGACGAGGCATGTGTCAAATTTTTGAGGTGGGTTTTTCGAGTCTGGACACTAGGAGAAAGAAAATCCAAGTTAGGAAGACTCACAAAATGGGCTTTTGGGGTTTTTCCTTTCCTTTTGAGCTTTTTAGCTTTTAAAGAGTGACCAAGTTTGAATCTTTGGAAACTGTATACAAATATTCATATGCAGCTTTTTGTGGAGTTCAAGATTCTGTCGTTTTTTTTAGTGGTTTTGTTCCTGTAACTGCAAGTTTTTAATCTTATTTTTTTGTTACTTTTCCTAAAAGGGTTTTGTCTTGTCTTGTTTTGTTTCAGCTTTGGTAACATTTAGAAGGACGATTCGTCACATAATTATAGGCTACTGTCATTTAAACTATGAAATATCCTCTTCTCCACTAGGACAAATTGAGGCCAATTTCAACCCACCACACTAAAAAAAAATGTATTTCTAACTTTTTTAAAAAATAAAACTAAAAAAAACTCAATTTCAACCCACCACACTTCAATCCTAAACACTGAGGAGTGACTGAAGAGAGTAAAAATAAAAGGGCAATCTAATTTTGGCCGTGGCAAAAACCCTATCATATGTGCAATTGATAACCAGACGTTTGAAAATCGTAAACACAATTCAAAAGTTGCTATCTCTACAGAAAATAAAGGAAAAAATATGTTTCTGTACTAACACTAACCAAAGTATTAAACGCAACGAGTGGCCAAAATAAATGAGTTGTTTTCTGTTTTTTATAAGCCAGAAAGGTAATGTTATAATATGACTACTCATGGTGATGGAAAGAATGAAAGGGTATTTTCTTGGTATTAAAGGGTTTCAAAACCCTAAAAGAGTTTACAATTTTTGTTGGAACTTGTACGAGATTATAACTATAAAAGGGGACAAAGAAACTGTATAAATGATTTCAACAGGGAAAGAAATGGAAAAGAATAAGAAAGATTTCTTGTATCAACTAGGAACTACTTCTACCGAGGCCAATGATTCCCTTTCCCAGGAGGAAATGAGTGTGTTCTAGAAATGAGTGTGTGTTCTGCTCAAGTTTTGAACTTCCTCAATTTCTAAATCATTCACTGCATGACTCAAGTCCTCATCTGATGAGTTGTTTCTACGATGTTTGTAGCTTCCTTGTTTGTAAAGGACTCTGTCTTCCTCATCCATGGGACTTGTCAGCTATATAAGGGAAATAAAAGGCTCAGCAGATGACCCAATTCTTATCGCTGCAATAATAATTTACAAAAGAATACAACTGCTTTAAATCTTTTTACCTTCACATCTGTGAGATCGACATTGTTTTCTCTGAGGAATGAAAGGAACTCCTTAAGACTTTCTTCTGTAGGCCGATAATGACCACTTTGAGGCCAAACCGCCTGTCAAAAATAGAAAGAAGCCATCGTTAACAGATATGTCGAATGTCAGAGGACCATCAGATCAAACAGGAGATTCTGCATCAATGCAATGAAAGGATATCTTATAGTATTTATACCTTAAGAACTCCACCGTCCACAACTAATCTGCCAGCAGCAGTTGCAACTCCTCCTGCCAAGAAGCTAGAATGCTGAAACTTGCCTTTCATCTTCTTGCCGACATACAAGGACTTGGAAGTGCTGAGAACAAAAATCCACTTAGCATCTTTTGTGGAGTGGAGAAGCTCCCCTGACTCCTTGTAGAGGAGCTTCCCTTCCTTGACAACAACTTCATAGGTCTTTCTTTCCATCTGTAATGGGTAAATGTTTATCAGTTAAAGCATTTGGGTTATTAAATAAGGAGCTGAGCACAAAAGTGTTGATGAAAGCTCACCGGACCGAGATACTTGATACACTGTCGTTGAAGTTTTGAACGAGGGCAGTTTTTAAGATTCGCTTCCTTGCCTTCTCCTATATCTAACCTGCAGTTGCAAAGCCAGCATATGCAAGTTTAACTTCGAATCCATGGAGTCCAGTATCAAAATTTTAAATAACTAAGTAATAATGATCGAAGAACCTTACCAGTAAAAGAAGGGTTCTCTGCTTTTAGATTCAAGCCATTGAAGGAAATAGAAATGAAGATTATGCCCGTATCGATGCCGTGGATCAATCTGTTTTAAACAAGATACAATAAAGATTAAGAATCAGTAAAGACTGATCGAAGAGCAATGATTAGCTAATATCATTTCCATAGAAATCCTCTATTTGACTTACCGCTTCAAGCCAGTGTGGTAAATGAAGTTTTTGTGCTTTGTCGTTCTTTGATAAACCTTTTCCGACCTTTGCAGCCCTTGTTCCTGCTCTTGACCATCGAGAAATGGCAGATTCATGTTTCTCAATGTCAAAGAATGAAATAGAACTCTTCTTGAGTTCAACAATATCTAAGAGTTTCCACCTGAGATTATAACAAATAATTTTGTTAGAACAAGGTTGTCAATCCTTGCGTTTTTTGTAACAAAAAACACCAGGATGTGTACTCATCAATAGATACATACCAGCTTTGCTCAGCAAGAACTGCACCATGTGCAAGCTCTCTCCTGGTTCGCAAGCTTTTATACACCTGCAATTTTACAGCAAGCACGTGATTGGGGCTTTGGGGATTAAAAAATGTCGGTTTTCGAATCCTCTCTGTACTATCATCTGACAGTAGGGGCTGATTATCCATCTCTTTGCTGTTTATACTAACTGGCCTTGTGGAGGCATCTTTTTCTTTGTCCGGTGGAGAAGCTCTTATAGAAATCATTCTTTCCGATTCCCCACCCTTAAAGCTAACTGATCTTTCTACTACCATCTAAAGATTTTGATACTGCAGGCTCAAAACCAAAAGCAGAAATCTCAGAACACTCATGCTCTCTTCCTAGCATTGACTAATAAGGTAAATGATAGAAATATCAACAGTCCAACACCACATCAATCACAATATAAACAAGCTAGAGGCTACAAATTATAGAAACAGGAAAGGGTTTAGCTATGAAGAAGAATTTAACATAGCAGAAAACAACTCCATGAATAGATAACAACAATCACATTACCATGACAGTCACCATGCAATCAAGACCCAAAAATGGCCAAGACCGCAACTTTAGAACAAAGCCATCAAGAATGGAAAGAGACCAAAAAATGGCCATTGTAGAAAATCAAGCTACAGAAGCAGCAAAGAAAATGGAAACAAATCCCAAGAATATAAGAAGGGAGCATTACCTTGAATTGTGGCTAAACCAAATAAGGGAAAGAAAATCCAGGTATAAAGGGGTGAGCTTATCAGAATTTTGATGATTTTTCTCAATGAAGAGAGACTGGAAAGGTGAAAACAACAAACACAGAGAGTAAAAGGCATGTCGCGATAGAGGAAGATATATAGACAACGAAAGACGGACGGGGGGGATCGAGAGAGGGAGGCAGTCTTGTGTTAGAAGTTAGAACACTGGAGGCTCGGCTCAGGATTTATGTGGGGCCACGAAAAGATAATTTCTCTTTCTCTGTTGTTTTCTATAAAAGGATTAAAATAGACAATCTTGTGTTGCAAGTCTGAGGCAATTTAGAAACTGAAATTTTCTATAAAAGGATTAAATATTCTAAGATCATTTTGATGTAAAACATAATTTGGAGATAGAGCATATGATTAATTGGGCAACCAGAACAAATTAAGAAATGAGTCTATTACTTTAACCTCCTGGAGTTGACTTCGCCCTTCACCATGACGAGCCATGTAACGTAACGAGTAAGCAAAGTGTGAGTCCAGGGACCAAAACACCAAACATTTTCCGAGAAAACAAACACACAAGTGAATATCATATATTGAAACTTCCATGCACTCTACTTGAATGGCCCGCGAGCTAGTTGACCATTGAACATCTCGCAAAAGGAATTCTTGACTCGTTACTCTAATAAATCAAGGAGAAAACAGTGGCAACCGAAACCGCGTACAGTGGAAAGACAAATTAAAGAGGAAAAATATCATAAAATTAAGTTGTGGAGGGAAATGGAAATAAAGTGAAACCGAAGCATTTTTTCAACCCAGCCAATTAAATCATTTTTATTATCAAGAAACACAATTTAAATCACAACTCGAGCAACTGATTTAACCCATTTGACCCGTCAGTCCACACTACGCGCGTTTAGTTCAGCTGCTAACAACAAGCCCTAACACGGCTGGCTGCAGTCTTTGGGTACGTGTTTATGGTGGTGCTGGAAGCTCTTTCCCACGTGACTGTAGCAGCACACGAGTAGCCTCCCAGCAAAGCTAGCGTCTGCCTGATCACGCGTACGTGGACACTGCATTGTCGATGCAAGACAACGACTTCCATAAAAGATCCTCATGGTCTGCATGCATGCTCTACATCACAGGCACCAGCCAATCCATATATATTCCATCCATTAGGGAGGTTCTTTTCCTTTTCCTTTTGTTTTCCCACTTGTTATCTCGTGTGCATTTAACAAAGAAATAATACAAATTTAAAGTGGAGACAATAGCTAGAAATGAATTTCCCTACTCCATGAACTGTTTGAATATTCAAATTGGTAAATACAGACACAACGCCCTGTAAACTCACAGGAAGCTGCCAGGCTTCTGCTTAGGGCTTGTCAGGCAAGACAAGCAGACTACTGTTAAATAATTGGTGCGCAGGAAAACACGCTTTGCTGTAATTGAAGGACTTTTCAACCGTCCTCGAGGTTTTGTGAGCTTCACAGAATCATTCCAAATTTTTTAAGCAACAAAAACACAAGAGAGAAGAGGAAATCATTTTCCACCCTAAATAGGGTGAAGAAAGAGAGACCGACAATTCAAATTCTGGACTCAAATCCATGATGATGAGTTTCTCTCATCATTTTTTTTTTCAAAAAAAACAAAAAAAGTTTTTGTATCGAGAAACACCCACTAAACTTCGAGTTGTCACTTACGGTATACTTGAATTTGTTTTTAAAAATATTTTTTGTTTAAAAATGTATTAAAATAATATATATTTTTTATTTTTTAAAAATTATTTTTGATATCATCATATTAGATAATCTAAAAACATCATTTTTTTTTTAATTTTAAGAAAAATATTTTCTAAAAACGCTTTTGAAACACTGATAAGCACCCATTTATATATGTTTGGGAGTATTAGCTGGCTGTGATACCTGCTATCATCTCAGATCCAAGGCATGCAGCGCCTCTAGATCGATTAGTTTTTCTCAGTGAACTTCTCTGGTTACAATCCCGGGGTTCACAAAGCTATTCTGAATGGCAAGAGTGATTGTCTCACTCTCACCTACCTGTATGTGGCCATCGAGTCCAGTTGTGGTCCGCCTGCTACCACCACAGACACTAGCGGAATCAGGCCCGGATTGACAAAACACAAAATCCTGGTGTTCTAATGAAGCCCAATGCTAGGCCGACTGCCACCTAACCCTGCTCAGTATGGTTTTCCTTGTTTTCACTTTGCTCCTTGTCTTCTAGGAGACAGGGAGGGAAGACTTAATGCTGGTTCTTTTCCATAATTCCAAAAAATATTCGTGCAGCAACCATTCGGTATTTCAATAATAATAAATGAAACTACAAAAATGTACAGGCAATCGTCAAGCGCCCAAGCAACAAGTACAGGATAAAGGAGATAATTGGAGGCTAATACGATGCATGCCATATGCATACATAGATTAACAGACGAGCTGGATTCGTTATATTCAGAGGACATCTCATTATATTGAATCATCAGAATCATCTGAATCACTTCTCTCAGGCTCCTCTGCATTAGCTGTTGTTTCTGGCACATTAGGCTTTGCTTCAGGAGCAGGCTCAGGTTTCTTATTTGCTTTGTGCGCATTCTGAACACCTTCCTCTTGCTCATTGGCTTCAGCATGTAAAACTTCAATTAAGGATTTACTTGAACAGTAACGTAAACATTTTGACATTCAGTCAAATAATGCAGTCAATACACTATAACAAGTGTGACTCCACTGACATGCGTCTCCCTTAAATCCCCTTTTGGGAATGTTGCTTTTCCTTGCTCACAAAATGAACACAGCCAAATTTAACTTTCAGAACATGATCTACCACTGATTAATGCAGGTATGACTGAACTAAGGCAGGTTGACAACAATTATCAGTGCAAATGGTGGTGCTTTTGGTGTTGCAGTCCTGTAGGAATTATCATAATGCAAACTGGACAATAAAAATTTCCCATCTACCAAAAGCATCCCTAAAATTTTGCATGCTCAACAAGGGGCGATTCCCCTAACTTTACATTTTCCCATTATATATATACAATTCACAAAGAACACACATGCTGACCCTTACTGGAATTTATACCCCTTAAGCTAATCTAGAGCAGCGGAACCTATGGCTTGCTAGAAAGTGGGCAATTTTTAATTTTCTTTTAGCTGAATAAAAAAAACTGAGTTTATGCATAATACTGTAGGATATCAGCATTATCGACTGTGCCCCCTGCCATGATGTTTAGAAGATCTTTCTCAACACGCTGTACAAGCTCAGGCTGCACAAGGTAATATAGACATAATCAGTAAAGACAATAGGGTGAAAAGGAAAAAAGAGCAGCACGGGTTAGATCTCAAACCGCAAAAATATTTCTTGCAATCTTAGTTTCAACAACATAGTTTTGAAAGTAAATAGATCACAAATACATTGAGGTCTGGCTCCCTGCGAAATCTTCGCTTTCGGGCATCCCTCATAGGAGGAGTGAGCCCATGTCTGTACTCCACCACATCTGGAGCAGTGTCACCTGCTTCTCTAACCATGACCATCTGCCAAATTAAAACAGTTAATATTGCAGCATGTACGAATAATTTACCCATCTCTTGTCAACAATATAAACTGAAAGATTAACAAGCATTATTACCTGGCCAATGTCTGAAGTTTTTACTAGTGCACAATCATCATATGTTTTGTAGGACTCTACAACACAAGGAAGATCCAAGAGAGATGCAGGGAAACGCTCATCACCAATGACAAATGTGCCACTCCTTCCATCCTCTGCAAAACAGGACATTCCATGTTTATGAGCAAGCAAAGACTAGGCCAAAAGAGTGATTTTCATACCACATAATTCCCGATCAATTTTCTCTTCAGTAACAAAAGAGTAGAATTAGAAGAAATCGAGGAAGAAGATAAATAAGGGAGAGAGAAATAGAGGAGGAAGATAAATCAGGGAGAGAGAAATAAGTGTTTTAGAGATGTGGAGAATGAACACAACGTTGCTATGACACTGGTGGCTATATCATCTTCTCATCATTGCTACCATTCAAATCCAACACAAACTGGAAGTGGCAATTGTAACCAACATAAGAAAGGATAAAGAACTCATATAAAAATGCATTGACAATCAATTGGAGGTATTTGGTGGAAAATAGAAACTGGCAACAGATTGATACATGTCCTTCTCTTCATACCACATCAATGCTGGAACGCACACTAGGTGGATGGGAAAGGGTCCAGAAATAACATTTGAAGGGCATATAGTTTCCAAATATAAAAGGAGGCAGCTGGCCGTACACTTATTTTCATGATAGAATTCTTATGCCACCCAACTGAAAACGCAGAACGAAGGCTTTAAAATTGAAAAGATAGAGAGTGAAGGCTGAATTCAGGGACCATAAGCATGAAGTAAACATGAAACATATGCTTTCACTGCTTTTATACACTAAACCTCAAACGCCTGCGGTGAAATTCAAAGGCAAAACCAATTTCAGTTTTTTCTTTCAATATATGATTACAAGTGGAATGCAGGAAGAAAAAATCCCCACGGTCACAGAAGGAACAATACACTGGAATAAACCAATGTAACACCTAAAACACTATACATGTAACAAACACCAAAAACAAAATAGCAACAACAAAATATACTATAATAAACAAAATCCTCTCATAAAATGCAAAGAAAGTATGCTCTCACCTGAAAAAGACAAATCCAACGACTGCTCCTCAGAAGAAGAAGCAGTTTCACTCAAAAGGCGATCCAATTTCTCCGCAATAGAAGGTGGGACTCTTAGTATAAGCTGTTCCTCCATTCCTACTTCACAAAAATTCAATTCATGTCAATCTCTACATACTTTAATAATCTATCCCAAATCAACACAAGTAAGCTCTCCTCAAAAACCTCCAGAGTGTAATTATCATTTTTTTTCTTCTTCTAAAGGTGCAGCAATTTAAACCAGATATCCTTGAGTAAAAAAGAGTTTAACTTCAATTACAGAGAGCACAGAGCAAAAGGATTCGAATGTGCAAGATATGGAATTCGAAAATTCAAAGAAGCTCTGAAACAAAAGATTCTCTCTGAACTCAACATGAATAATAATGGGATATAATTATTTTAAAAAATATATAATTTAATGAAAACACTCCTAAAATGCAATCTAAAACCTCAAGAATACAAGAACAACCATGTACACATGCATTTAATCTATAAATAAATACCAGAACAAAAATCAATCAAAATAAGATTTAAAACCCAGTTAATATCTTCAGAAATAATCAAAACCTAACTAACAATACACCCAAAATTATTCAAAACAAGCATAGATAGACTAAAAGAAATTAAAAAGGAATCATCCTTTGCTCATTAATATATTGTATAAAAAAAGCAAAGGGTTGTTAACCTGAATAAAGAGCTCCTTAAGGAGATGAGAATGATCAGCTTCTCTTTCTCCTACTTGAAAAGAAGCAAACGTCTCTGTTTCCGCAGAGATCGCGCGCGCGCGTATATACCGACGGGTAAAAAAATAAATCTGATGCTGGACGCGAGTTTTCAATAAAATATATTAATTTTAAATTAATATAAACTTATATATTTAACAAGTTTCAATTAAATTGCTAACATAAAACAAAAAAAAATCGAATATCTAAATTATTGAATTCATTTTATTGTGATTATTTCATCTTAGAATCTTATTTAAATTAAATACAACAATAAAATCTAAATTGTTGAAACACCTAGGATAACTAAACAATAAAAATAAGTCATTGATTTTCTACATATAAAGAAAAAAACATAATTAAAAATCCATCGCTACATTACCATATTATCAAGAATATAACAATTAAAATTATTAGCACCATAAATTCTAATTTTTTTTTATTAAATTGCCATGAAAAATAAAAAAATAATTTTTTTTATAAAAAAGCAAGCAAGAAAAAAAATCACAAATATTATTACTGTTATTGCGTAAATAATGAAACCATAAAATTATTTTGAAGAATAAAAAAAAATTGACAAAAGAGAAAAAAAAATAATAGAAAAAAAAGTCAACTAAAATACATATTAGGAGCATAAAAAATTATATGATTCAAATAACAAATAAAAATAATAAAAAAACATAAAAAAAATATCAATTTTAAAATGATCATCAATATAAATTAAAAAATCAGGATTGAACCAAATAAAAATAAAATTTCAACAAAAAATAAACACAACAAAAATTAAAAACTAAAACTAAAAGCATAGTTGCATAAATATGGACAAAAAATAAATATTGTCCAAGAATGACTGAAAAAAACCAAATGAATTAACACTGAATAAAAAAAAAGAATGAGGGCCAAAATGAAAAGAAAAGTATATAATTAATTTCAATTGAAGGACAAGACTGCAACAAATCAAAACTTTGGGACTGAAAAAAATAAAGAGATTTTAAAAATTATTGCAGTGTATTTTAAAAAAAATAAAAGAATTAGGACCGAAATGAAAAATAGCATATATGACCACTTTCAATTGGAAGATAAAATTGAAACAAATTAAAACTTGCAAATCGAAAAATTAAAGGAATAAAAAAACAAACCAAAAATCAAAAGAATAAGGATTGAAATGAAAAACAACATATATGATTAACTTTAATTGAAAGGTATCAAACTTCTATTGAAGAAATGAGAATGAAAAACAAAATTAAAAGACCAGGGATTAAAATAAAACATGAAAACACAAAAAGAACCAGAATGCATGTTGCTATAGCAAGAGAGTGAAAAAGGAGAAAAAATATAAATCGACCACCAACGACCCTTTGCTCGTCATACAACGAGATGCTCAGCACAAAGAGGAAGAAGACATGAGGTCACACCGTAGACACGATGATTAGACATTTTAAACCACCTACCAACATCTCAAACGCTGCCTGAAAGGATCTTACATGTGGAAACTGATGGCGTGTTTAGAAGATGCACTTGCAGTAATCTCGAGTAAAAATAATTACAAAAATACATAATTAGCTAACACCTTTGAACCAAGTAATAACCATGAAAAAAATGGGAAGTGAAAGTACCACCATGTTCCTGGTGACAGGTCTTCATTTTTTGTTATTTATGAAGGTGTTTAAATAGTTTTACTATGCATAAAACATGAAAAACTTGAACTACCCTCACCTCTAATGCCTAGCTCGTGCCTCATCAAAGGGCAAACTCGTTATTTCGAGCCTGTTTGGCTCTGCGTTGCAACCGGTATTTTGCCGAAATTTGAATTTTTTTTCATTTTAAATGAATATATTTTGGTGTTTTTAGATCATTTTAATGTGCTGATGTTAAAAATAATTTTTAAAAAATAAAAAAACATCATTTTGATGTATTTCGGCATGAAAAATACTTTAAAAAGCTACTGCACTCCCAAACAGGCCCTTCATAACCCACCTTATAAGAGAATTTTTACAGGCAAAAATGATTTTTTGGAAACTTTTCTCCTCTTGCCAGCTCGTGGGGGGTAAATAGATAGTTCACCGTGTAAATAAAAACAAAAAAGATGAAGACACTTCTAAACAATTTGCAAACGTCTCATAGGCCTATGGAAATGTGCAAAATACTCTCGGTATCAAAAGCTAAAATTTGCGGGTTGAGTGAAATTTCACTGTTGAAATCCACCGGGACTCCCCTCTGTTTTGCTAAATCTTGTTGCTTTGAAGTTTTTCCTTCGTTGGTGTAAACTACAACTACACCCTCCATTTGAAGAGTATATTTCATTTTGATCCCCTGACAACTGCCTGCACCAACTGAACCTACCAAGCCGATGCTAATTTCATTGTTGAATCACACGTGAAACTAATCCTATTTCATGATTTGAGTGTGTTAAAAAAAAGTAAGTTTTTGTAAACCTGGCTAATCTTTAGATCAGTAGTAGACCTCAAAGAGACCCACAAGTCAAAACGCATTGAATATATTAACTCAACCCTGGTTAATCCTTACCCTTGTTACGCGGCACTATATGTACGATCTCTCTACACAGTCTACACCATCTTTCCCTTCTCTCCACGCATCCGTTATCGCGACCACATCGCCGTCAGCCCTCAAATTCTCTCCTCCAGAAAACCCTAATTCTTTTCTTTTCACAGGTCTCCCTCCCTCCTTATTTTCCTTTTGCTGTCACGGATTCTTATTGTCGTTTCGGTCTCTGTTTAACTGCATTTTACGCTAGAGTTCGAATATTGGAGTTAATTAATTAACGCTGATTTTTTGAATTACTTGCTTGGAGCTTGATAGGGTATAATACTCTATTTAGGTTAATGGGTTTTTGTTAAGAAAATAATATAATTTTGTTAAGGTTTGCTGGAAAAGACATGAAGAATATAGTGGGTTTAATGTGTTATTACCAAGGAGATGATGGATTGAGTTGTTTCTTACATTAGATGCTTAGGTTGATGGTATCGTTGATGGGTTTCTTTTATATTTTATGGTTGATGAGCTGAAGATTTTCAATATGATGTGTAAATGCCATTGTTGACCGAAGTGCTTATATTTGATTTGTGAAAGTGGAAAAGAAAACAACAATGAGCAACTGGAAGTCATCTTTAAAAGATGAAGTAGGGATTTCGATGAAGAATAGCCCTAGTTAGATAGTGGAGTTAAGTGACTACGAGAATCAAGACGAGGTAGATACTATGGGTTTGTTAACACAATTGTAATCTTTGACATTTAGTGTCTTTGAATTGATGTATGACATGCTAAGATCAAATCTAGGCATTGAACTCTTCACATGTTGTGTTAGTGGAAAGTTGTTTGCTTGAGATGTATAAAATTTATTTATCATATGAAGATGGTTGTTGAATTTTGTAGCCCATAATTTAATATTTTCTTACTCTAGCTGGGGTTTTCCTTTGTTCTGATACTATTTCCTTGACTGGTGAGTTTAGATTTGCACAGAGAGAGCAAACAATTTTGCATACATGAGGGGAAGGAGTTATAGTCCATCGCCTCCAAGGGGCTATGGTAGAAGGGGACGGAGCCCTAGTCCTCGGGGACGATATGGTGGTCATAGTAGGGATCTTCCTACTAGCCTCCTTGTTCGCAACCTTCGTCATGATTGCAGGTTCACTATCTTTCATAACATCTGCTCTAATATTTTTTCTTAGATCTTCTGTTGTTGCAAATAGTGGCTGATCTAAAATTTCTGCTTCAACATCTGTGTTTCCCTGCCTTTATACTTGTCCAACTGAGACAGTCTGGGCACATAGAAGGTTAGAGCGCCAAGTTATGCATAATAATCATTGCTGATTTTAGGTGCTTACTAGTGCATAATGAACATTGCATCTATGTGGCCTCAGGGCTTTGCGCTGGTGGGCCATAACACTAGTTACCACCTAAGGATAGTTTTATGTGTGCACAAGAGACATGAGTAGTGATGACAGTTATTTTGTCTCCTTGCTGAGAGAAACTTCACACAAGTTGATGATTCAACTGGTGACTTTCATGTTGCCAAGAGTGGGAACCTATCCACAACCTAACCTGCCATTATGCAGTATGCACAACTTCCTATTAATAGCTGAATAATTTGGGACCATAAACTTTATGCTTTTTGTAGGCCAGAAGACCTTCGCAGGCCCTTTGAACAATTTGGTGCTCTCAAGGACATTTACTTGCCTAGAGATTATTATACTGGGTGAGCAAGTACTTTAGCTGTTCACATATGAAGTTGTTTGCTGTATTTCATTATTTTTACTATTTCTTTAAAAAAATTCCAGCAGGGTTTTACCTTTTCTAATCATGGTGGATAAATGTTCCTTGGGGTTAATGGAATCAATAGTCCTATTTATGTTCAATTTTAAAATTAATCCCTCTTTTGAAACATATGGGACAAATAATGTGAAGCTCTTACCACAGCTTTCTGTTTTTCTTTCTTCCTTTCCCTTAGCAGTAACTCAGCTATTTTTGTATTGTTTGATTTCCTTCCTGCACTGCATCTGAAACTTATTAGCTTGAGTTATCAATTTCTTAAAACTGTGATGTTATTATCATTCTTAATTTTTTTTGTGAAATTCGCACAATGTTTAGCAATCTTTTTTGGTTTTCTCCAAGCAGGCCCTTTAACCCCCCCCCCCCCAAAAAAAAAAAAAAAAAAAAAAAAATATTGGTTTAGGTCATCTCTTAATGATATACTCTTCTGTAATCATAAGTTGAGTTCCTTGATTGAAGTTCTTGAGATCTAACAGTGAAATTAAAGTTTTGAAGACATCAATCAAGTAATTAGAGTTCTTTTGAAGATGATGTTAATGGTAATGAAGATTTGAAGGAAGTTGGGTTTGAATACATTGTGAAGAGATTCCAAGTCTTGAAGAGTTTCAAGTCATCTTTAAACTGACACTTGCAAGGTCAGCAGTGTGCTTGATTTTTCATATCATGACCTTCATATAATGGGGATTGTGTTGGTAAATTTAATTGGCAAAAGGCTTATGGTTCTCGTGCTACGCCCTTGCTTTTATAGGAGATGGTGGCACTCATCTTCAACTTGTTTCTTTATCATCTTCTTTTGGCAGGGAGCCCCGTGGCTTTGGCTTTGTCCAATATGCAGATCCTCATGATGCTGCGGAGGCAAAACATCATATGGATGGTCGGGTTCTTCTTGGCCGGGAGCTGACTGTTGTATTCGCTGAGGAGAACAGGAAGAAGCCAGTTGATATGAGATCAAGGGAGCGCCCAAGGTAGACACCCTCTTTTGTTTGTTGGCTTGCCTGATGGGATTGGTTTTGATTGGCACGGATATATTTCCTTAAACAGCAATTTTTCTACTCAGTTGCGGTTTTAGATGATTGCTGAAATGACTTTTATTTGTCCATCTGTCTTTGAACTTTGTTTTTCATTTCGAGCTGAGTTGAGAGCATGGAGGCATTGTTAACATGTATCTGAAATGATATGCTTAAGGGCTCAAGATATCAATTATTCTATTGGAAAATGAACTTTAACAAATTCAAATGACAAGATTAGCTGTTTTGTTGGATTGTGCTGGTTTCATAATTTGTGGATTATAAGGTGGTGTCATTTCACATGCCAATCATGTCATGATATGATATAAAGATGTTCATGAGACCTGTATTTTTTAATCTATAAATTGTGTTCAGGACTTGTTTTAAAGCTCTCTTGGTCCCAATTCAGGGTTTTATTTTATGATTTGGGTACCTGCAATAATCTTCCAAAGTTTTCTTTTTTGATAATCCTCCAAATGATTTATTTTCCTACAGGGGTCGATTTCGTGATAGAAGAAGATCACCTCCTTGTTATTCTCGGTCACCTCGTTCTCCACCTCCACGCCATGCAAGATCCCGGTCCCACAGTCGTGAGTATTATTCCCCTCCTCTGAAAAGAAGGCATCACTCAAGGTATGTAATTATTTCTTTCCAGTTGCTATTGAACTATTCATGTTTACTTATTGTTTTTTGTCGGCACCTCATAATTGTTCCTTACATCGGAACTTGCATGCCTTCTGCTTCCAAAAGCAAGTGTGTTTAGCTGTTCGAAACTGCTTGTGAAACACTGCCACGCACTCATTAGTTCTGAATCCGTTACATCTCCCTGGTTTCTGATTTACTATTTTATGTATTCAGCCTCTATGCCCTATAACTGAATTGCCCTGTCTGATGTGGGATCATGGTTATAGATATAGGATAATTTCTGCGGTTGTCACATGTCTTGCCCCACTGAGGTGCAGAGTCGTTCCTTTTAATAATCCACTACTCCCACATTTAATGTTCATATCTGGCCTTTTGCTTTGAAGCAGATCTGCTTCACCCCAAGGGGGGAGATACAGTCAAGAGAGGCCATATTCAAGATCAAGGAGCCGCAGCCAAACTCCAAATAGGGGTCAGAGCAGGAGCCCAGTTAGAAGCAGGAGCCGGAGCCCAGTTAGAAGCAGGAGCCGGAGCCCAAAACATGCTGAATATCCCAGGGAAGCAAATGGAGACCGGTCTCCTAGTCCTTAAACCCTGCATTGAAACAGATGTTTGTGTAACGCTGATTGTCTTTTGGATTATGTTTACTAATGTGAGTGCTGCTCTATCAGATGGAATTTGATCTTAGGTTTTGTTGGCGTTTGGTTTCAACTCTGTAGAATAACGCTGATTGTCTTTTGGATTATGTTTACTGATGTGATTGCTGTTCTATCAGATGGAATGTGATCTTAGGTTTTGTTGGCGTTTGGTTTCAACTCTGTAGAATACTTTATTGTTATTGCAATTAATCCTGCTGTGTGGAAGAATTTGAATTCAAAGACATAAAAAAAACTACCTTCTTTTCAAGCCCTATATCAAGGGGGTGTTTCATGAAGCAAGATGTTGGGAGGCATTTCCACCCTGATCCCTAACGTCTAGTATCCAGCAAAAGTTGCAACGGAACAGCTAAGCTCGTTGGGGTGGTGGGGGAACGAGGGATACGAGCTGTTTTGATTCTTTTGAATCCGACTTTTTAGCAAAAGTGGCTTTTATAGGGACCAGCAAGTGTAAAAAAGGAGGTGCTTTTGACGTCTGGTGCCCTCTGCATTTCACTTTACAACTAAGTGAGACCGTCTAATTTTTCTTTCAGTGAAGTGTTTGGCCCCATATCTAGTCGGATTTCCAATCAAAATTATGTTAATGGGCAACTGCAATGGATGTAACGTTTGTCACACAATCATGTTCTTTATTTGTTTTAGGGCTCCACTCGACGGGATTAATTTTTTTTGCAGAAATTTTTTTCCGTCACATTGACGCTCCCGTCAATTTCGGTCCTCGTTGAGCTTGGGATGTAGATACCCTACTTTGGGTGCATGAGCAATAATCTTTGTTTCTGTTTCGTGCTGCTTATCAAAGCTATCAGAAGGGAATATGCCTCGACAACCCAATTCGAATAGCCTGATTTTTTTCTTTCTATTTGGTCCCAAAACAAATCCTGAATTTGGTGTTGAAGACAAGCACACTTATTAATGGCCACTGGAAATGAATTAAATTCCTTTTGCTCTGCTTTTATCACCAAGCTGTTTTCACAACGACAAAACCGTTAACCTTTGGAGGGAAAAAAACCATATAAAGGCCATATTATTTTAATACAATAATTCTAATTTCTTCTTACATCAAGTTTGAACTTAAAATAAACAGTCATTACATCCATATGATTGGCCCCAGAAAAGGACATTCTTAAAGCAAACAAGACAGCAACAGAACAAAAGTTTGCGAGGTCTTCGGATTTGGTCATGTTGGTTATCTAACATTGGTCCAAGCTTAGTGACAACAAAGTCTTCCATCAGAGGTTTGTTTCATATCTGGCAATCTTCCAATGAAATCTAAACTCATCTTCCATATCTAGTTTAGTAGAGTGGGGTGTGTGTATTTAATGAAAGAGTTAATGTTTAGTTAAGACTTGAGTATGTGCTCTAAGAATGGAAAAGTGTGTGTTCTTCTGCCTCTTTGATTTTATCCACAGGAAGACTGTGCCGTTACATTAGTGGGGCTATTCTTATCACTGTAGATTGCATATCAGATTCTGTGTACAGGTTCAAAGTATAGTTTTTTGAGTAGGAGGAATTGTAGTTGCTTTTGTGGCTATATAAGGATTTGTAACTTTGAAAGTTGCATACAGGGCTTGGTTTGGTTTCTTGGAGTGTTTCTGCTTTGCTGAGACCATGTACTGTTTTGTGTCTTTTTTCTTGGTTTTCTTACCTCGGTTCTTTGCTATGTAATGTTTTTCTTTGCAATTTAGGCTCCTGGGTGCTTGTTGTTTAGGGTTTCAGCATCTGGGATCTTTTAAAATGCAAGGTTTTCTGGGTTTTTGCTTGCTGTTTGTGCTCTTTGGATTCTTGAAGTTGAGATTTATCTCCAAGTTTATCTTTTTTCTCAAAGAGATAATGCAGGCATGGACTTGTGATGTCTCTCTACCAGTTTGTTGGTAAATTTGGACTAAATTCTCACTCTAGTATGTGTTTGTTTGCTTGAAAGTTGCTGCATTGAGAATTCTCACATATTTAAAGGCAGTGTCTAAGGCATCTGGTGAAGGTCATCGAATAAGCTTAATGCAAAGCAGTCAGCATAGTATTACTTTTTCTCTGTTAAAGAGGGGTGGTTATGAATTTGATTGTAAGGTATTTTGGATGGGCAGGAAGGTGGGTGGATTCTCAGATGGCGAGCACATCATAATTTTCTGGTCAATGTGAATACATGGACTTGAATACATAGTTTTCTCTGCCATATGGTGTCATTTACTCCTCCCTTTCCCCTTTTGTATAAATGGATTTGATTCATGTATATGCTTATTTCCCTGTGCGACCTATTTTGTTGCACTTCCTGGTTCTTTCTGGACTTTCTATGTGATACATGGCATTTTACTTGGTTCTGGAGGCTATTGATTTATGATTTCCAGGATACTCCTAACTCCATGTTAGGAATCTTTACAAGTTTATGTCTTTGTATTACCAGCTTCAGCTAGACCGTGCTTTCTGGCCATTGGTTTCTTATTACATTTTGCTTGTGTTTGCTGAACCTCTGGCAGTTTAAAGCTAAGATCTAAAGATTAGAGTAGAATCTGGATTGAAGTTTTCTTGGATTTGATGGTGCTTGGAAATCTTCTTTTGTTTATTGCTGGCATTTTCAGCTGTGCATCAGGTAACTTGGTAAACTTATTCTGGTCCTTTTGCTTCTCTCTTTGTACATATTAAGAGCAAAGTCCGGATTAGATCAAGCTAGTTAGACAAGGAGCTCAATCTGCATTAGAAAAGCTGAGTCCTTAACTTGAACCCCTGGAACTTTAGTAATCGCGTGAGAGGATCTGAATATTTTCATTTTCAAATGGAGAATATGGATGTGAGAATTCATGTTTCTAGAATAGGATCATCCGTCTTACCATTTGTTACTGAGATCACATTCTTGCATTTGCAGGAGCATTTGTAGGAATAAATATTGGAACTGATGTTTCAAACATGCCATCGGCTCCAGAAGTGGTTGCAATTCTTAAAGCCAATCAGATCACTCATCTTCGCCTCTATGATGCCGATGCCCACATGTTGAAAGCCCTTGCAGACAGTGGGATTGAAGTAATGGTTGGCATTACAAATGAGGAAGTCTTAGGGATCGGAGAATCTCCATCAAAAGCAGCAGCATGGATTAATCAAAATGTTGCAGCTTACTTGCCTTCAACCAACATTACATCCATTGCAGTTGGCAGTGAGGTTCTTACCACAATCCCAAATCTTGTCCCTGTTTTGGTTCCTGCCATGAACTACCTCCACAAAGCCCTTGTTGCTTCAAATCTAAATTTTATGGTCAAAGTTTCAACCCCTCAAGCCATGGACATTATCCCCAGGCCTTTCCCCCCCTCAACTGCCACCTTTAATTCCTCATGGAGCGCTACAGTTTATCAGATTCTTCAATTCTTGAAAAATACAGACTCGTACTACATGTTAAATGCATATCCATATTTTGGATACACATCTGGAAATGGCATTTTCCCTCTTGATTATGCTCTCTTCCGATCACTTCCCTCGGTCAAACAGATTGTTGACCCCAACACTCTTTCTCACTATGACAGCATGTTTGATGCTTTGGTTGATGCTACCTATTATTCTATAGAAGCTCTGAATATGTCTGGGATCCCAATTGTAGTTACAGAAACTGGCTGGCCTTGGCTTGGTGGAGCCAATGAACCTGATGCCACTGCAGATAATGCTGAGACCTTCAATAGTAATTTGATTCGGAGAGTTCTAAATGATTCAGGGCCACCTAGTCAGCCGAAAGTTCCCATCAACACATACATTTATGAGTTGTTCAATGAAGACAAGAGGCCTGGGCCTGTGTCTGAGAAAAACTGGGGCTTATTTTTTACCAATGGCAGTGCTGTTTATACTTTTAGTTTGAGCACTTCGGATCAAATTACTGGAAATAATTCGGATTTCTGTGTTGCGAAACCAAATGCGGATCCTGGTAAGTTGCAAGCAGGGCTGGACTGGGCATGTGGGCAAGGAGGGGCTAGCTGCAATGCTATCCAAGAAGGGCAACCATGCTATCTCCCTAATACTTACCAGAACCATGCATCTTATGCTTACAACGACTATTATCAAAAAAAGCGATCTGTTGGCGCAACATGCGACTTTGATGGTACTGCTGCAACGACTACGGTCGATCCCGGTATGTTCATCTATTATTTTCTTGTTATTTCTTTGACTTATTTGGTGAGCTTAAGTGTGTTTTTGCAGATGACTCTCAACTGACTGTTCCAAGGAAAATGCTCAGATAGAACTCGCCTTTTATTCTTATTTTTCTGGTCTACTTCTTCCATGCTGAGAACTTCTGGGTTTCCTTAACAGGGAATTTCTCCATGCATAGTGGGATTTTATCATTCTCTTGCTAAATGAAAGATGGTTTGGAAGTTTATGCATCAAATATTATTTTTACATGTCCATAGATGTGCCTTCTATTCACTCCGCGCTAGATGTTTGAAGGATCATGTTAGTGGTCATGTCATATAACTGGAAATGAACTCATGAAGCAAGCTAGTTCCCGCTGACAGTCTCTGAAATGCCAGTACTTAGTGGTAAATAGAGGTCCCGCCAAATGGGTTTTGAACATTATTTTCACTTTGCTCCTTTCCTCTGTCTGATTTTACTAACAGGAGGGAAGAAAGTGATGGAACTGCCACTGCAAATCAATAGTTTTTATCGCTTTTGTTCCATATTTAGTCATTTATGGTTTGTTCTTGCAGGTCATGGATCCTGTAGATTTACTGGGAGGTGAGAATCTGAATCTACTTGTAGTTGATCCATTCACCTACTTTCTGCACTGTCTAAACCTGAAAACATCTTGAAACAGCTCAAATATCACGCCGAACTCGATTGGAGGATTTACAACAACCGTGGCACCTGGACCTGTGACTCTTCAAGGAGGGAGTGGGACCATGAACCTGCAAGTTTCAGAAATTCAACCTCTAATATCTGCATTGTTTCTTGCTCTAGTCTTGCTTTGACACCTATGTCCATCCAGTTTTGCATCTTGTTAAGTGATTCAACTAGCGCTGAAGATCATTACCTCACTGAAAATGATTACAAATGCATGATGTACACCGATTGAATAATAGATAGGAATGTCACGTGTTATTCATAGTCCGGGAGCAAAGTTGAAAGTGAGAGATATGATTCACATGCTGGCTTCCCAATGTCCTGGAACTCGTACAGCTGCTAATACTTTCAGTAGTGATGGTAAATGAGTTTGCTCCCTGTGGTTTTTCTCAGGAAATTATCTCATCTAAAAATTTAAACTTGTTAGTTGAGATCCCTTCGAGATGAAATTTTTTGGGCTTGAAACTTGCATACATGCTCATTCTACCTTGTGCTTGATTTTTATCAAATAAAACGAGGGTGGTGAGATTCGAACTCGAGACTGCTGAGTCAACAAGGCTCTGATACCATGTCAAGGAACCATCTTACCTAAAAGTTCAAATAAAATATAATTTATAATATTTTCATACGGTTTTACTCTGCGTTCGAATCTAATAAGAATAAATTTCGTCGTAATGCCTTAATGTAAATTTGGATGATTTGTTTAAAATCGAAAAGCTTCTCCGATGAAGAAGAAACAGAAAGCAGAACCAAGCTTAGCCACCCGACTCCCTACCTGGGCCAGGCTGCACTGGCTGGAGAGCAGCCATGAACCTGACAAGAATTATGATTCTTTAAACTTAGGCGATGCCAGAAGGTTATTGTCACGTGTTTAATCACATGTCATTGATTGTGTGCAAAATGACAGAATTAAAATATATATATTTTTTAAATTAATGTGTACATGGTTTCACGCCACCTCAATCAATTCCACAAATCTTAAATTAAAAATAAATAAAAAGTATTGGACTGATTTGGTAGTGGAAACAAATCTGATCAAGAGTAATAAATTTGCTATACATTAATAACTTGAAAATCCAGAAGAATCACAGTCGTGAATTCAAAACGAGATCTGAAATCATCAAGATCAAGATTATCTTGATAAAAAAAAACCCAATTGGTCGGCCAGAAAGAAAAAGAAAAGGAAAGGGAAAATGGTGCATTAAAGACACTGCTTCGAGCATATGACTAAACGTACGGCAAGCAGAACTCTCGCGAAGCAGTAATTCAAAAAACAATTTAAATTATTATTTTTTATCTAGAAATACATTAAAATAATATCTTTATTATTATTTAAAATTTATTTTTAACATTAATATATTTAAAAAAATCATAAATATTTAACTCAAACTAAAAATCAAAAATATTTTTTTATTGTTTTTTCAAAAATGTACCGTTTTTTTTTGTCAATACCCAGACCAGCGCAGCCTGTAACTATATATATATATATATATATTGCTGCTGTGCTGACATGAAACTTAAGGGACGGCAGAAGGTTCCTGTCATTTGTGTAATCACATGCGGCTGTCGGTGGGCAGTAAGAAGCTCCAAACAAACCTGTCGTCTACCGTTTCTGCACTCCTTTCGATTTGACGGGACAGAACACTCACGAAAAAAGAGAAGCAAATCTATTCAGTGGCTCAAAATTAACATAAAATATTATACATTAGTACCTGTATAAATAAATTATAAAATCAGCAGAATCTTCAACTCCAGGATTCTTTTCTATGTAAATTATAAAATATTATTCTTTTCTCTTGCCCTCCTCGTAATTGCGCTTCTCTTTCATAGGACGTGTTTAGTATCGTCGTTGTCACGATAATTTATATGGTAGGAATAATTTCATGGTAAAGTATTTATATATACTTCACTTTACTATTGTTAATTTGAATTTTTCACTTGATCTCTCCCAGTATACATACCACTGGTATCCTTATTTCTTAAACTTGACTCGACTATCCTAGGCCTAATCAAGTGAGAAACTGGTTTATTAACTTTATAAGATTGGGAATGGTTCATACAACTAAGGATGGAGGATCTCAACTTTATTAGAGAAATTGGATATGGATGGGCAATTACATCAACTGGGAAAGGCAAACCCTAAAACAATTGTTCACGGACTTTTAGCTTCTGTTCATGAAAATGCTGTCTCCAGAGAGCATCGAAGATGGGATAGACACGTCTTTGCAAAGAGGAGAAAGACGCACAAGGAAGAGAGCCTACAAAGAAAGTTCTGGATTTGTGCCAAGGCAGCAACAATTTTGTAGCGGGGTGAAGAGAATCTGCCAGGTACTTTTCATGAACCGGTGGGTCGAGAGGTTTTAGTGGTGGATCCCATACAAACATGCCGAGGTTTTAATAGATAACCAAACAATAAATCACTAGTTTTTTTTCCAAACATGGTTAAAACCACAATACCAAACAGTCAGGTCGCATTCAGGTTAAAGTACGTAGAATGAGAGGTGATATTGAAATTCATGACTGTCAGGTCTCCCGTGTTATCTTAAAACAAACATGAAACGTGAGCCGACACTGCTCCGCTGCTGCATCTCTTTCTGCTTCCGGAGTATTTATCAAGACAAAAACACAGACACAGAGAAGTGGAGAGGAGAGGCATGGATGAAATGGAAGCGAGTGATAGAATCAAGGCAGGTTTCTGCATAGAAGATGCCAAAACAAACAGCTGGTGTCGCTAAGAAGTCAGACCGTGGAGGTTTTTCGATTAAAGAATGCTAAGGCCAATGCCATCAACATGGGCTGCCTGCGCGGACTGGTTTTCTACCATCTGTCTATGCTCACTGGGATTCCACAACCTTTCCCGTGCTTTGGATTACAGCTTTTCAAATTCAGCTCACGCAGTGCGTTTATCGAGCTGTGAATTTTGACTGCAATAACTCTGGTGGAGCCGGATCCATTCCGGCCAATGCGTGCTTCACTTTATTATTCCCATTTCTATGATTAAGGGATATCAAATCTCTTAATCATAGCACTAACAGGCTACTATCTCTCATATTTATTACACCACTTTTGACATGTAATTAGTTGCCGTAGGGGACCTTCCATTTGAGCAAAAACATGTTCAAACAAAGCAGAAGAACCAAAACTTCATCATATCGGATTTAAAACGTGCTGTTACTTTGAATAAATAATAAGAACAAAAGATTGGAAATATACTGGGATAGCTCATCTTTCTACTTTTTTTTTATAATCGGGATGTCCGGGTCAGCTTACGTGCACCACAACTAATCCTCGGACTCACTGAATATCCTGCAAACCCATTGAGCATGTAAGACACCGCGGGGGTGACAGACATGCATGGTGGGACTTGAACCCTGGTACAGAGGAAGAAAACAAGTTCTTTCAACCGCTAGGCTAAGACCCCACTTGCCACTTTTCTATTTTTTAAGCAAATGGGAGAGAGGGAGAGAGACATATATTTGTTAAAAAAAAAGAAGAAAAGATATGCAAATGTTGTGCTCGATGATTCATTAAATTTACATATGACTATATATGTGATTTTTGTTCTCCTATCCAAGGTTGTCAATACTGTTCCGGTCATCGTTCTAGTTTTTCTATTGTAACGAAATGTTTCAGGACGTTTTGACGTTGTACTGTTCATATATAATTAATTATCATCTTTGTTTTGCACACGATTATATATATTGTTTATGGAGAATGAAATTCATGTGGGGGTGTATTAGAAACAAATTTTGATGATGGTATTAGAAACAAGATTATAGAATTTCACTGGATATGGGTTCTTAGGGTAAAATAAGTTATAGACGTTGATTTTATACTCTTTGAAGTCATCTCTAGTGCTGGAGAAGATAGTAAGTGAGTGACATATTTTGTATTTACATGGAAAATTGGTTTATTCTCTAAGAAAAAAAACAGGAACTTTAATTTCTAGACCTATCTGGGTATACATGCTTGAGTCTTCATGTGGGACAAACTAGAGTCCTAGTCCATTTCTTTTGAATTCTTTCCCCCCCTCCCTCTCTTTTCACATTTTATAGTCAGATTATTTTTTAAAAAGAAATATTCAAATAATGATTGAATAATTACCATATTATATATGAACGTAAAATGCTTTTTTTATTATTAAATATGGATGAAATATCTATTTTTTATTTTTTATTTGACTTTTCTCAAGTTTATTGTTTCTATATATTTTAATACAATTCGTGTCAAAATTATTATTATTTTATTGAAATTTGCTTTTAGAATTATGATTTTTTTTAAATAACAACACTTTAAACGAAATACTTTAAATTTGGTAAAAAAACAATATAAATAAAGGAAATAGTTTTTTGATCAAGAATATATTTTTTAATACTTATTTCAAATCATTATAATTTTTTTTGGGATATTGATGTAATAAACAATATAGCAATATATATATGTTAAAAATACATTAATAGCAACAAGAGAATTTACGCTAATAATTATATTTTCTCTATAAAATTTAAATAATCACAATTTCAAATGAATTTTACTGTCATATAATTAAATATAAACACCGGGGGTGTTTGAGAATACATTTCGAAAGTGTTTTAAAAAAATAAAAAAAAATACTTTTATTTTTTATCTTAAATTAGAGGTGTTGGTGTTTTTTTATATGTTGATATAAAAAATAATTTAAAAAAAATATCATTTTAATGTATTTTTAAACAAAAAAACATTTTAAAAAACAATTTTATCATGGAAATATACATATATTTTTTAACATTTTTTATATATATAATTTACTGGCTCGTATAATTTTTCTTTTATTTTAATAAACAGATCTTAACTTTCCAACGCTCAATTTAAACTCTTTCCTGGGTTATAAAAATGCATTGATAACTCCTTCGCAGGTGTTGGAAATTAGACTCAACTTGGAATTTTCTAAGAGCGTTGACAATGGCTATGCATTTTCTATACCGTTAATAATAACTTGGAATGTTTCTCACCGCCTAGCGCGGGTAATTGGCTGGTTCTATTCTATAAGAATAAGTTTTCACCTGGGATACGGACCAACTGAAACAATTCTCCAATCTCTTCCTGCTTCTGAAATTATCAGGACACCGACACACAGGGAAATGGAGAGGAAAGGCATGGATGAACTGGAAGTGAATGATATCATCACGGCAGGTCTATGCATAGAAGATGCCGAAGAACTTCACAAAACCCTCACAGAAACAATCGGTGCTGCTAAAGGGTCAGACCCCAGAGAGGTGTGGCAAAAGCTGGTGGCTAGAAGAGTGCTAAAGCCATGGCATCCACATGCGTTGCACCAACTGGTTTACTACTCTGTCTATGCTCACTGGGATTCCACTAACAATGGACCTCCTCTTTTCTGGTTCCCTTCTCTGTGAGTTCTTTCCCTTTCCCTTCTCTATGGTTTACCTCTTGTAAAGCTAGCTATGGGGTGCGCGCTTGCGCTTTTCTATTAGGATGTTCATGAATGAGAAATCTGTGCGTCAGGGATCAGTCAAAACATACAAACTTGGGAAGGATAATGGAAGTTCATGGTCCAAGGCTTTTAGGGACTTCATACAAGGACCCTATTTCAAGTTTTAACCTCTTCCAGAAATTCACTGCACAACATCCCGAGGTAAGCAAGGACTACTTCAAGAATCATAGTTATAGATTATGTTTTCTGGCGAGTTTAACATTTTTCTGATGGAATTCCAGGCTTACTGGTCAATACTTCTGAAAGAGCTTCCTGTCGTATTTCGTGAACCTCCAAGGTGCATTCTAGACACCACTGACAAATCGAAACGAGGGGGAACTTGGCTTCCAGGTTCGGTTTTGAATATTGCTGAATGCTGTTTACAGCCCTGTAGACATCCCCGAAAAGATGATGATAGTTTGGCAGTCATATGGAGAGATGAAGGTTGTGATTCCAAACTTTATTCTATGACATTGAAAGAGCTTCGAGAACGAGTAATGTATGATCCCATCTTCTTACTCCATTAGGTTTCATCTTAGTGAAACATGAATACAGGTTAAAACTAGCAGCTGTCTTTCATTTTTTATTTTTTTTGTGTTTCACTGTGTCAAATTTGTTCTGGGTTTCTCCTGTCTTCTATTTCTTTTCTTCATATGGAGAGATGAAGGTTGTGATTCCAAACTTCATTCTATGACATTGAAAGAGCTTCGAGAACGACTAATGTATGATCCCATCTTCTTACTCCATTAGGTTTCATCTTAGTGAAACATGAATACAGGTTAAAACTAGCAGCTGTCTTTGATTTTTTTGTGTGTTTCACTCTGTGTCAAATTTGTTCTGGGTTTCTCCTGTCTTCTATTTCTTTTCTTCCAGTGCTGTCTCCCCCCCCCCCCCCCCCCCCCCGCTTTTTATACTGTTCAATTAAAGTCAACAACATGGGTTGCAGGTTAGTGGCAAATGCAGTGGATGCAACATTTTCAAAGGGGGATGCAATTGCGATTGACATGCCAATGAATGTCCATGCGATTGTAATATATTTTGCGATTATTCTAGCAGGATGCGTTGCTGTATCCATAGCTGATAGCTTTGCAGCAAAGGAAATAGCTACTCGTTTGCATGTGTCTAACGCAAAGGGTGTTTTTACTCAGGTCAAATTTCACTTTTATATATCACTTCATTTAGTATCACCAAAGGATATGAACTTGATCTTGATGATAGTTACAGCATGTTTCAATATTGTATTCAGAATTGATTCCTGCCTTCAATTTGAATGCAGGATTTTATACTGAGAGGAGGACGAAAGTTCCCCTTATACAGGTGAATCTTATCTTTCAGTGCTGAGTTTTTTCATGTATTGGAATTTGGAAGTGCCAGTTATTAAGATAAATAAACTACGCATCTGAATCTAGAGTCACCCTGTTACAGCCCTCAAAAGATGCTTGAACCTACCGCCAACTTATTTGCTACCGCTGGCCGACATTGCAGAAAACATTTTAGTATTGCTAATTGATCATCTGTATGTCTAACAATCAAGACTCTAATAGCTGATTAACATATGCTTTGTATTCTATATTTTTATGTGCATTCTTGTTTCAATCTAGATTGCAATTGATGATGATTCTAAATTCTCAGCTTATGAGATTATTTACTGTAGAATGACTAAGTGCAGAAGCCCTTCTACATATCATAGAGGCTGACTTTTAAGTTCCAAAGAATACTTTTTTGTTTGAAGGAATTCCAAAAAACTGCCTTCATGCATGAAACATTTGCCTAGGATGGAAGTCGATTCTGCAATGTTAAACTTTATTTCTGGAATGTGATGAGCAAATGCATTGCAGTTCTTAATTCTGCTACACTTGAGACAGCACGAAGAGGAACATCATGGTTTATTCTTTCTTTTGCAGTCGAGTCGTAGAAGCTGGTCCGTGTAAAGTTATCGTGCTCCCTGTGACTGGGGAAGATGTATGCATTAAATTAAGAGAACAGGATCAATCTTGGGGAGATTTTCTCGCCAGTGCCAAACGCCTTCCAAGGTAATGTGCTGAGATACTGTTTAAGGATGGTATTTCAAGACATTATCGTTCTTTAGGGAACCATTTGGTATGAACCTGACAAAAAACATCTTGTGTTTCAATGGCCTGTGACAGACCAAATCATTTCTCTCCAGTTTATAGTCCGATAGACTTTCCGACCAACATACTCTTTTCATCTGGAACCACAGGTAACAGAATTGCTCACCAAGTATTTAGTGCTTGCCATACTCTGGCTTTCTGTTGTCTCATAAGTTTTTTACTTGGTCATTGGTCCGAATCAGGAGAACCAAAAGCTATATCATGGACACAGCTTTCACCGATTCGAGCAGCTAACGATGGATGGGCTTACGTTGATCTTCAGGTTGGAGATGTTTTCTGCTATCCTACAAATCTAGGATGGGTAGCAGGACCAATTGTGCTTTATGAAGCCTTTCTAAGTGGTGCAACTTTTGCTCTCTATCATGGATCTCCTCTTGGCCGAGGTTTCGGAAAATTTGTTCAGGTAATGTGTCCGATACTTATTCTTCTTTGCCATAAAACAGCCAAGGCAGGCTGAGTTCTTCAGTAGGATGAACAACCACCTTATCCTTTTCTATTCCATCTATTCAGGATGCCGGTGTGTCTATTTTGGGCACAATTCCAACAATGGTAAAAGCTTGGAAGAGTACAAATTGCATGGAAGGCTTAAATTGGACAAAGATAAGGTAATCTTTTCTTTCAACTACGGTTAAATCTTTGCTTCCGCATTTTCCTGAGGAATTAAAAATAACAAATGCATCTGCAGATCCTTTGTTACTGCTGGAGAAGCCTCTGATGTTGATGATGGCCTGTGGCTTTCTTCAAGAGCTTATTACAAGCCCATTATTGAAGTTTGTGGAGGCACGGAGCTTGCATCAAGCTACCTCCAAGGAACTCTACTGCAACCACAAGCCTTTGGAGCATTGAGCACTGCCGCAATGGCTACCGGCGTTGTCATCCTTAACGACAACGGAGTTCCTTATGTAAGTAACATTTTTTAAAAACTTGAAATAAATTCATGATAAAAACATTGGAACTTAGCCAATGAATGTGCAGATATTTTACCTATTTGGTCTTGTCTGTATAACAGCCAGATGAGCAACCATGTGTTGGTGAAGTAGGCTTGTTTCCTTTAATCATGGGAGCATCAGATAGATTGCTTAATGCTGATCATGACAAAATCTACTTCAAGGGAATGCCAATGTATAAGGGAATGGTATACTAATTCCTGCTCTCTTTTTTCACATTTCCATTTTAAGTAGCATTTGGTTGTCTCAAGACATAAGAAACAGAGGCAGAGGAGATAGAGAGGACATGTCTCCTGATAGCTCTTGTTTTGTTTTGAAATGACATCAATTCACTGTAAAACTGTCGTAGAACTTTGTCTCTGTCTCTCCAATCTAATACGTTTCTGTCCAAACTTGTAAGTAATTAAAATCCTTATCAAGAAGTTGACAGAATTGCCTTTTTATATCCATTTGCAGCAACTCAGGAGACATGGAGATATCATTAAGAGAACTGCCGGAGGCTATTTCATTGTGGAGGGCAGGGCTGATGACACCATGAATCTTGGTGGCATTAAGGTATTCCATTCTCTAGCACTGCTCCTCTCTCAACTTTTGTCGGGCTTGTTTTCCAAGTTTTGAACTTCAATTCCCCCCCCCCCCCCCCCTGATCATTTGCAGACAAGTTCTGTCGAAATCGAACGTGCATGTAGCAATGTTGATCAAAGCGTAGTGGAAAATATTGCAATAAGTGCAGCACCAGAAGATGGAGGGCCAGAACTCCTTGTAATGTTTGCTGTGCTAAAGGATGGATATAGTTCAAAACCAGAAGATTTGCAGAAGAAATTCACCAGAGCCATACAGACCAACCTCAATCCTTTGTTCAAGGTTTGTCACTTCACCTTCACTTGTCAATATTCTCACATTTTTTAGGTGTTTCTGTAACCACTGGTAATGTTTTTGACAGGTAAGCCTTGTCAGGATTGTTCCCGAGATTCCTAGGACTAGTTCCAACAAGTTAATGAGGCGAGTTTTAAGGGACCAAGTGAAGAAGGAGCTGTCCGCTCGAAGTAAAATATAACTGGAATCCTTCCATCCCCCACCCCCAATCGTACTGTTATGTTTGGTTAGCGTACCGGGAACAAAACCTTGTCCGATTGCAGGAATGGATATGAAAATATAAAAATAAACTTATCTATTAAATAATTTCTAAGGTTTTGATTAAAAATATATGGAGAATACTCCTCGGTTTTCTCTACTCTTTCTGTATTTTTTCCCACCAAAATAATAGTTGATGATGGTGTACAGGGAGACATTTGTCATGCAATGCCACGTGATGGATGTCATGAGTTGAGCTTCAGGTTGTGACCGGCAACCGGCAACATAGAAGTGGCATCATACATACCCCACCCACCTCATCATATATACGTATACAAAGTTGCTTATATTTCATCTAATATATGTTAATTTGATTTATGAAGTCTAACCTAACCTGAAGTGAGTCAATAATATTCTTAATTCACCAGTCTCAAAGTTGACTTTCTCATACAACAGCTCATGTAACCTCAGTCTCCTCACCTTTTAAATATGAGCCAAATTACCCATAAGATTTTTTCTCAAAGTATCAACATCAATATTCACCTTGCTTGGATGATACTAAATCATAATCACGTAGTTTTTTTTTTTTTGTTTTTTGGTAAAATAATCACGTAGTTAAACTCTATTATTGGGTAACTGGTAAACTAAAATGACCAACCGCTCAATCACTTCCACAAGTCAACTAATTTGTCAATTCAGACTAATTGACTTATCATGATTTCCAAAATCTCGATTTATCAGTTTTTTAATTTTCAAATCCCTAAAATAATTGATTTTTTTTTTATATAAAACTCATAATTTTACTTATATAATTAGTTTGTTTTAAGTCAACTAACATTTCAATACATTAGTTAGAGCTTTTAAATCTAATATGTCAATGCAATAGATTACACTTGTAAGAAAGATGAGGGTTAAAATTCTATTTAAAGAGAATTTGATATTACAAATTGATAGATTAGAGGAGGAGATCAGAGTCGGTCAACGTGGAAATAGAATTCCTTTGCCATGTTAAGTACTAAAAAAACCCTAATGGAATAAGTTCTATAAAATTGAATCACTTGGCCACCGAATCATCATACTTCAATGGTATCTTCCACTTCTCCTAACATTTCTCAAAAAAAAATTATTTCTTGTGATTTTTATTTTAGTGCAAAGGGAGGAGATTTAGTGGGTATTTGATATTTTGATTTAAATTGCAAAAAAGTTAATATATTAATATTTAGTTATTACAAAAAAAATTAATATGGATCCCACGTAATAGAATTGAAGAGCTAATAGCTTTTCTTTGGGTCTCAGCCGCCGTTTCATGATTCTAAAATCCACTCCTCAGGGCGGACGAGGCTCGTTACCCTTATTAAGACCTCCACGTGTTGTCTCCCTCGTAAGGATTTAGATGCATTTTAGTTGAAGAAAGACGAAAATTTCTGATGATTCATAGGTATTTATTTTTTATATTTTTAAATTATTTTATTTTACGGATATAAAAAATATATGTATTATTTTAATTAATTTAATATAACAATGGTTGATGTCCAACCAACACGGTCACTAGTAGTATAAAGAGTTTTTAGGTGACTCAACAAAGTCTAACCTTCCATACCCGCTGGAAGAAAGATTGTTGCTATCATATATATATAATTATTAATATTTTTATTTAATAAAATAAATTAAGAAATGTTTAAATTGATAAATTAAAAATAATTATTAATGCTAATTTGATTCAACAAACATTTAATTTACTTGAATTATTAATTATATTATTATAATTATTCAATCTATAATATTTAAAAAATAATATATATGTTAGTATGTTTATGCCCTTTCAATTAATTTTATAAATTGACAATAATATAAAAATATAATAATCAAACACCTGAAATTACTTTTCATAAATTCAACCATTATTTTAAACTTAATATTTCAATTTCAATTGTAAACTATAATTAAAAATATTTTTTATAAAACATTTTTTTTTTAAATTCAATCACATTTTTTTTTTAAAAAAAGTTCAATCACAATTCACAACAGCAACCCAAAGCACACCTTAACCTTAGCCACTACCATGCACGACTGAATCACACACGCAAACAAAACTTAAATAAATTTTTAAACAGTTTTTAGGAAGTAGGAAGTACAAAACAGGTGCCCACGTGGTCACCTGCCACCTGCCAGTGTTATGTCTCACCTACTTCATCACTTTACATTGTCAAACAAGCATACGGACCAAACTCTGGATGTGTTTCAGACAGAGAAGTCATGATGGAGAAGAAGAGCATATCTGAAGTGGGAGTTGATGATATAATCAAGGCAGGTTTGTCTGTAGAAGAGGAGGCTAAAGAATTCTACAGAATCCTCAAAGAAACAATTGGAGAAGCAAAAGGGCTAGACCCAAGAGAGGTTTGGAGGAAAGTGGTGGATAAGAGAGTGCTAAAACCATGGCATCCTCATGGAGTGCATCAACTTGTTTATTACTCTGTCTATGCTCATTGGGATTCCTCAACCAAGGGTCCTCCTCTTTATTGGTTTCCTTCGCTGTAATGTTTCTCTCTTTCTCTGGTTTCATCTATGGTTTCTTGATTGTTTTCATCATTTTGCTGTATTTTTTCTGTTTCCTTCTCTGTTTGGATTTCTTGATCAATGATTGACGACAAGCAGAATGTCGTTTTCTTGAATTACAAAGCTGTTAGCCATGTTAGTCTAGGGAAAATTACTTGTGTGATCCTCCAAGTTTCAGAATTTGGTCATATTAACCCCTATATCACTTATTTTCGATCATGGGTCCGTACAATTTATGTCCATTAGGTGGATGCCATGTGCTCCAATAGGTACACTTATGAGTGGATGGAGGGGCAAATGTTGCTAGGAATTGAAAGTATGAGGACTGAGATGCCCAGAATTATAGTAGAGGGGCTAATGTGATCTACCTCCTAAACGTGGGGGGGCATGCAAGTAATTTACACTTGGTACTATGGTCAGTTCAACCCATGCTAATGCCAATAACTTCTGCTGCTAAATCTTGGTTATTATGTAGGTTGCACTAGAAGTTGGTGTACATACTGGCTTTCATATATAGAGTTGAATGTAGATTCCTGTTGATGCCTCAAATCTTGCTAAATCTACAGTTGAATGTAGATTCCTGTTGATGCCTCAAACTCGTTATATGTGATAGAGGGTCAAGGAAACACTCGATCAATATGTGAAAGTGTGTGGTTTTTAATATTTCCCTTCCTAAATGATCCAGTTATTGAAATGTTATTTAAATGGTAGGCACGAATCTAGACGGACGAACTTGGGACGTGTAATGGAGATTCATGGTCCGAAGCTTTTAGGTACTGAATACAAGGATCCTATCAAAAGTTTTAGCCTCTTTCAGAAATTCTCTGTTGAACATCCTGAGGTAACTAAGGACTAATGCCATATGAACATAACATTTAGGTACAGTTATGATTATCAGAATGCGGTATTTTTTAAGTTTCATTTCCTTATTCAATTCCGTGTCTGCAAATGATTTCCAGGCTTATTGGTCAATTGTTCTGAAGGAGCTTTCTGTTGCATTTCGTGAATCGCCAAAGTGCATTCTCGACACAACTGACAAATCAAAACCTGGAGGAACATGGCTTCCAGGTTCTGTTCTGAATATTGCTGAATGCTGCCTGCAACCTGCAAGCCATCCTGGTAAAAAGGATGATGATGTGGCTATTGTCTGGAGGGATGAAATGGATGAATCTGTTTTGCACCATTTGAAACTGAAAGAATTTCGAGAACAAGTAATGTAATGCTTCGTGTGCCTATACCATTCATGTTTAGTTTTTCATTTTGTCATACTATGACTAGCTGCACCATGTTTAGGTTTTTGGCAGCAATGATCAACTGTTATAAATGATTTCTTTTACATGATTATGTGATTCTTTTCCACATGGATTTTAAAGAAGTTAAAGAACACATGGAGTCATAATTTCTTAAATTGTGTATCATGAGAAAGAATGATCCTTGACCAGTTTTGTAAATGAAACATGGCGCAGGTTGGTGGCCAATGCACTAGATACAACATTTACAAAGGGTGATGCAATTGCTATTGATATGCCAATGACAGTCAATGCAGTTATTATATACTTGGCCATTGTATTAGCAGGATTTGTTGTTGTATCTATAGCTGACAGCTTTGCAGCTAAAGAAATTGCTACTCGTTTACGTGTCTCCAATGCAAAGGGTATCTTCACTCAGGTTACATTTCACGGTCACAGGTCTCAATGTGTCCATTACTTTTCTGCTTTGAATATTTTTTTCCTGCCACACTTAACTACAGTAATATCTGCAGTGGGTAAGGGATCAGGATACCTGCTTAGCAAATAGGTTGTGGTTTCTTTGAATGATCAAAAGATTGAAGTACTGGTCTGAGCTTTCTGTTTGCAGATATTGCTTCTTTCTGCATTCTTTTTTAGACTCTGATTCCTATCTTCAATCTTGTATTCAGGATTTTATTCTCAGAGGAGGTCGGAAATTTCCTTTGTACAGGTAAAGACTACCCCACTCTTTTTATTATATCGTTATGATGGGGACAAACTTTCTGTTCAAAACTGATCTCGCCTTAAGTGAGACTCTGAAGATGTTGTTGCCATCAAACTAGCTAAATTTGGGGTGATATTGCAAAACATACCCTATCAGATGCTCTTATATAGATTGTGGCCACGTGCCAAACTTTCATGCAAAGCACACTTCTTCTCTTTTGCAGTCGCGTTGTAGAAGCTAATCCTTGCAAGGCTATTGTGATTCCTGTGATTGGAAATACTGTGGGTCTTCAATTAAGAAATCAGGATCAGACATGGAAAGATTTTTTGTCCAGTGTCAATCACCTTCCAAGGTAATGTTTGCACTTACGCCTTTTTTTTTTTTTGATAAAAATCGGGGCTAAAAGCCCTACTAGATTACACTTACGCCTTGAAGCAGTGTATTGTGTATTTGTATTCATAATACAATTCTCATTTTTATTAACATGTTTCACTCCTGTGTTTTATATTTCAATCCATGGATGCCAATTGTAACAGTAATCATTCCTTGACAGGCCAAATTATTACTCTCCTGTTTATCAAACAGTAGACTCTCTGACTAACATTCTCTTCTCATCGGGAACCACAGGTAGAGAAATGTTTGATATGCTTATTTTCTTCCATGTGTTCCTCTTCCCTATTATCAACTGATTTTCTAGATTATTTACTGGTCTAAATCAGGGGATCCAAAGGCTATAGGATGGACACAACTTTCGCCAATTCGATGTTCTGAGGATGCATGGGCTCATGTTGACATTCAAGATGGTGATGTCTACTGCTGGCCGACGAATTTAGGATGGGTTATGGGACCAATTTTACTTTATTCCACCTTTTTATGTGGCGCAACTCTTGCCCTCTTCCATGGGTCTCCTCTTAGCCGGGGGTTCGGAAAGTTTGTCCAGGTATTACCTCCCGTGTGTTTCTTTGATGAAATCTAATGCCGTCCCTCAAAATCTAATGTTGTCCCACAAAGCATGATTTTTGTTACATGAAGCTGTTAAACACCAGAAAACACTATATAATCCATTTGCAGCAGAAACATTGTCATTCCCTAGCCAACCATTGCCTTATTATTCTTTTCAGGATGCAGGAGTTACTGTTTTGGGTACAGTTCCAAGCATAGTAAAAGCATGGAAGAGTACCAACTGTATGGAGGGCTTAGATTGGACAAAGTTGAAGTAATTTCCGCCTTCAAAAGAAATTAATTTTTGCACATGGTTTTCAGGAAAAATATGACTTAAAATGTATGTACAGATCCTTTTGTAGTACTGGTGAGGCCTCAAATGTTGACGATGACCTTTGGCTTTCTTCGAGAGCTTATTACAAGCCCATCATTGAATGTTGTGGAGGCACAGAGCTTGCATCATCTTACATCCAAGGATGTCCATTGCAGCCACAAGCTTTTGGAGCATTCAGCACTGCATCAATGACAACAGGCTTTGTCATCCTTGATGAAAATGGAGTTTCTAATGTAAGATAACTTTAATGTTTCACTGTTGTTCCAGGTCCAAATTTTACTTCTACCTTTGCAAAAAAACCCTGCATGGCCTGTCACTGGATCATATCTATTGTGTGACAACGTGCCAGCTGGGAGATTACAAGAATTGTCATGATAACAAAATAAATGTGAATGAGTCAAGCTGAAGGACTGATATGTGCATTTATGTTCTTCACATAAGTATCTGATTTCTTTGATCTATTGCAGCCAGATGACGTGCCTTGTGTTGGTGAAGTGGGTTTATTCCCTCTATATCTAGGAGCAAGTGATAGATTGCTCAATGCCGATCATGACAAAGTTTACTTCAAAGGAATGCCGATGTACAAGGGAATGGTACATATTTTCCATTCATACAATGGATAAAATTCTTCAAGGAAAATTTTCTTGAATGTCTGGTTACAGTCTAATTACAATTCCATACAGAGCTGTTTGTATATACTTGGTTGTAACATTAGTATCCTACCTAAAAGGAAAATTTGGACATAGTTCATGTACTATTACAAGGAGATACCTAGTCCTGATATAGTTTGACATTTAGACATTCCATTCCTTGTCTCACCAAAATAAGGAGACCTGCTTAGCTGGTTTCTTAGCATTTTCAGGGTTTACGATTATATAAAACTGGCCTCATAGGTCTTTAATAACTTGGCACTTGCATTTTCAGCAACTCAGGAGACATGGAGACATCATTAAGAGAACAGTTGGAGGCTATTTCATTGTACAAGGCCGGGCAGATGACACCATGAATCTTGGTGGAATTAAGGTACAGCATGCACTATGAACAAGACTGCCCTTCAGCTTTTGTCCCTCCTAATAAGCTTTTGGCATGGCATGCTTTCTGACTCTTGAATAACCTTAACCTCCATCCCTTCTGTTTACTTTGGAATGCTTGGACCAATCTCTGAATTTTAAAATCTTGACTCTTTCTTGATATCAGACAAGTTCTGTTGAAATTGAGCGTGTCTGTGACCATGCTGAAGAAAGCATCATGGAGACTGCCGCAATCAGTGTAGCACCAGTAGATGGGGGTCCAGAGCTATTGGTAATTTTTGTGGTACTAAAGAAAGGATTTGATGGGGAAGCAGGCAAGTTGAGGATGAAATTCTCAAAAGCCATCCAAAGCAATCTCAACCCTTTGTTTAAGGTCTGACTCTGAATTTATGTTCTCTTCATTCACATGACATCTGGTATGGACACCTTGGCATCTAGGCTACTCTACACGATTGCTTTAAAGGTTAAACCAGGATATCGTTTGGGTTCCTAACTTGATTGTTTCCATATACTTGGCTGTTGACAGGTGAGCTTTGTTAAGATTGTTCCTGAGTTTCCCCGAACTGCTTCTAACAAGTTACTAAGGAGAGTTTTGAGGGACCAAATGAAGCACGAGCTATCAGTTCAGAGTAAAATTTAGTTGAAGCATCTTCAGAATCTCTTATACATCTGTCTGAAAACCACTTTGTGAATTCGTTCACAAGTATTTGAAATCAAAGACTTAGAGGACTGCCTGAAGATGGTAAGGTGTATCCCTAAGATAATTGCTTTGTAATAATGAAAAAGAGATGCTAGGTGGGCATTTTAATCCCATTGTTCTCAAGTGGTGGATAGATGGCCTCGAATGAGGCATGCATTCTTGTGATTCCTGCAATGTCATTGCTACCTGATGATTTATCAGAAAGTTGGAATAAATATTTTGCTGCAAGTCTGTTTTCCTTACCTCTTTCTTTTAAATTATAGTATGATTTTTCTGGATTTGGATTATAGATTTTGAAGCTCGAAGTATTTTGTTGAAGAGGTATTCTGCAGGTTGCTTGAAGGAATGCCGTGGGTAAAGGATAAACCATGCAAATTCATATCATTTCTTTTCAAAGAAGATAAGAAGCTGTAAACTAAAACTTCTTTGGACAAGATAATCCACAGGTGAGGTGCTGGTCTCTGGCATGCTGTGACCGGCCTCAACCCTTGTGAATCTTGCTCCTTATTAGACGACATTGCTGTTCATGTCGTATCAAAACTAGTTACACACCTGAAAGAAAGGGAAAAAAGAGAGCACCATATCTTTGCGATATCAATTATTCTTCTCTTTCTCTCAGGTTACACACCTGAAAGAAAGGGGAAAGTAAAGAGAGAATCATATCTTTGCGAAATCGATTGTTGCCTTCCCATCATGTGCTTTTTGGAAGAAATGCTTGACGTAATCCGAGTACAGAACTTCCTTATACACGGCCTTCTCGCCACTGGCCAGTACTTCAGGGAAAGGAGAGATTTTCTCTGACGGCCCGGGGTTGATGAAAATGGGAACTGAAATCCTGTTATTGCTTCCATTAGCAGTAACACGGTGCTCAATGCTCTTGTATCGACCATTGCTCATTATTTGCAAGGCATCTCCGACATTGATCACGATGGAACCGTTAACAGGAGGAACATGGATCCAGCTATCGTTGTTTCCTCGCACGTAAAGCCCTCCGATGTCATCTTGGAGGAGGACAGTGAGTGTCGAGACATCCGAGTGGCGGCCAACCCCTACAGTGAGCTCAGGGTTTGGACAAATCGGATAGTAGTTCAGGTTAATCCTTTTAGAACCCATTAAGAGAGATTCTTTTGTCTCATCGATCTCAGTCACGTTCAGATTCTTCATTAGCACATCCAGTAGCTTTCTGACAACAATTTCTGATCTCTTCATGTACTCTAGCACCTGATCCCTGAAAGAGCAAAAATCGTGAGGCCAACAAATTGATAGTCGTTATAATCGAGTACTAATGTTAACTATTGATTACCTGCAAACAGAGGGCCACAAAGCAGAAGCCTCGTCCTCGGAGACATAAAAGAGGCTGAGGTAATCTTTCCACTCTAAAGCTTTCTCAGCTTCAGGACTGAAGCTTGTGCCGAATCGCACATTTTTAGAAGGAGAAAACTCTTTCAGATACTTCCTCTTCTCCTCAGCTGATAACCCGAAGAACAGATGAGTTGCTTCCTTGACATTCTCAAGTACTTCAATGGGAACTCCATGGTTAATAATCTGAAAGAATCCCCATTTCTCTGCAGCCTCACAGATTGCTTCAGCAACTTCAGGGTCGTCCCATTTTGAAATGTCAATGAGGGGAACGGATTCTTGGGACATGGTTTTGGTATCACACATTCTTTCCTCGAGGGGTTGGATATACTGCTCGGGGAGGCTGTCGAGGCCCGTTTCGGAGAGACCCTTTACTCCATTGCCTTTTTTCAGGACAAAGTCGTTGATTTCGGAGGAGTCATTGAATGACACTGCAAGTGTTGGAGCCATCGATAGGACTTCTAACTAGCCGAGCAAAGAAGGTAGGAAATGTAGCGTGTTCTATCAGCTTCCAGGGCTTTGCTATTTATACTGTAGAGTTCAAGTATGTCTCCATGCCTCCTGCCACGTGTTCTTTCAGCTGATAAATTCCTCACCAACTCACCTAGCAGCTTGCATGCCTTCTTACTTTTTCCTTCTCAAAGCTGACTTGATGCTGCTCGATCTTAATTCCTTGAGCATGCATGTCACCGGTTAAGTTTGTCAGGTGTTTTTTTTAGTTAATTTTTACAGCGCTATTGTCAACTCAACTCTATATAATAATTAAAGCCTAACAGAGCATAAGAATATCAAATAGATTCCGTATGTGTTTAGTAATGCCTTGCAATGTGTTTTTATAAGAGTATTTTTCAATTAAAAACTGTATTAAAATGACAATTTTTTGTAAAAAAAACTTTGAATTTGAATTGATTTGTTTTTATGTTATGTACCAAGAATTCAACCAAAGTTTGTTTGGAACAGATCCAGTAGAATCAAATATTCTATGAATTCTCCATTGATACAACATACTTTTTTTTCCCATCAAGGTACACCAGTTAATACTTGCCTTTCAATTTAAGTTCACATGTTGGTGCAAAAATTTGACATGGAGCCCACATAATTATTCATTGTACACCAGTTAATACTTGCTTTTCAATTTAAGTTGAGAGGGGGGGTTGGAATATATTATTTTATTATATTTTTTTAATATTGAAATAATATAAAAAAATAAAAACTTAATTAAAATATAAATAAATATATTAAAAGGATATCACAATATAATTTTTATCTTGTAATCCTAATTTTTTTTTCAGATGATATTTTACTAGATGTTGTTCCTTAATCAAATAGTCAGGGATCGTAGAGGCCTTCACGTATAGATTTAGTTCGTGATGAAATTACAAGTAATTTGATGGGAGAGTAAAAAGAAGTGTCTAATTTACTTAAATTATTCATTAAATTATGAAATTATATATATATATATATATATAAAAATGTGCGTGTGTCTATGTCCTTTAAAGTATTTTCACATGTTGAAATCAATATGAAAAGCTTTATAACCAAACACTTGAAATTGTTTTTCTTTAACCTCAAACTCAACCACAGTTTTAACCAAACACTTCAAAAATTATTTTGAATCGCAGCTAAAGTGATTTTCATGATACTGTTTTTTTAAATCTAAACCACAAAAACAAAAGCAATACCAAACACGCCCTAAATGAAATTAAAAAAAAAATCATAAAACACCTAAGTATGTTATTGGTGACGTTGTTATTTCATAATGCCAAATTGCTTGATTGGCTTAGTAAAATCAGGTGGTGGTTTCTTGCCTGCCAACCTCGCGGCATGCATGTTTGAGGCGGGGAATGAGGCAAGAAGCACGATTACAATAAAACATTAAATCAGTCCCTGGTTTATAAAATTATTTTCATTTGGGTCCCTAACCAGTACCCTTAATTTGTTACAAGAAATGGAAACAGCTTAAGTTTGAGCCAGAAGCTAACATTCATGTTTGTATCCAACAACCTGCGATGTTATTATATCAGCAAGAAAATGAGCTTCTGGCTGATATAGGAATGGTGCTGAGGTTATTACAACTTTGACAAGTGAAACCTATCCCTGGAACCTTCTCAAGAATCCATCATTTTCAGATCATACGAGCCCACTCTATGGCCATTAACTGGTTGAACAGCCACGGCAGGGTAACAGGCAAATCTTCTCAAGGGCTCCTACGAATATCCAATGACTGCCAAGAAATTGAAGTTTGTAGATCGATCATATAAAGATGTACTATGATGTGTTCTTGAAATTATTTCTTAAATTGACTTGCAAATTCCTTCCGAATAAAAGTGTTTGGATAGTGGCAGCTTTTGTGATTTTATGTTTGTAATAATAGCTGATTAAACTATTTTTTTAATGTAATTTACACATTCTAGTTATTTCATTTATGTCTGGATACACAAATTATTGCAATGTTTGTCACGCAAATCCCATCTTCTTTTTAAAAAAGAAAAAATAATAAAATCACAAAGGACGCAGTACGCACTGTGTGATGGCGATTTACGAACAAGATGGAATGACCATTTCGTGAGCAAGGGACACGATCGTGACATCAAGATGTAAACCCTCGGGCCAAAAGTAAAAAAAGATGTGAAGCTTTTGGGCCAAAAGTAAAAAAGAAGTGAAACTTTCGGGCCGAAAGTAGAAAAGAAGTGAAGTCTGTCTCAGTTACTGAGGTTCTTTCTTTTAGCCAGTCAATCACATCGGTGTCACGTTACAGATTTGAAGAGGACATCACAACCACTGCCGATTGAAACTTCAATTTTGTTGCTATTTGACTTTATTAATCGTTTAAAATCCAGTTATATGTTATCTTTTTTTTAAAACAAAAAACAATTTTCATAAAAACATCAAAATAATTATTTATTTATTTTTTAAAATTATTTATTTATTTTTTAATTACAATAGACAATTGATCCTAACTCAAGCCCTAAATATTGAAGGTTTCTGGATTTGTTTTAGGGTTTTCAAGTTTCTTTCAATTTCTTAAAATTAATTTCAATTCTCTTATGTTTTTGAAAATCAATTTTCTTTTTACTTTTACTCTAAAATTGAAAAATGATATACCAGTGTAAATATAATCTTATTTTAAGACTCATGAGAAAATTTGAAGTTTTACTCCAAGTGTTTTCTAGATGAAAAAATCAAGGTTTTTCCAAAAAAACATTTATTTCAATTTTGATATTTTCATATTGCAATCATGATATAAAAAAGCAACAATTTTTATTTGAAAACCCTTCAAAAAGATTCAAACTGTCATATTAAACATGACTTTCAGTCCTCCCAAACATAGTTATTTTATTTGATTTATCATGGAAACATATAAAAAAAACATATATGATTTGAAGTTTAATGCGGAATGACTTTTAAATTGAATTAAAATAGATAATTATGAGGCGAGTGAGGTAGCCGAGCCAATTTAACAACCATGATTGGAGGTTAGGTTAGAGTATTAGGGTGTGTTTGGTATTGTTTTTGCGATTGAGATTGAAAAAAAAAACAGTTTAAAAAAAAGCGCTTTTACTATGGTGCAAAATAAGCAGTGAAGTGTTTGGTTAAAACTGTGGTTGAGTTGGAGGTTGAAAAAAAAAGCAGTTTTGGGTGTTTGGTTACCAAACTTTTCATATTGCTTTTAACTTGTGAAATTACTTTAAATGGTGTGTGTGTGTGTGTCTGTGTCTATATATATATATATATATATATATATATATATATATATATATATATATATATATATATATATATATTGTAAATTTAATAATTATAATATTATAATGTAATTAATAATTCATGAAAAAACAAATATTATTTTTAAAAAATAATATATATATATATATATATATATATATTAGACTACAGACCACGCTCTTAAAAGAACCCAACCACCTCGAACACAAATAATCCGAAGACAAGCAGGAAGAGAAGGAGACACATACATATATTTTTATTTTTTAAATAATATATAAATTAGACAAACTTGTGAAATTACTTTAAACGAGACACATACATATATAAATTATTTTTTAAATTTTGTAGATTAATAATCATAACAATAAAATGTATTATTATTATTTTAATAATAATAATATATTATTATTAAATTATTAAATTATTGTTATTTTTATATTATTATTTTATTTTAATATTAAAAATATTTTAATATTATCATCTTTTAATACTTTTATCTGCCCCCCCCCCCCCCAGTTAATTGAGAAACAAACACAAACCCATTCAAGGATTCTCAACTGCAACAATTCATCATGGCTAGAAATCCATTATATATACAGACCCATTTAGGGATTCGTCAATTGCAAATGAAATCTAACTCTCACTCTCTCTAAAACAACGACAACAATTCATCTATTTCTTTGTGCAGACGAGAAGAAGAGAAGGCAGAAGGAGAAGGCTTGTGTGGCTTTGTGCAGACGGAGAAGAAGGTATAAGGCAGAAGGGAGAAGGGTAGGATAAGAAGATAAGGTTAGGATTTTTAGCAGATGTTTCAACGGACATATCTGAAAAAAAACAGATCGTGATTTTACAAATCGGCGTAAAATAATCATCAAAAGCCTGCTTATTTTGGGATGCTGTTCAGAAAAAAAAAAAAGCATGCGTGGGACCCGCCAAAAAAACCTGTATTTGGTATAAACCAAACACCAAAATTATGGTGCGATTGCCAGATCGCCATTTCAAGTCAAAATTGTGGTACAATGCCAAACACGTCCTTAAGCGACTGAGCTGCCGTTTCAAGCCGGCCCAAGCCATTTTAAAAACTTGATTGTGATGTACCTTTTCAGAAGTCATATATAAATTATAAAGTGATTAAAGAAAGGTACAAGTCTCGAACGATAGACTCTCCTTTTCTTTTTCAAGTCTAATATAAAATTATTTATTACTATAAAACCAGAGAGCTGTGCCTTTTCACCGACCAATGGAGTCAAGCCACCTGTTCTCTCGCCACCATGTGATTCTCGACCTAGAAAGCATGCTCCAGCGAAATATGTATGGAAAATTTAATTTGGGAATATATTTTAATAGGCAAATAAAAAGAAATTAAGAGGTTTATTTTCCAATTACCAGAAAATATACAAGGTCTATAAATAGCTAGAGGAAGGATAGTGATAGATAACGACAATTTAACTTCAATTTTGAGAATTATTAGATATAAATTGGAAAAAACAATCATTTACTCAGCTATGATAATTAATGATATAAATTGGAAAAGTAGCACATGACACCATCGATAATCAAGAAATTTTCATATTCATCCTCCAGAGCAAAAAATAATAACAATAATAATCCAAATATCAAATTCAAGTCCCAATCAAAGAATACGAAAATCAACATCCACTACCGAAGACGTGTCAGCTAGCCATCAAACATGATGAATCAAATACATTCGTAGACGTCCACGTCCGAATTGTACCACGTAGAGATTATAAATATATATTTTTTCAATATAAGTGAAAATATTATTATTATTTTTTATGAATCTTGAATTTATTTTTTTATTTTATTACTCACTTATCTCTTTGAACAGTGGATAATACTCTGTTGCTACTGACACTGGTCTCTTACATAAATAACTGTTTCTGTCTATAAATACTGACATTTGATTCGGTCCGGATAATAGACACTGCAAAGTGCAAACTTCACAGAGAGAACTCTTCCAGAGCTCGAGAAACTTCGCACGAATGGAAAGGTCAGAGTTCACTGAGTTTATCCCAAGTTTGCCTCAAGAACTTGGTCTTGAGTGCATGACTCGGTTGCCTTACATGGCTCACAGAGTTGCATCCAGAGTCTGCAAGCAATGGCGTGAATTACTGGAAAGCAAGGATTTTTATTACCGTAGAAAGAAACTACGGTACACGCATAAGGTTGCTTGTCTTGTTCAAGCTGTTCATGGGGCTGACGTTCCGCAAGGATCGAAGGCAGGTAGCTCGCCTAGTTTTGGGATCACTGTGTTTGACTCAGTGAGTCAGACGTGGCAGAGGCTTGACCCGGTGCCCAAGTATCCAGGCGGGTTGCCTTTGTTTTGTCAATTGGCAAGCTGTGATGGGAAGCTCGTGGTCATGGGTGGGTGGGACCCAGTGAGCTATGAGCAGGTGAGTCATGTTTTTGTGTATGATTTTCCGACAAGGATGTGGAGAGAAGGGAAGGAGATGCCATCGAAGAGGTCTTTTTTTGCTATTGGGGCGTATTCGGGCCGGGTTTATGTTGCGGGGGGGCATGATGAGAATAAGAACGCGTTGAAAACTGGGTGGGTTTATGACTTGAGCAAGGATGAGTGGGCCGAGTTGAGTCAGATGAGCCAAGAGCGGGACGAGTGTGAGGGGGTGGTGATCGGGGATGAGTTTTGGGTGGTCAGTGGATATAGGACGGATAATCAGGGGGAATTTGAGGAAAGTGCTGAGGTGTACGAATTCAGGGCGGGTCAGTGGAGGCGGGTCGAGGAGGCTTGGGTTCCAGGGCGGTGCCCGAGATCATGCGTGGGGGCAGGGAAAGACGGGAAATTGATGAGGTGGGCTGACTTGGACCCGGAGGTTCGGGTTGCGGGCCGTGGGATCATGTTCGGTTCTCGGGTCATGTTTATCGGGTCGGAAAACCCAGGCGCACCCCAAGGTTTCTATATGGTGGAAATGAAAGATGGTCAAAATGGCCGCCTGGAAAAGATCAATGTGCCTGAAGAGTTCTCCGGGTTCGTTCAATCTGGGTGCTGCGTGGAGATCTAAGGGAATGGCTTGAGTTTCTGTACTTCTCTAACTTGTCTCCACCCCAGCTTTTGCCATGCAAGGGAAGGGAAGAGGATAGAAAGAAAAACAAGAGAGCTCTGTGATTTTAAAAATAGGAGAAAGGTTATTTTGATCATTAAAAATCTGAAAAGGTTGTGCTGACAACAGTTCCCTTTGGATTCTGGCATGAAGGATCATGTTTTTGAGGTTACGACAAGGAGAAATCAAAATTTATAGGCCTCCCTAGGCAGGGGTGACATGTAGGAGCTCCATATTATGGAGTTGTTTGTCAATCTCTTTCTTCTGCCCTATCATGTCTCTGCATTATTGAAGTTTTTATCTATTTAAGTCGATTTATCCACTACTTTTCCCATTTTTCTTTTTATTTTTTATCGATCCATTTTATTAAATCATTTTTTTAAGTTAAAGATTTATGAATTAACCTTAGTATACTAGTCGGGCTGGAGGAAGAGTAGTTTTTGTTTGATCCTGATAACTTAAATCTATATGGCAGCCTTAGCATACCTGTTTTTTTACTGCCGATTACATTCAAGTAACTCATAAATTAATTAAGTTTCTAGATTGATATAATGTAAGTTAACTTCCACTTAATTAAAACACAATTTAATGTTAAAATGTAACAACGGGAAACATTTACTATAACTGCATAAGCTGCTCTCTCTTAATTGTCCAAGCCACAAGCTCAGGCAATGGCTCAAACTACTGCAGTGTTAATCAATCACTCCTCGTCGGATGCCATCACTGATTTTGTCCTGAAACAAGGCAATGGAGTGAAGGGACTCTCAGAAATTGGCCTAAAGAACCTCCCTCAACAGTATATCCAGCCCCTTGAGGAAATAATCAGTGAAGCCAAAATCATGCCCCAAGCATCCATTCCCATCATTGACATGTCAGAACTGGATGGTCCAGCAGCTGAAGAATCAGTCTGTAGGGCTGCAGAAAAGTGGGGGTTCTTTCAGATTATCAATCATGGGGTTCCCACTGAAGTGCTCGAGAATGTCAAGGAAGCAACCCATCGGTTCTTCAGGTTACCGGCAGAGGAAAAGAGGAAGTATTTGAAAGAGTTTTCTCCTTCTAACAACGTGCGGTTTGGCACAAGCTTCAGTCCTGAAGTTGAGAAGGCTTCAGAGTGGAAAGATTACCTCAGCCTCTTTTATGTCTCCGAGGACGAGGCTTCTGCTTTGTGGCCCTCTGTCTGCAGGTAACAGTTTTTTAACTTTCAACAAGCTGCACATGCGCAATCCATTAAAATGCTTCAAAATTAGTTAGAGTTGGCTTGGACTGGACTGAAATGTTTTTCTTTCAGGGATCAAGTGCTAGACTACATGAGGAGATCAGAAATTGTTATCAGAAGGCTACTGGATGTGCTAATGAAGAATCTGAAAGTGATTGAAATTGATGGGACAAAAGAATCCCTCTTAATTGGGTCTAAAAGGATTAACAATAACTACTATCCGATTTGTCCAAAACCTGAGCTCACAGTAGGAATTGGCCGCCACTCGGATGTCTCGACACTCACAGTCCTCCTCCAGGATGACGCTGGTGGTCTTTACGTCCGAGGAGATGACGATTACTGGATTCATGTTCCTCCAGTTGACGGCTCCCTTGTGATCAATGTCGGTGATGCTCTGCAAATAATGAGCAATGGTCGATACAAGAGTGTTGAGCACTGCGTGATGACTGATGGAAGTAAGAACAGGATTTCAATTCCCATTTTCATCAACCCAAGGCCATCAGACAAGATATCTCCTCTTCGTGAAGTACTGGCAAGCGGCGAGAAGGCGGTGTACAAGGAAGTTCTGTACTCGGATTACGTCAAGTATTTCTTCCGAAAGGCACATGATGGGAAGAAAACAATTGATTTCACTAAGATAAGAAGAACATGAAGCTCTTTTTTTACAGGTGTTGCAACTTGTTCAGACCTGAGGATGTAGCTTCTACTCAGATTTTGCAGTTCCACAGAAAGTACCACCAGTCAATTCACCTTTCATTTTCTGATGACTCTGCATTCAATTTCTAGAAGAGCTGAAGTGGTGACCATGACTTCATAAATGTAAACTACAACCAATCAATTCAAGAAATGACAAAAAAAAATGATTTTTCTTTTTATAAGACCAGAAGATGTGTATATACATGACTTCACAGATGACCAGAAACAATTTCAATACAAACAAGCAATTCCTGAACAATAGAATAAACAGGAAAAAAACCCTACTCTAAACTATCATATTCCAGTTTTTCTCTAGTGTTGTTAAATTGAAGCCACATCTTTGATTTGCAAGACTTCATGAAGAAGTACCATAAAATCCCAAGAACAGTCAAAATAAAGCTCACCACATACACAGTCCTGGTTGCCACAGCCATAACATAGACCAAAAACACAGATGGAATCAAGCACATTATGATCAAGCCAGGCAATCCCATTGGAACCCTAAATGGCCTGTCTATACTTGGCATTTTCCTCCTCAACCATAAAAATGATGCAAATTCCAACAACATGCCTAAACTGTACAGGAAATTCACTGAAGAAATTATGTCTGCAAAATCCATATAACAGCCTGCTAACGCTATTACTGTTGAGACCAGAATTGCCACCCAAGGTGTGTTAAACCACTTCGATCTCATCCCAAAAAATTGTGGCAGAAATCCCAAGTCAGCCATGCCTAAAACTTGGTATGCACAACTGCTCAATTGTGCTTCATATAATCCAATAACAGATAAACATGCACCAGCTTCCATCCAAAATTTCAACCATCTCCCAGCAACCATTTCAGCTACATAAGCAAAATAGCCATCGGTCCAATCTTCTTGGCTTAATGGTATAGCCCCTGTGGCAGCTAAAAGAGGTACCAAGTAACCTAAACAAGTGAGCACGCCAGCAGATAAAAGTGCTATTGGAAAATTCTTTTGAGGTTGCTCAACTTCACCAGCTAAAGTACTCGCACTATCCCAGAAATTTAAGTTCCAAAACAGAGTATTAAAAAACAATGTCCAATTTTTCTGGACACCCTTTTGTCCTAAACTGATCCATCTTGAAGGGTCAATCTTGGGGATTGAAACCAATGTCAGTACTAAAAATGGTGAAAGTGACACAATACCCAAGGTAACAGCAGTGTAACCAACTATTGCCAAGCCTGTATAGTTTAGAAACGACAACACCAAAGTTGAGACCAATATGGCAATATAGCGAGGCACACCTGAGGAGAAAACTGGGAAAACTAACTTGAGATAGTCTATGCAAAGAACTGGATATGAAGCCAAATTCAGGACACCAGTAAGGAACTTCCAGGAGCCCATCAGGGAACCCCAGAAGGGTCCAAAGGCCTGATGGGCCCAGATGACAAAACCACCGTTGCCTGGAAAGGCGGTGGCGAGCTCGGCGGTGATAAGGGCCTCAGGGATGCTCCAGATGAAGGGGAATATAAGGAAGCCCAGTATGGCCCAAAGAGGCCCCGCAGCTCCCACAGCTGATTCCTCACCATAAGGACCCCCTGATACCTCAAAGAAGATGAGGAAAACAAGTGGGATTAATGCTAGTTTTCCACGGCTTTTGGTGGTGGTGGTCGGCGGTTGTTCTTCCAGGAGATGTTGAGTGTTTGAAGAGGAGAGGTTGGGTTCCATCCTTTTTGTGTCAAAGCTTTGAATGGAGTGGTAGGTTGGTTTGTAAGGCTTTATGAATGGAATTCGGAGGGGTGGTGGGCCATTGTTTTATCCTCAGTCAATTTGATAAATGTGACAAGGCAATTGAAAAATCGATGAAAATGGAAAAAATCTTTTAAAAATAATTACCAGTTCTTAGAAGAAAAAAAACACAAGAAGAGAGTTAAAAAATACTCGTATCACATGAAATTGTAATAAAAGAGAATTTTTACATAATTTAATAGAGATAATCGACTCTAGAATTCTAAAATTAACAAAGATCCTTTTTCCGAGTAAATTCGACAAGTTATCATCCCAGTCATAACCAGCAGGAGTAAGCCCCTGTGAGTATCTTCATTAATATCACGAGGTAAGGTCATGCCAGGCTGCAGTTACATGGCATCCAAGATCCACCTCCCTCGTTCACAGCTAGCCAAATGGGGACAAATCGGGAAAGAGTTGCATGCCTTGTATATATTTTTGTAACAAAAAATCTTGTGGGGAAAGATATGCAATCACACATGTCATGCCCCTTGGCTTTGAATTATAGTTGTTAATTTCGTTCTGTTTTGGTTGAAGTAGCCGAAATATTTCATACTAGTTAAAAAAACAAAATAAGACGGTGTTGTTTTCATCTCAGTTTAAATTTCAATCAGTTCCGGATTTTTTAGCCAAATACCGGTCGAAATATACTGATTTTGTTCCACCCGTTCCGTTTCGGCCAAATAGTGTTTTTTTAAATAATAAATAATTTTAAAATATCAATCATATCTCTTAATCTGACCGTTAGATTAAGATAAAATTTTACGAGGAATCTCTTGATATATATATATATATATATATTATGTTAAAATTTCATAGCAATCAGAGAATGTAATAAACTTACGAGATTGATGATGATATTCTCGTAATATTATATATGTTTATAATTTTATTCAGAAAAATCATTTTATTGTGTCTTTTTTTATATTAAATTGCACAATTCTAAATAATTTTATTTTTGAATTTGAACTAAAAAAAATTTGAATTAATATATTTAATTATATATACATATACATAAACAGTACAATCCAAAATAATATACCTAAACACTTCAAAACCAAAACATTTCATTGTAATTGAAAAAATAACACCAACTATTTACACCTTTGCTTTGAATATGTTAACGCAAGGAAAAGTCAAAGCAATCAAATTGCTTTCAATCGCATCTGCATTTTTTTGCTAAGTTCCATGCATTAATGGCCAAGCTCTCGAAGTTCTAAGCAAAGTCATTGTCATCTCCATTTCCTTTATATTTTAATCAAATTGAATCACAGAGATTCCTTGGTATAATTTAGATTCAGCTCGTACATGCCGTTCTATGCACGCAGTTAAGTAGTGTTCATGACAGTGCCAAAGAAAATGGAACTGTCTATTACATCATGTTGAGCATCAGATTTGCCCCACTTCTGTTTATCAGAATAACACTAAATCATGTCCCTTTTGTTAAGAAAATAAGCGGGAAATATTCCATATTAATGCTAATATCTTCCTGTACGTCCTATCTTTGTTCCAGAGAGATTCAAGCTTGTGGAGTTGTAAATGGATTCAGCTGGGGTGGTGAAAGCAGCTAGCTAGGGGTGCATCCGCGTCTTTGATCAAGGACCCTCTTTTAAAATAGATTTCTCAGCTTATTCATCATGATTGGGATGTTAGAAATCACTATATTTATAGAGAGGGTAATCACTGTGCTAATAGCTGACTTCTTTTCTTCTCCTCGTGGAGATAGAAAGGGTTTTTTATTATTATTTAATTTAAATTCATTGGTCTAACCATCGATGTTTATCAATGCTGCGTTCAATTCTGGACTCATTCATCCCGTTGTTAGGATATCCAAGATTGATAAACGCTACATCAAATTGAGTTAGTTTAATCATCAGGGACTTCTTTTAAGCCAAAAAGAGTACAAATCCAGGGAGATTAGGGCTAATAAACAGAGAAAAAGCAGGAGAGAATAACAGTACAGAAGCTGTTTTCATTAACCTAATTTCTTGATATCAGAACTTTACAACCATACAACCCGAGTGGAAATAGGATCTTTAGATCAATATTCAATGACTTCACCGCTGCTAAACTTGAACCACTTCTTTGTCTTGCAAATATTCATAAGGAAGTAAAATCCAATGGCTCCCACAGTCATCAAACCACTCACCAGGTAAACAGTCTTAGTAGCAATAGCCATTATAAGAACCAGAAAAGCAGATGGTACCAAGCACATAACAATCAAACCTGGAAGCCTCATTGGAATCCTGTAAGGCCTTTTCAACTCTGGCAATTTCTTTCTCAACCAAATAAAAGATGCAAACTCTAACAGCATACCTAAACTGTATAAGAAATTCGCTGACGAAATGATATCTGTAAAGGTCATATATGAGACACCAATTGTGATCAAAGTGGATAGCAATATCCCCACCCAAGGCGTGTTGAACCTTTTAGACCTAATGGCAAAGAAGTTTGGAACAAATCCTAAATCAGCCATACCAAGAAGCTGGTATGCACTACTACTTAATTGAGCCTCATATAAACCAATACCAGATAGCACGGCACCAACTTCAACCCAATACTTTAGCCACTTCCCTGCAATCATCTCTGCAGCAGTGGCATGGAATCCTGGTCCCCATTGACTTTGATCCACAGAAACAGCACCAGTCACCGCGAAAAGTGGAATCAAGTAAGACACACAAGTGAAGATCACAGCCACAAGTAAGGCCATAGGAAATGTTTTCCGGGGTTCATCCACTTCACCAGCCAAAGTACTAACATTGTCCCAAAAATTCAAGTTCCAAAAAAGTGTGTTAAAGAACAAAGTCCAGTCCTTTTTCACACCCTTCTGGCCAAGACTTATCCACCTATGAGGATGAATCTTAGGAATTGCCATCAAAGACATGATTATAAAAGGCGAAAGCGAAACAAGACCAAGCAGAACAGCAGCATAACCAACAATAGTCAATCCAGTATAGTTTAAAAAAGATAGCAGCAACGTTGAAATCAAGATAGCAATTTTTCTAGGCCAACCTGATTCCAAAGCAGGAACTACCTTCTCTATGTAATCAATGCACAGAACAGGAAAAGCAGCAATATTAATAACACCACTAAGGAATTTCCAAGAACCCATCAAAGATCCACAGAAAGGACCAAAAGCCCTTTCAGCCCATATAACAAAACCTCCATTTCCAGGATAAGCAGTGGATAGCTCAGCAGTGATAAGAGCCTCAGGAATACTCCATATAAATGGAAATATCAAGAAACCAAGCAAGGCATACAGAGGCCCTGCAGCCTGGACTGCAGGTTCTTCTCCATAAGGACCCCCAGCAACTTCAAAGTAGATTAAGAATATTAGAGGGACCAGGGTGAGTTTTTTTGGGAATTTTTTGGTGGTGGTGACAGGGAGTTCTTGAAGGGTGTCCGGTGCTTTTGGTGGGGTTTCCGAGGTGGTTCTCAGGTCTAGATCAGACATTTTTTTCTGCTAGTCTTTGGTGCTCTGCCTTTGGCAATATTAGTGGTGCTTTTGGTGCTCTGCCTTTGGATTTCTGCTAGTTTGTATGTACATATATACACAAGCGGGCAAAAATTATTGAAGGGTTCCTATTGAATCATGGAAAATGTGATTGCGAATTAAGGACATCGAGCCATGGCAGAGAGAACGGGAGGGAGAGAAGAGGCGTGTGTTTTTTCTTCAATCACGATACCTACCTAATATTTTAGAAAAAGGTGAGCTGTCAATTAGGTCAGCAAAGTTTGCTTACTATTTTTAATTATATATATATATATATATATATATATATTATTTACGTCGTAAAGCTCGGTTTGGTGGGATCATCCTAATAATTAAAAATAATTAAAGTGATTTGATGATCCGTAAATTAGTATAAGCCTTGACTCAAATATTTTTCAAAATTAGTTATCGAATAAGATCTTTACTTTATATCTTCCGGGAAATCATCCACTATTTTATTTTTTATGTTTTTTTTTACAATTAGCCCTTCTTGTTAACTGTGTTTGCAAAGCCAAACAGCTATACTTTAAAATTGTAATTGATGGATACAAAATTACATGGAGAGAGAAGAAGAAAAGGCCCAAGTGGACAAAATAATAATAATAGAAGAGAGCATAATCATTTTTGGGATCTGTATTTTGTCTCGATCTGCAGCTATCAGACCCATCAGCACGTCAATGTTCTTGAACATTTTAAAGCTCCCGCCGAGCTTGTCATTGACTGAACAGAGTTTGCATTTCCGACTTTGAACGTTTGCTCCTTATTGTAGTTAGGCTTCGCCGTACCTCTGCGGCCACTTTGGACGAAAGAAGCTCCATTTGTAAACATGTCCCCTACAGAGTAGAAGCTCCAGGCCTTGCCCTTCGCACCTATCGCCGTATTTCTCCAAGTTACCTGTTAAGATATCAGATTTTTGTAAGAAATATGAACTGATCGATATACGTGGAAGATCAGTTTATACTTGACAGCTGAAACCATGGTTACCTCCTTCTTTCCGGACTGTGCAGGTGCAATAAAATGGTTGGATTCACTCTTGATGCTTGGATTCATGCTTCCTCCAATGGCATATTGTTCCCATCCCAGGTACAGATTGTTGGCTACATGTGCATATCCATGGCGAACCCTGCATTGTTTTCATTGATTTATTTATCAGTATGAAATCCGGAACACCCGATTCATTACTCAGACTGCATGCATAAACGCGTTTAGCTAGAAAAACAGAGATACAGATCCGTTTCTTGGACAGTTTTGAAGCCAATTTCAATCCTTTTAGAACGAGAAAAACAATCCCTGCCTCTCCTATCAAAGGATAATATTTACCAGACGCCATGAATTATGGGATTTAAGTAGGCAAGTATGGATCACCTGGGCATTCTTTGGTTGCAATTAGGCCCGAAATGATTGAAGGCGACCGTGACCTTCATGCCCTTGTCTCTCAAGAACCCATCATCATGCCCAAGAAGCATAACCTTGTCCTGGTCTCTAAACCAGTTGTTAGAAACAGTAACAGATGTAGATCCACGAGTGACATCGAGAAGACCATCCTGGCACGAATATAATGTATTGTGGTCTATCCAAACCTTGGATGCAGTGACCAGCCTTATGGCATCCCCGTCCATCTGACCCAGCGGCATTAGTTTCCCGTCCGGTCCCATCACCGAGCTTGGTCCTTGTGACTTGCAATGGTGAATCTTTAGGCCATGGATGATCACGTCGGTTGCCTAAACAAAAAGCATAAATTCTGCAGATTAAACTCATGCAGAGCATTCATAATCAGCACTGGCAGCTGGAGAAAATTATAATTTACCTTGTACACCACAAGGCATCCGATGCCTTGAATGCTGACATCGACACCACGACCATCAATGGCAGTGTAGCTGCTGATAAGAAGAGGTTTCCCGAGTTTGATGTCCATGTTCTTCTCGAAAGTGATCCAAACTTTTTCGGCGATCATGGTCGCTCCATATCTTAATGTCCCTTGTTTGGGATTCACCGGGTCGTCGCTAGGATCGGTGACCTTGTACCAGACAACATTTTTCCCAGCATTGCCAGTCATTTTCCCTGCAAACCCCACAGAGCAAGTAGCCAGTTGCTGCCGGGTTCTTTGCCAATTCGGATTCATTCTCCAACATTGATCAATGACGTTCATTTTGCTGGCCCCATGACAAGCATCAGGAATGAAGGAGAGGATGGAAATGGAAAGAAGTGCAGCAAAGAGCCTGAAGACAGCCATGGTCGATGATAAGGTAAGGTAGAGATTAAATTTGCAATGTAAGAGTTGGAGAATGGCGGGGGTATTTATACAGGATCAAGAGGAGCTGAGCAATGATCGATGCAGGCTGGTGTAGTTTGATCAGCTGGTTACAACAGAATGGCTGCAGTGAGAGCTAATTTGCTGTATTTGTAATTAAATATAATTTAAAACCTAAGGTATTATAGCTAAGCAAATGTTTTCGTCCTAAAAATAGAGTGATTGCAACAAAATCTCCATTATTTTGTGCATTGTCTGGGCTTGCTTGGCTGTTCATCCTCCATGCATGACTTGAATTTAGCATCCTTAATTGTAGCCAGTTATCACACCCGAATACCACTTTTTTTAGAATTTGAAGGGGCAAGATTATCAGTGCACTGTAAACTTTGTTTTTTAGTTCAGCCCTTCGATCTATGATCAAGAACGTGGCTCGAGTCGATTGTATTTTGGAGCTATGTCGGCTCATGTGCTGTTCATGCAAATAAACGAGTTGTTGTTGTGACAAATGATTATTCCAAAAGTATGCGGTTCATGAATTTGAGCTTTGAATAACAATATTGTGTTCGAGTTGTGTGATTTTTTTTAAATTGACACTCCAGTAAAGAAGGGTATGAACAGAGTGGTGATTTGGCTGTGATCAATTGTAAATTCTTTTGCGAAAAATATTTAAAAATGATTATTGAAAGATTTTCCTGATGAGATTATATGAAACTGGATTTCGAGGAAAATGAGATGATGATCCTTATGGTTGCCAAGCAAAATGCGTCTGCCGGGAGTCGAACCCGGGTCTATTGCTTGGAAGGCAATTATCCTAACCGTTGGACTACAAACGCTTTTGTTTTTCAATGTCTAGTTTTGATTCTTGACTAAGTCAAGATTTTGTCAGAAGCCCTAAGGCGGGGGAGCTATGACAGAAAACAGTGGAGAAGTGGAGAGAATAGTGAAACAAGATTATGCTTTCCATCGTAGAGGAAATCGTCAAAGTTTGAATGTTTACAAGATTGGTTCATTGCTTATATCGTGCTCTCAATTCTCTGATAGAACTAGAATTTTAAATTGCAAATAAATTTCACAGTATTCAAAACTATGACCTTTGCTCAAAAATTGCTTGCACTACAAGTGTCAAACTTCTTTGAGTCATTCATCAGCCGATATGCTACTCTCTACATGGTCACATCAGAGAAGACATGCTAATATGGCATCCGTTTCCTGTTTTGGGTTCGAGCTCCCTCTCTCTCTCTCACTCTCTCTCTCTCTCTCTCGCACTGGACACAGAGATGAAAGAAAAAATATTAAATATTTATAATTATATGATCTGAAAGAACTTCGATTCGTTAATATTAATATCCAAATAGAATTGGGTTCCGAAGAAGAAAGAAAGGAAGATTTGTTACATACTTTAGCATTGTATCTTTATGTTTTTGGTCGGCATTACAGTCAACTTCCCTTGTTGTAATTATCTAAAAACAGACAGCGCTTTTTGGTTGACGATTTTGCAAGAGATTCCAAGCTCGATGGGCATTGAAAATGACCAGACCCGTCGCGAAAGATACCAGGTTAAATGTAGAAGCCATTTGCCTTGAGGTGCTGCCTCCCTGCCTTTCGTTATCAAACAAGTACTGGCAATCATCCATCCGCATCATAGATAGCATAAACCGTCCACTAACACAAACCATCAGTCCCTTCTCCATCAATTACTATCCAAAATATCCAACCCTGATATTAACTGATTGTATTGCCCCTCGCAACCTTTCAAGGGTGGGAGCCAGCTGATAGAGACAATTAACTGATTGTTTTGCTTCAGTATTTCTAGAGGAGACAGCACCTTACTGAACTTAGCAATGGTGACATAATCAATATCTTAGCCATCCATGATCTAAGCAACTATCAAAGCACTTAGGCGACACAATTCTATGTTCAACGGGAAAATCACAAACAATGCTTGTAACGAACTATCATGGGAAACTTAAAAGAGGGGGTTATAATTCAATTCAGGTTCAACTTTCGTATGCAATGTGCAATAAAATATTACCTAGAAATGTTACGAGGCACCTACTGGAACACGTGATTAGAAAAGAAAAGAAAAGCACCCATTATAAGTCAACTCATTGTCTCTCTACACATACCCAACCCTGAAATCATCCTTCTACAAAAATGAATAAGATAACAGAAACAGAATCAAGGCAAGGAATAAAAGATGCCACATTGTTTGCTGGAAATGGTACATTTGTGGCTATTTGATCGCCAGCTCCACTGCTTCCTCCTATGAAAACTCAAGCATAATCAGCAAAACAATTGAATCAAGGAAGCTCCACCAGCCCATTACACATGCTTTCTGCCTCCCACCATCATTGTGAATTTATACTCTTAAATTTGAAAAATGCCCTCAACAAGTGAACCAGCCAGCAAGCACTGGCTGGAAGGATTCAGCATCTCAAGACCCAGCTTCAATCATAGGAAATAATCTGGTGTTCTCCGGGTCACATCTGGCTCACCCCTCCTTGGAGCAGGCTCAAACTGCAAACATATTTTGATGTTATTTTGTCTAACTTATGAGACATTACCCATAGAGTGCTCTAGCATCAGACACCAACCTGAATGAATGTGTGTTCCTTGCAGTCATCAACTTCCAAAATAGAAGCCATGTTACCACAGCGGTAGCAATAGTTGGGTGCACTAAAGATAGTAACCACCTTTTGTTCCTGTCACAAGAAAAAAAGCACAATCAATCAGATGAAATTTGCAAACCAAAGCAAGACATTCACAAGAGAAAAGCATCAAAGGAAAGTAGTTACATGGCCCCAGTTGTATCCTTCCATGACCAGTTGGTGAGCTCTAGCAATCAGCTTTAAGTTGTTTGTATGGTTAAATTGCTCAGATATGTCCTACAGAAACATCTGTAAGCATCCCAACAAGAAACTCTGTTCTACTAAAAATTAAGAGCACAAGTGAAAAGAAGGGAGTGGGGTGAGTATATTACTTGACCAAAGGTATATCCAGCACCCCTAGGTGAGATGCCCCAACCACAGCGATCATCAGGGTCAGACCACAAAAGATCACACATGGGACCCTCATGAGGAACTTCTTGAACACGATCAAAATTACGAATGTTATCAAGGGTTTCAATGGAGGGTGATAATCCACCATGGAGGCAAAATATTTCTGACTCGACCTTCAAAAGAGAACAAATTACATATGACACCATATCCACATTAAATGCCCAAACTAAAAAGTAATGCAATACCCCCCCACCCACACACACTCACCAATGCTGTCAGTGGAAAATAATCAAACAGATCTGTAAAGGTCTTCCAAACATTAGCATTGCCATACCTGCAAAACAGAAAAACACACCCAGATACTTATCTTTTCTGTGCATAGTTGTGCCAAAAGAATTGTATAAAACCATTTGAATAACATGATATACAATGTTAGAAGATGTGAGAGGCAAAGGTACCTGGAAGCCTGTTTCCCAACTAGCCAAAAAGTCTAACTATCATCAAGTCCACATCCTTTCAATTTCATTTACAGGTTGGTGCACTTTGGCAGGTTCATCAAAAAGAAGTGGTTTTCTTCTTCTTTTTTATAATTTCTTTTTTAGAAATTACAGAGAATTCCAATTCTTCTCTTTAACAGCTTATATCCATACATCTAAAACATGTTACATTCCAATGTAACAGTCATCCAAGTCAAAAACAAAGAAGTCCATCCACAAGGACACCTAATGCACTCCCATGCAACTTAGATAGACATGCAGTATGTCCAGAGTTTCAGTTTGTACCATGCAAGTATCACTTGTTCAACCTAACTTTGATTTCCCATGATTTGAGAAAAACTTCATTGTCATGCTTTTTTTCATCTTCCTTTCTTATTCATGTCATTTATAAAATCTTATCCAGGTCACAATTGTATGCAAGTAGAATGTATGTTTATGCATAGTGTACACAAGAAACATTAAGAGAGAACTACAAACCAAAGACTGTAGGATTCCAAACTAACTTAAAAGTTACAATGTAATTCCATTAGACTAAGGATTCTGAAGAACTCACTTCCGTAGGCATTCATCATAGAAACCATAAACTTGAGTAATCTGAAATGGGAACAAACATACATAATCAGCCCAAATGATTTGCTGCTGAGAAAAAACTAGGGTATGAAAGAATTGAAATCATAACATGTTTAGAGGTCTTAAGAGTTTACACCCTGCCAAGAACAGTACCGCATTAAGTTGCAAATATAATTAATTAATGACCCTTCAACCAAGGATAAAACAAATTATAGCATCAGTTGGCAAAATACATTTGGAAGCATACCTGACGACTTTCATGATTTCCCCTTAGAATAGTAATCCGTTGAGGATAACGCACTTTCAAGGCAACCAGGAGCTGATAAAAAAAACAATCAGTATCGCAGTTAAAAAGCTAAGAGCCTCAACAAACTAAGGCCAAAGTTTATCAAAATTTGTGTAGAGGTAAGAGAATGGTGTTCCATTCAGCACAGCTTAATTTATATGTTTTTCGAATTCAAACCAGAAGACTTTGGCATGCATACAGTTACATAGACAACTCTAAAAATACAACCTATTATAATGGCAAAGAAACATCAAAGGAGAAGGGAGACAATGAAGTTGGAATGAATGATGAAAAATGGAATGTTGAAAGTACTTACTGTTACAGTTTCTACTGAATAATAGCCACGGTCAACATAATCTCCCATGAACAGGTAATTTGTATCTGGACACTACAGAAAACAAAAAAGCGAAAGTAAATAATACCAAACTAGGTGAGCACAAGACAGATGGCGGAAGCATAATACCTTAGAAGCTAGTATGATAAAGAAATAGAAATTAAAAATAGTAAAATGTGTAATGAACTCAGAATGTTGTAACATTACTAGCACGCGCTGTCAGATATACACCATGTATGATGACAAACAGCAGTCAAAAGAACCTTAATTAGAAATTCTTGCATTTCCAGTAAATGTTAAAAAAACTAATAGATAACAGAGAAAGGGAGGGGTTGATCCTTTGCTATTGCAATGGTTTCCAAAAACAAGCTAAAGAAAAGGAGGAAAGAAAGTGCAGTAAAGTGGCTCCATTTGTATCTCCTTAACTAAAAACAAATGCAGGATTGTGACCATGCAGCTACAAGAAGAAAACATTGAAAGGAGATAACAATTGACATTAATTTGAATTGCCAAGTCTGCAAATATTAGAACATAAAATTGCCCAATCAGAAACTTACCTTCCCACCAATGCGAAAAAGCTCAGCTAGATCATGAAATTGACCATGAATATCACCACAGATTGTAACAGGGCTTTTAACAGGCTGCAAGATGTACAGCCATAGAAAGTCAATTACAACTCAGTTGATTCCAAAGTCCTAACAAGCTCATAGCTTGCATTGCAGAATACAAAGAAAAAGAAGGATACTTAACAGCAACATGAAAATGACATATAAAAAATAGTAGAACTTATGCTCTGATACCAGAGAAAAACAGCATGTGAGAGTACAGTACCTGAACATTGCTTTCATCCATCAATATCTCCTTAGCTTTCTCGCATAATGCCCTTACCTGAATCATAAAAATATTTCCATTGACAACAATATCCTCGAAGAATAATCTAAGTGTTCCCAGTTTGAAAGCAATCCTCCTAAAACAAGCAATACCATTTGCACACTTAACTCCTAGACTAGAACATCTTTGCAAACACTTCAAACCAAAATAATGGACCCAGGTCACCCACCAGAATCCAACTTCATTAATACATCTAAATAGAACAAGTTTGAAGTATCCACTCCGATTTAGATTACCCCACAGAGATCCAAGTTTCCATTATGGCAGCTTCAGCAGTATAATCCAATAAGCAAAGAACAACAAGCTCATGTTCTCTTAACCTTCCAAACTATGAAGAAGTCTTCCAATCAATAACACCCATCAAACAAAATACAAACTTTGCCGCCCCCCCCCCCCCCCCAATTTGACACCTTAACATCAACAATAAGTCCTAAGAAAAAATTCAAAAACCAATACCCATTAGCAGATCTACTCCAATCACCCACCCAAATCTACCTCAAACCCACCACAAACCCTTCAAAACACAGATCACACCACACATAAACCCAAAATAACAGCAGATTCCCAACTTTAACCCTCACAAACCCGGCCAGATCCACGCCATTTCTCCTAAACTGACCTCAAACACTTTAAAAATCCAAAAATCTCCCAAAAAACACCGAAATGAAGTATTTTACTACAAATTCCCAATTTCAACCCCCAAAGAACCAAAGAGATCCACACCATTTCTACCAGAAACAGCTCCAAAATCCAAAACCCACCAAAAAATATCAAAGAATAAACATCTAAAAAAAACATAAGTGGAAACGTTTTATGGCGAAAAAGGGTTACCTCTTGTTCTGATAAGGGCTTGCACTGCATAAGCTGACTAATTTCCTCGTCAAGGTTTCCATGTGTGTTTGTAGGCACCGAGTCCAAGCTCATTTTTTTATCAATCCTTTTCGTTTAACCACTAATTACTCTCCAATTAGAGATCCAGGGATTAAGTCTCCCAAATTTATATCAAAAAATTGAAACCCTAGATTTTTCGTTTTTCTCTTGCAATTGTTCTTTTTCTCTAGGGAGAAGCAGAAAAAATAGTGCCAGAGAGAGAGTGTGGGGAAGGAGGGAACGGTGGAGAGATGCCAATGGCTTTTAGTTTATTTGTTTGATTTGATTATAATTAGAAGATTTGCGAATAAGTCCTCCATTTGTTTATGGATTATATAATTGCCCCTTGAGTTTACAATTACACAACTTCATCCTTAAACTATAAACAAGTGTTATGTATATCAGAATATTCATTCTATGGTTGCTTCTAGATAATGTCTCCCTGTATAACAAAGAAAATAGACAAATATAACAAAAATAAAAATAAAAATAAAAATATATTTAGCCAGAGAAATAGTGAAGAAGTATAAAATAACATTATTTCAAAGACGGATTTAGATTTGGCTATGTATCAAGTTGAAAATTGACTTAATTAAAATTGATTGGCTTATTTAATATTTGTTTTTTTATTATAGTATACTTTTCAAATTGTTTTTCACATTAATATTTTTGAATTATTTTAATGTGTTTATATTAAAAATAATTAATAAACAAAGATATTTAAAAAATATACAATGCATCGTAATATCATTAATAAGTTAAACCATGACCATAGATTTAAAAATCGACCTACATGTCAATCCAACATAAAACATAAGTCACATAAAGATCCACCCAAATCCACCTTAAAAATATTTAAAAAATTAAAATAATATATCTATATAAAAAAAATAAGGGTTGATGTTCGGGTCATGCCAGAATGACCGGGGCAATTCTAATTAACAAAAGAGCTAAAACAGCTCGGGGTGGGCACTGTAGCTCTAGACTCAGATCGACTGTGGACTGGACATTTAGCGTTTATGCTTCGCGGCTGTTCGTCTGCCTTTTTTTTTTCGTTGATGAACAGTGCTCAGACGATTTCAGCCCCGATAATAAGACAAAAAAGCGGTCGGTCTGCGCGTAAAAACCGTTGAGGCTCAAGGTCATTCCTGTCATTGCACGCGTGCGGACCGAACCGGTCCGCCACAATTTTTGCTTTTTTTTAATATATTTAAAATGGCTAATTACGGTTATGGGCCCGAATAAGACAGAAACATTGATTTCGGTCTAGGGGCTGTCCGGTAATTGACCAATTTTTTTTTATTTTTTCCCCGGTAATTGTCAGTGCGTGTGTAACACGCGCCTACCGGTTTCACGCCCCACGCCCTATGTAGGTGGCGCGTGCGGAGTCATCAGGTGGACGGAGACGAGATTCCGACGAACAGAGCGGTTCGCCTGGGCGTCTTCTTCCTCCCGTGGTGGCTCGTTTATCCTAACAATGCCCGTGGACGCGCCGGGAACCGGTAAAACCCGCCGGCCACATTTCTCTCTCTCCTGCACGTCAAAGTGCAGGAGAGTCCCCCAATTTGTGCACATTTTAACTTCAGTCCCTTGACTTTTGATTTTGTTTTTTGTCCTGATTTTGGTTGCATAAGTTTTGATTTAGTGCAATTGAGTCCTCCGATTGCAATTGATTGGATGTCAATGTTTCAGTTCGGTCCTCCTTCTTTTAATTTTCGGATTCGGTTGAAATTATTCAATAAATACAGTACATAAGTTTCGATTTCTTCAATTGGATCCTTTGATTGAAATTGATAATATATTGAATTTTCATTTTGGCCCTTATAGTTTTAATTTTTTATTTTCATCCCTTGATAAATTGATATTTGTGTTTTATTTTCCATTATTGACATAATAATAATAATGATGATGATGATGATGATGATGATGATGATGATGATGATAATAATAATAATAATATGTGTTTTATTTTCCATTATTAACATAATAATAATAATAATAATCAGAATAATAATAATAATAATAAGAAGAAGAATAAGAATTAGAATAAGAATAAGAATACTAATAATAATAACAATAATAACAATAATAATAATAATAATAATAATATGTGTTTTATTGTCCATTATTAACATAATAATAATAATAATAATATGTGTTTTATTTTCCATTATTAACATAATAATAATAATAATAATAATAATAATAATAATATATTTTTTTTCTTGCTTACTCTTTTGTTAATGTTTATTAGTGTGTTTTTTTTCGGGATAATTTAATAATTTTAATTGTTTTTGCAATAATAGCAATAGTCATTTTATATCTAATATTACTGGAGATGAAAGACAACTCAAGAACAACAAATAAACAAATTTACCTAAGTTATCTACAATCAAAAAACGATACAAGTCATTTTTGTCTCGATTACACTGTTCCTTTTAAACGACAAACAAGTCATTATTATATGTTTTAATATTTATTGCATATTATCGCCTAAAAGTATATAAAGAGATAAAAAAATGACCTCGGATTTTTTTTATTAACAAAATTAATATCAGCATTCTTAAATAAATTTCATATAATAATATGATGAATAAATCTTATAAAAAAAATTTAGCTTTTAATTTTAATTTTGTGCTCTTTTGTTAAAGTTTATTTCTTAAAAAAAATCAAAAAGTTGGATTTTTAATATTTAACATCTAATATTACCCGAGAAAAAATACAACTCAATAAAATAAAAGGTAAACAAATTTGCCTAAATTATCTATAATTAAAAAATATATAAGGCACTTTCTGTTTCAACTACACTGTTCTTTTTTAACGGCAAATAAGTAATTATAGCACGCAAAAAATTTATATTTATTTTTTGAAAATAAATTTCAATATTTTTATTTATAATGTGTAAGATCTAATATTATTAGGAAAAAAAGATAACTAATCTTTTTTTTTTTTTTTACAAATTTACTTAGGTTTTCTACAATTAAAAAATATAAAAATCACTTCCCATTTCGATCACACTATATAGTATGTGAGACTAAGTATATGTGTTTAATATTTATTTAATAATCTCGCCTAAAAATATATAAATAGAGAAAATAAATGACCTACAATTTCTTGAAAAAAAAATTAATATAAGTATTCTTAAATATATTTAATATAATAATATAATGAATAAATCTTATAAAAAAAACTTTCTCTTTGAAGTTAAATTTATATTTTAGACTCTTTTTTTTTTCCTTTTCAGAAATTGTAACCTTTTTTCCACATGTATTTTTTTATTTTTCAGTGTCCAAGTCAGTTATTCTTTTTTTACCGGGTTTCTTTTTTTTGTTTGTTTTTTTACCAAAGTATCCGTGACAACAAATTTCTAATAGATCATTTAACCTTCTTAGCAAATTTTCTAACAAATTTTATCAAAAGAGTTTTAGCAATAACAATATTCAATCACATTATGGTTCAAAAAAACCATTTTTAACAGACTTTATCAATTACAATTATACTAATTAAATATTAAAATAATAAAATACAACATTTATAACATCAATCAATTTTCTACATAGATAAAAAAGTCCAGCGAAGCGGGCAAATCAACTCGTTTTGACTAAGTAAGCTAGATTTTTGTTTTAACTTGAATTCATCTTGATTTTAGATAAACTAGGTTATTAATTAATATACTAGGCAAGAATAGATTTTAAGAGACAATTGAAAGTGTGACATTGATTATTTTTAAAAATATATTAAAATAATTTATTTTTATATTTTAAAATTAATTTTAAATTACTAATAAGCTAAAGTAAGTCGCAGAATTATTGTTGACAAATTATTGTAGTGAAATTCTTATTTTACCCTTGCGTGCACAGATTATTGTGGATTATAATAGTAAAATTATTATATTTACCCCAGCGTGCACAATAATTTAGACTTGGAATCATGAGTGTTTTTTATTTTTATATTTTTGTTCACAGTAAAATAATCATTCTACCCTCAATAAGACAAAAACCAAGAGTTTCCCGCGGTGTATCACGATAATTTCACATTTTCACTGCGTAGTAAAATAACCATCATACCCTCATAAAAGACAAAAATCAATAGTTGTCAGAGAGGATGTTATTGGATTTTCAACTTTTTTTGGAGATGTACAAATACGGATATACTCTCATAAAAGACAAAATACAAGAGTTGGTTGTAGGAGTGTTTAGGTAATTTGCTAATTTTTTAATAATATTTTATACAAAATATTGTTGGTGTATTTGCCAGACACACTGACGGTATTCAGCCTCACGCCCCTTTTGGGGGAGCGGGCAGATTCGTTATTGCAGTAAAAAATATTCATCCAGCCTCACACTTGGTGCATCGTCATATCCTTTTCCTCATGATGTGGCGCGTGTCAGCATACGATGGGCAGAGACATGACAGGGTAGGTTGAACTTTTTTTCCCCTTTCTCTCTCCTGCATGCTAATACATGGCATACCTCTTTATTTATGATGTTTTCATTTAAGTCCCTGATCTTGTAATTATTTTGTATTGTCCTTATTTCTGTTATTTAAGTTTTCACTTGTATCAATTGTGTCCTTAAATTGGAATTGATTATATATTTCGGTTTCATTTAGGTCATTATTCTTTTAATTTTACGATTGATTTTAAATCCCTTAATATTTTCAGTAGAGAAGTTTGGATTGTTTTCAATTTTTTCCTTTAAAACAAATTAATCATATATTTTGTTTTTATTTCGATCTTTATACTTTGAATCATTTATTTTATTTTAATTTCTTTATATATATTTCTGGAATAATTCCTATTTTTTTTCTATGTTTATATGTATATGTTCTTATTTTTTTCTTTTAATTTTTTATAAAATTCTATTTTGTTGAGGTTATTTTTTTTAATATAGTCCTTAAATTTGAAAATGTATTGGTCATCATTAGAAAATTGATATTTATTATTTTTCCCTTTGTTTTTTTTATTTTTTTATTCTTCAAGTCAAATAATATTTTTAAAGCTAATAATATTTATTTTTGTTTTGTCATTTATTTTATTTTTTCTATTGCTCCTTTGTTAAAAAATTTAGGTGTTTTTTTTACTCTTCTAGGTAATTTTATTTTTTCAAAAAATTTATGCAATAATAATAATAATTTTAATTTTTTTCTTTCTTGCTTTTTTGTTAATAATATAAAAAATATCAATAATTATACTAATGATAATAATACTAATTAAAATTTTAATAATATTAATAAAAATATCGGAAGGACCAAAGAAATAAAGAGATAGAAACTAAATAAAAAATAAAAATACAGAACAAAAAATTATATATAGTAAACACAAAACAAAAAATCTCGCTTATATCAAGCATATTACAACTATAAAAATATTTAAAAAATACAAAAATAAACCGACTGTAAATCAATAGCCATTACCCAATCAAAATTACACACATGACTTGGACGGGATTTTAACTATCGTACCAACTCTGGAAAAAAGAAAAAGAAAACTCTGCTTACGAGAATATAGACAGAGAGACCTTTAATTGTATACGAGAGTTTACAGACAGCCCCCATCAACAGATATTTTTGTATCCCCGTTTTCTTCTCAAGAAAAAAAAAATCCTCCTTTTCATTTGTTTTATTTAATTTAATTTCCAGGTTTTCTTCCTTCCCTTCGATCTTCTCCTTTCCAAACGCATCCTTTCCTTCAAATCTCCCTCTCTAGCCTCTCTGTTTCATTCTCAGGTTCGCTCTCTCTCTCGCTCGAAAGGTTGATTTTTTTTTGGAATAGAGTTATTGATTTTCATTCTTGGTTGTTCACGAAGCAGATCAGGTTCTTTAGGGTTTGTTTTTTCCTAATTTATTTATTTATTTTGCAATGTTTGCATGGAAGATGATGATTGTGTTTTTTGATAGATTGAGGATTTGGCAGGTTTGTTTGTTTCATGAACTTTTTTTTCTTTTGCTATATTCTTGTGATATTTATTTTTTCTGATTGTGTTTGATTTTTAGCTATTCGATTTTTTTATAGAATGTGATGAAGATCGAGATTTTGATTGATTTATTGTTTGTAATGATGGGGTGTTATTAAAAAAAAGAATTTAATTTCGGTGAAATTTGTAGTTGAATTTGTTTCGTCGGGTGTAGAAAAAGGAATTTTGAATGCGTTTTGGTGATTTTGTTAGATATGTTGTAGTATTCTCTTTGCTATTGTTGTTTTGTTGTATGCGATGAGTATATGCTTTGAACATTGATAATTTGAGATTTTATGGTTTTGTCAGGGCCTAAATTGAAGTTTGTGAGATCAAAAAAGAAAAATTGCATCAAGTGTGAATTGTGTTTACTGAAGTTGAAATCTTTCAAAAAGGAAAGTATTGGGGTTTTTGCGTCTTGGTGAAAATTGTGATGAATAAGAAGAATTCATGGGCAGATTTGGCTGCAAATTCTGCAGCTGAGAACATAAATGCTGGTTCTTCTGCTAACAATGGAAGTGTAGGTGCTACTTCTGCAGCTTCCCCTTCCCGATCCACATACGTCCCTCCTCATCTCCGTAACCGTGCACCATCATCAGGCCCACCAGCTGCTGCTTATAGTGGGCCTGCGTCGAATAATGATCATTCTGGGTATGGTGGTGGATCGCGCTTGGGTGTTCCAAGAAATGATTTCCGCAGTGGGTATGGTGGTGGTGGTGGGAGAGCTGGTGGGTTGGGAAACAGAGGTGGTTGGGATCGTGGGAGAGAGCGGGAAGTGAATCCTTTTGGAGATGATTACGAAACAGAGCAGCCATTTAGTGAGCAAGAGAATACTGGCATTAATTTTGATGCGTATGAAGATATTCCAGTTGAGACAAGTGGGGAGAATGTGCCGCCAGCTGTAAATACCTTTGCAGAGATCGATTTGGGTGAGGCGTTGAATCTGAACATCCGCAGGTGCAAGTATGTGAAGCCCACGCCGGTGCAGCGGCATGCCATTCCAATTTCTCTTACAGGCCGGGACTTGATGGCCTGTGCCCAGACTGGTTCTGGGAAAACTGCTGCTTTCTGTTTCCCGATCATTAGTGGAATTATGAAAATGCAAGATCAAAGTGTGCAAAGGCCACTTCGTGGAGCACGGACTGTATACCCACTAGCTCTTATTCTCTCTCCAACCAGAGAGCTTTCAATGCAGGTGGGTTCTGTTAATTGGCTGTTAATATGATACGCCTCTATCTGTGCTATTTATTGTAAGGAAACCTAATATGCTGCAGTTATGATCGCAGATACACGAGGAAGCTAAGAAATTCTCATATCAAACCGGTGTTAAAGCGGTTGTTGCTTATGGAGGAGCGCCAATTCACCAACAGGTTTTGTATTAGTTTGTGATGCTGGTGCCTGCTATTTCCTCTTCTTTTTTTTTTGTGAAACTTATTATGTTGGCTCCTGGCATCATTCCTTGATTAGCGATACTTTCTTATACTGTCAGCAGCTGGACGTTAATACTGTGGCTTGAACTATCCTGTTTAACCTTTTCCTTTGTGAAATTAAACAATGACCTCTTTTGGGTAGTCAAGTTTGAATCCAGAATCTTTTGTTCTCTCCACTTTCTCAAAGCTGATGTGTCATGCTGTTTTTATCCAAGCTATTTCCTGGATCTCCAGCTTACACCCCATGGGTCCCCAGTGATATTGTCTCTTTTGCTTGTTTCTAGAGACCTAGCTTTGCCTTCATTTCAGTTTTATGTATTCGACTAGAAGTCCCTAGTGGTGCTTTCTGTTAAAGTGTTGAATACAGCTGTTAGAATCTGCTATCCAATGAGCCACATGCCATCATATGGTGTTAAACAGTGATATTAGGTTTGCCACTTTCCACAATAATTCTATTTTTAAACATTGATATTTATGTGGCCAGCTGCGAGAATTGGAGAGGGGTGTTGATATTCTGGTGGCAACTCCAGGAAGATTGGTAGATTTGTTGGAGAGGGCTAGGGTTTCATTGCAGATGATCAAGTATTTGGCCTTAGATGAGGCAGATCGGATGCTGGATATGGGTTTTGAGCCTCAAATAAGAAAAATTGTGGAACAAATGGACATGCCTCCTCCTGGTTTAAGACAGACAATGCTGTTCAGTGCTACCTTTCCGAAAGAGATACAGGTCTGTTTTCTGTCCCTTAAAGTTTCTTTTAGAAGGAGAATGCTCCCATTACTAGTTTGAGAGGTCCCAATGCTTTTCTGGCTTATGTATAGAAACATTTCTATATAAAGTCTGCTTTTCTCCTTTGAGGTAGTAGATGCACGAAATAATTAGAAGTAAATCTGCTTTAACTTCTTTTGAATACCTTAAGTATATGGAAGGTGGGGACTGTCTTTGGCACCCTGATTGACATGCTTGCCTTGCTGATAAGAAAAAAGGGTTTTGTTTAGGTAATATTGCATTTAATGACCAAAATAGAGACCCTTGCTGATACTGATTTTCTGAAATTTGATTGAAAATTCCAATAAGTACATCTGGTCATGTACACTGCATCATCTTTTCCAGATGCAGTGAGGCAGAGTTTGGTTTGAGATGTAGATGATGCACAAGCACCTTGGATGTGGTGTCAAAGATTTGCTAATGATGCTCAAATTTTATAATAGTGATACCTTTCAACCTTTTGTTGCTATGCAGAGACTAGCTTCTGACTTTTTGGCAAGTTATATCTTTTTGGCTGTTGGACGAGTGGGATCAAGTACAGATTTGATTGCCCAAAGAGTTGAGTTTGTTCACGAGTCTGACAAAAGAAGTCACCTCATGGACCTCCTTCATGCACAGCGGGCGAATGGTGTTCAGGGCAAGGTAACATTGGCAAAAACAATGTTTGATTACCAGCTTCTCCTACTAGTACTATTAGAGAAGGGGGAATGTTTTGACTTGTTAGTGGCATGCCCTGATATATCTTAGATAAGCCTTATTTGCGGATAAATAATCATTAGAAAAATCTTGTTTCCTTGTTAATATCAGCCATTGACTGTCGCATATCTTATGGAATATTTCAGCAAGCTTTGACGTTAGTATTTGTGGAGACTAAGAAGGGTGCTGATTCACTTGAGCATTGGCTATACAGTAATAATTTACCTGCTACTACCATACATGGTGATAGATCACAACAGGTATTATTTTTCTTCATTGCTGTAGATATTCTTTCATACACGGTATCTATTCCAATTCAAACATTTTATCTCATGATCTTGATTCTGATCACTGAAAACTTTGTTTGAGACCTTTTTATAGCTGTTGGTCTTGTGATGGCATTAGGTGGGAAATATTGCAAAAGCACACTTAAATCTGATTTTTTCTTTTCATTATTGGATTGTTACATATTCATCTCTATTATCCGATAAATTTGTTTCTAAACCATGCAGGAAAGAGAACATGCATTGCGCTCATTTAAATCTGGCAACACTCCAATTTTGGTGGCAACTGATGTTGCAGCACGTGGTCTTGATATTCCTCATGTTGCACATGTGGTTAACTTTGATCTTCCAAATGATATTGATGATTATGTCCATCGTATCGGACGAACAGGACGAGCTGGAAATTCTGGTTTGGCAACTGCCTTCTTCAATGAGGGCAACGCATCATTGGCAAGGCCACTATCTGAACTAATGCAAGAAGCAAATCAAGAAGTACCTGCTTGGCTCTCTCGTTATGCAGCTCGTCCTTCCTTCGGAGGGAAGAACCGTCGTTCTGGGGGAGGCCGGTTTGGTGGCCGTGACTTTCGGAGGGATTCCTCTTTCAGTAGGGGCAGTTCAGATTATTATGGTGGAAGCAGCGGTGGATATGGAGGGGCTTCGGGCGGGTATGGTGGGGGCGGGTATGGTGGTGGAGGCCATGGTTCTGGGGTGACCAGTGCCTGGGATTAAACAATTGACCATTTTAAGCATTTACAGGGCTGGGTGTCTAGTGTTTGTGGACTTCTCCCTTCCTTCACAGGGAGCATTTTCTCATTTTTGTCGCATCTTTTAGCTAGCTGTCTCTAGCCATCATCATTACTATACTCTTAGAAGTAACTATCACTGAAAGGGGGATACAAGTTCGCGGTTGGTGCTCTGCAGGAGTAGAAATGTACAATGCTCGGTAGCTTTTGGTGAAAAAAGTTCCAATAGAATAGGTATTACTCGGTGCCCTTCTTTTTTTCCTTTTTTCTCTTTACTCTAAACTTTGCTGGCCGCTGAAGGGTTGTAGAATATGTGGTGGGAGAGGGCATAGGGTTTCTTGTCAGCCATGTGTGTTGATCTCTTAGGCATGTTTTTTCCAACCGGTTTGAGGGGACATTATTATTGCGGCATCTAGTCCTTGCTGTTTCTCTACTTCCCCTTTGGAAGGAGTCTTTGAAAAGGATTTTGTAATGTTTTGATGGCCACTGAAATAAAAATACAGACCGTTCTTGGAACATAAATGTTTTACTATACTCGAATTCTCCCCTGTTGAAGTACCTGTACATGGTTTCATGCTTCTGTAATCAAGGTGGCAAATTTACCAGTTTTGACATTTCTTGCCTTTATCAACCTGGCCACTACATTAAATTAACCTCTCTGTTTTAGGTTCAAGTATTTAAATATGCATCTAGCTCTACGTTTTAGTTCTTAGGTGGCATTGACAAGCCAGCGAAAATATGCATTAACTGTTTCTTTCTTAATTATGATGCTGTTGGACTTTTTAGTCTTAATCTGCTGCCTCAGTCAGGGCTGATGAGAAGTTGTCAAGCCCTAAAATAGATGGATGAATGAGTGAGGTTGCCTAATATATGGATGAAATAAATTTCTCAAAAATCGACTCGTGGCCGATTATGTCATGTGAAGACGAGTCCAAAACGGAGGAGATGGAGGAGCAGTTGTGCTCTTAGGTTATCTAGGAGAAAGAGAAAAAACAGCTGCGTAGAGTTTTTTAATTATCTTTTGGCTCACACATGCAAGATGATCCAAAGGGGCAGGTAAACCAAAATATGCACATAATTACATCCCTCCCAGGGCTAGGGTTTTGTGCCCTTGCTTATATTTTTATTTTTAAAAATCAAATATACTTTTATTTATCATGCTATGGCTAGCACACCCGTATTTAGAATAAAAGGGTATACTTTCTTAAGACTTTATTGTTATATTTTCATACTGTAAATCTAAATTTCATTTCACATCATAAATAGTCCGATCCTTGTCCCATGTTCCCAGCACAAGGCATTCTAGATCCCGTATCAAAACCCTAATTGTGTTTTATAAAGTCAATTTAATTTAATGAATGGTATTGAATTATGAAGAGGGGCTAATGATAATTATATGTGCTCCGCGTTGGGACAAAAGTTCAAGGGGAGAATAATGTTGAAAGTTATGAATTATTATAAGCTACGTTGACTATGATCCCCCTGCGAGAGATCGGAAGAGCACAAGCACGGGCAAGTAACTACCAAAATGCTTGACATCATTGAAAGAAACTACTCGATGTCGAATTTCAATCATTTTCACAAAAAAATAAAAAAGAAAGATTGAAGAATATGCATATGGTGTAGCAGGATCTCGCCATCAACTAACTTGGATTAAGAAATTATCATGATGATGGATTTAGTTACCGATGATGATGACACCATGGAAAATTATGCCATTCTTACAAATCATGACACCCATTGGAGTGGTTGCACACTTCTTCCTAATGGATGGAAAATGCTCCTCTCATAACTCTTTCAAGATTTTCCTTTTTTTTTATTCGAGATTTGACTTACGAAACTTTGTACATGAGTCACCGTATACAAACCATACCTTAAATTGGCTAGTTTAATCTAAAACGATATCGTTTCATGTTTTTTTCCTTAAAAAGACAACAATATTGTGTTGAGATTTTTTATAGTCTAAAAAGGGTATTTTGATTTATTTTTTAAAGTTTAACAAGTTTTGATTGGATTATGAATCGACCTGTTAAGTTGATCAAGTCAATTCTCATATGATTTTATTGTTGAAATCAGACTCAATTCTCGCCATATACAAATGTTACCTTAAATTTACTAGTTTAATCTAAAGTGAAATCATTTCATATATATTTAAAAAAAAAACAGCAACATCATTTTGAGTTTTCTTATAGTCAGAACAAGGGTTTTGATAAGGGTATTTTGATTTATTTTTAAGTCAGACAAGTTTTGATGAGTTGACTTGTCAAATTGATCAAGTGTGATTTTTGTTAGAAATCTAGCTCAATCAAGTTCAAATCATGATTTGGACTAGTTAATCAGCTTAAAGACATTCTTCCATGAAAATCTTGAAAGTAAAAACACTATATCATTTTATTTTTTAAGAAATAATTTGTAGCCATGTCAATGTTCTAGGTCGATTCACCGACCTGAATTTAAATATATAAATAAAGAAAAAGGAGTTAAAGCATGCATTTAATACGACGTGTTGACATTGAAGCATTTTGTAGCAAGCAACGGGCGTCAGTCAGGGTTGAGAAAAGAATCGGTGCAGCTTAAAAAGGATAATTTTCTCTGCTTCCATTAATTAGCTGTTGAGACTTCAATATATCAAAGCCATGGACGTCTACTGATTGATTTTCATAGAATTTAATTGCGAAGAAATAGAAAGGGACTCTCCATCTCCATACAAGGGATATATTAAATTGTTTTTTTCTCTACAAAAATATTAAATTAATGTTTTCTTGGTAATTTTGATAGATACACAACTTTATACAAATGCTGCTGCCTTCGGTTTGACTCGGACACAGAGCTTCGCACGTAGAAATGTTGTCATGGGTGCTTTGAAGGGTATTTTTAGGGTTTGGTATGGAAGCACTTCCACGGCATCGACGAAGAAAATTGAGCCCACCATGTATTTGAAACGCATCACCAAAGCTACTTTTTTTATATAAAAAAACATCATTTCTTGCTAGCCCATGTTGTCTTTTTGCCACCATGAATCTTATATTCGTAGCATTTTAGTTTTCCTGCTAACCCAAGCATCGTAGTTATTAAACCTCCAGTCGAAGACTAATTTGGTGCGAGGATGAGTTGTGCCTGATTAATAGGTCAGCAGTCACAGAGGTTTTAAAATGTAAAAATCACGTTGCTTAGAAAAAAAATAGAATAAAAAAGTCAACAAAGTTTTTAATGGGTCGATTATATCATGAATTTACATCTAATCAACTCTAAATTATTTTTATTTTTCATGTATATTGTAAAGGGGATGGACCTGTTTAAACATAATAGCTGTGCTAAATATGTATTTGGTATTGTGGTATACAGTGTTTTTTAAAAAGTATATTTCGTTTAAATACAAGTGTTGGTACCTCATATATATAAAAATAAATAAGAATAACGCCATGAATACTATAGACTTAGATGGGGCATGGATTTGAATCAAAAAAGAAAGAAAAGAAAGTAAAAAGGTGTATGATTCGTCCATAGAGAATGATGGATCCCAATTCTCATACCATCAAAATCCTGTGCCCTTCAAAATGGGTCTTGACCTATGCATGCAGTCATCGAGTAAGCAATAACAAGACCCCACTCACTACGAACCCTTTGTCGTCTCTCCCCCCTCGATGTCGAGAGCTGAGAATTTGAGAATTTTAAAAAATTTGACATGAAGTTTTTTTTTTTTGTCAAACTTGGACCATAAATGATAGAAAAGGTATGTTTGTTCCTCGCCATGGCAGTGTTATTAAACCTGCTAGGCCAGCGGATTTTGTCGGATGAATTAGCTCACTCACTTGACCCATCTACTCGACAGGTTCAGTTTTAAATTAAATTAGCTGGAATTTAATTGATTTATATAGATTGGTGCGACGATTTGTAACTTGATTATAGCCCCTCATCCAATTTAAACCCGGTTTGATTTCAAGAAAAATCAAAACAATGTTATTTTAGTTTTTTTTAGATAAAATTATTTTGAACTGACTTGTGTTTACCCAATTTAATTTATTTGATTTAGATGGAATAAATAATACTTATATTATTTTATAATCTTACTATTCAAGTCCATAGTGCTTATGAGTCTAGGTGAACAGTGCTACCGCGATCTCTTTTAGCTATATTATAATTCAATAATTTGTATTTATATTAAAAAGTTTTGAAAATAATGATGATATGTTATCATTTGATTAAAAATAATTTGGTTTTAAAATGTAAATATTGTTAACAGATGATTTTATTGTAAAAAAAAGGGTTTAAAATCTAAAAGGAATCCAAAATAAACAAATAGTATTGCATTAAATAAAAATGAAAAATCGACTCTTTGTTAAGACAAGAGTCACAAAGCCCGTTAAAAAAAAGTTAAACCGCGTCGCTTAAACACTGCAGTAGTTGACTCAAAATTATAGTGGATTGTAATGGTGTAATTGTTGGTTTGCCTTTCAATGTATTGAAATTTATCTATTGGTCTCAGGGGTATTTTCAATTTTTTCTAGGGACCGATTGACAGTGTTTTATTGTTGGGTGGTGTTTTTGTCCTTTCTGTATTTTTGCACAACAAAACTACTAATTAACCCCGGAAGCAGAAAACAAAAAAAAAAAGGATAAAAGACAAAAATACTTAAAAGCCATAAAAGTACTAATTAAAAAAAATTATGAGGTAATGTCAAAAAAACTAATTATAGGATAATTTGTAATCTTTAGTACTAATGTTAAATAATATAATTTTAAAGAAATAAGGTATTAAGACGACAATGAGTTACAAGATTTTTGACGAATACAATATCGAATGATAAATTACTAAATTTGAAACATTAATTATAGAGAAAGCTGTAAGAATTAAATCTTAATAAATACAACATCGAATGATAAATTATTTCAATTGTTATTCTTATGATTGAAAGAAAAAAAAATTATTTGATTTGAAGAACAAATGAAAATAGTTAAAAAAACAAAACTAAAGGATAAAAGAAAAAATTGAATTATTACCATTATGAATATAACTATTATAATCATTTCAATTATAATAAAATTTGTTGTTTAATTTTTTTGTTTAATACTAATGTTAAGTCACACAATTTTAAAGAAATAAGATAAAAAATTAAAAACAAGATCAAGCCACAACAAATTTCCAAATCATTAATTTGAGATATTAGATTTGAAACATTATATATAGAAAAGTTGTAAAACTTAATTCTTGATAAATACAATACCGAATGATAAATTACTTGAATTATTATTCTCATTGTCATTATTGTGATTGAAAGTAAAACCAAAAACAATATTAGCAATATTGAAAAAAAAATTGATATAAGGAAAAAATGAAAGCAATCGATGAACACAATTAAAAGATAAAAGCAAAATTAATATTATTATCATTATGAAATATTAACAGACTATCGAACACAATCTAAGTTAATTTGTTATTTTCTTTCATGTTTGCCTAAAAGTTTTTTGATTATTTAGTTTTTCTTATATAAGATGTGGAAAATGATGACAATGATTATTTTTTAAATATTTGTATCTTAAAAATATGTTAGGCTAATTATATATTTTGATATTTTTTAATATATATTAAAATATAAAAAAAATAAACAAAGATTTTTTTTAATCTCAGTGTTCTGAAATACTTTTAATATAATAATATCAAGAATAAATCTTAAAAAGTAAAAAATATTTTAATTTATTTTAAATAAAAATCAATTGAAACTAAAAATATACCAAACTACACGTAGATAAAAAAGATAAAAAAAAACTTAGGGATAATAGATCACTAACAACATAACATTCATTATACATGCATAAGAGAGAGTTTCACTTCCATTTCACGTCATCAAAATCAAACTTATTATATCCTTTAACGTAAATTGCATTTAATACATAAATAAATAGCAATAAAAGTTAAAATCCAAAACTGAAACTATAAATGTATAAGTACAAACAAAATATAAGAATTATCCGATAAGAATTGGAAAAATTAAAGATATTAAAACTAAATTAAAAAAAAAATACAAAATACAAAATTACATGGAAACAAGTTTTTTTTTTAAAATGGTCGCAGGGCATGGCTCGTGTAAATTAAAAGAAGTTGTCGAACTCAATGGGACCAGCTGTTAATGTTAAGAGAACAAACTCTCACTATGGTCTGGAAAAGAGAGAGAGTTTGAGAGAGAGAGAGAGAGAGGTGCTCTCATGTTTTGTTAGCTACAACAAAGTTTGTAGCCTGTTTCTTTGTTTGCATTTGTTAGAGGGTGAAAAAGGGACAAACAATATCAGCAACAAAACACAAAGCTCTTTGTTATCTCTCTTTGTTGTCAGATTTGACTCTTGAATCTCTCAATTTTGGCCATCTTGATCTGTTTGGTCTCATAAAGGAGCTATCTTTTCTGTAAAGCTCTAATCTTTCTATGAATCTCTGATGCAAAAGATGGAATATAATCGGTCATCAAATGGTCCAAGAGGGTTTAGAGTTCATGCTCCACTAGTAAGCTCACTTGGTCTTTTTAATGCCTTTTTTGTTGTTTATTTTTCTCGTTTCTGAAGAATTTATGAGATTCTTAAGATGCACAGTTGGTGAATTTGGTGGTAAATGTGAAGACTCCGAGGGAATCATTTGGATTTTTATGTTCGGTAATTGAGTGGTTTAGTCTGTGTTTGCATTTTGGTTGCTGGGTTTTTGTTTTCTTGGTGTTTAGAAGATACCCAGATAGAATGGCTTGTTAATTCTGTGATTTGACAAATTTCGGGGGGTTAATGGGTAGGTATGTGAGGCTTAGAATTTGGCTGCTTGCATTTTTTTTTTTATTGTTTTTGATGATACCTAAATGAAAATGGCTTGCTAATTATGCCACCTAGAGCAGATTTCTTGGAATTTTATGGCTTGCATGTTTTAAATTTTTTTTTATATCAATTTGCTTTGATGGTCATTCCTTGTAGGAGTTGTTATTAGATGCCATGATCAAATTCTATCACTAATAACAAGTTTTTTTGGGAATTAATGTTGAATTTTATGAGCATAATTAGGGATGCTTCCCCCCTTCTGACTTTTGCGACCTGTGTTCCCTCCTCTATATCGGGTGTCCATGTTATCTCTGATTATGGTCGCTGTGCAAAATAATTACTACTGTATTTAACTGTTCAATGTTTCTTTTAAGTTTGGAATGATGATTTTGGAAATTGTCAGATAGAAAGTGCAACTTGTTGGCATTTAGAGTGGATACAATCTTATAAATGTATTTTTTTTTTAGAGAATACAACTATAAAGTAGGATTTTTTATAAAGGTGCATTGTCTGAGCTCTTTTCAATGTTTGAATAATCTGGGGACTATCCATAGGTCTAGTCCTCGTTACTTGCTGGATTGTTTGTGTTCTTGAAGATGTCAACGAGACATTGCCTTGAACTCAGGCCATACTTCAAGGACAATAATATTTATCTGGAGCTAGTATGTCTTTGATTGTTGATGACCAAAATTAGACTCTTTATCTTTGATGCAAGTTTTATCTCTATCCTAATCATTTGGTTTATATTTAGAATGGGAAAAAATGAACAAGAGACACATCCTTTCCTGACCTGAATAATGTCACTTAAAAAAGCTCCATGCAAGATCTGGCCACTCAAAATTTCAACACTCGAACTACTCAAATGGAAAGTTAATGAACTTTAAGAAATGGGGCACTAAAAAGTAGTTTGTAGTTATGTGTTAAATCTCTGATTCTGCCCATTTGAGAAATGTTCCAAACCCTCTTTCTCCATGGAATCTGGAAAGGAAGCTAATAAAGCAACTTTTCAACATGATACTATCTACTGTCACAGTGTTGACCTGTCAGCTTGGATAGATTTCAATGGGCTATGTGAAATCTAGCTAAAGCCATGTAAGACCAAAAGCCTTCATGAACATATCTGATTTGAACAGAGAAAAATTAAATGTGTGGAAATACATGAAATGATCGGATTAGATATTAGTGCTTTCAAATGAAGGTGGAGGCGGCATCCATTGAAGATACTTTGGGAAGGGATTGTTTGAAATGGTTTTCCCATATTAGATGCAGACTAATGGATGCACTGGTGCAAATCATTGATTGGACTTAAGTAGCATGAGTAAAGGAGATTGGTAAACTGAAATGGCAAGTATTGAAATTGTAAAAGTGGGATTTAGTATTGTGGCAATCCACAGAACAATTAACTGTATAAAGAACAAATTGAAGAAAAGGATTGGGATTACACATAAGCTCATCTAGTTTGGGATTAAAACTTACTGGAGGTGGATTGAATTATATCTTTCAGAGACAAATGTCTGTGGTGATATATAACCTTGTATACTGGATTGGGAAGGAAAACTGAACATAAAGCAAAAGTAGTTACTCCACATGCTAGACCACTTCTTGTTTCCTTATGGGCTCTAATGATAAAATTCTGGCACTAAGACTTTTTTTATTGCTGATGTGATTAAATGATGTTTGTAATGTGATCCTTAGTACAAATTATTGATGCTAAAGTAAATTACCCACTTTTCCATTTTGTTGAATGATTACATTCACTATCTGCAATCCATATCTAAATGTTGTGTGTGAGTAAGTATAATCATTTAAGCAGGTGTAATGGCATGTAAGTCTGCAGAATGTGCTCATATATGGAACTTTTTTTGCATTCTAACATGGATTGTTTTGCAGGTTGATTCTGTATCATGTTATTGCAAAGTAGATTCTGGTTTAAAAACAGTTGCCGAGGCAAGGAAGTTTGTTCCAGGATCAAAACTTTGTATCCAGCCTGATATCAATCCTAATGCACACAAGAGCAAGACCTCACGTAGAGAGAGGACCCGAGTCCAACCGCCACTTCTGCCTGGTCTACCTGATGATCTGGCCATTGCATGTCTGATTCGAGTTCCTCGAGCTGAACATCGAAAACTCCGTCTAGTTTGTAAGAGATGGTACCGCCTCCTTGCTGGGAACTTCTTTTATTCTCTTAGGAAAAGTCTTGGAATGGCAGAGGAGTGGGTTTATGTCATCAAGAGAGATCGTGATGGAAAGATCTCGTGGAATGCTTTTGATCCTGTCTATCAAATCTGGCAACCACTTCCACCAGTTCCTCGTGAATATTCTGGGGCCCTTGGTTTTGGCTGTGCTGTTCTAAGTGGTTGCCACCTATACTTATTTGGAGGAAAGGATCCACTAAGGGGGTCTATGAGACGAGTCATTTTCTATAGTGCCCGGACAAATAAATGGCACAGGGCACCAGATATGCTTCGTAAGCGTCATTTCTTTGGTTCTTGCGTCATTAATAACTGCCTGTATGTGGCTGGTGGAGAGTGTGAAGGAATCCAAAGGACACTTCGCTCAGCCGAGGTTTATGACCCTAACAAGAACCGGTGGAGCTTTATTTCAGATATGAGCACAGCTATGGTGCCTTTCATAGGTGTGGTTTATGATGGGAAGTGGTTTCTAAAAGGTCTTGGGTCCCATCGTGAGGTGATGAGTGAAGCCTACAATCCAGAAACTAGTACCTGGACCCCAATTAGCGATGGAATGGTTGCTGGTTGGCGCAATCCTAGCATCAGTTTAGATGGACATCTCTATGCCCTGGATTGCCGGGATGGCTGCAAGCTTAGGGTTTATGATGAAACCTCGGATACATGGAACAAATTTATAGATAGCAAGCTCCATCTAGGGAGTTCTCATGCTCTGGAGGCAGCTGCTCTTGTTCCTCTCAACGGGAAGCTTTGCATTGTGCGGAACAACATGAGTGTTAGCATGGTTGATGTTTCCAGTCCTGACACACATGTAGAGAGTAACCCTCACCTTTGGGAGAATATACCTGGAAGAGGTCATCTCAGGACTCTTGTTACAAATATATTGTCAAGTATAGCTGGCCGAGGTGGTTTGAAAAGTCATATTGTGCACTGTCAGGTGCTTCAAGCATGAGAGCCAGATGCAATTTTTGCTAATGCTCGTTGTAGACTATCAGCATTTCCTTCAATTTATCATGATAGATCATTACAATCGCAGCTCATTGATCATTACGGTCTGCTCTTCCTACACCAGAAAGCTGCCTATTCTCTGTTAATGTTCTGCTATTTATACTTCTGCCAAAGTTGAATCAACAGTAATCTGTCCTGGGCTTGGTAATGATGTTCTCACAACATGTGGTGAGATTTGGAGGTGAAGGTTGATGAGCTTAAAATATCCAGCGACATATTCACATCTAAGATTGATACAGGAAGTAGTGGTGCTTTTTGTGATGTGCAACGCCAGTAACTACTGGGTAAGATCATTCACTGTTGGCTTTAGTGATCGATGAGTCCATTTCCTTACATTTATGAAGAGAAAGCAGATAACTGTAAATCTAAGTCATTCTCTATGGCCAAGTCTCTTTTGTGGTGGGATCTTTCATTGTAACATGTAGAGTCTTTAGTATGCTTTGAGAGTGTACATGGGGGGTTATCTGGAACGAGTCAATGTATACTTAGATTACATCTCAATTGCCATGGATCAGCAATGCTACCCATTTGTTCCGCTACTTTAAAGATGGATCCGGTGCACATCATCAACATTTGCTTTGTATATTGTTAGCCTTCTAGAACATAAAATTGATCATGAAACTTGTCGGATAATACTTTCAGTTTCACCATTAACTTCGACTAGGTGCTGGTTTAGATCAATCCAGACCCTGTAAATTTGGAAGGGAAGTCTGCACGAATATAACCTTAAATTATAGTAGCGTGAAGCCTATTACATGACGAGCTGGAGATGATTTCATCTTCATAACTTATCATCTTTTACCAATTATGATACGATGCTTTCTGCTAGAACATTTCGAATATGCCGAAGACAAAAATGGCTCAAGCTTCTTGTGTCATAATCTGAATTTTCAGATGATTGTGGAAGTTCTTGATGAAAGCGTCTGCCAGGTCATTGATATCTCTTCCCTCGTCCCCAGTCATTTTCCGCCTCCATGCACACCCTTTCCTCCCCTTGCTCACTTCATTGCTTCCGTGAATAGGAATCTCTCTTTCATACTCCATTATAGCACAAGCCTATACGGAGATAGAAGAGAAAAAGAGAGGCCAAGGAGATGTTCTGTGGTAAAAGAGCTTGTGTCCGATAACGAAGAAGCACAACCTTTATATAGGTAATCTAACCTAAAACACGAGTTCTGCTTGTATAAAAGCAAAAGACGAGGGTATAGAAGTCTCAGTGCATTGTATTCATATTAGAAAGCCTAAAATATTTGGAAGAGTATCACCATATTTTATTGTCCACTAGCTGGAAAAAGAAACTGTTTACTATGTGTAATCACGTTTTGTAAAGAAGATTTATTCTAAGTTATTTTTAGCAGAACAATCAGATTCATACGTTTTGATAATGACAGACAAAGAACATAATTAGGACCAAAATCACTAGTTAAACTTGTTCTTCGACAACAAAACTCATGCCTTGATTATTCATTTGGGTTTTCTAAAAAGAACTAGTTGCCCCTCCTCGAAAGGTATTCCCCATCTTAGTTTCGTGATCTCATGGTGGGTTTTTTCCTGAAAACGCGTACTTGAATAAAAATGTAATGAAATTTACAAGCTTTCTTAGCGAGGGCATAGGAAAGATGATGTGGGATATTGGGTACCATCAGATTCTATAAAGCATTTTGGTTCCATCCCATGTGTAGATGATGTTAGATTAAAGACGTGATCAGAATCACAATCACAAAATGCTTATTTGAGAGAATCTGATAAACCGAATGACATGATCATGAGAAAGAACTGTTCATTTTGGCATGAAAATTTTCCTGAATGTCGATGTTGCCAAGAAAAATCCTGAGCTTGAAAATGAAACTGGAAAGTTATGACACATCAAAACAACATAAAGAACAAACAAAAAGCCTAAAGACAGTAACAAAACATAACCAGGAAAAGCCAAAACAAACCTGCAGAACATGAAGAAAGAATCTTCAAGAAAAGTTGTTCCATCACTAACTAGACAAAAATTGGATGGGCAGAGAGCATCATGCACCACCTAGCATGGAATAAAGCATCTGATTAAGTAAACGATTTCCACAGCTTATTGTGAGTTTGGGTCATGAACATTTTTTTCAAAGAGTGTGGTGTGATGACAAAAGGCTTGAGATCTACACAGCAGGTCTTGAGTTCGAGTCGGGACGTGCACCTCTTGTAAGAGTTTGGGACAATCAGGGTTTTACTCGCTAACTTGGATCCTCAAAGTATGTTTTTCAAGGAATGAGGTTTATTCGAATAAAAAAAAACATCTTTGGCGTAACCCATGTTTGATCATGCCTGCCTGCATAAACAGCTCACACGTCTCTTTAAAAGTTCTTGTCTTGCTATTTTTAGACATTTTAAAAACTTTTTAGATTGACGTGCCCACGATTTTAAAAACTGAAAACTTAATGGCAGCAAGAATCAAATCAGTGCAGTAACTTCCAATTTGCTCATGCAAAAATATAGAGAGCAGCATTGAACTATAGGATAGGAGGATACAATGTTTTAATTTGTTTTAGATGCCCCCCCTTCCACCATTCGTAGTCTTCGATTCCTACAGCATAATTATATCAGTATTTTTTAGGCTGTTATATTTATAGAAATGTTGATGTTTGAACTCATAATCATCAAACTCGGTTGATGAGTTGATTTAGATAATCAAAGCTTGTTTTTTAGTAAAATCAATAACGATATTAATTAAATAAAAAAACTTGAATAGGTTTTTTGACGGGGTTAAAACTATAGTTTTTTATATATAAAAAATGAAACGATGTAATTTCAATAAAAATGAAAATTGTTAACCCGTAGACCCACTCCCCCTTTTCTTGGGATGGTTTTCAGGTTTTACTATATATGATTTGAAACGGTATCGATCATTGGCATGAAAACTCGGCAACGAAGCATCAAAGAAACTGAAAAATATTTTCTTTATAAAACTTAAATTATTGATCGACATCGTTACAATCACATTTTATCTTGAAATGAAACTTGGCCAGTTTATCCTGGCATGCTACACAACTGATCAAAGTTTTTAAACTCCCCGGGAGATCATCTCCCGGAATCGCTTAAGCGAATCTTGGCGCTGAATCTTTAGTTGAAGGCGGAAGTTCTTGATGAAAGCTTCAGCCTTTTCATTTATATCTTCCCTGGTACCGTCCTCCACAGCCAACCACTTCCGCATCCTCCTTCCATCACCTTTGGTGCCATTAGAGCTAACACCATGATCATGCTCAGCAACTTCTTTATGATCTTCCATTTAGGCTGCTTGGTTAATTTGTCAAGGGTTCTAGCTAGAGAGAAGAGAGGTATAGAGAGAGAGAGGTAAATTCCTTGTCTGATGATCAGGGAAAGAGGGCATAATCTTGTATTTATAGGCATACATACATACATTCATACATATATATATATAGTAATCTACGCTTTGAAGCATGTTTTTGAGATGGGTCAAAGCAAAGGAAGCTCCAATGAGGTTCGATAAGAGTGTTCAGATTTGCTTGATAACATAATGACAAGTGAAAAGAAACAAGAAACAATTAAAGGGCTGCTTTACTTTAAATCATAAGCATAGTTGCTTGGAAGGGAAAAGGGAACGTTTTTTAAATTACTTTTAGTTTATGCTTTCCAAGCTCATGTTTCATGCATTATTCTTCGAAATTATGAGTGCAAGAAATGTTAAAGAATTGCCTTGTGGGGTGTGAGGATGGAGCAAAACCTTTGTACTTATTCGAAGGATCTTAATTAATTATGATCGAAGCACAAGTACGTCCACGAGCTAAAAAGTAAACATCAAAAGCCAAGAATTTAATCGAGTTTTTAAATCTGCAGGCTGACCATGAAATGAAAGCAGCCTTAAGATTGGGAGAAACACTTTTGTGTTTACCTTAGTTGTCATGAAGTAATGTGTAAATCAGGATTCCATCGTATCATATTAGTTCAAGCGAAGGCTAGGGTTTTCTGATTTTTTTTTTTTTTTAATATCTCCATTTGTGGTGGAGCTTCTTACGAGGGAAACCCCACTGCCCGGAAAGCGCACTTTGTGGGCCCAGAGAGCAGGAGAAACCCCCAGCTGTCCCAGGCTCTTACGAGGGGGTTTGGAGGGCTCGAACCCTGGTAGCCACGCTGGCAGCCCCAGGGCCTTGCCGCCCCGCCCCACACCTTGGGGACGGGTTTTCTGAAACATTCCATGATCGAAGCAAAATCCTGAAATTCAATACTATAATGGAAAAAAAAAACTATATAAAGTTAAAACTGAGTTAAGCAAGAGAATCCAAACATGGTAATTAAAATCCAAATTATGTATATTCACTTTCTAAAATTCTGACAACTGATCATCAGAATCAGGAGCAGCACCTGGTCCTAAGGGCTATACCAAGCGCCTGTAGCTAGGCTGAGGTTCTTGTTAGGGCCCAGCCCAGTTCTTTTTCTTCTTCCAGGCTGGCCCATTGTTGGGGCAAGTTAGTTGCAGTTAGTCCAGGCCAGGTGGTTCTTCTTTGGCGAGTGGGCCTCTCCTGTTTGGGCTTCTCTCCACCAGTCCTGCAGGTTGTGGGTAGGGCTCGTTTTTTGAGGCATCCCTAGAAGAGGTTTCCCTTTTCGGTTGTTCTCAGCCGCCTCTGTACATCCCGCATTTCTTAATATATACCAATTTGTTAAAAAAAAAGAGAGAGAAAGAATATAAATAATTTTGTAGGAATAAAGAGAAAACCCTAGATTAATAAATTATTTAGAGTGTAGATTTTTTGTTTAGATATATATCAAAATAATATTTTTTATATTTTAAAATTTATTTTTGTTATTATTACATCAAAATTATATACTTTCTATCTTTTATCTTAATTCAAGAGTTGTATCAAATACAAGTTTATTCTATATCTTTAACTTTGTCTTATGAAACTATTAAAACACAATCCCATTTTCGGATTTGTCTTGACTATTTTCTTTTATTTTTTCATGAAATTGATGAGTCGAAGTACTCATAAACATGTCAGGGTATTCAATATCGAATAGTACTGTAAGACAAAACAAAGAGTTGAAGCAACAAAGCATGAAGACTCGGCAAAGAAACATCAAAGATAGGCCACACATTATTGATCAACATCGTTACATTTATATTTTATATTGAAATATAATATTTCTGATTTATCCTGACATATTAAACAACAACTGGTCATATTTTCAAGCCCCCTGAGAGATCATCTCCGGAAGCGTTTAGGCGAATCTTGGTGTTGAATCTTTAGTTGATTACGGAAGTTCTCGATGAAAAGATGTAGGTTACTATTGTGGTTGAGATTTAAAAAAAAAAATAGGCTATATAAAGAAAAAGAATTAGCAAGTTGCTTCCATGTTTGTCCAGGGATCATATTTAAAATATAAAAGTTCTGAGTTAATTTACAATCTAGATCAACCAAGGTCATCGTGATTAGGTGATGAATGTTTGTTTTTGCATGACAAACTATTTTTCAAATTGTTTTATGCTTGAAAAGATATAAAATTAATATTTTGTGGATTTTTCTTATAGTTTTATATTCTTCAAGTTAATTCAAAATTTATATCACTTCGATCAATTCATATTTTTGACCCCATCAGGTATACCAGTAAACCTCAAATCAACATCAAAACCAGTTCATCATGATTAAAAGCCATGTTAAATAACTGTGGTTGCTGCCCTTCCAGTTAATTTACGATTATTTGGACGATTATTTTACAGAAGTGAAAAATAAATAAGAACTCAGATTTAATATTCTTTCTACGGAGGAGGAGGAGGAGGCATTTTGTTTCCACCGGAAATACGGCAGAGAAAGAATGGTTGACCTGCCCACCAAACCCACGTTAGAAAAGGAGAATTAGCAAGTTGCCTTCCATGTTTGCTTGTCAAACTCAGCTAAGTCATCAGATTCTTATATCATCCATCAATTCAAATCAATATATTATGATTTTTGTTATAAAAAAAAGAAAACTTTTTTAAAATTTAAAGGTTCAACGAGGTCATGGATTAACCATCAAGTCACATGGATTTCACTTGGTTAATATCAAAATCAAATTCAAATTTAAACCAAACTCAAAGAATCAAAGGATCGCAAGTTTGCCTCGCTCTTACTCAAATTAAGATTAAATTTACCTTCACATTTCATACTAGGACAATGCGATTGATGAGAATTGTCCCAATAGTTTGAACTACTATTTCATCCATAGTTTCTGTAATTATGCACATCCAAATCATTGCTCGGCACAAGGCGATGAACAGAAATGTTGAAGAGCAGCATTTATTTACTAAAATCATAAAGGGCAATCCATCATAGTACATAAATTTGCTTCCATTTCTCAAAGATACAGATTAAGCTGGAGAGCTTCAATGTTCAAAGTGAGCAGGCAATTCATGAGAAGATTTGGTCTGCTTGAACCTGCAACAAGAACAGGAAACCTTCTTAAGTTGTTGAAAAACTTCATGGGATCAAACTTACGGCTATTGCATCCACTGGAGGTTGGAACTGCAAGGCTTGTAAGAGAAACCAAAATCACATCTCTCATTGGTGATTGCATAGCAATATGAGGAAGTTTTTGGCCTATGATTTTTGACATATTAGATCAATAGATGGTTGAAATTAAACAATTATCAATGAGATTTGGAAGTTGAGGTGGTATGAGAACAATCTTAGCAAACCGAGATCAAATTCTATCTAGATCACGAGCAGCTTGTCAAGACAAACCATAAACTAAGAATCCATCGTCGACTTTCTTCGCTAGAAAACATTACAATTCCCTTACCAAGATGCTCAAACTTCTGGATTCATCACAATTCTCGAAATTAAACACAGCTTTGATGGTTGAGAATGTTTAAGAAAAGAGGAATCACATCTCCTTCTGCTTTAAATGCCAAACACCAATGGACATTACTATTGCACATTGAAAGATTTGTTCATTTACATTGTTTTCTAAAATGTTTGCTCAATGAAACCCCCAAGCCTTGTATAGGTTGTTAATGATCCTATACCAACGAGCTAAATTATTAACTTCCAAATCGAAATTCGACAACTTTAACTCCTAACTACATAAAATAGATCACTCCTAACTACATAAAATAGATCCTATCAATGAGTTCCAAAATCAAATCAGACCAACGACAAGAAAGCTTCTAAATTTCATTTTTGAATAAGTGATCATCAAATTGTCAACTGAAATCTAAAAGGAACCCACAGCTCCATATGGATTGCATGATCATCCCAGAGTTATCTGGAAACCCCCTGACACCACTGCTAAATCTAACCTCTAAACAAAAATTCCTCAACTTCAACTAACAATTCCCATCAATTTTCAATATACTCAAGCATCTCATAACAAAACACAAAACCAATATTTTTTTTATAAAAAAATCAGAGAAATAAAACCCTAAGGATCACAACTTCTTACCTTCACATGGACCCCAAATCTGTCCTTAGCCCACCAACCTTCCTCTTACAAACAGGAACATCCTCAAACTGCTTAGCAGGCAACTCCTCGGAAATCGGACCGACAAAGAAACTAACCATACCATCATCAGCCTCACTAACTTCAATCCCAGTAACTGGCAACCAAACAAAAAGCTTCTTTGCTTGAATCCCTGACACGTCATGCACAGAACCATAACTCATTTTCCCTTTGATTACTTTATCATAGTACACAACATCATCAAAGTGAACATAACATGTGGTCTTAAGTTTGACTTCAAAAGACCCATCAGATGATGGTAGAGTGAAGGATTCCACATTGTCTGGGAGCAAACCACGCGGCAGGCCATATTGAGGAAGAAGATCATGGATATCCGAGGTGGTTAGGGAGAGACAAAGACGGGTTTCAGATAAGATGTGTAGAGAGAGAAGGTAGAGAGAGAGAGCGAGGATATTGAAGGAAGCCATTGTCGATGTAGAGACAGAGAAAAGGCTTGGTGGTGATTTAAGAGGGTTGTGAAGGGTAGAATGGGAAGATAAATTTGTGTTGCGTGGCTCCAATGAAGTACATGTTGAAGCGGACCGATGTTGGATTTTAGAGGGTGATGATGACAGGTTTTTTCTGGTGAAGTATTTCTACAGAGTTTATTATAAATTAATCTCTTAATTTTCAATAAAAAGTGTTTTAGTCCTTTCACCTTATTTGATTTTAAAACTAGAGTTTTTAAATTATTCTCTTAGTTTTTCCAGAACACAGGGACTGTGGAAGATTTTTTTTCCATTTAATTATGGTGTTTTTGGATTAAGGAAATTTTTTAATTTATCCTCAAAAAAATCCATGTACTTCGAAAGCATGATAATAATATAAGAGTCGCATATTTAAAATTATTTGGATAAAAAAAATTGAGTGTTGAGATTGTACTCAAGGTTATTGTTTTTCAAATTATTTTTTAAAATAATATATATTTTCGATTTAAAAAAAATATTTTTCATATCAATATATCAAAATAATTTAAATTAATTTTCAACAAAAAAAAATAAAAAGGGAGAAAATGAGAGTTGACTGTATATGGAGGTTCAATGGAACTTGAAGAAAAAAGAAGCTATTTTGTATGAAAAAGGGTAGATGTATCTATCTGTTCTTTATTTTTTAATAATTCTCTATGAAAGACGTATTTAAAGATGTTGCGTAATGTCAGAAGCAGCTGCAGCTGCGATTCCTCGGGGAGCTAACAGTGATTTTTACTTTATTTTTAATTTAGCACTTTTTTTTATAATTTTTTTTTCACGCCTAAATATTTTTTCGTTAGGTAGAAAATTAATTTTTAAACGGGCCCACAGCAAAGCAAACGGGGCAGCAAACTGGTAATCTGTCCACAATATTATGAACGAAAAGACAGCATCCTCGAAGATAGCTTATCTGGATTTTTCTTAACCACCCAAGTGAATGAAGGGAAGCCATTATGAAGCGCCACCTCCACTGCTACTAGGTGCCCGGTGCAAGAGGCAACACACCTGCCCTCCTCGGAGGTGCTATGCGGTGGCGTGGGGCATGAACAGGGCTAGATGGAGCAGTCACGGCCGCCTCTAGCCGCCCCCGTAGGGATTATAGTCCTAAACAGCATGCAATATATATCCCTGTATGACAAATCCTTGCTAGTAATTGAGCTCATACATTCAATCTAATATCACAAAATCATAATCTGAAGCAGTTCCTTCTTATAAATTTCAATAGGCACAGTTCACACATTTGCTATACACACACACACACACACACCGCATTCCCTTCTCATTGATGTTCATAAAGCTCAATAAGAGGAGAGATGCTCCGCAACTAGTTTACATTGGACTCTGCCAGACTCTTGGTTGTGAGTTGAGAGATAAAACACTTAAACTAGAATGCTAACTACTTGGAAATCGAGCCCCCTCTGCTACATTTCCATACAGAAGAGGTGCTGTTTGTGTCTACTCGGTGAGTAGCATCTGAACATCGTCATCTGGAGCTGGGAGCTGTCGAAAAGGCTTGTGATGAATTCAGAGAAGGTAAACAGAAATTTCCAGGAATTTTTTTCCCTAATATTACCAGGAAGAATGCAGCATTTTGCAAGCACACGCATTAATTTCTTATTTATACACCATTAGAGATGATAACACTGGAGAGAAAATCATGGCAAGCTTAGCTGATCAACTACTGAAAGAGAAGAAATTCAAACAACCATCAATTTGAACGGAAAATGAATTCCTCGTTGATTATTGAACTTTCCAGTACATAATGATCCAATAAAACTGGAAAATGTAGGCATCCATCTAAAAGCTCGAAAGTCACCTTTACAAACAAAATCAATCTAAAATTTCCACATTTACTCCCTCCTCTTCTCGTGATGCTAAAGAAACACAGGATTCAATCACAGACAACATTCTATGAATGGACAATTCAACTTTCATTCTATCTATCTCGTACTATATTCTATGCATTAAATCTCCACAAAATTTCAATCAAACCTCAAAAAATTTCGCATGCATCTAATCTAATAGAGGAACCACAAAACAAATCCACAACCAAAACCAAAATTAAGAACAGGACAGAAACAACAGCAACAATAACCAACCTCGAATTCCTAAAAAGAACAATTATTTTTCAAATAAATATTGATTAAACAAAACAAGTACATACCTCGAGAAACTGCTTCCACAATCCACCAAGAGACCCATAGGAGACACCAGCACGGCAGGAATGCACAGTCTTAAACTGATCTGCATCAAGCTTCTTATTAATCCACCCAACTTGAAAATAAATCGAATCAGACGGTGGTAAATCAACCTTGATCTCATCAACATCGAGCCAAAGAAAGAACTTCTGAACCTGAATCCCCTTCAAATTTGTGATAGACCCATAGCCCAATTTCCCAGTTATTTTCTTCTCATAATTGACCAAGCAATCAAATTCAACATGGCATTCCTTCTCTAGATAGACAGTAAAGCTACCATCATCAGAAAGACTGTAACTTTTAACTGTGTTAGGCAATAGACCACTTGGGAGGCCAAATTTTTGCAAGATTTCAAAGACCGTAGGAGCAGGGTCTTGTGAGAGAGTGGATTTTGAAGGAGAAAAGAAGAGAAAGAGAGATAAAAGAGTGATGCCCAGATGAGAATTTTCCATGAATTCTAGTCTCTCTTGATGGGTTTCGGAATTAGGAGAGTGAGAAGATGGAGGTTGCTTTGGAGAAAATGAGGCGTTGTGTTTTTCCAAGGATGTGGGGTGCCCGGACAATCGTGTCAGGGCCGTGGATTTCCTCTTGGAGATGTTTTGTAGTGAAAATGAATTGTCTTTATTATTAGTAGCCGTAGTTTGTTTCTTATGATTTTTGAATTAACCTGTTGTAGAAGTGAACATTATTCTCTAAATATTAAAAAAAAGACATTTCATTTTAAAAAACAGGAGGGTTCTTTTAATAATTTTTTAAGGAGATCAAATATATTTTTTTATCTCCTTTTTCTATATTTATTTATTTCATTTGAAAATCACACCATTTTTCTATATTTAATTCAAAGAGATAAGATTTGGGGTATAAAAACACAAGTGGAGGTGATTGGATGAGTATAAAAAAAGTTTTGGTTTATTGGTGGAGAAGATGTACCTATCTCTGGTTGTATTGACGATGACGACCTTGAGAGTTGAGACAGCTATTTGTGTTGGCTTTTGAAGCTATCTTGGGATAGGAGTTCTTTTTTTTAATAAAAAATTATCCTCATGAGAATGATTTTTGGCTTTTTTAAATAAATACACCATTTTATTTCTCCAAAGTGTCAGAAGAGTTGAGAGAGCACGTGTGCAAGTATAGAATATTGTTTTATCTTGTATTATTTATGAACTTTATTCAATGTTTAATGTTTATAATGATTTTGAGATTATTTTTTAAAATATTTTTGTTTTAAAATGTATCAAGATGATTTTTTTTTATTTTTAAAAAAAATTTTGGCATATTGAAATGTTTTAAGAACAAAAAACATATTCAATTTGAAGTAAGAAAAAAAATAAAATAATAATAATAATAATTTAAAAAAAAAACATTTTTGAAACGCAATGTTAAATAGAGCTTTAGATTGTCTAAGCTTGGAAGGGCCTGTTTGGGAATATATATGATGTTGCTTTTCAAAATGATAGTTTTTATTTTTAAAAAATTATTTCTGACATCAGCACATTAAAATGATTTAAAATACCAAATAAAAAATAATTTAAAATGAAAAATATTTTTTTTTCAAAAAGACTCTTGAAATGCAGTATCAAATTATGCCAAACTGATTAATGTTTACAATAAACAATGAATTATAATAAAGAAAAATTACTATGGGGCTTATATAATTTAATTGTTTTTATTTATCTATTTTTAAAAATATGGTTTGTATCTTTATCTTATCCTGATTACAGTTCCTGATTAACTCTAATTTTACAATAATCCCATGTCATCATATCCTTATCGGAATAGATTAGCTACTTCAAATATTAAATTGAATCCACCCAACAAACAAATGAAGAATGAAGAAAAATCTACTTTAATAGAAGATCAAGTTTACTTATATGGACATTTCAAATATAAAAAAAAAAATACTAGTATGGGATCTATCATCATGAGGGTGCTTTATTGATTAAAATATTTGAAATAAAAAAAACATCATAACTTTAATGGTATTGTTTGTGAATTAGAGGTTAAATATGCATAAACAATTGTTGATTATCCTTGATTTGTTGTTATTTGTTTTTATGTGATTATTTTTGTTGGATCACGGGTTTGACAAATTAGCCTAATTGACTTGGATTAACCTGGTCGTTGTTTTTTCTCATAAGGTTATATAGGTCTCATGATCAGGGTCATGAGCTTGATGAATTAACCTGGATTGAATTAGTTTTTTTGTTTATTTTCTTTGAGGTTATCTAGTCTCACAACTCGGGTCATGAATTTGATGGGTTCACTTGGGTGTTTTGTTTTCAACTTTTTTTCAATTTTATCATGTTGAGAATTAAGTTTTCATAATCTATTTTAATTTGTTTTGTATGAAACAATTTTGGCTTAATGACTTGGATCGTGGGACCAGGGTTGATTCAGGTCTTTTTTTTTAACCGAGTTTCGTGTTTTTTTTTAAATAATTCTTGAACATCGGATGGACTGAAAAATGAGTTTTACAGTTTAATTATTTATTTATTTATAAGAGGATATGAAGGTCTCATTATTCAAGCCACAAATTTAGAAGGTTAATCTAGGTCGATCTGATTTGATGTAATATATTGTCATCTAAATATATGAAAAAATATTATCTTGAATTTTTGCGAGTCAAACTATGTTTTTATCGATTATTTATATCACCTCTACATGATTGATTTTTTTTCCTATAAAAATACCAGCTAAATGTAAATATTTCTTTTACAATATTTGCTGGAAACCAAAGATTAATGAGAAATGCATCACTCTATAGGCTGAAATAAGAAACACCAATCTTGATTACTCGAGTGGTATAAATTACACTGAACCAGGGCAGTCCAGGCCGTGCCCCCTTGCCCTACACTAGTAGTTGTTGATGGGCTCTCATACCTTATGGATCCATCTTTGTAATAATGGGAAAAGGACAGAATTAAAAACAAAATTCGGACCACAAAACGGCAGGGACAATTGCATGACATGACAGATATTCACGGGTTCCCATCCTGCTCCACGCTCTTTAATGCCTTGGCTACATCTACTCGGGGGACTTGCTCTACATTTTTCACCAATTTATTACACCATAAATTGATTTCAATCTTCGAAATTATGCTCTCTTTTTTTTACTTGAAATGCAGAGAAATGGGAAATTGTTTCATTTTGCAGGCATGGATCAATCGAGGACCACAATGGACACCCTCTTAGAGGCCGGTTTATACTCATTAAGTTCCTTTTATTTAAATGGGAAAATGATTTTCAAAACCGAAATCATTTTATAAAAGTTATTGCTGTGATAAACAAAAATCTATCAATCAATCCGATCATCATCACTCGACACTCAGAGCTAGCATGGACGTTCCTGGAAGAGTCTGCAAAACCTTGAATGACCCTTTTCTCCAGATTGCCAGCAGTTTGTAGAACCAGAGTACTGAATGCAAGAATTGATGATTCAAACTAAATTTCTTGAAAGACATAATCTGCTACTCACAACTTTTCCAATTAATCCATGTTCCCCTTTCATAACCATCACAGTTGGAAATATAATTGCGAGACACTGAAGCTAGAGAATTAATTAATGAGTTTCTTCCGAAGCAGAAGGATCAGAAGAAACGAGGGAGATAGCAGAAAACTGTCTATAAAATGAGTTACATATTTGATGAACATATTCAGGGAGAGAATTTTTTCATAGCCTTGCATCGAATGCCTATCATCAGATACCAAAAGATGTGAAAGTCCAAAGTAATAATCCACACAGAACCTCTGCTACAAACAATCGATTTGCTGGCCTCTCAGCACCGCTCTTTTCTGCAGCAGAACTTGATTTACTGCTAGTTGAGTTCCCTTTTGAAGAAAACAAACAAGGAATCAAAAGGGCTAAACAGAGACACCAAATATAATAATAATAATCTGGGACGAGCTTAAATCTTAGTAACCAAGCCATAAACAGTCATGTCTAAACTAGAGGTTCTTAGATCTTACCACTGGCAGCTGGGGTAGTAACATTTCCTGATCCGGTGATGTTCGCAAATCCTGCGAAGACCTTTGCATCTGGCGAGCCAGCAGGCAGGTGCAGAATATCTGGAAAAAACACAAAAAAAAACACTCAGCAGGGCACATCAGATTCCTGATCTGTTTCAATGGACAGTATCCACGATGACTTACCGATGCACTTTGTGACATTAACCGGTACATGGCACAAGCTAGGAAGTTTAGCAATCAGACTAACATTGAGCTTGATACCAAGATTAGGGTTATCACGATCTTTGATGAGAACACACAGACATTTCTCACTCTTGCCCAGCACCTGCTTAAGCCCACTGCAACAATCTAAGGTAGGAGTCTTAGCATCACCACCAACATATGGAAGACACGTGGCTAGACCTACTAGTTGGTCTGCACATTCTGTTCTATCTTGCTGAAAGTCTGATCTAGCAGTACCAGCTAGCATTACCAGCACCAGAATGTAAGAAATTGCCGAGGTAGTCACGAGACCCTGTGAGCCCATTTTTTGAGAGAGGAGAATTTGGTGTTGAAAGAGACGAAAAGGCACCTCGAAAACTAGTTTTTTCATGCCTAGCTTGTGATCACTTCTCTGAATATAAAGGATGTGAAAGGTAGTTGGTACGCTGATGCTGTGAGTCTGTGACAGGAAATAATAATTATGCTAGCACCCATGAAATTTATACGGAGAGTTCACATGCAAGGCAAAAGGTGATTTGTCATGATGCAGATAAGCATCGTATACGGCGTAATATGGATCCCACCCGATCAAAAGGCATTCATCCGTGCTGGTTTGACTCGGGCTGAGTTTTATATTTGTATCAGGTTGCGATTTTATCGTTGGTTATTGGGTTTGGCTAGTTCGAGAAATGAAACTGGTTTATTTATCTAGAAAAATTATTAAAAATTAACTGTTTTTTTATTTATATAAATATAGACATAAACTCCTATGAAAGAATACAGTTTTTCATAATTAAAGAAGATAGTTCCTTCTCTTTTCTTCCATCTTAATTGACTGTATTAAACTTGTTAAGATCTACAAAGAACGATTTTCAAACCCGATGAACTCGGTTGCAACTCAAATAAATTTTTTATTTTTTAAAGAAAGAAAGAAAAGAAATAATGATCCCAAAACAGCACCGTTTTCGTGAATCCAATATCGGTAATCCGGTGGGGAATTTTGTCCTTTATAGACGGTTACTTTCTATAATCAATCAATCGCAATTTTCGAAAGAGAGAGAGATGTATGGATGTGAGCATGGATAGCCATTTTATTTTGTACTGGCAACCCGTGATGTCTCTTCTTACATGAATCCGTGAATGTATGGATCAAATCTGCGATTAAAAACAATTGTTTTAAGCTCCCAGTTTGTCTCTTTAGCTGCATGATCATGTGTGAGAAAGTCAGACAGCAAATAATGCATGGCATGCTTTAACTGTTTCCCTGCTAGAATCCTTTGTGACAGGACACAAAATTCCGTTCTGTAAATAAGGTATTATTAAGTCTAAAATAACTAGGTTTACCAACACTTCCCATGTGATAATAACTTAGCTCTTCCAAGTAAAGTTACGAGGATAATTATAAAACTGATCTAGCCTCCTACATCTACTGAATTCAGGTTGACACAGCGTGTCGATAGCAATTATTTTTAAAATTATATATTTTTTCTTTAATTCCATCCTTATTAGATCAAATTATAGGACAATTTATCAAGGAATATTCGGATTGAAAGATAGAGTAGCAAGTAAAAAAAGTGGAGGGAATGGGTGCCTTTAACAAAGTTTGGGAGAAATATTTATTGTAGTCCCTATCTATACCTTTTCAAATTATAAACATCGTGTCCCTTTGATTTTTAAATTTTAGAAAAAAAATCAATATTGATCCCAAACTTTTTTTCCTTCATTTTTTCACAGTAGTTTCAAAAATCTCCATTACAGGTCTAAATATCTTTATCCTTACATGACTCTTAATTTTTTAATTTATATCTTTATTTATTGTCAATAATTTTGATTTATCTATTAACATATATGATTTTCAATTTATTTGAGTAGATGCATACAATTTTTTTAACTTCACTTTTTTATTTTTTTATATAATAAAACATGTTGAAAAAACTTATATATTTATTCACTAGGAAAAAAAATCCGCTGGACAGGGATAAATTAGATAATTTCCTCTATCATCCTCGCTTTATTATCATTGTTATTAAATTAGATCTGATTTGACAAATTAATTTTGTAACTTGCAGATCCAGGATCTAACCCCAATCAAGTTATTTATTAAACCGGGTGAGAATTGATTTAAAATAACATCATCTTCACCTTGTTCTAGATGTATAAAAATTGAAATGACCTGGATTAATCCATTCAGTTCATGACACATAGCCTGGATTAATTCACGAATCAAATCAAGTTTGATAATTATCTTCTTATCCCCGCCGTAAATTTTGACTTGATGTTGGATAATTGTAATATCATCATCTTGTCAACATATTGTTCATCTAAGTGGGAAGCCTTTATGAGCTTGACATGAAGAAAATATATATTATATTAACCTCACAACTTTTTCTAAATTTTTGTGCAATCAACTTCAATTTATAGTTCATAAAACGATGTCTTTGCCAACAAAGATTGGCTCAACTGTTGATTGTCATAAAAATTTATCTCCCCACCAGTTTCTTACGTTAAATCCCTCCCTAGTCAACTTTTCCAAAGATCGAATGGTGTATTATTCAATCATAAACTTGTTTTTAATAATTTCTTGTTAATTTGAACCCCAAATTTACAGGAGAGCAGAGCTCAATCATATAATTCGAATTGTTTATTGTAATAATTAAGCCTTTGTTTGAGAATCCTAGTGCGAAATGTGAATGGCTAGATTCCAGCTAGTCGACATTGATTTCATTAAGGCAGAGCCAGCTGTGTTCAACATTATTAAACTTGATCCGACATTAAAAAAAACAAGTATGGTTTGGAGTTTGGTGTAGATCAGGTTTCAATTTAAATTAAATATATATTAACTTCATCAAATACAATGACCACGTGGTTATTCACGACCTGACTAAGTTCAGTTAGTATAATGTTTTTTTTATTTTAAATGATTTTTTTTTGGTGTTTTTAAATTATTTTAATGTACCAATATCAAATATAATTTTTAAAAAATAAAAAATATAACTTTAATATATTTTTAAATAAAAAATATTTTTAAAAATAACCTCAACCGCCTCCAAACAACCTTACATGCACTTGAATTGGCCTCAAGCTTACAGGGGGGACCCACTGGCCCTCTATCAAGCACGGGAAGGGCAGCCATGCCAGCTCGGCATTTCATGCTAGAAGCTTGGGGCGGTGGTGGGACCCATTGCTCGAGATTCCATGGAAGTGTGGGAAGCCCTTTCCGTGCTTTGAATTTCTGAGCCAAAGCAGGAAACAACTGCTTTCCAATTCCAGCGCAGCCTCGCATCACAACTTCATCATCGACGACTTTGATTGCAGCAGTGTACAATGCTAGAGGAGTTGGCTTCTTCAGATATTTCGAAAGATCATGCTCTTAACAAGATGACATAGTTTTAAGCAGCGGAAGCATGAGATCAAAGGGGATGATGATGTACTCCTGAATGAATATGAGCCGTTAGATCAAAGGGTCTTGTCTGCCTTCATCCTCCCATGTACTCTGCGCCTGGTGTTCGTGGTAGCCAGAGCATCTTTTTGTCATGCATATGCATGAGCAGGTTAGAGTTAGACTGATCCAAACTCACCATGTTCTGCATAATTTGTGGCTTCTGACAAATGTATCTAGTTTTCTAATGAAATTGTGGATTCTTTCACCGGAGAATAATAAAAATTTATATCATAAAAGTTTTAGGTGAAATGATTCCTTAATTTGGTATCGGAGTTTTATTTATCTAACGGTTACGAGTTCGAATCTCACTACCCTCATTCTATTTGATAAAAATTAAGTACAAGTTAATATAAATTTATGTTCAAATTTCAAGCTCAAAAAACTTTCACTTTATGGATTGCTTAATAATTAACATGTTTCCACTCGTTTTTTTGCTAGCCAGTCCTCCTAGCTCTCTATAGTTTGCATCACATTTAATTATATATTTGTAGAACAAAATTCTCTTGTATTGAATGAATAAGTTAAAGAATATGATTTTAAAATTAAGCAATAAATTTAATTATAATAAAATTGAAAATTTTCTAATTAACAGTCAGATCTATATTTTATTTTTGTTTTAAATGAAAAGATATTCACACAGACCCGAAAACTTTAACCGTGTGAGACCTTGACTTGATTTGATTTGAAAAAGGACTTGAATTGACTTTGTAAAAATTATTCATACAAGTTCAAAAACTTTAACCATGTGATATCTTGACTTGATTTAATAGGGAAAAAAACTTTGATTCTTTGTTTCCTTGACTTGATCTGATAAAGGTTAACACTTTGATCCTTTTCTCTCTTGAATTCCTTTAAGAGAGTTCCAAGTATTTGTAGTTGGTCTTTAGTCTCTGCTTGCTGTATTTTTTGCTTCCTTTTTGTTGCTATGAACTTCTAGCTTTTTTGATGGATTTGTTACATCTTTATAAATAAATCAAATGTAATTTTACCTCAAATGTCCTTTAACTAGATGATTTAGGTTTGAATAATGTGGTTGTTAATATGATGACTATTAAAAATTTATGTGATCGTTAATTTTAGCAACTATATAATTAGTCAAGATACACACAAGCTAGCTAAAAGAAACATAGCTTGTAAATGATTTGACCAAGTAAACTAAGAGTGATTTGTTTTCGATTCCTTCATTTGACAGGAAATCTTATTTATTAAATACAATGAAAAGTTTGTGATCTAAATTTTTATTTGGATCGTTTCTATTTTTACCAAAAGAAAATATTGATTTGATCGCACAAAATTGACCAGAAGAAGTTCATACTTATCTTATTAAATCCAATTAAAATCCAATTATGCTAACATCAAAAAAACAAATTTAAAGAAAAAAAAATAACTGGCAGCACCCATTAACTCATGTTATTTTGGGATTAGACCCGGGCCGGGCCGAATATGCTAGAGGCATTATTACAGCTCTATCCAAGGGTAGATTTTTTCAGAAACAGGGCCGAAAGTTTTTGAGGAAAAAAGATTACTGTAGGCCCATATTTTGTCCTAATGAAAGTCCAAGCCCATATCACCAACGAAATGAAGATATTAGCTTGAGATGGCGCGTATAAAAACCTAAAGCGCCTGCCTCGCTCTGCATCGAGCTTTACCAGTGGACTCAGACCGTGCTCTCTCTCTCTCTCTCAAGTAATCCGCTTCTTGGAATCATCTCTTCCGTTTAAAGATACCCATTGACTCTGTGTAGATATTTTTTTAGGGCTATGGAGAATAGTTTTTTTCCTTGAGAAAATCAAATAGTAATTAAGCAGTGAAGTAAGAGGGTTTTTGGCTCTAAGTTTCGCAAAGAAACGGTATAATATTGTTTTTAGCTCAATAGTTTAGCAAAATTCCTGCTCTTTTCTTTTCTATTAAGAAATAAGAGATTTAATTAAATATATATTATGAGATGCTTATTTAATATATATTTTTTGGTATTTCTCTCCTTTTACATTAAGAAAAAAATCCAGGTTTTGGATCTCTTGGAAAGCTGGATATATTCTTGATGCTGTGTAGAATCAAGGAGTTTTATTTTTATATTTTTCAAGATAATCTCTTAATTGTTTTGTAGTTCCATTGATTGAAACAAGTGCAACCTACAGAAATGTAACAATTTTGGGTTGAGTATAGTCTGTATAGTTATTAACTTTGTGGATACATGGTGAGGATTTAGTTTAGAATCTGTAAGTGGTTATAGTGTCTTACTTTAGAATTGATAGACAATTTCTTGCTTATGTCCATGAGTAATTTTTGTTTGACTATAATCAGTGTGGATATTTGTGGCAGCCATGTTTAGCTCGCAGTGCAAAGGTATCCCGAGAATGGAATGAGTATGAAGGTAGACCAGACATCTGCAATTGACATTCAGAGTATTAAGATGACTGCAGCAAGCTCTTCATCTGGTGCATCGACAACTAGTGGTCCAAAGGTGTCATTATTTGCAGCCAAGTCGGGTTATGTTATCCCTAAAAATAAACTTCTGGGTTCATTCGTTTCCATCGTCAAAGGAGGTAAAAAGCCGGGCAGTAAAGATGCAGTGAATGGACAAAGTACCAATCAGGAACAGGTTCAGAGGAAAACCAAATGGGGTCCTGATTTAGCACAAGATGCTTCTGTTAAAAGGGGAAGAGCCTTGGCTTACCAGGTAAAATTAGGAATTCATCCCATGTAATATGTTAATTTTTATCCTATTCTTTTGAAGATTATAACCCCCTCATTTGAGCTTTTAATTTCAAGATTTCAGCTGCCTGGATTTTCGTATTTGAAATATTTAATCTCTTAAATTTAAAATGGGTTCGAGGCATTTATAGCATCAGTTTGTGGGAGAATATATTGCTCGGTTGGAGGGAATTGAAGATTTCTTTTTTTCCCATTGGGTGCTAAAATGTCAGTCTTCTCTGTGTGAATGGCTGACATGGAAGCTTCCCGTTCCAGGTGCAACTAAGTGATATGAAATTTTTGGGCAGATTCGAGTGGATCAAATTGTGCAGCAGCTGGAATTGGGAATACCAGAACCTGGGAGGGATCGAGACTCACATGGCTCCCATGAGCTTGAAGACCCCAAATCTTCGATTCCACAAATCCATACTAAGGTAAAGTTTCTGTTGATTTGGCATTGATGCTTGTCTTCTATTTACCTTGTTAGTACTTCAATTACTTTTCGTTTGACATCAAGAACTTATTGTCGGACTTATTGTGTGTAGAACTCTGAGATCTTGGAACTTGAAAAACAGGAAGCTATAGGCATGTTTGATGTCTCTCATTGAATCATGTTACTTTTTCCATTTTGTTATGTCTGGCTTGATGCTATCTTTCTTGATTTTTCAGGTGAGATACTTATATTGAATCCGAGCTACAAGGCTCCTCCCAATTATAAGCCTTTGCTAAAACAGACCTCAGTTCCCATCCCTGTAAGTCATGTTTAGATGGTTTGGTTTCCTTTCTCCTTTTCCATACTCCACATGAAACAATACCTTTTGCTCTCCTAAGAGCAGTTTTATGACAAATTTGTAAACTTTCCTGAGAATGAACATTTGCTTTATCCTGTATATTTTATCATAGAGTGAAGGTAAGGAGTTTGGATTAGCAGGACTTTATTGGCTATGGTTTAGCAGTAGGTATTTTTTGTTATTTTTGTTTATTATTACCTGCCATGACTGCTTGCTTTCCATTTTATAGTTAGTCACTTGTTGCTACCTATTTTTTGGACATGATGTATGTGCCAGCTAGGGTGTTAGACTAAGTTATAAACCTGCGAATATGAAAAGTAAATTACTTCAAAAAAATTTGAATTGGACTTTTGAAGCCAGACTGGGATTTAATTTGAGGTCCACAAAACTCCCTATACAGTCATTAGACATTAAGCATGCACTAGATATGCTGGATGCATGTAGCTGGATCGAGCTTACAATATTTTTGCTCTTTATATTGGTCAATCTGTGTGCTGTTTTGTTTTAAAGCCACCAAGTGAATGTTGCCCATCTGCTATGTATTCTTTTATTCCGTAGCCAAGCTGCCGCCATAGGCACTTATTTTGAGAGTACATATTACTACATCATGAAAAGTAATTTGCTAATGCAATGTTATGGTATATTGCCTCTGTAGGTCAAGGAGTATCCTGGATATAATTTTATTGGTCTAATATTTGGGCTTCGAAGCGAGACTCAGAAGCGAGTAGAAAAGGTATATCCTTTGGCTGAACTCCCTGTCTGCTCACTGAAAACATGGGATTTTGTTTTTTTCCTCTTCTTTTGAGGGTGGGGTGTGTTCTTTGATATTAGTTGTGCTTTCCAGTTATCCCTGTTCAATTTCTGATTTTGTGAATAGGAAACTGGAGCCAAAATACAATTACATGCTTCCAACGCGCATACAGGAGAGAAGGTAACACATCCTCTTAGTATGAAGTTATCTTCCTTGGATAATTGGTCATAAACCTGCTCTTCTTGATTCCCCTCTAATTGTTCTGTTTATTTTAGTATCATTTTTATAAATAAGTTTTTTACTCTTATCTAACTGCTGAAACATCAACATCAAAATATCTTCCTTAAGGTGAAATGTGTTCTGCATTTGTATCCTTAATTTTGAACTTTTTTTCCAGGTTGAAATTTCTCCATCTGATGGCAATGAAACTCAGGTTGCTTATGAGGAGCTGAGTGTTCTTGTGACAGGCGACACATTTGAGAAAGTTGATGCAGCTGTTGTCCTGATTGAATTGCTACTCACCTCGGTATCAGTGAGTTTCACTGAACTGAAGATCACAGAAAACTATTTGTCTCCATTTGCATCTTGCAGCTGGATTGTATATTTATTTTTTCATTTAACTTCTGCAGGCGATTTGGTCTTAACTAACTCTCATCTCCTTTTGTGTAGGGAAATTTAGCAGCTGGGGATAATTCACATGTTAGTCAAAATCAGGTGGCCTCTACTCCATTTACGGTCTCTACTGCTGTAAACCAAGGAGTGGTGCTGTCTGTTTCTCCTCAACATGGCCAGTTCCTATATCAAAATTCATGGTTCCCTGCTTCCACGCCTCTCTATCCACCTCCGAGCTTAATTTCCCCTCAGTCTTCTTCAGCACCAGTTTTAAACAATCCTATACTCTTGCAGTCAGCATCTTTCAATTCTTCAACCATGCCCTCATTATTCGGGCCTAGACTGGCACAGGCCTTTTCAAATCCATATCAGCCTATAAACTTTCCCATGCCTACTCCACAGCTTCAATCTTTTACTGGCCAGCCCCACCCAACAGGGTTGTACTCTGTTGCAACGCTACCATCACTTCAACCCCTGTCAAGTGGTCCACATGATGGGCTATTAGTCCCTTCAGGCAGCTCTTCTGGGTGGTCTTCACCTGGTCCATGGCCTTCTGCTCCACAGCCAGGTTTTCCATCCAATGCACCACCTCCGAATGCAGCTAATATGGTTTCTCCTGTAGCCTTTTCAGTGGGACCATCCTCTCAGCAACCACACGGTGTTTCTACGAATCGTCCCACCCTAATCCAATCTTCACTGGTCACACCTTCGCCAACTTCAGGAGTTGTAGGAGCTTTTTCTGGTACTACCTCAAATTTTGCTCCCTTGAGATCACCCACAATAACAGATGCAAAAATACTGCATTCTGGTCCTGGTGATTTTACTTTTCACCCACATCATCTGCAGAATCCAGCTTCTCAAATAGCTGCCAGGCCTAGCAGTCACCATGCTACTCAAAACGGTCCACTTCCTAGACCCATGATGCAATCGCCAACACCTCAAGGACCACCTTTCCACTTTGAGGTCCCTAATTCAACTCCTCAACATGGAAGGCAGATGTTTTCCAGACCACAGGTCAGCTACCAAATGGGTCAAGTGCCCTTTCTTGGAAATCCTACTGGCCCCTCGCTCCCCCCCAGCCTTCCAGCATTTTCAAATGCAAGTTCAGCTGGACAACCAATCATGCAGATGGGGTCGAGGAGCTTAAGCTCAGCCCCCCACATACCCTATTTAACAGGTCCTTTACCTCCCAGGCCGGGAAACCCCTTGCAACTTCAGCAGAATTATCCAGCTCCAGTAGCTCCTCAAGGACAATCATTTGCTCTGAATCAGCAGCCTTTCATGTCACTGGCATCCGCTCGACCAGCTTCATTCCACGGAGGTCAGCAGGTTTATGATCCATTTTCTCCCACTTCTGTGTCAAATGCGTCTCAACGAAAAGGGTAATCTAGGAGATGGAAGAAATCCGGAGAATGATGTACTGTAATTTTGCGTAGCTTACAGGATGTCCTAGGAGAACACGTGAGGAAATCATGTCACGTCAGCTTATAGATCGTGTGGCCAATCGTAGTTCTTTCTCCATTGTAAAAAAAAGATAAATTTGGCCCCCTCTCGACTTCAAAATGACAAATCTATGAATGCTTTCTTTTCATCTAATGTTCGAAAGACTAGTAGATTCGACAGCTTCATGCATAACTCCCTGATGACTTATCTTTGAACTCCAGCCTAACCAGTGGGAGATAAAAGAGCGGATCTCAGAGGCAGAGCATCTATGGCCCAAAATTTACACTTCCCAAAATGTCCACCACGTCAAATCCAATTGTCATAAACAAGGAATAACTCTACCAAAGCCACGAGAAAAAAAGAAACTGAGATGATCAGGCACGACTTCTAGCATATTTACAAATGAACCATTAAAGAATAGCACCAAGGGTTTTTCTTTTCCATGTTCTATATTTACAGGCACATGATTGGTTGAATAATTACATTGGAACATAAATTCATCTTCAATTTTGTTACATGAGAGACGACCATGAGTTCTCGCATCAGAGAATTAACTCTGGATATCAAGCTTCTATGGCAAGCAATACATATGCTAAACCTACTTCGACTACAAGATAAGAAGAGGCCTGTTCATATCTTAACAAACCGAACATCATTCTGACCAAATGCAGTTCCACATCCAGGGCATTTCCGATGGCGAATCTCTAAATTCCTCTGGATACATGGATTGCAGAACAGATGATAGCATTTCACAATCACAACCTGCCACATATAAGGCAGTCCAAAATAGTCAGTCATTCTAGTTATCTATAAGAAAAATGACAAGGTCATCGAGGTGATAAAAAAAAAAAAAAAACAGCCACAATATTCACTCACCTCCTTAGGCCGGTCAGAACACACACTACATTTGAGAATACTTTTGCAATCTTTTATCTCATCTTGAAGTCGCTGTATTGCAGCCTCACCAGTTTCAGAAGTCAACTCAGCAACTCTATTGTTCAACTCCGTTAGCTCTTCCTCAAGCCTTCTCCTTTCACTCCTGGCATAGTGAAATTCCCTTGTCAGATAGATATTAGGTTTGCAGAGAGTTTTTTTTCTAATAAATATAAAGGGAAGAGAAGATACAGAAAAGCAAAAAAAAGACACAGAAAAGCCATCTAAAAATACAAATACAATTAATACGTTACAGTAAAAAAAAGCTTAATGTGCATTTTTTTTCCTCACAATTAACAGAACCTGCTACAACTTCTTCAACCATTAAACTTCCATCATAAAGTATAAAATACTCTAGTGAACTGTAAGACGTGCACAGCAATTACTTAAATAGCCCAATACAGCATCTCAACTAGACCACAAAAAAATCACTTTATCAAAAACTATAATTACCTACATAAGCACAAGGCAAATTATCAAAAACTATAATTACCTACATAAGCACAAGGCAAAGTTGTTCCCCCCAAAAAAGGTTGCAAAACTACTCGGCCTTTATCCTCTATCCAGTATATAAAACACCATGCTACCCTACAATGCACAGAAATTGCAAATTATCTTTCAAAAGAAAGACACCTTACCTTTCACTGTCCAGTTCCGTTTGGATTTCATTTATCTTCTTCTGGACTTGCTCATACTCCTTTTCAGATGAAGAAACAGCGTACTTAAGCCACCTCAACTCCTTCTCAGCATCCATCAATTCCCACCGCGCACTTTCAAGATTGATTGCAAGACGCCTGTCTTCTTCAGTAGATCTAACTGCCTCTATCAAACAATGCTTCATCTGCAAGATTCAGCAACTGGTTGATAGAGAAATTAACAAATAGACAAGCCCTGCAGAATATTTCAAACAAAAAATTACCTGCTCTTCACTGTGAGCAATCCTCAATTTTAATGATTCCACTGATGCATTAACTTGTTGAAGGTGCTTTGCCAGTGCTTGCTTCTCGGAAAGTAGAAAGCTTTGAGCTTGCTTTGTCTTCACACTCTCAGATACCAGCTACATTTTAGAAACTCAGTCTAATTAGAGATCAAAGTCAACATTTCAACCAAACTACTTTTTTTTCCCGCCAAAGCTAGCAGTTAGCATTAGTGGTTTGAAGTAGTTGGCAGGGCATGCATAGGGGGGTGACAGGCTTATATTGCCACAACAGGAACCAGATTGATAACTACTGCAAAGTTGAGGGGGTAACTTGGCCACCTCTGGCACGTGGCAAAGAAAGGCTGAACATAACATACTGCAAATTTCACTTCCACTTGGCCTAGAAGGTCATCATTTTTTGCCCCAGCCAATTAACAAGGTAACAAACAATGTTTTGATAATCAATAATAAAGACAGATAACTATAAGACAAACCTTGATATTGTAGTCATCCCTCTCGCCAACTTGCTGCAATAAGTGTTGGTTTTGTGTCTGCATATCTTCATAAGCTTGGCCAATGTTCTGGATGGGTAAAGAACTAAGTATTAGAGTGGTGAGATAGGTGAGTGTGGAGATTAGAAAGCAAGGTGATAATGGCAAGTACCAAGGAACCAAAATTGCTGGAAGTAACAAGAACTTATGGCTTCATGGGAAACAAACAAGACATAACCAACACACCTCGATTTCAGAAATGTATGCCTCAGCTTCCCTGTCTTTACTTTTGATGGCTTCTTTAAGCTCCAAAATATCTCTGCATGTGAATAATTTGCAGAGCATTGTCAGGTACAGGCAAGGCAATTCCTACTGAATCTCTATAAAAAGAAGGATGAAATTTTATTTTAAAATGAAATGTAGATGTCTTGAGGAAATAGTCCAGGAACAAAAAAAAAAGGGGGGTCTGAGAATTTATTTATTAACTTAATGCGGAATTTGGCCATAACTAAAAGAAAAAAAATAGATCTTCCTGGCAATCAAAATATTTATTATGCAATAGCAAAACCAACCGCTCAGAAGCATCCAATTTGGCTCTTAATTCAGCTATTTCAGCTTCAGTAGCCGAAAGCCTTTGTTGGCATGCAGCCTCAGCTTCAGTAGCAGCTTTGACTCTCAACTCTAGACTGTGTTCATCCAATGCGCTTTTCAGAACTTCAGCTTGGTTGCGAGCTCTACGTTCTGATTCTTTTATTTCAATAAGATTTCTAGAAGAAAAAAAAATAAAAAATGAATATCATGAGATTTAAAGAACTCAGTGAAGCACAGACAAGAACAGGAATGTGTTGAAAGAAACAAGAAAAAATCCTAAACTAACCAAATTAATATTTGAGATACCATCATATTTCTGAACTTATTTATGCAGTTGCTCAAGAGGTTTTATCCATTTAATTTTGCAAAAAATGCATAAAGACGTACTCTTTTAACTCACCAGTTCAAGATGAATTGCCAGGTAAACATAATTGTGAAAAAACTAGAAAGTTATGCTCTGTTTCTTTAATGGACTACTATACTGCATATTTATAATGTGACTTGGGTAAATTGGGAAGGGAGCAAACTGTTAAGCAGCAATTAGCCGTTGTTTCAAAGGGTTTTAATATCCTTTAAAATGATGACACCCAAAATGTACCACACATGTCTGTCAATTTAAGTGTTTTAGCCTTCACTGGTTAGAACCGAAAATAATGTCTTGCTAATTTTCAGCTTAAACTATATACAGGACCAAAGGCCATTAGCTTGTTGAATAGGTTGCATGATATCACAATCTCAAAAGAATGTACCTGTTGTCATAGCCCTCCTGTCCATACATGTCCAAGACTATTTGCAGTTCCTGTTTCTCCTTCTGCAACTTCTCAATCTGCAACATTAATACCCTTCAGTAACTGTTGTCAATTCAGTCACGAGTATCATTGCACATGAATGTTTTTAACATTATTGCACCAAGCTTTGAATATTGCATTCCTCTTAACTATATCTTCAGGATCTAGAAGTACGCAAATTCCTTGCAGGTGCACTCAGTTATATGATTCGCCCATATTGGTTGGATCATATAAGGGATATGAAAAGAAAGTGTTTGTTTTGGTTCATTTTATAGACATAACCTTATAAATTAGAAATGAAGATGAATCGTGTTCATAATAAAGTACTTACCAAAGTCTTGAGAGATTTTATGTCCGCCACCTGCTCAGCACATTTGCCTGCTAAGCATTTTTGTTCATTTGTCTGCATCAAAATGAAATGAAGACCATAAATTTCAAAGACAAGAGCCCGGTAAATCAAGACTGATAGTAGAAGATAGCAGACAAGCAATAGTTTTAGCTAAGAGCAGTGGAGGAAAACAAGACAAGCTTTATTTTATAAATATTTAGTAGACTGTGGATTAAGTATTGACTCATCCACGGGAAAACAGCAAACTTTTAATAGTTTATTTTCCATGAAAAATAGGTAGGCAGTTTCTTCTTTTTCTATAATCAAACTTATATAGAAATCCTTGTGACTCGGCAGTCTCCTCATCAAGCTCATCAAATCAGCTAACAAGGAAATTGCCTGGAAACACAAAAACCCCATTCACATATTCTCTTAAAGAAAATTCACATGTCGAATGCTCAACCACTCAGCCGAACAAATAAATGAAGATATATGCACTAAGTAATCAAAAAACAATTGAAGGCAATGGCTGGCCAAGTAAATGGCATTCATCATGAAACATTTTCAAGGGCTCATGTGAATGTTCCACCATCTTCAAACCAAGAGTCCTATACTTTTAACTATAAAGCCACCTTTAGAATGAAGCACGAAAAAAACTAAGGGAAAATAGAAGAAATTTAAATCAAGTTTCACTCAATTTTTGCGTTTTTGAATTGAAAAGGATATGGCCAATACAAAAAATAGCAGGGAACCTTTTCATTTAACAAGGCTTTTAGTGATTTAGATTCTTCATGCAAGGAAACTGCTTCGTGTGCAGTCTGTTTCCATCGGTTCAACTGTGCTTCCATCATGCACATTTCCTTAGACAAAGCTGAGGCCATAACACGAAACTCTTCTTTAATATCCTTTCTACCTGCAACAAGTAACATCCTAATAAACCAGAAGTCCCACTACATATCATCTTCCATGGGAACAAATGCAGATATTAAAATCACCTGAATCCTGAACAGCTTCTTCCATTTTAATCTCAAGATCATTTTTTTCAATAATACACTTGCGCAGATTAAGCTCGAGCTCTTCAATCCTAGGCACTGCAGTATCCATCATATTTCTAGCAGCATCTGCTGACTCCACTTTTGCTTTCACTTCTTTCTCCCTTCTAACAACAAAAGACCTGTCGGCCTGAAATCGTACTTTTAAAAGTCTAGTACATGTGAAAATCATATGGAAGAAAAAGGAAAAACAAGGTCAATAACCTGCAAAGAATCTGTCAGTGTTTTGAATCGTTCCACTTCATCATTCCAATGCTGGAGCTGATCATCTACTAAACTGTAGAGACGAGATGAATATATATGTTTGTCATCCTTGAGTTCATTCTGTGCAAAAATAACATCGTGGGTTAGGTCTACCGAAACAACAGCTACTTTACAAAACAAGTACATCACTTATCCTATCAAATCATATTTACGGACTTCAAGATCTTCCAATTCTTTTGATAAGGTCTGATTTTCGTCTCGTGCATCTTCTAGCTCGGAAAGACGGTCAGCTGCCAGAATCTGCAGCATTTGCTCAATAGCATATCCAATCAGTTAGCTGGTGTCAGTGTCTTGTGTGTATGTGAGAGAGAGAGATAGAGATGGACAGATGGTTTAATATACCTTCGTCTTGTCAAGGAGATCCCTCAATTCCCTCATACGCTTTGACCTATCTGCAGTCTTTTCAGGTGACAAGTTTCCGTTTATTGCACTTGGGGCCGGCATATGAATCCCAACTGCTGCATCCTTTTGCATTCTCAAATCTACTAGTTTTCTTCTACTTCCTTCAAGTTCAGCCATGATTTCTTCCAAATCACCTTTAAGCATAAGAAAAACATATGCACATTCAACAGATATTCATCATGTGCCATTAGATAGATGATGGAGAAATGGGTTACTGACCAACAAGTTACTTTACATCCTAGAGTTGTATTTGTGTTTAATTGTATGGATTTAATAAAATTCTTAAGAATATATACAATCTGATTTGAAGCCTATCTCAGAGACCTGCAACTCGTTTAATCTCAGATTGATCTGCAGAATGGTTGCTTATACAAGTCTGAATCTCATCAGAATATTCCTTATGCTTTGAGCGGAGAACATCAATCACCTCACGCAGATTCTTAGCCTCATCTTTCATCATATCATCAATCTTGGACAATTGGATGATGACATCTGAGAATGGCAAAGATGCAACAACATCAGTATAAATTAGAAACTCCTGATGAAAGAACAAAAAAATCAATGACGAAAAAGACTAACCTAATATATGAAATAAATATGAAGAATGATCAAGTAACAATTGGACTTCACATCAAGATTTCTTCTGACCTTCTGTATATAGTTTTCCATTCAACTCCTCTGCTATGCTATCAGTTTTTGCCCTCTGAGCATCAATAGTATCTTCAAGAAATTTCATCAGTTCCATAGTTGAAGAATGTCGTGAGGCAAGGGCTTCTTCTACCGATCTAACAATTCCATCATTGTCATTGCTTTGAATAGAATCGGTCTTTAGCAGTCTACAGAGAAATATCTGCTCTGCAGGGCATGGTGGGATTGAACCTAAAGATTATCTCGAGTTAATATAACATATAAGAACATGAAAAATAAATAACTAAAAAAACATATTCAAGTCTAGTGATTGTATAGAGATCAAAAATCCAATCTCATAAAGAGAACCAAAAATGCTGATTGGTACCTCCTGAATGATCTGCATGATCCAAGATTTGCAAAAAATCTTGGCCTCCTCCAGCTCGAATGCCAAGTAGTACTAAATCATCAACCAACTATATAACAGAACCCAGCGAATTAAATACAAAAGTAACAAAATGGAGTGCACCATTAGCAAATATACAGGATAAAATTACTCCTCGGACCTGATTCCATAGTTTGTTCACTGTGATCAATATGCCATCATATGAAGCTTGTTTGTCTTTAAGTTCTTTAATTTTGGTTTCAAGACCATGGAATTCATGTTTCTGAGCATCTGATTGCTGAACAAGCTTTTGATTCTGGCACTGAAGAACTGTAACATCAACCTGGATGGAAGCAAAAAAAAAAACACCAAATCTTTTAAATTAGATTTTCTGGCAGCCTTTGACATGTCATAAAAATGAGAGAGAACAAGCAACGGTGCCAACAGACAAAAACGATTGCCATTTCAAAACCCATAAATCGAAATCCTTTCCAGTTTCTAACACACGTAATGTCCTTCCATTTTCTATCTTTCCAAACAATCCATCTACAAGCCACTTTAAGACTCCCTTTTCTACCACAAGTGCTTGACAAGCTAAAGGGGTTTCATCAATAGTTTCATAAAATCTGCCCTAAAAAAACAATCTCAATATTACTTCAACAGCTCAGGTTAGAGTAAGCTCTGGATTTCCTCAATAATCTATCACGCAATGATCAATCACCATCACAACAACAACGAAGCTAAACCCCGGTAGGGTTCAGCTATACGCATCCTTTTGCACCAATCCCAGCGATTATTTCAAATAATGGGTTTCATACATAAGCTCTAAATCATCTAAAAAACCACGGGTTTCATTCATAATCATGCCCTGACACGACCAGTCCCAATTACTTCAAAAATCCTAAGCATACAAGCAGCAAAATTTATCACAATTACAATAAATTTATTAAACAAACTGAAATTAGGAAGCAATCATGAATAGAGACAGAAAAGGAGAGAGGGAGAGAGATTTTACAGATTTATTGTCGGGAGGAGAAGTGGAAGAGTTACGAGCCATAGTAGGCGAAAGCGGGGAATTCAAGTGAGGTCTCTTCTTCTCTGGCTCTTCTGATTCTGTGTTTTCCATTTAAGGGTTTCTTCGTTTACTAAATTACTATATGAATATTTAAGCAGCCTGAGAACTACTGTATGATTTCATTTTTTTTTCGTTAGTGAACAAACAAACTGCATGAACACAAACCCTAGAGGAACATCGAAATTCTAAACGAGATAAACCTAAGCTGGAGACTATTGGGACCAACCCGGCAGCAACTTGGCTTGTCCGGTTTGGAGGAAACCCGATTCTTGATGATCCAATCAGGATGGGTTAGTGGGTGGGGATGGATTATTTTTTTTTAGTTTGAACCTATTTAGAGTTTGTTTGATATTTTTTTTAAAAAAATATTTTAAATTATTTTGTATATATTTTTAAATTATTTTAATGTGTTGATATCAAAAATAATTTTTAAAAAACTAAAAATTTATTTTTTTAATATATTTCTTAACAAATAATATTTTAAAAATAATTTTAACAACAATACGTACTTAACATGTTAAATTTATGACTTGTGGATCCAAAAGTTTGATTTCACTTTCAATTATTATTATTTTTATCAAAAAAAAAGTTGTTTTTTTTTTATGAAATAGACTTGAATGTTTATTGGATTTTAAAAAAAAATAATAAATTTGAGTTGTTATCAAATTATAGCATGAATCCTCAAATTAAATCTTATTAATATATACTTGCGTGTATAAATTGTCTCGTGTCATCTAAAAAATAAATCAAATATAAGTTAAGTTTTATTTAGTAATATGGAGTGCTGGTGTGAATATATGTTTTTAAATTAACCATATTTTTTTGTTTTTATTGTTTAAACATGTTTTTTTTCTTCAAAATTTAGGGTAAAACTTGAATTTAGAAGAAAAAAATACCAATTATATTTTTTGTAAAAATATGTGTTTTCAAATATTGATGTAAAACTTAAGTATTTTATTTGATTGTTTGTAAGTATTGTTAAAATGATTTTTGTTTAAAATGTATTAAAATAATATTTTTTTTAAAAAACTATTCTTAACAGAAAATGATTAAAAAAATTAAAGTATAAATTAAAATCATTTTTAAAATACAGTAAAAAAAAAAGTGTGGGACACGATCCTCTCGCATGTACATGTATTTATGTATTTAAGTATTGTATGTAGCGTGTAACAAAGGAATGCACGATGGAGATCTGGCAGTCCATGAAGAGCTCAAGAGAGGCCATTCTAGGCCTAGAGATACGGGCAATCGTGGGTTCTAGAGAGCTGGAATGCCTGCATCTGTAAAGTTCTTTTCTTTTCTTTTTTTCTTTTTCTTGTTTGTGGCCGATAAAAGCTATTTTAGAGAGTTAAAAATAGTTTTTTTTATATATATTTATTTTGATGGTAAAAAATATTTAGAAATGTCATTTTTTATATATCATTTTAAATATAATATTTTATTTTATATATAATTTAATTATGCAATTAATTGGAGCATGTTATGTAATTAAATAATTGCTTTTAAAAACCCTACAGTAATATAATTATTAATTTTTTAATTATATTTAAATAAAAAATTGAATTTAAAATTAAAAAAATCCGCCAAAATTTCATTTTTATGAGAAAAAAAAACACCAAAATTAAATTTGAAATAAAAACTCACAACATTATCATAATTAACACGGAGCAACAAAAATACAACTTGTTTCTAGTGAACAAAGATACAACATTAGCTTTCACCCACTGAGCAAAAAAAATAACAAGTCGATGTTTCATCTCATGTAACAGTATTATTTCCAGTGAACAATATTATGATTTTTCTATTTGAGTTGCTACAAATAGCAGCTCATATAGAGAAAAACTATTTTAGCTATTAAAATAGTTTTTTCATTAGAGAGAAGAAAAGTCAGTAAAAAATATTTTTTTAAGTTTTGTCTCTTCTGATGGCACACTCGTTGGAGTTGCCTTTACATGCTAGAAGCAGCCCATTTTTTTTTTGTTAATTAGAGTGTTCGAGCCAATTTATTATCTTGATTAATCTCATAATATCTGAAGTTAACAACTATATAAATCTTCAATGACTCTAAAATTTGTGAAATTCAAACTAATAACCTCTAGAAAACAAACATAGAGCGTGATCAATGGAGATACACCCCTCCATAATTGAAGAACTTAGATATATTTTAAGAAAAATATAAACTCTTTTTTTCTGTCTGGTTGTTTTATCAATATATATATATAAAAACAGAGATAGTGGAAGATATAGAAAGAATTTATGTAAATGGTGGTCGTTTTCAGGCACCTTCTATGATATTTATTGAATTCTTGGTGATGTTTCTATTTCGTAGCTACCCTTTACTTTTGGTTAGTGGTCACCAGACTTCCAATTTTCAGAACATGGAGAAAATGAGATTGACTTGATAATTTCCTCGTAAGAAAAGAATGTGTGTAAAGAGAAATCTAAAATTTAAAGTCTAAATTATGAAATAGATGTTATTATTAATTGGAGAAATATTTTTTTTTTGTGGTCAAGGTGGTAGAAAAAACCACCTTTCTTCAGGAGGAAATAGATGGGGATAATTAGTTCTACTTTTATTAATTACTACAAAAATAAACGGCACCGAAAGCTAATGTTTTAAATAAAATTATTTTTGGATCAGTTTTTGCGTTAAAAACTAAATACTTATATGCAAAAATTGATAAGAGAATAATGTACATGACAAACATAAAAGTTATAAGTAATTAAGAATATTTACTTTCCCAAACTTTCCCAAAAATCTTAACCCTTGTATGTTTTCCCATGGTAACCAACCAAATTACGCGTTAGATCAATCTTCCCATCATTAATTTTTTATATACAATCATCAATTAATTCAAGTATTCATTTACCTGTACTTAAAGTCATGGCCTAATAGAGAAAGAGACTTGTTCCCTTCCTCTGCACCAGGATTCGTTCTTCTCTATACATATTTGTCATCCCGTGGTGCTTTACTTATCCATTAGGTTTACAAGGTGTTCAGTGGATCCGAAAATTAATTATAGTGCACGTAAGTTGGTTCAGACACCCGATTATAAAAAAATTCATCTATCTACACCTACACGGTCAATGATATCTTAAAGGCTGTGTGAAAAAAACATAAAAAATAATGTTTTTTGTGTGACTAATCACAATTTAAAACACAATTGGCCGTGTGGACAAGTGAAGTCCTGTAAGAGATTTGAAGCATCAAACCAAATGAAGATTCCTGGGTGTATTAAGGATAATATAAATAAAACAATATCTCAAAGTTTATTTTTTTTACACTTTACAAACAATCAAACACAAATTACCCACCACCTCTAAGGTCTACAAGCTAAAAGACTAGAATTAATCCAAGCCAAACAATCTCACACCAATCAATCCCTCTCTAGCTATAACAACACAACACACCTTTCTCTTCCCACGTCATTGTTTTTCATCAAGCAAACGTTAACGAGGGCTTAAATTGAACAAAGTGAGACGCCACAGACATAAATTATGAAAATAAATAAATTTGTACACACACCTAGCAATTCTAATCTATCCCATCAATTTCCCCACCTATCTTATCCTTACCTTTCCATGTCAATCGGTACAAAGCCTTTTCCAATATCCATAAAACTCTTCTTCCCACCAACTTTCTTACTCTTTTGCGATTCTACATCATCCAAGTCCTCGTCTAGATCGTCTTCCCTTGTCAATGTCGAGTACCCGGCTCTCTCTCCATAGAACTCGACCAGGATCAGATAAAAGAGCACCACAAAAATGGTGATCGCGATCAACAACCAGCTAAACTGAATGTTCACCAGCGACTTAGCACGATGCAAAGCCTCTTTATCATGGCATCTAACCACGAGGTGACCTTCTTCCAGGTTAAGGAAGCATCCTTTAGAAATCAAAGATGGGGTCCATAATGCGTAGCCCATAACTATGAACCAGACTCCCTGGAACATAATGCTAGCTGACCTAACAAAGCTAACCATGAAACTTTTAGGGAGGCCGATTCCCATGAGCGTGGTGGCTAGAGAAACAACTATGATAATTTGCAGAAGCAGGTGGTACTGCCCTTCGACTCCCATGTGATCAGCCGAGTGGAGGTGGAAGAGGAAAAGTTGTTGACCAAAGGCCAGTGCTCCAAGAAACTGAGTCAGACCGTACTGAGCTTTCGGCCCAAATCTATCGAGAAGAATAGCAAAGGCTGCATAGACGAAGAACGTCATTGAAATCGAGGAGTGTTCAAAGTTGTGGAGGTGGTTGGATGGTATGGTTCCATCGGAGTCAAATGGCTGGTGCCTTTCAGGGCCGATAAAAAGCTCCATGGATACAGAAATAGAGCTGCCCAGCATGATGAGAAAGAGCTCCAAGTACCTAGATTTTGAAGCAGGGAACCATGGTGAGGACGTGTAGGAGCTTGGTTGTTGAGCATGGAGTTTGATATGGCTAAAGAGGTGCCATAAACCAAGAGCCAGGAAGGCAAAGCCTGGCGCCACATGACCCACCAAAGTGCCCATTAATGTATGTTTTGCGACACAAGTACTAGCTCAGTTATGTTCTGTCCTAAGATAAAGAAAGACAGGCAAGTGCTGTTGCTGCTGCTGCTGTTTTTTGATAGAGAGAAAGGGGGGGAAAGAGCGGGTTTTATGGCTGAAATTTTAAAAGGGCTAGAGGGTTCTATAAGGATTAAGCTTTGAATATTTGTTGTGGCTTGGCCGGGAAGAAAGCCTTAGTCCATGGTTGACCGTCACGGTACATCGGCAGCCAGTCTTCTAGAATGGAATACGTACCGTGTCCCATTTGACATTTACTATCCCTTCACTAATCCAATTCTCTCTCAAAAAAAAGAAAATTATATAGATTTTTGTAATTAATTTTTACTGCAGGCAACACTTATGGATGCTTTTATTTTATTCTTTTGTAGAATAATTAAGATTAATGCTTTTTGTTTCCACCCATAAGCAGTTGATAGTTTGCTTTTCCTTGCACGAAACATTATGCTCATAGCTTGTAAAAACAAAGTGCTTCGCATGTCGTAAGAGCATCCAAACAAGTAAAGCTATAAAGAGTGGGAAATGCGATAATACATGATTGGAAGCTTGACGGGGGAAAATCCAAGCTCTTAAAAACTTGTAAATAAATTATAGTTTTTTTTTAAATATTAAATAAAAAAACTATGATATTGACTAGCTTTTAAAATATTATTTACCAGATGGCCATTTTGCTAAAAAATTATGGATCGAATGCCAAGATAATTAAATACTCCTTAGAAAGTGATGATCTTCAACTATTATCCTCTCGAGTAAATTCTTGGCGAGAAAGTCATGACGAGAGCTGAAGTTGACTCTTTAATACATGCATGATTCAACTAGTAAGAAATTATTTTATACACATCAAATTTAATGGCACTTTCGTCAATTAAGCATTCCGTGGTCAAATTGCTCGTGGCTTATTTATTAATTTCACGTTCAATATGCAAAATCTAATTTGTTTTTGCCTTTTCATCTTGGATTAGCACACAATCTATACCTAACACGTATGCAGAAAAGGAAAAGCTACGAAAAGTTAAGAACATGGAGGCTGAACTTGCCAATGGCATGAACTCTTGAAAGAGACATGCCAGAAGGGAGCAAAAAAGGAAAAAAACTATGGATCTTCCATTTTGTTGCTGAACTTGATAGACAAAACGGACTTCCTATAAACACGAACTTTATTATAAAATGGTAATTATATAAAATTCTAGTTTAAATAAAATCATTACTACAAACACGAAATACTAATAAATTAAAGTAAAGTCTTTTATATACGTTTTGGTTCAATCTCATGCATCTAAAGCTGTCTTGAAGAACAAATAATTTCATGTTATTAGTTGATTTTTTGAGCATATTGAGAAATATTTATTGAAATCCTTCTCTCCAAAAGCAATTAAATTTTATTTTCAAATATTCTTTGAATGCAATCAAATTCTTCAACCCCAGCGGCTAAATTTTAGTCTCACGTCTCTGTCTATTTCAAAAAATTGATGTCACTGAAAATGTCATCAAAGCAGATCATGTGTTCATTTGCATACTCAGCCACCGTGGAATTTCCAAGGATCATTAGCCTCTAGTGTGAAAGGCCTGACCTAAAACCAGCTCCTGCCTGCCAACTTGTTTTTCATGGAGATTAAGAAAAAGAATATTTTAAGATAGAATAAAATAAGAATCATAATTAATTGAATTATTAATTTCATTCTTTTTACTTGACTTTCCTTTCTAGACAACTAAAAGCTGGATCAAAAAATAAAAAATCTAGAATATGAATAAATGAAAATATGAATTGGAATGACCAGATCAAAAAACTAGAATAACTTGTAACTCAAGTTAACTAGAAAAAAACCCGGTTAAAACCTATTAACGTTTATTTTCTTATAAAAAACAAATTAATCTAATTACTTCGAGGTAATTCACTCAACTTGTCATCCATATCTTGTCCCTGTGTACGTTGATTTGGGTTTAAAAACAATGTGTAGAAGTTGAAATATAGTCTTTGCCTTTTCATGTTTTTTTCACCCGACTTTCCATTTTTTTTTGCTAATTAATCTACCTTGATTTCGGACAGCTTTCTATATCTCTTGACTTGGCGGCTACAATTCCTTCCGCCGTGACTTCGCTGGAAGTACGTGCTTGCTTGCCGTGCCTTGGCTGAGAACTGTATTGCAGGCATTTCTTAATATACCGCCGCCTGGGTTCTCATCATCGCCCTGGAACAAGAGTTTGGATTTGGGATTCTCACTTCAGATTCTATTCATTTGACTGGGAAAAGTCATCAGAAAATTAAAGTGAGTTCATTCATGTTAAGTCCACGGTAAATTGATTGTAAAAGTTGACAGGGCGTGGCTGATGAGAAGGAGCGAGGAAAATGTTTCAACAATTCATCCTGGCCCATGCATAGAATATACTGCTTATCTCAGGTATAAAAAACTTTCTGACAGCAATTATGACTTCTAAATTCGGTCAAGAAATGCTGTGGACTCGATGTTTCGTAGGCGTGATCAGCAAATGGTGCTGTTCAAAACTGAGGATTTTTCAACCACGAAATAGCAAAGTTAGCCGTATATGGGCACTCGAGTCAGTCCACATGATTGTTCTAACTGTGTATTATATTAATGTCTCGGACATCAAACTTTTCTCCATGTTTTGTCTTGGAAACACAATCTAGAAGAGCTGTGCGCTGCAATTTCAAATCCCAGAATTCCCTTTTCTGAAATAATTAACCAGGAAACCCAGACGAACGGCAGCAATGAGTGATCGTTTTTATTTTTCAAAACAAAGAGGGATCTTGACCGCATGGGCTCTTTCAAAATTATGACTTCTGTAAATAAAAAATTATTCACAACATTGTAAACCTAATAAAGCTAATTAACCATGAAATTCCTAGGGAAGCCAAGTAGTAGAAGAGTGGTGGCGATAGAAATAGATATGACAATTTGCAGAAGCAAATGGTATTTGCCTTCGATACTTTTGCGGTCAGTTGAGTGGAGGTGGAACAATAGAAAGCTCTCGGCCTAAGGCTATTGCTTTACAATCTAAATTTTTGTTCTTGGGAAGATTGTGTTTTTTTTTTTTTGTATCTTAAAATAAATAAAAGGAAAGTAAGAGAAAGGCATGTGATATTAACAAAATCAAGTTATGGGGCATGGCACAAATATGGGGTGAGCTATATTTGGATGGGCTGGTCCCCATATAGGAATCAAGCTTAAGAAATTGTATTTTCAGAAGCAGAGAAAGGGCTGGTCCGATAACAGACCACCTAAATTGAATGTTCACCGATGATTTAGCACGATGCAAGGCCTCTTCACAAGCACATCGAGCTATTTTGTGACCATCGAGCATCCCTTGGGGATTAACTTTGGAGTCCATAAAACTATTTTTGTTCATGCGTTGCGCTGAATATTTTTAATGAAATAAATTGATTGATTATTGTATATGTTTTTACTGATTAACTAAAAATTTAATTAATTAAATTATCATCGATAAAATCCATAATCTAAATCTAGAACCACAGGAATTTCACGAAATCAGTTAGCTTTATAATATATACTTTATACTCAATGGTATTGACCTTCAAGAGAAACGTCAGAAGTTGTTGGGCGAAGGCTATTGCCCCTCGCAGATATGTAAAATATCTTGAGCCCCAGTAAAGCCAAGTCCATTAAATGATGCTGGGTCTTGAGAGAATGGATGCTCTAAATTGTCGAGGAGAGCAGGCTTACTGTCTTTGGTCCATAAGTTTTCACTCGCCCAACAATGTTGGCATGTGATCCATAACGTGGCCCTACATCATTTAGGAACATAGAAGCAGAATTGTTTTTTATATTTAATGGTTTCCTTCAATGGTGTCATGGATCAATTATATTTTATTAAAGCAGTCCTTCAATTAAGTGCATTTTGGAAATCAACTAATGGAAGGCCAAGTCAGAGAAGGAGTTACTAATTTAATCATGTTTCTCTACATGATCATCATGGTCATGAGGTAGTAATTTCTTAATGAACAGTTAGGAGGCAAGTTTTTTGCCCAATCAGCGTTGTTCAAACCCCTGATCAGAGAAAACTTTATTCTCTATAAAGTGTACTTTATGGACCCAAGTTAACGAATAAAATTCCGGTTGTCTCATACTCTCACAAGAGGTGCACCCGAATTCGAACCTGAGATCTGCAGCAGATCTCAAACTCTGTCATCACACCACATCCCTAGAGAACTTCCTAATCAGTTATTGTCATCCTGATTCAAACTCAAGATTTTCTATGCAGATATCAAACTCAAGATTTTCTATGCAGATATCAAACTCTTTACCATTACGTCATACTCTTTTGGGACTCTCTAACCAGTCATCGCAATGAGGAAGAGCTCAGCAGCAACTCTCGCTGGTTTTGTAAGCTCAAAATTGGCAGGAAGAGCTCATAGGCTTATGGATCAGCATCGCAACGAGAATAATCCCCAATTGATGGAAGAATAGTATGAGATAAATGTCAAAATAATGGGCGGCAGGCGGCCTAAAGTCTAAATCATTAGCAAATATCACAACTCTTAAAGTTCCACACGAGACAAATCATGGCAGATAGTTTCCTTGCTCATAATTAATACAGCTTTGACAAAGTGGAGAGTGTCTGTACAAGATGGTAATTAGAAGAGAAGAAAAGGGCTTGGAAATGATGGGAATTAAAAGAAAAACCAAGAATCTCTAGCTTTCGTCGAGAGAGAAACAGCACAGCAAAAGGAAAGGGGAAATGATAGAATATTCAGTTGTAGAGTTTCCGCAATAACTTCATCAAGTTTGCGTAGGCTTTGGTTCAAAGCCTTGCCAGGCAGTCCTGCAAGCAGGATGGCTGCTTTGAACACTTGCAGCTTCAGATCATGTCATCATTTGAATCTTGATTGGATTTACTTTATGGGTTATCATTTTAGCTTCAGATTTAAATTAAAATAATAAAAAGTACATTTCTCATGAATTTATAAAAATTCATTTGTGGCATAACATGATGATGTGAAAGATATATATATATATACACCATTTAAAAACATATATTCGAACACCACAAACAAGCTATACATCATAATACCATATAATAATGGATATATATAAATAAAAACAAAATGTTAAAAAAAACATCACGTCAGAAAAGTGATATTATTATGCCTAGCCCCACGTTCTAGGAAGTTACTTGAGCTTTAATGCACCACGTCCGTGGCCTGAGGGGTTCAATTCAGAAGACTAGAAAAGTCTCCGGTCATCTTCCTCCCATGTAGAGGTACGATCAAAGCCTCCAAAATTCACTCCATGCCACCAACCATAACGAACTGCTTGGCTAGAAAAACTCAGGACAATTACCTCCACAGATGCATCAAACAGACAGTAGCTATATAAACTTGAGAGGCATTTTTTATTTTTTTTTTTGATATTTTGATATCATTTTTATGTAATAATATCAAAAATAATTTTTAAAAAATAATATTTTGATATATTTTTAAATAAAAAATTCTTTATCAAACACATTTAAAAAAAAAGAGCGTGGAGAATTCTCGACAAAGACAGCGAAAAGCTGTGGACAGATTCTAACGTCAATTGCAAGAACATGATGTTTCTCGGACAGTTATTGCCTGACGTGAATGGCAGGCCGGTGGGTCCTCGCCGTTTGAAATGTCAGCCCCCCCATCTCGACCACTGTTAATATATTTTAGCACAAACATGGAAATGTTAGGTCCAGCAAACGAGCCCCTCACTTTTATATTTTTAATTGTTTATTACTTGAAAATATATATTTTTTATTCTATATTAGCTCATTAAAACTATTGAGAAAACATTAAAGAGTATCAATCTAACATTTCTTAAATAAAATATACTTTTAAAATACATTGAAATACGTGTTTTCAAACACCCATGAAACGACACAGACGCATGGATTTTTCCAAACCTAGCACTCATCATATGTTGCCATTTTTTCCAAATGATTATGAGAAAAATCCATCCCTGCACCTTTGTTCAAAACTTGGAATATATAGAGCCATAAATATAGACAAAGGGGGCGAGATCGAAAGTGTTTACCAAATCAAACAAGTGGTGGGTGGCAATAGTTTCAAATTTCAATGTTTCACACTCCAATACACTCAACAAACCCATTAAAATTAACCTTGCAAAGCATGAGATTAGGAGATTTATTTTTTCTGTCATATCAAGTTCGAGTCCTATAATTACTAATATGATCATTAATTTTATGAACTGTGAAATTAGTCAAAGTAAGTTTAAATCTGGTCGAATATCTATGTTAATAAAAAAAATCATTCAAATTCACAGAAACCAATCATGGTAATTTTAGGATTTGTTTGCTTTGTTTATCGTTTAATATTTTTTTATATATTATAGTTTAAAAATATAATTTAAAAAAACTATAATCTATAGTTTTTTTAATTAATATTTCAAGAGTGTTTTTATTAGAACCGACTACGTATTTTTAACTAATACTTTTGTCGCGAAAAATTTGTGGTTGGTAACTACAGTGGCAGAAGAAGAAGAAACTGCCCAATAGTAGATCACCAGCTCTGGAAGAATTTATGCAAGATTCACTATATATACAAGTTTCAGGCACACACCAGCTACTCCAACATCGCCCCGGCCACTAAAATATTTTACCCTCAGTTTCAATTCCCGTAATATACTCCATGGCCAGAGTTCCCATCTTTGCTTCCAAGTTCATCGTTCTCCTACTCCTCTCTTCCTTTGCCACAATTCTGGTCACCGGAGACGAAGATCATGAGTTTGTGAGGCGTTTGGACAGGAAGCTACTGGGGCTCAAGAAAGAAAAGCTCAGCCACTTCAAGTTATATTGGCATGACATCCTCACCGGCCCTAACCCTAGCGCCATCCAAGTTGTGCCGCCGCCATCAAACACGTCAAGAACAGCTTTCGGGTTGGTGAGAATGATCGATAACCCATTAACCCTAGGGCCTGAGATGAGCTCAAAGATGGTAGGAAGGGCACAGGGGTTTTACGCGCAGGCATCGCAAGAGGATATTGGGTTGTTAATGGCCATGAACTTTGCTTTTATTGAAGGCAAGTATAATGGTAGTACTATTACTGTTCTAGGGAAGAACTCGGTGCTCTCTACGGTAAGAGAGATGCCGGTGATCGGAGGAAGTGGACTTTTCCGGTTTGCTAGAGGTTATGTTCAGGCAAGAACTCAGAAGTTCGATGTGGCCACGGGAGATGCTACAGTTGAGTATAACGTCTACGTTTTTCATTATTGATGGCTGTCCCTTTTTTTCTTATCTCTTTTTCTAGATTTTTACTAATTTTCTGCTTTAATTTATGAGGTCCCCTCTGATTTCGATAATGTTGACCACTTTTGATTACTACCTCCATGTCGGTGGGCTATTTCGATAATATTGTTTTGCATTTAAGACAAATTACCATCTATGTCCGTGTACTTTTTTTTTTTTTTTTTGGGGTATAAACCACGCGATGTCCCAAGCGCTGGCCCAGACTAATCCATGTTCGCACCGGGTGGGTCCCGAAGGAGTGAAAGTGCTCCCCAAATATCCGGCTCCATACAAGAGGAGAGTTTGAACCCCTGACCTCTCTTAAGGGATGAGAGCGCCCTCACCACTCACACCAGGACCCCTTGGATCTATGTCCGTGTACTCATGAATGATGTTATTGTTCAGGGATTGAAACTACCGACATATTCATACCATGTTTGTAACAATTGATGTTTTATAAAATATTATTTTTTTTAAATCTGTATTTTAAAATAATGTGAAAACATTTGAAATTTTAATTTGAAAATAAAATAAAACACATTACTAAAACCCTTAAATTGGACCGTTACAATGAGAATGGCATCATCTTGGTGGCACACATAATCATGAGTGAGGGGAAAGTGGGAAACACGTGGCAGTATGAGCTTGACCCTGTTTGAGAGTGTGGTTGCGGTAGCTTTTCAAAATGCTTATCGTGCCGAAATACATTAAAATGATATTTTTTTTATTTTTTAAAAATTATTTTTAAAATCAGCACATCAAAATATTCTAAAACACCTAAAAACATATTCATTTATACTAAAAAAAAATTCAAATTTCGGCCAAAAGCCGGTGGGATCCAATGCCAAACGGGCACCAAGTCTAAAGTGTAAATCACAACAGGGGATTTTGTAATTAACATTATGAGCCTGATGTGATCGATGCCTTACACATTATGGGCCTCAGCTCTCAAGTTGGATCCAATTGTTGTGGGCCAAGACTCGGCCACCCGAGTTAATTTAAATTTCTGTCACAGCCCAGTTAAATTGGATCTCTCAAGGTCCACTGGGCTCAAAGAAGTCATAGCTTGGAAAAGATAACCTTTTGATTATTTTCTTAAAAAAGTCATCCAGAACAGTTACAACTCAGTGATTTCATACTTTCCTCTATCAACTCAGTATATACTCTCAGAGTTTTTTAGTATGTCTAGTAATGCGGTAAAAATTGTTTTTCAAAATATTTTTTATGTGAAAATATATTAAAATAATATTTATTTATTAAAAAATATTTTTATATCAACACATCAAATTCATATAATCTAAAAATACTAAAAAAAATTAATTTTTAAAAAGAATACAAAATTATAAAATGAACTCTTAATTCACTTCGCCTCTATTTCTTCTATAAAGATGAGCAATGGATTCCCAATTATGAAAAATTAGCAGATGGTCCATGATCTATGTAATCATAGTGACCTCGAGCTTCCCACACATTTGTTTTTCTTTATGCTATACTTTTTTGGAGTGCGTTCAGTTTGTTTTTTAAAATATTTTTTTGTATCAAAATATATTAAAATAATATCTTTTAATTTTTTTAAAAATATTTTTAATATTAAAACATCAAAATGATATAAAAATATTATAATTTAAAATAAAAAATACAAAAAAAATTAAACACTTTTTAAAACACTCGAATGAAATACAAAGAACAACTATCGAGAATGTTTGAGTGCTGATCCGAGGATCCATGTTCAAGAAAGTTGAATAATTAGATCATAATTAGCATATCATCTTCAATTTAAATCTCTAAGAAATATCCAATTATTTGTATCCAAGAAAATAGCTTTATTAGTTAAAAAAAAACCAGGAATATATACACGTCCCTTTCCTTGCACCGGCTTTAGAGAATTCAAAGTAAACAGATAAAGCTGGCAGAGCTGGTGCGGGCCCACCATGGCTAGCTAGACCCAACCCCCCCCCCCCCCCCCCCAACTAAAAATTCCATGCTTTTGCTTCTCATCAATCCATGTTATGGGCCATGGTCGGCTGTAGTTGCCTTTACGACTCCGCCCGTGATTGCTTTTGTGTTTTGAAATGTATGTTTTATTTTAAAGCATATTATGTTAATTTTTTTCTAGCATTTTTATTATTATTTTGATATATTGATTTTGAAAAATAAAATTCTTGAAGGCCATTTTAAACAAAATTTGTTCAAAAGTCATCGAATTATGTCAACTTTCAACAAGGAAACTGGCATCTGTAATGATGCATCCAACCAACACTTTTCTTAGACACGGAAAACACTTCTACTTATATATATATATATATAGGTTAACAGTTGTATTATTGAGGTTGAGGTGGGGGGGAGGTGTTTTGATTTCAAGGGCAAGTGGTCCTCTCTACCATTACCGTTACTGGTAAACTTCTATCTGCTATATGCTGAGTGAGCACACCTGAGCAGGAAGAAGCATCGCTTCAAATTATTTGCCATACAGAAATCAGAGTCCGTACTATAAATGGCATGGGCTTAGCATTTGATTTGAACAAGTTCAGGTATTATTAACTGAAGGCAAGGAGAACGACAGTAATAGAGTGGAGAGAAATTATACAAATAAACTAGGAAGATTGAAATGAAAATACATTTGATTTTCATGGAAGTGAAAGACCCTCTACCTCTAGCTATCAGATGGTATATATTTCAAGAACTCTCTTGAGCTGCTTTGTTTCTAGGAATTGGCATCAGGGCAGAAAGCATTGGATTGGATTTCCATATTCAAGTACTGAAAAGCTCTTCCATGCTAGCTAGATTGTGTTCTAAACCTCAAAAGAGGCTCGCACGTGCTACCAACTTTGAAGAAAAAACACAGAGAATCTTGAAATGGAAGACACCCTAACATTTTCAGCACAGAGTGCAGTACTTTCTTAACAGCATGCCCAGGAAGAAAGTAGCTAGGCAGGAGAAAGATCATGATCCTGCTGTGCTAAAATGAAAATAACAAGAGGGCATTTTGCTCAGCTATGCTTGTACAAGAGAGTTAACCTAGAAGATGAGGCCGTGCAAGGAAGGTTGGTAAGATATGAGGAAGACAAGAAGCAGCAAAACAGAAGCTACACCCCACGGTGAGCCCCCAGCTCTGTGGATGGCGCCGGGCTCCGACCCTGGAATAGGAATGCTGAACTGGCTGCCTGCAGAGAGCAGATGAACAGCAATTATCAGAATCAAAGGAGAGATGACCAGTAACCTTTGCAGAATCTCAGATGCTGTGGCCATGACTGCATCGTAAACTACATAACCCAGGAATCCAAAAACGAGTAACGTGGCTGCCATTAGGAGCCATTGTTCCCAGGGGGTGAAGTTTGCATGCCTTGACCTTGGAGCTGAAGCCATTACGAGCAGAAGAACAGCTCTTTAGTGAATAATGCTTGCTTTAAAGTCCTAGCCAAAACACTAGCCTCGAGGAGTGACTGTTTTCTGGGAGAATATAATTCATGGTTCCTTGTCCCTTTATCTCTGTTGCAGTGGACTTGCTATCCACTACCTGGTTCATAATTTAGTGGTAAAAACTATTTGCATCTCTGACTCTTGTCCTATGCTCTAATTTCTTATGCTGTCTGAAGATTCTCAAAATCTGCTGGAAGGCAGATTTTGAGTCTCCCAAGCCCCATGTGAAGGCATGTGATCAAGTGAACTCAGGTGTTAGTACTTAGTGCTAGTTAGGTTATTATTATTCACTAAAAATCATCTCCATTCAAAAACCGATTTCTTAAATAAAGCTCAAAAGCAATCAATAATTGTACTTAATTTAATTAAATAAAATAGATTTTAAGCTACCATGCTTGAACCTATTCATCAGATCAAATATGTGTTTCTAAATAAAATAAATCTGTATCTGATTGATCAAAAATTCTAAATCACAAATTATAGACAATACTAAACCGTTCAACCCTGGCAATTTCCCCTGGACCATGAGTTATTACATGCTAATCAGTTTAGACTTTATAGGATATTTGGAATCCCTTTTCAATTGAATTTCATGTTTGGAATTATTTTGAGTGTCAAGAATTTAAATTCCTGAAAAATAGTACAAAGATGAATTAAAAGTTAACCCCTTTAGTTATTGCATTAAATTGAGAAGTTAATGTTAAAATTAGCTTTCTTAAGATACTTATCTACCTGTTTTGTTTGGAAGAGATCTTTGAAAAAATAAGATGAAAGTGATGAGAAAAACAGAATGAATGAGATTTTATTTATTAACTGAGTTCAATTGTTGTAGAAAATTGTTTCCTTAATTCCCTCCTTCATTCATTATTAGAATCTATAGAGCAGAGGTATTTTAATAATGAGACAGAAATTGTGAGCTATTGAATAATCTTGTATATTATAGCACATGTCAAAATTTCAATAATCTGTACTGCAAGCAGGTATGAGTTTGATATTTCCATGAAGAATTTGAGGGTAGCAAGACAGCTCTTACATTTACTGTAACTCAAGACTACATTATTGAAGCTGCAGAGGAAGAGAACTCAAAATCTTCATGAATGTTCTGTCCTTGAAACTGTGAGGGATGATCTCAACAGGGATATTCATAACCAGCAAGCCATTCATCCTATAACTAGTTTGCAATTCTCTAAAGCATTTCTTTCTCTTTCAAGGTTCAAAGTATTGTTCTGATCGCCTAGAGAAAGAACCTAGGAAATAAACTTGGTGGCATTTTCTATAATTTCCTCTTATAAATATACAATAAACATGAAAACTAGATGTCAAGTACTGGAACTGATAGCTCATATTTGGAGCAAACAAAGGTGGTGGTGGGATTTGCCTTGTCTTTCATGCTAATATACATGAATTTGTTTTCCCGAATACTAATTTAATGAAGCTGAAATGAAATACAAAAGATGTTGGACAACAGCAAACATATACACCATTAAACACAAGATAATGTCTCACTGTGGTTGAAAGCATGGCAGATAGCTTGCTTAAAAGGAAGCCTCAGAATCTTCTTGAATGTTTTGTCCTTGAAGCAATAAGATATGATCTCACCAGGGATTTGCATCACCAGCAATGGCCTTTCATCTTTATCCCCGTCAATAAACGACAATAAATGAACTGGTCCTTTCTCTGCTGAAAACGGTGAGGCTGCAAGATCTTCATCTTCTGTTATCTCAGGATATGCCATTACAGAAGCTTTCATATGGAGACAGTACTTAACAAACCATTTTGAGAAGCCTCTCTCCATGGTATAGACTACTATGGATTGATCAGTAATATGGTCATGAGACATATCAGGGGAGACAATACCTTTGTTCAAATCATCAGGATTTTGGTTTCCTTCCAGAACCCCAATAAAATGCAAATGTCCACCAGACTCTCCAAAGTACCTGAAATTTTGTTCCTGCCAATTCTCAGGAAGTGGAGGCCTCGGAAATGTCTCAAGGCATTCCTTATCAAGCAAGAAACTTAAACCATTCCCCATAGGACTAATCCAATGGACAGCATCATTCCAAGAGACACCATTCGTAAAGTTGAGAGGTAAAAATTCAAAATTTTCTTGGCTCACGCAAAGCTTCCAATCCTTGGTCTCGGATGAGTACACATAAATTTTAAGCTCCGAGGTAAGGAATTGAGTGCAAACAACCCTGTAACAAGATGATTCCGAAGGATCAAACACCAACTGCATCGAATCAAAATATAGTCCATTGTCAGGTGGTGGAGGTAGCATTCCAAATTGCCTTGTGGTAGGATTGAATATATAATTTATTGGTTGAAACCTCTCTGGACGATCCCAACTACATGTAGAGCACAAAAGCAAGCCATTGCAGGACTGAGAAATATGAATACATCCCGGGTTATTGGTGGGGTCAAAATCAAGAAAATCATGGGGAAAATAAGCTAATGGTCTACCATCAACATCAAGAGAAACATATTTGTTGGTTGGTCGTTCCTTGAAAAATAAGGTAACTCTGAGGAGAAGAGCTGAAACGGTATGGGGATTGAGGAGTGTATGGCGGGTAGCAAAACTTGTCTTGGAAATGATAGAAAACCATTTCTTGGAAACTAACTTGAATCGCAGGACTGCTTTTGGAGGCACACGCAATAAAATCTCAGTGATAAGGTCATCATTACCGAGAACAGCATCAATGGATGGTGAATTCTTCTGCTCTGGTGAGGTCAAGAGGGAAGAAGAGGAAGCCATTGATCCTACCATCAGCTTACAATTGTCTAGGAAAGCATTTCTTTCTCTTTTTAAGGTTAAAGTTCTATGAGATACATGGACGGCAGGCACATTCTTTCCTGAAAGAAACACCATTTAATTTATTTAGAGATTTCAATACTATTGGTTTAATCGCCTGGACTGATCCCACAGATAAATTCAGTGGAGTTTTCAATATTTTCTTTTCATGAAGGAACATGAACCTTACATGTCATGTTATGCGCAAATAAGGTCATGAATGACAGAATTATAGGATTATTATTGAGAATCACAATGTGATCAGAGGCCTTCAAAAAGAATTCACAGCATAATTAGTTATTAATCCACCTTTGCCCGACATGGCCGACCAAACTCATGTTTTAAATCAAAATTCTTAAAAATAATAGCTAGCAAGTTTATGCGTTTATATACATTTTAAAAGTGTTTTACAATTAGAAATCTATAGAAATATTCATAACATTAATACATTATATCATAAAAAACGTCTAAAAATATATTTTTTAAACTAAAAAACACTTTAAAAATCGATTTTATCGAACACTTTAACGAGCACCGAAAAATGACATGATACAGCAGTAAACTACCTGTCGTTTGCTCCTTGATGGGAACCAAATTAGGTGGCAAACTAAAAGGCCGACGACGTTTCAAATCTCTATTTTCAATCTCACACCGCAACAATCCTCGGTGAAAAGCGACGGAAAACAAAGAAGCTTGGGTGGGTCACTGTCGAGAAGAAGCAAAAGAGGCAGATGAAAGGGTCAGAGAAATCCTCATCAATACCACCAGCAACGATCAAAACCAGCAACAGCAATGTTTTAAAGCCACAAAAACCACTGTTCAGGCCAGCTCAAGATGACACTAAGCCTCCACTCAAAGACCCAGTAAGCAATCTCTCTCTTTCCATTGCATGCGCGCACACAGAAAACCATAGTTTGGAGCATGTTGTGGGCACTTTTTTATGGTTATGGTAACACCTTTTTTTTGGGTTTTTTTTATTTAATGTCAGATTCTGAGATCAGACCCAATTGAGACTGAAGAAGCAGTGCTAAAGCTGCCTCCTTTCCCTGTTTGCAAATCAAAATGAGGGGCTTGGTCTTGTTTTTGTTTTTGGGTTTTTGAAATTGAATTGATGGATGTGGACTATGATGATTTGTTTTCCATGTTTTGTGTTAAATTTGGGGATGATTTGTGAATGCTGGCTTGGAATTCGTAGTTTATTAGTTAATCCTTCTACTTTGTTTACCTAAAAGTGAAAAAAACACTTTCTTGATAACCCCTTCCCTAATTGGTCAAGTTTGGTGAAAGTTAATAAAATGGATAGAAGAATGAAAAGTGATTAACTTTATTGGATGAGTTCTGGCTATATAAATAGCCTTACAATAACAACTTGAACACAAAATATGCAGCCCACGTTTGTAATCCCTATAAACATGGTAGGACTAAATCAAACAAAGAAATAAATAACAACACCCTTAACAGTAGGGATTTATTTGACTAAGCAACAGTAAAGACTAAATCAACAGAAAGTGGGTTAAAAAAAATTAACATTTTTTAGAAGCAAAATGTTTTCTTTTCTTATCTTGGAAAATACTTTTCAAAACACCTCGCTCGCCTTCACAACATCATTTTACTTTTACTTTTTTATTGGAATAATAACGTTTAATATTTATATATTAGATAATTATTCTTTTTTTTGGATAAAAGTCTACTTTTCATGAAAAAACGAACTAAACTAACTTTAAACACAATAATTCCATAAAATTAGGGCACCATTTCAGCACTTTTCACAGCAATGAATTATGAATTTGCTAGGTTGGCTAAAAAATACATTTTAAGAATTTAGTTTTAATAAAACAACATCATAAACAAGTTTTAAGAAAAAAAATATATTTGAAGTTGATGACATCATATGTGTTAGTGTTTGGGATTGTCATAAAAGTATTTTTTAATTAAAAAATGAAAATAATATTTTAAAAAAATCAGCATTAAAATTATCCTAAAACATAAAAAACAAAAAAACATTAATTGTATAGTTTATACTTTAAAAAATAAATTACAATGCATAAACAAACACTCAAGATTTATCAAAATTAACTAAGTTGGTACATGAACTTTTTAGATTGAGATATTTTTTATCAAATCAATCAGACCAAGTTATTATAAAATCTTATAAATTATATATTAAAATCTTATTTAAAATTTAAGGTTTTAGATTGAAATAATTTCTTAAGCACAAAAGATTTGCATCTGAAAAATATATTTCAAAATTATATGAACTATCAGATTGAAATAATTCTTCAATAGTCAAGAAAGCAGGTTAATAAATATGGACACTCATGAAAGTGGTTTCCATTTTCATTTCAAAATAACCACAGTTTACCATCAAAGCCTTTTTAACGAGAGAGCAAGGATAGGGTACTCATAAATATTTTGTTTAGTACAAGAGAAATAAATATGAATGCTCAGCATTGAGCTTCAGATGAAGAAGAAGGATCTTCAGAAATCCTAGGGAACTTTTTTGGCAAATTAAACACAGGATCATCACCAGCCAATCCTTGAAATGCCCTTCCTAGAGCATACCCGAGAGCCCTGGCTACAGGAACCGCAACTGCATTCCCAACTTGAATGTATCTGCACCGGGTGGGGAGGAGTTCGATAATTACTTGTCAAAAATATATAATAATTTCTATATGCCACTGTAAACTTGTAAAGCCCTAATGTGAGACAATCCAAACCTAATCAAAGCCATATTTATATAAAAAAAAATGATGAAAATGCAGAATATACAACCCAGCAAATCAATTCAAGTCTCAACCCAGGCCTTGAGCAAGTTCAAAAACCAAAATGAATTTAATAACTTAACATTGTTGCAGATATTCAAAACTTAATACATTAATATTTAGAAAAACCACTGACCTTTCTTTAATAGGCCCACATAGCTGATAGTAATCAGGAAACCCTTGTAATCTTGCATTTTCTCTAATTGTTAGCACTCGATCTTGCTCAGGGTGCATAATTGCCTGATTATGAGGCTCCGCACGGGTCACCACTGTTGGGACAGTTTCATCCCACCATAAACGAGCAAATGGCCTATTTCCAAAGCTCGTAATAATCATTAAACCAAACCAAATAAAATAAAATGCTGAACAACGCACATAATGGCCAAATCCTTACTTAGAAGAACTTCCATTAACAAAAGTCATCGCATAATCAGGAACCTACAATACCAAAAGTCAAAGTACTATGAACAATGAGAATACATAAAAAGATTTATATAAAGATAAAGTATAAATTATCCAAAATACCAAGGGTTTTCCTGAGCTCAAGTATTGCCTTGGAACTTCTGGATCCCACTCCACCTTTTTATCAGGTCTTACTCGTACACCAGGTAAATCCCTAAAATTTCCTCCCTAATCAAACAAAAATTAGTCGTTAAATAGATGACATGATATAACAGTAATTTGATTCAAATTAAATGTTAAAGAATACCTTTTTCTTAGGGATTCGACAAACTCGCTGATAGTCATCTTCATTTAGTTCAAGAGGACGATGATCAAACAATAAATCATTTAATTCTAAACCTGCAAAAAAAATTAACAATGTCGCCAACATTACATTGATACATAGCTATCAGAACACAATCCTAACAAAATAACAACAAATCCACTCACCCATTTTCTTCAATCTAATCATTCGTTGAAATTCTGTTTTAGGAGATTCACCATATGGCATCTCATTACGCTTTTCATCGTTCGCAACCTGATTACATTATAATGAATCAAACAGGAAAATGTTTCAAGTTTACAAGATATTAAATTAAATGAAAGAGAAATATAACCAACCGCCGGCAGGTCAGATATTGCATCCTGTAAAAATAATTTCCTTTCTAATTCAGGTTTAACACCCTCCTCGTAAGCCACTGTATTACCCTACATATCGTGAGTAAAATTATTTTAATAAAGATAAAAAAATCAAAAACATAAATGGTATGGTAGTAGATTTTAACAAACTCTATTGTGATTAATATGAGAACTCGTACTTCAAACTCTAGAGGAACAACACCCCTAACAAGAACATCATGGGTGGGGAGAGGATACTGTGGCAACTTCTGCAAATCATAAAAGATTTGATAAGAAAAATCACAAATACTTTCGAAGTAGCATGTAAAAAATATTATATAGCATACCTCAGTAGCGCAAGCACCCCATAGAAAAACTCGCATTCGAAACTGTGGAAGACCATATGCCCCGGCAGCCAGCATACCCAACCGAGCTTGGTATTTCATACTTACAAGGCAGCCCATGGCATATCGTCCTAGAAATCCATCAGCAAACTTCAGAAGGTCAACCACATTCTCCATCAGCACAAACTTTGGCTTGAGAAAGTCTACTATATCCATAAAAACAACAAGCTGCTTGTTTTTTGGATCCTCCAAAGGATTTTTAACATTCCTAAAGCGGTTGAAGCCACTAATTCCTTGACATGGAGGTCCACCACAAATCACTTCAACATCTCCCTAAATGATATATTTAGAAAATGAATCAATCGGCAATGCATATAAAACAACTTAAAATGCGAGTTAAAGCTAAGTAAGCTTACTGGTAATGGCAGCATATTTGACTTGTAGCCATTCATGACAAACTTCTTTATAACTTCCCGACAATTGCTATTCAAAAACAATTGTTGTTAGACGTCGTTTAAAGAGAATAAAAATCAAAAAGCAACATGAAGATAGAATAAGCATAGTGAGTAGTCTGATTGCATACCTCATACCACTAATTGGTTCCCAGGTGTCATAATTAGGTCCATAATTTTTCCAACTAACCTACATTGGGAAAATTCAAAGGAAAGCAGGGAATAAGATTATAAGATAAAAGGGTCAAGGCAAAAGCAATTGGACTTCTAATATATGATAGCGCAAGGTAGATTGGTACTCCAACAATGTCAACACTAATGCCAAGAGGCTTGGAACTTCATGAATGACAAAGGCGAAATAAACACATGATTAAGCAATCATCATTATCTTCTTGGTCTACTCTTATTATAGATATCAGAAGATACCCTCTCACTCCAATATGCAAACCTTAGCCGGGTTTCTATTTATCTGTTAAGGATATGCCGGTACAGTAAAAGTTGACCTAGTGTCTGTTTATTTGTTGAAATTCCAAAACAGTAAGCATTCTTCACTTCAAGTTGACCGCGTAGAAGTTAAACGGTATAATTTTACCAAACCTTGAAGTAGAGGTCACGCTGGCCACCAATCTCCTTGGGATCTCCATAGCACACCTCAAGTATTTTCTCTACCTCGAACACTTCAGAATCATCCTCGTCACCACTATCATCATCACCACCATCCTCATCCTCATCATCCATATCAAAACAATATGGTTGTTGTTTTTCCGGGTCATCATTTTTCACAAGGGAAAACCTTATGCAGAGTTTTTCCCACTCTTTCAGTAACATTAAGAAGTCTTCAGCGGACTCATTTCTCACCTAATCCACAGTTTACCGAGTTAAAGTTCAACATCTTGAGTAGGGTGAAGCAACAATAGAAAGTCAAAATTCAATATAAAACGGACAACCTGTGTCTCCGAATGATTCAACCTCAAGCTTTCACATGCATGCTTATTCAAGTCAACAGCCCATTTCTGCAATTAGAAAACAAAATTTGAGGCGTGGATTCCAAGATAAGCTCAAGACAAGAAAATAAAAACTAAAATATAAGATTAAATATAAACATTGCCGATTGTGGCAATCAAATCACACGTGCATGAAAAGCAGATAGGAGAAACTTACCGTGACAAGATTTATACCAGACAAGTTAGCACCGAGACAAAGACCAGTAGACATTGCTCCACAACCAGAATACAAATCCAATAAAGCCACCTCTGATTTCCTACGGACACTGGTTTCAGAAACTTCATCACACTCGTACTTCATCCCGGCTGCATCAATATCACTGGATATTGTTGATGAACTCTCAGGTGCAGTTGTATTGTTTTCTACAAGTTAAAAATAAAAGCAACATAAGATAACAACATCCAGAAGACATGGATTTTAATTAGTTTAACAATGAAAAGGAAAAATCGTCACCTGATGGTAGCTTGACAAAGGTGGAGTATGGAAGCAAATAAAGCATGTCACAATAGAAGTCACAATTTAAGGTCTTTGCTCGTCTAGTCTCTGAATCCACCTGAAATGGCAACTCCAACATTACCAATTTGGTGACAGTAAAATCAAATGAAAGGAATAAAATATAGTTATCTTACACTGAGTGCTAATCTGACAATTTTCAGCTTCCGGGTAAGACACTCCAAGGGATTGTCATTTCGAATCTCAGAATAGAAAACACACTTCGGATCCGTAATGTACTTATCTTTAATAATCTGTTTGAAAACAATATAGTTTTAAAAAATTAGCGGCACATTGCACCAAAAATAATATATTATCAACCATCAAATATCCTTCATTTAACTTACCGTGTCAGTTGACCTATAGTACCATTGAGCAGTAAAATGTGGGGTCCTGTCTTCTGACTCGAACATCTCAATTATCCTACAGATATAGTCTGCTTCTCCATCAGAAGCCTAACAACCCAAAAGAAAATCGGTAAGATGAGCTTAAACCAACGAAGGACTCAAACAAACTCTGAACATATATCCAAAACTCAAAAAAAACAAGTGAATAGCAAATTCACCTGAACATGAGCATCGTCGTAGAGATTATAGATGATCCCATCAACCAATGCCCGCTTGTAATGACATCTAGCTTTTATTATCTCTTCAGAATCATCCAAGCTAAAAGAAATTGAATAAAATGAGATAATTTAAACTAAAACATATATCAATGCACTGAAGGAGGAGGGAAGTAAAGAGAATGGTTGAGCAGAACACTTAAGCACGGAAATTACCTGTTCGGAGATTTTGAAGTTGATGTTTTGTTATTTATCTGAAATAAAAAAAAGGGAAACGCAAAATCAAGGGTTAACTTAATTTCAACCACAACTTTTAATCAACTAAAGTGATGTTCCAAGCTCTCAACAAAAATAAAATAAAATAAATAGTTTAATTAACTTCATCACAGTTATTAAACATGACATGACCTGCCAATTGGACACAGAAAACCCAGAACCCAAAGTCTGGTTCGGACCATTCAATGTTAAAACCTAGTTGATTTCAGCAGGACTCGTTGGATATAATACGAACCCGGCTAGGTGAACCCTGAGATATAATTGATTTATGAGGGTAATAACTGGCCCGGTAACTTAAGACTCTTTTTCAAGTCATAGGAGATATAAACATGACAACTTCGAAATATTTAAACCGATCATCAACAAAAATACAATCAAACTGCAATCTTTATCCATGAAACATATTTACATATTTGCACCAAACACTGTTCCCGAACTAATTTTCTTTCGCATTTTTGCGCAAAATAAGTTTAAAAAAAAAAGACGATTAGAAAGAGAATGACCGGAACAAGCAGAAACCGTTACCTTATTAGCATATCGATGAGGCCAATTCTTTCTCGCTTCTGCATTAGGAATTTGATTTCCGACAAACCTCGCCGGCGTTTCATCCTCCTCCCTAGCCTTTTCAAGAGTCGATATCTTCTTTGTTTTACCAGATCCGCGCTTCTCCTTTCCTTTCCCCCTCGTATCAGATCTACAAACCCCGTTATCAGTCCCCATTTTAGCTCCTACTTCATCAACCGAGTTCGTATCATCCTCCTCTGCATCTAAGAACACCTCCACTGGCTCCTCCTTCTCCAGGTTCTTCTCCCTCAAACGACTCCGTTTCGGCGCTGTCGATTGCCCTTCTTCTGCTTTTTTCTCCTTCAAAGGACTCCGCGTGGTCCTTTTCGGCTGCTCTTCTTCTGTTTTTTTCACCTTCAAACGACTCTGCTTCGGTGTGGTCGCCAATGTCGCCTTCGGCATCATCTTTCTCGTTTTTGGAGGAGAAGACGACAACGTTTCTGGCTTTGAAGCTACGCTGCGCTGTCGTTTTCGCGGCATGGTGGAGGATGAGAAGGATAGGGATATGAAACGGCAGCGTTTAGAGAGAGAAGGGGTGTTTGCTGTGGTGAGGGAGAGAAGGAGAGGGAGAGAGGAGTGGGCGGGGTGAACTTTTTGAACACGAATTAAAAAGAAGGCAAATTAAAGCGAGAGCGGGAAGCGAAAAAATGGGAGGGATGCGATATCGTGGTTGTCTGGAATCACTAAAAAAAAGGAGTTTTTTTTTTAATTTAAATAAAATTTATTTTATTATTTTTTATATTATTTTGATACGATGATTTCAAAAATAATTTTAAATAAAAAAAATTATTTAAATATATTTCTAAACAAAAAATACTTTAAAAAATAATCATAATCATACTTTCAAACAATATTATTTTCTGATGCGGGGCCTGATTTGATTGCATGGATCGGCAGATATATTTTGGAGTGTTTGAAACTGCGTTTCAAAAATATTTTTGATAAAAAATGAATTTTATATTTTTAATTTTAAATTAAAAAATATATTTTATATCATTTTGATGTGCTTATTTTTTAAAAAATAAAAATATATTTTTGATGTATTTTAAATAGAAAACACTTTCAAAAGCAACTGCAATCACACCTTCAAACAAATACTTTTAAAACTTCAGCCAGAACTCAGGTTTGAGCTTGTCAAGGGAGATTTGATATTGCGTTTTAAAAATATTTTTGAGAAAAAACTGAAATTTTTTATTTTATTTTTTTCTTGAAATTAATTTTTTTAGTGCTTTTGAATTATTTTGATATGTTGATGTAAAAAATAATTTTTTGCTTTAAGCTCATTCAGTCTTCATCTAAAATCAATTTGTCAAGTTATATCTGATTTTATAACCAGGTTGCAAGTATTTTGGGTCCTTTTTTTTTTTAGAATGTGCATACTTATTTGTGAATAATACTTGCACCCCGATAACTAATTCTACATTTATATTTAAAACAAACAAATCAACTAATAAAATATTAAACACAACAAAAATTTTAAAGGAAAGAATAAGGATTGGGATATGGATGGAAGAGGCGGGTGGTGATTTTATATCAGAGGTAAGTTTTCCCTTTTATTAACGGAAAGGATGGAAAGGTCTAAAAAATGAACATTAAAGCATTGCTTTAATTAGAGTTATTTATTTATATATTTTAAATATATTTTTGGAAAAAAAAATATTTCTTTACTTTATTTTATCTTGTTTTAAATTATTTTTTGTGCTTTTATATTGGTCTGATGTGTCATATCAAGAATATTTTTTAAAGTAATATACAACATCGCAATCGGGAGACATTGTTTCTCTTTCCTTGTTTGAAACCACTTTATTTTATATATTTAAATAGTGTTTTAACTTTTAACTTGTAAATACATTAAAATAATTTATTTTTATTTTAAAAATTTTCAAAACAATAAGAAAACGCTAAAAATTAATTTGGAGGGGAGAAAAAAAATCTTTTTAAAACACAGAAATAAACAGATCACGTGTCTTCTTTTCGTTTGGTACTTGGTGGTTTTTCAGAGGAGGAGAATTTGCAGGTTATTTTTTTCAGTAGTCTTTTTTATTTTAATTGTGTTTTGAGAAAGGAAAAAAAAAAAAAAGGGGTCAACCCCTGATATTTAAGGAAGTCTATTCAATTTTTTAATTTTTTGAATTTAAGTTTTGGGACCATGTAAAAAATTATTGAATTTTTCTTGTTAGATTATACCAGTACAGGGATGCATTTTTTAAATTAATTATAAAATGGATTGGTGTTGATTGTCCAGGGATAACCGTGGTATTTAAAAAATAGAAATCCAAATTCTATATATTTATTAAATATCAAAATTCCAGGGATTTCCCATCTTCGTCGACCCTTGGGTTTTCACGAGCAAAACCGTATTTATTAAATATATATATTTTATTAATATGGATGTTTAAATCAGCTTGTGTATATATCGATTAATTTCACGAATCTAAAATTAGTAACTATATAAATTTTTAGTTTTTTTTATCATATTAGCAATTATGGACATTGATAATATTGATCAAAGAGGAACACATCCTCATGTGATACTTGTCGAGGAATGATATGGAATTATTCTTATAGATAAACCTATCATTTGTATATAGTAAATCATCAACTCACAATCCATTTAACACTATCTAACCATGAAGAGAGTATAACATCAAATCAATGAAATCAATCATGTTAAGTTTCTTAACCTCAATTCATGAAGAATAAAGGATCAAGCTCTTGTACGAGCACTCTTCTTTTCATCTTGCTCAACCCTAATTCTTTCCCTATCAAGCTTATTTTAAAAAAAGAAGAGAAAAAAAAAAACATCACTCAAATCTTTCTCTCCAATCACTTTTTATTTTTTTTAACCTCTTTATTTCATCACTGTTTTTGTATTAAATCAAAGAAGATGAATAGAGTAATTTAGGTCTAACGTTGGCAACATACCTAGTATGTATATATACATGTGTGTGCGCGCGCGTGCATGATCATGTTTTTCTCACAAAACTTTTCGTTTAATCTTTTATGCTACATGTAAAATCAATAGCATCCACTCTCCTCTGCAAATTATCTAGATATCTCATACAATAATTATTATAATTGTCTAGAAAATAGAAACACATAAACATTTGTTTTAGCATTCCAGTCACAGCATCATAATTTTACTTGTAGAAAAAAAAAGAAACAAATTTATTCTATGCTAGACAAGTTGTGCACGCACGCACACGTATATTTTTAATTGTAATGCCAAACAGGTACCAATCAAAACTACGTGAAAGAGTTAAGAGGAATATATTGACCTCGTAATTATTTTATCTTAAAAATAAAGAATAGACGACGACGTTTATCCAAGAAGCACCGAGAGGAAAAGGCTTGCTTTCTACATACCTGGGGATCATGGATCGTGGACTTGGACCACTCCTCACGCGTGGACGGACCATCTCAAAAACGACTCTTCAACGTGTCAATCCTCAACCTCTTGCAACTGGTCTCGGTGCCTACTGTGAGCCGGGTTCTTTCATCGCCATCACACGTTTGTCAAACTTTTCGATTTGTATAAAAAAAATAATATTTTTTTAAATAGCTGTGATATTAACATGTAGAATTTATTAAAAAATAACTTGAAACAAAAAAAAATAAAATTTCATAAAAAATAAGTTAAACGACAACCCCAAAAAGACATCAAAATTCAAAAGACCCGAACCTTGATCCAGATTATGTTTTCAGTTAAATTAAATAATATATTTATCATATAAAATCACTTTAATACAGCCTGATATCGAATACATACATATAACACCAGAAGACAGCAGAGTACTGGCCTGTTACCGGAAGGGATAATCCTTCCTCCAGGAGGGCTGACGTGGATTGAAGTTTGATTGGTATTTGGCAGACGACAAATGTCATGTCCTCCTCTGCGTGATGGATTGGTATTTGATTTATTTATTATTGTTTGGACCATGTTTTTTTTTCTAAGAAAAAACGTGATCCTTCCTTTCAATTTTCTATTTAATTTCTGACACCGCCTTGAAAACAAAACCATGTGTTTATCACGTGTCGATAATAATTAAGAATGGATTTAATAGAAATTAGATGGAGACACCAAATTAAGAACGCATCAACCAGATATTTCTTTCAAATATTTTTTATTGCTGGAAATACGAAAGAGGACAAAGCAGGTGGAAATCAAATGTGGAAACCATTAAAAATGATCATCCCTATGAAAATACATCCACGTGTATATATATATATTTTAAAATTAATTTGATCTCAAGAGTATTTCACTACCAAGATCTATAATTGCCTGCATTGTTATTTATAATTATCAATGTAAATAGCATCATTTGTTAACGTTACTCTTGTCAACTGCCGGACCTTTTTTTTTTTTTAAAAAATAATCGAATAGATAATAATTAAGAGCTCATTGATTGATGGAAATAGGGAAGGGCAAAATTCATCTCTATCTATATAGCCGGCCCCTTGGTTGACTATCCACAGGAGAAAGGTCTGCGACTTTTTACAGAAAAAAAAATTACAAGCGCAGTGGAAGGCATCCTTTAATCGTGCAAACACACGTGTGTTTCAAAGTATTACAAAAAAATTATTTTGCTTTTTACTTAAAAACAGGCTGTAAAGCACAGAATCTCCTTCGTAACATCTGCATTTATACTGCGTGGTTGAATTAACGCGGACATCTTTTTTCCGGAAAGGTTGGTTAGCCTACGGTCCATGTTCCGTATTTTTTTATTTATTATTAAAACTAATATTTTTTATTTTTTAAATTAAATTATTCTCTTAGTGTTTTTAATTCATTTTTATTTTTTATATTCAGATCTCAAAAATATATTTTTAAGAATAATTTTTAATATCAGCACATATAAAATAATCTAAAGAAACTAAAAGTATTTAATTTAAAATAAAATAAAATATATATATATTTTTAAAAAAATCAGTTTTAAAACGCAATTCAAAACAGGCAGTAATAGGAAGCGTTTTTGCCACCGAACTTACCTTCATCCCACAACACAACCAAACCAAGCGAGCAAACCACTACGACCGTTTCCCCCTCTTTCTGGTCCCACCATAACCCAAAACTCCATTCCCCCTTTGCTAACACCATTCCCCTTCCTCATATTTTTGTCTCTTTCTCCGCCCCTCTCCCAATCAAACCCTAACCCTAGAAAGATCCCCAATTTCTACAACCTTTATTTCTCTATTTTTCTCTCAGATTGATCTTCGATTTTATGATCGAGACCAAAAAAACCCTATTTAATCCGATTTTTTCCCCTAAGGAAGCCATGGATTATAGTTCGAGTTCACTATAATGATAATCAGAGTAAAAGTGCCAGGGTTTTTAAGGGACGGATTGCATGGGCTTGATCAGCTATTATGCCTGAGCTTAGAAGGAATCGCGCAAGGTTAGCGCGAAATCAACAGCAAGAGAAGCAAACAGACACACCTGTTGCTGGAAATCACGCAAAGACTCGTGCTGCTGTAGCTAGAGAAGCGAAGAAGAGGCCGAGGACAAGATTGGAGGCGAAAAGGTTGAAAGAGAAGGAAGAAGAAGGTGATCAGCGTAACAGTAATAAAAGTAAACGAGTCAAGGAGGAAGAGGAGGAGGAGGAGGGTAAAAAGGTAATTTTGATATCAGAGAGTGATAAGAAAGGGAAGAATTTGGCAGTTGATATCGAAGAAGAAGAGAAGGTTGACAGAGTGAAGGGTGTAATGGCCGATGACAGTGGAGGTTTAAGTGCTAACAAAGCTGGTGCCCAAGAAGAGGAGGGGAGCACTGCTCCTTTTCCTGAAAAGGTATGCTTGTTCTTTTTTTTAATTTTTTTGTGGCTGATCTGATGTTTTGTTATCTGGTTTTACTTTGATTTGCTGTGATTTTGCTAGTATATAGAGTATGATTGAAATCATGTTCATTTCGATTTTAAATGCCAAGTTTTTGTGTGTGAAAAGTGATTTTTAGGTAGGGTTCTGGTTGTTGGTGCTGTAAGTTGTTGAAGTAATGGTCATGTGGTGGTTTTTTAGCTGAATGAGTGGTTTGTATTTTGTAGGGATTTTGATTTTGTGCTAGTTTTTGCTGGCTAGGTTTGGCTGATGTTTTTCACCAGAAGTTTGGCATTAAATGCTGGTTTTGTTTAGTTGCTGCTGCTCATTTATATTGTTGGGGGTTTAATATGCAATCTCATTAGCGTTTCTGATACTCAATGAAATATAATTTTCATTTTTTTTTGGAGTGTTTTACTTTTTCTGAAATGTTTAACGTTTTTTTTCTGCTAGTTCTGTACATGCATTTATTTGTTCATGATTTAAGTATAAAAGCCCCCGCTGGATTTTTTGTTAGCTTCCGTTGCTCTGTTTTGTTGTTGCATGGATGACTTTATAAATGATGACATGTTCAGCCTTCTATTGCCTTTTATTTTTTATGGTAATTAGAGTTTTTTTTTTCTTATCCAAGGTTCAAGTGGGAGGGTCGCCTATATATAAGATAGAAAGGAAGTTGGGGAAAGGTGGTTTTGGTCAGGTGTTTGTTGGTCGCCGTGCTAATGGCGGAAATGAACGTGCGACGGGCTCAGGGGCCATGGAGGTAAAATTAATGTAGCTTCTGCATTTATCTTTTTGGATACACAAACTTAATCTTGCTGCAATTTTATTTTTCTGCTCATTTTTCCTTTAGGTGGCTCTGAAATTTGAGCACAGAAACAGCAAAGGCTGTAACTATGGCCCCCCATATGAGTGGCAAGTTTACAAGTATGTACATACTACCTCTAGATTAGGCTGTTCTGGTGGTTTTCAGATCTATCATAAATATTTTAGTGACTGCAATTTTTTTTTTGTTTGACAGCACGCTTGGTGGCAGTCATGGTGTGCCAAGAGTACACTATAAAGGAAGGCAAGGGGATTATTATATAATGGTATGATCTGCAAGCTCACCCTTTCTCACCTGTTCATCATGTTTGTCGTTTAACTTCAGCTCATATATTTTTCAGGTTATGGACATGCTTGGCCCTAGCCTTTGGGATGTATGGAATTCTTCTGGGCAAGCGTGAGTATACATGCGTTTTTTTCTTAACAATATTGATATTTTTGGGCAGGGTTGAGTTATATGCTTTTTTTCCTTGGAATTCGTTTTGGTGAAATTTTGTGATGAAGTTTTTATACTCAACATACAACATTTTATGCTTAATCTCTCGTCTGCATTGCTGCATCCAATTTGTCAATTCCCTATACTTTTCTATCCTTGCCAAAAAATGGAGGAAGAACAGGGCATTTCTTTTATTTCCAGGCTGGATTTTTTTTTTGTGTGAGACATATTTGCCCTCTTTGTTCTACACATTGATTGGTTTGCCATTCTTTTTTAATGCAGGATGTCCTCGGAAATGGTAGCTTGTATTGCAGCAGAGTCTCTTTCAATTTTAGAGAAGATGCACTCAAGAGGGTATGCTATTTACCTGTGTATGAAATTGTTTTCTTGGTTATGCTGTCATAAGGATATTCAGTAGGTACCTCTATCAATTCTTCATTCCACATTTCTGTGAAAAACTTATGGATTATACAACCTTGTTTGATTTTAGCTATGTGCATGGAGATGTAAAGCCTGAGAACTTTTTACTTGGGCAGCCATCAACACCTCAAGAGAAGAAGTTATTTCTTGTGGACCTTGGATTAGGTGCGGTCAAAGTCATTTATCGTTGAAGTACTTTTATTGCTATTTTTTGAAATTCCTCATGTGTTATTGGTACCCAAAACTGCAGCAACAAAGTGGAAAGACAGTGGTACAGGACAGCATGTTGAATACGATCAGCGCCCTGATATGTTTAGGTGAGACTTAATGATTTTTCTTCTATGGTCTTGTGGACAACATGTGAACCTGACCCATTATTCATGATTCTACTCTGTTTAATTCCCCAGGGGTACTGTTCGATATGCAAGTGTTCATGCTCATTTGGGAAGAACTGCTAGTAGGAGAGATGATCTTGAATCTCTTGCTTATACACTCATCTTCCTGCACAAAGGCAGATTGCCATGGCAAGGCTATCAGGTACTACAAGGACATACAATGACACAAGCCATGCACATGCTTGTATTAAAAAATGCAAAACACACATGCATGCAAAGGGAAGTTTGCCATCCTCATCCATTTATTTTATAAAATGATATGTTGACTCTGTTGTCTTTTCTTATCAAATTAATCTTAGGGTGACAACAAGTCCTTCTTGGTTTGCAAAAAGAAGATGGCAACATCTCCAGAGATGCTGTGCTGCTTCTGTCCTCCTCCTCTTAAACAGTTTCTTGAAATTGTTGTGAATATGAAATTTGACGAGGAGCCCAACTATTCCAAATTAATATCGTTGTTTGAGAGCTTGATAGGACCAAATCCAGCTATAAGGCCAATAAACACTGATGGTGCTCAAAAGGTAGGGGTAGTGCTTGAATCCCAAAACAAGTATTACTTTTATACTTGCCCTTCCCAGGTCAATAATATTGTATCCTTTGGCAGTTCATTTGTCAAGTTGGTCAAAAGCGTGGTAGGTTGAATATCGAGGAAGACGATGATGGGCAACCTAAGAAAAAAGTTCGTCTTGGAGTTCCTGCTACGCAATGGATTTCTGTTTATAATGCTAAGCCACCAATGAAACAGAGGTACAATGTTTTGATTCATGATTTGGTCTTTGCTCTACAAATTTCCTTTGTTCTTTTGGATTGTAGTTTACCTTTATTAAGTGGAGGAAACAAGAAATCATATAACACTGGGTATGCAAGTAAAGAGAATTGTTTTGTAACAGTGAAGTGGCTGTCCTAAAAGGAATGCTACATGCCCCAACTAAGCAAAGCTTCAAAAATGACCATCATTGCATCTATCTGTTTGAAAAATCCTTTCACAATTCCATTGAGGTGCATGGTTTTTTTGGTTCCCTATACAACCACCTTGTCTATCAGGGTTGGTGTGAAGCACTCCTGGACATGCCTCCTCAACTCCCCTCCTCCCTCTCCCCTGCTTTCTTAAAATTTTTACACTGAGGATGCTGGGCATACCCTTCTTTGCTTCACTGCACGGATCATGGAGGGGATATATTTGTCTTTTGAATGTGGTTTCCTGAATTCAATGAAGCCTGATGACATCTGTCTGCTCTTTATATAGGTACCATTATAATGTCGCTGATGGAAGGTTGGGTCAACATGTGGAGAGAGGAATTGCTGATGGTCTGCTTATAAGTTGTGTGGCATCTTCTTCCAATCTTTGGGCATTAATCATGGATGCTGGAACTAATTTTACAAGCCAAGTTTATGAACTGTCACCTTTTTTCTTACACAAGGTGAATCTCCGCTGCGCATGTGTAAATGCATAAATATAAACACAAGTTCATTCATGCATCAATACAAGTATAAATATGTTACATATGCATGTGTAAGTATGCTCAGGTTTCCTTTTCCTAATCATGTTAGTAATTGAATATGGAAACAATAATTGAAATTGTTACTTCGCAATTAACAGGAATGGATAATGGAACAATGGGAGAAGAACTATTACATCAGCTCTATTGCTGGTTCAAACAATGGAAGCTCCCTCGTGGTCATGTCCAAAGGTTAGTTCACCTTATATCTTAAAGTTATTTGTATTAACGCCCAGCTATTGTTAGTCTGGTCCCCAATTTGATGGTTTATTATGACTTTGATGTGGCTGTTGCATTTCAACACGAGGCTTGCTACAACTTCCCTCTTTTGCTTTAGGCATGGGGGACCAAGGTGTTGCTGTGCTGCAAATTTTAGCAAAATTTTCCTTTTGGCAACTAAAACAAATTTTCAATTATGCAGGCACCCAATACACTCAACAGTCTTACAAAGTAAGTGATTCTTTCCCCTTCAAGTGGATAAACAAGAAGTGGAGAGAAGGATTTTATGTGACATCAATGGCGACTGCTGGAACCCGCTGGGGTGTTGTCATGTCACGCAATGCAGGCTTCAGTGATCAGGTCAAATTTCTTGTCATGTGACAATTAGACAATTGAATTCATTCCTAAGCTATGCCCATTTCAGTGGCTGCTGCTCTTCTCACTAATTTGCATGAGCTGCGTGCCCATGAATTTATGCAGTTCATAAGTCTGACCAAACTTTCCATGGTTTGAATGTTTACTTCAATTCACCCTGGACTTATTAGGTTTTGGTTTTTCTTTTTCAAAACTGTGCCATTCAAATGAAAGCTTGATTGAAAATAAATAAACAATTTGTTAGAACTTTAACAGTTGATTCCCAGTTAAATACCTAGTTTGAAGCCCTTTTTGCCTAGCCCTCAAGGTTTCATTTTTATTTGTGATCTCATAGGCGCAAATTGCAGATTAAGTTAGACAGTAACATTGATTAAGAAGTTTTGTTGCTTCGCTAAATTTAGATAGTTATGGATAGCAATAGACACATTGATTTAGAAATATAGAATAGAGTGACCTTGGTTGCTTGTCAACCATATTTTTAAACGAAGTAATTTGAAAGACTTTTGTTGTGGTATGCGCTCTAGTTTAAACCATGTGAAGTTTATATGTTTTCTTGCAAGTAACTCACTCGTGAGCGGGTTCTGTGTCACTTGCCACTGGCTTCAACAGGTTGTGGAGCTTGATTTTCTCTATCCAAGTGAGGGCATTCACAGAAGGTGGGACACTGGTTTTAGAATTACATCAACTGCTGCAACTTTTGATCAAGCTGCTCTAATCTTGAGTGTCCCAAAGCGCAAACCTGGAGATGAAACCCAGGAAACCTTACGCACATCTCAATTTCCAAGCACTCATGTTAAGGTAATACATTCTGTTTGATCATGGAGCTGTTGACTCTGTTCTTCAATTATCTGAATGCTTTGTGTACTTGAATCCACCTCTATCTAAGAAACAGACTGCAACTTTCTTTTTTATTGTTAGAATCATCATGCAGCAAACCAACAGGCCTAAACTGTTTTCTTCAACTCTTCTTAACTTATAAACTGTTGTAGCATTTCCATATTTCACCACTACATAACCAGTGCCTTAGGTAATATACAAAAGTTGGAACCATGATTATTCCTTTTTCATGGCATGCTAACCATGAGTTGTGACAAATTATAGAAATTGAAGAAGTTTGCACAACAATTTCTTGCTTGTATGTGGCGTCTCCTGTTTCGGTATCTTACTAGTGTTAATAGCAGTTATCTTTACGCCCCGCTGCTGTGAGCGCTATGAAATTTATATACACTGTTCATTCTCATTAATATTTGGCAGTGAATTATGAGACAATATCTCACCCGGGTTTTTCTTTCAATGCACAGGAAAAGTGGGCGAAGAACCTCTATCTTGCATGTTTGTGCTATGGGAGGACTGTTTCTTGAAATGACAAATTGAAGGGAGCAAGCAAACAAACAAAAAGGGATTTTGATGATTCTTGCCCTCCCCACCTCGCATATTTTGTTTCTCATGTTAATTATACAAATTGGAGTAGAGAGCTTTAGCTGCAGCAACTGAGAATTGTAGTTTTGTGTATGGTTGATATGGAAGCTGTAATTTTAGCTCTTAATACAGAAGGGTTTAGTTTTGCACTTCTTCGGTGCCTTTGATTTTATTACCCAAGTGTTCCAAAAGATTTGTGTAAATGATCTGCAAGCCAGAGCCTTATTGTTTCTTTTCTGCATCACCATTTCTTTATGCGGCCGCCACACCAGCACCATGGATCGCCTATCCCATTGGTCAACCATTTCCCATTGGTCAACCATAAACACGGACTAATAATTTTTATTTTTAAATCCAGGTCTCTCATCCATCCTTGCAAGGTCTGGTGAAAGATTCGGGATCTGGAGCTTATTCTGGATTGAATTAAGGCTTATTCACATGATCAAACTCAGTTGCTTCAATTAGGTCAATTGGGCTTTTTAGTGTCATGTCTGATTGATCACCACAAAGTTTTTTTTTTGTTGTTGATCCTGGCGGGTGAGTTATTCAATAATCTAGATTGTTTTTTGAATCAGGAGTTTTTGGTGTATCTTTTGGCGTCAAAATCGATAATGATAAGAGAAAAATCGCTTCTAGCTTGGTGGATTGTTGACCTGGATGAGAACTATTTATTTTTATAAATAATTTCTAAAAATTATATTTGAAATTTTAATATAGATTTTTTTTGAAATGATGTTGGTGTAGCATAACTATTTTCATATTTTTCTTTGAAAAGTTAAGAAACAATGGAGGTTACACTTTATACCTTATATTATTTATAATATATATTTATATGAATTGTTTCTAAATTTTTTAATGTGCTAGCTATACTTAATACTTTATATTTAATTTTTTATAGTCTGCTTACACGTGTCATTTCAGAACTTTACATGTAAAATATTAAAATCTAAAATATAATCCATGAAACCTGAAACTCAATTACTCGGCTGAAACTCGAGCTGATTTAGATTTTACTAACTGTGCTCTAGTTGTTCCCTAAAAGTTTATCATGAAAATTAATTTTAATTTGATTTTCATAATCAATACATTAATGGACCGAGTTACTGTATAATTTTAATTTTACAAATTAATCACCATTTCTATCTATATTTTACTGGCAGGCAAAATATCAGCCATCCAAATATCTAATCCAATGGCTGATACACGATTCACGTCACCATTTTCTAATTATCTGAACAGCCATCTCCCTCCACAAGTTCTCGTCTTCCATGCCTTCTGTAGATTACATTTATGCATCCCTTATAAAAACAGAAACTGATTTTGTCACAGAGAGACAGAGATGGAGAGAATGACATCGTCATTATCATCTACTTCTCATCTCTCTGTTATCCCACAACGACTGTCTTTGTCCTCTAAAACGTCCCAACACCACTGTAAGACTAAGTCCTCGATCTCTCTCTTTCTGCCTTTTTTTTGAAGTACCCAATCAGTGAATTTCAGCTTCTTGAAAACTGTCTCTTGCTTTCTCTTATATGTTGCTGAATTTTCATGGCTTGTAAACTTTGTTATTATTGCCTGGTTTGCTTTCCTAGTTTAGTTCTTGTTTTCCAGTCGTCTACAGTTCATTTTTTGTCAGCATGTATGAGAATTTGTCACATAGCAACTATAGCTATGTGAGAGCTTAAAGCATGTTTGAACTAGCTTGCAGTTGTTTCATCATGGTGTTTTTCCTCGTTCAATTGATGGATAACAGTGGTTGAGCTCATGTATGGTTTGTTGGTAGACAAGACAGTGGTGTGCTAACCAAGATAACATGTTTGTTTTTAACATGTATACATAGCACTTAATGTGAAACCAGTTGGGATTCGTGTGAAATCAAGCTTGGAAGATGAAAGCTCCTCCTCCTCTGGAGGTTTCGATGACCCATCACAGTCAATCAAGAAGGTTTGTGTTTTCTCTATGTCGAATTTGTCTTTCTTTGTAATCAAAATTCTTATTTTCTCACTTATAGTTGTGCTTGTAGGTTCTTCTCATTCTTAAGTAATGATTTTAGGGAGAAAACCGCACTTTTCAATTTTAGGGGGCATCTAAACTGGCCCTCGATGAAATGGGATAATAGAGGAATCACCGTTTTAATCTCAAGAGATTAGCTATTGGATTGTAAAAGAATAGAATACTTGTAATGATTTTGTAGTGGAGAGTCTGTCTTCGTCGAGCAGAAAACATAGAATGCTTATGTTTATAGTTCTTACTGATGTACAAGGTCTACCATGAGTCTATGATGGAATGTGAGATGTTGATCTTATCCCATTTCTTTCAACAGGAATCTCAATTGTCAACATCAAGGCGTCAGTGTCTTTCTTGCTTGTGTTCAACCTTAGTTTTAATCGGTACTTCTGCAACTTCCATTTCGATCCCAAAAGCAATTGCTATGGAAGGAAAAGAAAGACCCGTATGCCGGAATTGTTTGGGCAGTGGTGCTGTACTTTGTAAGTATTCTCTTGCTTTTATCTCGTGTTCTCAGCATTTTTTGTTTTGTGATACTAGTTTTGTCAAGTTTGCCTTATTTTAGCATACTACGGATCTTTAAGGTTTTAATTCAAAATTCATCTCTCCTTTTAAACTGGACTGCAAGGTGTTTATTTACTTTTATATAGGTGATATGTGCGGTGGTACTGGAAAATGGAAAGCCCTCAACAGAAAACGAGCTAAGGATGTTTATGAGTTTACAGAATGTCCAAATTGTTATGGTACATATTCTCTGTCTGATGCTCCATCTTTATATTAGCATCTGAGATTAGATATATTCTGGTACTTGTTCTTACACTTTCTCCTCTGTTTTCATTTTTCATTACTTTGAGATGAGAAATATTCCATTTTTTTACCAGCATTTCAATGCGGGAATGATAAACTGGATACAAGTTCAGCATATCTCGGCATGTAATTAACAATTCTATGTGCCATTCTGAATATCCCTGCATTAGAAAATCCAGATACCCCCATTTCGGCAAGCTTCTTTATATCGCGGCTCTATAGAAACATGTTCATAGTGGTTCTTCGAGCATCTGATTTCTGATGATGAATCAACCAGAGATTAAAGCCCTTTGGACTCGAAAAATATTCTGAAGATATAAGAATCAAGGAAACATTCGGAAAGTTTGGAATTCCCCTTGCCAGAAATTCTGTGATAGAGGTATCGGCCAGCTGTTGATGGAAGTAACCATTATGCGTTAAGGAGGCCAGCTTTATAGTTTATTGAAAATAAGATTGCTGGATAAACTGGGACTCAAACTAAAGAAGTTCTTGCAAAACTTCCAAACATTGTCGTCGTCTTGACAGGTTGTTGTTTTCAAGTTTAGAGTAAAATATGTTGGAAACATTGCTGCGTATTGGTGTACAAGATCTACACCCTCCAATCTCTATCATGAGTCGCAGACAAGTCCCATGTATGAGTTGAGGTTTCCTGTAGTTTACTGCTCTCTTTAGTTCAAAGTCAGTAGATAGCACACCCTCTTATTCATTATTGGAACATCACAAGAAGCTGAATCGATCCCTAGAAATTACACAAACAATACTTGAGAACCTATTATTTCTGCTCAGCATGTTGAACGTGAAAAAGATTTAGCAGTCAAGTCTAGAACTTTAGCTGGTACCTGTAACTTATGCTGCTATTAGCTTCAAAAATGTTTGTTTTGGCAGTAAATATCATCGCATGGTAAGAGTTTCTTGTTCTCCCATTCCAACACCAAATATGTAACCGCTATTGTTACAGCTTTTAGCCATCTCACTTCTCTCTTTTTGCCTGCAATATTGTTGATACTTTATTTTTCTCTGAGAAATGACTACCAGTGCTTGGCGTGTGCAGGTCGAGGGAAACTCGTTTGTCCTGTTTGTTTAGGTACTGGTTTACCAAACAACAAAGGTCTTCTAAGGAGGCCTGATGCACGGCAATTACTTGATAAGATGTACAATGGTCGGATACTACCTGGTTCTTAAGTAAGCATCATTCTGTACTTCTCTGCAACTCCCTTGGTAAAATTTTGTTTTTTGTATTCTAGGAACAACCGATACTTTATAGCATTCTTCTTTTCATAGAGGGGGTAAAGAATAGATTCTGACCAGAAAAATATAATTATGTGGCAGTTTTCATGAGTATGTAAAGCCATAATAGTTGATCAGCTTCATGGGCTTCACTCTTAATTAGTCCTCTGATCAACAGAAAATCCAAAGGATATGTTAGATTGCAGCTTGACCATTAAAAAAAGAGATGGGAGGTCCAAGGCAGAAAATCAAATTCATGTCCAGACAAAATTCTTAAAAGGATTTTTGAACAGTCCTGTTATAGATAATAGTTTCGAGAGCTGTTTCAATTTGACACCATTGATTGAGAACTTCAAATTTCTAAACATGTAATAGGTTTGGTAACACCATTGCATTTAATACACAGGAAGAATCAATGGGCCAAAAAAAAAGTTACAAGGCAAAACAAAACTACCAAGTGTAGCCATGGTAGCAGCAAAGATGATCATCCCCACTGGCTGCGTCCTTAATTTTCCAATAGGATATTCATAATTATTTACATTTCTCATCGATATGTGAGTGAGATCAAGTAAAGAATCTAATGTCGAGGCAGCGATGGCTATCGATCCAGTCTTTGCTGTAGCGTAAATCTGCACAGTACCCAAAATTATAAATCTTTAACAGCTTGAAAACCAAAATTTTGAATAAAACTAACATTAAAACATGCAATTAACAAGACAACACTTCTTTCAAGTTCAAGTATCTCCAAAACAAGAACTGGTCAGTTCACCTTAAACACGAGAAGCAAAACGTTGGCATTGTTGGAGATCTTCACAGCCTTTTCAGCTTCCACTTGTTTTTCATCATCTTCTTCGCAAATTCTATCAGTTTCCATCGATGTATCAGCTTCCTCAAATGAATTTTAAGGTAGCGAATTGTCTTTAATAGTACTCCTTTTCCTCTATGAATTCCATGACAGCAGACAAGAACTCAATCACTGTAAAACAGAAACTAATCTCTATTTGGTTTCCATGAGATTAAACACAATTCTAAGAGAAGAAATCAAAACCTCTGAAAAACAATTAACAGCTAGACTTGATCAAATTACTCTTTTCGCTTTCATTTTCTCTTTATTTTCCAAGCAACGAATAAAGTCATCAGCTTTTTAACCCATTTTATGCATTAAAAAACACACTAACCCTCATACCTTTTCAGCTATCTTTGCTCTCAAAAGCACCCCCCCCCATGATTTTGGAAAAAAAGCATAATTGTTAGATTTTCAATTAATAGTGTCATGATTATTGATTTTGAATTTAATAATTTAAATCAAGATATAGAAATAATTAAATTGTTATTTTTTTTATCATAAATTAAATCATATCTTTGTAAAAAGTATGAAATCTACAATATGAATCTATTTTCAATGGACAATATCTTTAAACAAATCAATTGATTATATTTTTTTCAATCAGTTATGACTAAAAGGGCTTTAGAAACCAATTTTCTCATATGAATTCCCCTTGCCAGAAATTCTGTGATAGAGGTATCGGCCAGCTGTTGATGGAAGTAACCATTATGCGTTAAGGAGGCCAGCTTTATAGTTTATTGAAAATAAGATTGCTGGATAAACTGGGACTCAAACTAAAGAAGTTCTTGCAAAACTTCCAAACATTGTCGTCGTCTTGACAGGTTGTTGTTTTCAAGTTTAGAGTAAAATATGTTGGAAACATTGCTGCGTATTGGTGTACAAGATCTACACCCTCCAATCTCTATCATGAGTCGCAGACAAGTCCCATGTATGAGTTGAGGTTTCCTGTAGTTTACTGCTCTCTTTAGTTCAAAGTCAGTAGATAGCACACCCTCTTATTCATTATTGGAACATCACAAGAAGCTGAATCGATCCCTAGAAATTACACAAACAATACTTGAGAACCTATTATTTCTGCTCAGCATGTTGAACGTGAAAAAGATTTAGCAGTCAAGTCTAGAACTTTAGCTGGTACCTGTAACTTATGCTGCTATTAGCTTCAAAAATGTTTGTTTTGGCAGTAAATATCATCGCATGGTAAGAGTTTCTTGTTCTCCCATTCCAACACCAAATATGTAACCGCTATTGTTACAGCTTTTAGCCATCTCACTTCTCTCTTTTTGCCTGCAATATTGTTGATACTTTATTTTTCTCTGAGAAATGACTACCAGTGCTTGGCGTGTGCAGGTCGAGGGAAACTCGTTTGTCCTGTTTGTTTAGGTACTGGTTTACCAAACAACAAAGGTCTTCTAAGGAGGCCTGATGCACGGCAATTACTTGATAAGATGTACAATGGTCGGATACTACCTGGTTCTTAAGTAAGCATCATTCTGTACTTCTCTGCAACTCCCTTGGTAAAATTTTGTTTTTTGTATTCTAGGAACAACCGATACTTTATAGCATTCTTCTTTTCATAGAGGGGGTAAAGAATAGATTCTGACCAGAAAAATATAATTATGTGGCAGTTTTCATGAGTATGTAAAGCCATAATAGTTGATCAGCTTCATGGGCTTCACTCTTAATTAGTCCTCTGATCAACAGAAAATCCAAAGGATATGTTAGATTGCAGCTTGACCATTAAAAAAAGAGATGGGAGGTCCAAGGCAGAAAATCAAATTCATGTCCAGACAAAATTCTTAAAAGGATTTTTGAACAGTCCTGTTATAGATAATAGTTTCGAGAGCTGTTTCAATTTGACACCATTGATTGAGAACTTCAAATTTCTAAACATGTAATAGGTTTGGTAACACCATTGCATTTAATACACAGGAAGAATCAATGGGCCAAAAAAAAAGTTACAAGGCAAAACAAAACTACCAAGTGTAGCCATGGTAGCAGCAAAGATGATCATCCCCACTGGCTGCGTCCTTAATTTTCCAATAGGATATTCATAATTATTTACATTTCTCATCGATATGTGAGTGAGATCAAGTAAAGAATCTAATGTCGAGGCAGCGATGGCTATCGATCCAGTCTTTGCTGTAGCGTAAATCTGCACAGTACCCAAAATTATAAATCTTTAACAGCTTGAAAACCAAAATTTTGAATAAAACTAACATTAAAACATGCAATTAACAAGACAACACTTCTTTCAAGTTCAAGTATCTCCAAAACAAGAACTGGTCAGTTCACCTTAAACACGAGAAGCAAAACGTTGGCATTGTTGGAGATCTTCACAGCCTTTTCAGCTTCCACTTGTTTTTCATCATCTTCTTCGCAAATTCTATCAGTTTCCATCGATGTATCAGCTTCCTCAAATGAATTTTAAGGTAGCGAATTGTCTTTAATAGTACTCCTTTTCCTCTATGAATTCCATGACAGCAGACAAGAACTCAATCACTGTAAAACAGAAACTAATCTCTATTTGGTTTCCATGAGATTAAACACAATTCTAAGAGAAGAAATCAAAACCTCTGAAAAACAATTAACAGCTAGACTTGATCAAATTACTCTTTTCGCTTTCATTTTCTCTTTATTTTCCAAGCAACGAATAAAGTCATCAGCTTTTTAACCCATTTTATGCATTAAAAAACACACTAACCCTCATACCTTTTCAGCTATCTTTGCTCTCAAAAGCACCCCCCCCCATGATTTTGGAAAAAAAGCATAATTGTTAGATTTTCAATTAATAGTGTCATGATTATTGATTTTGAATTTAATAATTTAAATCAAGATATAGAAATAATTAAATTGTTATTTTTTTTATCATAAATTAAATCATATCTTTGTAAAAAGTATGAAATCTACAATATGAATCTATTTTCAATGGACAATATCTTTAAACAAATCAATTGATTATATTTTTTTCAATCAGTTATGACTAAAAGGGCTTTAGAAACCAATTTTCTCATACCTCAAAAGCTTTGCTTTGTGCTTGCTGTTCTGATACTACTTTGCCCTTGTAGGTGCACTCTCATGCTTATAAAGAGTATTAATACACATTACTTATTCCGACTCCAAAAGCTGAAAAAATTAAAAAAAAAAACCCACTAAACTTTATTGATTTTACAAGCATAGGTAAATTACAACCATCCAGCCACATAAGTTAATAACACTAATGTTTATAGTTTTAAACCTGACCTTCAAGACTTGAACGTCAAAAAGTGAACTCTCTGAATTCTTTTTTGTAAAAAAAACCAAAATGATATTGTTTTCCCGTTTTTCTATCCTTTTCAACTAGAACCGGTCCAAGCCTTGAGTCAACCAGGTCAGGTTTTAAAACAGTGCCCCCAATGAAAGTAACATTACTTTGCAAGATAGATGACTACAGAAACAGGCAAGAAAAGAGTAAGTGCCAGGATGCATCGGAGGAGCTCCAGAAGTCAAGGATCATTGCCAGGCAGCTTGCTTAGAACAGTATGTTCTGGTTTATGGCCACATTCGAAATCAAGATGAACAAATGCTCTCTCAACCTCAGTCAATTTCTCAATCTTATTCTGCAAAGTCTCACCAATAACATGTGCTTCCTTTAGTGGCAGTTCTTGTGGGAGTTCAATATCTACCTGTTGCATGGTAGTACAGACTGTTTCATGCTCTGAGAAAAGGATACGCTAAGACTTGTAACGATTCAATGCTAATGAGAATCCCATATAGCATAACTAACCTCTACAAAATAAAGAGCACCAAAGGTGTAGGATCGGATAGTCTCAATGCGCTGGACTTGAGGATGCCTGATAACTAGATATGTCAACTTCTGCAGGAATTCAGGAGGTGCAGAACGCCCAACAAGTGAAACTGCATAAAGAGGTGCATGCATGGTTAGAAAACTTGGTGTATTCAAGGAAGACTATATTGGTGAAGGAAGGTACCTGCGTTTTCCACAACAGTTCCAGACCAATTTGTAATTGTGTAAACTGCAAGGAGGATGGCACCTGAAGGGTCCATCCACCAGTAGAACTTATCGCCAAGAACGGCTGCAACCAACCCTACCACATTCGTTACTACATCGAAATAGTGATCCTGAACAATGGCATTTGATATAGTTAGAATTGATGACAACAAGTCCAGAACTAAAAGACACAAAGATTTTCAGTGACAAGGACGGGAACAAAACCTTTGCATAGGCAAGAACAATCTCATTTCTTGAACTTCTGCAGTAAAACCAAAGGGCAAGCTTTACTACCGTTGCAGTTAGCATTATTGCATATAACCACGTTAACTGATTAGAAGACATTTTTTCAGATGGTTTGTCTTGAATTAGTTGTTCGACGCCCTGGATCAATATCTGAAGCCCTGCAAGAAAATGAATCAGAATGACAAACCTTGTTCTATGAAGAAATCAACTTGCCATTCACATTAGGTTAGTTTTTCTGTTCCTAGTTCTAGCTCCTTGTTTTGCCAACAAGTTATCACTCACCATGAAATCAAACATGTCATGATGCAAAATCTACACGTTACGAACAAAGTTGTATCGAAAGAAAATAAAAGGATATACATAGATATGATAGGCGAAAGGAATAAAACATATATAAATTGGCTAGTTGCAGCTGGTTAACATACCAAGTGTAGCCATGATAGCAGCGAAGATAACTATCCCCACCGGCTGCGCCCTCAATTTTCCAATAGGATACTTATAGATATTTATTTTTTTCATTGACAAGTGAGTGAACCAAAGAATGCCACCAGCCATAAGATCAAGCAGAGAATCCAGAGTCGACGCTGCTACGGCCAAAGATCCAGTCTCTATAGTAGCATATATCTGCACACTATGCATATCTCCATCACTAACAATTGGTGAAAGAGATTGATCACACAGGCCGAAACCGATTTATTAACAAAATAAAGTGCAGAAAAAGAAGAAATCAAAACTTTTTGGAGTTTGATTGGCCCTGGAGAACCAAATGGTGATAAAACTACACCTTAAATGCTAGCAATACTACGTTTGCAATGTTAGATATCTTCATAGCCTTTTCCTGTTGAGCTTGTTCTTCATCATCATTCTCATTGTTGTCATTTCCCATTAGAATATCAACATCCTCAAAGGATTTCAGTGTATCCATTTGCTTTTCATAATATTCCTTTTCCCCTGTAAAAAGATAGAAACAGCAAAACATTCAAAAACTTGTACAAAGAGTCAGAAAGCTCTGTTCTTGGATTCAAGAACTAGTAAATAAACAACCTTGAATAGTTATCACATACCAAGGACCGATTACCTTTTGTTAAGCCTTTTGTTTTGGATAGATTGATCTGATAAGGGGACTCGGTATCCAGGCCACATCTGACCTTATCAGGCAATCTTGCCACAAAATTAGCCCTCAGCGAGTTCACTGAATTCCTTCTACTCAGTCTCCTGCTTCTTCTTCCTTCACCCGTCAACAAAGGTGTTTTTGGGCCAGAACCTGAATCCCCCTCCATCTGGATTCAAACAACCGATTCCACTTCCAGCTGAAATATCTAAAAATAAATATAGCTTGATATTTTGCTGATATTTTGGCGGCATGAAGATGCACGCCTGGTCTGGCTGCCTAAACACTACGCGATTACTTTTTCTTTTATTTTTTTTTAAATTAAATTCTTAAAAAAAAATATTTTAAGATATTTTAAAACCCTCGAAAGTCAAAACCTACTGCTAAACACCCTCTGAAATTAAGATACGATGCAATAGCAACAGTTGACTTTTTTAGGGGTGCATGCATCTGCACTATTGCAGGAACATACCCTAAGTATAAATTATTTGTGCATGAACTCTTCCCTCCTTTTCCTCATAAGAGGTCATGGACCCCGGTTCGTTTTTATTTCCATATTTACCCTTTAAAATCAGCCATCGAACATTAGATTAAAAAAAAAAGGAAATCTAGACCGTCAATTTAATATTGATCCCAGTTTTTTTGATATAATAATCATCTCAGTAACCCTCAACAATAGCTTTATTAGTGTAAAAATGATAGGTTTCTAAAAATATATATCCATTAACCATAAAACTACATCTCTCTACATCTGATTTTCATGGCTTCGACTTTTTTAAGAAAACAAATCTAGTTCTAACAAGTTCTCAACGCTAAAAAACTTGGCTCGGGAGAAATTTTGGTTAAGGAATATCAATGAGAAACCCAAACAAAAGTAGCTATATAAGAAAGTAGGCTTTCAAGCTCTACTGCAAAAATTGCACTTGACAAGAAGAATGCATAAAATGGCACAGTGAAAGTGCTCGACCATCAGCCAAAGTATGTCAGTCATGCATGTATAACGACAGCTTGACTTTTGTGGATCATCCGAGCTATCTTCGAAGAAAACATGTTTATAACGCTAAGCACCTCATTTTACAGGAGTAGGGTTGTCTTGTCGTGTAGACTCCATTCAATTCCTAACTGGATAAACTGATTTCACAATGAAAGGGAAACACTGGATCCCAAGTTTGTAACCTTGTGTGAAACAAATGAAACCATCAGCAATCCTGAGTGCGCTTTTGCACAGTGCTAGCTGTTGGGTAACCTGCTGAGAACAGAGTGCTCTGGTTTGTGTTCACATTCAAAATCAAGATGAACGAATGCCCGCTCAACTTCTGGGAGCTTCTCAATCTTGTTCTGCAATGTCTCTCCAATGGTGTGTGCATCCTTTAGAGGCAGCTCTTCTGGAAGTTCAATGTCAACCTGTTTCAAGACGGGGAAAACATAACGAGAAAGTCTTAAATGGCTCATCCTTAAACAGCACGAGTAGAGATGTTAAGTAATATAAAAGATAGAGAATTGAAAAGTTTCCCACTAATAGTAAAACCTTTTGACTTTTACAAAGGAATAAGACAGTTCAAGGAAGATTGAGACATAACAAGCCAAGAAAATTCAGTGTTCAGATCAGAAGAGTGGAAGATCCTTATTGCAAGATTACTCTTTCATCAAGTGATAATTACAACTATGTATATCATGCTTACCTCTACGAAATAAAGAGCACCAAATGTATAAGCACGGACTGTGTCTACACGCTTGACATGAGGGTGCCTCGTGACAAGATAGGTCAATTTATGCAAGACTTCCGGAGATGCTGTTTGCCCAACAAGAGAAACTGCAGAGCAAGAAATCCATCTTAAAATGCCGGCAGATATGTCTAACAGGAATATAACTTATTTGTGCATCACTTTATCTGCTTCCTGCCGAAAGAACCAGGAATGAAAAGTCGTACCTGCATTTTCAATAACAGTCCCAGACCAATTTGTAATGGTGTAAAGTGCAAGAAGAATAGCACCGGTAGGGTCAATCCACCAGTAATATTTATCCCCAAGAACAGCTGCAACCAATCCTACCACATTCGTCACCACGTCAAAATAGTGATCCTGGATGTCAGAATTTGAACAAGTTAAAAAACTGATAATTAGCAGCTCAATAACAAAATGCTATTTATTTGGAAAGAAGAGCCTAAAACCTTTGCGTAGGCACGAACAATGCTGTTTCCTGAGCTTCTACAGTAAATCCAAAGTGCCAGTTTCACCACAGTAGCAGTTATCATGATAGTGTAAAGCCATAAGAGTTGATTTGACGACATCTTTGGACGTGATTCATTTACAACAAGTTCTTGAACAGCTTGAATCAATATCTGAAAACCTGTGAAGAACGAGTGTTAGGAATCGACGCAACACTCAAAGAAGCAAGATCGACACAACCCTTTTGTTTCCCTAAGGTTCTGTTCAATGCTGTAGAGTAGCTAACTAACTCCATGACAAGAGAGGTTAAAGGAAGTTAAACAAACAATAGAGTTTAGAGGTTCGTGACTGATGGGGAAAAAAATATCAATAAAATCGAACATAAATTTTCATATTCTGCTTCACATAGGTAAAATCAATGGACCACAAGAAAAGGGTACCGGGCAAAACAAAATTACCAAGTGTAGCCATGACAGCAGCAAAGATGATTATCCCCACTGGTTGCATCCTTAATTTTCCAATAGGATACTTGTAGATATTTATGTTTTTCATCGATATATGAGTAAACCAGAGTATCCCACCAGCCATGAGGTCAAGCAGAGAATCTAATGTCGAGGCAGCAATGGCTATTGATCCAGTCCTTATTGTAGCATAAATCTGACCAGTACACAAAATTATCAATCTTAACGTCTAGAAAACTAAAATTTTGAATAAAACTAACACTAGAACATGAAATTAGAAGACTTCTTTCAGGTTCGAGTATCTAAAAAAGAAGCAATGGTCAGGTCACCTTAAACACCAGAAGCAAAACGTTAGCATAGTTAGAGATCTTCATAGCCTTTTCGGCTTCCACTTGTTCTTCGTCATCTTCTTCATCAACTGTATCAGTTGCCATCAAAGCATCAACTTCCTCAAATGATTTTAAGGTGGCGAATTGTCTTTCATAGTACTCCTTTTCCTCTATAAATTTCACAGCAACAGACAAGAACTCAATCACTGTAAAACAGAAACTAATCTCTATTTGGTTACCTAGAAACCAAACAACATTCTATGAGAAGAAATCATAACCTTCGAAAAAACAATCAACAACAAGACTTGTTCAAAACTCCTCGTCTCCCTTACATTTTCTCTGTCGTTTCCAAGCAACTCCTAAACTTTTACCATTTCCATACTAAAGAAACACACACACAACAGCTCTTTAAAATTTTAGTCATCTTTTGTACAAAAACCAATATAAATTCCATCTCTTTCTTCATTCCTTAAAGTTTCCTCAGCAGCCAAACAAAATTTTTAAGGAAAGAAAAAGGGAAGGCCAGACTACATACCTTGGCTAAGCCCTTTGGTTTTAGACATATCAACATGAAAAGAAGACTCGACATCAAGACCGGAGAGAACCTTCTGAGACAATCTTGATAAAAACTCTGTCCTGAGGGAGTTGTACGAATTAACTCGACTATATCCACCATTTATCCACCTCTCATTACCATTCAACAATGGCTCTTTAGGACTCAAACAACCGGTATTATCCTCCATTATTCCGGTTCAGATCAAGCTCTTGACCCGGTTCTTGGATTTCCTCTCTGTCTCTAACCAAAAACAGGCAAGGAATTGTCAACCGGTGGGAGTTGTCCTGTCTTAAGTAGCTGTTTTTTTTTTTTTTTTAATCAAATTAATTGATTGCGAGATAATAATTTTGGTTGGAATTTTCAGATTTATAATTACTAACCACTAATAATAGCTTGCATTTCAAAAAAAATTCAGCATGCAAGAAGCATATTTATTAAATTCAAAGTACTTGGCAAGTTGAGATATAGTAAATTCAGCTAAATTAGAACGATTCACAATATATGATATAGACCCACCCAATTTATATATAATAATTCTGCTCTTACCTCATAGTAGACTAGAGTTGTAGTAAGCATCCATGATTACGATTTTATGTCCCTTCGACATTGTGATAGTTATTTTGCTCTTTCAAAATATATTTTTGTTAAAAAAATATCAAGTTAATATTTTTAAATAATTTTTTATAATTTTGATGCGATGATAACATCAAAAGATTTTAAAAAAGATTTTAATTGATTTTTAATTAAAACAATACTTTTGAAAAACAACATGTACCACATTACCGAATACACACATTATATTTACAATGAAGAATGTTAATCTTATAGAATTTTTTTTTTTTAATTTTTTTGGAAGAATTAATGATTTTACACGTGGGGATTTTAATGTAACAACAAAAAACAGGTCTCTCGTATGCTTTCTGTCACAAGACCATGCAAACCTATAGAGTAATGATCGATCCGGTTGGTGTCTACGATCCACGTCGAAGCTATACAGCAACAAACTTATCTTATCCCCTTAAATATCTCAAAAAGGACGTGTGATTCGTAACTTCATAGGATAACTCTTTCAGGATACCAATCCCCCCCGAAAATAATTATTTTTATTAAAATAATAAGATTTCAACATTCATATAATCCATTGAACCGGATTTATCTTAACGTAGATTTGTTCTTTCATTAGCATTTGCATTGAGCCCATAACATGATTGTCAAATACCAATGGAAAAAATGAACCCTTCTCTGGAAAACTAGAGCTGTTAAAGAATTCCGTTGGCTATTAGGGTTTACCAGGTCGGTTTGTACAAATTTAATTGTTTTCAATATGAGAAAACCTATATGAAGGACTAAGTTGAATCTTTTGTATGTAGAAAGTGAAGTTCTAACCTGCCAAACAGAACCCAACAGGAAAAGGAGCTCTGATTAATTTAACTTCATTGAACTTTCTTGTCTCCTTGCTATATATGTTTCATAATCCAAAATTTGACCCAGGCTGCATTAATAAAAGCATACTGGAAATATTCGAAGTCAGTTCTAAGATAGTCTGTAGAATATTTTAAGGCCTCTCACCCCCCTTGGTCGTGCCTGCATTTGCCAATTGGCCTGCATATTTGATGCCTTCCACGAAAACACCACGAATCCCATCCAAATCCCACTTATTGTTACGAGCTAATTGCTGTAAGAAAACATCAGCAAATAAGCTAAGCTAAGGAAAGAGAGAATACAATTTACAGGTCCAAACATGAAACCATTGAGTTGGAACTGGATTGCAAGGCACATAAATACAGGAACGGCTACAATCTGTAGCAGCTTTATCACACAAGTAATCAGACTCTTCCCGCAGAAGAAAAGCTGTAGAGTCTTGCAAAATAGTGGTGGCATCCTTCAAATTAATCATATGCCTGGTTGAATATTTCTAGTGGCAAGCAAACTTTAAAGTTGTTAAATAGATGAACCCTTTGTATCCATGTTTCACGGGGACAATGAAATAAGCCTCTTCCCCGACCACGTCCTCCAAAAACTTTGGTTCAAAAGGGAATAAGCCTCGTTCCCATATACTCCATGAAAGATTTGGGTTTGACAAGAGGGCACAAAAATTAAAAATTCTTCCCTCAACAGATGGTGTATGATGCCAGCTATTTCCTTCATCTCTTGAAATAAGTTTGCAGCTGTTTAATTTCTACCATCACTAGTTATCAATCACCAGCTCAGCAGCAGTTTTACATACCGTTTCTTTTCTTCTATGAATCTAAAATACTAGCAAGAATTTGCATCTTCATGAACCGCTGATACTAATAATTCAGCTGATGCCACTACTTCTTGGTTACTTTTTTTCCTCTTCTTTTCACCTTGGCTCAGAGATTTATTCAAAGCCTGGTCAGCCTTCGAGACAATTTTCGACACAGTAAATCCTGTTACTTCAAAATTCTGGGCTCTATAAGGAATCAAAGCATCACGAAGAACAACACCAACTCCTTCATATGTCCAAACACCCAAGATTGCCTCTCCTTTGAGTCCAATACCAAACCAACCAAGACCAGCAGCAGCAACATCTACAGAACTTGAGTCCCACCTGTTCCCAGAGACATGGAATTCCTGTCTCACCCATTTTCCAAGCTCTTTAACTCGCTTATCCCCAATTGGAGGCTGAACAAGGACCAAAGGAAAAGAATACCAAAAAGCATACATTATATATCATGCAACTTAATCAGAGAATATGAACAAAACAAATATCTTTTGACTAATCTCAGGCCTTTCGTATGAAGGTTGTAAGCACCACAGCAACGAATAATCTTTTGGACTTTGGCTAGAGTCAGGGACATGTCTAGAAGTCATGGTGATTCAATTATCTTGGCCACTTTTCATTCAAAATTTCCTTCAGTAGTGCCTCAGAATTGTGAATGTAAAGGAAGAGTCTAATTTGAATAGTTAGTCACATAGTGTGCCCATTCATTATACCACAACAAATAGGACATTAAACTGGAAAACCAAGAGAAAAATAAAAATAAAAATAAAAAAACGACTATTTATTAACGATGACCGTACCTGTAACTGATGACCAAAATGGTCTTCTACCATGGTGCCTACATTTTCCGTTTTCCCCATATGCAATGGAAGGTATGGAGATGCCCACACTGTGACATATAGAGAATCTACTGATAATTCTTCAATATCCAGCCTCATGAGCCCGCCAATATGAACTGAATGACCTTCCTGTCACAATCAAATACAAAATCAGTCATAATTTTTTTTAATAATAAAATTAAATCATAATTGATGTTCTTTAGCATATATATGAATCAATAATTTGAAGCCAGTAATGTTTTCACCAGGCCTACAAAAAACTTACACTCACATGATCACCAATTCATTATCATAATTGCTCTTAATTCAAACAAACTAACCTTGATTCTGTAAGTCCTTGGTTTCAACACCTTACTGATATGCACGAGCCTCTGCTCCTCCCTATTCAATCTTGTTGTAATCTGCTGTGGATTCAAAAGCCCCGGAGTGTCAAATAGCTTTGCCTGCCCTGGAAGAACACCTTCCACCCTAACAATCCCCAACGTCGTACCGGGCACAGGAGCCTCTGTCAAATAACTAACCTTCCTTTCATTTCCATTAACACACTTCGCCATTGCATTTAACAACGTACTCTTCCCTGCATTCTGCGCCCCTACAGCCCACACATGACCTCTAGCCCCTGCCAGTTCAATCACATCCTCAGTCAAATTCTTCAATCCCCAATTCCTCACCGAACTCACAAAATGCACTTTCTTAATCACACTAGCACCACCTTCCCTCGCTCTTCGCCTAACCCATTGTTCAAGTCCTACAGGGGACAATGAAGTAGGCAGCAAATCAATCTTAGTCACAACAAGCAAAATCCTAGCTACATTCCCCGGCTTCCCTTCTTTCCAAGCAGTGAAATTTTCTTCAATCGAATCCGAAACTAACCTAGCTACTTTTTTAGGAAACGACCCATCAAAATCCGCAGCATCAACAACCAAAAGAACCACAGTCCTGGCTCCAGAACTCGAAACCAAACGCTTACCAACTGTATGATAAAAATCGAACTCAGGCAACAAATTCTCCACAGTTGGATCCTTAACTTTCCCATAATGTCTCAAAGAATGACACCTAGCACACACTACAGGAGGCTTTTTCTCCAAAACTGACTCATTTTCAGCCAAATCAAGATCTGGGTTTTGGTTATCAGGTTCAACAAAGAAACCCTTCTTAAGGGAACCTGGAAACTCAGACTCTAGTGAAATGGGTAATAAGTGGGCGTCAGACTTGTAATCCAGGTCTTTAACTGATGGCTCTTTGTAGAAACCAGGGTGTTTTGGGTTTGTATATTGCATGTGGACCCCACAGCCAGGGCAGACGGTGGCCGGAGGTGTTGCATCGTCGAAATTTCCATCTCTGGTGAAAGGAAGAATTTGATGCGTTGTTGGGTTTGAATTGGTGGGTTTTGAAGAGAAAAAATACAGGAAATTGGTTTTTGTAGGGTTTTGGGGGTATAAATTGCAATAGGAATTATGGGTTTTTGACGGTGTTAAGGTTGATTGAGCAAGAAAAGAGAGAGATAATAGAGGCGTGAGTTTTGTTTTTGAAGCAGAGAGGTTTCTAGCTATGATCATTTTCTCTTTGATGTTTGGTGGTGCTGATTGGTTTTTGCAACTGGAGAAGAGGGTTTAAGGTTTTAGCAGCTGATGATGCTACGAGGTTTTGGAAGTTGAAGTTGGTGGGGTCATTTAAACCTTAAGAAGTGGACGAAACGGGGTCGTTTTTTCAGGACGATGTGGTCAATTGTTATCTTATTTTAGGTTTTGTTCTTGTAGACAGAAGTTATGATGACTGTTTGATGCAGAGTTCAAAAAATATTTTAAAAAAAACTACTTTTTTTTAATTTTATATTATTTTGATAACTAATACAAAAAATATTTAAAAAAATAGAAAAAATATTATTTTAATATATTTATAAATAAAAATCACTTTTAAACCTCAATTCCAAACAAGCACAACCGGACTGCATCAAAATGCCAGGCAGAGAAGGATTATGTAAGAAATTGCAATCTGAGCACGATAAATAATGCAGATATCATAAGAAGTATATCCACGACTCCATTTAACCATTTGGATGGGCCCCTATTGATCTTTGCTTCGATAAGGGTATTGGAATTTTGCTTGAGCAAGGCTTGTTTCATCTGAGCACATAAATTTAACCCTATCCCTCAAGAATCTTCACAGCATCCCAGAACGAAAAAGCTAACATAAATTCTATTTCAAAAGTTAGGCGCCCACTTGAACCTGTCAATATAGATCAACTCAACTCTGTTGAAATGTGAGCAACTTTTGCTACTCGTTTACTGTGCATAATAAATTTCCTATCTTCCATTTATTTTCCAGGTACATTAAGGTTCTATGCTATAACTCACTGATCTTTCCATATCCGTCCTGAAACTTTCAGTTTTAACTCCTGCCGGTCCCCTCCGGAGAAGAAAAGTGCCATGTTTCTCTGAATGATCAGTCCATCTTGGCTGTCTCTAACCTTCTGATGGCTGTCCCTTATACTTCTGGGAACTCCTTGCCATGTAAGCTTTCTGCCATTACCGCCAACTTCAATGCTATAGCTGAATTCCTTTGCCTCATCTTCGGTGCCCATGAATCTTAGGAAGGCCATGTAAACAGGTGACATTCCTATAAGAAAAGTCTCAAAGTGCAAGCAAAACTGTCGGCCGAAACAATTAAAAACCTGTTGGGGAAAGAGATCAGTAAGATTTACAGATCATAGTGCAGTTCGAACAAATTAGACTATGAAGAACATGTTTAGCGTCCATTGCCCTCTACTGATTTGTTTTACCTAAGCATGCTGGGAGATGGAAAATGGCAAACAATGCTAAGAAACCCCAGGTTTTCTGATAGCTTTGCTCATAATTTTATTGTTTATATACAAAAAACAGTTATTCAAAATGAGTTTATTGGGGGAAACAAAAAATGAAACGGGAAAGAGTTGTTGCAATCCTAAAATGTTTTAAAAGCTATCAATATCATCATTCAGATGAGTCAAATCATTAGTAATTCCATCAGATTTATCACATAGACCATCAACTTACAGTTAACATCCAGGTGGCATTGTCGATTTCTCCGGCATCAGACTTGACATATCTGTGATTGAAGGTGCATCCATCATGCATATCAACTTTATGGTCATTCTTAAGATGCTTGATGAGGAGTGAAATGTCGCCAGTGACAGAACATTCAGCTCCAGCATAGGGGCAGTTGTATGGACGATATTTACAGTTCTTTTCATGCTTTGGCTTGCTGTAGTAGGGAAATATGTCACAGCATCCCATACTTTGGTACATGCAAGGAAGTTCTATTGACTCAGCAATTTTTTCCAGAGCCAGGCACCTTATATTTCCTAGCTCTCCTCGGCAAATTGGGCAAGAGTTCTTTACTCTGGCCCTGCATTGTGAGCATAGAGTGTGACCATTTGGACACTGAAATACACAGAACATTAGTAAAAATGTCATTACAATGGTATGAAACCGGAAATTTCTGGCGTTCGAAGTACTCTGCTTATGATCAACTGGCATAATATTCTGGCAGAAGCATACCTGGAAAATTGGAGGGTACATTATAGTGAAGCAAACAGGACATTCAAGAAGGTCTTGCATGTTACTAGTTGATTGTTTTCCCAGATTTCCAGTGTTAGGGGTTGCGGCTTTTCTAAAACGGGAGCCTCTTAACTCCGTTGCAGAAGTTGCCATATGGCCTGTATCATGCTCCGAATAGGCGATGCGTGACTCGATATCTTCCTCACTGAGGAAACCTCCTGGGGCCATTGTAATATTCCTCTCCCCAATTGTCAATGCTAGAATAATTGTTTCTATCTCTGAACAAGGAACCCGATTCTGTATCTCTTCTCAATTGTCTAACCTGTTAAACATAATTAGCTTAAAAATCAATTTTCCGCAAGCTATTATTTTCAGGAATTCTATGCTAATTAATCTGCCTCCTTGAATGACTAGACAGTAACTTGGATTTGCAGCATGGACTGAGAATCAAGAAAAACAACAAAAAGCCCTAAAACACAGCAGCAATTGAAAAGATCTGGCAACACTGATATATCCGTATATGGCTGTTATATGAGTATCGTGTTCTTCTTATATGAACAAAAAGTAATGCATCTTAGGCAAGTTTCAGTCACAAAATAATAGTCAAATACTTGCACAACTATCTCAATTTCACTGTCGATGAAATTTGATCAAGCAGTTGGATTATACAAAAAATCATTGCAATATTCATCTACTTGATCTCAAAAATGAAAGGAAGGAAAGATAAGAGTTATCAACAAATCTAACATCCCAACATGGAGTCAATTCTACTTTTTCAAGCAAATTCCAGGAAAACAAAAACTACCCAGATGAAAACTAAGGCTGAATTACAATTTCAAACTCCAAACAAGCAATTCAGCACTCAATCTAAGCCAAAACTGTTCATGTAATCATAAAATTGAAAAATACCAATCAAAGCAACACAGGCATATAAAATCTGAGTAACCAAAACACTATTGAACAAAAATAATTAAATTTAGCAGAATCTGACCAAGAACTGCAGCACCCTGATGAGAATTTCAGCCGATGAACTTGATAAACAACCAACAAAGGCAAGAAAAAGAGAAGCAGCAGTGCAAACTGGCCAAATATTGGTGGCGCCGCAGATAAGAAGACTCCGAGTCCAAAATCTTGAATATTCAATCCACTTGAACCTTCCAATAATTGTAACAAAGAAACAGGTTACGTGTAACCATAAGCAGAATTACAGGCCCCGGAAATTCCGTGTCTTAAAAATTGACTATAAGCAAACTATGATATATGCAGGAGTCAAAAGATCCATCTTGATGCGTTATCTTTGGTTGGAAGTCTGTTTGCTTTTCCTGTCATGTAAAGGTTGTTCGAAAAAAAAAAAAAAAAACGGATTTAGCTTCCTAAGTTAAGGATAACATATTTTTGATCGCTGGTAAGGAAAAAAAAAATTATCATAGGAAATAATTTCTTCGTGCATGTATAAATATGGTCGAAAATCTTAGTTTTCAGGCCTATATTTGGGTTGTGAAGGTAAACTCATCTATCCCAAAATAACTGTATAAATAAATAAATAAATATCATTTCAGATTTTCTTAAAAAATATAATAGAAAAAGAAACAATATTTATTTTTCTATAAAAAATCTTGACATTGACCAATTAAATCTCACCTAAACTTAACCAGGTTAACTAAATTACAATATTAAATTGCAAATGGTTAAAAAAGATCTAGCAACTACTCTTAAGACATACGAAAATAACAGATGTATATTTGTCAGTCGTTCATTGGATGACAGGCACTGTATCCGGTGATAGGAGCAGGGGAGGACATACGTGTACAGCTTCGAATGCATATACATTATTTTAAATTATTTTTCTTGTCTTCTACATATTTATCAACGGCCTGATCGTGTTTCTGCCATCTTTTTTTGATTGGTTTTGGATTCCCCATTGGGAAGATGACATTTCCTCCACGCAACGTTTCTTAATAAATTTTTGATTGATTTGAGGTGGGATCTGACCGTTGAATGTTTGAAATAAAGGGCTCATAGTGGTGGGGGTAATCAATGTTATATCACCAAATAGGGGCCGGTTGGCATTGCGATCCCAAAGTGTTTATAAAAAAAATTGATTTTTTTTTTAATTTTAAATTAAAATAAATTAGTGTTTTTAGATTATTTTGATGTGCTGATGTCAAAAATAATTTAAAAAAAACAAAAAAAAATCACTTTGATGCATTTTTAAATGAAAAACACTTTCAAAAACAACCACAATCGCACTCTCAATCAGGTACTAGATCAACTTGGAGATCATTAAATCGAGTCAGAAAAAAAAACCAGATTTAATATCTATTTAACACTGTATTTTATTTTATTTTTATTTTAAATTATTATTTTTTTGATATTTTTAGATCATTTATCATGTGCTGATATTAAAAATATTTTTTTAAAAAATAAAAAAAAATATATATTATTTTGATGCATTTCGAAGCAAAAAAAATACTTTCAAAAGCAACCAAAACCACACTTTCAAACATACATTTAAAATGAAATTCAAAACTTGGGTTAATTTACTACCCGTGAGTCAACCCTTCCAGTCTTAAATTTAAATTTTGAGTTAAATCAATGATGAATGAATTATATAATTATAATAAAATCATGTTTAAGTGAGTTGTTGAATATTCATTGGTTTACGGGTTACAAAGACTTATAACATGTTTGAATTCAATTAATAACTTACTACAATTCTCATGTTTAGAATAAACTAATAAACAACAAAAATATATTATTTAAAATATACATCTAAAATAAACCGAATTAACTATTTTAATTATCTTAATTCTTATTATGAAATCAAATATCTGATATATCAAGTAAGGAAATTACAAATTCAAGTAGAGAAGATTACCTTTAAATTTCTATATTGGATTAATAAAGTCAAATTAATAAGGTAGTTGTCTTCCATCAAGATTTTTCTACCTTCCATTGCTTTATCCCATGGCTAAATTTCAGCAAGCGATGGATAATCTGCATCATAACTTTGTGGCTACTTCTGGGATGGGAAAAACGATGGAAAGACACTCATGTGATCAACTTTGTTATCTTTTTAATTATTAATCTATATCAAAATTTACTATATAAATATTAAAAAAAATAGTTTTATTTTTTTAATGTAGATTTGAAAGCCTACTAGTATATATAAGAATACTTATTTATAAAAATGCTCGCAAGGTCAATTTCTAAACTTAAATTCAACCTTCTCTCTCTTCATAAATAGTTAAATTGAAAAAATATTACAGGAGCTGAGCTCATTAATGACTTATTCATATGGATTATAGTTAAAGGATGGATTAATAGTGAGTCTACTATTTGATAATGTAATTGAGGTTAATTTTAAAAATATAATACATCAAAATAATATATTAAAAAAAAACTATTTTTGACATTAATACATGAAAATAATCTAAGAACATAATTTTTTTTAATTTAAAATAAAAAATAAAATTTTATCAATTTTTTTTTTAAAACGCAGTGCTAAACAGAGACGAATCATGCAATACTCCTTCATAGTATGGTGATTTAGGAGGTAATTACCCTATATAATTTAGATAAAAAAATATTCTCTCCATTTATTTTTATTTTTATTTTAAAAGGGTATAAATTGACTTCAAAACATTTTTTTATCTTATTTTTTCTAGCCAAACATGATTTTTTTTTCTTCTCTACGAAGACTATCCAAACGCAATTCTATATATTTAGATGAAGCACCCTATTGATTGTTACATTTCATGGAGATGTTTGCTGAAATTCCAAGCATGATAAAGTGCATGGTGACCGCACGTTTTAAGCCTTTAATGAACAACTTTATATATTACAATTTACAACAAAGTATAACGCGTCGACGGAAGGGAAGCAGCCACCGCAGTCAAAGACCAAACTCATCGTCCCCTTTGCTTTCCCGCTTCTTCCTCCATGGCAGCATCCTTTTGGTCTTTCTTTCAAGGTTCCTCGTCTATCCATGCACTGAATTTGAACTTTACTCAACCATTAGCTTTGGCCTTTTCTTGGTTCCAACTTGAAGTTAGTGGCGGTTTTAAATTGCGTTTTGAAGAGGTTTTTGAAGAAAAAAAAGATTTTATTTTAGTTATAATTATCTTTTTGATATTATAGATCATTCTTATGTAATAATATAAAAAATAATTATTAAAAAATAAATAAAATATTTTTGGAAGACAAATATTTTAAAAAATAATCTTAATCGTACTCTTAAACAATACAAAGCCAAACACAAACTTATACTAATAGTTTGTTTGAAAATATAGTTATGATTGTTTTTTAAAATAATTTTTATTAAGAAATGTATTATTTTTTTAAAATTATTTTTAATATTAGTACATTAAAATGATTTAAAAACTCTATTTTTTAATTTAAAATAAAAATATTTTTTTTTTAAAAACATTTTTAAAACGCGCTTCTTACACATCCGCACATACTTTCTTGTAAGAAACCAAGAGGCATTCAGTTATGGATATGGGAGAAGCTTCCTTTTCAATTTTCTTGGCGTGCGGTCAATTCATTACTTCTATGACTTCAACCACAAGTCAAAAGTGGCTTCTCCAGCAACCCCTCAAGTTCTTCTCTATATAAGCAGCAGCATCCTCAATCATCATTGTCATAATATTCAGATCGATCATTCATACGAGTATTTATATCGTCAGGCTAGATTTCTTTCTGCCCTTGAGAAATGGAGGTAGAGGCATCGTTAGCTGAAACTTTGATCAAGGTGGCCATGTTTGTGCTCGTACAAGTCTTGGTCTATGTGATTCTTTCAAATTCTTCAAATATCTTCTCCAAGAACAAGACAAGATCGCTCAGCTTCAAACCTGCGCGTTCTCTCAGCTTTCGTGGTTTCTTGGATGCTATTTCTGACATACCGCTAGGCAGCAGTGAGCCATCACCAGTATCAAGGGGTTCAAGATCTTCCACCCAAGATTCCATCTTTGATGATTGTCGATCTTAGTTTCAGTCCTGGGTTGAAAATATCATTGCAATTTATGTAATTAGTTCTATTAGAAGATCCTATAATCATGGATTTATTTTTTAAATATGAATAATTTAAGAAATTTACAAGTCTTCTGAACTAGTATTTGATTGGGCCCTTTAGTCTGTGCCAACTACTCTTCCTGCAGCTTCATAAGCGGTTTATAGGGACTGAGCCACCCTCTTTGACCATCCATGGATGCTCAGCTGCACTAGTCAAGGTGATTATTTGGATTGGATCTGCATATAATAGGATAGCAGGAGGAAACAATAAATTGGCTAGTTCTTACATTTCATGGCTAGTTGAAATTCTTACAAATTCATCCAAAATTAGCACTTCCCAGTATTTTGATAGGTCTTTTGCAAAATTAGACCAGTAAAATTGTAGGGATACATTACCTTTACAGCCCATGTATCGGCAGCTTTTCCATGGTAAACTGTATCTGGTATAATCCAGGAATTCTTATATATAATTAACTCTGCAGTATTGGGCCATTCTTCTTTTCATGGGACACAAATAACTTATTTTGTTTCACATTCATGGACTAGCTACTGAAAATCCGGATTCTGGAAGCATGTGAAAAAGTTTTTTCCAATATGATTCTCATATGCATTCTAGACATCAACGATAGGAGTAGGTCGTAACCAATTATGGACGAAATTGATGGAGACAGTGAAAGCTGGAGTTCCAGAAAATCTCAATAGCCCATCATTGTCATCCTGCAGATTAGAACTCCTAAATAAGTTGACTTTGGCAGGTCTGCAGAAGAAGCTTGAAAAAATGAATATCTGGAAAACCAGTGTCGTGGCTGTGGAACACACATCAGATAGAATTTCAGCAATGAAACAGAAAGACCACAGCAATTCACAGTTAGAAGTCAAAGTGGAAATCTGTGAATAAGATTTAGTAGAGTTCTTGACCTGTGAAACCATTGATTTTATAAAAACAACAACAAGAAGAAGAATCATGAATAGATTAGCAGACGAGTCATAATGTATAGCATTACCTCAAAGGCATGGCTAAAACTGAAATCAACTATGATTTCCTGGCTTAATATCACCATGGACAATGTTCTGCTACAAATAAAGGAGAAATATTCAACTTTTTCTACAACGGGAAACGGCTTCAAGAGATTTGCAACTTACATGGTGATGCAAATAAATCAGACCGGCAATTACATCCTTGAAATATTTTCTTGCAGTTGTTTCATCAACTGTCGTTTCGTCTCCGAAACGTTGCTCGTACAACTGCTTTCCACATATTCAAGAACTAGATGATAACAACCATGGGCCAAATTAAAAGAGAGATAGAAGTAAATGAAAACAATAATCCTTGTAAGATTTTTGAAAAAACATGCTTCAAAACATATGGAAGAGGCTATCCATACCCATATACATATAATCAGTTTTTTGGTCATCAATCACCTCAGCTAGGTTGATTATGTTTGGATGTTCCAATGTTTTCAATATGGAAACCTGCAAGAAACACACATCTCAAGCCATCAACTTCCCTACTACAATATGGCCATGACGCAATCATGAATATGGAGGTGGTGATAAAATGTTCCACAGTTTCAGAAGACTACTAGGCCTATTCGAAATGCATCAAATGGCCAGCCATTATATTTTTCCAAAAAACATAATATTCTCCTGGGAAATCTTGTGTCGATCAGATTTCATATTGGCGTTAGTTGCTCTTGTATGAAACAGAGTGAGAAGCTCTCCACAATCTGAATTTGTCAAAAACTGGACCATGCCAGGCAAGAAAATTTTCACCAAATAAGCCACTTGCATCTAGAGAAAATCTTTATGCAACAGATCAAGAATTTGCTCTCGAGAAGCTAGAGGAACAACTGAGTGAAGTTCGCTTAAGTAACAATGCATGGAAAAGAGGTTCTTTGGTCAATTTGGTGAGAGCTTTGAAGAGATTTGTCTGTATATAGATATCCGAGTCATAGAACTTTAGCCTACTTCAAGAAAGTACCAGTAAACTAAGTTCGATGATTTCCTAACAGATCAAGCTTGAATCATGAGATCGGTCACTGGTCGTGCTGGATCGATGCTTTCGACACCAACACAGGCAATAATTTGTGTACTTGAGAGTGAAATAAGTTTCAAACATATAAATCTATACCGTAGAATGCTTGACAGAGGTGATTACTGTAACAGGAGTCTTCTTCTTACAAGCTTGAGCCTTCCTTGGTGTGCAAGGAATTGATTGTTCTTCCTTGTCGACAAGAATATTTCTACAGGATAACTTCTGGTAGAGAGTGTTTTCCCCATCATCTTGTCGACACCGATCACTTCCTGCACCCTCTTGAGAGAAGGGATTGGATGTGCAGTAGTCCATAGATAAAACAGACTTCTTCGGATTCTGAATAATTTCCTGCGAATTTCAGCAAGCTGAACCCTCATTAAACTTGGAACAAAGCAAGGTAGACATCGTGTGACAGGAAGAAATATCCCTTTACAAATACCTACCAGCTTCAGGATTCATCTTCTGCAACAGGAATTCTGGATCTGTCAACATTTTTATCATACTTGAAGTTATAAATAACCAAAAAGTCTAACCATAAAGGTCACTATGCTTCTCATAATCAGCACGAAGAAAGGTAGGTTAATCATGAGCTAAAAATAGATAAACTCTTCTAAGTTAATAATGAAAACCAGGAATTGTTGCCTTTTATAGAACAGAAGACACAAAAATTAAGGTAAAGGTAATAATAAATGCCTCTCATGAGCTGAATTCTTGCCCACAAAGAACTGTTAAGCACAGAAACATCAAGAAAGGCAAAAGGTGCAGCTGACCACAACACTTCAGCTTTGGTATTGACTGGTAGCTGAGCAAAAGCTATCAGCTTAGAAATATCTCTTACCATATCATGGGATGGGATTGACATGTAAATTGCTTCAGGTCGTCTTGTTCCTTACCCCCTGTTTCAAGAAATCTTGTTCCTTGTCTTCTTTTCTGACTTAATAATTGTGATCCCAAAATTCAACAATATTATACTTGTCAAGAAGAAATCCAGCAATTGTCACGCGCAAAATGATATCGTTTTAAGAAAATTTATAGGAGATGACTCGATCGAATCAATAATGTTATGAGTTTACCCACTGAATTTTCAAAATATTATCACTAATCATTAATTATATACATTAAAATTCGTCTAAACCCAACTATAAGAATTCAACTAAAAATCTATTTCAAGTTTCATTCATAAGAAAATTCTGTTTCTTAATAGTATACTATGTAACAATAAGGAATTGGAAAATAAAGGGGGATGTAGCTCAGATGGTAGAGCGCTCGCTTAGCATGCGAGAGGTACGGGGATCGATACCCCGCATCTCCACTCTTTTGTAGCACGTTTCTCACATGTTTTACTGTCCAGTCAACGCATCTTATTCGGTCACAGCCTTAAAACATGCTGTTATTTTATCATCTTGTAAACCTTCAGCCCAAACAAATTGTAACATCATCATAATTAACTGTTATTTTCTTAATGTTAATATTTCTCTTGTAATGTTATTTTATACATGGACATCTCGGAGAAAATATAAAAATCAAAATATGAACATCTAAAAGAAAATAATTAAAAAGAATAACATTTTGTTAGATTCTCATTTAACATTTTCAAACTTTTTCAGAATTTCTTAAGCTGATAGCTGGTAAGATAATAAAATCCAACCTCTAAGAGCCAGCCAAAGTTAAACTGTTCTAAATTTAAAGGGACTAAACCTGATTTTTCTTTGATAAAATGGTTTCTCTCCACTGGTCCTCAAAATAATATTCACGTAAGCTGTTGATTCAGCTATAAGAGTTTTGAAATTTCTAGCATCATATTCACAAAACTGAAACAAAAATACAATGAGTGCATCAAAAACACTGAGAAGTTGGGGGTGGTGTCACCAGTACCAGCAGACATAGACAGTGCTAACTCAGTGGAACCTTTTCACATATCTAAGATTGCTAAAGAGCTGAATCTTGGTCCAGGTGATTTCATTTTTATCTTCTTGTGATGGGATTTATGTAATATTATGCAGTGATTGTTTTCTTGCTTTCTTTTGATTGATTATGTTGAACATTTTGAATGGTGTAGATGTTTTTCTAGCTTTTCTTTTGATTGTTTATGTAATATTATGACCATTTTGATTGGTGTAGATGTTTTTCCTTTGAAACAATGGTTTCCATGGACTAAATTCTTGAAAATTCAATCTCTCTTAAAGGGTTTTAGGATATTCTTAGGAGAGGCTAAGAAGATTGATTTGTTGGGTGGTTTTATAGATATTGTCTGTGCTTGATGAACTTGAAGGATCAGGAGATGGGTACTATGTGGAGATGGGATTACTCCAACACCACTTGGAGAAGGAAAGTCCACCACTACTGTTGGCCTTTGTCAGGCTTTGGGTGCATTTCTTGATAAAAAGGTAGCCTTTTGTTTTGTTCCATTTCTGGCTTTTTACTGGTTTCATTTCATTTTCCCTTTCTGTCAATGTTTTGTGCGGTCAATGTTGTTGAGTTTTATCTGGGAAACAAAATTTTGAACTTTCATTCCATTAGTTTCATGCTATCAGTTTGATTTATTTTTATGTGACATAGTCAAGAATCCATACTGAGTTTTTGTGCTGGCTGATAACAGGGAAAGTGCCTCATAGAATCTGTGGAACTTGAATAATAGAAGAAACAAGAAATCAGCTCCAAAAAAAATTATTTTTTAAGTAGAAAAAAGGGTAATTACCTAGTTACGATCCCATCATATGAGGAGACCATTCTAGAAGGATGACTGTGGAGACAATTCTACCATCTAACACTTTTGCGAGAACTCTCAAGATTCAGTTTTGCACGGTAGTGGTTGTATGGGTATGATTTTAAACCCCGGTATGATTGAAATTACTGAAGTCAATACGCACTCTCCCCAAAATTTAATTGGAAGACAACCTTGAAATCGCAGAGCGCGAGCTACATTCAAAATATGTTGATGTTTTCTCTCCACACGCCCATTTTGTTGTGGAGTGCCTGTACAAGAAGTCTGAAAAATAATTCCTTGATCAAAGAAGTACGATTTCAGACATGTAAATTCTGTCCCGTTATCACTCCGGAAAATTTTGACTTTCCGAGCAAATTGCCTCTCCACCATGGCAAAAAATCTTTTAAGCATACTAGACACTTCTTTCTTGTCAACAAGCAAATAAATCCACACAGCACGGGAAAAATCATCAACAATAGTTAAAAAATACGAAGCACCACATGAAGAAACTGTTCTATATGGTCCCCATAAATCACAATGAACCAATTCAAAAATACCCAAAGTCTTATTTTCGCTAACAGAAAATTTATCCCTCCGCTGTTTTGCTCTTTGACAAACATCACAATTTTTATTCAACTCCTGGTTGCTAGAATTAACTTCAGGAACTAACTTTGTTATTCGTAGAGAAGGATGCCCCAGTCGCTGATGCCAGAGATCAAGAGACGCTTTATTACTGATCTTCATTGCATTAATCCGCGGTATCCCTCTGAAATAATAGAGTCCATCTCGTCTCTCACCCGCACCAATCAGCATCCTCGAAGTGTGGCCCTGTATAACACATAATTTTTTAGTGAATAGTACAAAACAATCATACTGATCAATTAATTGCGTCACAGAAATTAAATTGCAAGTGAGTCCTGGCACATATAGGACATTTTCAAGACACAAATCTCCGTCAAGAACAGTTGTTCCCTCTTTCACCGCCAAAGCACTACTTCCATCTGGTAATCCAACGGGGCACTGATCAATTATTTTTACATCAGTTAATTCCTCAATTGACCCGGTCATGTGATTGGAAGCCCCGGTGTCCAATATCCACACCGAACCCGTCACTGTCCCATGCAAATTTTTAAGCTTACCCGTCATTTTGTCCACTATATCCTTCGGCTCACCCAAAATAACCCGCAACTTTGCCCATTGTTCGTCGCTCAAGCCTGGCAACGGCGAGCACGAGCTTCCTCCTTCGGCTCCCATCGTGCCAGAGCTGGACCCGATGGTGGTGAGAGCGGCGTTGGCACGATGGGTTCCTCCTCTGTGACCCCTGCCACCGCCTCTACCACCGGAGTAGCCTCTTCCACGGCCACCCTCTCTTCTCTCATCTCCCCTAGGTCTGTCACCCCACCATTCGGGGTAACCCTTTAGGGCAAAACAATTTTCCTCTCCATGTCCTGATTTGTGGCAGTGAGAACAAATTCCTTTCTCTCTCCCGTCGATTCGAGTCACGGCACTTTGTTGTCGACCATCGGTTCGGGTCCGAGCAACAAAAGCCACAACATCCCCTTGTTCCTCTCTTCCCCGATTCATCCCCTTCACCTGCTCTTCTTGAGTGAGGATGGAATAAACCTTGTGCAACCCCGGCAATGGGTCCTGTGCTAAGATGTTGGATCGGGTTGTCCCGAACCGCTGCTCGTCGAGACCCATAAGGAACAGGTGCACCTTCTCTTCCTCTCTTCTCTTTTCCAGTATTGAACCTAAATTGCATGTGCACTTCCCACACTTGCACGCTGGCAATTGTTCAAAATTGCCCAGCTCATCCCATAATTTTTTCAATTTCCCGTAATAATCCATGATAGTCATTCCTCTCTGTTTGCAATCTGCCAATTGAGACCTCAATTGTTGAATTCGAGGTCCATTGGTGATGTTGAATCGGTCTTTGATGTCTAGCCACAACTCCCGTGCAATCTCTACATGAGATATTGTTGATCGGAGTGTGGATTCGATAGTGTTTCGAATCCAGGACACCAACAATGAGTTGATGGTCCACCAGTCTTCCCAATCCTCTGATTCTTCATTGGGTTGCTCAATAGACCCGTCAATGAACCCGAATTTCTTTCGGGCTCTTAGGGCTGTTCGGAACGAACGTGCCCATTCTTCATAATTGTCACCCTTTAGTTGAACTTGAGTGATCGTCAATCCTGGATTATCAAGAGACGTAATATCGTATGGTGAAATCGTTTTTCGATTCTCACCAGACGCACTCTTGCTCCCGGACATGAATTCTGCCATGTATGCTGCTTGATTGTGTGTTTTAATTTGATTGTTTTATGGCTCTGATACCATGACAAAACAATGAAACCATAAAACAGTGGAGAAGGAATACTGCAGCCCAGAAAACCTTAGGGTCTGCCGTGTCTTTCATTAGGGTTTAATAGGAAATCTAAGTATACAATTTGATCCCTTAATAAATGCTAAATATCTAATTACATGCCTAAGGTTATTCACATTCCATAATAGGAAATATTACAATCTTAATATATTCCATAATAGGATATCATAATTCAATATGTGCCTCTGTTTGTGATAGGATTTCTTTTGTTTTTTTTTTGCTAGGTTTCCACCTGCCTTCGTCAACCATCACAAGGACCAACATTTGGAATAAAAGGGGGTGCAGCGGGTGGTGGTTACAGTCAAGTTGTTCCAATGGATGAATTCAATCTTCACCTAACAGGAGATAATCATGCAATAGCAGCTGCAAATAATCTCCTAGCAGCTGCTATTGATACCAGGATTTTCCACGAGTCTACCCAATCAGACAAGGCTCTTTTAAACCGCCTATGCCCACCGAACAAAGAAGGAAAACGAAGCTTTAGTGACATAATGTTTCGGCATCTGAAGAAGCTTGGTATCTCCAAGACCAAGCCTGAGGAACTCAACCCGCAAGAAGTAAAGAAATTAGCAAGACGTGATATTAACCCAGCTTCCATACATGGAGGAGAGTAATGGATGTCAATGACAGGTTTTTGAGATAGATTACCGTTGGACGAGGTCCTGAAGAAAAAGGGATGGTGAGCGAAACAGGATTTGATATATCTGTAGCTAGTGAGATAATGGCAGTTTTGGCCCTCACAACATCTCTAGCTGATATGAGAGAGAGGCTTGGTAAAATGGTGATTGGCAGTAGCAAGGCTGGGGACCCTGTGTCAGCTGATGATCTTGGTGTTGGAGGTGCTTTGACTGTACTGATGAAGAATGCTATCAACCCTAGCTAGCTACTTTAATGCGGACTCTCGATGGAACTCCTGTTCTTGTCCATGCTGGTCCTTTTGCGAACATTGCTCATGGAAATTCTTCCATTGTGGCTGATAAGATTGCACTGAAGCTGGTGCGACAAGGTATAAGTCAAGGTAGAGCTGCATGGTTCTTGCTTTTTCACCTAGAAAGAACTTTTCCATGTTAACCGAGCTTTAAGCTTTGCAGAAGATGTGACCTTGTCAATCATTTTTTTATTTCTTTTTTCTTTTTTCTTATAACTTCAGCCTCATTATAAACACCAAAATCACCATGGCATCTTAAACCTTACTCTATGAATTCACTGGTAGCGTTCCTCAGTTTTCCTTCTATCACAGCCCTAATATATATAATCCACACTTTATTTCATGTGCTATACATGTCCTTCTAGTTGCTGGTGTTTGGATTTGATTTCTCTGCAAGTGAAGTGTTGCATGTCTGTTTCACCCCCTTGCCTGTTTCATCTGGTTACATCTCTTACTAGAAATAAATAATTCTCATCACATTTTGGATCAGAATCACGGAATATACATATATCAGTAGATGAAAAGTTCAGAGTCTGATATGAATTTATTGTCTTGTCTAGATGGATTGAAGCTGGTAAACGGTCCTCTTTTGATAGTGGCACAAATCTGACTAGCTTCTTGATTATCTTACTGCATTGTGCTCCTCAGGTGGAGCTTGGAATTGCAGTTCAAAAGGCATGTGAGAATGTGACACAGCCATTAATGAAGTTCTTATATTATTTGGACATTAGCATTACAGAGGAAATTAATACAGGCAATAGCAAGGTCATATGGTGCTAGTGGTGCTGAATACTCAGAGCCGGTAAAACATATGTTTCTTCTTTTTATTATCTTGGTTTTTATTAATTTATGTAAGGATTACAATGTAGTTTGGTGAATTGAGATGCTATTATTTCATGTGTTTTTGATAATATTCATAGTTGTAAGAATATAAAGTAGTTTCTTAATCAAATTGGCATTTAACTATTTCTAAATATATTATTTTTTACTAATTGCAGTATAATTTTTATTTATAGTGAATGATACTAAAAATATGGTTATAAATGATGAATGCTATTTTAGAATAAAAACAATTAAATCGTTAAATAAAACCAACAGAAATGCTAAGTTGCAAGCAACTATAAAAATATATATATATATATATCAAGGAACATGAGGAACCAAACACATCATGGTTGACGCATGCAATTACTTGCATGAATCTCCAAGAACCCCAAAACAAAACGCATAAATGCCAAGCAAGCCCTTGCACAGGGCAGAGATCCTCCTCCATCCCATCACAAAAAGGCTAGCTATTTGACGATGACAGATTCATCATTACCAATATCTTCAGCAAAACACCGTCTACTCACGAAATCTGCAGATACATCAAAGCCTAATTTCATTCCTTTTACTGGAAGAAAAAGCGTGTCCTTTGCTTTTGGATTCACGTTTATCTTTACTTTTCTCTTGCTCTATATTCAATCATTCTCGGGCCATTCCTTCCCTTTTTCCTCCCTAATCTCTCACTTTCTCGCAAATTCTTCCTCTCTTTCTCATCAACACCACGGCGCCCTTCTTAATGTTCCCAACGAGTCTCCGTTGGCTGATGCTAAATATGGGGTTCATTCTTTGTCTCAAGAATACAATAACACGTCTGAAAAGAACCCTTTACTAAGTGCTGGTTTAAATGACAACGTGGCACAGCATGGGAAGGTGGGTGCAAGAAATGATTCTCATGGCGAGGAGGAGCAGTATGCTCTGAAGAGAGAAAATGGGAATAAAGAAAGGGCTGTGGAGAAGGAGAGAGTTGAAAGCAATGTGCTGGCACTGGATTCAAAAGGGAGAGATAGGAACACGAAAATTGAGAAATGGGTGAGGAAAATGGAGCGGTGCAATTGGTTTGATGGGAGATGGGCGAAGGATGATTCTTACCCTATATTTGCACCGGGATCTTGTCCTCATATTGATGAACCTTTCAATTGTTTTATTAATGGAAGGCCTGATAGTGAGTATCAAAAATATAAATGGAAACCAAGGCATTGCAATATCCCCAGGTAAACATGTAATGTGTTCATGTGTTTTTATATATACCTTCTCAATTGTTATGATATATATTTTGACGAAGACCTGTATTTACAATTTCCTACTATAATATATTTGATTTTGGATAGCAATTGTGCTGAGAAATTCAGGGTTTTTTCTCCTTCTTGCTATCAAACTATCAATATAAATCCTTGAAATATATGTCAACTTCAATTTGCAGGATGAATGGTAAGATTATGCTGGAGATGTTAAGAGGGAAGAGATTAGTCTTTGTTGGTGATTCTCTCAATAGGAACATGTGGGAATCTCTGGTTTGTATTCTTCTAAATTCGGTGGAAGATAAGTCTAAAGTATTCGAAGCCTCTGGCAGAGAAGAATTTCGATCAGAAAGTTCTTACTCTTTCATATTCGAAGTTAGTATTCTCTTTTTCGTCTCTTATAAATGCTACAGGAAATCTGTTCATTTTTTGAAAACATTAATTTACTTGGATTGGTAGGATTACAATTCCTCGGTAGAGTTCTTTCAATCACCATTTCTTGTTCAAGAATGGGAAATGGAAGGTAAGAATGGATCAAAGAAGGAAACTCTCCGCCTTGATATGGTTGAGAGATCATCCGACAAGTACAGAACTGCAGATGTTCTGATATTCAACACAGGACATTGGTGGACTCATGAGAAAACTTTGGACGGGTGACATATACATTCCCTCTCCTCGGATGTAATTTTTACTAGGAACTAATCAAGGAACAAATTATAATATGATCAGATACTTGCAGGAGGGGTTACTATCAAGAAGGTAGCCATGTCTACAGTCAGTTGAATGTCGACAAGGCATTTCGGAAAGCCTTGAGAACATGGGCTAGATGGGTGGAAACAAAGACGGATCCGCTCAAGACCCTTGTTTTCTTCAGGGGATATTCTGTTTCTCATTTCAGGTATGTAATGAAGATCCCAAGTTATCCATGGATTCGAAAAAAGAGGCTCACATGACATTTTTGTTCCATCCGCAGAGGTGGAGAGTGGGATTCTGGTGGGAAATGTGAAAGCGAGACCAGGCCGCTTATGGAGGAGACTTACTTTGAAGAAGATCCGTCAATGGTGAAAATCCTGGAGTCGACACTTGAGCGTATGAAGACACCAGTATTCTACCTGAACATTACAAGAATGACTAATTTCCGGAGGGATGCGCACCCTTCAGTATACAGGGAGCAGAATATGACGGCAGAGGAGAGGACATTGTCGAGGGTCCAAGATTGCAGCCATTGGTGTCTCCCTGGGGTTCCTGATACATGGAATGAGATCGTATACAGTCATTTGCTCTTGAAACATAAGCAGAAGGAGCTGAAGCGGCGGCGACTGGCACACAATTCAATGAGGCTACATTAATCATCGGAGCTAGAGTAGCCCAGCAAATCGATCGACAAGCTGTGACAATTCCACTTTCATATTAACTTCTCGTCAAACTGATGATTTTCATGTTAATATGTATGCCCTGTAGCCAATCCATTGGCTATACGTGGCCATGACTTTATGAACGCAAGCACAATGTTTAGTGCAGTCGGGTTTCTCCTTCTGTTCCTGTCAAAAGCCTGAGAATCCCCATTCTCACGGCCTCCTGCATGCCTGGAGCAACCATATAGACAAGTTTAGGATTAATCCTTTTTACTCAAGTTCTGGAACTAAATATATATATATATATATATACACAGTGAAAAGAAATGGATATGTCAGGTTCTGGGTGTATTGATTACTGTTCTTGTCGGTCAGCAATTACTGTTCTTGGATTATAAGCAAATAATGCAACTTAAAAATGGTTTAGAATGAATGAATGATCATAGCTCAAAATAAGCTAAAATTGTGGACTTGTCTGCCATTTGTATCCCTATAACAAGTTATTGATTTCAAACAAGCAGACTTTTTATTTATTTAATATAAGATAATTTTTATTTGACTTTGCGTTTTAACCATGATAATTTTCTTGAATATTTTTTAGTTTCAAATTATTTTTTTTTTGTATTTTTGGATAATTTTAATATGCTAATATTAAAAATAAAATATAAAATATAAATATCGTCTTAATATATTTTCAGGTATTTGTTTTTTAAAAAACAACTTCTACAGTATTTACTCCAAAAAAAACCCTAAATATAGCACTGACCAAGAAAAATAGAAGAAAGAAACAAAGATGCAATGTCCAATTGACATTGATTAACAGAGAAAATATAGTTTATTTTAGAATATGAATTACTAATATTCTTTATCTTTATCCAATACCAATATTGTTAATAGCAATCTACGAGAACCACACATCAATGATTCCTTGAAGTACAAGCGAGCTGCAGAAATGATGACAGAAACATGCAAGGAAATTTTCATGTGGTGGGTGGTGAGTCACGATTTCCGTATCTCGTCGAAATTGTAATTTTGACAATTATGATAGCGACATACATACATTAGAATTGTGATTTAACTTATTTTTCATGAATATTTATTTTTTAAAAAATATATTTTTATTTTATTTTTATATATTTTTGAATAAAAATCATTTTTAAATCACGCCGGGTTTTGATTACTATGATGGTAGGGTAATTAATAATTTTAGTTTTAAAAAACAAATTATAACCAGAAATGGAGCATTTATGTTGCTACAAAAAGGGACGAAAAACACTGTAATATGTAATAATTTTCTTTGGTATAATTTTCAACAAAATTATTTGTATCAGGACAAGACACCAAAAATAATTTAATGCGAAGTCTCTTCTATTGGTCGGAAATAGAGGGCCACGTGGTGAAAGTGATTGGGCGAAATAATTTCCAAAAAGACAAGGAAAATTCCACAACCTTGAAAGCATTAATTCACCAACTAACAGGTTTCTAGGTAATGATAGTTATTGTCCCCCAATTATCACATGATCTTCAGCTAGGTCCCCAAACAAAAACAATTCCCAATTGGATTTGTTATCTATCAAACAATAATCGATTAGGGGTTAACGAGGTAGTTTTCAAATTAATTATCAAATTTAGCTTGATAGGTAAATCTAATGACTCCTGTCTTGGAGTAGAGCCGTATTTTTCTTCAAAATAGTATTTTTTTAAACTTAAAAGATAGTTTATTTATTCCTAAGAAACTCATAAATTTGAATTGACTTATGTGTTAAATCCAATAGATCAGGGACTTAATAAGAAGCATTTTATATTTATGGGTTTAATTGCAGGTTTGATGATAATTTGAGGGGGGGAAACACCGAATTCATAATAAAAATTTCCACCCACTCGTTCCGCTTTTTATCCACCGATAATCATAAAAGCATATAATATAATTTAGCTTATCTCTTCTTCAAAAACAAGCGGAAGCAAAAATAGCAATATCATATTCAATTACTGAAGAAAAGATCACGGGGGAAAAAAAAAGAATCATTTTAGCGAAAATTAAAAAACCATTAATTTTTCTATTAAAACAATGATTTCTTTTTAAGGTTTGCCTAGATGAGTTTAGAATATATTTTGCTGGGCCAACTCAATCACTCAATTGGATTTAACCAGGCCAATATTCTTTTTGGTTTAATTTAAAACGCAATCTTGGAAGAGTTTTTGTATCATGAATTTCTCAATAAGATTTAACAAAAACGCGTTTTAGTTTGTAAGAAATATTCAACAAAGACTCCAATATTTGTCATCAAGTTTTCATCGCCTGACATTTATTACAGTACTGCATATGATCGCTTATTATCACTTACGTCTTGGCACGTAGCCTTTCATTCAAATTGAGCTAACAAGCAAACTTTCTGGCCCGGCCAAGTTTGCGTTGACTACGCTGCAGTTCAATCTGATCTCCCCTTCCGTTCCTGTCAAGGGGCTGAGATTCCCCATTCTGATCATGGACTCCACAAAGCTTTCAAAGAAAGCCGTTTGATTAGCACTGAATGTGTTGACAAGAGCGATGATATCATCCGCCCCCTCTGTTGAAAACAGTACTTGATCAGTCTGAAGCAGGCCTCGGTTAGCTTGCAGGTTGGAGTAGTAGTTACTGTCAAAAACATCAGGTGTCGTGACATCAAGATCTGTTATGACATCCCCAACTAAATGGGCCGACCCAGACTAGTTGGGCCAAATGTCCAACTCTACTGGACTTGGGCAAAACCGACTCAGCCAAACGGGCTGGGCTAAGACCAATCCTGCCCAAGAACAAAGCATAATACAAACACACACAGAGTGAATTAATTCAGTGCACGTGAACAGTGACAAGTGGTCGGCTGACGGTGACAAGTGATTCACCTGCCACTGCCACCAGGTAGAGGAGGCCGATGTGGTTCTCCATGTGGTGGTGGCGAAGAAAATGGTGGTCTGTGGTGGCTGAGAGGAGCGCCAGAAGGGGGTAGTCTGTTGCTGCCGCTGCTGCCTCTACAACTGCTGTGTCGCTAGAGATGAAGGCTGAGCTGTTGCAGGTGCTGCCGGCCTTGAGGAGGGAGACCACATGGTGGTCGACGGCAGAAAACTCAACCACTGCTGAGGGGGCTGGCCTGTGCTGGAGGTTTGTTGCTGCGTTGCCGAAGAAAAAACTGCATTGGGCTGTTGTAGTGTGGGGAGAGAGAGAGTTGGAGGAGCGAGAGAGTTGGTTGCCAGCGTGCTTGTTGTTGCTGTCGGTGTTCTGTAGGCACCAAAGAGGATGATGGTGGCTGCCACTGTGTCTTCGTCTTCCTCTCTCTACTAATTTCCTTGTGTCTGTGTATGTTGTTTTTTTTTTTTCCCAGTCTTTCCCTAGTGCATTAACAATGGTCTCTCCTATTTTATTATTCTTCCCCATTGTCAAAAATTTTCTCCCATGTCTTTCATCCTCGCCCCCTATTCTTAAAATTTGCTCTCTTTTTATAGACTTTTGCAAGTATAAAAGTGTTGTCCAGGGGATGTTGTGTGTTGTAGGAGTGGTAGTGGGTGGCATGCATGGTTGCCGGCATGACAAACCATGACTGTCGACATGTAAGATTTTTTTTAATAATATAAAATAGACTGACAAAAATGGATTATTACAAAAAAGTTTTTTTGATAGGAAAAATGATGTTTTTCTCTTTAATTTTGGCTTCCGATTTCACTCAAAAAGTTTCGTCATCGAAAATTCTGATCTTCTCAATTTAACCCAAATTAGGCTTCCAAACTTAATTTCTCACCAATTAAGCTCTTAATAAAATTAATTTGATCCATTTAAAGTATAATTAAGTACATGCGCTTAATTAAATCCTTCAATTGAACTCTAAATTAATTTCTAAACATAATTATACTTTAAAATGGTCGACGATTAAATCAAACTGGCCCATAAAAATATAATTATGCCTTTCGACTTAATGTTTACATAGATTTATCCAATAATAAATTATTTTAGCATTGAATCTGCATTTTCCTTCATTTTTTGACACAAAAGAGATACGATCGGGCTCTCGAAAACATCCAAAATTTCCACCTTGATATTTCTATTGACACCAACCTCTTTTATTTTATTTTTGTCATTATTTGATAGATTTTGGAGAATAACCCAGAAATTGGATTATGACAGATATAGTCAAATCTTATTTAAAAAATAATAAAAGTTATATTTTAAATAGGCAAATCATTATATCTTCTCACTGAGATAAATGGTGCTTAGAATCGTGATTTAACTTATTTTTCATGAATATTTATTTTTTAAAAATATTATTTTTTAAAAATATTATTTTTATATATTTTTGAATAAAAATCATTTTTAAATCACGCGGGTTTTGATTACTATGATGGTTGGGTAATTAATAATTTTAGTTTTAAAAAACAAATTATAACCAGAAATGGAGCATTTATGTTGCTACAAAAAGGGAAGAAAAACACTGTAATATGTAATAATTTTCTTTGGTATAATTTTCAACAAAATTATTTGTATCAGGACAAGACACCAAAAATAATTTAATGCGAAGTCTCTTCTATTGGTCGGAAATAGAAGGGTCCCGTGGTGAAAGTGATTGGGGGAAATAATTTCCAAAAAGACAAGGAAAATTCCACAACCTTGAAAGCATTAATTCACCAGCTAACAGGTTTCTAGAAATGGTAGTAAAAGTCCCCCAATTATCACATGATCTTCAGCTAGGTCCCCAAACAAAAACAATTCCCAATTGGATTTGTTATCTGTCAAACAATAATCGATTAGGGTTAACGATGTAGTTTTCAAAATTATTGTCAAATTTAGCTTGATAGGTAAATCTAATGACTCGTTGTCTTGGAGTAGAGCCGTATTTTTCTTCAAAATAGTATTTTTTAAAACTTCAACGATAGTTTATTTATTTCTAAAAAACTCATAAATTTGAGTTGACTTATGTGTCAACTCGTGATTCAAATCTTTATTTCCAATAGATCGGGGACTTTATTGCAGGTTTGATGATAATTTGAGGGGTGGAAACCGAATTCATAATAAAAATATCCAGCCACTCGTTCCAATTTTTATCCACCGACAATGATAAAAGCATATATTATAATTTAGCTTATCTCTTCTTCAAAAACAAGCGGACGCAAAAATAGCAATATCATCTTCAATCACTGAAGAAAAGAGCTCGGGAAAAAATGATTCATTATAGCGAAAATTAAAAAAACATTAATTTTTTCTATTAAAACAATGTTTTTTTTAAGGTTTGCCTAGTTGAGTTTAGAATATATTTTGCTGGAGTAACTCAATCACTCAATTGGTTTAATTTAAAACTCAATCTTGGAAGAGTTTTTGTATCATAAATTTCTCAATATGATTTAACATAAATGCATTTTAGTTTGTAAGAAATATGCAACAAAGACTCCAATATTTGGCATTCATTTCTCGTCAACTTTTCATCGCTCGACATTTATTACAGTGCATATGATCGTTATTATCACTGCCTTCTTGGCACGTAGCCTTCCATTCAAATTGAGCTAACAAGCGAGCTATCTGACCCGGCCAAGTTTGCATTGACTACGCTGCAGTTCAATCTGATCTCCCCTTCCGTTCCTGTCAACGGGCTGAGATTCCCCATTCTGATCATGGACTCCACAAAGCTTTCAAAGAAAGCTGTTTGATTAGCACTGAATGTGTTGACAAGAGCGATGATATCATCCGCCCCAACTGTTGAAAACAGTACTTGATCAGTCTGAAGCAGGCCTTGGTTGCGCTGCAGATTGGAGTAGTAGTTAATGTCAAAGACATCAGGTGTCGTGGGATCAAGATCTGTTGTCACATTCCCATCTCCACCTTGGGGACATAATTCCTGGAGAGCTGCTAGAAAAATTGGGTCCAGTGACGGGTCAGGAGCACCGGAGTTATTGAAATCATACAATCGGAAGATGAAAGTAGAACATTTTGCCCTTCCAAATGTGTGAGCACCTGAGAAGATAAAAAGGAGATTGCATCAGAGTAGAATCAATTATAACAAAGCTTTACAGTTTACAGGTGAGCGTGGCAGAAAAAAATTACCAGATAGAGCTACCAAATCACTATTATTATTAAGGCTGACATTGGTGAAGCTCTCTCTGAGTTGAGCGAGGGTTAAGAAAGGGGCGGGGAGGAAATCATTTGCTGCGTCTTGGCTTGCTGTTGTACTATCTCTTCTTCCTAATGGAACCGTCCAATCTGGACCCCCAGCCTGCAACCATGCATGTACCAGATAAAACTATAGTATTTGTGCTCTATTTTTTACTAGAATTAGACGGAAAGAGATTTATTTTATATTTTGGGGGATCGAGGGATCGTTTTAAGATACCAAAACAACAGATTCTTCAGCTGCGATGGTGAGTATATCAGCACAGGAAACAGTATTAGGGCAGGCGCTCTCCAACAAGGCCTTCATTCTATCAACAACGTCAAAACCTCTTGCAGAGTTGATGTTCCCTAGAGCTTCCTTTTCGCTCACTATAGTATCACTGTTGTCCAGCAAAAGCGAAGCATCACAGCCCTGAAAATAAAATAAAAAACCTCAGAATCACAACTACCTGGATTGGACTGTGCAATACATAAGATGTTTCATAGGAATTACATTAACAAAGCAGTCATGGAAGTGAAGCCTGATGAGGCTGGCTCCAATCCGAGCATCGGATGCCAATTCCTGCGCAATGACATTACGGATAATGCTGCTCACGTTTGGACATGTCTGGTCGTAAAACGTTGGAGTAAGCTGGCCGTGAGCCAGTGGTCCTCCTCTAAGAAAAACTACAAAGAAAAAAGCTGCAACTATACCCTTTGAAAGATACATTTCTCTCCAATTTCTAAAACTTGCATGGTAGCTCAATGTTGTTTTAGTTTATATAGACACAGAGAGGTTTGGAAGCTAAGATGCGGTTCGTTGAATTTTCTAATAAGAACAGTAGCTATAATGACATGTTTGCCAAGCAATATTCGGTGGTGGTCACTAAAGAGGATGGCGGGCGGGCGGCAATGTTGAAGAGTAAATCTATTAAATTCAACTTAAGATGCCTGTCTTTTATTTGTGGGATGTTGTCTAGCTTATTAGCTGAGGTGCAGTGGAAGGATCTAAATCAGAAAAGAGAGCTGCCCAAGTTGCGTACGTAGCTTATCTAAGTTCTTCTATCTTTTTTTTTTCTTTTTTTTTTTTTTTTTTTTTGTATAAACCAAGTAGTGTTCAGGCGCTGGCCAGGCTAATCTACGTTTGCACCGGGTGGACCCTGAAGAGATGAAATGCTCCCCAAACGGCCGGCTCCATATAAGAGGAGGGTTTGAACCCCTGATCTTTTTTAAGGGACGAGAGCGCCCTCACCATTCACGCCAGGACCCCTTGGGTTCTTCTATCCTAATTAATATAGAGAGGGCGAGCTTTAACTTAATAATCACCATTATTGTTATTATTATTTAAACAAGCTTAAAATATTTCATAAAACAAGGGTGTCTTTCCCATCTAATTCATGTGCAAGAAAGCTTGGAGAAAATAACAAAAACAAATTGGAAATATTATTTTAGCTATGTTATTTTATTTTTTAAAATAATAATAAAACAATATCGAAAATATGCCATTTGGATTCCTATGACAGGCCGGTTTTTGTGCAGACAGGTAGAGCTTCCCCTTCATTAAAGCATGATATAACTCCTTGCCTGTTAAAGTCTTCTAGGAGGTTAAATTTCCTCGATCAATAAATACCTTGAAAAAGAAAAAAAGCAAGAAGTTTCCTCAATCAATAGATATTTATGAATTAGCCCCATAATATATATTTTTTCTTTACGACTGGGCCTTTTGTGCCTCTACTTTTCTATGCATATGGGGCCTGTGCATATATAGCTGGGTTACCAATGAAATAACTCCGACATGAAATAGTAATTTTAAACATTTTTATTCTAGAAAACATTCCAGTCGCTTGTATTACCATATATGTAACTTTCATGGCTTGATTTAATAACAAGTTCCTAGTTAATTAAAGAAGACATGCATCTAATCATCTAGTAGATGACCTAATAGTAAAAATTTAGAATTAAAAGGTATGTTTTTCTTGTCGTTTCAGGTTCGAATCATGTAATTGCTAATAAAATAGTCATTTGAGTCTTACATGATCATTAATTTTAAGATCTGTGAAATTAGTCAAGATATGTCAAAACTGATCTGGACAACTACTTTAATAAAAAAAAAGTCAGACATGCATGTGCAATTTACAAAGTTTTATTGCTCCTTGCAATGGAAGCAAGCTATAAAGCGAAAGAATCAGTCATGTTCCCTTTTCTTGTGATTAAATTGGTGTTTAGGTGTTTGTGTAAAGGTGTTTTTTTTAATAAAAAAATAGTTTATTTTTATTTGTTTTCGTATCAATTAGATATCTTGTTGCTATTTTTTTTTATTTAAAAAAAATTATATTATTTTGATATATTTCTGAATAAAAAATAATTTGAAAAATATTATTGATTGATGATGAAGATTTGTTTGAGTGATGTTTTCATTTGAAGTTAAAATGTGTACAAAAAGAAAAACTAATTGTCAACAGATGAAATTATGAAAGGAAGAAATTAAAACGAGTAATGCCAGTGGAAATGGAATGGTTTCAATACCCGTGAAAAAGCTGAAAGTGCATGCACGCACCCTGAATTAAATTGAGTGTTATAATCTTTAGTTCAAAGATTGGTGTTTTTCTTCTTCTTTTTTATGTTTTGATTTCTCTCTTAAATCTAGAAGGTAGACTCAAAGATCTTGTTAGGAGATACATGAGTGTTATAATCCTTAGTTCAAAGATATTGTTTTAAAAAAATATATTCAAACCAATGTGTTGTTGAAATTTTAAAAGATATATTAAAAATATTCTAATTATACAAGCGAGGAGTAATGAATCATTCAAGACAAATTATTCATCATTGATAATATTGAAAAAATTATTATTTTTAAGTGCTTCATTTAATTTAAATATAATTATTTAATTATTAATATATAAATTAAATATGTATGACACCTTGGATTATGGTGGTCGCATTTGATCATAAAATGTTGGACCCATAAGCTCATGGCAGACCTCCAAGAAAAGAAAAAAGCTGCAAGTACTACTGCTTTAGAGAGATTCATATTTTTCTAGGGACAGCCGTAGCTGTAACTAAAAAAACTGTAATATGTAATAATTTTCTTTGGTATAATTTTCAACAAAATTATTTGTATCAGGACAGGAAAACAAAAATAATTTAATGCGAAGTCTCTTCTATTGGTCGGAAATAGAGGGCCACGTGGTGAAAGTGATTGGGGGAATTAATTTCCAAAAAGACGAAAGCAAAATTCCACAAGCTTGAAAGCATTAATTCACCAGCTTACAGGTTTCTAGAAATGGTAGTTAAAGTCCCCCAATTATCACATGATCTTCACCTAGGTCCCCAAACAAAAACAATTCTCAATTGGATTTGTTATCTATCAAACAATAATCGATTAGGGTTAACGAGGTAGTTTTCAAAATAATTATCAAATTTAGCTTGATAGGTAAATCTAATGACTCCTGTCTTGGAGTAGAGCCGTATTTTTCTTCAAAATAGTATTTTTTAAACTTAAACGATAGCTTATTTATTCCTAAAAAACTCATAAATTTGAATTGACTAGAGTGGCAACTCGTGATTCAGACCTTTATTTCCAATAGATCAGGGACTTAATAAGAAGCATTTCTATTTATGGGTTTAATTGCACGTTTGATGATAATTTGAGGGGGGGAAACCGAATTCATAATAAAAATATCCACCCACTCATTCCGCTTTTTATCCACAGATAATCATTATCTATACAGCTAAACCAAAACATGGTTTCACTGTGCAAGCTAGCACTGTGCACGCAGACTCATCGGCACTATTCATGTGTGGTTTACCTCGGTGCTTCGCGGGTGTATGTCCTTTTTTTTTTTTTCGTTTAGGAACAGTGGAAGCACGAAATTAGCCCCTGAAAAAGACAAAAATCATCTTCTTTTTCGGGGGCTGGACGGTCATTGACCAGTCCGGCCCGGTCCGGCATGCTGATTTTTTTATTTTTTTAATATTAGCCTGAACAGTGCAGTGACAATTTCACCCCCCGAAAAGGACAAAAATCATGCCTGAGGGTGAGGGGCGTTCCGGTAATTAGCCAATTTTTTCCTCTTTTTTTCCCCTGACATCTGCTGGCGCGTCGCAAGACGCGTCGTCCGTTTCAAGGCTCACACGTTCTTCGGACGGCGCGTGAAGCTTCATAAGACGTCGGAAAACACCCAATCGGCGTCTAGAATGATTTTCAGGCATGTGCTCTTCCACATGGGGCGGTGCATGTTGCCCTATGGTGTCCGGAGACGTGTCAATGGTCGTTTGAATTTCTCCCCCCCAATTTCTCTCTCCTGCCTGCGCGTAGATGACGTCAGCTAAGCTGTTTTTTGTCAAAGTTCATTTCAGTCCCTGAACGTTTTAATTTGTTTTTCTGGCCCTTATTTCTATTAAATGGGTTTTTATTTGTTTCAATTTCATCCTTCAATTGAAATTGATTAGGTATTGAAGTTCCAGTTCGGTCCTCATGCTTTTAATTTTGCGTGGTGGGCTGAAATTCTAAATATTTTTGGTATCAAAGCTTTGATTAATTTCAATTTCATCATTCCATGCAAATTTATTATAAATCCTTAATATTTTAGGTATCAAAAGTTTGATTTCTTTCAATTTTATCCTTTTATGCAAGTTAATTATGGATTTCAGTTTCATTTCAGTCCCAGTTCTTTTAATTTCCGGTTTTGTTTTGAATTATTTGATTTCAATATTTGGGTTTACTTCAATTTTGTCTTTTAAATTAAAGATATTATTGAAAGTATATCAAATTAATTATATATTTGTATATTTATGTCAAATTAAAGTATGTAAAACTAATATTATGTTCAAATATTTATTGAATATTATCACCTAAAAATATATAGAGGGAGAGGAAAAATGACCTAGGATTTTTTTAATAACAGAAATTCATATCAGTATTCTTAAATACATTTAATATAATAATATGATGAATAAATCTTATAAAAAAATATATTGGCTTCAAGATTAAATATTGTGTTCTTTTGTTTAAGTTTATTTCTTGAAATAAATTTGCAGTGTTTTGACTTTTTAATTATATATTTGTGTATTTATGTCAAATTAAAATATGTAAAACCAATTATATGTTCTAATATTTATTGAATATCATCACCTAAGAATATATATAGAGAGAGAACAAAATAGCCTAAGATTATCCTTTAAATTCAATATATTATTTAAATTATGTCAAATTAAAATATGTAAAACTAATTATATGTTTGAATATTTATTGAATATTATCGCCTAAAAATATATTGACAGAGAGGAAAAATGACCTAGGATTTTTTGAAGGGCAGAAATTCATATCATGTTTTCTTAAATATATTTAATATAATAATATGATTAATAAATCTTATATAAAAAAAATTGCCTTCAAAAAATAATTTTGTGCTCTTTTATTTAAATTTATTTCTTTACAAGGATTTCCAATGTTTTCATTTTTAATATTTTAGATATAATATTACTGCAAAAAAAAAAAAAACATCTCAAAAAAAAAAAATGTTGACAAATTTACCTGCATTATCTACAAGTCAAATTAAAAAATATACAAGTCACTTCCCGTTTCCATTAGACTGTTCTTTTTAGACGGTAAATAAATAATTATAGCACACAAAAAAATTAAGTTTATGTTTGAAAAACAAATTATAATATTTTTATTTCTAATATGTATGATATTTATTGAATATTATCGCATAAAAATATATTAAGAGAGAGGGAAAATGACTTTGGATTTTTTGAATGACAAAAATTCATATCAGTATTCTTAAATATAATTATACTAACTAAATATTAAAATAATAAAATACAATACATATACAAGCAATTAATTTTCTATATAGATAAAAAAAATCCGCCGCATCGCCAATTATTTAGTTAATTATAGATAATAGGAGTAAATATTTTTTCTCAGGTTGCTGGAGTTCGAGTCCCCTTGCCACCGAAAATGATTTTTGAGTAAAGAACAGTGTTTTCTATTGTTCATAAGTGTTTGACATGTTTTTTTCCAGTCATTTTTTCGATAACTGGGGTGTCCGGGTTAGCTTATGCGTATCACAATAAATCTCTGAACTTAATTTTTTTTTTTACAGTTTTCACTTTTTATTAATATTTTAAAATGTTTTTTCCTCTTCTTTTTTTCAGGCTTCTTTTTTTTGTTTTTTTTATACTCGCAGTGTCCGGGTCAGTTTACATACACCATAATTTTTTCCTCACATATATTTATTTTTTATAACCGGGGTAGGTTACACGTGTCACGAATAATTCTTTGACATTGTTTTTTTTATTTTTTTTCAACTTATAAATTTTTTTTATAACTAGAATGTCCAAGCTAGCTTACGTGCACCATGACTATTATTTTGTACATAGCAAAAGGAGATCACAATTTCAAACAGTAATAAACAGTGATTTGAAATGTGGTTTTCGTTTTTCATTACTATTTGAAAAATTTGATTGAACTATGATTCTGGTGAAATATGACAAGAGTGTTTGGTAATGCGTTTGAAAGTCGCTTTTGAACAAATTTTAACTTTTTTCAATTTTAAATTAAAAAAAGTGTTTCTACATGATTTTGATGTGCTAATGTCAAAAATAATTTTTAAAAAATTAAAAAATATTACAACACGTTAAAAATCAATTATTTTTCTACATATAAAAAAGTTCAGCGCAACGCGCGGGCAAATCAGCTCGTAAAAGCATATAATATAATCTAGCTTATCTCTTCTTCAAAAACAAGCGGAAGCAAAAATAGCAATATCATCTTCAATTACTGAAGAAAAGATCACGGGAAAAAAAAAGAATCATTTTAGCGAAAATTAAAAAACCATTAATTTTTCTATTAAAACAATGATTTCTTTTTTACGTTTGTCTAGTTGAGTTTAGAATATATTTTGCTGGGTCAACTCAGTCACTCAATTGGATTTAACCAGGCTAATATTCTTTTTGGTTTAATTCAAAACGCCATCTTGGAAGAGTTTTTGTATCATGAATTTCTCAATAAGATTTAACAAAAACGCGTTTTAGTTTGTGAGAAATATGCAGCCAAACTCCATTTGGTATTCATTTCTCATCAAGTTTTCATCCCTCGCATTTATTACAGTGCATATGATCGCTTATTATTTACAGTGCATATGATCGCTTATTATCACTGACTTCTTGGCATGTAGCCTTTCATTCAAATTGAGCTAACAAGCGAGCTATCTGGCCCGGCCAAGTTTGCATTGACTACGCTGCAGTTCAATCTGATCTCCCCTTCCGTTCCTGTCAAGGGGCTGAGATTCCCCATTCTAATCATGGACTCCACAAAGCTTTCAAAGAAAGCTGTTTGATTAGCACTGAATGTGTTGACAAGAGCGATGATATCATCCGCCCCAACTGTTGAAAACAGTTCTTGATCAGTCTGAAGCAGGCCTCGGTTAGCTTGCAGGTTGGAGTAGTAGTTACTGTCAAAGACATCAGGTGTCGTGAGATCAAGATCTGTTATGACATCCCCATCTCCACCTTGGGGACATAATTGCTGGAGAGCTGCTAGAAAAGTTGCGTCCAGTGACGGGTCAGGAGCACCGGAGCCACTGAAATTATACAATCGGAAGTTGAATGTAGAACATTTTGCCCTTCCAAATGTGTGAGCACCTGGGAAGATAAGAAGGAGATTGCATCAGAGTAGAATCAATTATAACAAAGCTTTACAGTTTACAGTTGAGCCTGGCAGGAAATACTTACCAGATAGAGCTACCAGATCACTATTATTATTAAGGCTGACATTGGTGAAGCTCTCTCTGAGTTGAGCAAGGGTTAGAAAAGGTGCGGGGAGGAAAGAATTTGCTGCATCTCGGCTTGCTGTTGTACTATCTCTTCTTCCTAATGGAACCGTCCAATTTGGACCCCCTGCCTGCAACCATGCATATAGTTAGGGGATTAGTACTTTTCAACTCTTAAAACATCCCTACCTTGACTCCTTTTTGTCCAGACCTTCATAAATTCATGCTAAAAAACGAAGTAAATTTGAGTTTCTTTCCTTCCTTCAATTATGATAAAACTATAGTATTTGTGCTCTATTTTTTACTAGATTTATTTTATATTTTGAGGGATCGAGGGATCGTTTTAAGATACCAAAACAACAGATTCTTCAGCTGCGATGGTGAGTATATCAGCACAGGAAACAGTAGCAGGGCAGGCGCTCTCCAACAAGGCCTTCATTCTATCAACAACGTCAAAACCTCTTGCAGAGTTGTTGTTCCCTCCAGCTTCCTTTTCGCTCACTATAGTATCACTGTTGTCCAGCAAAAGCGAAGCATCACAGCCCTGAAAATAAAATAAAAAACCTCAGAATCACAACTACTTGGATTGGACTGTGCAATACATAAGATGTTTCATAGTAATTACATTAACAAAGCAGTCGTGGAAGTGAAGCCTGATGAGGCTGCCTCCAATCCGAGCATCGGTTGCCAATTCCGTCGCAATGACATTACGGATAATGCTGCTCACGTTTGGACATGTCTGGTCGTAAAATGTTGGAGTAAGCTGGCAGTGAGCCAGTGGTCCTCCTCTAAGAAAAACTACAAAGAAAAAAGCTGCAACTATACCCTTTGAAAGATTCATTTTTCTCCAATATCTCCTATGAAGAGCACACACACACACACATATATATTTTGGAGATGTCTGGTCATAACATGTTGGAGTAAGCTATGATGACGTGTTTGCCAAGCAATATTCGGTGGTGATCACGAAAGAGGTTGGCGGGCAACAAAGGTGAACAGTAAATCTATTAAATTCAACTCAAGATGCCTTACTTTTATTTGAGGGATGTTGTGTAGCTTATTAGCTATAGTGCAGTGGAAGGATCTAAATTAAAAAAAAGAGCTGCCCATATTGCGTAGCTCATCAAAACACTTCTATCCTGATTAATATATATAGAGAGAGCCTTAACTTATTATCACCATTATTATTATTTAAACAAGCTTAAAATATTTCATAAAATGAGGGTATCTTTCCCATCTAATTCCTGTGTAAGAGAGCTTGGAGAAAATAACAAAAAAAAGAAAAGAAAAATAATAATACGGGCAACAAAAAACCACTAATTAATATACCCACAGTATTTAAAAGGGTTTATATATATTGGCAAAACATCACGAGTGAGTTTTTTATAGTTCTCATACATGTCCCGGATGAAAATTGTAGAAATTTAAATTATTTTTCTTATGTTGTGCTAGTTCATCAATCAACATTTAAATTAACTATGTTATTTTATTTTTTAAAATAATAATAAAAAATATCGAAAATATGCCATTTGGATTCCTATTACAAGTTTTTGTTCAGACAGGTAGAGCTTCCCCTTCATTAAAGCATGATATAACTCCTTGCCTGTAAAAGTCTTATAGGAGGTTAAATTTCCTCGATCAATACCTTAAAAAAGAAAAAAAGCAAGAAGTTTCCTCAATCAATAGATATTTATGAAATAGCCCCACAATATATATTTTTTCTTTACGACTAGGCCTTTTGTGCCTCTACTTTTCTATGCATATGGGGCCTGTGCATATATAGCTGGGTTACCAATGAAATAACTCCGACAGGATTTATTCTAGAAACATTCCATTACTTTGTATTACCATGTAACTTTCATGGCTTGATTTAATAGCAAGTTCCTAGTTAATTAAAGTTGACATGCATCTAGCCATCTAGTAGGTAGTTCAATGATAAAAGTTTGAGACTAAAAAATTTGTTCTCCTTGTCATTTCAGGTTCGAGTCATGTGATTTCTAATATGATAGTTACTTGAGCCTTAAATGATCATTAACCTCAAAACACGTGAGATTAGTTGAGGTACACATAAACTGACTTAAACATCCATATTAATAATAATAATAAAAAAAAGTCTGACAAGCATGTGCACCTTGCAAACTTTTATTGCTCCTTGCAATGGAAGCTAGCTATAAAGCAAAAGCAACCATGATCCCTTTTCTTGTGATTAAATTGGTGTTTAGGAGTTTGTGTAAAAGTTTATTTTTTTACAAAAAAAAATAGTGCATTTTTATTTATTTTCATATCAATTAGATGTCTTGTTGCTAGTTTTTTTTTTTTTTTTAAAAAAAAAAACAATAATAAATATTTTGATATATTTCTTAATTCTTGATTGACGATGGAGATTTTTTTAGAGATGTTTTAAATTGAAGTTAAAACGTCTTCAAAAAGAAAAATAATTGTCAAGAGATCAGATTATGAAAGGAAGAAATTTAAACGAGTACTGCCAATGGAATGGTTTCAACTTTCAATACCCGTGAAAAAGTTGAAAGTGCATGCGCGCACCTTCAAAATTCAAAAGAAGGTATACATGAACACACCTTCTTCACATGGAATCTGATCTAATTTTTTAAAAAGTAATCTTCTTTTATAAAGATATGCTGAGAAATTATTGTGCGAGGCATAGGGTACATAGCTTGAAAATTATGAGCACTCCGAAGCAGGCCTCGATCGTTCAACTTTCAGGATGGAAATCAATTTTTCAATCTACAATTTTAAGTTATTGAGTAACTTTTTTTAAATATTTTTACTCAAGCATTTTGAGTTTAAAATTAATTTATTTAATTAAAGAATAAGTCGAAACTCTTAACTCACTAAATCTCTCATAAAATGTTAGAAAACAACTTTCTATTTGTATTATTATCAGTCAAATTCCATCGATATTTCCATATAAATTAGCCGATGGTTGACTAAGTCAACTCAAAAACAAAAACTTCACTTGCTGTGAGTAGTTATAAGCTTCCTTTTTCGCTCTGTATAGTATCAGTGCTGTCCAATAAAATTGACCCATCACAGCCCTGAAAATATAGTCAGCAAATATTTAGAATCACAACTTACATAGATGGCTTAATTATGCTCAAACTGAACAGCTACTTACATTGGCAAAACAATATTGAGAATTTAGTAGTGAATGAAATCAGTAATTGATAATGAAAAATTTATGGTGATGAATTTTGATAAGAACAAGAACGAGAATTAATTCTTATTAATCGTTCAATGATTGAGCTTTTCAAATTAAAATTCAGTATACAATGGCGGCGATTGCATGTAAAGGAATAGTTTATAACTTAGAATTTTTCACACTCTTCCTCACTTTATTTTTTTTATTTTTTTTATGTTTTGATTTTTCTCTTAAATCTAGAAGGTAGACTCAAAGATCTCGTTAAGAGATCTTTGAGTTTTATAATCTTTAGTTCAAAGATCCTGTTTAAGAGAATATATTTAAACCAAGTTGAAATTTTAAAAGATATATTAAAAATATTCTAATTATACAAGGGAGGAGTAATTAATCATTCAAGACAAATTATTCATCATTGATAATAATAAAAAAATCATTATTTTAAAATTGCTTCAACAATTTAGGGTTTTTTTTTAACTGGCCATAAGCTAATGGCAGACCTCCATGAAAAGGAAAAAGCTGCAAGTACTTTTGCTTTAGAAAGATTCCTATTTTTCTCCAATTTTCTTCTCGGTTCTAAGCACGGGAAGTCATTGAAGCTATGGTTTATGGAATGGTGGGGAGGCTTGGAAGCCAAGACAGCACGGTTCCTTGAATTTTCTAGGTATAAAAAAACTGTCGGTGGGGGTATAATGATGTGTATTTTTATTGTTGGTACGTCAATAAGTATCCTTTGATTTTTCAATTTTCAAATTTCAACTGTATGATTTAAACAAGTTGAAATTAATTGTAGAAAATATCTCATTTAAATCCCCTTTACAGTCTGTTCAACAGGGTATACTTTTCCTGCATTTAATGATGATGCAGACTCCTCGCTCATAGATATTGGAGATTAGGGTTTCTCAGTCAAAACCTTTTTTTAAAATAGTATAAAATTAAATTCCTCAGTCAATAAATATGTTATCCCAAATATATCTTTTTTCATGACTTGACCTTCTGTGCTAATATACTCTTTCTATGCGCATGGAAATGACGATTTTGAGTAGACAATCGCGTTTTCTTAGAAGCATTAATGCTTAGTTTCGCATTACCATATCTTTTTTCACGGCTTGATTTGACAAAATTCCTAGATAATTCAAGCCACCATTCTTGGCCTTGAAATTTTTTTGTTTTTTTTTTTTTTTTTTATAAATCACGTGGTGTCTAGACACTGGTCCAGACTAATCCACGTTCGCACCGGGTGGGCCCCGAAGGGGTGAAAGTGCTCTCCAAATGGCCAGCTCCATACAAGAGGAGGGGTTGAACCCCTGACCTCTCTTAAGAGATGAGAGCACCCTCACCACTCACGCCAGGACCTCTTGGGTAAAATTTTTTGTTTTTTGCTTGCATTTGAAGCTACCTGTAATTAAATTAAAATAATTAGTATTCATTTTAAATAAGCTCACATCTTTATAGTATCTCAATCAATGCGATAAGAATGAAGAGAAATTACAGGAGAGATCAAATCTTTTTTAAATATTTTAAATTATAAAATATCTCACCTCTTAAAAATGAAATTCTAGAAGTAGTTATCTTATATGGACTCCTCTAACGGTTCATGTGAAAATGCTGATAAAAATGTCAGCAAAACTACCTATTGAGGGAAGAAATCTAAAGCAGGCTGCGTTGATTTTTCGATGTCCATGGAAAAAGTTGATGGTCACGGGGATTCCTGTATTGAATCTAGACTAGGTTTTATTTTCAAAAAACTAATGATGTTTTATAAAGAAATATACTATATGAAAAGGGTGTTTGAATGAATCACGCATAGGAAATTATGAGCAATTAATGCTCTTTAACAGTATATGAAGACTTACTGTTTTAAACTTTTCTTGTAAATATTTAAATATCTTTAAGATATTATTCCTTCTACACACTCATACGCACTCATACCTAGCATACCTAGTATCTTTATTAACAAAAGCATAAACAAGTGTACGAGATTAAAAAATTTGTTTTTTTTTTTTTATGATTTTATGATTTTATGTTTGAGTTTCATGATTGTTAATATGATCATTATTGAAAATTTATATAATTATTAATTTCAGGATTAAAAATCACACAAGATTTGAGGTGGAAACATTGTATATGTGTATATAAAGAGTATCACCTTTTTTTCTTTTTTCATTGGAGATGAAGATAATATAAACTATAAAGCAATGATGAAAATGCAATAAAAGAAAAAAACATGGGCTGCTGAAGTGAAACGTCCTTGTATGTCTGGGAGTTGGTTGGGACCATCACAAATCTATTTAAAATGGTTGTTGAAATAATATACTTGTTATTATTTATTAACACATATAATTATTAATTTATTTTTCTAAATGTACGTGTTCAACTTTCCAGTTTGCGGTTATTTTTTTTATACAAGGTGAAAAAGGAAATTACAACGTTCGTATTTTTTGTGTTAAAAAAATGTTGCTATTACTAGAACCACATTGTAACTTGCAAAGGACTTATGCACAGCCTATACCCGACATCAATTACATGTACAAACAAAAAAAAAAAAACACTAATTCGTTTGATTAAAGTAATTTATAATTAATTTCTCAGTATTAAAAGATAATTCTTTTTAAGAAAAAAGTTCGTTTGATTAAAGTGTCAAAGACAAAAATATATAAAAGAAAACTCAAAAGATGTCTTCTTCATGTGATTCAGTAACCAAACACCATCTTAGAGCATGGAGATGATATCCATCTCAAGATAAACATAAAAATTAAAAATAATAATTAAATAAATTTGATCAAAAAATTAAAAATCCCTGGAGGAATGAACCCATTGCCTATAATTACTCGAATAATAATAATAATAATAATAATAATAATAATAATAATAATAATAATAATTTTATGGAAACTGTAAGGGCTTTCTGTTATTGTCAGGGGAAGGCCAGAGGTTTAGTTTTAGCATGGATCTCTCCCCATCGAGGCCTCACTAGTTTCCTTCCGGTTAATGGTTAAACATCCACCAGGTTCAGGATGCTCTCGGCCCATTACAAAAAAAGAAAAAAGAAAAAGAATATTTTGATTTTATCCAATCTTGTACTCGTTATTTCTATCATATTTTGATTTTATTTTTATTGTCTGTTCAATTGGGTCCCTGTTAACTTCCGACCTTAAGTGACTGCTATATGAAAGATGGCGGAACCAATTGAGAATCTCGATAGTTTGGAAACTACAATGAGAATTTGAGATTTGCAAACAAAAACAATAAAATCAGGGCATGAAGAATTTGTGGAGCAAACTGATAATTTTTTACGGAAATTTCATTTTTGATTGAAGATGAAAAAATTGTTTTTTTCACGACGACGATATCTTGTAGATAAATTATTATTTATTCATTTTTATCATTAAGCGATTTAGTTATTTTCTAGTATATTTATAATTTATATTTTATTCATAAACTCGTTATTTAGATTTTTATATAAAAAAAAGTTATTGTTATAATTCCAATGTTACATAATTAATTAGAGAATATCTTTTATTATCAAATATATTAAAATTTTCAATTGTGACATGGATCATTTCTCATCTTTGCCATCACGACTAGAATTTAAACATAAGGATAACATACACTACGTGTCAGAATGAGAACAAACCACGTGTCAGAATCCCATTAAGATATTTTTCTCATCTGGTTCCTTGAAGACCACTAACTAAACTTAACTGAACCAAAACACAGTCTTGCTGGCTTCGTGTTCCAGCAAAATAAAATAATAAAAATGGCTCTAAAATTTCATGCTGCCATTAATTTAAGCTTGCAATTGACCCCATCTCCTACATTATTCGCACCATTATTTTGTAAGCCTCAAAAACTCTTGAAATCATCGGTAAAAAAAACTCATGTTTGTCAATCCTCTCTTGTTAATGAACAGCAGCAGCAAATTTCATTCAATGAGCAAGAAAATCAGCTGATAAATGCCCTTATTGGAATCCAAGGCCGAGGAAAATCAGCGTCACCCCAGCAACTCAATGTACGGCTTCAACCCCTCCCCCCCTCTCTTTATGAGTTGTTGTGATTGTTTTAAAGGTAATGAGACTTTTTGACAGGAGGTGGGACAGGCAGTGAAAGTTCTTGAAGGCTTAGAAGGAGTGTCTGAACCTGTAAGTGAGATGTTTTTGGAATCTTGATTAGTGGGATTTCTTTTCACTTTTTTTTTTTTTTTTTTTTGTATATAATTCCAGATTTTGATTAAAATTGTTAAGGTTTGATAGGTTTCTTTTTCTTTTTGGATTTTTTGTCAATTTTCGTTTACTTTTGAAACTAGAATAAATCAAATTATAGGCAGTTTATGTTTTTTTGGAGCTTGATTGATATCATAAGATTAGTTGGAGTCAGAGTAATAAGCCTCAAAAATTCAGAAGTAAAGTAATTATTTTTGGAAAAATGAGGGGCAAATGAAATTTTAATGACGTGTTAAATTTTGTTATTGTTATGAATTCTGATGATTCTGAGTACCCACAGACAGGCTCGAACTTGATCGAAGGTCGGTGGCAATTAATGTTTACGACTAGACCTGGAACAGCATCTCCAATTCAGGTTAGATTGCAATTTGTTGCTGTACATTTTTGTATGCTTTTTTGTTCCTTGGTGTAAAATATTAGAATTTGTCCTGATTTCAAGTAACTACAACGGGATTGTATCTACTTTTCTGGTGCTTTTATGTCATTAGACAATTTAGAAAACATATGAGTAATATAAAACTATTTTTGGGAAATCAGTTAATAACTTAAGTTTTTGGATTAAAAATGTTTTTTGATATGATATTAGAGTTTTAAGAACTAAATAGTCATGAATTACAATCTCACTGCTCTCTATCTTTAGTGTAGGTTTGTGCAAGTTTCGTTGTGTTAGAAAAATAAAATCATTCTTTAAGTTTCATCTAATAGTTTAAGCGTTTAGGTTGAAAATGTTTCTTTGGTAGGAACTTCAAGATTGCAAAGTGGATTTGCAGGGTTGATACCATTTTGAATAGCATAAATTTCTCCCAGTTGTTTTTCTTCTGCATTTTGTGCTGATTCTCACCATGTGCTTTGCAATATGTTGCAGAGAACTTTTGTTGGTGTTGACTTCTTCAGTGTATTTCAAGAGGTATACCTTCGGACAAATGATCCTCGTGTGTCCAACATTGTAAAATTCTCAGATGCTATAGGAGAGCTGAAAGTAGAGGTATGAATCCACCATCTTTTCTAGTAAGTTATAAGCTTTTTTCTCCATAAAAGTCCCATCAAACTCCATTAGATTAAGCGATGTGAGGGACGAGATAGTCATTTTGAGCCCATCAAGTCATTGCACTCAAGTCATCTTTTCATTTTTGAAAGCATGGTTAGAAGTAGGGGCACTCGTAGAAGAAGGGACTTGTACAGTTAGCATAGATCGAATGGTTTCTCCTTCAACCTTAAGAATTATCTGACAAGCATGTGCATCTTCAGAGCTATGCAAAAATGCTTTGACTCGGTATCTTTCTCTTTTAAATGATGAATATAGTGAACCATGTAGAGGTTATAGCCCCAATTTCCATGCATCTGAAGTTCATGTTTCAAGTTGTTTATAAGGGACCCCCTCCTCTTTCTCTTACACCACGCACATCTCATTTTTCTCCCAGGCGGCATCAACAATTGAAAATGGAAAGAGGATCCTTTTCCAATTTGACAGAGCAGCCTTTTCTTTCAAATTTTTACCATTTAAGGTTCCATATCCAGTTCCATTTAAGCTTCTTGGTGATGAAGCAAAGGGCTGGCTGGACACCACATACTTGTCTCCATCTGGAAACCTTCGCATCTCGAGAGGAAATAAGGTATATATGAACTTCATAATCCTGAGCGTACCGAATTCAGTGTTTATGCTGTAACCCTCTCTATTGGTGGGTGGCAGGTACTAAAGATATTGGTTCAGAAGTTTTCTTTTGGTTTCATTTGCTAAGTCATCGAGCAATGTTTCTGTAGTGCAGGGCACCACCTTCGTGCTACAAAAGAAAACTGAACCTAGACAAAGATTGCTGTCAGTGATTTCGACAGGAACTGGAGTTCTAGAGGTAAAATTACAATCGTCCTTCTAGACCCCGTCGGAGGACGTGCTTTGTTGGATAATATAGCTCCACACTGCTAATTACAGAGCTATAACCTTTGCAGGCAATCAATGAATTTATAAAGTTAAATCAGAGTGTTGCTAAAGATGAACTGGAACTCATCGATGGAGAGTGGCAGATGATATGGAGTTCACAGGTGATTGTGTGATGATGTTTGCATAGATTTTCGTATTTATTTAATGAAAGAAACTTGAATTGCCCGGAGACCGTTAGAGAGTAATGTACAGTTAATCTTAAAGTCTCGCCTAATAAGCTATTAGATTTTTTTTATTGAAATGATTTTTTCACATGGTATCTAAGCCTAAATGATCAAAATCTCACCACCGCATTTTATCTAATTAAATTATAAAAAGTGAGTGCAGAGCAACAGTGATTACGTGTAAATTTCAAGTTCGAAAGGTTTTAGTTGAAGGAGTATCAAAGAATAATATAAAACTGTTTTTGAAATATCACTCGATAGCTTAAATCTGTAGGTTGCCTTGATTAATGTCTCTAGATGGTGGTATAAGGATGTTGATAAACTCTTGTTGAATCATTCAAATTCAAGCGTCTTTGTTCTAATAACGCATTCAGATATTAAATTTAAGTTTTTTACTTATCACTGATTCTTAATTAGCTCTTAGTATGATTTCTTGTCAGTCCTACCTGGATCCAAATAGCAATTTTTATGATGCAGATGGAGACAGATAGTTGGATAGAGAATGCTGGCAGAGGTCTAATGGGCAAGCAGGTATTTTTCTTCATGTTAAACTCAATCTTCCTTACAAATCACATCCTAACTCCCACACCCTCTATTCCTACAATCTCAGATTGTTGCAAAGAACGGAGAGTTAAAGTTTGTTGTCGACATCTTGCTCGGTGTCAGGTTCTCGATGACAGGAACATTTGTGTAAGTCTTCCAGCACTTGGTGGGAATCTACCGGGAAGAATTTCAAGTAAAACTCATATGGTGCAAACTCTTGGCAGGAAATCGAGCCCCAGTACATATGATGTTAAAATGGACGATGCAGCCATCATTGGTGGCATGTTTGGACTCCCTGTGGAGATGGAAACCAAGATTAACCTAGAGTTGCTGTAAGATTTCTGGTCTTAGATACTGTCAAATTGCATGATCCCATGATGGTTTTCTCTGCTGGCCATTAACAAGAGACGACGGTATATATGTTTTTGCAGATATAGTGATGAAAAAATCAGAATCAGTCGAGGGTACAGAAACATTGTGTTTGTGCATGTACGAACAGATGGGACAAGGCAGAAATAAACCAATCGGTGGATCGACCGAAGAGAATTTGCATCTTGTTTCAGTCAATTTTATTGATGCATCATTGACAGAATACTAGAAAGAGGAAATTATGAGTGTTCTTATTCAATTTTATATATATATATATATATATATATATATATATATATATATATATATATATATATACAGAACATTGGTTTTCCTTTTATTTTCATTGGGTAGAGAGAAACAGATACAAAAATAAAAAAAATAAAATCACATACGGATTGATAAAAATATTTTTCTAAAATTAAAATGAGTTCATTGAAGAGGTATTATTTTGTCATCGAACCTACAAAAGAAGTTTGGCATGGACCATTTCTTTTGAGAAAAATAAAACAAAACAAAACAAACTGTTATAAAAAAAATATATTTTACTTTTAGAGTTATTTTTGAAAATAAATATTTATCTTTTATTTTGAAAAAAAAAAAAAGAACAAAAACGGAAAACAGGAATACCTCCAACCCCAAACAAAACCACAACGATCATAATGTGGGGAGACGGTGAGTCAACGTCGATGGTCCACATCTGTGCAATGAGCTAATAGCCCATGAAAGTCCATCAACTAACAAGTAATTGCAGCATGCAGCGGCCGCTATGATGTCAGGACTCGGGGGGAAACTATCTGTTAAAAGTATGCATATATTCTACATTTACCAAAAAAAAAAACAATATATATAGATTATACACACACCACACATTGCCCTTATCCCTTGTAGCTTTAATACGCGTGGAGGCCACGGTCAGCATGACCATCATCAATCCAAATCTTATCGGCCTAATGCCTCCTTGACCGGTCCAGGTTACAATGCCGGCGCGACAATCCAAACGCCATCGTGCCTCCGACATTGTGTTCTTATCGTTTTGGAAGACAGTTCAGTAGCTTGATTGTTCATCCAATCGTAAAACACCGACCGTAAAATGCTCTCACCAGTTAATTGGTTTTTGTCTTATACGAAAGTAAAGATATTAATTAACTGTTCAGTCAGTTAAAAAACCATAAATATTCTTGATCTTTTTTCGCTTCTGTCTGTTTCCAAAGCTAAATTAATACCTTAACTGTTAAAAAAAAATAAAGAAAAAACAATAACACTCCCAAATATTCAGGAAAGTAACCAAAACAAGACATCTTGGAAAAAAGTGTACTCAGGGTAACCTAGTCTTTTTCTACCTAAGTTTAAGGCCCAAAAATCATGACTCGTTTGCCAGCCAAACCACGGTAACGCGTTCTACACAGCAAGGAACTATGGCGTCAGTTGAAGGAAAGCCAGCTCTGTAACCACACGAAAGGGTGCATTTGCTCTTTACACAAATTTAAAGGAAAACTCTAAGCCTTCTCATGCAGCTGTGATGGTTGAAAGAATCTCGAGGAAATAATTTAAAAGTATATTTAAAAACAATAAAGAACCTACTGTAGGACCCCTTGTATCCGAAGGAAAAAACAAATCATGAAAGGTTGCTTCGTGTGTTAGCCACGCATCTTGGAAGCTGGATTTGGAAGGGTCAAAGCACACATGAAACAAGGATTTGGGCTATCCTTGAGAGCAAAGATTAAGCAAGAAACCTAAGGTTCTACATCACGAATCATGCCCCCACAAGAACTGTAAATGTTAATTACCTATCACTCAATTCATGACTAGATTATACACATAAGCTAGCACCAAAAAAAAAAAGCACGAATTCTGTCAAGATTCGACAAATGACATTGTGTTAACAATGAACCTGATACAACGGACAAACAGTGGTTGTCATCTTCTGTCGGGTAAAAGAATGCAGGAAGGCCGAAACACAGCTTTAAGCGGACGGAGAGAGACAAAAGTGTCATGCTCTTTTATGAACCTGACAGAAAAGGGATCCTCAGTACCTGACACAGAAGGAAAGAATTTAGAAGCAAGTGATGGAACAAAACCAAAGGAATGCCACAACGATTTTAAAAACAAGATTGATTTTAGAAACAAGTGATGGAACAAGACCAATGGAATGTCAACGATTTTAAAAACTAATTTTGCTAGTCAAGACTTATTGCAAGCTCATTCGTGTAGCAGACTTATCATCAAGTCTCCAAATTTCTGCATCATCCACCAGGACAATCACTTGTGTGGAAGCAACATATAGCCTGCTGCTTAAGACACACCTATAATAGGCAACAAAAAAAAATTCTTAATGCTACATCTCTGGGTAACTTAAGCATCACATTTGCGGGGCAACATTGTGAATCCCAGGAGCTACAATTGCTCAGACATAGGCCACCGATTTTTATGATCAAATGTACTATTCAAAGCATGGAAGTGCTCATAAAAAGAAAAGTTGCTATCTGTCTGCAGTTATAAGTCAAGCTGCATTAACCCCATATGATGTTTTCATGCAAGATGTCTCTCTGAACAATCCTGTAACGGATATATCAAGGGACAGCAATTGTTGAGGCCATTTATTTTCAATTTTAGCCACTGAATGTCGTCACTCCACCCTCTTTGACTTCAAACAGCAATTAGCAATAACAGTTATTGGCATCGAAAGTACAAGTTTAGCACTAATAAGCAATGTTCAAAGACCAACACCCAACCAAATCTCCCAGCTTTCTCAAATTGGAAACTGTAAATCAAACAGTCTCATATGGGAAGGTTTTCTAAGAATCTCCAGCAACTGGCTTTCTACTTCTAATCATATCTGGAATCAGAAAGTAATAGTACTTCACATTCGAGCAGCAACTATAGGCAAAGCCAACCATCCACCATCACTCAATCATGTATATTTTTTTTGGCTACATGTCATAAACAACCTGGGATTTCAAAGGGACAAGTTCTTCAGGCTCAAAAGTTTCAGTTCTCCTGAGAAAACCACCACAGAAAAAAGAGAAAGAAAGATACAGCCATAAAGAAACAACAAGAACAACAACAATAATACAATCCATTTAGTAATCAAGTACAGAAACATGAACCGTATGGTAACGACTACAAAGGTACTTGTGCACAAATCAGAACAGCAGGACTACGTTCCCTGCAATCAAGAATTGAAATAATACTAGAAAGGTAATCACAAATATAGCAAGGATAATTTGTATGGAGCATTCAGAAAGGCAATTCCATGGAAACAAACAAACATTAAAGTAGTGGAAATGTTTATGGCATTAGACAAAAGAAAAGCCAATACATCATGGTTAGAGAATTACGCCACATGTTCCAGGTTACATCCAGCTCAAAAGCCAAAAAATGCAGCATACAGATTTATGCTTTTAACAGAACCAACCTTGACACAAAAGAGACTTACATTAAGGCGGGACAAAAGAGTAGTCACCACCGCCAATGCTCTTCTCGGAGGACACTTGATTATCATTAGAAGTGTCCTCCTTTGAATCCATTTTGTCTTGCACAACCCTGTGGTCCGAAGTAACACCGTTAGACAGGCCCTCCACCAATGAAACCAGACGGTCTGGTAAGAGCTAGCTTTCCCTCTTCATCTTTTGCTTCATCAACCTTCACTGTTTCTGCATCAGTAGCTACAAAATCGTCTCCTTTTCCTACATCGTTAACTTATTCTCCTATCAAATGCCACGAGCCCACTACGTGCCTTCTCATTCTTAGCCTCATGCTTCAGGATAACTTGATCATCAGTACATTTCTTCCATACAAACATCATTACTCCCCTTCCTCCTTTTCAACATCGCTAACATTCCTCCCTACCCTCTCCATTTCCACCCACACTCCACCTCCTCGTTACCGTCGTTAGCTACAGTGTTCCCACCAATATCCGATCCTCCATCACTCTCATTCTCAGAAACATTTTCCTCAACCTCCTCGTTAACATCTTCCAAAACCATAGCACTACTGCTACTCTGACCATGCTGCTGATGCCTCTCCAAAAACTGCAACCTCCTCCTCAAATCCCCCAACTCACTCTCCATCAAAAACAACCTCTCTTTCAAAGTCAAATTCTCCTCTTCCAAATGCGCTATATGCGTGTCCTGATCATCAACCCTATTCTCCAAAACATTATTATTATTATTATTATTATTGTAACTATACTCCCCTCCAACACCACCACCACTCGGATAAATCATCTCAAACCTACTCAAATCATGATCCAATCTCCTCTCCACTTCCACATGCTCCTCAACATCACTCTCCTCATCATCCTCATCATCATCATTGGCTTCATTTCCAGGCGATCTCAACCTGATCAACCCATTCATCGACCCATACCCATCAACACCCCACTCCTCTTTCGCCATATCACCTAACACCTCCCTCGAAGGCGAAAATATCGGAGTTGGCAACATTGCCGGAGTCACCGGACACGGAGAAACCAACGAAGCAATCCCACCAGATTTTTTCGCCCGGATAATAAACGACGTCGTATTCCTTGGCGCGTAAGGCGCGAAACGATTATTAAATTTCTTCTTTGGATGATAATATTTCCGCGCTTTCATTCTGTTTTGCGTTTGCAATTCATTCAAACTCGGTGGCTTATACCCTCCGCCACTAACAACACCAGATAAACCAGGGTTGTTATTGGAATTTTCCATTCTTTTGTTGTTGCTGGCATTTTTACCCTTCCAGTTGCTGCTGCTGTTGTTGCTGCTTCTAGGCTTTAAAGGAGCAAAATTATTATTAAACTTCGACGGATTTTGAAACTTCGAGAAAGGTCTCTGATTCATCATCATCATCATTAACGGCTGTGGTTGATTCATGGCTTGGCTGTGACTCAGCATATGTGACTGAAGATGAATCGGTGGTGGCTGGCCCATCAATTGCGGTGGCTGCTGATTCATGATCGACGGTGATGGCTGATCGTTCATTATTCAAACCCTAAGACAAAATAAAAACCTAAGAACAGGCTCGATTTTGCAATTGAGATCAGTTCCCGTCTACTGAGAAGAGGAAGATGGGAAAATACAAATCAGATCGAAAAACCCTAAAAAGATTTTTTTCGACTTCTTTTAAATTTTTTAAAATTTAGAGATCTGGAGAATTCCTGGTTTTTTTTATAGGGCCGTGCTCTTGTTTTAGTGGTGGGGGCATGGAGGGGTTGTTTATATAGGGGATAAGGGAGATTTATGGCGGTTGGATTTGGGGTTTTTTTGAAACACGGTGGAGATGAAAGGACGTGTCGGTTTAAAAGAGTTTTGATTGGACTGCTTGAAGGGGATAAGTAGAGTAATTGCACATTAGTCCTTATTCTCTGTGGATTTAGGGTTTGCGTCATGAGATATTGGATATTTTAGTTGGGAGAATGAAAGGAATTTGCAACTTGGTCCTTTTGGGGTTTTGTTGTTAATAACCATTGTAGAAGTACTTCTACGTTCCTTTTTGGAAGAATTTCGGGTTCCGCATAGTCATCCAAAACAATCCCTTTTAAAAAGTATTTTCAATAATATATTAATTTTAATAAATAGCATAACTTGAACATTCTGAGCGACTCACTGTTTTTTCGAATATATCCTTATTTAATAGTCAAATTTATTCTTAATTTATTTTCTTACTAAATAATTGTCTGCACTGTGGTTTAGATAGAAAAAATAATATAGACAAATATTCAACTATTGTTAAAAAACTTTAATAAAATTTAACTAAATTAAACTAAGTGGGGATTAATCTTTATATATCTTAGTTGACCGATAGGTATAAAGACAACTTAAATAATCATCAATAAAAATACATTTTGATTTTGAAAAATCAGGGCATTTAGAAAAAAAATTAAAAACAATATATTGGATCAACATGTGTCATTTTATCATGTAGAAAATATATAGAAAACAAATTTTACAAAGAACGATTCTCAATCAACCTAATATTGAAGGATAACATTAAAAAAATATAATAATCAAAAAATAAACAAAAATAACTCGAGTCAACACAATTAATTTGCAAAATTCATGACCCGAGCTATGAGATCAGGATAACTCAATAAAAAACAATAAGTCAAAACAAATTAAAAAACTATACCCAATAAATTCAATATTGAAAGATAAAACTAAGAAGAAGAAAAACAAGTTTGAAACTAATTTTTTTTTTTTAAATTAAGTATCAAAATAAAATAAAAGACTTGTTTTTTTTATTGTTTATTACTGTAGGGAAAAGCCAAACACTTTTAATATATGTTAATATAGCTGAACTAATTTCATCCCTCTTCTAATGTGTTAAAATAAATTGTTTATGTATTATTTTAAGGAATAATACTATGTGATGCATAAAAGAGTGCATCATATTAAGGAGGTTAATCCTTTTGAATTTTAGATCTAAAGTTAATCATAAACACCAATCATCTGAATTTATCATGTAAAATTCTATGTTGGAAGAAGGTAATACAAAGAGTGAAAAAAAATGAGAATTAAACAGAAATAAAGATAAATATTTAAAAGATATTTTTGATATAACTTTTTGTATTTTTGGAATAAGAATATATTTATTGTCATGTCTGTTTTAGAGGGTAGTAGATGTTACTTTTGAAAGTAATTTTCATTCAGAAATGCATCAAAATTATATATATTGTTTTTTAAAAAATCATTTTTAATATCGGTACATGAAAATGATCTAAAAACACTAAATTTTTTAATTTGAAATAAAAAAAACAAAAATTTAAACTTTTTTCAAAAATGTTCTTAAAACAAGTCGGTAATAAGTATTTTTCAGTTGAACGTATTCATGTTCCATGCTATCCCAGCTATTAATGATGAGGAAGATCGTGTGATGAATTGTTTTTAATGATTTTCAATAAACCTTGTGATATACCTGCATGCCAGTCGAAAGATTAAACACCAGATTTCCTTCTATATTTTCTGGGCACAAAATTTGCGAATTGAAGTGATATATTTCAATTTGCGAATTTATGAAATTTGTGATATATTTCCTTCTGTATTTATGAAATTTGCGAATTGAAGTATCCATCAACGAACTTCTGGGCACAAAAGATTCAAGCGTCATCAATGAATTTAAAAAAATAAAAAAATATTTTTAAAAATATCCAGAGCCATTGATTCTCTTCTTCTTCTTCTTCTTTTTCTCGCTTTTTATCTGTTTTGTCCATCTCTATCGCTGTTGTTAAATTTGATTGATTCTCGTGATTCTAAAACCTAATTTAGAACGAGTTTTAAATCGAGCTTCCAACGCACCCAACCATCTTGCTCTATTCCTGGCCAAGTAAATCTCAAGATTCTTTTTAAGAAATCGGATTGAAGAATTCGAATCAATTCCCACACAATTTACCACAGAGTTATAATTGCGAAAGCGAAATTCCAGAGGAATATGGGCTTGATTTCACATGATAGTCGGGGAAGTGGAGTGGATGGTGGTGGTGGCCATCAATCCAATCCCATCTGGCGGGTGAGTAATTAGAATCACAGAAATGGGATAGGATCCAATCAACCCTCAAACCTTAATCTTCTTTATTTGTAGATGTCACTCACGTGGGGTCCCAGCACGAGACCTTGCATGATAAGAAGATAGAAGAACAATGGTATTATAAAAGATTAGGAATCTCCGACCATTTCTTCAAAAAGAGAGAGAGAAAAAAGACTATCATTTATCATTCCAATCGAACATGTACTCACTCAGCCGCAGCAGGGGGTGTTTGAGAATCACTTCAAAAGGTTTTTTTAATTTGTTTTTTAAGTGATATTTTTAATGTTTTTACATATATCAGAAATAATCTTCTAAAAAATAAATAAAAAATATTATTTTAATATATTTTTATGTGGAAAACATTTTGAAGCCCGAAGCGTAGGTAAGTGTGATTAAATCAGACAAAACATTAACCCAGCCTAACTCATTTAATCTAAACCAATTCTTTAATTATCGATTGATCCAACCCAACCTGTTTCAAGCCGGGACAGATTAAAATATTATAAAAACAAAACAAGAAATAACAATTTTTTTTTTAAAAATGATAATTTGATTTTTTGTTTACCTTCAGGGGAAGAAGAAAAGCTGAGCTGCAGATATACATAACACTTGAAAGGTCAATAAGGGTCTGGTGATGTGTGATACAAGAAACAGCAGAGAAATTCTTTTTCTATATTCCGTTTTTATTTTGTTCGCTCTTCTTCCTTTCTTTTTCTATTTTCTAAATCTTGTAAAGGTTGGGCTTAACAATTGATATTAGATCCGTGGAAGGCCACCAAGTAGTAGCAAGCAACTCAGATCTAGAAATCGTGGAACAAAACAAGCTAAAGGTTGCAGAAGACCACCATAGAAAGTTGAATGAACAACTGCATAGAAGCCACCAAGAATGGTGAGAATTTTTGGAGGGAAGCAGAAGGCGTGCGGTACCTGGATCGAAGTAGAAAGATTGATCAAATGGCCCTGCATATTGAAACCTTGACCACTAAATGAGAATTGAGAGTAAATTAAAGGAAAATGATATTATTATGGTGGTAGAAGTGGATAAGCTCATTACTTTAGCTCATTTGTTTCTGGACCAATTCTATAAGTACCATGGAATACCTGCCACAATTATGGTTGACAGGGACATGATTTTACCTCTATTTTATTCAACTGTTGAAGAGCGCATCCTACCACCATCAAACAAATTATCAATCTGAAAGGATAAACCAATGCTTGGAGACTTATCTTAAAAATGCAACTGGAAATAACCAGATACAGAATGGAGCAACTAGCTGACAAGAGCAGGACAGAAAAAGAGCTCTCAAAAAGTGATTGATTACTCTTTCAATCTGAAGTCGTGCAAGGTAGTGCAGTGTGGCCTTGAGAAAAAGTTCACAACTTAATCCCAAGTATTATAGCCTAAAGATTACCAATAATAAATGAAGGATGAAAGTTTTACCCAGTCATGTTGTTGGATAGGAAACCGATGAAGAAAGGGAGTAGAGGGCAGTAACAATTGACTTGATTCAATGGTCCAACTCATTCCTAGAATTCAACAAAGCTGCATGACACATTGCTCTAATTCTATTTCCCGAATCTTGTTAAAGTTAAGATCAACATTCACCCAACTGACCACCCCCAAGTAACACGAGCTCTTTTTCAAGTACATCTCTTAAATCGAGAAGAGAGATCTGACAACTACGCTCCAATAGTGTGCTACTTGACAAGAAAAGAGAAAAGCAATTCAACTACTTGCTTGTGTACTTAAGTGGAAGAATGTGCCAGTTTGAACTTGAATAATAATAATAGTTATAAATGAGGGTAATCAACACCAATATACCACATTGAAGATGGAATTAACAGTCAGTAGGGTTTTTCAAATTAGTCACAAATGCAAAAAAATCATGTGTTGAATCGGTTGAAAATTTTAGCTGAATATGTATAAACATAACAAGCCACAAACCGCAATGTTGTGACCACAGAATCCAATATACAATATAACAACAAATGCTACACTGCTATTCACGCGGATAAAATGCAACCTAACTGGTTTGCTGCTATCACAGACATAACTCTCCTTTACAAAATTAGGATCAAACCTGTTCATCATATCCCACTATTGGGGTTGTTACCAGCAAGAATGAGAGAAATTTCCAGTCCTCGGCTGAAGGCTTGGTTGAACATGAGCCGAGTTTGGAAGGTTGACACGAAAGGAAACCAAGACAAGAATGCAATTGGGATGAAGATCAGCATCCCCATCCCAGCATCATATAGGCGGCCAATTGAACGGATGGATTTCCATAATCCCATCCGTTTCATTACAGGTTTCCAAGCAGATGCAATCTGGAAAACAGAAAAAAGAGAGAATCTCAAACCATGATAGAAAAAGAGAAGAGTTGTGTGGAAGATATACAGAATAATATTGTTCACAAACAATCAGGTTAAAGACAAACTACTTATCCATGTTCTTCGCTCCCTCTTCTTTCTCTCTCAAGTTCCTACCATATTGAACTGGTTCTGGATGTCTATTACGATATTTGATATGGCACTCAAAAGCCCTTACATTCTTTTTTGTGATTGATAAGCATGTGATTGTTTTTCCAGATATGAACAATATACATAACATATCTTACTGCTTGGCGCTTATTCACCCTCACTTTTGCGCAATGGCTCCTTATGGACATTATCCCCCCCCCCCCCCCCCCCCCCCCCCCCTCAAAAAAAAAAAAAAATCAAAAATTTTCAGATATCACATATTTACACAAGAATAATCTGTTCTCGATGTTATACTCGCATAAATCAAGATTACAGAATAACAAAATAGCAGGTCAGAACTTCATCACTGAAGAATATATGATTATTTTTCTACTTGTGCTGTGATGAAAGAAGATATGAATTAGAAGAAGAAAGAAAAAGGAAGAAGAAAGAAAAAGGTGATTCAGAAAACTCACGGATAAAATTCCCCATATAGTAGGGATAAATGCTAAGATGCTCGCAAAAACATCACTCACTGACAAATCTGTAAGCGCAACTGCAATGACTAAACCAGCCAAAGCCAGCATGAAGGAGACACCTTGTATAAAGCGCAACAAAAGTTGGAAATTGACAGAGACCTTCTGACTGAAAGTGAACACCTGTGAAAAAACAAAGAAGAATTGAATTACAAACAACTAACAAGCAAGTCTCATCATTAAAAGTCCATAATTTGTGGCTGTGCAGTAATACCGCTCACCTTGAAAAGAATTATAAGGACAGCTAGCACAATCCACGAGAAGCCATACACCTAAGATACATCAAAAAGTGATAAACCAAATGTAAGCAATGCATGTTAGATCAATGAATCTTATTTCATTTGGAATAGTAAACATGCAAAGGGTAAAACTGCATTAAGAGGCAGAATAGCCATTCAGAAGCCAAAAGCACGTCCTGAATAAAGAGATGTTTTACCGATAATGATGTATCACTTCCTTGTATATGAAGCTTGTATACAACACCATATTGGAAGATAAAGAATCTTAAGCTCAAAATAGTCTCCATTATCCTCCCACTCAAAGTCCGGATATGTGCCTGTAAGAGATTTTTAGGTCATTAACGTCAAACAAAGGCAAAATACAAAAACAATAGAACAGGCTAAATAAAAAATGAGACATATATGCCTCGCATAATTTTAAGTCACTTCAAGTTATTTGGTAAAAGCATGCCAAGTTGATAAAATTTCCCAACATCAACTGGGCCATGTGTACTGTACAACCGCTTTACTTTTTTGACAAAAAAAGAAGTGGAATTGATTCTGGAATCTTGATTAATGAGAAATAACATAAAGTGAATTTTCCCGATACTTTGACTAGAGCATAAAACAAGTGCTCACCTAGGTTCTTAGATGAGTAGCATTACCAATGTGTTCCCAATCAATTAAAAGAGTAGCTTTACTAGTGTGTTCGCAATCTTAAAGAAACGGAGCTCGTTTCTTTATTGTTCAGTTAGTTTTTACTAAAAATATTCATTTAACGGATTTCATAACATTGCAATCTCAACCAAGGAAATATCCCAGTTTTTGTTGCAGCTTCCTAGTTCTTCTAATTCTCCATATAATAAATATCCCAGTTTTCTCCTCTCAGAATTTAGCAGGGCTGAAGCTTCTCTTATCCCACCCTTCTCTCCCTTGTATGCATCCCAGTATTCTATCTTTGCACAACCTAACAAATATACAATATTATAAAAATAATTATACATGGCTGCAATAAAATAGATATTTGATGCCTACCCCTTATTTTCATTTATAGGGTATTCCAATGAACATCTGATAATGGTCGATGGTACCACTAAACCAAGGAGAGTCATTGTTTGATGCATGCATAGGAGTGGAGATTCCACTACGCATTTATCAGAAAATAAGGAAAAAGAAGGCATTGGAGTGGAATTTCCACTATGCATTTATTGAAAAAGGAAAAAACAAAGACATGTACACGAACAAAAGTAATACCAATTCTTCATCCCACCAAGCTTCCCAACTTTCTTGTCCCTTAACCCCAATTCCACCTCTGTAAAAAAGCCAATTTGTCCAATCCCTGAAGTCCTCCACTGTCCTAAAAGTACAGCATTAAGGGTTATTCAACAAAGTGGCAAAAAAAAATACACCAGAAATAAATATAAGAAACACTGCTTACTTTTGCCACTCAAATCCAGATGGATTGAACAAATAGGGAGCAAAAAGCCATGATAGAGCCATAAACCAACTGCTGACTGTAAGAAGAATGTAAGATAGTGTACCACCATCATTATACCCGTATGCAAGGTACACGACCAGCAAAAGCACAACTTCTAATCTGAAGATAAGAGGACAATCAAACGATTATAGCAGATCAAGCATGCACGCACATGCACACAGAGAGAGAGACAGATAAATACCCTTTGACAAAATGGCTGCGGGAGTAAAGCCTGTAGTTTTCAGAAAATCTAATATGGCGGACCACAAATCCTCGACCTGTGGCTTGATACTAGTAGGAAAAGGAATATTATTGTAACATTCCACAGGATTAAAAACAAATAATAAATACTGAATGAAGAAAATGGTTGAGCATACCCTTGCACCACCATGAAGAATGGTTCTACCAAAATAATGTGATTTTGTGCCCAATGAAAATGTGAAGAAGACAGAGCAGAGCTGAAACTGCATTGTGATGAAATTGACAACAGCCTGCAACATAAATCAAAAGATTAGCACCAAAACTGTTTTTCAGGTCAGAAACAAATAAAAGAACATGAAGCTAAGCAGAAGTTCATGTACTTAAAACTGTGAGCTGTGAGAACATGAGTCAAGCAAGCCAAACAACAAATTACAGTAGTCTTAGTTAAAATGTAAATATGTATCCTTGTAGATGAGTGAAATAATGCAACGCAAAGAAAATCAAAATCTTAGTTCTCGTCTCTTCATAATCCCATGTTTACTGGGTCCAGTTACTTAAACAATGCTTGTGAAGAAGGAACACTAACCTACAAAAAAAGCAATTGTAGTAGCTTAAGATAGAATATATCACATCCAGATGTTTGGCATATAAGACACCAAGAAGCTCAGAAAAATTCAACATGGCATAAAAATGTAAGGGCTTCACATGTAAGGATGATAAAAGTGGGAAAAGATGTAAATGAAAATAAAATATAAACAAATAAACTTTCTTGCCATCTTGCTTAACCTTTTGTCAGTTCATGTATTTAGCATTCAAAGCTTACAAAATATACAGTAAGAATGATATTTACCCTCAAGAATCCCAGCTCTAAGATGAAGCCCAAAACCATTGGAACAGCTGTAAAAATACCAATTTGTAAGAGAAACTGTGTATTCAGAGCAGCACTCAGGGCATTGTTCTTCGTTATCAGTGCTCTAACTTCAACTGCTTCACCTACTCCAGATAGCGCCTAAAACAAAATTCCTTCAGTGTCAAGAAAATTAAATCGGGAACAATAACTAGTGTATTTGTGCAAACAGCAGGTGCCGAGTTGAAACAAAAATGCGAACTATGTTTATATAGTCTTATACAATATGTATAGAGTATTCTACTAAAAACAATATATTGATTATGAATACCTTAAACCTATAGGATTGTATTTACGATACATGTCAGACATTTTTTTTCATTTTATGGTGGCTTCAAACTGGTACATAATTTCATATCATATTTGTCGACTCGAAACAGAAATTTTATTAGCAAACTCAATATAAACGTGATCTGGAGTGCAAGGATGGATATCTTTGTCCAGTATTGGGTATCAATCTTACCAAATATGCTTTCCCATAGAGGAAAATGTATACAGTCAGCACCGTCAACTGCAATCGAATTTCCAAAAGGAAAATTGTTAAAAAAAATGAGTGATGAGCATGTAAAAGATGCATGATGCAGCAAATTTTTTCTCTCCTGCTTTTTCTCCCAGTAAACTTGGAGAATAAGATGTAAACCCCAATCTCTGTTGTACTAGATACACAGTTATCTAAATATTATCTAGAAATGCAACACAAATCATAGAGGCCAGCTGCTAAGAATAACGGCATGCAAAGGAGCACACACAAACGATTGGAACAAAAGCAAACTTTTAAAGTAAGATATACATACTCGGTCAGAGAAACAGGGCAAAATTAGCATAGTCTACCTCTCTACATGTTGCATTTTCTTTGTGATTGAACTAAGCTACTTAAGCCAACTGATGTGAAACTTCAATTCATTCGATAGAAAATAAATTGTCATGCTCATAACCACAGCTAGTAATTACATACCATCATACAAAAGTAGTATCCCACAGTGGTGAAGTAGAATGACATCATTCGAAAGAAATCAAAAAGCTGCCCGAGCCTGTAGACATCCCTACTAAGAACTTGCTCCCCATTACCACCAGAAACCTTCCCTTCAAACAGAGATATCTGATTGAGACCAACATCTCGTCCTTTGCCAACCTGTAAATTTTAATTAAGGATTGCAATTCCATAACTTAAAAAAGGTCCAAAGTACGAAATGAGAAACAATACCTGAATATATTCATGATGGGTGACATTTCCTTGGCGAAGAGTTGAGTTGAACCCTGCATGGGATGTCAAACGGCAAATTTTTGTAAGTTACACACACAAACACAGAGAGATAGAGAGAGTAAAATGTAAAAATTAAAGCATTTGGACAAAACTACATTCTAATTCCTTCATAGGTTTTTAACTTAAATTAAAATAATTACATAATGAAAAAAGACAAGAGAGATTGTCTTTGACAGATCAAATTCAGGAGGTCGTGATGCTTCTTTTATTGAGAAATAAACCAACTTCCAACAACCCTTAAACTTTTTGATCACTTGGACAAAAAGGAACTTCTCTTTGTTAATAATAAAACCCATATGGCACTAAATGCTATTGGTATTAAACTTTCAGAAACAAATTTAAGCAAATAAGGTTTTAAGGTAAGGTACCATATTTCCCTAGCAAAGACAAAAAGAAGTGGAAACAAGAAACGAGTCTATAAATAGTCAAGCAAAGCAATCATGCCTGAAAATATATCTTCACTGATGTTGATAACACGAGAGGCCTTGCTAATGCCACCCCGAGTTATGTGGAAAACTCTGTCAAAAACATCTGGATGTCCATAATGCATGCGGACCCTGCAAGTTACGTATAGGTCATCTGTACTGAAAATTCAATATGATAGTATGCTACCAATTTACTTGCTAAAAAACTACGAGCTTACTTTAAAGGATTTGCTAGAACACGCTGACCGAGAGTTACAAAGCTAGTTTCCTGATTTGACATAAATGAGGCTAAAGAAGACACACTGCAATCATCACAGGTAATGCCTTTAGCAAAAAGAACATGATTACTCAAATGAGAGAAATACTCGTTTCAACAGAAGCATACCTTCCTGTAAATACATGTTCCCTGACGCCAAGAATGGTTGCAGGGCGTATACCATGATCTTGATCGAACTCTTCCAGCAGATTTCTCATCTTCAATGCCTCCTCAAAATAATTATCCTAGAGTTATGGTGAAAAGAAACATTACAGCCTACATTGCACGGTGAATAAAATTACAAATACCTACTCTACATACCACAACAGCAACCCAATGAGGGTACAAAGAAGAAAAAATGACATAAGAGTAACTTTCATTTTATTTGATGCATTAAGAAATCATATGTCAAATTTCCAATGAAAAATCATAAGGGACTTGAAAAAAAAAATTCTAAAATTATCTTGAAATAATACATGTTATATTATTTAGAAGGGAAATTGATACTATGTCATTTGTAGGGTTTACAGGTTTCTCTATAACTAGTAGTACACAATACAAAAACGAAGTTACAAAACACCTGAAAAACACACAAAAAAAAAAGAGCGAGTACAAAATCATAGCAATCTCTCTTCTAAAAAAATTTAGAAGATATCTTCCAGGTGATTCAGGTGGATTACTATTACAAACCGAACACTAGTGGTTTGCGACAACTTAGCCTCGTAACGATCATTCAAAGTAAAAAATATTTGATACTCAGGTAATCTCCATGTAATTCCTATAAAAGCCTATAAATTATTTTAACAGGATCTTGGAACTCTAAAAAAAAATTGTTCTATCGTTTTTGTTACGTGTATGGTTTTTGGGAAACTCAACAGTAAGAAAATTACAGTTGTGATCAATGTGGTTTGGCTACTTTTTAGAAAGATAGCAAGGTTGCATGGTGTTCCAAAATTCATCATGTCTGATACATACTAGATTTCTTGGTCACTTTTTGTTAACTTTGTGAAAGATAATTAATTCCTCTTCGAAATTTAGTAGTATTGATCACCAAACAGTGATGGCCAAATAGTCTCTAAACAAAACTTTAGGCAATATGATTCGTAGCATTTGTGAGGACAAGTCTAAACAATAGGAAGTTGCATTGGCTCATGAAACATTTGCTTACAACAATTCCAAACATAGTGCTATTAGCAAAACATCATTTGGGATTGTATACATGAAACCTCCAAATCATGTACTCGATCAACATTTTTTTGCCTAAATTCATCAGGTTTAGCAAGTTAACAAAGAGTTTGGTTAAATAGGTGCAAGTTGTCCATCAAGAGGTCAAAGGAATCTAAAAGAAACGACTACTAGAAATCAGCACACAACATACAAGCATAACTGAGTTTAATTGTTTCAAGAAGAGGTTTTCAGAAGGCACCTATAATAAGATAAAGGATAAAAGTATGGTTTGTACAAGATGTTGAAGAAACTCAATGACAATCCTTGTGTTATTGATCTTCCAGATAGCATGGGTATATCGAAGGCCTTCAATGCAGCTTATCTTTACGAGTTCTTTCCATATAGTAAACTCAACTTGAGGATGAGTGTTTCTAAAGTGAGGGAGACCGTTGTAGAACAATTATCCCAAGAATTTATGGACTAGATTAAAGCATGAAGTCATTGTTTTACTATATCAATTTTTTCTATAGTTGATTTTGAATTTTAATTATTTGTTTCCTATTAGAACTTTTAATTTTTTTTTATTATTTTACTATTTAGAAATCCTAATGCTAGATTGGTTTCATTAACTAAATAATTTTTCATTAGAAAAATTTCCTATTTAGGATTTTAGTACTAATATAAATAGGGATGTCTAGTTTATTTTGTGGAGATCAAGACTACTATTGAAATTCAATAAAAATACTAGAGAATTTTCTCTAGATCTCTTTATAGTTAGACTTATAACCTCAAGGCTTGAGAACTCTATTTTATCTTAGAGTTCTATCTTTGTTATCAGAAGGTTCAAAAAAATAAAAGAAACAATACTCAATTCTGAAATTCTGAAATTTAGTTCATCATCAATGTTCTTTCCTTATAAAAAGGATATGGTGTTTATATAGAAACCAAGAAACACTATTATCCTAAACTAAATAGGAATTTCAAATCCAAATAAAATATTACCTTTCAATAAAAAAAACCACAACCTAAAACTAGAAATATAATTAAACAGTAATAAAAATGTAAATATACTACATTACAAACATTCTTGTACCAATATTTTCTTCATTTTACACAACAGTTATTAGATTGGGAGCGGAGCAAGAAAAATTCCAAAACTTTTGGGAGGTGTTATAAATCTCAATGAATCGTTTTCTCTTGAAAAGATGTTGTGGAGTATGATAGTTTTCTTGACTTGTGTGCGGTACTTCTAAAACATCTTGTCTTGGGTTAAAGCAAAAGAGACTAGAAATGTAAGGCCATTTGTCAAATTGAGTTTCCAGTAATTGTAATTTTGTGAAGGAGGAAACAATACCTTTAAATGTTCCAATAAGGTTATTCATCTTAAAAGTTCAAAAGAAAAACAGGACAACAAAAAATATTGACACCAATTTGCATAAAATGACAGAAGAGCTTTATTTGTCTCAATATTTTGTGATCTTTATTCCAATAAGGTTATCGATCGTAAAGATAATTACATTAATGGAAAAAAAATTGACATACCTGATTCATATCAATTGTCTGAATTGCACTTCCACGAGTAAATATAATTGCATGGTTTTGATTCTCAGGTTTTCCTTCTCCAAGTTTTGGATTCCCAGGCAACTTTACAGAGTAAATTTCCTTTAAAGAAAAAAAAATATTGCAGGACAAAATTCAAAAATTAATAAGCTACAAGTGGAGCAACGAACAGCTTTTGCTCTAAAGAGAAGTTGTCGGATTGCATTGTCCATTATAATCTAATCAGGATGGAGCTATTTTAACACCTAATTGGATTAGCTCCACACAAATACATCCCAAATCTGCATGCCAATAAACTGCTAGTGCATAAGCACAAGAAAGAAACAATTCTACCCATATTATCTAGAGCATAAACATTACACCAAACTCACCAACCAATATGAGTATATATCAGTTTTTAAAGCACGCTGTGATTTTTTTTTATAAGTAGATACAGCAAAATTTCAAAATACAAATGCAACAAATCACGATAAAAATACAACAAATTCAAATTGAGTTAAAACACAAACCAGATAAATGTCTTTGCACCAATATTATAAAAATAATAGTTCGTTCAACATACTTCAACTAAAGCTAAAAGCTATCGACATTAGACTGCAAAAAAAAATACGAACCTTGTCTTTTCCACTGATATCAGCTTTGACAAGTTTCGAATAGTATTCTTTCTGCACTGTACCATCCTTCAAAGATTCAACCTCATCAATGAAAGCAATACGAAGAGCTTCATTTCTACAACACACATAAATAGCTAGATATTAGGTATCTATAGTATAAATAAGCATTCGAGTTGGAAAAACAATTACTACAGAGAAATGCTTGAATCTCTAAATTTGGTGAACAAAAATTAACATGCTTCAAGAAAAAGATAGGCAAGGAGAGGGCACAGGGGGCACAAAATAAATCTGGCAAAAGAGAACATACTTCAAACAGAACATATAATTGACATGATAAAATTCACCTTTGCATCAGCAATGCAATATCAGCAGCCTCGGGTTTTTGGTTCTCTTTCTGCTTTCCATATATTTGACACGTAACAACATAAGTAAACTTTAAATCAGCTAGTGCTCGTGCTTCCGGAGACAAATCAAAGCCCTTAGCATCATTAGCATCATTAATAGAAACTGCAGCTTCCACATCTGACATTGACATGCATGATCAGATCACTGACTATGTAAGCACTATAAAAAAAAAAGTAAAATATAAATGAACCAACCTCCAGATGCCACTCTTTCCAAATACGACTGAAGCATCAGAGCTTTCCTATAGTACATCATCCCTCGGACTGGGAATATCAAAGCAGTGATTTAGCAAAATACCTAATAATTTATGAGACATGCATTGCATGTGCAATTATAAAATATAGAAGCAAGAAGCCTATTTCTGCAAGTGAAGAGACTAAGAGTCCAGATGGTGCTGGAAAATCAGTGAAAGCTAACATAAGAAAGGAGCAATGTCCCCTAATTAACTCCCTCACTCAACTACAATCCAATACTCGTCTTAAAAATCCTAAACTGGCAGGTTATACTAGAAAAGCATAATATATATTGAGTGATTCAAGTTACATGGTATATGTAAGAGCATGGCAGGCAAGTGCCTATCGACCCAACTAAAATCTCATCCGAGCACACAGGTACACTTGGCTAAGAAAAAAAAAATTAGATGTGTCGTTAAAAAATAAAAATAGGAAAGCATTATTGATAGCTTAACATGAATTAGAAACACATTTAGTGTATTGGTGAGGAGACATAAGACCACAGATATGGCTGACATGTCCATATAATCCATGATGGCAGAGGATATTCCAACCCTTGTGTTATTGGATTGGAAGATTAGGCTCATCTAAGCCCAAATTATTAGATTTTATTTACTTTTATTAGTTAGTGGATTTTAAGCCCAATTTGAATATTATTAGGGTTTTATTATTTGTATATAATTTTCTTGACATTATTATAAATTTTTGATGATTGGATAAAAATGATAAATTATTATTAGGGCCTTTTCTTTCTTTGGCTTTTAATTCTTAGCTTCTATTTCTTTGGCTTTTAATTCCTTTTGTTCTTACAATTAAATTATCTAGGGCTTATTCAAATTCATTGATATTCAATCTAGCTCATAAAACCTAAATTATATGAGAAGCTTTCATCAAAAGAACAAAAGATTTAGTGGAGCAAAAGAAAAAATCCTTTCTGTTTTTTTTTTCTTTAATAAAATGTTCATCTTCTTTAACCTCCCAGCTGACAACCATTACCATTCATCCTCCCTAGCCAGATCAACCGCCACAATAGTCTTTACCCCGACTAGTAATCTATTGTCATTCAACTTGATAGATTCTTGTTAGAGGCAACATCCAATCATCTCTTTCAATCTGTGTATCCACACCCAGCAGCAATTCATTGTCTCCAACAACCACAATAGGCCACCATGATAGGTCACAAACTTCACTCACGGTGCCACACTGCCTTAAAATGACAACCTCTCCACATGCCACTGATCGCACCCACAACATGATCAAGTCCTTGTTCAACGACAATAACAAAAGCACAACCACATACAACCTCAAGACAAATTAATTCACTTTTTTCCATGTCAGCATCCTCATCAGTGCATATTTGGCATTCATGTTACAAAAGCTAGCACTGCCACAGTAAATGCCATGTCATCCAATATCATCACATTAGGTTCCATTGACATGTCATCTTGTACTACCCCTTGCTATGAATATGCGTATATTTTGTAAAGGTTTAAATAATAATTTTAGAAAAAGATCACACTCAAAAGTGTTTTCACTATTGACCAAGTTTATATTGTAGTGCAGGAATAGGAGTTGCTTACAAAAAATTGTCACCAAACCCTCGCAGAATCCCTTTAGAGGTGTCTCAAATTAGACATAATGGTTCTTTATTAGATGCTCCATCTTGTATATTTAATACTAGAAATGCCTATATTTATAAACAAGATAAGGGAAATCAAGCTAACAATGAAATGTCTAGGTTAAGTTCAAAGGTTTGGTGTGCTAAATGCCAGGGTTTTAATCATATATTCTCCAATTGTACCTATGAGCTTTTAGTCATCCAAGAACATATTGATATGGATCAAAGAGGAAGACTATTGTATTCGGTTATATGAACTCAATCCTGGGGACTTTAATGATCTAGATAAAAAGGATGTGTATGAAGAGGAACTTAATACTAAAAGTCCAAATAAGTTTGAAATTACAGTTTATAAGAAATTGATAATTTTACTTTAAACGTAGAGATAAATTAAAGAAAACTTTATAGTGGAATTGCCTGATGAAGTAAATATAGTCTTGAAAAATCTCATGCTTTTCATCCCCTAATGCTTGACGACCAACACATCATAGGTTTAGAGCAACATGTTAAGCCTATGATCTCCTACCTCTGACATGTTATGAGAAAGTTGAATATAATCCTAATTTAGTAGGTTATGTCAAAACTATATTTATTAAGTTTTAAATAATATTTGTTCCACTCCACACCCTCAATCATATAGTGTTCATAGTTACGAACCTATGAATTCTGTAAATCTTTCTCTCCTAAGAGTAAAGTATATTTAAGTAAATAATGAACAGTACAAATTTCAAGTTAACTTGCATAAATATCATGTTGAACTCATATTGAAGATTATTTTATGATACAAATTAGGCATGAATATTGTCCTTGAAAAAACAATCATAAATTGCAAGTCATCATTCAAAGTATTGTAAATGATTGAATCAAATAATGACCATTAAATGTCGTTAAAACTAGATAAGCTTTACTTTTGACATGAAAGACCTAGTTGTATATAAAACACAGCAGTTTATCCTTGATGATCCTATAGAAACCTCTTCCCCATTATCCTTATCTTTAGAACGAAAGAAACATATTAATGCTACTTGGAACACACAGGTTGTTTTTACTAGGATGGTGAACTTCAGCAAATCTTAGTGTATGATATAAACGACTAGATTCAAACTAAATATGAATTATTAGAGAAACATCACAACAATTTTATCATGATCTTTACAAGTGTTACAAAGTTGCCGTGACAATACCCAATAGGGTCAAGTTCAAAAGGACATCAGACCCAAGACATGGTTCACAAGTCCGCATGATCTATAATGACGAGGATAACTAAACCCTTGTGCTATTGGATTGGAAGATTTGGCTAATCAAGCCCAAAATATTAAATATTATTTATTTTTATTATTGAACTTCAATTAATGTTATTTTATTAGATTTTTAGTAGTTAGTGGGTTTTAAACCCAAATTGATTATTATTAGGGTTTTATTATTTGTATGTAATTTTCATGACATTACCATTAGTTTTTTATGATTGAACAAAACGGTTAGACTTTTACTTCTGTGAACTCTATTCTTTGGCTTTTATTCATAGGTTTTTTTTCCTTTGTTTACATCTATTTGTCCCATATCTACACCAGATACAAGGTTCAAAAGGCATGCAACTTTTGGAAATAAAAAAAGAAATAGAAGAAAACCTTCATGCACATGGTAGAAAGCAATTAGAAATGGCAAGCCCAAAACGAACATTTGTGCAAAGCAATTAGGCAAGCCCAAAACGGACATGTGCCCTTCACATCAACTAGACAACAATACTAGAATACATGAAATGGTTCGTGACTTCCCAAAGAATAGAATAGCAATGTGTGAAATCTTATATCCACTTGGAATAGGTGTGTGAAATCATATATCCACTAGAGTAAATCAACTTGGAATAGGACAAGAAAGATATACTAAACTTCATACAACCAAATAGCATTTCCCATACAAATTTAGACCATGACCAGATCCTGTCTAAAGAAACAGATTATATTGTTCTACTATAAGAACTTCTGCCAAACAAACCAACAGAATATGGAACTAAGAAACTCAAGTGAGAAAAGATAAAAGATGATTTACCAGTTCTGGCTAATGTTTGTCCCCTGTAAGAGGCCCAGATCCGAAGTTCAAGGCTGTCAGTAGAATTATCAATGAGCTCCGAGTCTGATGCATTCTCATCACGGCCAATACGATCAAGAAAGTTCATCCACTCATCTGTGATGAAACATGAACAATTTTGAGACTACCAGCAAGTGAGAGAACATACATTTCATGTCATAAAGGAAACTTTTTCAAAGCAGCCATAAATAGTTGACTAGCCAAAAAGATTGAAACCAAAAACTAAAGTACAGCAACATTCCCTCTATACCTCACATTACAGTCCATTTTAGCACTTTGTTTTGGTAAACTATCAAAAAGTCAGGTGGCATTCATTATCGGATTCCCAATTCTATACTATCTCAGATTCAAATTAGTACTTCGATAAAAATGCAATAATCAACAAGTGAAAGGGTAATCAATGGTATTCTTTTAAATTCAGAGACTATGAAACGGGAAGGGAGTCAAAATTTATCTATGATCATCACTGAAACTAGCCCGAGACATTCTTCTATTCATATCTAAATCCCGTATACCTATTTTATTTTTTATGCTTTCCCTGATCAGACTATCTACATAGATCAAGTCATACAGAAAGAGAACATAAAAATCAACAAATTACATGAGAAGTCATTCACTGGAAGAGAAACAAAATTTATCCAAGATCATCCCAACTCGTCAACAACTATATCCCCCATATTGTTACCTGCAATTACCTATCCATGATATTTCTCATCAAAGTCATACATGAAATCACGTATTCTGCTCTAACAGATATTGGGTCCATGGAAAGAAAAGTGTTAAAAACTGGTGAAAAAACTTCCCAACATTTTTGGTTCGCAAAGATGTAAATTGTCCAACATTTTTAGTTTGCAAAGATATAAATTGTGCACCAAGTGTGATGTAAATCCCAAAAGTAATCACAAACTGGAATTACAAGAAATGGTAAACCAAATAACATGTCTAGGTCTGAGATGCAGCGGATGAGATTACACAAAGCATAAAAGGCTTAGACTCCTTCAGTGTGTGCATTCTGTCCATTGACCATGCCTACACCAGGATCATCATTTAGTAAAAGATAAAGAATGCAAGGAATACTTGGACAAGAAGAAAAGAAAACCAAAGAGAAAGAAAACACATAAAATCCTCCCAACCAACCAGGCAAATTTCTCCAACCTTTCCCATTTAAAGTAAAGAACAAGCATTCTAATCACCATAAATTGAAGGCTGCAAGCAATTGCAAAGCAAGGAAAAATACACTCATGCAAGGAAGTGCAGAGTCAAAGTTAGTTCAATCATCACAAGCAAAGCACATGGAGTACCCGGATATATTTTCTGGAGGTAAAACAAAGTCGATATCCCATCCTCATTTTTCTTTTGAAGTTCATCCATGCTATAAAGAACGATCTCAGAATAATATGGAGTGAACACGCTGCACATACAAACAAACATCATGAAAAAACTAGATACATCAAGTATGTATTAATGCCTACGATTAATGTCCTGAAAGAGTATAACCTGAAGGACAGCATCTCTCGAACTGGCTTTGGTTCAGGCAGATCCATGAAAAGGGAATTTGTAAAGAATTGTAGCCTCCTTCTGGCTTCAATATTTTTGGGGACATTTGCAGCAGAATCTTTGATTGTTAAAAGCAAATACAATCTCTTGATTTGCGTTTTCTGCATATCATCCAGAGTTAAACAATTTCATTTAGAACATGCCCTGTCAGAAGTAACAGGATAAATCTTCTGACATACCAACTCCGCATCTCTTGGCCACTTCAAGTTTGTAAACAAACGACCTTCAGCCCTTGCTTTTAACAGCAAATTCCACGTCTCGTAGTGCTCCCTAGAATATGAACCCAAATGGCATATTTGAGAGTAACTGTCAATGTATCAAATGCATAAGTGAACACAAGCAATTTTACCAAACCTCATGTTCATAGAAAGGACATCGTGCTGCACCACATCATACAGATCTTGAACAGCCTTAATGGCACCGTTTTCCTGGTCTGGTTTTTCGGCTTTCTGTAGAAGAATTTCATATACAGTGCAGAAGCATTCAATAGCAGTTTATGGCCTTAGAGATAGATATTGAATGAAAGGTCCGTTGCTAAGGAAATTAGACAATGTAAACCAAATCCTTGCATTATTAATCATCCTTCACATTGAATAGTATAATTAGGGGTCAACTGATTATGATAACTGGATATATTCAAAAATATTCAAAGCATAAAAAAGAAGGTTATTGAAAACAGGTGGTTCTGGAAAAAAACACCACACAAGATTGGGAACCTTGAGGTGAAGTCAAAAATATAAAAAGCCCAGAGATAGTTTGTCATGGATAAAAAGCCTGATATAAAACATCGACAGCTGAAACAGTGGGATCAGAACCAGCTCTTTATCACCAAAACATCTAAGAAGAGAACAAGCGGGAAAAACTCCAGATTAGAAACAAATGAACCGTGGGAATATTGATATCCTGAGTTCTGTGTAAGGAAAATCTCAGTTGTCAGGTTTAAACACAGATAGCAAAAGAAAGGGTTTTCTGTAATTTACTCCCAGGTTCGAACATTTGATAGTTTACAGGAGTCAGTCTCAGGAAACTATTGTACACCTAAGACAATGACATTGCTGATTAGAATTTCAAAGAAATCACCGAACATGACTATCTTAAGCTGTTCAACACAGGATAATTTGTACTATGCACACAAATAAAAGCAGAAGGGATGGAGGGAGAGGGAACAACAAAAAGTTTTCTTTTTAATATAAAAATGTATAATAGAAAAATGTCAATTACTTAAACTTTCAGTACATTATCATGTCTCATTTTAATATAAAACCAAGGGACTGCATTCCTAATTCATGGATTATGTGATATGATCCAGAATATTTGTGCATACACCAACTTGAGGCCCCCTTTCTGGGCATTAAATGAAAATGAAACCTTTTTTTCTCAATCTCTCCCCCCATCTAAATTGAGCAGAGAGAGCATCCTTAGCGTGGTATTTGTTACTTGGCCTTTATAATTCTTTCCATTTATGTACTCTATTGGCAATTTTCAATTTTCTTGCCTCTTTTCCTTAGCCCACATTGGCACTCCTTGGATCAATTCAATGCACTTGAGCACGTTGTAACTTTTCAATGAATTATATTATCAACAAAATAGATGTTTCTATAGGTACGCATGAATTTATGCTAAGTTTAAACATGTAACTCAAAGAAGAAATGAGACCTACCAAAATTCCAAGCAGTCCAGTAACTCGTGTAATTACAAGAGAAAGCTTCTTCAGCTGAAAGTCAGCATGAATATTCTTCTTTGCAATGCTCTCTTCGATGTCCGCATAAACCCTTTCAACCCTGAGTTAGAGAAGATATTAACACATCACAAAGCATTTGTACCTATGTACAATGGCTCGAATATAAAACAAAAGTTTCCTCATCTCAAAACTTACCACATCCTTCCTTCACCCTGCAATATTTCCATCAAGATAAATCTAAGGGCATGATAAGCCTCCTCAACGGCATACTTCATATAGTCATCTTTTGAAATCCGTTCCCACAGCTCATTTTGTGAATCACTACCCTCCACCATATCTTTAGCCAAAAAAATCTAAAAAAATATAAACAAATACAAGGGAAAAACTAAGTTACTCAAAAATCTCTGGAAATTGGGAAAAAATAATCATCAAAAGCAATGGAGATGAGACAATAAATAAAAGGCTGGAGGCCTCAAGATGACCTTGCTGGCAAGAAGAAAAAGAGGCCACTGAACCAAGGGAAGGTCCCCAGAATTTTTAGGCATCAGAAGCAACTCCATTTCTCTGCAATGAGATAGAAGAGATAAGATAATCATCAGAGCAATCTGCTAGGAGTAGAGCAAAACCTGCATGGCTTGTAAAAGAGAAATGAAAAACCCACCTTGACTTAAGAAAAACAGTAAAATAAACATGGAAAAAGACAATGTATATTCAACAGAATACAGTGTCCTCAAAGCATGGCCTTAGCTTTACTGACAAAGATCTTTCCATTGCTTAAAACAATCTGAAATCTGTATGATGTTTCCTCTAATTAAAAGCCCCTACCATTTATTATTGAGAATTATTAACCACCCTGTTCTTGCATGGTTCCTTTTTCCCTTGTTAAAATATCAAATCAAATAAAAGATTCACCACCTTAAAAAGTCTTTATTTCTCGTTTAAATTCAATGGCGTTTTTTTTTCAAAAATAAAGACGATCAAATTTAACCACAAAGCTTGAATTATTTGGTGATTCAAAGTTTAGCATGACAATTATAAGGAAAACCCCGAGTTTTATATTGCAAACTTCTTTCTCAAGATAAATAAAATAATTATTGAATGGTTGTTCAAGAGGGAATTGACAAAGGATGCATAAAAACCAGTGGCTCCAGAATCATGAACAAGAATAAAGTACTATCATTGTGATCAAGCATTGCAGTACAGTGTGAAGGATGCATTATCAATAAATAGAAAAGATATGGAACAATTGCAATGAATAGGTGATATTCAAGGACTCACAAATTGGTGACATAATCTTCTTCCCTGAAATTGTGTATGATCTCATTCCAAAAGGGTGCGAAAATACCAGCATCAATCTTTCTCCTCTCCAAGGCATTCTGTGTCACGCCAAAAAGAGTTATCTAAGAATCCTAGCTCATTCATGATTCACAAAACTAAATGATGTACAAAAACTAGAAGAAAAAATCAAAGCAGCGCAGATTGTGGCTGCATTATAACCAAGCAGCAAAAGTATAGTCTCCTGTAAGTGCTGAGTAAAGCATAGCATTGAATTTATGTTCATCAACTATCAATTTCAACAAATCATTAAAAAGAAAATGATATAAGACAACATTTTCTGAGATACAGAGCAAAGCAAGCACACAGTGAAAGTTAAAAGTATAAAAGGGTAAATCACAATAACCTCCATGAGATATAAAGAAATTACCATGACCACCCAATACCTAGAAGATATTACAAAAAAAACCATGTACCCAAAAAGCATTTCATTTTTTTTTAAATCATTTTGTTAAAGGGGATGATTTTGAAAATATAAAGGGCATTTTGGGTATAAAGGGGATTTTTGTAATAGTTACATTAACAAGGAGGGGATTCTGTCAAATATTTAAGCTTTTGGATGATGTGTGATTTTATAATACCTAATATGGGCTTTTGTAATTTACCCTATACCTGAACCCCATAAGGTCCCGAAACAAAACGTTATAGAATTCAAGAAGATGTTGGTACAAGATATAATTTATCTAGAAAAATGACAGAAAACATTATTTCGGAAACTAAATTGTCAAATGACTCACCTGACTTGAAGAGCTGGAGGAACTTCTGCAAAGGAGAGATTGCTTTCAGATGAAAAGCATAAGGAAATCGATGAGGAAAACAATTGGGAAAAAAATTAACAAAACCATGCCTGTTGGGGAGTGGGATATGCAGATTATTCATAAAAGCTCCAGGAAAGTCCTCAAAAAGTTTGTGAACAGCTTCCAAAGATCTAATCTGGATTCAATACATGCATAATAATGAATTTTAAAGCACACATAACAACCCAAAGAAATACTAATGAGAAATGTAAGCAAAAAATAAAAGGCATCAATGAGAAATGAAAAGCGAAAGAAAATATAAAATTTTAGCGAAATAGAAATGAGAAAAAACCAACAAGGATCTAGCTTTCCATGTTTATTTTATAACAACAGAAGCAAATATCGAATAAAAGTCACTTACTTCCCCGAGGCGGTCTCTTGCTCCAAGCAAGAATCCCCAAATAGCAGATATAATTGTATAGAAGACATGGATATCCAAAAGATAAATCTGTCCAGAAACCAGGTAACGTATTAAATAAAATAAAGTTTCTGAATTAGCTACGCAAATAACAGATTTCAGCAAGTTATCTACTTGCATTGACCAAACTCTAGTTTAAATAGAAAGTTTGCTTTCAAAAGCACTACTATGATAGGTTGTCTGTTTACAAAAACCCAAACCTAATTTTTTAAAATACAGTAATAGTAGTGGCAGTGATGATGAAGTTTGATGAATGATGTCTGGAATACAACAAACTACTGGCGACCTTTTTGAGGGATTCAACCACCACTTACCAAGCTGAAATTGGCACTTTAAAGTATCTCTAGTTCTTCCACTTCTTTATAAAATTCCATCAGTTCTTTGTCCTGTGAGTTCTAGAGTTTTCATATCCTCTAATGATGCATGGCAGTAGAGGGTTTAGAGGAGTCTTTAAACTATAAAGGCATGTGAGTTTTATTTTCTTCATGTAGGATGCATTTTTTCTGTCCTGGTAATCTTGCTCTAATTTTATCTAACAAAAATTTTCAGTTCAATCACATTACTCATGAACATAAGAAAGGCTCCAATAATTTTCAAGAGTGTTTGACCATATCCCATCTATTTGAGACGTTGCATCCGCCCGCACACCCTTGCATAAAAGGCATGCTCTGAAACCATTCAGCCAATATGGCTGAAGCGAATTGGAAACACATCAGGGAATAATAGAGTCACCTTGTCATTTTAAGCTACCCATGCTACATCAGTAACTCAAACATTGCAGGGGGAAAAAACAACCTCCAACTGTCAGATTGTTGAGGTAAATCCCGCAGAAATATTACAGGACCAGTAATTCAAATGAATGAAAGACAAAAATCAGTCATGGATATATGATATGTGCAGGTGTGAGCACATGAATTGCAACTTACAGCTATGACTGGAGCCCATAAGGTAGCAACTGTCAATGCATTATGATTATCTGCAATGAGAGAATTCCCAATGAGCTATGCATTCATAGATTAAACACCAGAATGTTGCAACATCAAACAAGACCACAGAGGCTGCACTGGTATAGAAATGCTGGGAAGAATCAAGAAAAGTTTTCAAAATTAAGATTCCAAGGAAACTAAAAAAAAACTACAGTGAATCAAAATGACATTTTAGCAAAAATCTGCAAATTCACAACATGGCAACAATGAAAAATTTAAACAGAATAATGTGATAAGAAACAATTCTGCCAAATACCACCAGTTATTAGCAAAATTCTGTTAAACATAAGAAGTTGGAAAAGAAACTGTAAAGTTTCAAAACTATCCTCCAAAATAATGGCTTCTCAAGTTCTATAAAAATATAAAACAGAATACAATTCCAGTCACAAAAATTACATCACATATATTTGGGAGCAATATACAGGTGCAAATATATAACACAATGGGAAAAAAATAAACGGAAATTTTACAACATAATTATGGTTTAGAATTTTGTCAAACGACCTTACTTTTAGATACAAGATCATGCCAAGAATATTTCAGATTATCAGTCATATTTACAATTGTTCTTGTCGGCTTCACCAAGGGCTTGATCTGCAAAAAAGGTTAAATATCATTTAGAAAACTTCCATCAAAATTAAGGCTGGTGTTATATAAATCTAACTAACCTGAAGGAAATACGCAAATGAGAACTTTCCGCTCAAAACAACCAACCAAAAGAGCATGTACCTGCTTGTTAAGGATTCAAAGTTCATTTCATCTTCTTTAGATTTAGAAAGCATTTAGACAAAAAAAACGAAGATGAATTATATCCCTTGGATTTAAAATTTATTCTTTAGTAAATCAATTAAGAAATGTTGTTCAATTGTTTAAATGCCTAATATATGTTTTACATCTTCTATGTGAAAATGTTAGATTTTCATAGTTCTTCTTGATTGCTCTTGAAAATGTCCGCTGTGTAAGGAGCCAATTCTAATCAGTCAAGCCACAAGGCAACCCAAAATGAATCCATTAACGTAAAACAGCGTATTTGCACTTCAAGCTATTGGTATAAATGATGGAAGAGATCAAGACTGTGCTATTATTTGAAACAGTGTTAAAAGGACATAAAAGAGAGGTGGTCAGTTCAGTGTTTGTTTTTCCCCTGCTTGTTGGGCAAGAGAGAAGCTAGTTTTAAAATTATGGACAAACTATCAACACTGTATAGCAGAAGCCAAAAAAAACACAAAATACTAACATAACAGAAACAAATGTCCAATGCAAGAATTAAAATATTTTGTGGAGAAAAGTTAAAGTCACAGAAATGAAGAAGACATTACAAAATGAAGTCAGTAGTCCTTTCATACATGCCACGCCCAACGTAATAGCGTTCCTTCAAAAAAAAAATCAAAGAATCAACATTTAAATTTAAAAATACACCTAAAATATTAACAAGAAAAACTATCCAGGGACATAGGACAGTAACCATTTTGAACATGAACAAAAAAATATAATTCAGCAAATAAATGGATAATCAAGCAAAGAAGAAATAATTTGGCCAAAAGAAAAGGTAAAAGAAAAACCTGGCGCATCCACTTTATGAAGCGAATAAAAGGCCAGTGATCACACTGATTAGTCATAGTGTGGCAAGCTGGTATTCGCATGAGGATACTAATAAAAAACTGGACACCAGCATAGATGCCTACAACGATCATGTATAATCTGAGAAAAACTGAATTTGAATTTTGTTTACTCTCTTCCTGGAGAGCTTTCCTGTATTTGAAGAAAACAATAGGAATAAAGGTAGTTTGTTATCCACATATGACAAGCATGCAGAAAATATATCAAGGATAAATGCAAGCTTAAGATAACATACACATATATGAAGCTTATGAAGACAGAAGCACAAGAAAACCACACAAAACGAAGAAAAATTCGAGCCACAGCCAGACGTCTTGATGTAGAATAAGCCCCATACATCATTATAAGATCTAGTACACCTATATCAAAAAGTATGAACATCAAAAATATAATTACTCATAGAATTGCAATACAAAAAGTTGTTAATATTACTAATCTGTTATAATTCACAGCTGTAAGTAATTAAGAGTTAGTTCAGCATGACAATGAAAGTCACTTTACAACAACAAAATCACTTTATGCGTCAGAGAACCATACTTTCAATAAACTTCATCACAACAAATGTTGGACCAAGACTTAGAATTTCCCGCAGTGTCTTCGAGTTAAATTTTCCATCATTAAAAGCAATTATAGTGAGTCCCTGGAACAGAAAAGAAACACTTGCAACCATGAGAATGCTACATTCTGGCCAGCCAAACAAGTTATTAACGAGTAGAGACTTGATCAATGCATAGTAAAAAAAATGATAACAATGAAGGAGAGTGGAGTTGCTAGTATAGATATTTGCAATAAACAGAAAATTATATCTAAAAGGAAAAGGAAAAGACCTTTCAAATGCATGGAAAGAAAATAAACAGACTAAGCAGAGAAGCTTTTCACATGCAAAGCAGGAGAAGGATAGTAGTTTCTACAAGTATTTGATTATTTGACATGCTAACCTGAAACATCATAACAAGAAATATCCACAGACGGTGGAAACTATGGTAAAGATGAAGGAATGTTCGGTGCTCAACAAACGAAGTTTTCCCTCTACGTTGACTTCCTCCAGCAGTTTTAAGCAAATACTGTAAGGACAAAAGACACACTTCATATTGATACACAATGTAATACCCACCACAAGCAATCTACAAGCATAAAGTCTTAATCATATATTGTAGCACAAGTAGTAGCTCCATGCGGGGCATCAACAACAAATGAATATAGTTTGGCCATTATAGTAAGGAAAACCATACTTTCACAAGCCTTAATCCAACAAAAGAGGATATAAGTTACAGGGATTGAGTAGGGCAATGAGGGTGTAGTAGTGGCAGCAGCTACTACTTCCACAAGCCCTGGCTCAACAAAAGTGGAGCTACTACTTGTGGAAGTAGTAGCTCCATGTGGGACATCAACAACAAATGAATATAGTTTGGCCATTATAGGAAGGAAAAGCCATACTTTCACAAGCCCTAATCCAACAAAAGTGATATAAGGTTACAGGGATTGAGTAGGGCAATGAGGGTGTAGGATGGAAGCTTTCCATGTTGAGGTTATAAAAGTGGATATATATGACCTCAACATGACAAGTTTCCCAGAAAACCTTCTCTCCTCTGTTTTATCCACCTAGTCTCTATAAAATCTATGATTTAAGTCGAATAGTCTGGCTTTCAAATTTAACTCTATACATGAACAGGAAGACATATTTACTTTGTCAAATGACAGCAGCTACATTTCATGAAAACCACAGAACCAGAATCAATTATGCACAGGATATGCTACTTCTTTTCTGCAACTAGTGTTGCTGTCTTCAGATAATATTATAAGGTGTTCCAAAAAGGAACAGGATGCATAAAGGGCATGAAATGAAAAGAAAAAACCCGTCAACTCCAGCAATTAAGATAACATACAGGCACTTAAGAATGTTACAAACCTTTGTCCTTGGTTTTGGTTTTAGGAAAAAGGATGAAGTTGGACACCACGGCCAACTGAGTTCAAAGCAATTAAGTGACCTGGAAATGGAAATACAAGGATGAGGAGAAAAACAGTAGCCAACAATCTAACAGAAAAATTGTTATAGGTTCCGTTTACAATGACTTTTGCACATTGGTTTGAGTTGCCTTCATTTTTTACTTAAACAAAAGTCATTAATAAGTTTGGTTAAAAATAACTTTTGACATAAATCAATTAATGTTACAAATTTAAGTTCAAACTCTGCTTTCATCAAAAGTTAAAAATTAACTTTTTAACTTATCCATTACATAACTTATCCCCACCTTTCTTCATGAGTAACTTTTTCCTAAATATACTTCTAACCTAACTCATTTTTTTCATATATTTTTTTATAGAAAAATAACATTTGAATTATGACTCAAAATCAAAAATTAATCTTCACAAGTCAGATCAAATGGACTATTACTCTATTTATAACCATCCAAGTCAGGGAAAGTCATTTTCACAAATTTCGCAGCTGCATAATTTAGATATTCCATTGATGAATAATATAAAAGAATAAATTCCATGTGTTCATTAGCGTTAATTCACCAATATTTAATTTTTAAATGAATAAAAGCTAACTTTTTTGTTTAAATGAATCTGAACTCTTCAGTCCATCCATTCAACACGACCAAGTTGAGCGAGAAAAGACTGACAGATCAAAGGAGACTTACCAAAAATACTCATTAAAATCATCGTAATTTCTCCAAGAAGAATGAGGTGCTTGTCCATTACCATTGTTTCCAGCTTCCTAGGTGTAATGGAAGGGGAGTCAAATCTTAAGTAAAGCCACAATGCATATACATAGGACAACAAAGAAGAAATTGGCACAGTTTATGACAAGATAACATCCCCAGAAGATATGTGTGTATATAAATGACTACAAGTAAAAATAACAATTACCAGCCTAAATCATAATGGTACCACAATAGAACAAGTCAATCCCAAAGCAACAAACATTGCACCAATGCATGACACAACAAGATAGAGATGATGTTATGTGTGCTCTATTGGTGAAATTTTGCATCCAAATTTTGAATTATTATTCATACATGACAACAAAACTATTCCAGCACTAGGCTCAGATGCCAGTTCTCTAGAAAGACAAGCATAAGCAGTTTTATAATTCACAAGACCATTTTCCAAATATAGTCCTCCACATTGACCTTTTCTCCTTGTCATTCCTTCATCTGTTAACAAAAGAAAAATGTGTGCTTCCTAGCTGAGAGAAAGATAACTGATCATTAACATGGCTGAATAGAAGTGATTTAGAAACCTTTCAACCATTAGTAGTGCTTGCCAGTTTATGAGTGAAATAAAAAGTTACTGTTTGGTGTACTTGGAATTAATATACACAGTTAAAAAATTGTTATGGAACTGCTGCAAAACTCCTTTCTAGACTTATCAAACCAAGCACTCACTGAACTCATTTTTACTCTCTTATTTTTTATACAATGCAATCAATCTACTAATTCCATAGACGAGCTAAAAATAGAGGCCTCTCATGTAGTCTTGCCCATTCAATCCAAATCATGCAATCACTTCTCATTTCTATATTCCAATTTTTCTCATGCAGCTACATGCCAAATTTACAATGTTACGTCAACAGAATTTGTATTGATTTAAAGCATTTACAAGAGCATAAAAATATAAATAAAACACCAAAACAAAGAAGAGAACAGCATGAGCCAAGGGAACAAGACAAACATCACGAAAAAAGGATAGTGGATAGATTGTGATTGTCCCTTATCAATTAAATGTAAAGGAATATATGAAAGAAGTGACAAACATGCGTCCTCACCGCTGCGATAACCTCATACAAGGGAGTAATAACTTGATCAAGGAATGATACACCATTCTCGGAATTGGAATCACAGCTTTTTGCTGGCTGAGCAATTTGCTGCTTCAAAATCTCGTCCATTTCCCTTACCATCTAAATATCAAATTTCAAGTTCACATAATTAGGTCAGTAGAAAAATTGTAGAGCCAGATTTTTATAATAGTTGTTCATTTTTATCAGTTACAGAACTTCAAACCAACTAATTGAATCCACGGGCAAAGGTTTTAAGAAGCAGATTAAATGGATAAGATCAAGAATATTAAAAGACATCTCAATTTCAGGTTCAGGTCAAACTTCAGCACATGAGAAATTTTAAAAACAAACCCAGTAGAAAAACAAAACACAAGTGCAGAAATGCACATTTGCTGATGGGTCCAAAATAAGCAATTCACCACTCTTATTAGTAATGTTCCTTTTATGAAAAGGGAATGCATACAAACTAATCCATTCATAACGTATTCCGAGGTTCACTTACATGATGAAATATGTAGCACAGGCATTCTGGAAGAAATCTAACATTAGCAGCTTCACCCCATATTAGAAAGTACAGGGAAACAAAGAGCAACTTCTTTTCCTTGTTTGCAGCTTCCAAGCTGCAAAGAACATTTTATTGGCATAAGTGTCAAACATTATCATTCATGAATGAAAATTCACTAATTAACACAAACAAGAAAGAAATAGGTTAAAATTCCATACTTGCTCCACACTGGTTGAATGCACAGGTAGCTACACCATTTAATGTAATTATCGAGTGACTTCAAGAATACCTTCTGCACAGCAGCCTCGTCCAATTTCTGAACAAACCGATGGCAAATTAAAATTAGTGATTTGAAGACATCGTATGAAAAAAAGTTTGTAGCAAGGCAAAATATTTCAGAGCTTTTTACATAAACTAAATCAAGGCCCAAGTTTCACATTAGAATAAATTGTTGGAATCTAGTCATTTTCTGCGGTTACATGGCCTAATAAAACCAGTATACATATTGAAGCATGGAAAAAAAATATTCTGCTAGTTAAAGGCCAAACCTAATGATGCGCCATTAGGTAATCAAACAATCTTTCACTTTTACATATGTTCTTCAGTTCATCAATAGATCACCATAAACAAAATACAAGACACATGGATGGCTTTGAGCATGAATGTTAGTGTAGAAGTGCTTTTTAAAATGGTTTGAACAGCAGCTATCAATGGAGCTATAACATATACACTGGGTCCACGTGTATAATTGGATCTTTCAATTGCATAGACTGTTGCTGACCCACTACTATTTTTATACCCATCAGCCTTTATCTTTAATCATGCAATCACATTCCCAGTCAAATTAAGAATCAACACTAAAAAAGGTCAGAGCACTGTTACTAGTGCAGATCTCACAAAATATCCCATCCAGGTTTACTCTCAATTTATTCTGACAGACCATGGAATGGGAAACCAAATAAATTCAAGACAAGCCAAAATAATCAAATCAATACAGTTATCAACCTACCATGCACAAGGATAGAGAATAGTTCAGAGTAATCATGATAGGGACATCAAACCCAAGATATGGTGTACATGTCCATGCGATTTCGTATGATTTATGATGACGGAGAATAACTCAACCCTTGTATTACTATATTTTATTTGGGATGATTTAGGTTTATTTGTTGGGCTTGATTTAGTTATTGTTAGATATTTTATTTAGTTGGCTATAAACCCAATTGTTTGTTTTGGTGAGGATTTTAGTATTTATATACTATTTTTTAAAATGTTACAGTTTTGATAGATTGAATAAACAATTGTAAAGTTGCATACTTTTTCCAACCTCAATTCTTTTCTTCTTTGGCTTTTTCTTCTTAGCTTCTTCTTTTCTTTCTTCTTAAGCTTGGTAAGTTTTCTACCTTGAGTTTACTTTTCATGCTTTACACGTAATTTTAAGTTGTTAAGATTACTTTTTGTGCCTAAAAAAATTCCAAAATACATTTTTAATGGTTAATTTTTGTTCATCAGCCTTTTTTTCATTGAAATCTAGCATCTAGTCTTCTGTGATAATTTCAAGTCCTTGCTTAAAATTTTATTGATGTAATTTGATTATTGGATTTTACTTTAGTATCACCTCATTTTGCTTGGGTGGGCCCATGGCATTCCAGGAGCTTAGCACCATTGGCAGCTTTAGACACCTTTTGCCTTTGACAACATTGCATTCACATTTGAAAATTATACTTTTTTAAATTTCCGCATGTCTTTATCTTCAGTATACTTATTTGACAAATTTTCACCACCACCATGCAAAGGAACCTTCAAATATAACAAGTAAATTCCTATAATGCAATTGATTGAAGCAAAGTTTTATTTCTTTCTTTGATGGGTAGTTGTTAAAAAATTAAAAGCAACATATAACATGTGCTAGGCTGTGTGAGTAGAGCAAGCTAAGAAGGTAAGAGCCACTATGAAGCATGTACTTTCAAAAAAGGTGATCAAAGAGTCCAGGTTTGATCAAATAACAAACTGAAAATCAAATCACTCAATGCCAAATGTAAACTACAAATACTTGCACACGAAGCAATTTAATTAGCAGAGAATTAATAAAAATATCAGATCAGAAAAATTTATTTTTACCCTAGGACAGCATCCTAAAATTCCAAAACAGAAATTAACACAAATACAAAATAGAAACATGTGAGACATACCGGTTCGGTTTCATCAGGGATACGAAGTCGAGATTGTTCATTGGCAAGGAGGTGAACCACATGTTCCCGCTGGTTTGAAACATTGTCTTTCTGACAGCCACAAAGTTCACAAATGAGAACTAAGAAACAAATTATTCCAAATGATTTCTTAGAAAAAGTCCATAATACACTAGATGAAGTGAATGCAGTAGTGAAGAGAAAAAAGATTTTGAATTGACCCCCCCCCCCCCCCCCCCCCCCCCCCCACATAAACTTATATAATTTTTTTCATGGAAGGCAAATATAGGAGACGGCAAAGCAAAGAATTCTCAACATCAAAAAAACAAATCTAGTTTAAACCCCCCACAATTCCTTCTTTTAATTTTTCTCCCTGGACAAGCCAGATTCCTAGAGTCTATTTCCCCTTATGAATCAATTAACTTGAAGACAATGACATAGTTTTGATATCCTTGATGCTAAAGTAAATGGGAGAATGGGGCGTTAATATCATTTATAGTGTATTTTGAATCAACTGAAATTGATTATGGTAGGGTCAAATAAAAGAACAAAGATCCAATTTACTGTTTCATGAAAGAAATTCAAGTTTGAAAACTCCCTTTGCATTCTAAGTGAATCGACTAGATTATTGCCCAATTAAAATGTTGTAGCCAGATAGAGCCCCAAAAACATCAAAATATAATAATAAGGCTTTGATCACCTCCAAATACAACATCAAGAAATAAGTAACTGGATATTGCAAATCTAAAAAATATCCACATAAAAAAGTTTGAAGTGCACTGATTTTAATTGCTACTATAGATCTCCAGGCATGACACTTCACTGGTGGATTCCTGCCTTTAGATGCATGAATCGAGAGAAACCAAACAAAAACTACAGAAGTGCACCAGTGAAATAGCCTCATAAAGCACATAATCAAGGGAGTACAAACCTGAAACCCAAAAATGTAGTGCAGAAAATCAAGCATATCAGGGCTCCTTGAAGCAGGAATAGGAAAATCAACCGGTAATTGTGGCAGGCCCTGGAAATACTTCAAAGCTGCCGCTGCTGCTCTTACCTGCACTTGAATGATGTTGGGTGAAAAATTATGAAATTCACAAATTATGAGCATACAAAAATAATAACAGTAGGTGACCTCGGGGAAAGAAACAATAGCATTTGTCATAGTTTGACCATCCAAGGGAATGATGTTATAAGCAATAAGGTCCTCAGTCATGGTGGCATCTGCTTCGATCACTCGCTTAAGCTGCACAAAATACAACATGCATATTAACTGACAGTGGAGACAAATAAGTATTACCAATGACCTTTACAAATGCATGTATTAATGACAGCATTTGTTGGTATCCATAAAAAGAAAAGGGGAGGGTTGATAGCATTAAGAATATCTTTTCATGAATAAGTAAAGGAGCAAAAATGAAAAGCAAAATCATGTTCCCATGCAATTAGTGTAACCATGTATACAACTTCACAAAGCAGAGCATGTCACAGTTTATCCCACAATGGATGCATTATCTGGATTTCTGAGATGGCTTAGAAGCACCAAGCTCTACCAAACGCCTGGCACAGGGACTGTGGTAGGCAGGAAAGTAGAGAAGTAGATCAAAGCACATGTTGAAATGGCACAGGAAATAAATAAAATCAACCTGGAAGAAGAGAGTAAAGGAGTTGCATATGCATGCAATTTTAACTTTTCAAACAGAAAGAAAGAAGAAAAACAAAATTACATGGCTAGAAAGAAACATAGAAGTTCAAATTCTCAAAACAATCCTAATATGGTTCACTGGATAAGTTACTGCACAATAATGTATGGGGAGCCATAAAGAAAACTATGTTTGAAAAGACTATAGATCGAACCTCTTCAGGAAGTTCATCTGTTAGTTGCGCAAGCACAGATCCTAAAACTTTCAGAGTTGCAAAAACTCTTTTTCTCTTCACTGTTGTCCGTTCCAACCTGGATTGACAAATCAAGTCCAATAATGCCATGGTAAAACAAGAGAAATCACTAATAGTTCCAAACTAGGCAACAAAGTGCACATGCCTGTAGCGACCACTAGTTTTATGGTACTGCCAGTGACCTTAGAAACACAAGAAAATTAAGCTAATGAATTGATTAAGCCAGCAAATTAATTAAAAGAACTACAGTCACCACCTGGGGTAATTTCAGTGGCGGGCTTATTTATGTGGCAGCAATTTTGATTGGGCACTCTTTTTTTTGCTTCTTGGAGAGGAGGGAGGGATCAGGGTTTGTCCAAACTTATAGGCAGGAATTCTGAGATGCATATGAAGTGGATACCTCCAGAATTGAGTGAAGAATATAACTAAAAATGCATTCCTACCTCATTCAGCAATTCTAATGAATACCAAGCATGAACAACAAAAGCGTCAGTTCCAAACTAATTGGGATCAGCTGTATCAAGCATCACTAGTTAAATTCCTCCTATAAGCTCGTAAGTACAAGGGCTTACTATTACATATTAAAGAACCATAAAAATCTGCCCCTTCTAATCTAGGATAAATTAAAACTATATCAGGAATGCCAATTAAACCTAAAGAAATAACATAAAAAATATGAATCAGAAGCAGAAGCGGAGTTTAAATGCAAACCATGTATATGGTACCTATTCCATGAAATTAAAGATGTCAAAATTGGCAAAGAAGCAGAAAAAATAAATTGACAAGGAGAAGAAAAAAAATAAAAGGATGGTCAAACTATTGTGGATGACATCACAGGCAATCTTCTGTTTAAAGGCCAAGTTCGATTCAATTGTTTACTGAATTCTTTTGTATTTAAGAAACATACTCGCCAAGGTTCCCAGTAAGAGCACCAGATTCCCTCAACTGCATTTCTTCTTCTTGTAGCTTGTCTACATTGTTGCTCTCTCTGTAGGATTTGTAAAACTCTTGCAGTCGAGCAATATCCTGGCTTCTATCTATGGTTCCACCCTCCCTTTTTGCCAGCTTTTGCTGAGATTTTCTCAAAAGGATGAAGGCACATGATATTAGCAAACATGTAAATAAAAACACATCAATAACTATTGAGTAGCTATTGAATAACATTGAACATATTATAATTGTTAAAGTATTTAAAGAATAACACAGCCATAACATTATAAACTACCAATCAAAATAATACTTGAATGTACAATTATTATTATTATTATTATTATTATTATTATTATTATTATTATTATTATTGAAAAGAGAAGAAGAATTTAAAAACTTCTCATCATGTTATCTGGAAATCTATCTTCTTGTAATACTTATTTTCCTGAATTCTTTTCTACAAAACTGAAAGATCTTCTACATGTAAACATGACCAAAAGTTTTCATACAAAAGATCTATACCTTGATAACAGACATCAAACCAGTCTTGAATTGCAGAACACCTCTTCCTTCACTATTAGGATCCAGATTTTGAGCAAGTGAATAAGCATGTTCACATACTGCAGGTAAAATAATAATTAAAAAAAAATACAATAGCTTCAAGGGCACAAAAGTTCTGCTGATTATATGGCACATATCATTAAGAGAAAACAGAAATAACAGCAGAATATTAGTCATTCAAGCAAAACATAGAAACTCTTGTCATGTTTATAGTGGTTTGATATTTGCTTGACTACTTACCTCAAATCTTATTATTTTAATTACTTGTGGTTTGCTAAATTCCCTAGATGATTATATCTTGAATAGGAAATGCAAAATATTCCATATGCATGGGTCATTGATAATTAATTGATTTGAAGTACCAGCATATTGGTTTGTGAACTTTATAATTTTTTTCTTAAACTTAAAGTTCAGATTGTACATCACGTTAAACTAAATTGACCATATTCTAAAGTTTCTTCGTCCAAATTAATTTTTTTTCTTTCTTGCATTGAGTGGTGCTAGAATTTAAACAAATCTGATTGACTTAAACTAAGATGAATAACACTCTCACTACGAAATTTGCATGAAGACCCTAGGTTAGATGCTTTAAACATGCAGAATAAGAGTGACAGAACCGAAAGAAAACAAAATACATACGAATTCTAGACACGGTTGGATTTTCATCTTGAATCTCATCTGCTGCTCTCAAAATTTCATCTATATCCCTATTATTAGTAAGCGAAGATGGAACATATCCAGCAATGCCACCAACAGGCAGACCAAGTGCATCAGTCCCAGTTCTTTCCCTCCTTAGCGCAGCCCTTACTAGCCGCTCCCATAGGTCCTCTACTCGAGACATTTTCTGCGGAGCACAAATCATCAGTGCACTCTATACAAAGTTACAAACAGTTGAAAAAATGAAGAAAAAAAAGAACCTTGAGCATTGGAATTTTAAACAGCAAATACATATAGATTGATTGATACAATGGATGATGTCATGGGAATGGATCGGGTACAAATAAAAGTATAAATAACACTTACAGTTAGAATTGTCTGTCCTTTACAACCAATAGAGCATTGCTGAAGTATAGCAGTCTAGCTGGTAACCAACAGTCAAAGACCGAAGAGTACAGCTCAGAGGTGAAGTAAAAGCTGGCAGACGATTAAAACCAAATCGAAAACCAATTATTCAAAAGAGGCTAGTACTTATAATTACTAACAAGTATCCAATCCGAAGACCAACAGGGCTACTGCAAGCAATCACCAATCAGCTTACATTTATCCACCAATCAATTTATTTAGAATTTGTGCACACCTAAGGATACTATAAGAAAAGGCTTTACTCAAATTTATTTTGTAAAATCTATACTGCCTTGACCTAGTCCTTCAAATAGAAGCACTAAACATGAGACTACGCCCTTAATGTTGACGAACACTTGAGAGCAACATAAACCCTAAGACCAACATTTATCAGAAAAAATAACTTAAAAAGTGAGCAATACGATTAAATAACATGATAACACCAAACAGAAACAATTAAGCTAGCCAAATCGTACTTTCCATGTACAAAATTACGTGAGAGTTAGCTAAAATTACAGGAAAAAATACCCAGAAGTTATTTAAATTAGAATATAGACATACTAATATAGAAAAAGAACAGACACAAATTGCTAAGAAGAAGTTTCAGATCAAAGAGAGAAAGAGTTTTCCAAAAATAAACAAATCATTAAAATGTGGTTTAGGAATTCAAAACAAAAAAAAAATAACTGAAGCTTTTCCCGTTATTTTTATGCAATAAACAACAAGAAAGACCTAATAAATCTCAAATTATAGTCGCTAATTTTCTCGGTAACGAAACAGGAGAAAAAATCAGAAACAAAAACCGTTACCTGAATCGCGACACGAAAATGTTAGGGAGAAAGAGAGAGACCGAGTAGAGAGGAAGAGCTGGATCTATCTCTTAATTCTTTTTCTTCTTCGCCTCGAAGCAAAAGATTTCAAATGAAAAAACAAAACGACGGGCTTTAGAAGGAAGGTGTTTTTGCTTTGCTGCTCTCTTTTAAAAAGAGAGCGGAGAGATCGTTTCCGAGGAGAGAAGAAATGAGGGGGGCGCTAAGGAGACTATAGAGGGGTAGTTATGTAATTATAAGATAATAATTACCGGTCATAGCCAGTTGCATTCAGATTTGATAATTTATACAAGAGGGAATTATAAATTAGCCCATCTAGTTTAAAAAAAGTGATTGATTTGTCCTTGTATGTTTAATGATATTTGTAATTTATTTGTTTTTTCATTTAATGTTTTTTTCTAAGAGGTGCAATGAAATTATTTGATTGTGTCTTCTCATAAAGAATTTTTTCTTGACGAATGAGAGCAGCAAATAATTAGTCGCACAAATTAATATAATTATAAAACATAACAATATAAGAAATACTAAAAAACATATTGGATGATAATAAGATATTCTTATCTTATTTAAATATTTTATACGGAACACCTTGTGATTTCCAACCAGTTATGCTATTTTATATAATTTAAATGAGTGATTTTTGAGTATTTATATTGTCAAATTTATTTATAACTTAATTTTCTCATCTATTTTAATTTTAAGAAGAAAAGAAATTGATAGCAAGAAAGCATGAGAAGAAGCCATCATGATAGAAGAAGACATTGACCGGTTATAGGCCGTGACACGGGGTTCGATGCCTTTGAATAATTAACGCGGATAAGAAAAGTAGAGTAAGAAAAAGGCTTGTTGGGCCTTGAGCACGTGGAGATAATTTCCAAATGTTTTTTTTTTAATTTATTAAATTGTTTTCTCTACTCAAATCTCAAATTTCGACACTCGGAAAATGCTTTCACTTCTCCATGCCAAATTTGCAGCCCTCGTCTATAAAACGAGTAATAGCACTCGATCGTTTTTGGTACACCGAAAATAACTTTAAAAACTTGAAATTCGAAGCATGATCCGAGTTGGGTTTTTAATTAATTAAATTTAATAAAATATTAATCCAATTTAAAGCACTCGATTGAAACAGGTTTAAGTGATAATTTAGTTGACTTAACAAAGTCAATCGAATGAATACCCGAAATAAATTAGTGATTTTATATAAATTTTTTAAATCAAATCCAATTTAAATCTTGCTCCAATGACATTTATATAATTTTTTAACCTCGTACCAAAAACAACCCCAACCTTCATCTTTTATCCTCAAATTAAATATAATATTTTTTTTCTTTTAATATAGAAAACTAATCAATATAGATTTTTGTGGGGGCGCTATCAGATATTTCATATATTAATGAATAGTTAAATTAACAAAAAGCCCCCTGAAAAAATCTAGCAGTCAAACAGGGGTATTTTTTGCATTCACATTCTGGGTGTGTACTGAATTTATGAAAATGCCTTTATCAAGTGTAGAAAGGTATTTTTGCCTTGGTTATTTTGTTAATTATTTGTCTGGTCAAGGGTAAAAACATACACCAATGGATTATAATAGCATTGTCACAGATTTACCACTTAATAGTTAGAACATTAAGCTGTATTAAAAGGCTTTATCTGGGTTTTCACATCACTACAAGTCATTCTACTTTTTTTTCAGGGGAAGAAAGAGATGAAAATGACAGGGAAGACCTTCTTGAAAATAGAAGACTAGGAATCTTAAAAACACAAAAAGGGATTGGTGGAAAAAAATGGATAAATGATTTTCAGTCATTTCTACGATTATAGAAGCAAGGAAGAAATTGAGAGGAGGAGAAAAGACAAATAAGATATCTTTGAGAGAGATTTTAGGAGCCTTGTGAATGAGTCTCTTTTATAGTACTGAGAGTAATAAACAGTAGGGAAGGAGAAGCAAACAGCCTGAATTAGGCTAACCCAGTCTCCTCCAATTTGAGTCAAGTTCCTGCGAGTTAAAGCTACAAGGTTTGCTAAAGAGATCCTGATTTTTAGATTTTTAAATAATTTATGCCTTGATTTTTTTTGTGCTGTAACCAATCTTGCTGGATTAATCATTGGTCAGTAACAATTGGGTCTGTACTAGTGATTATTCTGGATCAATGGTGTTTAAAATACTACCTTGCTTGATTAAGAAGCTGTGCAGTGTGCTTGAATAGGAAGAGAAGGATGTGATGCTCACGTTGCTCCGAAAGAATTGAAGTTAATTACAAACTCTGCTGTGAGGTTAGTGCTGGGTATTATCTTTTAAGATGCCACTATAAAATCCATGCTGGTTTGTTTTGAAATTGCTAGATCGTTCTTTTTAGACTTCAATTCTTTTTGCAAAATTGAGGTATGAAAAAATAATTTATTCTGTCCTCTTCCATTTATGTATTCTCCTTTTAGCTCGTCTAAAATCCCGCAGCAGAGAGCGGAGAGCGGCTAGTTAGACCCTATAATACATTTGATAATTTGATCAAAGGATGCTCAAAATCAGAAAATTCATGATTTAGTGGAAAAGAATTCATTCGGTTGAAAGATAATTAGACAAGGGGGGCTTTGCTAGAAGAAGTTTGATTAAATTCCAATAACCAAAAAAGAAATTCCTAACTCATCCATATAATTACAGGATTAGCTTACATATCAACATAAATTTTACAGGCCAGTGTGATGCCTAAGATCACTCTTTGTTCCTTGAAGAGCGATCCTTCCTTGGGCCGCCAAGAATCCGAGAAATTTGCAGACCTCTACTAAATGCTTGGTTGAACAACATACGAGTCTGGAATTCAGACACAAATGGAAACCAGGCAAGGAATGCAACTGGAGTGAACAGGAGCAAGCCCATAATGATTTCATAACCTCGAGCAAGTGTCCGGACCGATCCCCAAAACCCTGCCTTTTGAACGATAGGCTTGCAAGCTTGTGCAATCTGATAAAAATGGAAGGAAATAATGTATGGAAACTGAAGAGGTTATTATTCTGAAAACAAAATATGATACACGAAGACATGAAACAGTTTAAAAATAAGAAAAGATCTTCAATATCAAGATCTAGAAAGGCAACAGTGTAGCTTTCACGCTTCATGGTTAGATTTAGCGAATGAACAACTAATAAAAAGACGAATCTCAAAATCTAGAATGTAGTTTTGACCCTTCATAGTTACATTTAGTAATTGGACAGCTAAAAAGAAAAGGAAGAGGCTAATCAATGCAGCCTCCTTGGTTGGAAGCTTCTGATATAGTTCAACAGTGATGCAAATCAAGGTTGTCATATATCATCAATATAGTACTTGAAAAAAATAACAAATAAAAAGAAGACGTTTTATACTCTACTTGAATGTTTATAGAGAGGCAAACTTGAAATTAATAAGCCTAAACTCTGCCAAGTATTGTACTTGTAAAGCATAATTCAAATAAGATGAAGAAGCCAAATAGAGTGCTCAGCTCATGAGACTCAAACGAACTCAAATGAACCAGATGTCAGGAACATTGGCAGAAAATATAGAAAGAGCAGATAGATATTCACTTACCAAAAGCATCCCCCAGCCAGTTGGCATGAAAGCAAGAATGCATACAAAGATGTCCTGCACTGTCATATGAGGCAGTGCAATCAAAGTCACAAGAATGGAGATAAATGTTAGGAATATCATTCCCTTAATTAGACGGAACGCAAGCTGGAATTCAGCACTGAACCTTCTCCGCCCAACAGATACAGTCTGAGTAAGAAAGAGAGAAGTAGATTCATACATATAACACAAATCTCAAAAAACTAAAAGTGAATAACATTTCAAGGAAAACATTAATCTGATCCAGAAAGAAACACAAAGTTGTAATTGTCAGTAATTTTATCCTCCAACTTCTATTCACAAATATTCCAGAGATTTTTACATCTTTCTCAAAAAATGAGACTAGTTGAAAAACAATCAGATTTACTATCTATAGCATTTGTGAACATGATCTCATCCAGCTAAAGGTACTAGTGAGCCATGAGAAACAGAAGGGAAAAAGATAAGCATTGATAGCTTAAAACTACATTGCTAATGCAAAAGATTATCAAATGACAATTGCTAAAGATATGTATAAAAAACTAGGAAGATTGAAGAAATAAGCAGCTTACCTTCATCACGAACAGTATTAGAAAGATCACCAGCCATGATACACCATAGACCTATTATGACCAAGCACAAGAGATAGACTTAGTTTAGAAATGCAAGGTTTTTTTTATATATATATATATAAAAAAGCAGCAGGAGGTGAAGGGTATTATATGAGTGTAGCTGAGGACATACCAAAAAGCTTTTGGTGTGCTTTGTGATTGATAAATGATACACTAGTCCATATTGATAGATAAAGAATCGTAGAGATAACAGTATCTCTGCTAGAATACCGCGCTTTCCAGAGTGACGAAGATGCTCCTGTTCTTCTTCCCACCATGATTCCCAACTCTTCTCTGACGGAACACCTATTCCTCCACGGTTATTAATCCACTTGTTCCAATCAGTCCAATCATCAACAATCTTCTGCCACTCAAATCCAGAAGGATTGAAGAGGAATGGAGCAAAAAGCCAGGTACCAACCATAAACCACATCGATATAGTTATTAAGAGATAGGCGACTACACTTCTGTATGGCTGACCAAATATTTGATACACAATGAGCAAAATCATCATCTCAATACCCTTAACAAAATGACTGCGGGAATAGAGCCTGTAATTGTCAGCAAACTTGGCATGGAACACTACAAACCCTCTACCAGTGGGCCTATATTTCGCACCTCCATGGAGCAATGTCCTTCCATAGTAGTGGGTCTTCGTGCCAAGAGAGAACGTGAAAAATACAGGTGCTAGTTGTAATTGCATCAGTATGAATTCACTTAGTGCAGTGCGGAAACCCCTTTCCAAACCAATTTCCATCAACATAGGCAACGCCATCAAAAATCCAATCTGAACAAAAGATTGAGATGCAAGAGCCACTTGCAGAGGTTTGTTGTCTCGAATTGCTTTCTGTGTACTCATACCTTCTTCAAGTCCACTGAGAACAAGATAGAGGCGGCCATAAAGAAATACATACACCGTGAGCACGGTTATCTGTGACAAAAGATGTTCAGTACCTTCAGAAATTTCCATAAAACTAACACAGTAAAATCTTTGATCAAATGGACATAAAATCTTTAATATACCAGAGTGCTGAAGTAGAAACCAACTGTGGTGAAATAACAAGACAGCATTCGGAAAAAGTCAAAACGGTGTCCAAGCCGGTAAATATCACGACTCAAAGTCTGCTCTCCATTTCCATTAGCTATTTTGGCCTCAAACATAGAAATTTGATTGAGGCCCACATCTCTCCCCTTCCCAACTTGTATATATTCGTGATGGGTAACATTCCCTTCACGTAGTGTAGAATTGAAGCCTGTCGATGCAGTTAGAAACATATATGATCAGTTTAAAGCAAAGACCACAAAGAAGACCAAAATGGCTACAGAAAGTTCAAAGCAAATACAGACCGGCAAATATATCTTCACTCAGATTAATAACCTTTGAAGCTTTACTGACACCCCCTCTAGTCAAGTGAAAAAGCCTATCAAATACATCCGGATGACCATAGTGGAACCGTACCCTATATGAGAAGAAAACAGAGACATGGAGGAAATTTAGCATAAGAGAAAAGAAGAATGATATCCTTGTTGAACAGGAAATGAAAAAAGCCATTACATGTTTATTTTTGCTCTAGACAAATTTATCATAAAAAACTTACCACGTTCAACAGCATTAGTGGCCAAAAATCCAATTACACTACCTTTCATGTTCATATTATTCTCAACATATTTATTAAAAATCACTTAAGATTTTAACCTTGGAGTTCTCACCACTCCAAGAATTTTTGGTAGCATGATGCTTCAATAAATATCACATATCATTCACCATGCTCATAAAACTGATCATATTTCACGTATCTTGCATTAAATGTGACACTGCATAGAATCTACTTCAAAAATTAAAAAAAAAAAAAATGGTTTCCATCAAGAACAGGAAACTGAGAATTTGGAGTACAGTTACTTCAAGCATTTAGAACTTACTTAAGAGGGTTGGCCAATAGCCTCTGACCGATAGTCACAAAACTGGTTTCCTGATTTGACATAAACCATGCAAGAGATGAAACACTGCACCGAGCAATGAAAGAAAATTCAGTAATAAAATTCAGTAATCACAGTTAAATACATGTGGAGAAAGTAGCAAACACAAAGAATAACACACCTTCCAGTAAATATATGTTCTCTAAGCCCAAGTATTGAAGGATTCCTCACACCATCAGGCTTTTTAAGAAATTCTTCCAGCAAATTTCTCATTTTCAAGGCTTCTTCCATGTAGTTATCCTATAGAAGTGAAAACATCAACCAATGGACAATGTCAAAATTAATGATAATGTTTATTTAGATTTCACTTTTATCATACCTGGTTCATATCTATTGTTTGCAAACCTTCTCCCCGTGTGAAGATAATAGCATGGTTTTGGTTTTCTGGTTTTCCTTCACCCAAGATGGCTGGTCCTGGAAGTTTTATTCGATAAATGACCTGCAAATGGACAGCAAGACAATTGCTCAAGTTTACACTCCCCTTTACACACACACATGCATGCAAACATACATAAAAGAACTCTTTTGCTCACTAAGAAACCAAGGTGCACTCATAATATCTGCTTTCCTGAAAAAGTATCATGAAACAAGGGAAATCCACTTTCTTGAGAAAAGATTTTCCTGTCACCAAATCCCCAGCTCTTGGGGGATGCCCTCAGCGCCGAGGGTTCAAGATAGCAGATTCATTTCTTAACAAATGCCTGAATTGCGACATAGTTGGCTTTACCTGGTCCAAGTTTTGCACTGGCTCAGAAGAATCAATGGACTTAGGTAAGGCTGCCTTCACTAGAGATGAGTAGTAAACTTTTTGGATGACCTTCTTGGATTTGTCTGGATTAGTTTCTTCAACCTCATCAATGTATGCCACACGGAGAGATGGATATCTACAAATTGGAAACATACGAACATGTTTAAAAAATTGAACCAAAAGCTCGTCAAGAAGGCTAAACCTAATACTTACGTTGTCATGAGCCTCAGAATATCCTGTGCACGAGGATCACCGGACCGCTTGTGAATCCCATATTGCTGGCATGATACTACATACATAAATTTCATATCAGCAACTGCCTGACACTGTGCCAACAAGGAACTTTCTCCCTTTGACTGATCATCAGTACTCAATTCAATAGCCTTATAGCCCTCCATCAAATCTGAGAAGTGTCGTAACAGGACAAGAAGGAAAAATTATGTGTATGTTAAAATTTAACATCTAATCATAAACATACAATACACTAAATAATCGATAAAATCAAAAGTTTAAAGACAGTAGTCACCTTCATCTCTGGCCATATCAAGGAATGCCTGAAGCTCCAAAGCATGCCGATAGTACATCATACCTCTCACTGCCATTGGTAATGTTATAGTCAAACAAGAAATTAATGAATAAAACAGGAAAAGAGAAAGAGTAACTGAGTGAGTACCCGTTTTAGTCAAAGTTTGGCCCCTATATGATGCCCATAAACGAAGTTCTTCATCCAAGTTGTCTCTTCCCCTGAGTTCTTCTTCATTGCTGCAGCCCACTCGCTCTAGAAAGTGGTTCCACTCATCTGTCCATAAGGTAGCAACAGGAGATTTATGGTCAAAACAAAGAGAAGCAGATCTGGAATTTGGTACAGAACCAAATGGAAAAGAAAAAAAGAAACCTGGAAAGATCTTTTGCAAGTAAAAGAGGATGGAAACACCATCTTCATTTTGCATTTCCAAGTCATGCAAGGAGAAAAGCACATCCTCTGTGTAGTAAGGAGTTAAAACACTGCAAGATAAATTACCACATTGGGAAAAGGTTTAGTTCTGCATATTAGTTAGCAACAAAGTATGTCTATTATTTTACTAACTATCCTTGTTTTCAGTACAAAAAATTCAACAAAACAATAGAACAAGTACTGTATCCTTTTCACCTTTCATTTACAAGTTAAAATTATCTTAGTTAAACTCTGGCCAAATTATATAGTTATAAAACTCAATCCGGGTTTCATGTAAAACCAAGACGGGAGTTTACTCAGTCAAACGTTGTTGGACTTTAAAAAATTACAAAACAACTCGCTTTAATTTGTTTTTAAATCTTGAAACAATGTCGTTTTGGATTGAGCTAGGTTGACCCAACCAACCTGTGACCCGAGCCTTGGATTAGGTTGGGTCTTGTAACTACGCAGATTATATAAATGGACTAGGAAAGATGGATTCATTGAGGATTGCATTTAATCAATAGTGATTGGAGTGGGAAGCAATATTTAATTTAGTTTTGTGTCGTGTAGACTGTCAGTTGAAAGACAGTAAAAGATGAAGCCCCAATCATGATGACATTGAAGTAGCCTTACGAGAAAGAAAGCATATTGCGAACTTTAGGTGCAGCAGGCATGTCCATAAACAGTGAGTTTGAGAAGAAAGATATACGCCTCCTAGCTTCTAAGTTGGATGGTACATCCATTGCGGATTCTTTTGTGGTAAGCAAAAGAAAAAGCCTCTTAATCTGCAAAGACAGGTAAAGAAGAGCTATTTAAAATTAGCATGTTTATCCAGTTTCATATTGATTAATAAATCTCTATTCACAAAACACACCTTCTCTTTCCATGCTTCTGTGACTGGATCAATTGGAAACTTGATAGCTCCAGAAGATGCAAATAACTGATATTGTTGTTCATGGAGAGTCATTCCCTCATGTCCAGATCCGCCATGGATAGAATCCACCAGACTTCAAAGGAAAAAACAATAAATTATAAATTTGGATGCTGCCTTGTAAAAAGACATAACAATGTGATGTCAGATGCAAATATGTTTGAAAAGACCAATTACAAATATGCCGCACCTGGATATATGATCCTCCATCATTATGTCTCTTGTCACAACCTCCAGCATGTCCTGGAAAAGAATCACAACTTGATCCCTGTCCTCCGGTTTATTAGCCAGCTGCAAATCCCAAGAACATATGTTAGGGCCTCTCATTATCGTGGTTGGTATCTGCACTTTGCTCTAGAAAGAAATATTACCAAGTATTTGATAAGCTTCACAAAGTGATCATAGAGTAAAGGAAGAGCACTCATATTGTATTCCTTTATCAGATCACCTTGATCTATGTGTTTCTTAACTTCAGAGAATATGAAATTGATCACCCTGCGAAATTATCATGAACACATCAACAAAAATGGTCAGATCCTAGTGAAAGTAAATAGAGGCACAGAGAGTTGAAAGCAAATATGCTTTTGGGTTTTCATCTAAAATTTTCTTTACCATCTTCAATGTACCACAACTCACCGTGTCTCATCTACCCCTTGAACCAAAAACATGATGATGTTCTTGAAAGAAGCATAGCATTCGAGAACAGCACAAGACATGTAGTCGTCAGCCTCAATTCTCTTTTTCAGCTCCTTATCCTTCCCATTACTGTCCTTAGCCATGTCTAACGCTATTGGGATCTAAAAGGAGACGCCAAGTTAATATCATCACATGAAGATTTCACCAATTTACAATTAAGTGTGCTGAGAGAAACCTTGCTAGCCAGCAGAAAAGGAGGCCACTGTATAAGTTCCAAATCACGGTCAGCCCAATATGGAACAAGCAACAAGTCCATCTCCCTGAAAATGAGACATACAGTTCAAGTAAAATGTAAAAGCAAGAATGAAAAAGCTCTAAAGAAACTAGAAAAGGCACTATTCTTCATAGTAGCATCCTTACTTATTGCTTATAAGGTCTTCTTCTCTGAAACTACTAATGATTTTATTCCACAACTGAGCAAATCTTGCAGACTCCTTTCCTTTGTTAGGTGAGATCTACAGTAAGAACCCAAGATTGGTAAGTCCAGATGAGGATTACTTTCTGTAATGATTGCATTCAAAATTTACCATGGTAATCAATTTTTTACCCAGAAATTACTAACAGTCAAGTCTAACCTCATCATATTTGCGAGACAGGATTGCCTTAAAAAAGCCCTTTTTCTTTGGCTCACTCTTAACCCCTGGAATTAAGCGGTCATTGAAAGCACCAGGCAATGATCGGAAACGAGATCTAAGCATTCCCAATGTTCGAATCTGGAATAAACAAAATAAGTTACAGACCAAAAAAAAACACAAACACCAAGATGTCAATTGCTTTGAAAGATATCCAAAGTGGAAAGCATAAACAAGGCAGCTGCACTAGTTCTTCAAGTTACGAAGCATAAAATAAAACCAGATCATTATATTTTCTAAGCAAAAGGGTACTACCCTGTATGAATAAATAGGTGAGCATAACCTGAATAAAGGGTATTACAAGTAATACACTGCAATGACATCTAGGAATATATTCAGCACTACGATTTACTAAAAGGTTCTTAATTATAATTGATTGGGGAAATAAGCATGTAAACAAAGCTAAATTATTTTCATTGCAGTGCATTATCAAGAAAATAAAGAAAAAGATATTGCTAACATGTTCTTAATTATGATTGATTGGTAAAATAAGCATGTAAACATAGCTGGATGATTTTCATCGCGGTGCATTATCAGGAGAATAAAGAAAAAGATATTGCTAACCTCTCCAAGGCGTCGAAATGCACCATAAATACCTCCAAAGAAGGTGGAAAATATGGCATACCAAATCTGAGCATCCATAAAATATACCTACAAAAGTTGGTATAATATATCGCTATAAGTTGAAATAGAATAAGATAAGAATATATACATCAACAAAAACAACTCGTACAAGAATAATTGGAGCCCAGAGTGCAATCACAACACCAATATTGTTCCTTGCTGCAAGTAAACAGGTAGACCATGAATTTTCTTCAAAATAGAAATATAAGTGAACCGCAATTTGATTTTGCTAATGTCTTCAAGTCTATTACCTCGTGGAAAGAATTCATGCCATTGGAAAGTAGTTATATGAACACTCATTATGGCTTTTGTTGGAACAACAAGAGGCCTTATCTGCAACCAAAACAAATTACAGTTATCAGTCAAAACGGATCGAATTTCCATCTAACATGGCAGGTCAAGATTCAATAAGCACCGAGAGATCTAAGAAAATGAAAGCAAGACACACCTCTATATAGTAACTAAATGTCAACTTTGTTATAATAAGAAGAACCCAAAACATTGTATACCTGAATATTCAATAAAGCATCAGTGACAAAAAATTGCAATTCAATGTTGTACTGTGATTTATTTTTTCAAACAATGATCCTTACTTGAACAGAGAAATAGTACTCTCATGCATTCCCCTCCCAACATAGAGCCGAGGCTGTAATGTATCAAATGCAGGCATGAATCTTGTTGAGTAAGATTAAAATTTAATGAATTATAGATAAAATATCAACAGCAATAGCCATGCATAACCATTGGAAGTAACAGAATGATGAAGAAAGTGGCAAAAAATGTTTCTTTATACCTGTGACCACCACATCATAAGCATCACAATCCTATAGTTGGACCTCTCAAGGAATCGACGTATGAAGGGGAAAAGAAACAATACTGCCGCCAGCATATTTGGTGCCAAGTAGATAACTACAGCCAATATAAACAAGGAAGGCGAGCTGAAACCATTGCCAAACCAACCTTTGATGGTTTGAGCCAATCCTGGAGGTTTATCATCCCAAGTGTAAGCATAAGTTACAGGTAACACTACCACCCATGCAGCAGCTGAAACAACCTTCAGAATAAATCTCAACTTGACATGGAATGACATTATTTGCCGTGCCTTCCAATTAAGAATGACATCAAGGATAGCTGCATCAGTAAGCAGAGATTTGTCACACAACAACTTCCTCTTCATACAAATCTAGAAAACATGGCACGATAAATAGGGTATAGCTTGAAAAATGAATAACTTCCTTATCATCAAATGGACAGCATGATGCACATTACATTATTCGTTCCATAAACATAACACCAAGTTGGGAATGTTCTGAACATACTAAATAACAGTAAGATACTTGACTCATGCACACAGCAAGAAAACAGAGAAAAAGGTAATTAGATAGAGTTAAGAACCAGTAAAAATTAAAAGTAATTAAAGCCATAACAATTTGTTTTGTACATAGGCATAAAGGCTAGCCTATCCATGGCCTAATTGAACTTCATTGACATTTTAAACAGATACAACACTGTACTGATGGAAGAACAAATAGAGGATACTAGCAACCGAAAGGACAATGGATAGAAGTAAACTGCACTCTTTATTACCTTGCCCAAGCTTTATTATTGCAGCAGTAATGAAGACACTCAATACTTTCTTAAATACATCACCGCTAAAAATAACACTTGGTTGCCCCGAACCATGCCAAGCAACTGTAATCATCGCCTTGAAAATCAGGCAGCATCAGCACCATATCAGCATAGCCAAAGTTATTAAATAAATTTAAAGCAAATCAGATGCATGAAATGATAGAAAATGTACCTGTAAGCACAGGATAAAAAAACTCCACATTCGATCAAAGCTTCTAAAGACATGCAAGAATGATCGTATCTCCACAAAATTAACTTTTCCTACCCATTGATCTCTATAGGCTGGTTTAGTATCCTGAATATCACAGTTTAACACAAGTTTTGCATTATGTCCCTTTTGCAGTATAAAAACTCAAATAAAGAAACCAGGCAAGAGAAATGAAACTGTCATTCCATATACTTCCAGTGTGAGAAGCATATGATAACTAAGAAAAGAAAACTAGATAGAGCATTCGATCATAACACCAGTCCAGTAATTTTAGTCTGTACAAGCCATGTGTGAATAGTGATATGCAACAATGTCATATATAATTATTAAGCTATTGACACTAGGAAAGGGGAAAGAAAACCAAGAAAATCTAGTGGTCATTGCTTACCCCATTTTTAGTCTGTACAAGCCATGTGTGAATAGTGATATGCAACAATGTCATATATAATTATTAAGCTATTGACACTAGGAAAGGGGAAAGAAAACCAAGAAAATCTAGTGGTCATTGCTTACCCCATTTTTAGTCTGTACAAGCCATGTGTGAATAGTGATATGCAACAATGTCATATATAATTATTAAGCTATTGACACTAGGAAAGGGGAAAGAAAACCAAGAAAATCTAGTGGTCATTGCTTACCCCATTTTTTTCAAAACGGGGATCATCAGAAGTCAGGCAAAAGAAATCAGCATCTGCACGCATGGGCCAGCCTAAGCGGAAACAATCAACTGACCTACAAATTTATGCATGGGCAAGGGTTTTTTTAGAAATCATGCATAGGTAAATTGATCAGTAGAAATTTTGAAAAAAGAGATACATAGACATCTCTAAGGAACAGTACGAAACCAAGACCAATACCAGAAGTATTCATTTAAATCATCGTAGTTCCTCCATTGAGAATGCTTTGACTTCCCTTTTTTACTCCTTTCAGCTTCCTGTCAAGGGGTGCACAATGATGATGACAGATGAGTTTACCAAAAAGAAAATACAACACTCAAATTAAATAGACTAAATAAGAAAAAATGACAATTATTGCATTCAGCACCTTTGCGATCACATTGTAGATAGGAGTAACAACTTTACTCAAGAAAGCCTCTTCTTCACCTCCATAGGCAGGCTTTACATTTTCTCCTGTCATGGGACTGACATTTCCAGCTAGCATGCCATATAACTCAAATGCCATCTACAAATAGCAAAAATAATTTAGCATCAGTTACACTTAACAGTCAATGAACAAGCCCAAATTGATGAAAATACAAAGTTGCAGATCTATAGTGAAATTCCAACCACAAAAAAGCTCTGAAATAAGGGGTGATGGCACAAACAGTACAAAAGATTGTCATGCACTCATTGGTATGTCTCCTTTGCAGGCAGGGCATTGGATGAGTTATCATGATACAAGATCCATCTATTCCATTTGGGTAATTCTCTCCTCTGCACTATTTCTACTAGGGTCACTCAACTTATCCAGAGTTTCTCAGAATCAAATGTTTTATCTGATGGGGTTAAAGATGATGGAAGACAAAAATCTAAGACCATGCTTCCAGTTTCCCACCAATGAAAAGGAAGGTCAAGCAAAAGCAAAGAAATAATAGTAAAACATACATGGTGATAAATATAGCAAATGCATTCTGGCATGAATCTCAGGTTTGCAGCTTCCCCCCATATCAAAAGATACAGACCCATGTACAATAATTTACGCTGTTGCACCTCCTGTTGTATGGTTGGTAACCTGCAAATTCAGATTAAAGCCATTAATATAAGCATGGAATAGAAATCTACAATCTCTTTCTTCCAGAAACCGTCCTCTTCCCCATCCCTGTTTTTTTGCATCCCACAACAAAGGAACCAAAACAGTTCAATGCATGATGTATCTGCACTGCTTATTTCCATGGCGTTAAAATCATATTGATGACAATGTCGTAGTTTGAAAATTTATAGCATTGCTAGCAACTCAATCAATTTTCATGATTTTCTGAAGCAGTTCAATTAAGCACATCCCTTGAAAGATTAAACCAACTGGAAGATGAAATGCAAACTTCATCTTTTCAATACTAAACTGGAGTCCAGTCAGCTATTGAAAAGTTATCGTGTATCATTCACAAGGAAAGATTAAACCAACTGGAAGATGAAATACAAACTCCATCTTTTCAATAGCTGACTGGAGTCCAGTCAGCTATTGAAAAGTTATCGTGTATCATTCACAAGGACAGGGTGCTCTTACCAAAGGCTACTTTTTCTGTCCAAGTATTTGCACCATTTTTTGTAGTTCTTAAAAAGTTTCTTCATCACTTCAGTCAATGCACGCTCATCCAACTAAAAAAGAGAAATGCACAGGGTTATTCAGATTTTGTTGCACAAATGCAACTGTAAGCAAATAGAAAGAAATAAGCAAATTATACAGGACTACATGGGCCCAATGTCCAGTATACTTTTCTGGGTAAAAGAGGGTAATGTAACCTTTACCAGTCACTGTTTATAGAGTAAAAAACACATAACCTGATTTTACAAAAATCAAGTCAGGAAACAAACCTTTGGTTGTTGGTCAGGCTTGGGGAATTGCCGTATGTGCACATTAGCAAGTAATAAGATTAGGTGCTCTCTTTGATTTGCCACATTATCCTTCTGCAAAGTTGATAAATGGTATTTGTTTGAATTATATTAAGCTAAAAAAGTTTTGTAACACTAAAAAATTGCAAGGGCCAGATGCAGAAAAGACAATAATCCTTCTCAATTTATTTTACCTGAAAGCCAAACATTGCCTGAAGCCAATCTAAAACGTCTTCATCGTTTTTCTTCCTATAATCCTTGGGCCACGGAAGACCTCTTGTGTTACGCAGAGCAACAACAGCAGCTTGGATCTGTGAGCCAACAAATTATAAACATGTGCTCAAGTGGTAAATGAGAATCAGCTAGGTTGTAAGTAAAAAAAGAAAGTACAGAAAGGAAAAATACCTCAGTATATCTCATAATCGCTTGATTTGCACTATCTGGGTCAAGTGGCAGGATATTGTAAGGCAGATAGATCTGAGTTTTTTCTGCAACTTTATCTTGAGCTTCTAAAATCTGTAAATTATTTGATGCAATGATACAAATCATTTATATGATAACAGACCTCAAACGATCGAAGTTCTTAATTTAATTTAGCAGATAGAAGTTGAATAAACAGATTGTCAGAATGCACATTCACACCAACAAAGCAACTAGAGAGGTGATTATAGATGTCACATGGTTTCACCTCACGATCAACTTCAATAGATTGTGTTGTATTGACAGCTTTTAAAACCTCAAAGAGCACATTAGCAGTTTGGTATGCCTTGGTAAGCTGGGCGCTGCATTTCAACCGAATACAGTCAGTTAAATACAGTAACAAGAGCAACAACTTTAAAGTTTAAACACATTTGATCTGAAGAAACTTGTAATAAGATATGGCTTCAAAGAATCTCTCACTCTTCCATTTAATATAACTTACCGGTCAGCTTTATCAGCAGCATTATGTAATGCTTGGATGTATTTTTTGTAGTAATGCTGATAAAAACTCTGCATTTCTCGTGAATCACTTTTTTTAACCCTTCCTCTCAAGGTTGGATCATTCTCCTGAAAAATGTGAACAGAGCGTTTTTGCATAAAAGGCAAGACCAACAACAATAGCATGAACAATAAAAAAACGAAATGCATAGCTGAATTACATAGAAGAAAGAATTGAACACTAAACTGCCACAAAATTTCCTAATGGAAATACCATGTTGTTTTTAAACAATAATACAAGTTAACATTGGTAATTCTTCTGGTGCTTGCATGCCACTCTTTCCAATTTTTTTACATCAGCAATCACTGTCTTCAGCAAACACGCCAAACACATAAATTGAGCATGTTTAACCTAGCATACATCAGAGAAAACTACAGAATGCGCTCTCATCTCCCTACCTAAGGAACTGAAGAACACCTCATGAAAGCCACACCTGATTTATAACTGTCATGATTGAACACTGATTCCCAGGAAATCAAATTAAGCACTCAATGCAACACTTGAGGTGCCCATTCCAGAGGCTCCCCAACTCTCTCTGCCCACTTCAAGAGATCCTTAGATATTTTATCTACTGTAATTGATCACACTGACCTAACAAAAAGGCTTAAACTTTGAAACAACAGCAAGCCTTTGTCAGAGTCATTCATTCCTTAACTCCATGCTGACCACAGTTCATTACTATAAATGATTACCCTCGTCAACTAACTGCTCGACATTATAAATCTATAAATCACAGGTCACAATGCCACATCTGAGAACTTTCTTCTAGCAAAGAACAAATGATGACTCTTACCCTTTCAAGACGTTGAAGAAGTGCAGTTTTAAATTGACGAACACCTCTTCCACTAGAAGTAGGATCCAACCTATGCGCTTTCTCAAAGGCATAAAATCGACCTACATTCACAGAACATTACAATCAGATATACATATAATAAAGACCATATCCTTCACTTCCTGAAATCAAAGATACGAATAAATTTTATAAAAAAAAAAAAAAACAGCAAGTCTTGTACCTAAAAACACTATAAATCAAGCCTACATTGCATAGATACTGAAAACAGAAACTTTAAATTCCAAAAAAATCACTAACTTTATTTTTACTTGGAAAAAAAAGAAAGAAAAAAAACAAATTTTTATGCTTAGAAACACTATAAATCAACCCTACATTGCATAAAAACTAACAAAACGAGCTTTAAGTTCCAAAAAATAAACACAAAAACTTTATTAAAAAAAAACTTACAAAGATAAGAAACTCTAGGATTGGTAGGTTCAACTTCATTAGCAACACGAAGAATCGGCGCGATCTCAACAAGTGAAGACGGCACTACTTCACTATCAAACGCCTGCTCTCCAAGATTCCCCGCTGTGTGTGTCCTCGTTAACCTCCGTTGCATCTGCGGGGGTGTCGCTCCCGTCCCCCCCGCCGCCTGATCCATCCCCATTCCTCCTCCTCTCGACGTCGACGACATCTCTCCTTCCTTCAGAATCCAAAATAAACAAATAATGAAAACCCAAAAGAAGCAACAAATTAGATAAATATAAAAAAGGAAAGAGATTTACCAGAAGTATTTAGAGAAGTGATCAGTGGCTTATGAATTTTACATATCTGTAAAATATATATAGATATATATATGAGATTACGGGTACATTGTTATGAAAAAAGAAAATGAATAAAAACAGTGAAGGCAGAGAAGCTTACAGAGAAAACCCTAAAGAGAGAATGTAGAGTGTCTCAGAGTGAGAAAGTGTATGTGTGTGTGTGAGAGAGAGAGAGAGATGCTTCAAGTGTAAGCTGCGTAGCAAGGACAGAAGCTAGAGAAGTGACGTGTTCTTTTATGGCGAGGGAGCTGGGTGGGTTAGTAAAATAAAAGGGGTAAAACCAAGTTACCGTTGTGTGTTTACTAGTATGGTTAGATTCTTGAGATTCGTGATGATAAACGGGGTTCATGTTTTGCGTTATTACGACATTGCCATTATATTCTTTTCAGCAGAAGTTGTCTTTAAAAATTTCTACGAGGGTTTTGAGTTTTCAATAAACCTTTTTCGTAGATGTACGATGAGGTGAGGTGATTAGCACAGGATTTGTACGACATAAAGAAGATTCATATCATAGTGCAATTACAATGATTTTCTTATAAAAAAAATAATATCAAGCTTAAGAATTGTTTTCTTTATTTTGTAGGTAAATAACATTTTTGACATTATATTTTAAAAATATTTTTAATGTTTTTAGAATATTTTTAAATATCGATATCAAAAATAATTTTAAAAAAATTATTTTAATGCATTTATAAACAAAAATCAATCTAAAAAATAATTATAATCAAACTCTCAGAATACTAAATTGTTTTTGCTTTATTTCTAATATGTTTTTGTAGATTTTGTAATGGTTTAGTTAAAAAGAGAGGTCAAATGAGTGTCTAATCATGAACAGGTTTATTTGAATTTTAAAACAATGTTTACTTTTTTTTTATTTACCTACTATGTGTTGATGAGTAGTAGATTCGTGTGCTTCTACATTTACTGTTACGTTTTTTCTTAATAGTTTTTTTTATCTTTTATGTAAATGTTCATTAGTAAATTAAATTAGCAAAACAAGGAGAGCATTTTAGGAAATCGAGGAGAAATGAAGGGTAATTGAGACTTTATGATGATTAATCATCCTGGGATGTGTTGAAAGTCGGTCTGTACTGTCCGCGATTACTACGATGCTTTCTCTCTTTTATCGGGGCCCACGAAGTAGCGGCCAGCCGGCCACTACTACCAAGGGAATGGTTCCATTCTTCCGCTATTCAAAACAACGGAGACCACTCGTGACGTGGCATTGACGGAAGGATGGATAGTTTATAGATTCTGTGAACTTTTTTTATTTTAAAAATATTTTTTAATCTTTTATATTATTTTAATATATTAAATTAAAAATATTTTTAAAAATAATTATTGTCATACTCTCACTCACCTATAAAAATAAATTAAAAAACTATGAGCAAACACGTATCTTTTTCTATTTAATCTTTCATTTTTATAGCTTTAATGAAATGCCAATATTAAAAAAGCCAGAATAATATTTTTAAGTTAAGAAATTATTATTTTACATTGCTGCTCTATTAACACTATGTTTTAAAAGTGTTTTTGAAAAAAAATAATTTTTATTTTTATTTTAGATTAATTTTAATATTTTTATATTATTTTAATGTATTGATTTCAAAAATATTTTAATATATATATATATATATTATTTTAATTTATTTCTGAATAAAAAATATTTTAAAAACAATAATTTTTACTATTTCTGGTTTAAAAAGATACATGTTAAATTTTTCACCTGGCCCTGGTCGTCAATTTAACATTTATTTCTCCACTTCTTTGTTTGTTTTTCTTAAAATATCATCTTCTTTAATTAATATTACTTAATAAGACAAAAACACCCACATCCTTCAAATACCCGCGAGACATTTAAAATTAAATAATGAATTGGTTATACACGTAGAATTAAATGAAGATCTCTATTATTTGATTGCATGTTCTTATGTTTTACATCGACAAGAGTGCGCACACGACCACGACCACACGCACACACATACTCCGAATAATTTTCCCGGTCGAGATTCCTTACAAGGCATGTAAAAAACCTGAACTAACCCTGCTTCATGGGCCGGGGCACAGGCCTGGCTGAATTGAAATGATGTGACCGTTTAAAAACTCAAATTTATAAATTACTTGTTCATCTAAGATAAAAACAGACAGAAACTGTTGATTTTATTATTTTAGTTTTTAAAATGATTTTTTTTAATAAAATAAAATTAATATAGATCAATCCACTGATCCAACCCCTGAAACAGAGCTTGCTCTCCATCAAAGCTCGTGTCAGGTTTTAAAAACATTCCTAAAATCAGTTTACATGATAAGTCTGTCCTCTTAGTTCTTGACTGGATCTTGAGGATGCTTATGAAGGTTATTTTTTAAAATATATTTAATTTAGAAACGTGTTAAAATATATTTAAAATTTTATTTTTATTACCAATAAATTCAAACGATTAAAAAGCAAAATAAAATCGTACTTCGAAGTTAAAACAATAAAAAAAGCAAACTTGCAATTCAATTATACCCCTTTAAGCTAAGTTAATCATTCTAAAAAACCTTGGATTTTTTCATCCAAAACCCAATTCAATATATAAAAAGACCTATAAAATGTTTTTTATTCAGAACTATAATTAAAATAATATTTTTTTTTATTTTTAAAAAAATATTTTTGATAGTAACCTATTAAAATTTTATTTTCCTAGGAAAATATAGTTTTTAAAAATAATACTATTTTAAATTCTTATTTCAATTTATTTGATTAGGTTTTAAATCTATGATTAACAGTACAACCGTCAACACGGCGTTGGTAGATTAACAGCCACTTAAGAAAGCAAGGAGGGCATGTTAGGGAATTGAGGAGAGCTGAAGGGCAATTAAGACTTTGTGGTGCTAATCCTGGGATAACGTAAATAAAACAAGTCGGCGTTTTTCACTTTTAGTGGGACCCACGCAGTGGCTGCCACTACTGACAGGGGCATGGTCCCATTCTTCCGCTATTCAAGGAACGGAGACCCCTCGTGACGTGGCATTGACGGAATGGATGGATATTCTTTGGAGTCGCCGTTTCAAAAATATTTTAAAAACAAATTAAATTTATTTATTTTATTTTTATTTTAAATTAAAAAACAGTGCTTTTAGATATTTTCATGTATTAATATCAAAAATAATTCTAAAAAAATAAAATAATATTATTCTAACATATTTTTAAATAAAAAATACTTTAAAAATCAGATTACAAACCGTTAGTTTATAGATTCTTTGATTAGGGAATCTCCGAGGAAGAGCTAAAAAAGCTAAAATGAAAGGCGGTTTTTGTTGAGAAAAAAAAAACATTTCTTTTTATACCTACGATGAAAAGGCTATATTAAAAAATTAATATGGTATTTATAAGTTAAAAGAGCCATGTTTAGACCATTTTTAAGAGAAGACACTGTTTTAAATAATTAAGTGTATAAAACAGCATTTTAAATAATTTAGATATAGTTTTATTTATACATAATTATATATACATTTTCAATGGTATTTAATTTTACAACAGTTCAAAAATCTCAATCGTGTTAATTAAGGTGCTTTAAATGTTATTCTCTGAAACAAGTGTAACTGTCATAGATCTCAATTATGGTCGTTTTTTCTTGCCGTATATTTTCATGTTTAAAATTACATCTAATTTGAAAAAAAAATATTAGAATATTTTTTAAGACATTTAAAATTAAATAATGAATTGTTAATAAGAAGTAGAATTAAATGAAGATCTCTCTATTGCATGTTCTACATCGATAAGAGCGCGCGCACAAACACTCCCTGACTAATTTTCCTTGTCGGGATTCCTTTTAAAAAACTGAACTGACCCTGGTTCATGGCCCGGGGCTCGGGCCAGGCTGGATATTTTAAAAAACAACGGTTGAGTTGATATAATGAGGTCTGATTAGAAATTTAATTTGATTGATAAAACCTGCTGATTTATTTGTTTTGTTTTGTTTCTTGAATGATATTAATTTATTTTCTTACAAAATTAGTTTGGAAATTACGCTGACATGATAAATCTGTCCCCTTAAAGTTATGGAACTGTGGAAATAGACTAAATTGGATCTCTCTGAACTGGATCTCGAGGATGTTTATAACAATAATCAAGATTGTTTTTTTTTCTTCTGAAAATACATTATTATTATTTTTATTAACATATTAAAAAATTAAAAAATAATTTAAAATCATAAAATTTCCGAGAATGCCTTGTATTTCTTATTTTAAGCCTAGTTCAATATGATTTTTAAAGTGTTTTTTTACTTGAAAATATATCAAAATAATATTTTTTATTTTAAAAATTATTTTCTGTACTAGCATATTAAAATACATAAAAATTAAAAAAAAAATCACACTCTCAAACAAACTCAAAGTTTATTCGGAATTATATTAACTTGAGATTAATTTTTTTTTTACTGTTTCAAAGAAGCACATTTCATCGTTTTGATCTATTTGAAGATTACATATTTAAAAAATAAAAATAAAAACATGATTTCAACTTCTTTTCTCAAACAAATTTGAAGCCTATTTGGATTTATACTTAGAGATCAAGGTTCTTCTTCTTTTTCTTCTTCTTTTTTGATTGTTTAATGACATGTTTGGGATGACGGTTGCGATTGCTTTTGAAAGTACTTTCTATTTAGAAATATATCAAAATGATTTTTTTATTTTTTAAAAATTATTTTTACATCAGCAAATCAAAATGATTTAAAAATACCAAAAAAAATATTTAAAATTTAGAGGGAAAAAAAGGGTGTTTGTACCGCGCTCCCAAACAACTTCTAAAAAACGCACCTTTCACTGTTTTGATATATTTAGAGATTAAGTATTAAATTTTTCATGTTGGTTTTGGTTTAATTTAATACCTACCTTAGCCTGGTCCTTTCATTTTGCTTTCTAGCTTCACCTCCTTTTCCAAAAAACACTTTCATGGAATAAAGATGACTGGAACGTGATCCAACTCCATGAATCCATGTGCTCATCTCCTCTTTTCACTCTTGTGTTTGATTAATATTTTAAATTAGAAAAGATAAATACAAAATAAATAAAAGCATGCTTGGCTGAAGAAGCAGGGACAGTGGTGTAAATTCCTTTTGTTCCTGAGATAGTTTTTGGTAGAAGCTTTGTACTCCATGAACATGAACATGAACATAGGAAAAAAAAACATGTCCTGTTTGTCTCCACCGCCTCAATCTCTTGTATCTTTAAACAATAACTAACCTTTAGCCAGTAGATTAGTTTTGAAAACTTTTTTATTTTCAATTAAAGATATTAAAGGGTTGAATGTTCGACACTGTATTTTAGAAGTATTTTTAAAATATAAATATTTTAAATTTTAAATTTATTTTTTAGATGTTTTTAAGTTATTTTAATGTAATAATATTAAAAATATTTTTTTAAAATGAAAAAAAAATATTATTATTTTTCATAGCATCAAAGATTTTTTAGCAATGACGAAAATTGTTTAATCAGCAATTTGTCTCTATACAAGGCAACGATCGTAGCAGCATTCAAATGGGCATGATGGGTCGTACCTGGCCCAACTACCCATCATGACTAGGTGGACTTCTCAGCACCATTTTTTTTTTAACAAAATAATTTGATGTTAGATGACTACGTCATCGTTTCATTCCCAGCTTCAAATTCTCAATGAGGACCGTTTTTCAATGATTCTGACCTGACCTGAGACGGACTATGATATGAAAAGAAGTGCCGTGAGGATTTTACTAGTTTCTTTGAAATATATATTAAAATTATTTTTATTTTTAACATCAAAATTATAAAAAAAAACATTAATTTGATAAAAAAAAATTAAGTAAAATGCACTTTTAAAACACAACTTTTTTTTATTTACCGTGATCTCAAACACTCAAAGTCTATTTTCATGGCATCACGAGTTGAAATGGATTTCATTAGTGCAGGGAAATGACGAGTGATTTTGTAGAAAAAAAATCATTTCAATTTAAGAACTTAAATTGATAAGTAATATCTCAAAACATAATTTATATTGTTTTATAACACAAATTCTTAAGTGAAAATCTAAAAAATATTCTATACATTTTATTTTTTAGCATGTTTTTTATAAACACAAGACTGCGACACAAGAAACTTAAGTTATCAATTGAAATTTAAAAAAAATAATCTATATCATTTCCTAAAATGTTTTAAAGGAATATATCCCAAAAATTGATTGAATGAGCTAAAAATGGTTTGAACCTCGCCACTGATCTCTCTAAGGATATAACATATTTATGTCTAATTAACTATGTTTATAAAAGTATTGTAACTTTCAACCTCGAAATAAGAGCTGCAAACTTTAATAGAACGGAAAACACAATAATTTAACTATTTAGTAGGTGATTTAATGATACGAGTTTGAGACTAAAAAATTATTTATTTTCTTTGAATTATTAATATGATTATCACTAGAGATTTATACCAGAAACTTATATTAATAAAAAAAACTTAATATTTAGATATATATTTGATGCAAAAGAAAGAGAGGGTGGCAAATGAATTGAGAAATAAAAATTCCTCTTCATTGATAATATAATTTGGATGTTTATTATGGTTTTGAATGTTGACACCTGTCCAAGGACCGAGTGATGCGGTGGGATTTGGCTGTGAAGCAGGATCCTCCTGTCTTCGATGCCAGCACCACCGCCTTATCTTCCAGACTTGACTCCACTTTCCCCCCCCTCCCTTGTCCTCGCATGCCCATAAAGTCTCTCTTCACAAGGAAAGTGCCCACTAAAACCAAAGAAATTAGCATTTTCCCACCGAGCATCTTTCTTTATGAAAAAGAAGAGATTATTAGGAATTTGACCACGCACCACCTCACAGTAAAATAGTAGTTACTCTCGAGGTGATTTTTTAGTAATGGATTGGTAATGTTGATGATGTTGTTTATTCAGAAATATATTAAAATAATATATATTTTTTATTTTTTTTAAAATTATTTTTAGCATGAAAATCATCTAAAACATCAAAAAAATTAATTTAAAATAAAAAATAATATATTATGAAATAAAAAACACTTTTAACATCAAAATACCAAATACACTTTTAACATTAAAGTTAAGGAGGACTCTGCACTTTTACCCTGCATGCAGTGCAAGGCGTACAAATTTAATTGTAACCTTCCTGGATTATAAATAAACCGGCCCGTGCGTGATGTAATGATTGATTGTGAGTGTGGTTGAAGTTATGTTTAAAGGTATTTTTTATTTATAAATATATTATTTTTTTTTAATTATTTTTTTATATTAGCACATGAAAATGATTTAAAAACACAAAAAATAATTCAAAGTAAACAATTTTCAATTTTCAAATTTTATTATGGGGTTGAATTGTTTTTTTAATAAAAAATTAATTTTAATTGTAAATTTAAAATTTGATATGTATATCTGCCCTGTTTATCTGGGGTTGGATAAATGTTTTTTAATGCAAAAAACGTTTCCAAGCTCTTTACTAATTAGTCCAACAACACACACACACACACATGAAAAACAATTCATGTTAAATGGATTTTAATATGAATTGTTTTTCATGTGTACATGTCTTTTATTTTTTGTACAAATATTGAGGAAAAATAATAGCATTGTCTTGCGCTCTCGAATAAAAAAATAAAAAAGGTCCAAACTTAAAATAAAAAAGTATGGGAAACCAAGTAGCCACTTGGTCAAGAAGAGAGTGAGAGGCGGCAGTTGACACGGTTAAGATCTTGAAAAGCCTGCAATGCAAAATAACATGGTTTACATTACATGTGATCCCTCTTTTTCTAAACTTGATCAAACCATATCCCTCAATTTGTTTTTTTTTTGTCAAATCAATCCCTCCTTTTTCCAATTAAATGGTTCTTCAAGTCCTTTAAGCTAACCTCATCACAAACTGAATGGCTATATGAACGAGATATGCTATGAAAGTATTAAAAATATTATATAAAATATACAGCAGTTGATCTTACAAAATTTATAATAGAGGACTTGATTTGACTTCATATTCAAATTAAGGTGGCCATTCATGATTTTCAGGTAAGCACCTGTACATAATAATATGACCTGCAATGGGTTAAAAAAACTAGTTCACAATTGTTTATTGAATTTGAGTGATCTAGTCAACCTTGTTAAAACCTATTTGACTTTTTGTAAAAAAAATATAGAGTTGTTTTAACTAAAAAAAATAAAACAATTTTTTTTAATTTACCAAGATCATAACCCAATCAGCTAAATTTAATAACTTTCGGAGAAACCAACTTAGAATCACTATATATATATATATATATATATATATATATATATATGATTTACAAAACCTCCATTGCACAAAGAACAGCAACTTTCTCACTTGTCATCTTTCATTTGTCATTCTTCAGTCTTACTTCTTTCCTGTGTTGCCTATTGTAATGACCCCTCCAAGCTCCATGTTTGTTTTTCTTATTGTTGTTATCCTTTCTATTGTTGTCCTTTATATTACACAATCCAAAATCTTTTCATGGTTTTTGCTTATCAAGCATCCTCTCTGTTCTGATTTTCATCCATTTCTTTCTCCTCCCAAGATTCTTCAATACTGTTCCAGCATTCTACCTCTCATGCAATAATCGTAAGAGAATCGTGCCTGGATCTTAATTCTTGTCATCAATGTTGTGCCTCTAGAGTTCGAGCAACGCTGGTAAGATAAATCCTGGTTTTTCTTCTTCTATGGATTTTACTAAGCATCAATGTATGGATTTGTTTTTTGTTACCAAAATTAGAGAATGTAGGTGTAAATTAGACAGCATATGCATGCTTGGTAGTTACCGAGTAAAATTTCTTGAGTTCCATGTTGTAGAGTTTAGAGAGAATTTCATGCTAAACTTCTTTACATAGTATAGTTTTCGGAGGTTGTTTGCTGTACGAATCTGGGTTATTGCTTAGAGAAACCAATTTGGCTGCTAACAATGCCAGTGAACGGTACTTGATGGCCTTAATTTCCATCTATACATGTGTTTTGGTCATTAGAAGAGGATGGTTCCGAGCTCTTTACGGTGTCTGAAGTTTTTGTCTTCTATAAATATACTTATGTACAGGGAGTGGTTTATCTTGTAAGAAAATGGCAACATCTCTGGAGGAGCTTCTTGCAATGGAAGGGTTTAGAGGCGGAAGGTCAGGGACGAGGGCAAGACCTGCATTCAAAGGTGAGCCTGCAAGTATGCCTCCTTACCCTTCTGGAGACCGAGGCAAAAAGGACTCTCCATCTGGTCCATCTATCAGCAGAATCAAGACTGAAAGGACAAGATCTGATGTGTCTCAGTATACTTTGAGACGTGAATCACCAGTAAGTAATAGTAGTTTAAGTAGGAGACAGAGGGATGATCTGGTTAGAGGAGACAAAAAAATAGATTCAAGATTGAAGACAGAACTTCGCTGTAGAGGTTCGAAAGATTTGCAGGAAGACAAGACTCTGAATTCTGACACGGTGGAAGATGTCAAGGGGAGTGGGATTGTTGAGGTTGGTGCGGAAGATGGGAAATTTAAGGATATATACTCCGATAAAGCATATTATTCGGAGAGAAAGGGAAGATCATCGAAAGGTAACGGGAGTTCGGAGAGGTATAGAGAGAGGAAAGGGAAGGATAATAAAGCAACTGAAAGGCGCGGCAGCAATTCTGATGAAAAATCGCTGAAATACACAGGACTGAGCAACAACAGCAGGAAAAGAATGGACCAGGCTCGGGCGGCTTACGAAGGTTCGGTCAGAGTATCAAAGAATGTCAATGGCTTCGGAGATGATCAGAGACCAAAGAATGAGAAAAGTGAACCAGCAGCTCCTGAAATTGCTCTCGATGAAGCTGCTGTTAAAGCAGTAACCTCCATCTTAAATGGTTATATCAAGCGTTTCTTTAGAGATTCAGAATTCCGAACCACTCTTCGTCACAACTGTTTCTCTTCTCTTGGTTTTATCAGAACTGAAGAAGGCGACAGCATTGAGAGCATGGCCAAGGCCAATCTTGAACAAGCTATTGCGACAGTGGAAAAGGTTTCCGAGGCAGCTGCCAGGGCAAACGATTTGAAAACAGCTGCTTTGCAGCTCAGTGTGATCACAGGTTTGAACTCGAATGATCGGAAAGATGATTATACTCCCGGAACTCCAAATTCCAGGTTGTCAGCTTGTGCCCACATCTATCTCAGTGTGATATACAAGCTACAAAAGAAGGACAAGGCTTCGGCTAAGCATCTCTTGCAAGTGTTCTGTGATTCTCCTTTTCCGGCAAGAACACTTTTGTTGTCTGAACTGTGGGACTATCTATTCTTCCCCCATCTTTCACATTTGAAGACATGGTACAAACAAGAGGCAGATTCTCTATTCAGGAAGCCAAGCAAGATTACGAGGCTTAAGTTTCTTGACAAAGTTTACAACGAAACTCTGGATTCCTGTACTTGTCAATTTGCAGTTTACTACAAGGATTGGCTCACAGAGGGAGTTGAAGCTCCTTCCATTCCTTCTGTCGACATCCCTTTCACGTCACAGCAGAGTGGTTCACAGGATCATTCTTCAGGACCAGCTAGCCCGTCCGCTCCTTTCTCACCTCAGCCAACGGTGAGCAAGAAATTATATGATGCTGTATTTGGCCGTTCAAGTAGACCTAGAGTTCATGAGGCTGAGGACAATGGGAAGGCAGAAAAACTCAATAATGGTGCACATAGTTCTGGTTCTTCTCCTATTGAAATCAAACATACAGTGACGATCTCTTTCAATATGGCTACATTTCCTGGTCAAGATATAGAGAACCACTCCCTTGAGAACGTACCAGACAACACCTCCATTCCTGTGAGTATTTCATGTGATTTTCCTTCATCCCTTTCTATCTATGACACTAACCAAACGCAATCATATGGATGATACTTATTGATGATTAACATTTGAACTAGAGAATGGTAACCCTTAAATTTGTTCCTCTCATCTTTTCTCTGAAAATAGTTTTCACGCTCTCAAGAACTTCTTGAACATTTCTGCAGGATAAAGGGCTCTTAACAGCATCTAACTCCGATCTTAATGATGACATTTGCAACTCTAGTGCGAGGCAAGAATCTGAAGGAGATAATGCTCATATGCTGAATTCATCTTCACACACAAAAGCAAACGAGCTAGCCCTCAAGACCCTAGCAAAATCTGTTTTCGAGCTACAACGAACTGAGGATTCTGGTGATCCCACTGTTTCAGAACTTTCAAATTCCAAAAAGGTGTCATTTCACTTTACTTGGCAAGAAGTTCTGAATTCCTGACTGAGTTTTGCATTTGATAGTCAATACTATATGCCCACAAATTTCCCTAATAGTTTCTTAAATTTCCCTAATAGTTTCTTTGATTATCATGTAAAGTGCAGGCAATCAACGCAGAAGCGTCTACTGAAGGTGAGTCAGAACATCTTACGAGCATCCCTCCATTTTACAAACTGTTGTTTGAATGCTCATACTGAACTCTCCCAGTGCAGGGCCAAATGGGAGCCGTGAAAATTTCGACGAAGGATCCGTTTTTGATAGCATTCCACACGACTTCATTTGCCCCCTCACCGGAGAGTTGTTTGAGGATCCAGTGACCCTGGAGACTGGCCGAACCTTTGAGCGAGAGGCCATCCGCGAATGGTTTGATCTGGGAAACAGAACATGCCCTGTGACAGGAAAAACTTTAGCATGTTCAGCCGTTCCACTCACCAACTCTATTTTGAAGCTTGTCATCGATGGTTGGAAAATGGTGAAAGAATAGTAGCTATTATACTCTCATCAGTAATGTTTAAATATATTTTAAGGATCGAAATTATGTAATTTTATAGGAAAATAATTCACATATTCCCACTTGTTTCTCTAACCCCATTTACATATTCCCACTTGTTCTCTAACCCCATTTTGTTTAAGAAAAACCTAAATAATTTTGACTGACTTGAACTTACCCCAAGGAAACCTTGACACTCGTTAAATTAATTTTGAAAAATAGCTGATAACGAATTAAAATAATTTTATAATATGAACTATGATATTAACAACCATCACTAAGGCAATCACTCATGCTTAAATGACATGTTAATATATAATTGAAGAATGGAAAATAAAATAACTAGTGATTTTACAACTACTTTCGAGTTTTCCAGCCACACAATAAGGAAATTAAGTCGGGTTGGTGCAATATAAATTCACCTTTTTGTCATTAAAGCTCGTTCCTGTCTACTGAAACGAGTTGCTCTTTTCTCACTTGGAAATTGGAATCGGGTATTATTCAACGGGCATTTATTTAGATATTTTGTACGATATTATATTTTAAAAATATTTTTGAAAAAATATATAATTTTTAAATAAAAAATACTTTAAAAATCAATATGAATTACAATAAAAAAACATATCCTTCATGGTTGAAAGCAAAACTAAACTAAAATGTCTTCTTTGCCCGTTTTGTCATGTTAGCAACTATTTATCCATGTAGTAATGCTATTTTTGTCTTAAAAACATTTTTTTGTAATATTTTTTAAGTCAAATACAATTTAAACTGTGTGGAGAAGAAACATAATCTTCTTGTGGCAATGAATATGTTTTTGTTAAGAAAAAAATAAATATAGAATTTATCTTCTAAATTTTTATTTTAGATACAATTAAACTTCGACAAACAACCTAGGTGCCAATTAGGGCATAATATATGAATTTATAGTAAAATAAAGGGCAAATTTATCTCTCTCACACCCCAATAGAAAATCACAAATCTGTTCTTTGTCTCGTTCAAGTGTGAAAATAAGATTCTTAAGAACCTACCGTGTCAATATTAAATACGAAAAAAATAAAATCTTTTTAGGCATTCGGTGTCCATGAACCCTATATAGTATGTGTCAATGAAGGACACAACCAACATAAATGAGTAGAAAAATTAAGGATGCACAAGGGCGGTCCATTCATTTGAGAATTGACAAGAACCTATCAAATTATACTCCATTCATTTTTTTTTTTTTTTTGTGGCTAAAAGATATGTTAATCAAGATTTTGGCTAGAAGCAATGCCGACAGAGAATTTCTCTATTCACAACTAAATTCCAAAATTTCTCCCTCTTTTGTTCACTTGAACGAGGAACAAAAATAAAAAAATAAAAAATTTAAACTAAAAATATATATTTAAAAAATTTTTAAGAGCCAAATATTTATAGCTTGGAAATAAGGAGTATATCTAAACTGAACTTTTCACTTCATTTTTTAAAAGTTCCAACCATTTCCCCCTTTTTTTTAACTTCATTTTTTTTTAATCTCGTATTTGCTTGACACAAAAAAAAATCAAAAGCAACACCCTTGATTAAAAGAAGAAAATTTTGATAAACTAAGAAGTCACATCTTCACATCGATGTGCCAATATCTCCGTTCATAAATGAACGTGTGTCATTACATGCTGCAGCTCATGACCACCCACAGTCTTTTCTGAGAGTGCTTTTAAATGGTGTATTTTCCCAACGATTCTAACCAGGCAAGGCAGCCCAGACAAGCAGAGAGAGAGAGAGACAGAGCACTTCTTTTGCAAGAAGGTGCCTTCTATATTCAGGTACATTTGTTTCTTCAAACACACACACACACACACACATGATCCATGAATGGTTTTCTGTGGCTAAGTACGTACTTGAAATTAATGGATCGAGTTCTGTATCTTAATCTCCATATTTTTAGCCTTCTCCTTGCAACAAGCTTCTATTTTTTTATTTATTTGTATTAATTGGATAAAAAAGAAATTAAGTTTGTATATTGCTATGATATTCTATTAGTTATTCTTCGATCTCTTCGACTCACCTCACCTCACCTCACCTCACCTCACCTCACCTCACCGTAAAGAAAGAAAGAAAGAAAGAAAGAAATGCGTAAATAAGAATACAAGGAGAAGAGAACGACGCTAGGGCCAGGTGTATATTTTCTTATCTATGTACTCCATGTGTTTATCTACTTCTTCGAAGTAAATCTCGAAACGTAAGTAACTAACATGAATTTCTCATTAATCTTGGAACTAGCAAAGTTTGCTTGAATTTAGAATCCAAAAAAAGTGTCGATAAAGAATATTTTGCTTTTTTGGGGTTCTGTTCTTCATTTTGAACAAGATCAACAAGTGGAGGTCATGATCAAAATACAATAATGTATAGGTGTCGCCTGTAGCATGCATGTTTACAAAAATTGCAAGTAGCCTTTTGGAACTATTATCTTTTTCATCGTGTTTTAAAAATATTTTTAAATTTTATTTTAAATTAATTTTTTTCATATTTTTAGATCATTTTCAAATGTTAATATCATTTTTTTTTTAAAATAAAAAATATTATTTTAAAACCAAAATCATAATTAAAAACAATATCCACAGCACTTTCAAATTCATTTCTGTCTTCCATTTGTTGCAAGTTCTGACAATTTCCCCAAATATACTATATAGTTTTTATTAATTAGAGTATGTTCTTGGAATATTTTTGCTCAATGCTAAAGTAATGTTTTCGAGTGGACCGCCATGGATCCTGTAAAGTAATGTTTTTATTAATGCATCAGTACGTTCTGTCAATCCGTTGCCTCTTGTTATGCTCCAGCAAATTCCATGGTCCTACTGCATTTATTGTTTCGTTTTCTTCTAAGCATATGCTTTCTGGAATCGGCCATTAATGCATGCTTAAAGTACAGTGACCCTGGCTAATCTGATAATTCTACTAAATTATTTTTTCATGTTTTCAGGAATTTCAAGGAAGCTGATGAACAGAGCAATGGCAGCCAATGGAGTGTATGCGGAAAGCCGCATCAAGAGAATGCCACTTGCGAAGCCTCCGTTCACTCTTGGCCAAATCAAGAAGGCCATCCCTCCCCATTGCTTCGAGCGATCCCTTCTCCGCTCATTCTCCTATGTGGTTTATGACCCGTGCATAAGCTTTCTCCTCCTCTACATCGCCACCACATACTTCCACCGACCACCGTCCCCTCTCGCCTGTGTTGCGTGGCCCATGTACTGGATTCTCCAAGGCTGCATTCTCACTGGTGTTTGGGTTATTGCTCATGAATGTGGCCACCATGCCTTCAGCGACTACAAGTGGGTCGATGACACAGTTGGATTAATCCTCCATTCTGCATTTTTAGTCCCATACTTTTCCTGGAAATACAGCCACCGCCGCCACCATTCGAACACAGGGTCCCTCGAGGGCGACGAAGTGTTCGTTCCAAAGACAAAGTCCCGAGTCGCATGGTATTCCAAGTACCTAAACAACCCACCAGGCCGAGCCTTAAGCCTTGCTGGCACACTTCTGCTAGGCTGGCCATTATACCTAGCCTTCAACGTTTCAGGACGACCGTATGATCGCTTCGCCTGTCACTATGATCCCTTCAGCCCCATTTATTCTGATCGTGAAAGGCTTCAGATTTTCATTTCTGATCTGGGCATTCTCGCTGCAACTTTCGTGCTCTACAGTGTTGCTGTTTCAAAAGGGCTGGCATTTCTGATATGCATTTACGGGGTACCGTTACTTATTGTTAATGGTTTCCTTGTCACCGTAACATTCTTGCAGCACACTCACCCAGCATTGCCGCACTACGATTCCTCTGAGTGGGAGTGGCTCAAGGGAGCTCTGGCAACCATGGATAGAGACTATGGGATCCTGAACAAGGTCTTCCATAACATTACAGACACGCATGTAGCTCACCATCTCTTCTCTAATATGCCACATTATCACGCAATGGAGGCTACGAAAGCAATGAAGCCAATACTGGGCGAGTTCTACCAGTTTGATGATACTCCGGTTTACAAGGCCATATGGAGGGAGGCAAAAGAATGCCTGTATGTTGATCCAGACGGCGGAGCTAGTCCCGAAAAAGGCGTGTTCTGGTACCGGAACAAGTTCTGATCCTGCTGCTCGCTGCCTCCTAGATGACCCCTGAGCAAGTGTAGGGTTCAATCTGTATTGTAGCGTGCTGCTAATAAATGGGGGAGAAGGTGATGTCGAGCTAAATTTGTAATGAAACTCGTCAACTTATGAACACTCCTCTTCTTATAATTAGCTTTTGTTTTTAGACTAGACAAGCATGGTTACAAATCCTCTACGATTAATTAGAATTAATTTAGTTAAACTTGAGATAAACCAGAGATTGTATTTGTATCTGGTTAGTATCTTGGAACAAAAATGATAAACCAGTTGTTACTTTAGAGAATAAAAGGAGTAGTATATGTGCTTGACCAAGTTTTTTAGTGGTGTTTCCTCTGTCAAGTTGGTCTATAAAACCTTTGCCTAAATAGAACCAAGAGATCAAATAAACACAGACATGCACAGAAAAATAACAGAACATTCACGTAAACCCTTTGAATGGATATATCTCCCTCAAAAATATTATTCATTAATTTCCTCCATCTTCCACATTAGTACAAATCCTCGAGGAATCAGCACTTGTTTTTATGTTTCATGAGCCATCTTTTGAACCTGGAGATGCGCCTCCGATTCCTGCAGCAGAACTTGACCCAGGCAAGGGGCATTCCGCAATGCTCCAATTTATCTATTCTTAGCGTGGGAACTCATATACCCACCCAAAACATTTCCATTTGCAAATGTTTTTTTATTTTATTTGAGGAAACTTGAAAAGCATGTTTTGTGGGTCAGATGAGCGAATAAAAGCTGGTTGTTCGAGGTTCTTACAAGATATGCACATCCTGACTCGAACTCGAGACCTGCTGTGTCGATCTCAATTTTTTTACCATCACGCCACACCCTTTGGGGATCAATTTGGAAATGTTGCTTTGCAGGTAAAGCATTCATGCTTATGGTTATAAGGATCAGTTTTATATAACCCATTTTATTTTGATAAATTTCTAAAATTCTCAAAACTCAGAAATATTTTGGCATTCATATGATTTTTCTGAAACTATAAGGTGGCATAGTACTCAAAGGAAACTGGAGTGGACAATCGCCCCTGAAAAGAGTATTTTTCTTGAGAGTATATAGTAATGACTGTCCCCAAGGGTGGGGTGCAACGGTTGTAACCTGGGGCTGCCAAAGGCACGCCCCAGGTTCGAGGCTGTGCACATCAACTCCCCTTGCAAACGCCTGGGACAGCCGGGGGTTTACACATGCTCTGGGCCCACAAAGTGCGCTTTCCGGGTCATGTGGTTCCCCCGTTATCCAAAAAAAAAAATATAGTAATGACTGCATCTTTATCCTCATTGTGTACGATCGAATACGTATTGAAAAAAAACATTTTGATGTTTACAATCATGAAAACAAATTTTATCCCAAGAATTTTATATCAAGAGTAATTTCATTTGAGATCTTGATAAAATTATTTTGAATTTGTTATTGTATTTGGGAATATTATGAATTAAAAAAAGCATCTAGTATCAATGACTAGAATAATCAGGAAACAATCAGACTCTTATTGAAAAAAGAAATCGCTAAAAATCTTAATTCTGATTCCTTAACCTAAATTTCTTAATCGGTCACTGTATCTTCTATTTCCGAACCATATTGTCTTAGTTTTGTTGTGAGAGGTAGCTTGACAACTTCGCAAATGTGGTCCCTTAGTGATATGCGCGTGATGTTAGAGGATTTACGATATATATAATAATTTTTGAATTCGAGTTAAGATATGTATTCCTTATAAGAATCCGAGATAATCGGAGTTTTACCCGCTCATTTAGGCCCACAAAATACGTTTTTCAGAAAAATATTTTCTCGCATAAAAAAAAAACTTCCCAAATATGTCATCAAGCTTGCATTATTGTCCATAACATAGAGACTAATGTATGAGATTTTCTTAAAGGGAAAAATAAATATTTTTCTATACTTTATTATAATTATTTTCTGTTTTTTTTTTGAAGAGAATATTTCTTTATAATTTATTTTTTCTATTTAGTGTTATTATGGTTTTCTAGTTTTTTCTATATAAAGATTTGTAACGTCCTCAAGGAGCGTGATGTGGTAGCAAAGGGCTTGAGATATGCACATAGGTTTCGAGTTTGAGTCAGGATGTATACCTCTTGTAAGAAACTGGGATAGCTAGAGTTTTACTTGCTCACTTGAACTCACAAAATACGCTTTCTGGGAGGTAAGGTTTTCTAGAATTCAAAATAAAAATAAAAATAAAAATTGTAACAACGTTTTGGTAAGTGGAGACAAAAAAAAAATCAAATTTTTGATTGTTTTTTTTCTTTCTAATTATTATTTCTTTCAAGATTTTGAGATACAATAAATCTTTTTATTCTTATTCTTAGCTTTCGGTCTCATGTGTGTTAGTTTTCGTGACTACGTAGAATCCCGATCGAGAAGACAATAAGTATAGCATACTAATTGAAAAACATAACAAAAAAAAATAAAAATAGAATCATGAGCCAAAAATTATATAAGGGATGGCAAACGTTTTGGTGATAATTCCTCTGCCAAGTTGACTTGTCTTCGGAAAACCTTGCTTTAAATAGAACGAGGAAATAAAATAAAAAACAGACAAGCACACAATAATAACACAGAGCGATAAGAAAAATTCATGCACAGGATAAGATAAACTTCATCTAATTTTTAAAGATCCTTTGCTAGAAAATCCCTTCAATTAAAGGGATAAATTAATCTCCGGCCCCAAAATTATCGTTTTTTGTTGATGAATACACAACAGCCTCATTATTCTTATTAGAACATTCATCAATTCCCTTCTATCTATCTCGACTTATCCGAGCCATATTGAGAACCTGGTGACGAGTCTCCGAATCCTGAAGCACTACCTGGCTCGAAAAACTGTCCGCGCCGCCATGCTTCGATCTTCCTCTTCTTAGCGTGATAGCTCATATGCCCACCCAGAGCATTTCCATTTATAAACGATGCTTTGCAGATAAAGCATTTATGCTTAATATCACGACTTGTCTGGGCTATTGATAGAGACCTCGGCGTTCTCCTGAGATGACTATTAAAATGGCTTGACAAGGCTGTGCCGCCTAATAGTTCTTGTTTTGGTTGCAAATTATGGGCATTAGGGAGTTGAATTTCTTGAGCTTTCGACGACGGGGAGGTATTCACCAAGCCTAGAGGCAGTGAAAGATATTTAGGCGCATTTAGATTGGTTTGGTCAAGGCTGTCCAAATTTGCTGCAAGGATTGGTTGGTCAATCCTGCTATAAAGGGTGCTAGGGTTTTGCTGGTAATCGCTCACGGTCATGTTAGAGCCAACATTCGATCCAGCCAAATGATTCTCGACCGTTTGAGCATTTCTAGCAGTTGTGAATGTCACAACACTGTCGCTATAGCATGGCGATGCATGTTTAAGGATTCCTGAAAATTGTGTTTCTTGATGTTTGACATGAATTGTTTGGCTCGAATGGTAGAAGAAGGGTGGGTTCAGAGAAGTAATTCTAGGGGTTGGAATGAAACGAAGAAGAGATTGTTGGTTTCTCAAGGCAATGAATCGATGGCTAGTAATTGGAAGAGAGTGAGGGTTGGCCGAATAAGAATTAGCACTCGAGATAGAAGAATAGGGCCGGTGCTCTTCTGTGGCAGCAGGCTTCGTAGCCACCACTACTCTCGGAAAAGGAGCACACTCGATTTCTGGGTTGGATACAGCATCGATTTCTGTAAATTGTGGATTTGTATGGATGAGAATATTCTGAAATGATAAAGTTGGCGCAGAAAAACTGGTGGCGGACATGTTCGAAAGATTTGGGAGCTCAAACTCTTTGCCCATTGGGATAGTTACATCGAACCAATCTTCATTGTATTGCTGTGGATCATGCTCAACTTTCTTGGCCATAGAACTAGATGAAGGGATTTTGGTGAGAGATCGAAGAGAGGCTAATATGTGATAAATACACAGATAAATACACTCTCACACGAATTCATCAAAAGATGCAAGAACAATATCCATGGAAAGTAAGGTGTTGAACTAATATTTTGCTGTGGCTGTAAAACAAAAAGAAAGAATCTGATATATCTTCCTGGCACGAGAAAACATTTCCATGCCTGGAGATAGGGTTGGCTGTACTTGGTCTTATAAATGGAATGGAATACAATTTCTTACCTTCTTTATCTTTGTTTTTGGTGTATTTCTTTTTGTGCATTTTCTCTCACTATTTTGTAATAAAAGAAAAAAAATTAAACTTTTTTTCTAGAATACACGCGCACGCAACGTACACGTGGATATATATATGCACCGGGTCATGCAAAAGTTACATCTTTAAAATTATTTGGAAAGAATATTTAATTACTATCGAAAAGTAATTTGGTTTGAAGATTTCTTTTACCTTTGAAAAAAATATTATTGACTTTCATATTTATGTTTAAATTTAATTCAAATTGTTTTATTACTGGTGCTATATCCATCAATATATTAAAAATATCACCGACAAAAATTTCATCAGTGATTTCATCGATAATTGTCCATCGGTAGTTATGTTGGTTGAAGTGATGTTTGAAGTAATTAGTTTCCAACTCCTTGGAAAATACCGACGGAAAATTCTTGTCTGGAATTCAGTCACTAATATATTTTAAAAAATTATTGAAATAAATTAAAATAATATACAAATCAGATTATATTTTGAATTAAATCAAATTTATTATATTTCAAATTCAAATACAATAAATCTAAAACAGTGGTGACGCTTAAGAGAGAGTATGATGAAGCTGGTTAGGATCATAAGGCCAAAGAGGAGTACATGGATCATCCTAATGTGTTTGCATTTGCATAAGTGTTTGACATAATTCAATCTTCTTATCAAGAAGTTCAGTCGTCTCATCATGAAGTTTGGTTGATTCATCACATGCTAAAAAATTGTGAGTAGAAATGACATAGCGGTTAAAAAGATAACAAAAAACCGCATCACTCTATCAGTCTCATCATGAAGTTCAGTGAATAATATCATGTCATATGCTCAACAGTCTTTAGTCTTATGACTAATCTCTACAGTCTAAGTGTGATTGGGAATAATCCAAGTTTTTGTGCGATAAGAGTTCATCCCTTGCTAGTTGTCTTTATATCGAGGATGCCTATATGTTATGCACTGATTCAACTCTGTATTTTCAAGGTAGTATAACATGTAGAAGTTTGGGCACATGTTAGGTTTTTAGTATCCTAGATCGAGGAGTTTCATCATGTAAGAGATCAACATAAAAACTCGTTTTGAGCTTGTTACTCTATGGTAAAATGTTTCATCCCTATTTTATAATTTTATCATAGTTTATTGTGATTTGTGTAATCATCCCATAATGGTTTGTCATGGTCTTTTAAAAGATAAAAAAACTCGGTCGTGTTTGCATAAGGTTTTTCATCCATGATTGGACATTCATATGCATGATCCTAATTCATTCTCATCGCATTCATAACCATATTCCTATAAATATTAATATTGACATTTATAACTCTATACACGATGTTGGAACTAGAAGTTGACCTAGCCATCCTAGCTACCATGATTTTGTGAGGAATAAGTTTTTCTCTATGTACACATCAACACATGTATTTTTTTCATGAACTTTTTTTTTTATAGAAGATGCATTATTACAACATTTGGATCAATGATTTTTTTTTTTATACTTCTACATGAACTTCTAATACCACATTCACTAATGTTTCTTAGATTATATATTGTGTAGTTAATAACCCTGAACACCATAGCAATAATCCATCATACGCAATCCTTGGGGTGATTCTTGATTTCTCGATACATCCATGAACAATCCTTCATTACTTATATCAAATCTATATACAGTAATAATGTATTAATTAAATACATTAACTAAACAAATACAATTTTACAAAATCTAAAAAAACCTCTTACATATACAAATCATAAAATCACATAACAAACTTATATGAGACAACTCTATAAAAAAGTAAACACCCAAAGAAAATCAATATAGTTTAAAAATATGCAGAAAAAATTAATATGTTAAAACAAAATTAAAAATAAAATGGTAGATTTACTTACTTAAAGTGGAGAATCCTAAAAACATATTTTAATCACAACTTAGATGCCTATTGTTAGAGAATAATATAAATCATATTTTTGGGTCTTATCTAATAGCTTAAGCTTTTAAGTAAGATGCTTCCTTAACATGATATCAGAGTTTTGTTGACCCAGCGGTTACGAGTTCAAATCTCACCACCCCATTCTATTTGATAAAAATCAAGTACAAAGTAATATGGGTGTCTGTGTAAGTTTCAAGCCCAAATGGTTTTCACTTGAGGGAGTGTGTTAGGGAATAATATTTAAATCATAATCTTGGGTCTTACCTAACAACTTAAGCTTTTAGATGAGATGGTTCCTTAACACCTACAAACTAAGTGTTGTGGTTTCAAATTTGTTATGTTGAAATTAGAAAAAGAGGGGTGATTGTTAGTTGCAGGGGAAAAGATAGAGAATGAAGAGGAGAAAGAGGGGAGGGAGAGATGAAGGTCGATGATTAGGTCATAAATTTAAAAATTACCAATGAATTTACTGATGGAATATATGTTGATCAATTTGTTAGTAATTATATCAGTAACAATGTCATGTCATCATACTTGTTAGTTTTTTTAAATCCCATTGTAATTTCCCTGCTGCATTTACTACCGACATTTACCGATAAAATGTTTCATCGGTAATAGTGTTTGTAAAAATCATGACATCTTATGTATATTTTTTTTTATTCCTTCTTTTCCCATTTCAATTTCATGGTATTTACAAACATAATAGTTATGTTGGTGTTTACCGACATATAAGGAGATGAAAAAACACTGTGGGTAAAGTTCACAATAGAATACCGAGGAACAAATTTCATCGGTGTTTCTTTATGTATTCACTGATTTCTAGGTATTTGTGTGTGTTCATGTATATCATTTTGGATGGTTAATACCATGTAAATGATTATAATGTATGAGTGGTGCTCTTTGTTAATTATTTCAAAGTTAAAGGAATAATATATGGATAAGTTTCATAAGTAGATCTAGAAGTTCATAGATAAACTTAATCATTTATACATTTAACAAGAAAAGCCTTTTACACTTACAATAAAAATCTATTACTACAATTTAACAAGATAATATTCGGTGTTTTTCTAAAGTTAAAATGATCAACACTAGTTGATCATCATCATATTTGAAAGGGTAAGGTTTTGGACTTGCTGAGGTGGGCTTGTAACGTTCATTTAGACTTCTTATAGGTGAATTTAGTCTGTGTCTTAATTTGGCTGTTAGACGTTGAGATTTATGGTTAGGATCAAATAAAAAAGAATAATCCATATTTGATAGGAAAGATAAAAAGAAAAAATCAAAACACATGAAAAATCTGTTTACTAATTACTTTAGCATTTAAAATTCATGAAAATTAATCTGCAAGCTCCAATTCATCATTTTAAAAAACTACTCTCTTCGTCTACAAATGAAGAAGAAGCTTGTTTAGTATTTTTAAGATGAACAAAAGTATCATTTCATAGAGCAGCGAAATTTAAAATAATGTTCTATCTATCTAAGGATAAATCAAATCGATTGAGTTATTTGTTCACTATTAATTTATAGCTCAAACAACACCTTAAGAAGGCTTTCATCATGGATAAACAAAACACAGCATCGTCTTCCTTGTTCAGGGTTGCCTAGCCTAGCTATTGAGAAATTAATGGTAGAAACATTAAAACTTGTTCATGAACCAGAAAACACCCTTTTCATCTGGCTCAACATACAAACACTCTCTTGCCTCCCTCCATAAAGCCTTGTAAAATGGAGTAGAATCGAACCGGTAGAACTCGCCCAGTACTGGCTTGATTGCTTCAGTAGCCTCCATCGCATGATAATGTGGTATTGTAGCCACGAGATGGTGAGCTACATGCGTGTCTGTAATGTTATGGAAGACCTTGTTCAGGATCCCATAGTCTCTATCCACAGTTACCAGAGCTCCTCTAAGCCAATCCCATTCAGCAGAATCATAATGTGGCAATGAAGGATGAGTGTGCTGCAGGTATGTGATAAGAACAAGGAATCCATTAACAAATAACAATGGTACCCCATAAATGGATATTACAAACGCTAGTCCTTGTGTAATAGCAATGCGGCCGAGCACAAATGTTGTGGCGAAAATGCCTAGATCGGAGATGTATATGTGAAGCCTTTCACGATCAGAATATATGGGGCTGTAGGGATCATAGTGACAAGCAAAGCGATCGTACGGTCGCCCGGAGGCGTTGAAGCTTAGGTATAAGGGCCAGCCGAGCAGAAGTTTGACAGCAAGACCTAAGGCTCGGCCTGGTGGATTGTTTAGGTACATGTAATGCCACGGGATTTGGGACTTCAGCTTCGGGACGAACACCTCGTCGCGGTCGAGGCATCCGATGTTTGAGTGGTGGCGGCGGTGGCTGTATTTCCATGAAAAGTACGGGACAAAGAGTGCAGAGTGGAGGAGTAAGCCAACTGTGTCGTCGATCCACTGGTGGTCACTGAAGGCATGGTGACCGCATTCGTGTGCAATGACCCAAAGACCAGTGAGGACACAGCCTTGGAGAATCCAGTAGATAGGCCATGCAACGTAGGCAAAATGAGATGGTAAGAGGTGGAAGGAAGTGGTGGCAATATAGCCCAAAAGAGAGCTTATCAGCAGGTCATAAACCACATAGGAGAACGAACGGAGAAGGGATCTTTCAAAGCAATGGGGCGGGATGGCCTTCTTGACTTGGCCAAGTGTGAATGGAGGCTTCGTGCTTGGCACTCTCTTGATATTAGGGCTAGACACTCCATCGGCTCCCATAGTTCTGCTGAACTTAATCTTCCTTGCAGATCCTGAAAACTCGATCAATGGAAATATAGAGTTTTTTGGTCAAGACTTAGCAGAGAATAGAATTCTGATTTGAATCTGATTCTATTAAAGTACGTAGATGCAAACTCAAAAGTTGCAGAGGCTGTAACTTCAGAAGCGAGGTTGTGTCATAAAGCTGCAAGCAGAAGAAACACTTTAGAATAAGAATAAGTACAAAGTGGAATATATACCTGCAGGTGAATGAGGAAATTAATGAATGGGTTTTTGATAATCAGAATAAGAATAAGAACAAAAACCAAAATAAAAAAAGAAAGAAAGAATCCATGATATTATAACTTCAACTTTATAGAAGCTCAGCTATATATAGCAATCTGTTATTTTATTTATTTATTTTGTATTTAAATGGAAAATGATTCATGGCTAACATTGTAAAATTCCATATCATAATTCCACATCTCCTATCCTATGAACCAAATCATAGAATATATAGATACAAGGGGATATATTTTAGAATCTAGCTATTCCTAGCTAGTATAATACACGTGGCCTAAAATCATGGTTGCCCTTAAACAAAAGGGATTTGATGCATGCAACCAATATTTCTATTACAGTGTAACTCAATGACTGAAGCCATTACTCGTCTTGATACTCCTCAAATCGGTGCAGATATATTCTCAACTTGTTAAAAGGAGTCATGAACGTTCCCACTGAAAATCGTGTTTGCCAGTGCGCATTTTCCGATTGGTCTTTTGATTTGACAAAAGGAAATTTGATAATCTTCTCCTCTATTGAATAAAATCTTTGCCTATCTTCACCTGTGCTATTCGATCATGAACATTATTGTCACAAAACAAGTTCATCTCTGTGACCTTTTTCCATGGCCTTAAACTTGGCTTCAACGCTCATCAAAGCCACCCGTTTTTGTTTTTTACTTTTCCTTGCAACTAAATTTTATCTCACAAATGTAAGGTAGCTTGAAGTAGATTTGTTATCTAAAACATTCCTTCCCAATCTGCATGTGTACCCTTCAACATTCAAGTGGTTATTCTTAGAAAAATCAGACTCTTTCCTAGTAAGGATTTTAAGTAGCAACGTATTTGAATCATCGCATCTATATGTTCTTCACTTGGATTAAACATAAATCGACTCACAACACTTAAGACATAGGTAATTTTTAAGGTAAGTATGTGACAAACAAATGAGTTTTCCAACCAACCTTTCATATCTTCTTTTATCCACGAGCACTTGATCTGTGTATTCTATGAGTTTGTGATATGGGTTTTTGAGAGTATTTGTTAGTTTGCACTCTAGTAAACCCACCTCAAATAGTAGATCTAGTAGATAATTTCTTTAAGGCAAGAATATGTCTCCCTATGATCTTTCTATATTTATTCCTAAAATATATCTAAGTCCACCTAGATTCTTCATCTCAATCTTCATTGACAACTACTCTTATAGTCTTGAAATTTCTTTAGTATTACCCCTCTTATTACTTATGTCATCTATGCAAACAATTAAGGTGTCATTTTTTAGACGATGCTTTAAAAAAATGTGATCCTTATTGCTTTGATCAAAATCATACCTTCTCATAGCTGAGTTTAATCCATATATCGTTCGCTCCAACAATGATAAATAGTTTAGTGGAATATCCATATAGACCTATTTTTTAAGATCAACATGGACAAAGACACTCTTTAAATCAAGTTGGAGTAAAGACCAATCTAAATCTGTTATAAGAGGTAGTAAAACTCTAACAATATTTAGTTTAACAATTGGTGAGAAATTCTATATATAATTTTTATTGTAAGTCTATGTGAATCCCTTTGTTACTAGTCTTACCTTGGGCAAATTTTTCATCTTTGTATTTAATTGATAACACCCTTTTACACCTCATTGTCTTCTACTTTTTAGATCATGGTATCGACCTTCATATGTTATTTTTTTTGTAAAGCTTCCATATTTTTTTTTATATTGTCTATATAAAGTTCTTAATAGGCCCAGAGAAATGTTAAATTGATACATAATTAATAATAAGGTAGACAAACCTTTTTTCTTCTATATTAAAAGAGTATCTATCAAGTAGTTTTTCTTGGTTATGTTTAAAAATCAACACATATTCCATATCAATATTCAATTTAGTAGTATATAGAGGAGCAATAAGAGAGACTACCTCAAGATTGTTTTCAGTCAGATATTCAAGTGTTATAACGAGGGAGGATTATTGAGTTTTTTATTCACACACTCCCTATTAACTGAGGCATCTTCATTAGCAACTTAAGTTATGTTCAAAAGCTAAGGTTTAATAGGTTATTTATGATGTATTCCATCAACTTCAATTTTAATTATCAACAATGGCTATAACTATTGGATTTTCAACACTAATTGGAGTTTTCATGTACCAATTTAGCTTTTTATTCATAGACTTCTTCTAAAGGACTAAATATGGTATCATGAAGAATAAAAATGCTCGGATTCAATGAACAACACATTCATGGTAAAATAAAATCTATTAGTAGCAGGATCGAAACATTTATAATCCTTTTTTTATTAGCTCATGAACAAATATCTAATAGCACTTGGATCAAGGTTAGAATTTTAGTTTTATAAAGGTGAATAAAAACCATATATCCAAACACTTGAGGTTATAAAATATCATATAAGAGGTAATGAAACACAAGAACAAAGCATTTGTGAAAAAAAGTTTACATCCTCATTTGCAAAATATCATTAGTTTTATATTCAGGTACTATGTATGTATATATGTGTTTATTTTATATATGTCTTTGAGATAATTTTGAGTGAATTCTTATAAAGAGACAAGTCAATTACATCCTCATTTTTTTTACCTCGACAAAGTAACCAAACATGACTTGAGATTTTTCTTTGTGAGACAATACTACCCTTAATACCTGCTATTTAAAAATGAAAAAAAATAAAATTTCCTGAAACATGTTTTTTTTTATAGAACCTAGAGAGTAACTAGTAATTTTCTAGCTAACAGTTGCTCTATAATCTGACCATGCAAGAGAAAGAGAAGAGATAAAACATATGATCCCCGGTAAGTAATAAAAATATCTTCACATATATTTTAATTTACATATAATTTTTTTTATTTAAATAGACAAAATTTAATGAAATATAATATCACTAGTTATTTCATTGATCACTATAAATTTTTATGAAATGTGATACGAAAAGTGAGTGGTAGACATGGAAAAGCATATTCTAAAATATCTCAGTTATTTCCTTGACCATTGTAATTTTCTTATGAAAAGTGATACGAAAAGAAATTGCATTTACACTAATAAGTATTCTCATCATCTGCCCAAAGCATGCATTAAAACACATGAAAAAAAGAATAATAAAATATATAAAGTGATAAAACCATGTGATAAAAGTGAGTGGTAGACATGGAAAAGCATATTCTAATAATTATTTTTTCTAAAAATTATTGAAAAAATTCGGACAAAAATTGATACTGAGAAAAACTATAATTATAATAAAAATTAAAAAAAAAACCTTCATAAAACTCAGAAGAAGAAGAAAATACTTAATGTTTTTTAATTAAATCTTATCTCAATTATTGTTTTATTTATTAATATCAACAACTATCTTTTGCCATCTTTATTAATCAAGTTTATCCTTTATTATACATACATGGGCTTTCTTGGTCCAAGATTTATACCGAAGTCGTGGGCCCAAATACAAAATAGGTAAATAAGAATAAACCCCTTCAAACAGAAAAATTAGGGTTTTAGCCGCTTAGTGAAGACAATTTGAAAATTCTTCTGTTTTTCTTTAAATTATCGAGTTTTTTTATAAACATTTTCTCTTCTGATAACAACAGGAGCAGCTTTCTATATTCAGTTTCATCATGGAAGTTGAATACCCAGGTTTTGCTTTCTCTCTTATGTATTTTTTATTTTTTTTATGGTTAAATTTATTGCTTTTAATCTTATTGAATTATTTACTAACTTAAAAACCCATGTTTTTTTCTTGATTATATATAGAATCACTGAAAAGATTGAAGCTTGTGTGTGTGTTTTTTATTTTTTTTTGGACGGGCTGATGGTGCCGTTCTGTTTGTTTTTTCAATTCGGTTGAGGAGTTTTCGAGTATTTGCTGATGGGGTTTTTCTTTCTTCTTTATTGGTGATTGATGATCTCAGTTAGGGATTTAGGGCATGTGCCCAGCGATGAAGAGGAGAAAGGAAGTCGAAGGAAGTCTAAGAAGTCGGGTAAAGTGGTGGCTAAAGAACATAAAGACCAGTTACAAAGGCTTAAGGAAAAGGTTAGATATGCTTCTTTCTCCAAGGGTGTTGTTTTTTGTTAAATAAATGGTGGCTGAGCTGAAATATCATGCTGGTGCTTGAATGACTTTTTGATTGGGGGCTCTTAGGAGCTGAATATTGAGAGAAGTAGATTCTCCCGATTGCAGACTAGGTTGCAATGCTACATGTTTGAATACTCGAGGTTCACAATTTCTCTTGGAATGCTGGCATTTGAAGGATTTGGGAAATTGTTAATGCTTAGCGATTGAAAAATATGAGATGAACCTTCTGTTTTTTCTTAATGCCTTGTTGATTGTGAACAAGTTGCTAACAAATTAGTTTTTAACAGGATCCTGATTTTTTTAAGTACCTGGAAGAGCATGACAAGGAGCTTCTAGAATTTGATGATGAGGATTTTGAGGTAAGTATGCATAATACTCTCTTAGATTTATTTATCTGATAATCACTATCAACTGGCTCAATCATGCTGTCAAGATTTGTGCAGGAAGATGGTGATACAGATGTGGAGGATGCAGATATGCTCGTCGATGAGGAAAATAGGGACCATGATATTGCAAAGAAAAAGGAGAAACCATCTGACAATGTTATTACTACGGCAATGGTTGAGTCCTGGTGTAATTCAGTTCGAGAAAATGGAAAAATAAGTGCTGTTCGCTCTCTTTTGAAAGCTTTCAGAATTGCATGCCACTATGGTGATGATGGAGGTGGTGATGCTTCAGCAAAGTATACTATTATGTCTAGCAGTGTATTCAATAAAGTGATGTTAATTGTATTAACTGAAATGGATGGAATTCTGCGTAATGTGTTGGGCCTCCCTGCTTATGGTGGGAAGAAAGAGACTGTAGATGATCTTCTGCACACAAAAAAATGGATGAATTATCACCATCTGGCAAAGTCTTATCTTGGGAATGCCCTATATGTTTTGAACCAAATGACTGACACACAGATGATATCATTTACTTTACGTCGTCTCAAGTTCTCATCTGTGCTTTTAGTTGCCTTTCCAGCTCTCTTAAGAAAATACATTAAGGTATGGACAATTTGTCTCATCATTTTCTTATTTTTCAGGTTTTTATGTGATTATTCTGATTACCACCCAGTAAGTTGTACTGGAGTGTCAGTTCTGATGAGTGGTCTTGGAGTCCGTGCACTTTAATACCCCTAATCAGCTGAGATCATTTGATTTTGACCATTTTCAATGCTTGCTCTTTTCATTGTGTATATGTATTAATGGAATGCATCTAACTCTTTTACTTTACATGATAGTGCCTGAGACATCAGACTGTTACTTTTGGTATCAGTTACTGTCAGTCAGTTTAATACCGAAGTCTTATGGGCATCATTTGGGAGCAGGTGATAAATTTTTCCCCTGATTTGTTTCAGGTTGCCCTTCATTTTTGGAGTACTGGAGAAGGTGTCCTCCCTTTGGTGGCCTTTTTCTTTTTAAGGGACATATGCATTCGGATTGGATCTGATTGTTTAGATGATTGCTTCAAAGGAATATACAAAGCCTATGTTTTGAACTGTCACTTTGTAAATGCAGTAAAGTTACAGTATATTCAATTTCGTGCAAATTGTGTCATAGAACTTCTCGGGGTGGACCTACCAACTGCATATCAACATGCCTTTGTTTTTATCCGTCAGTTGGCAATGATTTTACGAGATGCAATTACTATGAAAACAAAGGTATTTTGAATTTTTTTCCTTTTCAAATAAAGTGTACCTGTTTAATTACTCAATTTCTGAAACTTTAATTATTCAATATGTTGGTGGATTTAGTTCATCTAATTGATTTGATGTGGTAGTAGATTAGTTGCCTGTCACTTTCATCTGAGATTTTCTCTTGATATTGATGTGTTCATTCATCTAGCTGAATGGAATTGAAGGATCCATATAGCCGACCCCAACTAGTTTGGGGCTGAGGCTTGGTTGTTGTATAGAAGTGTGAATTCATTCTTTCTGTATTCGATGTCTCTGTACTATCAAGCAATTTGAAATTTGCTAGTCTTTCTTCTTTTCTTCTGATTGATTTAAATTATTATGTTGCAGTTCTCAATTATCTTGGACGTGATGTTAAAATCTCACTTGCTTATTCTGCTCCTTGCCTTTCACTGTTTCTATAGGATTCTTTTCGCAAGGTTTATGAATGGAAGTTCATGAATTGCCTTGAACTTTGGACTGGAGCTATCTGTACCTATAGCTCAGAAGCTGATCTCAGGCCTCTTGCTTATCCACTCACCCAAATAATTTCAGGGGTTGCCCGTCTAGTTCCTACTGCTCGATACATTCCCCTTAGATTGAGGTGTGTTAGAATGCTTAATCGGATTGCTGCTTCTACTGGTACTTTTATACCCGTTTCTATGCTGCTTTTGGACATGTTGGAGATGAAAGAACTTGATAGGCCCCCCACTGGAGGTGTTGGCAAAGCTATTGATTTGCGTAATGAACTAAAGGTATGTTTGGCATTTTCTTTGTTAATGTTAATTTATATTGCTTTTGTTCTCATGGTGGGAAAAAAATCCCCTAGCCTTTTCAATACATTGACTTTTGGGGATTATTTGTTAGGTGAACAAGTCTACCCTGAAGACACGAGCATTTCAGGAGGCATGTGTGTTTTCTGTGGTAGAAGAAATTGCTGAACATCTAGCTCAATGGAGCTATTCTGTTGCTTTCTTTGAGTTGTCTTTCATTCCAGCTGGTCGATTGAGGAGTTTTTGCAAGACTACCAAAATCGAAAGGTTCCGGAAACAAATGAGGGAGCTAATTCGTAGTGTATGTATTATGCATAATTCTTTAGTTAGATTTGTCCGTATTAGGGTTGGAAGATTGTTGTATCATTCATTTTTATTCTTGTTATGTGTACAAATAAATACATCACATGTAACAAAAAAGTCTTGATTAGTACTGATTTTTGAGCTCATCCATGTCCCAGATTGAGGCTAATTCCAGGTTTACAAATGAAAAGCGCATGTCAGTCGCTTTTCTGCCAAACGATCCTGCTGCAGCATCTTTCCTTGAGGTATTGCTATTTCATATTGATTTGGCTTCCTTTTCACTGTGTTGAGGTTTTTCCATGAACAAATAGCTGTTGCTTTTTGTATACATTGCCATGATTTGCTCATCAAGGATTTATTTTGTACTTTTACAGATTGCTGTCTCCATATTGTTAAATCAGGATTTCTGATGTGCTTAAATTTATTTGTTACAGGAGGAAAAGAAGTCAGGGGTCAGTCCTTTGTCACAGTATGTTACAACTATGCGTGAAATAGCACGACAAAGAATTGATTCATTGACGGAATCCAGGTTACCAATCAGTGTTCTTCTCATGCTTTATGAAACAAATCTTAAATTGTTATAGACGGTTGATTTGTGCAATTTATTTGCTGAAATTTTCAGTGTTCTTGTGGGTGAGCATTCATCTGTCTTCCGAAAGAAGATGCCAGAAAGTGACGAAGATGATGACGATGCTGTTAATGAGAAAGGTGCTGTTGTCTTCAGTTCCTCCTGGTTACCAGGAGGTACAGCCGAGTAAGTTATCCCATCTGCCTCTCCCTCAACTTTGAGGTATTGTTCCATATTTGTTATTTTGAAGATCATCTACAGATACTGAGATTCTCAACAAAACCATCATGTACAGTGATTGACATCAATCAATTTTAACAGTCTGGTGCTCTTATTTACACCCCTGGCAATCTAAGTTCTCAATCTGATCCACTCTACCTTGGTTTACAGGGCTAAACCTTCCAAGAAGGAGAAGAAGAAAAAGAAGAGAAAGGCAGAGCACCAAGAAGAGCTTGCTTCAGATGAAGATGTCGTGGAGGACCTCATACTCAGTTCTGACGACGATGGATCAGTGGATGACTCTTCTTCTGATGAAGATGAGATCCCGAAACCACCGCCTAGTAATCCGCAGAGTAATAAGCAGGAACGCCCTACAAACTTGCCCAAGAAGAAGTCTCTTCAGAAGAAGTCGAAGACAAATTCTTCAGCTAGTGACTACTCTTCGAAAGGTAATGTTGATAATGCAAAACCTAGTCCAAAACAGCATAGAAAGAAGCAAAACGCACCCGCAAAGTCGTTAAAAAAGGATTTACCATCTCATGCAAAGAAGTCCAAAAAGAGGAAGATAAGTAATTGATTAAACATGAAATGATATGGTGTTCGATTTGCTGTATTCAAGGCAGTTTTGCAGAGCATGTTTTCTGGATTTTTCTTTCCTTGCTAGCCGTGGATTCTCAAAAAAATTGTACGGGAGGGAATTTTGTCATTACATATATGTTACTCATGAGTTAATCAACTTTTTCATAAATATAATTTCAGTTAACTTATTTAATTATAACCATTTTCTGATATTAAAATGTAAATCACGGAACCTATCCAATTGAAAATTTAACAAATGTTTTTTTTTTCAATATGATCAAAGTGCTGGAACGTTTCTATATATTATATAGCCACGAATGATCCCCTTCCATACATTTGTGTTTAGAAGTTTGTTTGCGGAAAAAGTGATTTTCTAGAAAGTATATTTCTTTTTTTTTCATGATCGACTACGTTTTTCTAGAAAGCATCAAAATTACTAATATATTTGGATAGAAAGAAAAAAAAAAAAGCTTTCCAGTGGAAAACACTTTTTTGATGATGAGTGTTCCCATCCTCCAGCTCACTTTTAACCTCAATTGTATCCCAAAATCAATTAATTGAAACAAACATTTAGTAGACTGACGAAACCAAGTTTAAGTGATTGAACCGGAAGGAACACAGGTCAACTATGTGTCCCACACAAGCCAAACCTGGTAAGCTTTGTCCCGAGACTTCTGTAACAATAGCAGAGCATCCAGCAAACATGGAACAAAAAGATCAATAAAATTGACAGAAAAACCTAGAGATGGCATTTGTCAATCTTTGAATCCCAAAATATGCTCAATAATCATGCCAAATAAGCAAAGGCTATAACAAGAGTATGTCCTAAAACAGGAGGAAGAAGATGAATGAGGCAAGGTGGCGAAAGGGAGGTCACATTCCTGATTTGCGCAATTCCTCAGCACCGTGTGCAAAATGGCACCTATCCCCAAAAGTGCAAGATCCTTTGCTGAAATTCTCACAGATCTTAGTCTTAAAGTTGTTTGATCCACCAGAAGAATGCATTGCTTGGTTTTTTATGGGCGGTCCAGAGGCTTGACCGACATTTGAAATAAGCTGGCGAACCATGTCACTTGCTTGACTGATCTGATCAAATGAACCTTCGAGCTCTATGCTCCTCTTTTTAGGGTCTGCTTCATGATCCCTTATGGAAAGCTTGGCTCCAGTAGCACGACAGATATGCTTAGAGTTAACACCGTTTTTTCCGATGATGGCTCCAGCAAGTGATGCATCGATACTGATCTTAGTAGTTGCGGAGGACCCAAAGCTGGCTGCAGCACCATGACCTTGGTGTGGATGATCCATGTGTCTGATCATCCTGCCCGGAATTGGCCCCATTGCACGAGGATCCTCATATGATGGAGGAGCAGCAGAAGCCTTCCCAAGCTCCCACTCACCATGGGCAAAATGGCATTTATCACCAAACTTGCAACCTTCAACTGTATTGTATTTATTGCACAAACGGGACTTCACAGATGGAGGAGAAGAGCGATCTTGATAAGAAAGGGTTGGGACACCTTGATTTCTGGATGCTGGTGGAAGAGCTGGGCTGCCACCAACATTAAGCATCTGAGACACAGCTTTGAAGCCACCAGGAACATGATGCAAGAAGTGGCATCCCTCACCAAATGGACAACCAGAAGTACTGCAAAACAGAAGCATTGGAAAGCAACCAGACAATGAGAACTTTTTCTGCAGATCAAGTATATTTAATTACAAAGTTACAATTACCAAATTAAATGTTACCATAGAATTAAATTAAATGTCAAGACTCTAACAAAACAGGCGGCAATTATTTTGAAGGAGGAGGGGGTGGCATGGAACAAATAAAAAATGATAACTGACATCATGATTAGCCATTGGCTCATTGACATTTCACTGATAACACTAAAATATAGAACATATTCCAAATTAATTAACACGGGAAAAAAATGAATTAACCAACACTTGCATAATGAAAATATATCCATCCTATATAATTTGTTAGAAACACTGTTAAAAGTTAAATGCATAAATCACAACCTTAAATGAGTATATATTTCACCAATCCAATCATTCAACCTTAATAAATAGAAAATCATCTCAGGCAACCAAATCAAGCAGTGTAGCATAAAAAAATAAAAATAAACACAGCATCAGGAGCATTGCAGCCAGGTAGGTGAGGCAGATTAACCAATCTCTATAAAAAATAAAATGACAAGGTGTTTGCAAATTTGGAAAGCAAAATTACAAATCTAATTCAAAGCAAGGATAGCAAGGAAGACCTCAAAAGAAGTGAGTAGAGAAATTTACAGAAACATAGAAGTTAACATCAATCGTCAATAAGATTACCCTTTCACAGGGGTAAAACAGCTAGTTAAAACAAGTGCAAATTTGTTATCATGAGAAATATTTGTTATCGTGAGAAAACACAACATATCACAGAATGATAGAGCACATCAACAAATTAACAGCTTGAGAATACGAGAAAGGACAGTTACAGCAAAATTAAAGAGTAGAAAAACTGAAAGACCTATCACAAAATGAACAAATATCTCAAATTAAAAGAACAAATCATTGTGCCTAGTAGCATTAAAACTAAATAATCACAAATATGTGGCTCTATCAGATGCATTTACAGTAATCAAGATCAATATTGCATCAGCTCCTTAAACTAAAAGCACCATAACTTGAATCCTCCAAATTTAGAATTTCCTACTCATTGCTTCTAGAACCACATCATGCTAATTGTAAATCAACCCTCTTGTGTGCTCCCACTTATACCAATGTCATACCATTCCCCTTAACATCCCCCTCCCAACTAAAATGTCTGCAAAATAATTAAAAAAAATGTTGAAATATTTTCAACACCACCAATCTTTCAAAATTTCTCCTTTCCCAAATTCATTTAAATATATTCATCAGAATAACATACTGAAATCAATGGATCAGCTACTGACAAAAAACAAAACAAAAATTCCTTCAACATGTATCAAATGAAATAAAAAATTTGGTTGCTATTGAATTTCAACCCATTATACCTCAGATAACAGATTAAGAGAGAGGCATTTTCTTACAGAAGACAATTGAAATGCAAAGAAAACATTTTAAAGAGCACAAAACAGAACTAAGATATAAGAGATTATTTCATCCCAAGATTTTTTTTATTTTGACAAGGTGGCATGTAAAGGGCAAAATAATCCTAGTACCATGATTGTCGTATTCATCAGTAATGTAATGAGCACACAGAACTTTGTAAGAAAATTGACAAAACAAGCAAAAATATGAGAAGCCACGAAACAATGATTGACTGTATAACATATGGAATTACACCCATGTTCAACTGACATGCATAGCCTGTTTCAGGTTGTATAAACCAGTTGCAAACTAATCATCAATGTATGATGCCTTTTACTTGCAAATATTAGAGCAAATTATGAGTGGCCATTATAAGGTGGGCGAGATTTGCATCCTGTAAAACTTCTTTCAGTTTACATATGTCCGAGCAAGTAGTTATCCAAAAGTACTCTCTGTAATCAACCGTTTCTGTTCAATTGTCTTGGTTATCATGATTAGAGGAAAACCTGTACCACAACTTTAACTTTCCAATTCATTAGTCCAAATCACACTAATTTCAAATTGAAATTAAAAAAAAAAAGTGTATGAGAGCTTATTTTACAATTTATACAGATTATAAATAGATGTGGCAGAATTTCAACTATTTATTTTAGATAGGTTAAGATTGAACCTGAAAAACTTTGTGCATGGCTTCGATTTGCTTCCTATACCAGTTGAAATGGACTCCATTTCTGTTGCACCAAAATTAATTAATTTCTCTCAGTTAAGATTTCAGATAATTTATTAACCTTCAAACTTTATGAAACTCTCATCATGTTACTCTTTCTGATTTCCATCTATAACATGATGATTTTGTATGATACAAGCAATGCAAACAAGTAAAATTTTATTGAAATATTATCTAAATAGATAAACTCTTAACCCCATTAAATATTCAAGAACAAAGAACAATCCAATAGTAGTTTTCAAAACCAAATATATATATATATATATATATATATATATATATATATATATATATATATATATATATATATATATATATATTTCTACTAATCTTTTATTTTTTTTTCAATTTCCCACCTTAGGAAAACAATAAAACGAGAAGACAGTCTAGATCCTTATCTTTTTCAGCTTTTAATTACCCATTGAAAAATAAATCTTCAGCTGCAAAAAGATTTCAACCCCGAATTTTTCTTCTTCTTTTGAGTAATTTCTCGGAAAAACAAGGAAAGCCGAGCAAATTCATATATCAAAGTACAGGAACAGCAATCAGAGAAATCAAAAGGCAACAATAATAACATAAACATAAGCACCCACCTATTAAATTCCCCAAAAAAACCACTGACCACATTAAAAACTCCACTAGAAGTTTAAAACTATAAACAATTAACCTAAAAACACATAAAAAATAAACTTTTCAGATTTGAACTCTCAATTCCCCACAGAAACTAGCCCAAAAACAGTATCAACACGCTCAATATAACTGAATTTTCTTTTCATTTTAGCAGTCTTTTTTATTTTTCATTTAATTCAGAGTCTTTAGATGATAGTAAACTCTGCGCAGTTCCTTAGTACCCTAAATAGCGAAGCACAAACTCTAGCAAATATAGGATTGAAAGAGAAACTTTACCTTGTCTGTTCTTTTTGTGGCCGCCATTGCCATTAAAAGCAGCTTCGTGTCTGGTTCTCTTCCGCTGACCGCCACCAAATTCCATTCTCTTTAAGTAATTTTCAGATCCAGCAATTCACTAACTAAACTGCCACTACTCCAACTCGCTCAGTAAGCTATGAATGAGAGAGAGATACGAGAGAAAACGAGGGAGGAGAGGAATGGGAGAGAGAGATGCCCTTAAGAGAGGGAAATTACGAAATCTAGGGTTCGAAGAAGAGAAGGAAAGAGCGGGGGTGGGAGGGACTTCAAAGGGAAATAAATTAGAAAAAAAAACAAAAAAAAAAAAAGCGGAATCGAAAATTAGGTTTAAATGGAGTTTGTTTGTTTGTGTTTATTATTTAGCAATTTGAAATAGAAAAGAGGAGGAGGAGAGACGCACGTGACGTGCGCGTGAGTGAGATGATGTTAGGAATTAGTGATGACCTGCTAACGTATACTCCATTTCTATCGTCATGATAAAATACAACCAAGAGTTTATTGAATCCGGCTCCCTAGATTTTATTAAACATGATTTTTTAGTCCTTAGAATATTATAAATTATTAAATAGTGTAGACATTCTCGATTTAGTTAGTTTTTTTAAATGCCTTTTTTAATCATGTTTTTGTCTTAAATATTTTTTCTTTACTCTATTTTTAAGGATTTTAAAAGAAATTAAGGATTGTTTGGAATTTTTTTTTTTTTTTAAATGAGGGTTGTCTGGGATTATTGTTTTTCTAAAAAAGAGACAAGAAAAAAACACAATAAATTGTATTAAATGACTCCTAAATAATAGAACACGGATAGAAGGACTTACTTGTAAATAAATTGAAAAGTACAGAAATTAAATATATTATTTTTAATTTCAAGACAATAAAAATCATTTAATCACCACAAGGTCTAATACAATTAACTCATAATGAAAGGGTATAATTGATGTGTATATAAATCTATGTATTTTGTTGATGATATAAATGATTAGGCATTATCAATTGGGGAGAAAGCTATGTCGAATTACAATTTGGAGGGTCCTAAATAATATCGAAGAGATCGTGAAAATAAAATCTCAAGACTCCTAACTCGAGTTGTTTGCGAAAGCTCCCCATGTTAACTACAGATATCTCAAGCAGAATCTCAAGTTCGAACATCAAGCTATGGATGAAATTCTACAGTAACCAAATAGAACGAACCTGTGTTAATGTCTTCAACAGAATTTTCAAAGCCTGGGGAGGATTTCATTATGACAGGGAAAGGAGTAAAGAGCATTTGAGTATACGAGTGTCAGAACAAAAAAGTGCAATGCACAGCAAAATTAATAGAAAAGTTCAAAGCATTTTCTGAAAATTTGTTCTAACGGTTGTCCTTCACAAGACACATTTATCCTTGTGCTCTATTCGTATCAAAACTCAGTAGCCATTATATCCAAAATATTTGATTCAAATCATTTTGCAACTCAACTCAGTAAAATACGATTGATTCTTGAGAGGTTTTCCAATAATACAGCGTGATTTTATAGTTACACTTTCAGTTATCCTCCAAAGCAAAATTGAAATTACCTGTTAAAGCTTTGTGAATAGATCCACGTGAACAAACAAGCTCATGTCCTTGTCGCTGTCTCCTCTAATGACTAGAGCAATGGGATTATGCAAGAAACCAAGTAGCTAGTTAGCTCGAAAATCCAGGAAATGACGCAATTTCTGAACAAGCAGCTCATAGGTTCCAAAAAGGGGCTTGGTTTTAATGACCCAATCCTTCTCAAGAAGGCCTGCTTTGGTACTTGTGAACATCTCATCGTGGAAAGTAGACACAATGCTGTAGACTGAGGTCCTTAGCACATCAGCCATGGCATAAGCTTTTGCATGTAGAGAACCACCTTGTTTTTTAGTTGTTACAACATCTCTTCTTCCTGTGTTTGGAGTATTCCATTTAATAGCAGCTGGCCCCATCAAGTGTTGGGGTTGCAAGCTCGTCTTCTTCCCCATGAAAGCTTCAACAGCAAGCAGGCTAGAGATAAGTGTCGAGGTAACAGCAGCATTGCTACCAGTGAGTTGCGCAACCCCAAACCTGTCCTCCTTGTGTGACCATGTAGTCAAGGAGGCAACGGCCCTGGCGCACCATGCATACTTCTGCAGGAGTTGAAAACCATTATGAAATTGTCTGCGCATTCACACTGGTAAAATAATTTTTACATAAGGTGGCAAAATTTTCAACCACAGGCCACCAGCAGTGCAAGACTTTTCTTCCATCAATAAGATTTTCAAAAAAAATCTACAATCTGATTTTGAAATCTATTTTGAAATCAATTTTGAACTCCATTTGAATGTATCGGATGCAATGCAACAGGTTTTGCTGCATCGGAGAAGAAGCTTGCTAACACACCGTTATAAATGAAAGTTAAAAAAAGTGATATTAGATGCCCAACAAGCATATTGATATGCTACAACATTGTGATTTGTTTTGGACATAATAACTTTAAAATAACTACAACAAACATTTAAAAAGCAGACTATTTCAATGTCAACGGCAACAATGTTCCATACCTGGAAGTTGTTTAGTGGTTCACAGTGCCTTGAATCCAGTCGAGAGTCGGTTGGTGACTGCAATTGATTGGATAGTTGGTGCGCCTTGTCAACAGAACAACCTTCCAAGCCTTCACTCATGTTAGATGCAAGCTGTTCCAAAGGCCTCAAGCATGCAGCAACAACTCTTTTGTAAGTTTCACCAGTTTCTTCAAAAAATGCAGCTCGGCGCCAAGTATCTACATTATTCTCACAAACCATACAAAGATCAAGATATGCAAGATACTGTGGAAGAGAATCTGGAATGCTCTCCTCAAGGGCTGCGAGGAGAGGCTCGCTGGGATTTGTCTCTGCTGCAGCAGAACCCTTTGGCGGTGCGAATAAGAACCTTTTTGTGTGTAGCACCTTCACAGTAACAGCAGGGTGTCAAAAGTAGGGTTTGGGAGAAGATAAGACAACTGTGGCTAATTATCAATTATCTTCAAAAGTAAGTGGTAGTATCTACACAAAACCTACTGTACCATGACCCAAACCAAGCAACACACCATAACACAAACAAATTGCCATCTGCAAAGTTATTTTCACTGCAAGTATAAAACAGCGAGAGGATTCTAAGTATTGCAAGAGTAAGAAATGTTAGGAAGAAGTGACCAGAAAAAGAAGTCAGGTATACTACATATGCAGCAGACTGAAATAAATTATAAGATGAAAAAGTCATTCCACATGGTGCCCTATTGCAAGAATTGCATGGAGAAGGATTGATGAGTGGCAATCACTACTGACCTAAAGGTTTGCTATTTTATGTTCTGTTTAGATTGATAGGACCATTAAAGAGTTATTCTCTCGTTGAAGTAGATATTCAGAGAACACATTTGAAGACAGAAGAATGCTTCAATGGCTGCTCTCAAAACTCAAACCTGTACTAGTGTCACTGAAAATCCAAGATTTTTATCATTATTGTATTCCTTTAGCTTCCTCAAAAAAAAATTATATACTATTAAGAAACTAGAATATATGAATATCTTTAACTGTCCAGGCAAGAAAAATATGGTTGGAAATTCAGTAAAATTTTCTCCAATGCATCAACGTGTTGGACATCTCTAGTCACCTAAAAAAAAAACAGTTTTTTTACCAGTAAAGAAAGATAAACAAAAAGACATCAGATAGCTCGGAGTGATAACTATAAAGCTTGAAAGCCAAAAGCATGTGGCTTTTTGATTCATAGACTTATTTAAGTCAAGTTATCTGTAATTGTTATTTTCAAACAGATGACATAAAACACATAAGGACATTTATACTAACCTGATGTAAATGGTGACTCAATTCCCAACAGAAAACCACAGAAAAGCTCCCAATATACAGAATGATCTGCTCAGTGATGAACTGCCCCATGGTCCCTCCACTCTTAAGTTGCTCTGGAAGAAACACTTGCAGCACAGCTAAGAATAGGTAAGCCACATTTGAAAGCTTTAAAGCTCGTTTAACAGACAAAGGAAGTCCCATCTTGAAGCTGTAGAAAAGAGGACGCTGTCCACAATGCCAAAGAAAAATTAGCAACCACAAATCCCATAACTAAAAGAGAAAATGCGACCAATAGATTATCATAAAAAAACAATTAAACAACATCCAAATCTCACTTGAATAATTAGAAAATCCAGAAATCATAATTTTTATGAAAACACACTTGTAAGCACTCTCAAAGTGAAAATTGTAACTTGCATCCTTAAGTGATACAAAATAAGTTTCTGAAACAGCCAACAAAATCATACCCTTTATATTCATCAATCCTAACATACTTCAAGTACTCAGTCAAATATCAAAACCCAAATTTCAGTCTCAATAACATACTTCAACCTTATAATTACCAAACACAACTTCTATCAAGAACAACACACACCTTACAGTCACTATTCTTACATGGGTTTTTCACATCATCAAAACCCACAATCCATTTTCAATAACAATCTAATACAAACATCAGGAACACAACCTTATAAGCAAAACATCACATCAACAACCAGCCCAACATAAAAATCTTCAAAACAAATTTCATAAATTAAAAAAATGCCACACTGACTTGCATTGATCTTCCACATTATCACGAGCCCGTATTCTTACATAGGTTTTTCGCATCATCAAAACCCCACAATCCATTTTCAATAGCAAATCAATACAAGCATCAACAGCACAACTTTGTAAGCAAAACATCACATTAACAACCAGCCCAGCATAAAAATCTTAAGAAAAAAAAAATAAAGAAATCAACAAAATGTCACACTCATTTGTATTGATCTTCCACATTATCAAGAACCCATACCTCATTTTCAATAACAATCCAACTAAAATATCAAGATCAAAACTTTATCAACAAAACAAACATAGCAAAAAAAGAAAAAAAGATAGCCACAGTCACTGACCTGAATGATCGGAAACTCCAAAACCCATTTTTTTTTATAAACATAAAACAACCCATACAGAACCCCCAACACAAAACCCCTGAATCCTAACCTAGCAATCAACTCAAACCCATCAAAACCACACAAACACACCACTGACAAAGCTCCAGATATCCCAGCAACCACCACAGACACCACAAATCTAGCCGAAACCAATGCACGACGGCGAAACTCAGGCTCCGCCGGTGACGACACAAAAGCAAAGCGGATGAGACCGGCGGCGAGCTGGAGAGGAGAGGCGTAGGGGAGAGGTTGTGGAGAGGAGAGGATAGAGAGAGAAGAAGAGAAGAGGAGGTTAGAGAAGGTAAAAGTAAAAAACTTGAGAAGTGAAAAATATAGTTGGGATGGTGAAAATTTGGGAGTAGTAAAAAAAGAGAGGATGAAGAGTTTTGTGAGGAAATAAATGGTGGTGGAAGTGAAGGTTTGCCAAATTAAAAACCCCAGGAATCTGTTTTTCGACACCAGTTCTGGCGTCGGCGACGGCGGCGGACACATTATTTCTTTTGCTTGTTGATGAATTGGAGGAGAAGAAAAGGGAGAATTTTAGTGTAGAGGAGTGGAAGAAGCGGGAATGTCAGCTCTAGTGGAACACGGAAAAGGGCCTTAAATATGGGCCTTTATATTGGGTTGCTTTTTGTTGAAGCTAGCCCAAATCACTAGATAATTTTATCTTGTTGGGCTTCCGGCCCAATTAATTCTTGCTTTGATGTACAAAGTTAGGACACTCATGAAAAAAAAATCAATTCCACAATTTTACTTCCTTACCATACGAGTGAAGGGCCGATACACAAGTATTCCTTAAATTTAAAGAGTCGAACACTGTCGGACTTTCATTAAATTTGAATTTGAATTGTTTTCAATATTAAAGTGATTAAATTCAAGTAATTTATCAGAATAATTTATGATTTAATTGACCTAGTTAAATTGAGTCTAAATCTAAATAGGTGAAAACCAAAAATAAATAATATTATTCCATTTCAGATAAAAAAAAATGTTTTTTTTTTTAAATTAACTCCGTTACATGTGATCAATGAACAAGTAACCTGGGCTATTTTTTGAATCAAACCCCTATGATTCAATGGTTTAAAAAAACTTATTTTTCTCATTGAGATCCAACTTTAAAGTCACATATTATATAGAAAGGTCAACTTAGAGGTGCATCATTAAGATTATTGGAGTTAAAATGTAATTTGTTTTTGTCTTTTATTAATAATCCAAGTCATATGGGATTCTCATGAATGCTACGGGTATGATTAGTAACATCGAACTCTAAATCCATCGTTATATGTATATATATATATATATATATATATATATATAGCGAGAGAGAGAGAGAGAGAGAGAGAGAGAGAGAGATGTGTATTTAAGATTATCGAAGAGAGAATGCGAGGGTGTGTTTTTTGTCTTTTATGGTTAATGGGATTAGGAAGTAGCAATCGTGATAAATGCTTTCTGCTATGAATAAGAAACGGGATATGCTATAAAAGATTTTGCTATCTTTTTTATTTAAATTTTTTGTCGTGGGCTACAATAGATTGGATATGGATAACTCCTTGAAGAATATGTTTCAGGTTTTATGGAGAGTTTCTCAGGAAAAAGGATTGAGATTTTGAAAAACTTTCCGTTGAGAAAAATTCCCACTTAAATTCTTTTAGCTTAGAGAGAAATTGAGTGCACCCAATTGCAGAATGATACAGCCATAAAGAGACCCTTCATGGTGTCAACATGCAAGAGCCCGTCAGACCAAGTAAGAGAATAGTCAATCCTGCAATAAGTTCATGCATCTGGATCTCAGTAGGTTCCTGGATCCATCAGCCATTAGTGAGCATGGTCAACTTGCCCTGGTTCCTCAGCTAGTTTCTTTTTCTATCACTTCCATGACCAGTTGCTGTCCATTCCTTAAAGAGATACGTCTCTGGTCTGTTCACAAATCACAGCATGAGGCTGTAAGAGAAAATGTGATTCTGTCAGGTTATTTGCAAGTCATTCTAGAATGGAAGTCCCTCTTGTCTTTTGCTCTGAGTTTCCCTGTATGCTCTCAGGAATCTGTATAATTGGATTCAGGGAAGGTAGGAACTAGGAACCAGCCCTGGTGTCCCATGTCAAATCTTTCTGCTAACAAAACTTGTTATTTCACATCAGAGGCAGACACAATGTGTTGAATTTATTGTGACTGTTTCTTGTTTTTGTGTTTGCGCGCGCACGCGTGCGTGGTTGTCAGTTTCATGTGTTTAGCCTAGTGGCACGAGGTTGATGTAGGAACACTGAACTTATCCATCGATCTGCTGTAAGATGCTGTCATAATTCGACAAGTAATCGACTTTTGTGGAGTTTAATAACTGTTGCCTGCAATTATTCTGAGAAGTTGATGTCAAAGATAAAGCAGCATGTCTATTAATAATTTGATGTAAACATAAAGGCAGGGTAGCACGACTGGAACAATCTCTCATAGTTCTATGAGAAACTTGTAAATTTCCTCTCCACAGCTTATGTCTCTTCACAAAACATGATTGTGAAATCCACTAAAAAAGACGTGGAAGCTATTGCAGGATGGAGGATGACGCACAAACTCTGTGTTCTGTGTCAATTTAGATCCATCTGTTGCGGGCTGAGTGAGGCCTGCTTGAACCTAAGGCTTAGAATGGATTGTTTCTTGATGCTGATCTGCTTCCTAGAGCTCAACATATTGCATCTGAGGTCAAGATTTGGGTGATCTTAGGGTGGGTCATATATTATAGTGCATTTGTTCTTTAAACTTGATTGGATTAAGCCTACTAAGGGTCCGTTTGGCTTGGAAGTGCACCTGGTGGTGAAATGCAGGTTGCCCTAGAGGTGCACCACCGCCTAGCCAAACCGGTTCTAAATCTGTAATACATACGAGCGATTTTAAGGGAAAAGAAAACCTCCAATTTTCACCATGATGCCTTTTCCAATTTCTGTCCTGATTTCTAATGGTAACAATGCTTTATTCCTACTCTGGGAAAGGGCAGGGCAGGATTGAAGCTTCAAGCTTTAGAAAAAAATGTTGCCAAAACCAGTGTGAAAGTGAAAAGGAGAATCTGATGAGCAAGCAGGCCCCCCCCCCCATAAGGAACATAGAAATATTACATTCCAATTAAACTTGGATAAACATAACCAAACATGACAAGATCTGTTCAGGATCTGCCAAACTTATTTATAATAAATAAAACCAAATCCTACCGCCAGGAGAAGAAAGCAATCATTCCTTAACAAGCAAAGGTCAAGCTTTGTTCTTGTCGAAGCTAGTTATCTAAAAGTACTCATTGAAATGTTAAAAAGGACAAAGAAAATTAGGAATAACCACCAAGCTTATGATGGTTTGAGAGTGGGATTAGAGATATTGGCCTCCTAATTTGGTTCAAATTAAGATGGAGCTGACTAAACTTTCGCAAGCACATCATCTCCTTGCTTTTCCATCTCAATTCCATTCTGACTGTCATCGATGTTGATAGGCTTATACCACTTGGCGCAGAACAAGTAAATCAGAAAATCAAAGGCTGTTAACACTGCGATCAAGAAGTAAAACCTATCCATGTGGCCTGTGTTCAAGTCATCTGGGATCCATCCAGGCTTGTCACCCTTAGCTGTAATCTTCATCACCATATTAACTAGCATGCTACTGACATAGTTGCCAAGAGAGATCGAAGCCATGCAAAGTGAGCTTCCAAAACTTTTGATCCCATCTGGTGCTTGGCCATTAAAGAACTCCAATTGACCCACATACATGAAAACCTCAGATGCACCAACAAGAACATACTGTGGAATTTGCCAAAATATGCTTAAAGAGCTAACTTTGTGGCCATCAACAACATTCTTGAGCCTTTCAATCTCAGTAGCACCAGCTGCAAGCATCGCTAGCATTCCAATTATGAGTCCAATTCCCATTCTCTGAAGCTCAGTTAACCCCTTGGGATTACCGCTTAACCTTCCGGCAAATGGCACGAGGATTTGACGATAAATTCCGGTGCAAATAAGGACACTGCAGATATCGAAGGCAGACATGCTAGCAGCTGGGAGGTGAAACTTTCCAATATAGGAGTGCATGACATCTCCTTGCTCAACAAAGAGGGATGCCATCTGTGTGAAGACAACAGAGTAGATTATAGTGCACATCCAAACAGGTAACATTTTAAGAACACATTTGGCTTCCTCTACTTGAGTTATTGTGCAAAGCCTCCACGGATTTTTTCGTTCACTTAAATCGTCCTCTGTCACTGTTGCTGCCTTGTCCAAAAACCTAACATTAAAAAAGAAACAAGATCAGTAATCATAAATCACTTGTCAGTCCCTTTCATGGCTTGCTCAAAACTTAAAATTATAGCTATCAACCTTGCAACAAACCTTATTTCCATGTGGTTTTGCCTTGACAAAACGACCACTTCAGTAGTTGATCTATATGGGGTTAGTCTCATTGGAGGAAAATATGGATGATTAAGGCTTTATTGGGCTACTAACACACTTTGAAGAATCATTAATTTACAATTAGGATTTCAGTTCTTACTCAAATTCATCACTGTGAAAAATCTTCCTGCTCCCTTTGATGGCAGATTCTGGCCCTTCTAGTTCATACAGTTCATCAGCTTTCACCGGGATAACATCCCATTTCCTAGCTGCAGCCACAAACACCTGAGCAACTCTCGGCAAAGGGTTGCCGCAAGGTTTTACGTACGTGTAACCAGGTGTCCCAAAAAAGAATGATACCAAGGCCATGACTGCAGAACCTAGTGATAGCAGGAAGCCTAGTGTCCATTTGCCACGATCCTCAAAATACACCAAAAAGGTGTTTGAGAATAAAGATCCAAAGTTGAGTGCAAAATAGAAATAGCAAAAGAAAGCTGCCTTAGCATTTCTTTCTTTCGGTTTCGACTCGTCAAATTGATCTGCTCCAAATGTCACTATGGAAGGTTGATATCCACCATATCCAAAGGCTACTAAATATATAGCCAAGTAGAAAATAACCACTCCCATCGATGTTGTCGGCACACAGGTTAGTGCTCCATCACCACATCCATCTGGTCTAGCCAAGAAAAACCAGGATGATACCGATACGAGCCCCAACCCCTAATTAACACACACAATGGTTAGCAAACCACATATAAATCACAAAACAAATTCAGATTTCGATCAACTTCTAAAATGGATTACATACCGAGACGAATATTAGCTGAAAGATTGCACAGGTCAAGTATCTACCCCAGTATGAATCACTAAGGAAAGCTCCTATGAGTGAGCACAGATAAACTGTGCCAGTCCACTTGCTGACATTATTGGCAGCATCAGCATTACTTTGACCAAGAACTCTTGTTAAGAATAGAACCAAATTCACACCAACTCCAAAGAAAGCTAGTGTAGCCAGGCATTGATTTGCTGCAGCGGAATGAAATCGAAAGCCATGATTAGTACTTCCATAATAAGAAGTTAAAATTTTATTTTATTTTTTCCTCTTTTGGTTAAATACCTAGCAAGATGCTCGCTGCTGTCCACCCTCCAGTTTTCTTCCAAATAAGGGAAGGCTTACTGTTAGCAATCTTCTGTTCTTCCTCAGTTCTGATTTTCTTCACAACTACATTTTCCCAAGATATGACACCCTCTCCTGTCACCTGCTTCTATTTGTTTTTAAAAAAATTAAAACAACACTGTTAATTACAACTCAGTTGCACATAACTGGCCAATCCAAAAATAGAAAAATAAAATTCAAAAACATGAAATTAAAGTCCTGTACTATATGAAACTTGGTAGGATCATAGTATTTAATTAATTGCTGATTCTGGAGAGTATTTTAATTGACATAATCTAGTGTTTTACGAACCTTTAGCGCAACGTTGGTGGAAGAGAACGGATCCATAGCAGCAACTGAATGTTTGTTCTGCAAAATAAGATCAGAAATCAATCAGAGATGGAACGAAGATATGAGTTGATGATCAACAGGTTTTGAAGGAAACAGAAAAGTGACGGATAATAATGTAATGGCAAGCAACGTAGGACGTACGTCAGGATTACATGCATGGCCATGTTTGACAAAATGAAAATTAAAAACAAAACTCTATTGTTAACATATTATAAAACAACGTGATTTGAACTCGAGACATGCAAGAATACATTACCGGTCCACAGTAACTTGTTAGGACCGTTTGCTTGGAGGCTGAACACAAGGTTTTAAAAATCCTCAAAAGAAGCTCACAGACATTCAAAAACAAAAGGAGAAGTAGTGAAAGAAGCTGAATTCTAATGAGGATAAGATGGTTAAGAGTGTGGCGCAAGAGAGTTCAATTTATAGGGAAAAACGAGAGGAGAGGAATGGAGTGGAGGGTGCAAGTCATTTTCAGAATCCTTTATTATTGCTATTGAAGAAGAAAATACGGGTGGAAAATTGAATAGGGAAGATAGGTCAACTTAGAGGAGTGTGTGCCACAAGTTTGGTCATTTCTTCCATGATCAGATAATAGCCGCCAGTGGGATATTACTTTCATGGGAAAAAGATGTCATCTCCTTCCTTCAAAAATCCTTACTTTTCTCTGAAATTTGATAATCTTTCCTTAATTTCACTCTCCTCTCAATGATATCCATTTACAAAACTCCAAATTATCCCATCACCATGCACAAGTAGCAGTCATGAACACTATACTTTCTGCGTTGGATTAATTGACAAACCGCCAACAGTGAGGCCATACGGTGCAAATATTTCTCAACCTCGTTATTTACATGAAGAAAAAAAATGATATGTTGCTTTTATCTATTGTAAACATCAAGTAAAATACATGAAATAAAAAAAAAAAAAACATTTTTCATATGTTGCTTTTATTGAATGACAAGAGCACGTACACACAAATGGAACCGTTGATATTATACGACCTGGGATAGGTGTAAAAAAAAATATAAGTAGACCTAGCAGGATAAATTTTCAACAAGTTGAGTTTTCAAATTTTTTTATTTATTAATAATGGACATCCTTATCTATGATCTGGCCATGCATCAAGTCAATCCTCCAATCAAATTTAATAACTATGTATGAAATATACACATGCAAACATGTAGATGTAAACAAGTGGGAAATATAAGTTTCTTAAAAATATTCTCTTCTTGTCAAAAAACAAATCTCCAAGTCAAAATGTATAGCAACATTTTCTGCCACATTTTGAGAAAATAGTACTATGCAACAAAAGTAGAACTGCTATATATATATCCAGCAAAGGTATAGCTTATAATAATTAAGGTCCAGCAGAAATAAGCTTTATAAGAAATTCTATTTTTTATCCCTGTTGTGAAGCAATGTTCTTATCAATATAAATTATAAGCACAAAACATATTCAGAGGGGGAGAGAGAGAGAGATGGAGGGAGACTCTGTTGCATTTGAAACCTAGGGCATGATCTTTGACAACTTTCTAAGTAAATATATAGATTAGCTTCACAAGCGTGATAAACAAGATGCGACCAAACTAGAATCTGAGTCTAAGAATATATATATATAGATAGATAGATAGATAGATATTGATTAATTAATGTATTGAACAAACCTTGTACGAAACTTGACCACAGACAACTTAAATTTCTCCGGGATAGTGAAGAGTTCTGGGGATGGTGAAGAACGAGCGGTACCAATGACTATGCCGGACTCCGGCGACGGTGAAGAGCGTGTGTCAAGAAGACTTGCTGTCGGTAAGCTAGAAAATCGTAGAAACCCTATAGTCATTTATGTTTGAAAGATGAACAAAGCTGGCCAATGGCCTCAAACACTCCTATTATCCAATGTGTTAATGCGATGTTAGCTTCGATAAACTATTTTCTTTCATATCACACACGCACAAATCAAACCCTAGCTAGCTAGCAAGTGGTGCTGGTAGCCAATAAAACTTTTGCAGTACTTATGGACGGTGGATCGGGAATGGGAGAGACGAAGGAGTGCTTATATATATATATATAGTAATTAAATGGGATTATCTTCACTAGCAGCACGCACGTAGTAAATTTCATCAGGTCAAGGAATTAGTCTTCTATATTGATAACTAATTCCTAATAAAACTCCTTCTCCTACTCCTTCTCAACTTCTTTGATTACACAGAAAACGGATCGATTATTTTAATAAATAATTCTTTTTTATGTATCTGTTTTTTTTAAAAGAGATAGATAAATAAGAAAAGAGAAAATCAAATATGAATTCAAAAAAATATAAGAATAAGATAAATAACTATTTCTCGAAACTAATCTTAATAAGTTATAAACTAGGGCAGAACCGGTTTGGCCTTAATCATATATTTAGAACTGCAGTAGTTATTAAACTCATCTATAATCATGCTAATCTAAAATAATAAATATTTAATATTTAAAAATAAAAATTGAACCACTGTTGATTAGATTTGATCAAATATTTTTTACTGGATTTAGAGCCTATATGAGAGTATAAATAAAATTGTTTTTTAAAATATTTTTTTTTCGGAAAAATATCAAAAATATTTCTTTATTTTTAATATCAACACATTAAAAATATTTTTAAAACATAATTTCAAATATATAATTGATTTAGAGCTAGACTCATGTCAGATACAGTTGATAATAGTGGGAAAAACAAACCCTATATTCATTCAACTAGGATGATAGCCGAGTGTTAATATATATTCATCACGTTGCTGCGCCCTGTTCCTTGCAGCAAGTGACTTGCTATTCAACAAGAGCGTGCTCGATGAACAATTTCAATGCACACCCCTTTTTCTACACGAACCAACGCCATAGACCTGTGATGGAAAAAAAAGAAAGTTGAAGATGATGGGGCACCATGTGCAGGGATAGAAGACACAGAGGTTTACAGGTCAGTGAAGTAGTCTAGGAAATTTTGTATGGTATTGCTGTAATTTTTGTTTCTTAAAATATTTTTAAATTGTTTTTTGATTGGAAAAAAAAATACTAAATTGATATTTTTAACTGTTTTTTTTATAGTTCCGATGAGTTGATATCAAAGATTAAAGAAAATCTAAAAAATATTTTTTCAATATATTTTAAAAATTATCATACACCATGAGGGTGATTGGGTGCATACCATTGGCTACACACATGGCATTGAGATTACAAGTTCATCCTGACCAGATAAAAAAACTAATTACTTTTGTTTTTGAGAAATATGAATCTATTGTTGTAAAAGGATTTAGCTCTATAATTATAATTTAGGGTTTTTTTTAGTAATCGCATGCCAAAAATTCTCTAAAGATGGGATTAAATATTTTTTTATTTAAAAATTTAATAATAACACATGAAAATAATTTAAAAATAAAATCTAATTAAAAAAAAAACACTACAATCAATGACTACACAGAAACTTGAGAACACTATTCAAAATGAATTTCTCAAGAAAAATACGTCTTCACGTGAAAAAAGAATTCGTGGAACTCGATGATTTGAGGGCCAGAAATCAAAGATGAAAAGGTGATAAGGACAGGGCCATATACATTACACTGTGCAGGCATGACTTATCAAATCAAACAATTTGCAGGAGAGAGTCGATTTCAATTCATCTTATCATTCGATAAGCTGTCTCCCACTCCCGCCCGATCGTGATACGAAATCTCTTCCATTTCCTCACTGTTATGACCCTCCAGATCTTCGAGTTTTGGTTTCTCTTTTGCCCCATGTCCTCGTCAACCTTGTTTCTTTCAAATCCCACAGGATACTCTCCTGATTTAACTTGGAATCTCTGTTGCACAATTTGAGGTCCAAATCCTCACTAAATATTGCTGTTGGGTCCTTTCATTAAAATGGTAAGAATAGATCAATGTAAATACTTGATTAGATAGTTGATATAGTGTTTAAATTTAAACGAAACACGGTCGAAATTCAACCGTGTAGCCAAACTAGATCAAATTATCACTTTTTCTCGATTGAATTGATAATTACAACAAGATTAATGTTAATCTTACCTATAATTCAAATGTATCGATCACTAAATTATTATCTCTTATATTTCATTAAAATGGTAAGAATAAATCAATGTAAATATTTGATTAAATAGTTGATATTTAAATGAAACACGGTCAAAATTCAACCATGTAGACAAACTAAATCAAATTATCACTTATTCTCGATTGAGCTGAAAATTACAACGAGATTAATGCTAATCTTACGTATAATTCAAATGTATTGATCACTAAATTATTATCTCTTAGATTTTATTAGTGATTATCTATATATTATATAAGATTAGCATAATTTTTTTATGACTGATTTTAAAATTTTTACTCGTTACTTGAATTGAATTAATATTTACCAAGGTCATCATCACTTAGAGTCACGTAAAAAGAAAACTAATTTGTAATTATATTATGTGGCTGCCGTTATTCGAAGGTGGCCAATGGCATATTGGAGCTCCAAGTCTTCACATGATGATGACTGTATTGAAGAAGGAAATACCGTTGACCGATTTAAGGAGTAGGAGAAGGAAAAAAAACTATGTGGCTCTCTTGCTTTGTTCTCCTGCCCCCTCCCTATTTTCTAAAAAATAATACATATTCTATGTATAAATTTGACCAGACATTAATATAAAGTTTAATTTTGATATGGAAAAGCCGGTCCAGAAATATTACATGAATAAAACTGGAAAAAAAAGGTTAGCCAAGAGAAAAACTACATTAAAAATCTAGAAATAAATTCTTAACCTCATTTTTATGTTTGCAGTCCATGCTTTTTGCTGACATCATTTATTTCCACCTTTATTGAAATGTCATTGTTTATTAAGACGACAAATTAAAGGTCATAATCATTTTTCTCTTGATGTTTGTAGGGCACTCTACCCTTTCTAGAAACGACCACGTCCTAAAAAACAAAACAAAATGATTCTTGCAAGCAGCCTCCGCATGATTGGCCATAACACATGACCCTCAAGATCCTTAAGGTGGACTACTAAACAGTTTATCATGTGATCCCAATTAAATTAGGTATCTGTTTGGAAGTATGATTGATATTATTTTTTAAAGTGTTTTTTATTTAAAAATATATTAGAATAATATTTTTTTATTTTTTAAAAATTATTTTTAATATCAGCACATCAAAATTATATAAAAACACTATTTTTTTTAATTTAGAGTAAAACACAAAAATAATTTTGAAACGAAATACCGAAAAAAACCCTGGGCGTGAAGGGTGGAAGCCACTGCTGAAGCTGTCCTTTCCCGGTGGCTCAATTAGGTAAGTGACCCCCGCTTCCACCACCCTTTGTTTCCAGCAAGAAAACAGGCTTTTGCTCTTGTGGTGTTGGGACACTCAACAAGCTTTATGATTCGGTTCTCCCAATTTCAAAAAAAAAAAAATAAATAAAAATCCAAGCAAGCTTTGTATAAATAATTCACAATAAAAATTAGTTTAAGTTGAGACTTTGAATTAGTATGTCATTCAGTTAATCCATCAAGGAAATTAAGTTTTATAGAGAAAATAAATCATTAGAGACATGGATAGATTAGGGATTATTTTTACAAAAAATAACAATAAAAAAATAAGATGTATATATATAAAAAAAAAAGGATAATTTTATATTTTATCAAGGAGAAGAAAAAGAAAAAAAAAGTGGAACTACTAGTCATATTGTTAATGTGTTGGATCTAATATCACTTTAAAAGATAATATAATGTTTAACCGTGAAAAAAGATTGTACACGTCACTTTTAAGCAACACCATCTCCTCTCACACGTGGATACATGCGGTGCAAGCACCAACCAACATTTCTTTTAAAATATATTTATATTTGTCAAAACATTCCATTAACCTTGAGTTTAATTATAAAATAATCGTAATGAAATGATTACAACAAACACCATTGAGCTCAAGTTCAAAAAATAAAATTCAAGGGTATTTAAGTATATATATACGGTAAGGAGAGGATGGGAAAAAAATAAAATAAAAAAGCCCTTCCCCTAGTTAAATTTAAGTAAATCAATAATTCAATTGTGCAACTAAAAAGATAAATTTATTTAATTTAATAATATTAATTAAACCCGTGAAAAGATTATTTTACTATTGAATTTATGCTTCCTTTGCTTTGCTTGATCGTAAAGAGAATAAATATTATTATTTTTCGTAGTAATTTACAATCCAATAAGCCTTGCTCAATCGTTATTGGGTCTGGGCTCAACTCAACATTGAATTTGTCATCACAAGCCCAAACATTGACCCTTAAGGTAAGAATTATCAATGTAAGGCCGAGCTCACAAGCCCAAACATCACACTAACTTTCTCATCTGCCAAAGTACAGACTACCAGAATCCCACCAAACCAACACAGCGTTTTATGATATCTCAATCACTTCTAAAAATCATCACATGGCCCCTCCTTTTCATGAGTTTGATCAAATCAAGTTGTATATTTTAAATCGTATCAAATTAACCCCTACAATTTCAAATGAATGTAATCTTTAATCCTCTTTCCAAATGCACTATATCACATAGAACTCACTTCACTGTTTGAAAATTGATAAATTAGGATAAATGGAATAAAGTCATATCAAACTGAATGTAAAAGGGTTATTTTAACCTAATCCAAAGTATAATTTTATCTGATCAAATTTCAGAAATTTAGGGATCGAACTTGATTTTAGCCTCTCAATCACACCACCTCCAAGGTGCAGGCTATCTAACTAGAAAGAAACAGCAACTAAACAAAGTAACAAACAAAAGAGTCAGCTTTCCATCCATCTCATTTAGCTGCTGCTACTAACGAAGTCCACCTGCCCTCGATCTCATCGAAAACCCCACAAAAACCCATTTCTTCATTCTCAAAAAGACTAACTTTCCTCAGTAACCCTCACCAAAAGCAAAAATCTCTACTTTATTAGCCTCTTAGAACAAAACCCTTTTTTATTAGCTAATCTTTCACATTGGCTGTCAACATTTACCGAAGGTAGCTTATGACTTTCTCTCTTTGTGTATGCTTTTATAGTTTTATTTCTTGCTTGTATGCTTACCTCTTGTTTTTTCTCTAATGGGGTTGGATTTGTGATTAGAATGTGAGATTTGAACTAATTGGAGTTAGTATTTTGGTGGATATTGATGTTGAAGTGTTTATTTCTATGTTATTTGATGTTTGTGCATGATTTGAGGAATGAAAGATGGGATCTTTTTAGATTTTCAGTACACAGTTTAGCTTGTAGTACTGCTGTTTAGCTCCTATTGTTAATTATCTTGGTACTATTCTGTCTTGTTGCTACATTAGCTTATGGTTCCAGTGATTTATTTTAATTTGCTATTCAATTTTGTGTTTGTTTTTGGGATTCATAGATTTTGTTTTCTTGTTCATCATAGGAGTGAGAGTTTTTTAAATTGATGACCAGAGTTCACAAGAATGGAGAGTAGAAAGGAAGTTTTAAAAGAAAAAAACTTCATAAAAAGAAATAGTGATTTTCCTGAAAACGCAGCAAGCAAATGCATGTAACACAGAATGTTTAACATTAGGAATTAATATGTTATGATACATGACTCATGATCCGTAAATGGATTTCTACCTTTGGCATGCTCAGTCTAGGCAGGATTTTGAGTTGATATTATAGAGATGGATTTTATGTGATGCAGTATGGAAAATGATCTCTGTCTCTATATATTCTGCAGGTCTCTATTTTCTTCTAAGAAGTTTAATTTATTGAGAATGGCGGCAACTGCGGCTTCTGGCCTTCAAATGGCAACTGCAAGGCCCTGCATTTCCTCTTCTCGCGGAATGGTTAAGGCAGGTGCTGCTATTCTTGGCGCCAATTCTAAAGGGACGTCATGGGCTAAGCTTGCGAGTGGTTCTCATATATCATCTACCCTGCCTTTTGAAAGGACTCTCATGTCTTCTTCAGTTAAATTGAATAAGGTCGTGACAAGGGCAATGTCTGAATCTAGTGAAAATAAGCCAGTGTCTGGATTGCCAATTGATTTGAGAGGTACTGCTTCTTTTTTATCTTTCTTGTTTCTTTTTTTGTTGGCTAGAATGCACAACTCTTTGCCTATATATGTTCTTAGCATTATGTAAGCAGCATCTACAAAACATTTTTTTTCCCTCTGTAAATGACAGATCCAACATTTATTTTAAATCAATCAACATTTGGCCAAATCTCTACCAGCACTGAATTTTGAATACTACTACAAAGGCCACATTCTGCCATCTTTTAATATGTTTAATACTGCTGCATATCCGTGATCAACTAAACTACAAGTAATATTTAGGTAAACGGGCATTTATTGCTGGTGTGGCCGATGACAATGGGTATGGTTGGGCAATAGCAAAATCTCTTGCTGCTTCTGGTGCTGAAATCCTGGTTGGAACATGGGTGCCTGTGAGTAAATTCTTGTTTCAAAATTTCTTTCTTTCTTTGTTTCTTTCTTTCTTTGTTTAGATTTTCTGTGCCATGTAAAAGTATTCTGTTAGTGACTATGGAGCTTCTTTTGCAGGCTTTGAACATTTTTGAAACAAGCCTGCGAAGGGGAAAGTTTGATGAATCTCGCTTGTAAGATGCTAGCATCTTTTAAATTATGCTCTGATGTGTATGTTATAGATTGAATCTACTAACAAATTATTTGATTCTTCAGGTTGCCAGATGGTTCTTTGATGGAGATCACCAAAGTATATCCCCTCGATGCAGTGTTTGACAACCCTGAGGATGTACCAGAAGATGTAATAGAAAAGAAGAATATAGTCGATTTAATGTACAAAATATTGTCATAACATCTTGACATAACATGCTTTTATGTTTGCTCTTGCAGGTGAAAGCAAATAAACGTTATGCTGGATCCAGCAAGTGGACCGTTCAGGTATTGACCCCTAAATTTTTCTTTTTCCCTTGTTGTTATGCTGAATGCTTTCAAAAGCCACCCATTGACATTGTATTGCATTCGTTGAAATAAATTGTTTATGTTGTAATGCTTTGCCCAAAATTTCAAAACCTTACTCATAGATCAGATTTCAGTTGTTCTCTGACTGAAAATTTGAGATTTTGTTGTCTAATTTTGTACCCTAGAATATATAGGGTGTCCAGATGTTTCATGTCTTATAAAAATTTCCAGATAGGCCGTAGTTGTTTTTAATTTTCAACAATTAACATGCTCTGTCCGTGGTTAAGCTGTCCTCGAAAACTTTTTAACTTGTATAATGGGCTGCAGATTTACCTATCCACTGACCTTATATGTGTTCTTTTTTTGCAGGAAGTTGCTGAATCTGTCAAACAGGATTATGGCAGCATTGACATCCTGGTGCACTCACTTGCCAATGGGCCTGAGGTAAAATAAATTCTCTTGTGAAATTTGTGTGCGTTGTTATCTTTTCTATATAACAATGAAATCTTCTTTTTAATAGGTTACTAAACCCCTTTTAGAAACATCAAGGAAAGGATATCTTGCAGCCATATCTGCATCCAGTTACTCATATGTTTCTTTACTCAGGCATTTCATTCCTTTAATGAATCCAGGCAGGCCTCCTTTCTTCTATAATGTTTCAGCATTTTCAGTTATATCTCTAATTTCTTTACACATGCAAACATGATTTAAACAGATTTCTGCTGATACAGGTGGTTCATCGATTTCTCTCACATACATTGCTTCTGAGAGGATTATACCAGGGTATGTTTGTCTTGACATTTATGTCCATCTTCTGAAGTCATGGTATTATCATTTCAAATAGTTGATAGTTTTTTCTCGAACGCAGATACGGTGGAGGCATGAGTTCTGCCAAAGCTGCACTCGAGAGTGACACGCGTGCAAGTTTTCATTTCCTTACCTGTGTGCATGATTTATGAATTTACAAAACAATGGTGACTGTCTTGACTTATTTATTCTTGTACAGGTGCTTGCATTTGAAGCAGGAAGGAAAAACAGAATCAGGGTCAACACGATATCTGCTGGTAACTTTTCCCTGCAATTTTCTATTAGTTTCTTATCTTTTTTAAGGAAATATAACAATCCCATTGGACCCAAAGTAAGAGCACCCAAAGAATATAATTGGGGTCATCGTGTTCAGTAACACGACTTGATTGGAATATAAAGTTCTGTTAAGGGTTTTCTTCTCTAAAACCCCTAGATATGCACTTGTATGAATTCTCTGATGTTTTGTTTATTTTAATTCTCAACATAAGAGGTGGTTGGGATTGTGGTGGAGGGTGCTTTTCAAAATACCTTTTTGCTTAAAAACACATCAATTTTTTTTTTTTTTTTGATATTAACACATTAAAACAATCAGAGAGCACTAAAAAGAAACATCAATTGAATGTTTTTTTCAAGCCAAAAACATTTTTTGAAAAGCATCTAAAAGTAAAAGCAGAAATTGTGCCAAACACCGCCTTAGTGCTTTAGAGAGGTAGCTCTCAATCCATGCACAATAGCTATAACTAGATGCTTTAAGAATTTTTAGTCACCAGTATAAGTCTCTTTAGATACATTGATTGGCAGGTCAAAGCACCTATCTCTTCTGCCCCCATATAAATGGATACCCTCCAATGCACTTTGACATCATAAAACCATCCAATCAGTGTTTCCATCTGGTCATGGTTGACTTCCAAGTTGCATGTAATAATGCATGAATTAGATCCACTTTTAGGGTAAACAGCTTGGTTGATGTTATAGCTGGAAGAACAAATACTTTATTTTTGCTTTGGCACTGTCCATTTTTCTTTGAGCCCATTTTCAGATTAGTGCAGTTTAAGTTGTCGCTAAGTCACCTGGGGTCAGGGTTGCTTTGATATCAGCAGATTTTAGTTCCTTTTATAAGTATCTCCTTTGTTGTCATTGCCTTAACTTTCTTTCTTGACCTCACAGGTCCACTAAGAAGCCGAGCAGCAAAAGCAATTGGATTTATTGACACCATGATTGAATATTCATTAGCCAATGCTCCGTTGCAAAAAGAACTATCTGCAGGTAAATTTGAACAGTTTTCAATTTCTATTATGTTTCCTTCATTTTCTTCAATTAATGGTCAATACTAAGCTCAAAAAACTGATGGAACAGATGAGGTGGGAAATGTTGCCGCCTTCTTAGCATCACCTTTAGCTTCTGCCGTCACCGGCACCGTGATGTATGTTGACAATGGCCTCAACGTAATGGGTGTTGGTGTTGACAGCCCAGTATTCAAAGACCTTAACATTCCAACAGACAAGCACCAGGGATAAGTGCAGGCAGGATGATCCATCAAGTGAAACTTTGATCACTGATAGGGCTGCCTTCTTAGTGGCATTGCCTCTGTACGGCTTGGCCATCGGCCCCAATTTTTCCATGAGAACTTGTTTTTAGTAGGGGAGTTAACAGTTTCAGATAATGTTTGCCATGTTCATCTTTTATTTCATGTAGTGATTGCTGCTTGCACAGGCTGTAACAGCTTCTTTAAGGAGGTTCGTGTGGAGACTGGAAAATCTTTTTTGATAACAAATTTCTTTTCTTCCTGTTCCTTTTCTTTATCTATTTTGGCAATCTCCATGCAAGTAATCCTCTCAGCCAATGCTGCTAGCTATCACTGATATTAAACCTAGACCTGGCACCAACCGACCTAGAACCTGGCCTGGACAAGCTCTTTTCAGTTGGGTGAGAATTAACTTGGTTGGCCTCTTAAAACATCCGGTTTGATTTAAATATGAGCAGTAAAGCCATAGATATGATCAAACAGTCTATAAGTTCAATAATGCATTGAAATAAATATATTCAACTATGGTAATCACTTGCTATATGCATTGCTAGCTCTCACAATTTTGGTTGGAAGAGGCTAGAGAGTCTTACTCATCTTATTGCCAATGATTTTTAAGGTACTTTCTTCATTCATGAAAAACTATATTTATTATATATGCTTTGATATGGGAAACTAGTTTGGTAATCTGTTAATTTAAAACTTCGTTGTTTTATTATAAATTATTTTAAAATACATACTAATATAATTATTAAACTAATATTTTATTATAATAATATATCAACTATATAAATTGAGTGTACATGATTTGTTTTTATTTTTCTGATTGAATGTGCATATTTTTTTATTAATTTTAATATTTAATGAATACATTTTATAATTTAATACGAGCCATATTTTGATCAAGTTAAATAAAATTAAAAATCAAAACAACGACTAATAATAACAACGATTCAATTAATCTATAAAAAACAATACAATATAATTCAATTTAAAAGAAACAAGGATAAAAAACGTAAAAGTTGTTGAAAAAGCTTACCAAAAACCAGTGCAAAAACTTCTCTCAATAGTCAATTCTCACCATTAACACCCCCAAAAAAACCTTCACTCCTCCTACTCTTGTCCAATCAAGTTGGAAAAAGCTTCCATCTTTCTCTCTCATTCATCAAAGCTACCCCGTGTCTGATTTCCTCTATCTGAAACATGTCAAACTATACAGTTGAGTCCACCAAAGTAGAGACAATTGATGGAGCCAAGCTGCATACAAGGCTGTTCAAGCCAACAGAGGAAGGAGATGTAAAAGACAATCTGGTGGTTGTTCTTGTACATCCTTTTTCAATCTTGGGTGGTTGTCAAGGTCTTTTAAAAGGAATTGCTGTTGGGTTAGCTGGAAAAGGTTATAAAGCTGTGACCTTTGATATGAGAGGTGCCGGTAAGTCTACCGGGAGGGCTTCTCTTACTGGTTTTGCTGAAATCAAGGATGTTATTGCTGTTTGCAAATGGGTTTGTGAGAACCTGTCTTCTGATAGGATTTTGTTGGTGGGTTCTTCTGCAGGTACGAGTTTTGATTTTGTTTGAAGTGATATATCATTTGTGAATTGTCTGTAATTTTTGGCAATAAAGTCTAATGCTTTGTGGGAATTAATTAGAATGCTTGATGGGGATGATGATTACTGGATCTGTGAACTGAGTGTTGTTTTGTGAATTGTGAATCTGTGATATTTGTAAGACTACTGATACGGTGGTTATTCATAATTTCTCATCACAAAGAAAGAAAAATGAATGAAAGGGAAACAGTCAATGGTCATCAGCACATCTGAGAAGATGCATCATAGTTTTTCTGTCAAGGAAGGGAAGGATTTGATGGATCAAATCAATTTTTACATGCGATTTGCAGCATGGTTGAATATGCTAATTTGGATGTTTGATTGAATTGCGGACTAAGTTTGAGCATATGGATGGTATTCAGTTTCGATTTTTGGTGATAATCGTGCTCGATGATAGAATTAGGCTAGCTATAGCCTTTTAGGTTTTATATGTCCATGAGTTGGGATTTGATGATGTGCTTTCTAATGACTTTATCAACCTCTTCTCTGGTTCTTCTATTCTGTTTGTGTTGATGTGGGCATCTTTTGATGGATTTTAGTTGATAGGATGAGTTAATACTTGCAAAGATGAGAGATTTGTGAAGGAAACTAAAACTTCTAGGTGTGATGTTTCTGAATATTGGATTTGTCCATAATTTAGGCGGTATAGGCCATCAAATGTAATTTCTATTTCTTAGTAAAAAAGAAGAAAAGAAAAGAAAAGAAAAGGATCTGAATATCTAGGAATATTGGTGTGCCTCCTATGATAGAAGGTCTAGGTAATGGAAATTTCTCTGTTCTGTTATACTTTTGATCGAATTTGATAATCTAATTATGTACTCCCTGCAGTTTTGTTTTGATCTCCAGGCCAGTAGAGCTTTAAACTTGTGTTTTTCATTTCTTAGTCTGTCAACTATAGCAAGTTTTCTCTGAAATATTGTATGTTAGGCTGTTCTGTTGCTGCACCCAAGTCATTGTTGCGTATTTGATAAACTAACATGATGGCAATGAATTGATGCAGGTGCTTTAATATGATTGCGATCATTTTAAAATCACGATATAAACTGCCATAGCAATAATTATTCCACCGTTTCTTGTGTGAAACTGATCTTTGAATTATGTTTTCCCCTGGTACAGGTGCACCAATTGCAGGTTCCGCAGTCGATGAGATTAAAGAAGTTGTTGGCTATGTAAGTATCGGCTACCCCTTTGGCATGTTTGCCTCCATCCTTTTTGGAAGACACCATAAGGCAGTCCTGAGCTCTCCGAAGCCAAAACTTTTTGTTATGGGAACTAGAGATGGGTTTACCAGTGTAAAGCAGCTGCAGCACAAGCTGAGTTCTGCTGTAGGACGCGTTGAAACACATCTAATTGAAGGAGCAAGCCACTTCCAAATGGAAGGCCCTGAATTTGATAACCAGATGGTGGACCTTATCCTACCGTTTATCTCATCTTTATAGGAATATTAGATGCCAAGGCAGTTTATGAGGTGTGCTGGGTCAGATTGCCCCCGGTAGGGACTCTTGCTTGTACATGCTGATTATCTTTGTTTAATTTGCAGGATTTGGCGAGTGGTTTACGTATTCTATGCCATCAGAGTCAACTAACTACTCAGTGAGAGTAACCTCTAAGCTCTTGCCACATTCATATTGCACAGAGAGAGAGAGAGAGAGAGAGAGAGAGAGAGAGAGAGAGAGAGAGAGAGAGATTCAAAGCCATTTTTACCTGGTCACATATTACTCCCAAAATAATTTACATCAACATTTTCCTATTTCAATGAAACTAAAGTTACACTGAAATCGAAGTTACTGTCATTAACAGCCTAATATACAACAAGTCCAGGGATTGTCATGCTATTGCCTGGTCACAAAATGTGGAAGCTATAATACAAGTCAGGGCCACTGGTTGACAATAAGCCTAACAATCACATGTCATAGTTCTCATCATGCTGATCACTTGAAACAATTCTGCCATTTCTTGCCATTTTGTTGCCATCTGAACCTTCAATTCCTCTACCTTCACCAACAATCTCCTCGTATGGCCGTTTTCTCCATCCCCGATCGTGGTCCATTGATTGACCATGGGGAAATGGATGTTCCCCCTCATCTGTTTTGATGCCAGGAAAAAGAAGATTTTATTCTTTTCATTATCAATAATGTATTGTTTTATGGTGAAAATAATCCACTTCGATGGAGGACTAAGACCGGTCTACACATGTATCAAAATGATTAGCCTGTTAAAAAACCACATCCCACTAATACTTGGCATGAAAATGAAGTCACAAGTGGTCATGCCTGAGAATTTAAGACAAGCAATGAAATGTTTCCACAGCTTTCAGATAAACATTTGAGATTTACTTGCATCTCACTGGATTGATAAAAAAAACACACTAGAAATTCGGGGAACTGCAGTATACAACAATTACAGGCTGATCTAAATACCCCAAATCTACAATTAGATTATACAACAGATAGCAGGGGATATATGGACATGTTATGTGTAATTAGTTATTACCACTTTCACCATCTGATGCTTCTTCAAGCCTTGCAATTGCATTGACCAGGGCTTGTTCTTGTTCCTGCATGAATGAGAAGATATAAATGCAGTGACAGAAGATATTAAAGCAAAACGAGGTGTGTGGTGCTTACTTCCAGAGCTTTCTTTGCTTTCTCAATTTCCAAAGGATCAGGATGGCTAGCACCAAAAACTTTTTCTACCTGTTCAAATTGGCCAAATTAGGAAAAAAGAAGTTCCTTTATTTCTGCGTGAAGCAGGTTCCAATATCCATCTTACCTCCTTGATTAGAGTATTTGTGTGAAGTATCTCAATATCACCCATAGCCTTCTTCCCAATGCCATTCTGGGTTAAAGGGAAATCTTTTTTGGACTGACCCTTTGTGGTTCCTCTACCTCTTCCTGCAGTGACAACTGCACCACCACGTGCAATGGCTTTCTTATTCCCGCGACCTGGTCCAGGCCGGCCACCTCTACGGAAAAGTCCAGGTTCCTCACCCTCCCACCTAATATCTTCAGGAGGTATCTGCCATTATCACACACAGATCAGTAGCAGCTAAAACTAGAACTATGAATAGGATTCCAAAGATGAAATGTGACGGGAACACATGAAGAAAATTGATGGCATACTAAACAAGGGAGGAAAATGTTCAAAAGACCAAGCATTATTAGTAATTTGCCATGCCACATTGAATACATCACTAATTGAACCCTTGACACTACTGTTAGCCTGGAAAAAGGTGAAAGGAGAAAAGGACTTAGTTAACATTACATTCTCCATGAACATGCAAAGCACAAGCACAAGGAAAAAAAAGGTTAGCATGATCTTATCAATACCTCATAATAAAATCACATCCAGCAGAGAAATAATCTGTTTCAAATAAAATCTTCATATTTTTAAACACGTATCCAGATGTCAATTTCTTATGCACAAGTCATTCTTCTTTTGATAAAATTCTACTATCATATTTGGATACAATACAAAATGAGAGCAGGCAAGGAGCAGCATTCAAAATCTTTCAGAAGCCAAGTAGCAATCCCACTTAGCTCCTATGTAATACAGAACAGATACCCCCCCCCCCCCCCCCACACACACACACAAAACTCTTGCACTCAAAAAGAAAAAAAGGAGATCATTCTCAGTGTTAATATAACTAGATGTAAAATAAACCATATCACATCATCAGCTCCCAGGAGCACAACAACACTTGCCTCTTTGAGATTGACCCATTCCCATGTTTCATCGCCAGTATTAATATCATAAACCAAAGCATGCCGACCCTGTCAATTTGTGGAAAATGATGTTAAGGGAAACCCAGTGATAAGCAGACTATTACATAGTCAAGAGTAGACTGTACCTCAACTGAATTGAAGTCAGTTATAACAGCTTCATAGAAGTGGTTATCCTCCGGCCATCGAGTCCAAACTTTTTTTCCAATTAAATCATTGGTTGCAAAGACACCTGAAGAACCACGATTAGCAACTTGAGCCCTGCCGGACAAACCTGTAGAACGCTGCTGCATGGACTTCATTGCAGATGCAGCAGACAGCCTCATTAACCAAAAAGTTGAGGATAAACCAACTAAGTATAAATCCTCATCATTTTGCTCACACTTATTCAACTTACTGATTTGGGCTTCTTGTTCCCAGATCCAGGGGGAGGGCCATGTCTCAGGGCTGCGGTAGATGGTTGTGTAGATGGATGCAATACAGGAGAAGGAGCACCCATGGATGCGACTGACTGCGAGGTTTTCTGCTTCTTGCGTGATCCTGAAACAGTAGGACTAGCTATAGGATCATGAGAAGGCTGGACAGTGCTTGGCATGCTAGGCTGGATCCCAGTTGCCTTTCTCCATTCCCTGGAATTATAAGTGATAACACTCATTAGAAAGACTGGCTTAAAATTAGATCTTCTAACAATCTGTTCAACAGATATTTCATGAAAAAAATAAACCTTATCCTCCGAATCATATCATCAGCGTTAACCCTGGCTAGGAGCTCCCTGTGTTCCTCATCTGAAACTCTTAGTTCTTTTCTGAGTTCTGTAATTAGACTTTCCTTTTCCTGGGGGACAGCATTCATAGAAAGGGCATCAAAAATTTGTTTAGCATCATCCAATGATACAACATAAATCGAAAGTATATGAAATGAACAAGTATAATACCCAAGTAATAGCATCTGACTGGGCTTTAAAGGCTCGCAGGACTGATGTGTATGCTTCTTGTTCAATGTTGTGGATTTGAGTTTCCATGTCGCTATGCAACCTTGGCTGTGATGCAGCACCACCAACTGCAGATCTTCCATTCCCAGCAGTTCGCACCCCACTTTGGAATCTATTTCGATGTGTAGGTGGAAGGTCATCATCAGTTCCTATAATTTTAAGGATAAAGAACACACTTGATTAACTCTTTACAGTATAGTAAAATGTAACAATTCCAAAGCTTACAATTCATGAAATTAAGACATGGAGAACACACACACAAAAAAAACAAATAACAGCTAACTCTAAACTAACTCACCACTGCTATCAGAAAGCTCGTAATCCATTTCAACTCCTTAAAATCAAGCTTGTCACTTTCAACCTTTTAATTGCGAAAAAAAACCTCAACCACTGTAGCAAACCAACTGACTTCTTCACAAATTCAAGCTACAAACAACCTGACAAACAAATGAAAAGGAAAATTTCTTAATCAACAAATTAAGAAGCACACTTCAGAGGTCACAAATGCTTAGTGCTGCTTCAGAAAACAACAAATTTAAGCCAAATTCACTGGGGAAAAAAGTATCCCAAGTTCACATATTTAGCTCCCCTAACCCTGTAAAACAATTAATAAAAAAACTACACTCAACCTTCTTGATTCCTTTGTAAATAATTTCATAAACAAGGGAGTAAATAAATTCAGCAAAAACAAATCCTAATTCAACCAAAACCACCAGCTAAAAACTTGACGAGCAAGGAATTTAAGCAGGATTCAAGAAAACTAAACCGAAATACAAAAAGATCAAATCTTATATAAACTCACCGCTACCATTCAATCTTCAATGTTCATTGAAATTTCACCAAACCCTAAATACTTTAAAATAACTAAACTCGATCAAGATAAAAAAACGAGGTTTTAAATAAAACACTTTTAGGAAGTGTCGAACATAAACCTCTCCTTGTGGCGTAAAATAAAACCCTGATATTTTATCGTCCAATCCCTCGAAAATGAACCGGAAAACGACCTGGAGAGCCTCTAAAATGAATTTCGACGGCGTTTTGGGAAAGGCGCCTAGAATTGTTGTAAATTTGAGTGGTAATTGCTGGTGGAAGTGATTTTGGAGGGCAAATTAGGGTTTCGAGACTAAATTTCAGGGAACGCGGACTTGAAAAGGGTTTTATTTTTTATATTATTATTTATTTATTTGCTTTTGTCTGCAGTTGATTGTTGAGTTTGAGTTCCGGCCATTGCCTTTATTTTATAAAGGGTTTTCTTTAAAAACATTAAAGAAAGAAATTAACTAGAAATTGAAAAGCTATCATATTTCATTGGATAATTTTTTTTTTAGATAAACCAAAAGATTGACATTATATATTGATATTAATATAATATTTAAGATTGTATTAACAATTATTTTTTTATTTGAAAAAATATTAAATAATTTTTTAAAAAATTATTTTTAATATTAATACATTAAAATTATATATAAAAAATGAATTTAAATAAAAAATAATAATTTTTAAAAAAATTGAATATGAAAATAAACAACCTCTAGCCTTCTTAGTTAAATATATACTTTTGTATAAATATATAGAAAGATTTGTGAGTTAGTATATTGATTTGTGTACAAAATTAGTATAAAAAGTATTTACAGATACTTTTTACACGGACTAGCAAGTTTCCACAACAATTAGAGTAATGAACATCATTAATAATTTCATAAAAGATTAAACTATAATTATAATTGTTTTGCTTAAAGGACTCTAATTGAAAGATGATTATGAATTTAGTAAATAAAATTTCAAAAATAAATAACATTGCATGCTAATAATTTGATTGTTTAATCTTCTTATAAACATTGATTAATGAATCATTGCATGCTTAAATATATGATTGATATTAAAAAATCCAAAACATCTTGTTTCTTTTCAAAACTATATAGCAATTAATTATCTTATATTATCTAGAAAAATTGGTATTGTGTTTTAAAAGTGTTTTTGAAAAAAAATAAAAGAAATATTTTTATTTTTTACTTTAAATTATCTTTTAATGCTTTTGGATCATTTTCATATGCTGATATCAAAAATAATTTTTAAAAATATAAAAAAATATTTTAATATATTTATAAACAAAAATTACTTTAAAAAACATTATAAATTATAATCCCAAACAGTCAATATGTGTATTTGTGGCTAGTTGAGCCGCCCTCAACCAAGGCCAGGCTCACAAACTAAATGAATGTCCACTCTCACTTTACAAACTTCTGTCAAACTTAAGATAGAAGGCTGCATCAAGGAAAGCAATTTCTTGAACGTGAATAATATGACTATATACAATAAAAAGATGAATATATATATATATATATATAAGAAAAATGTGACCATGCACTTCATTCATAGTAAAACTGAAAAAGAGACCTGGTAATTTGATGCACTGAAGCAAAAATAAGATTGAGATTTAAAAAAATATTCTTTATCAATTTTAAAAGTGTTAATATTAAAAATTAATTATTTTTAAACAATATTCCATATCATAACCAAACACTAAGATTTATTTTGAATTGATTTAAATATTATTTTCATTAAACTTGAATGATTCAATCAAACTATATTGATAATTGACGAGGTAAATTCAATTGTTTTATTCTCTCAAAACTACACAATTTCATTTAGAAATATCAAAACAATATTATTTTTATTATTAATTTAAATTAACATAACAACCCAATTACTCTAATGAGTCTAATCTTGGATTAGGGCTGTGTTTGTTTCCCGGAATTTACTTTCCGGGAAACCACTTTCCAAACTTTCCTGTGTTTGTTTGTCTTCCGGAAAGTTGGTCAACGGAAAACACTTTCCAGTCAAAGAAAAATTTGGCTTGGTTTTCAGGAAAGTGTTTTCCGGAAAATTTGGCCGGAAAACACTTTCTGGAAGTTGTGAAAAATTTAAAAATGTCATTATTTGCTGATTATATCAAATTTGATCCTCAAACTTTTGATTGCTATATATAATTTGTTTTGAATATTTATTTTTCAATTCTATCTCTTAAAAATTAATTTTTATATTAATTTTGGTCCTTATTTTTATAATTGCTATTTGCTTTTTTCTTATCATTTTTTTATTGAATTTTTTTATCTATCAAATTTGGTCCTTATTTTTTTTATTGTTACTTATTTTATTTGAAATAATTTATGAAATGTTAATCATTATTATTTTAATTTATTCACCTTTCATTTTTTTTAATTTTTTTTAGATTTGATCTCTATTATTTTGATTATTATTTATTTTATTTGAGATAATTTATGAAATTATATTTTTTTTCAATTTCATTCCCATTCAACCTTTTAATTTGTAAGATTTGTTCCTCATTATTTTAATAAACTTGAAAAAAAAATTAATTTATTAATAAATTATTTTCCATTTCATTTTTCATAACACAAACAAACACTGGAAAGTGTTTTCTAGTTCATTTTCCATAACATTGTCAAATATCGAAATTCACTTTCCAGGAATTCATTTTTTCCGGAATTCACTTTCCAAAAAAAAACTACTTTTCCTCAAATAAACGGAGTAAAACTCAAAATAAATATGGGGTTGAATCTCGTAACTATGTTAGATATTATCATGATAAAATTTTGATAATTTATATAAAAATATAACCATAAAAAAGACAACATAATCCTAAGACAGAAGCTTTTACACACTTCCCAAACAAATCCCAAACCGCTTGAATATATCAGTCAAAGACAACCAAATTCAACGATGCCACCATTGCTTTCTCATTCCTCCTCTCCACTCTCCCTCCTCCGTTTCCTCCTCCCTATCAAATCCCCTTTGTACCCTCCCTCTTTCCTCAAATCCCAATTTTGCCCTCTTTCTCCTCCTGCTCACCTCTACAAACCCTCCCTTTCACGCCACGTCAGCACCAGCTCCTCCCCTCCCAGCAGCGGCAGCAGCAGCAGTGTTTCCATGGAGTCATCCTCGCCAGAACCAACTGTGTCACTCGACTCTGTGACGCTGGATTTAAAGAATCAAACTTTAGGTCCTGATGATGCTAGTACGGCTAAATTGAAGCTTGAAGATCTCAATTGGGACCATTCGTTTGTTAGAGCATTGCCTGGGGATCCGAGGGCTGATACAATTCCACGTCAGGTGGTTTTTTCTTTTTTTGAAAAGTTTTGATTTTTAAGGGTTTTTGTGCTGTTTGGATTGATATAAATTGTGGGTGGTTGTTTTTGTTGTTGGTGTAGGTGATGCATGCTTGCTATACGAAAGTGTTACCATCTGCTGAAGTGGAGAACCCCGAGCTTGTTGCTTGGTCTGATTCTGTTGCTGATTTATTTGATTTGGATCTTAAAGAGTGAGTTTTTGCTGTTCTTTTTTTTAATACTTTTTTTTTTATGCGCTTTTGTGTGTAGAAAATGATAAAAAAAAAACTGTATAAATTATGGGTTTGTAAGGTGGGTTGGGTTTGAATTAGTTATGAAAATTTATCTCTTGCATCTTTAGCAGTTTATATCTGCTGATAGTTTACAAGTTCGATTGTTAGTTAGTGTGACCCCAAGTGCCTGTTTTAGAACACGCTTGCGATGGATATTGCAGGTTCCCACCCACATGGGCATGTTCTATGCGCGCACAGCTGAGAATGTGTGATTTTCAATACCCATGAGACCGAATGACTGATGACAGTTTTTTGTGTTGGGATTTGCAGATTTGAAAGGCCAGATTTTCCCCTTTTGTTTTCAGGGGCTTCTCCCTTGGTTGGAGCGTAAGTTTTGTAACTTTGGATTTATGTTGTGACTTGACCAAGTATCTTGCTTTTATGTATTTATTACATATTGGCATTTGTCTTGCAGGTTGCCATATGCTCAGTGCTATGGAGGACATCAATTTGGGATGTGGGCAGGTCAGCTGGGTGATGGTAGGGCAATAACGCTAGGGGAGGTTGTAAATTCAAAGTCTGAAAGGTGGGAACTGCAACTTAAAGGTGCCGGGAGGACTCCATATAGCCGTTTTGCAGATGGCCTCGCGGTTTTGCGTAGCAGCATTAGGGAATTTCTTTGCAGTGAAGCAATGCACAGTTTAGGAATCCCAACAACTCGTGCTCTTTCTCTTGTGACAACAGGAAAAAATGTTACCCGTGACATGTTTTACGAGTAAGTTGCCAGGGTCTTGAGTTTGCGGATAATGGACTGCTTTTCATGTTTTCAACTTCGCAGGGTACTTATTTCCTTTGTGCTAGTGCTTCTGTGTGATATTCTGTTGGGGATTGATGCTGATACTAGAAAGTTTCCTTTTTGATGCATGGAGGAACTGGAGGGTTAGAGACTTTCAAAATGAATTTAGTATTTGTCACTGTGGAGTATGCTGTAGCCCTGAACTTCATTTTCCTTTTATAATTAGGAAATATTTCCAGTTTTTTTGTTGCATATATTACTATTTTGCACTTCCATTAAACATTTTGTAGATGACTGACATAGGTGGAAATGGAAATTCTAACCTGTTGCTGGGAATTCCTGGAAATGAAAAAATAGTCATTTGATCAATGTATTCACGTGATGACTTTGAAATGCTCTTCAGTGAACACTGATTACAAGTTTTTGCTCCACTTTTTGCAGTGGCAATGCAAAGGAAGAACCTGGTGCTATTGTTTGCCGAGTTGCACCGACCTTTCTTCGGTTTGGTTCGTACCAAATACATGCCTCTAGAGGGAAAGAGGACCTTGAAATTGTTCGTGCTTTGGCAGATTATGCCATCAGACATCATTTTCCTCATATCGAGAACATGAATAAAAGTGAGGGGTTATCTTTTAGTACAGGTGATGAAGATCATTCAGTCGTGGATCTGACCTCAAACAAGTATGCAGGTAAATATAGAGTTTCTACTAGATTATAGTAATATTTAGGTATGTAGAGGAATTCTTATAGTGGTATGCAGCTTTACAAAGAAGACTGCAAAGTAAAGGAATTACTGTGTGAACTTCATGAAGAGTTCAACCTATAGTAAGAAATGATTAAATATGAAAATTCATTTACATTGTGGTTTAAGCGCTTTGAATACATGATACTTGAGATTGAATTAATTTACTTTTATTGATTAGGGCACCCTTGTCGTCCCATATTTAATCTGGACCGTCTTCCAGAGTCCTTAATTGTATTCTACTCATTTTGGTTTGTGAACCTTTTCAGCCTGGACAGTGGAGATTGCTGAACGGACTGCTTCTATGATCGCAAGCTGGCAAGGGGTCGGCTTTACACATGGGGTAATGAACACTGACAACATGAGTATACTGGGTCTCACAATTGATTATGGTCCCTTTGGATTCCTGGATGCTTTTGATCCTAGTTTCACTCCAAACACCACGGATCTTCCAGGAAGAAGATACTGTTTTGCAAATCAGCCTGATATTGGTTTATGGAATATTGCACAGTTCACAGCGACCCTATCAACTGCCAAGTTGATTGACAACAAGGAGGCAGATTATGCCATGGAAAGGTACTTGTGTTTTGTAATTGTTAGATTTAATGGAAGCATACATGCAAATAGCAGTTGCTTATAGGGTGTTTGCAATGACTTGTTACAGATATGGAAACAAATTCATGGATGAGTATCAAGCTATGATGACTAGAAAACTTGGTCTTCCAAAGTACAATAAACAGTTGATCAGCAAACTCCTTAATAATATGGCTGTGGATAAAGTTGATTACACAAATTTCTTTCGGTTGCTTTCCAACGTTAAAGCAGACCCAAATATTCTGGAAGATGAGTTGTTAGTTCCCCTGAAGGCTGTTCTGTTAGATATTGGACAGGAGCGTAAAGAGGCATGGATCAGCTGGGTGCAAACCTATGTGCATGAGGTAAAACATACAGGCATTATATCTTTGGTGTGGATTACTATATTTACTATGCGTCCTCTTCTTTTGTTTTCAAAACTGGTTACTCTTTTTGCCCCTGGTTGCGTATGGATAATTGTTTCCTTCGCTATCATGGCATGTAGCCATTTCCCTTTTCTTCTTTTTCTCGTGTCTATGCACAAACCACACCTGATGGCTTTGTGGAAACTTTTAGCTGTCCACACTTGTGTTTCGTATGTAATTCTTGCAACCAACAATGGTACTCTTCTGAAGTTGAGGAGAAGGAAGTGGGTCTCGAGCTCAAGTCCTACCCTTTTCACCTAAAGAAACTAAAAGAAATGAATAGTTTAATTTTAAACTTAGAAATTATAATAGTTAGAGGAAATCCATTTGATCCATGGTGAACATTTATTACTCTGTCATGACACTACCATGCCATGCATGTCCTTGCGATTCTTTTTTATATCCCCAAATAGCTGTTAGGTGCGTCTCTTGCTTTCATAATCAGGTATGGTCAAACCAATGAACCAATGCTTTTTGCGCGTGTGGGCATGGTTTTTATTTTTATGAACTATCTGATGGAACAAATAGATAGGCACGAAGTTGTTTACGCAGTTTTCGGATGTATCATACGATCTCCTTTCTGCTTCTGCAGCTGGCTGCTAGTGGGATCTCAGATGAACAGAGGAAGGCCCAAATGGATTCAGTAAATCCCAAGTATGTTCTCCGAAACTACTTGTGCCAGACTGCCATTGATGCAGCTGAACAAGGTGATTACAGTGAGGTCAGGAGGCTCCTTAAATTAATGGAGCGGCCATATGATGAGCATCCTGGAATGGAAAAATATGCTCGCCTTCCACCAGCCTGGGCTTATAGACCTGGCGTTTGCATGCTTTCATGCTCTTCATGAGTTGCTTGGTTTTACTGAAAATAGTCTTAGGATATGTATTTAATAGTTGAATCAAGCTCTTGTCCTCGCAATAAACTTGCTACATGTAAACCTTGTTTGTCTATGCTGCTATAACAGGTCAAGTTGGAAAGGTATTTTTTATTTTTTTATTTTTATTTTTTCTTATCACAATGGTTGTGATCTTGTATTCTTGTTCATGGATAATATGGAGACTGCTTGAGTTTATTCAATATTATAGACAAGTGAGTATATGCATGGTGTTATTACTGAAATATGCCCTTTTACTGATGTTAATAAATAAATAAATAACCTCCTAAGAAACTCAGTTATGCCTACTTTCTAAAGGTTATTAATCTTGTAGTTTAATCTGTTCCGGTTCAAGTGTGTTGACATGGGAACTTGAGCATTGAGACTAACCTAGTTAAGTTTTTAATTAAATTAATTTGAATTAAATTGGTAATATTTGTCTTGGATGTATTTTGATGTTTGAAAAAAAAAATATAAATCACAGTAATCTTTTTATGGTTTTACCAAATTATTAAATAAATTCATGATTATTTAACAAGTGAATTGATATAGGAAAAGTTATACTATTTACTTTGTAACAAGCTTCATTATAAGTGGTAATAAATTTTGAAGTATACCAATAACTTTTTTTCTCAATTAAATTAGTTCATCCTTGATTATTTAAATTTTAATAATTAATATTTATATTCAAATTCATGCATGTAAATCTTTTCTCATTATATTGTATATTTGAAAGCAATATGATTAAAATATCTTTAAATAATTTAAGTAAGCATCCAATTTTTTATATCATAAGATAAGATAGATTCTCAATAAATGTAATTTTGAAAATGTATCCCTATCATCATCATCATCATCATATATATATATATATAGTCCTCTAAGCAAATCAATTATAGTTTAATCTTTTATGGAATTATTAATGATGTTCATTACTCTAATTGTTGTGGAAACTTGCTAGTCCCATGTAAAAAGTATTTGTAAATACTTTTTATACTAATTTTGTACACAAATCAATATACTAACTCACAAATCTTTCCATATATTTATACAAAAGTATATATTATCTAACTAAGAGAGTTAGAGGTTGTTTATTTTCACATTCAATTTTTTTTTGATACCTTGATAACCTTAAACAAAACAAACCAATTATAAAATTGAATTCTCAATTAACCCAATATCTATAAATATAATAAAGAAAATTAAACTTGGTAAACCCGCAAACCATTTTAACCAATCCAAACATGTGAATAGGTCCAAAGACTTCATAAAATTTAATAACATGATTTAAAAAAAAATATTTTCTTAATATATAAGAAAAAAATAGTAAATAAAAGAATCAAATTCAATTAGAAAAAGGAAAATAGAAAGAAAAAAGGAAAAAAAAACACCCTATCAAATCTTAAATCATGAAAACTTAGTTTACCTTAATAAATTTGCAAATCATTTTAATCCAATAAAAAAGTAAAATAAAAATAAATAAATTATAAAACTCAATTTTTTATCACTCCAATATTAGAGATGATATAAAAAAAATCAAGTTTGAAAAAAAAATAATAACAAAAAGGAAAAAAAAGGAAAAAACAATATATTGTAAAAGTGAAATGAGTGGTGGACTGGTGGTGAAAAATTGTTTCCTTACCCTTTAGCTTTTTTGACATGTCGTTCCGTCACCTAATCTATAGAATCTTGACTGGCGGTCCATTCAAAACGACAAAAACAGACAGCCAGAGACCAATTGTTTTATCAAACGACATGTCAATCCAAAACCTCTGCCTTCCCTTATAAACTCAAACCGGTGCGTTTTCTCTGATTCGCTCTCTCTCTCAAAATCTTTATCCCACGTGAAATTGACTTTTGTGGCTAAGCAGAGGCTGTTTTTCTGTTACAGGTGAGTCTTTATTAAATCTTGATTCATCTGCGTTGCTCAAAATTACAGTGTATCTGTTGTTTTATAATTCCGTGATGGTTAATAGCGTGCATTGAATCTCATAATCTTGGTTTTAAAATGGATAATGTAAACATTTTGCTTGATGAAACCATGACATTTTTTATGCATCGACTGTTTGGTGAAATGCCTCAATGAAACTTTTCAGCCACAATAAGCTGTGATGTGGGTTGAAATTACATGAAGGCCATGCACTGGATATATTTTTTTATTTAGTTTTCAATGATTTTTTGAGTGAAGGTCACATTTTGGATGAAAAATTTATTTAGCGATGATAAGTTGATAACCCTTTTTTAGTACGTTGTTTCTGCTACAACCCATATTTTTGTTCTTAATGATGGGTTTTCTTCATTGAGGAACTGATGCATTTCTTTTCAAATAAGCCTTTTCTTTTTTGGTGGTTTAGTTATAGCATATGAAGGAGGAGTAGTAGTAGTAGTACTTATTTATGAAGATTTGTTGTTTATTTGTACTATTTGTTATTGTGACGTTGATATCCCTTCCTTTGATCTCCTAGATTCTGTGAGTTAATTGATGGTCTCATTTCACCAGCAAACAAAAATTGGTGCTGCCTTCTTTGATTTTTTCTTTACCTTCCAATAGTTTTTGTGCTTGCCGTTGACAGTTAAAATTCTTACTTGCCGTTGACAGTTAAAATTCTTACTGTCTTACATCATACTGAAAACGTTGATTTTCCTATCCAGAATTATGAATTTAGCTAAAGTTGCATGCATGACAATTTTTGCTTTTTTATTTTTTGAATCTAATTGTATTATTTGGGGTGCAATGGTACCATGTGATTATAACACAATGATGCCATGCGAGAATAAGATAATACTAGGGATTAATTATTTCTTGGTTTGCAGAGAATGAGATTTCAACGAAGTCTTGAGGTTTGGAAATTAGGAAAGATCAACTACTTGGAAGCACTTAAGCTGCAGGAAAAGCTGGTTTGTGATAGAAAAGCTCATAAGATTCCAGATACGCTGTTGTCCCTGCAACATCCTCCTACATATACTCTTGGAAAACGGCGCACTGATCATAATTTATTGATCCCTGTGCCTGAACTTGAAAAGATAGGAGCTGAACTTCACTATACACAAAGAGGAGGTGACATTACATATCATGGTCCTCATCAAGCCATCTTGTACCCCATCATTTCTCTTCGTGAAATTGGACTTGGTGCTCGGAAGTATGTGGAAAAACTTGAGTTAACAATGATTGATATGGCATCACAATATGGTGTGAAAGCTTGTGCTGGAAAAAAGTGTGAGACTGGGGTTTGGGTTGGAGATAGAAAGATCGGTGCAATTGGAGTTCGCATATCATCTGGAATCACTTCTCATGGATTGGCATTCAACATTGATCCTGATTTAGACTATTTTAAGCACATCGTGCCTTGTGGGATTGCTGATAAAGAAGTTACATCTTTGAGAAGGGAGACAGGTACTGCGCTTCCTTCTGAAGAAGTAATTCATGAGCAGTTGATTTCTTGTTTTGCAAGAATACTTGGTTTCAATAATCTTATATGGAAGGAAAATGAGCCACCATTGCTGGATAATGGGAAACCTGAAAGAAACGTGGATTGATAATGCTTCAATATTTTGTATGTAATGAGAACTAAATGACATGTGGCTATTACATGCCTAAAAGATAAATTATGTAAAACTTTTTTCTCTATGATTGATTATTCATGAAATGAATCAATGAGATTTTTTGTGTTTGTTGAAGTTGAATCCATTTAGCCATCTACAGCGATGTTTCGTGTCTACATCAAGAAAGTGACAAACAAGGTAGTCTTGCAATACCTGAGGGTATTTTATTGTTTTTTCAAAATGCATTAAGAACTGTGAACACAGTGAATTATTTTCAGGAATGGGGAATAGGGAAAGTAGAATCATCATAGAAAGTTTTTATTATGTTTTGAGGTTGTCAGTGTGATTGTAGGCAATATAGGGTTCAAGGCATTTGAGAACTCAGGTCCTGTGGTGATCATGTTGGGGGAGTTATCTAGAAGCAACCTTAATACTGTTGGATCCAGGATCAGCATCTTCAATCAGTGAGATCTTATTGGTGCTTTTTTCTTTGCGTGAAAAACAGCATATGATCCTGGTAATTCTGATGCCATGTGATCCAGTATTATATGAGCTCAGAATGCATATCATCATGTCAGTAATGAGTTGGAAATTAGTAATGTTTCTATTTTATTCCTATTTTGCATAAATGTGTTTGCCCTTACATGCAGAACCTACTTCTTGCATGTACAGGATTCCCAGCCCATGAAACCGCCTATTGGCTTCACCAAAACCTGTATTCTAATACCTCTCTCAAGAGTTCCTTGACTAGATCTCCCAAATTGTCCATATAATGTTCTTGTTTAATATCTGTGATCATTTTTCTTCTACCTAGGAGATTAGATTGCAATTTCTAAGGATAAAAAACTTCCACCATCTGCTGAATAATGTGAAGTGACTGAGGAGTGATACACCATCACATGACTAAATGGAAGTGAGTTTACCAAATTTAGAGGTGTATCTTTATGATAATGCTTCAAAGGTTTCTGCTTGGGTTTGGGCTAGTGGATACGTTTTCAGCATGTCTTCAGGCTCTTAAATCCAGGCTCTATAGTCAATCCACCTTTGAATCTCAGGAGAACCATTGGCCATGAAGTGAATACACACATAAATTGAAAAGAGTTCTGCAAGACTGTCAAGATGCCTAAATTTTGTTGAGACAAAAATTAACTATATTAGACATGCAAAAACAACCCTCAAGGCTCATACTTTAACCACTCCAACTTGAGGTTTATATGAATGCAGCATTAGGATTAGGTTGGAGAAGATTAGGATGGAACCCAAGTCACATTAGTCTAAGTTCTGCATGGTAAAGTTGTGGAAGAGGAGCATTACGTTTTTTAGAAGAAGATGGTTGATTTTGTTGTGTAAAGCAGACTTTCCCAGCTAACTATTGCTGTATCTGCTAGTCTTAAAAGTAGAACAAATCTGTTTAGTGACTAATTAAAAAGGACAGAAGGGGGTTGGTCTCATGTGATAAGTCACATGAGATTTTAAGTTATTTATTTGAAGGACTGCACAGAAGTCAGAAGGATAATATTCGACATCAGAAGTATAATATTCAATTCAGAATCACACGGTCAACTGCTTCCAAGTTCCAACCTATTCATGAACAAAAGTCCTATCATTAAACTGCCGATAAAAATAAAGAAGCAAATCACCAGAAGTATAGTTCATATGGAAATGTTACTGGGAAATTGGCCAGTCAAATTATGCTTCTACAAGATTCTAACATGCATTATAATTGGAATCCTGTCATGCCTTATGCTGATGTGGGTCATCGAGCTGCTCTGTCATTATTAGTTATCTAACTGATTTTTTTTCTCCTTAAGCAGATATTTCATTATATATGAGTTTGGGAAATCCTCATTTCAATTATTGCTGTTTGGAAATGGTCTAGATCTACCCCTTTTAACCATGAAAACTGAAACATAGCCTGGTTATTCTGAATGGCCTGTCCATTAGCTTCTTGTTTATCTGTAGTTCCTAGGGGCAGGAGAACACCTTGTACCTGGTCAAGATATTAGGGTTTAACTACCAAACAGGCCTAGATTTTTTTTTATTAATGTTGTCTATATATTACTCCCAGCCAGAGTTTAGCACAAACTATATGTAACATTATGCACTGCCTCCTTGAGAGGACACCATCACTTCCTTGGCTCCAAAAACACCAGCAATTTCACTGTCTGCGCAAAATTATATCATCAGAAATGGTAACAGAGCTTTGTTTGTTCTATTGTCCTTGATTCTTATTTGTGTTCTCATGTCCTTTCTACCATGTCTTCACCATGACAGAGAGGTTCAATTAATAGACAGAAATCAAGGAAGGAGATTTCAAGTTTCTGTCTCTTCTCTTTTGTCAAATGCTAACAAGTCAAATGGAGCCAATAAACACCCTCAGAAAGCTGTGGAAACAAGTCTTGGGAAGTATCCACCAAGTCTTTCAAACCCTACTACGAACAAGTAGCCTTAACAGTATTTGTATAGAGATAACTGAAAGGAAGAGAAACTCATTCTCTTTCAGCATTTTTGCATTTTTTCCCTTTTTAGTTTTACTGTTGGATAGTTAGAACAATTGGATCTCTATTCAATTCATAGTCTTTCTTTCAGGGTTTTACTTTTCTTTAAAGCTATGGATCTGTGGATCTGTAATTCATTCGTTCCGCCCCCCCGCCCCCCCCTCTAAGCACCTGGTTTTTCAGTAAATTTAGAAAGACATGAGGTGAATGTATTTATAGGAACTTTGTAAGTTTATATCAAAAACAGCAGCAACTTTTTTCAGGAAGATTGCAATTTGTCATTGGTTATAAATGTACACTCACCCCAAGATTGATCATCTTTCCTATGATAGTTATATTCATGTTCCTCTTTCTGGTTACTACTGCATATTGTTTTCTTGTCTTCTATTTAATTTTAATTTCTCAGCAGATGCATAATGATGAAGTATCCACATCAGCTATGATGTCCTACTTGGTTCTCTAGTGTGATCCCATGTGATGGGCAGTGTAGGGATGGGTGCTTCAAATTCCATGGGAACAAGACTTACGAAGAGGAGCTGCACATGTTAACCATTCAAATAACAGGTCTATTTGAATTCTCACTTTTATACAGAACCTTTACAGCCTAGAGAGGGGAGGGTATGTCCCCCCCCCCCCCCCCCCCCCCAATTGGTGTCTAATATTCATTAGCATTTTTACATCCATGCAACAGGCATCTGCATAAGAATTTTTGATGCATTCTTGTTTAATAGCACATGGCATGGATATCATCTCATATGCTTTCAGCCAATATATTTTAACCTTAGAGCTCTATTTTTATGCTTCTAAAATAGACTGATGTTTTTAACTGATTGAAGTGTTCATTCTCTAAATTGAAATTTGAAAGTCTTCTTTCAATGAATAATTACATTACGGGACTCAGAATTGAAAATGATAAAAGTCTTAACTCAACTGGGAAGGAAGAGAAGTTCGTTACACAGCATAGCATACAGATTTATTTTCCACCGAACCAGTAGAATTCCCACCTTTTTAATTTTGTTTTCATTTTTTTGCTTGCTCCATCTGGATCTTGGATCTTAATATAATACTAGAAAACAAAGTCTAAGTTGGACTGTTGGATTTACTTTTTTCCCCCTCTCATCCAACTTAAATTTGTTTGTCACTATATATGGAATCCATACTGATAACGATGAATTATTGCATGTCCATATTCAGTATACTTGCTACACACACACACACACACCAGTAATTTCCATATCTCCTTTAATAGTTAAATATTACACAGCATAACATACAGATTTATTTTCCACCGAACCAGTAGAATTCCCACCTTTTTTATTTGTTTCATTTTTTTGCTTGCTCCATCTGGATCTTAATATAATACTAGAAAACAAAGTCTAAGTTGGACTGTTGGATTTACTTTTTTTAGTCTCTCATCCAACTTAAATATGTTTGTCACTATATATGGAATCATTACTGATTACGATGAATTATTGCATGTCCATATTCATTATACTTCGCGCGCGCGCGCGCGCACCAGTAATTTCCATATCTCCTTTAATAGCTATATATGAGGTAATTATTTTTCTAATATTTTCATATATATATATATATATATATATATATATATATCCCAATATTCTGGACTTGTTTCCAATTGAAACATAATTTCCAAATTCCAGTATTCAATGCATTGAAAGAAATTTTTTGCAAAGAATCAACGGTCTCAAGAGAGTAATGCTAAAAAGAAGTGGCTGTACATTTTGCTAATAGACACAGCATTACATGTAATATCATGCATACTGTCATCTGCTCTGGCAAATCCCAAACTGAAAATGAAGTAATACTACACGTGCGGAAAATGCAATGGAACAGGGTCCACGTAGTTGATGACCAGAAGATCTGCTTGTAACGGACAGATTAGCATTCTTTTCCTCATGGCATCAAGCACATATTCTTAAATTTTAAGATTTCTCTCTTCGTTGTAACTAGTAGTGCTAGGGTAGACCTCAATTTCACCATCCAATCTATTAACAGTCTCTCTTTTCCTCTTCACTTAATTCCTCTCATTCTAAATATGAGAATTCGAAATAGCCAGACTTCTTTTCCGATTCCACTGGTGCCGCAGGCTGTTTTAAGGTCTACCCACTTTCGTTCACAGTTTCAGCACTTTGATGAGCGATTTGTAGTTGAAGAAGAGAATCGGCGCATTGGATGGCCGTATTATCCTGTAAGAAAACATTCAAGTTCATATGTTCAAAAGGTGCGGCCACATGATGGGCTCCACTCAGCAATTGCTAGCGAAATCAAATCTTCAGATTTTGTAGAAAAGAAAACTGGAAAAGAGAACAGCATGCCTGCGATGCAAAGCCATGTCATTAATATTCCATTTTTACCTGCTATTTCCCCTTTTATGGATTTGGTATTATCTATTTGGCCTCATTAATCTTCATTTTTGTTTCTTGCCGTCAGTCTTTCTCGCTTCAGATTAATTGTGTGATTGATTGAAGGATGCTCAATTGAAAAAGATAGCATTATGTTACAAAAAACTGTTATTGGAGCTTATAAATTTATTTCAGGGGTCACAAAAACTTGAAGAACCTGACAAGGAAGGAAGAACATCAAATTCTTCTGCAGCTTCTAGAAGGTAAATTTGTTCTACCATTTTTACCTCTTCTATCTCTGTCATATTGTGTAGAAGTTAACTATTTTAATCATTTCAGGAAATATGCGTATCTATTAGTTATTAACCATCTACTTGACTTTAACATTTTGAATTTTCATTTTGTTTCATTTATGGGGATACTCTTTTAATCTGTATCATTATGGAATTTCGTTCTCAATCAGACAGATTTGAAAATTAATTATCATTATTCATTTTTTCATCTAGATTTTCCTTATGATATACACTCATGTTATGCCTGTTAGGCTGAATTAGTTTTTCATCCTATTGTGAAATAACAGGAATGTTAAAGGGCCCAGGTTTTCAGCCAGTGTTGTCCTTGCGCTTTCAGCACCCTGTGCTCAACCAGGTGAACTGCAACTTCCTTTGTAATAATAGCAATGCCACACAGTCCTCATTCTGATTGATTTGGACTTCAAGGTTCATATCCAACCTTGTCTACTGATTTTACAAATTCAACTGCACGTCGGCAATAATTGAAATGAATTGGGAAGTCCTTTGCAATCACGCCTTAGGATAGTGAGCCTGTTTCAAAGATACTGACGGTATTGGTGCAATCGAAGGATCTTTTGGTTTCAACATATCTAATTCCATGATACAAATTCTGTCGTCTAGACTCATATGGGCGTCAATCTGTGCTAATAATTAATCACCATATAAAACCATTTCTAAATTAGCATTATTTCTTCAAAATTAATGCTTTGGAATCGATCAGAGTAAAAATTGTAAAGTGAACAAGACACTTAGAAATATATGACCTTTGTTCAGAACCATAGATAAGAGAAAAATCTTTTGGGCCCTACATTGTTTCTTGAACAGAATTGGTTGACTCGCAATCCACCTGTAAGTATTGAAGGCTCCTTAAGAAAATGGAAGCCAATCAGTCTTCAGGTTGATTTTTTTCCATTACAATATTTTTTGTGATTCTGCTTTCGTACTTTGAGCCTCTGTTTTCTTCTCGAGCAGTAGTTTTATTCCTCGTATTTCCTTGTAGCTCGTGGCAAAAAAGTTTATCGTAAACAAAAGGAACTTCCCTTGAAGAAAAGGAAGAAGTCCCGAAAACTGGAAATTGAAAGAACACAGGCAGAAAAGGAAGAAGCTGCTACTGTAAAGCAGGACAGAACAAAAGAAGCTTTCAACAAGGATGACACCAGTCAGGTGAGGACCTGCATCAATTGTGTACTGAATTGTGAATCATCGCTCCCTCATTCAAGAACTTATGATTCACATGGGCTTCAAAAAGAAGAAGATAAGTTGGTGGAGACAGCTACTCTGTAAGTATTTCTTATACCTCTATAACTAGTCTTTTGTTGCTTCGGCACTGAGTACTTTTTTGCAAGACTTTTTAAGACTGATGCTGGGTATTACATGAAAATTGGCCTCCTGCATTTTGTTTCTCAAATCATTTGGAGAAACAGTTTCCATTCATGATTAAGGCACTATATAAATACAAAATGCCTTGTTTTTGTTTCTTGGCATATTTATAAAATGTTCTGTTGTGGTGTGCCCATGTAACCGGATACAGATATGTGAGTATGCACAAACACATGCCTTTTAGTTTTCTCCCTTCTATTCAGCTATAGATAACAGTATCTTTGATTGCGAAGGCCAAACAGAAAGAGGGGAAGGCCAAGGAAGGATTCAGTGCATAAGTCAATGGCAACTTTTGGCGCTTCTCCCTTCTAGGTGGGTTTTCAAATGGATGCTTGTGTGTTTACTATTAGAGAATAACATAAATCCTCACTTAAAAGCTTAAGTTTTTAGGTGAGATGGTTCCTTGACATGGTATCAGAGCTTTGTTGACCCAACGGTCATGAGTTCGAATCTCACTACCCTCATTCTATTTGATATATATCAAGCATAAGATAGTGTGGACTTGTGTGCAAGTTTCGAGCCTAAAGAGCATTCATTTGAGCGTGTGTGTTAGAGAATAATATAAATCATATTCTGGAGCCTCATCTAAAAGCTTAAACTTTTAGGTGAGACGGTTCCTTGACATTTACTGTCTTCATAGAGATATGGTGTTCAGTAACAAACAATTTGTAATTTGGTTTTGTAGGCATGGATCAAAGCTAATGCAGAGGAGTGCAAGGCCACACATGAAATAATCACTCTTCAATTAAGACATCACCAGTATTTCTTTCCCCTCTCATTGCAGTATAATTCCTTTTATGCATTGCTGGAAACTGAACCTTAAAACTTTGTAGTTGGAATGCTTAGTTCAAAACATCAGGGTATTTTAGTCCCTTGGAGAATTGTCAGTGTATGTGTTGTTGTGGTATGAACTTGCAGTTACTAGTTACAATCTTGAATAATAACTCAGCATAAATATGGTATGCCTATGCTGAATTTGACCTAGATCTACCTGTTGGAGCATTGCCCCACCACAGTTAATAACTCTTTCTCACATTTATAATTAATCTAATGAATGGTTATTGTTTTAGTATATAAAAGAAAAAAAATATCTGAGACAAAAAAAAGTGTTTATTTGTTTTATTGTTCTAAAATAACAAAAATTCACTGCGTAATTATTTTAAAGATAATATTATTCTTACATCTTGGACTTTGTTTTTCCAACTAAACATATTTTCATCTCCTCCATATTTATCTTTTCTATTTTGAAGCACTAAAGTTGCATTTGATTAATGTTTTAAGATATAAATGATAGATACAATTTCAATATAAATGTGTTTAATTGTCAGAACGAAGACAAAATAAATTTGTTTTTTGAAACAATGAGTTTTTATAAAGACAGATATATTTTTTTATATCTCCACTATTTTTATCTTTTTTTTTTGTCTCAAGATTAATTCGTATAATATATGTAAGGTATAATATTAATTCATGGAAGAAAAATATTTAGGGTATGTTAACTGGTCTGATAGGTAATTAGAACACATTTTCTTTATCAATAAATTAGATATATCTCACTCAAAAAACTAAACTAACTTAATTACATGTGTTATGCCGGTGTTCTAAATTTCAATTCAATGACAGGAAACTACTCACGGAGTGTTTGTCAATGTGTTTTAATAGCTTTTTTTATTTTTAATTAATTTTTTGGTATTTTTAGATTATTTTAATATACTAATATCAAAAATGATTTTTAAAAAATAATAAAAAAAATATTTTGATGCATTTCTGAACAAAAAATACTTTAAAAAACAACCGCAACCACACTCCTAAACAGACACTTAGTCAACGACACTTGAAACTTGTTGTCGAAAGCCTGTAACATTTTTTTTAGATGAGAGTAAACCTAAAATTTTGGAAAACGTATTTTATGGATTTAGGTGAACAAGTAAAATCTTGGTTGTTTCATATTCTTATAAAAATTATATGTCCTGACTCAAACTTGATACTTATTATACAAATCGTAAACCTTTTACCAATACACCACTATGCTAGGAGATGAGACGAAAGCCTGTAATATGCAAAACAATCCTTTAAAATAGGATTTAAGGAGTATCAGATGACAAAATCAATATCTTTTCAACATATAATCACGATAAATGAGAAAATAAAATTTTATTTTATAAGAATAAATATTTTTAATTTTAATTCTGATATAATAAATACTCTGAAATTAAAGGAGATATTTTTATTGAGAATGTGATTCTAGAAATATTTATAGCTCACGTGTCGTATGCGTTAAGCTTTGAACATGGACAAAAGATTTTTAATTGATGTTTTTTTTTTATATATATATATATATATATATATAAAAAGTGGATGAAAATATGAATGACAAGCCTTAAAAATAGACGGAATTTTTTTTACTAACAATTTTTATTGGATTGAGAGTAAAATTGATTCAAATTAAAAAATTATCTTTTCCCAATAGTTGGAGGGCATTTTGTAGATTTGTGGATAAGACATTGTCTACTCGAGCCTTTTCCCTATTGAATTTGTGTTGCTTTCTTAATTAATGCTCCCACCGGCCTATGACCGCCGTGTTCACCGAGCACAATGACAGGAAACTACTCCCATAATGGATAGTTGAAAAGTCTTGCTACGGTTAATGGTAAAACCACGTTTACTTTAATATTTTCCATAATATGTATGGAGTGTTGATTAAGTTATTTTGACGAAGAATTATTCAATGCAAAGAAAAACATACATGAATCTGGCTTTAGACTCTTACAATAAATACCGTAACACTTCTTTCCATGGTAGAGCCTGTGAAAGAAATGGCACCCGATCTTCCTTGTATTCTATACTACTTCTTCTTCTTTTTGCTTCTCCCAAGCTCTTTGGTAGCTCAAAGGAATGAAAGCTGGTCTGCTGGTCGCACCATGCCAGAAAATATCTGCACTGATTTTAATGGACGGACAGGTACAGGACCTTGCGGATTTAATGGTGTCTGCACAATCAGTACAGATCAGAGGGCAATCTGCAGATGTCCACCAAGATTTTCTCTTCTTGATCCTGATGATCCATACGGAGGCTGCAAACCAGATTTCCCGACACAGGTCTGTACAGAAGATGTGCCAAATGCCCCAGAAGATTATGAATTGGTAACGCTCACCAATATTGATTGGCCAGAATCAGATTATGAGAGGTACACTCCTTATAATATTGAAGATTGTAAACAGGCTTGCCTTCAAGATTGCTTCTGTAATGTAATTGTGTTTAGAGAAGAAAGCTGTTGGAAGAAGAAGCTCCCACTCTCAAATGGAAGGCAAGATGCGAGTGTAAATGGAGTGTCAGTTATGAAAGTGAGAAAAGGTAATTACACGCTACCAGGACGGCCTCCTCCAATCCCGAAGAAGAACCGTGATCGTTTAGTCCTAGTAGTCTCAGTGCTCTTGGGTGCTTCGGTGTTTTTCAACTTCGTATTGGTTGGTGTGGTTAGCTTTGCTTTTTTATTCTCTTACCACAACAAGTTCACCAGGACTCCTCAAGTTGAAAGAGCTGTGCAGTCCAATCTGCGCTGCTTTAGTTACAAAGACCTTGTGGATGCTACAAATGGATTCAAGGAAGAAGTAGGAAGGGGAGCTTTTGGCATCGTTTACAAAGGCCTAATACAAATAGGTTCTGGAGTTCCTGTTGCTATTAAGAAGTTAGACAGATTTGCTAAAGAAAGTGATAAGGAATTCAAGACTGAAGTTGATGCGATCGCCCAGACACACCACAAGAATCTAGTTCGGCTGATTGGATTCTGTGATGAAGGACAGCACCGTATGCTGGTATACGAGTTCTTGAGCAACGGTGCCCTTGCAAGCTTCCTCTATGGAGATGTGAAACTCAGTTGGAACCAGAGGACACAAATAGCATTTCAAATTGCAAGAGGACTTCTGTACCTTCATAACGAGTGCAGTACCCAGATCATCCATTGCGATATAAAGCCTCAAAACATTCTGCTCGATGAACATTACGACGCCAGGATTGCTGATTTTGGATTGGCAAAACTCTTGTCTCTGGATCAGAGCCGAACATTTACTGCCATTAGAGGAACTAAAGGGTATGTGGCGCCGGAATGGTTTAGGAACATGCTAATCACAGTGAAGGTGGATGTGTACAGTTTTGGTGTCTTGTTGTTGGAGATTATCTGCTGTCGAAAATGTGTGGATACAGAAGTAAGTGTGGAGAGAGCAATTCTGACAGACTGGGCTTATGATTGCTATCAAGAAGGCATGATGCATGATTTGGTTGAAAACGACGACGAGGCCTTGAATGATATGAAGAAGCTCGAGAGGTTTGTGATGGTTGCAGTTTGGTGCATTCAGGAAGACCCCAATCTGAGACCAACCATGAAGAGGGTTATGCTGATGCTCGAAGGCATAATTCAAGTTCCTGTTCCACCATGTCCAAGCCCATTTGGTACAGCTAGTTGAAACCAGCTCCCAAGAATCACAGCCTGTATCATTAATTCATTGTAGATTGCAAATGCCTTGTGCTTTTACATCCTTTTCAGTTTAGTTTATGCTTCTCGGGTCAAGATGTTGTTTTCCTTTTGCTGTATGAAGTTAAAGAGCTGCTTATAGAACTGTAACTTTAACATAGATGTTTCCCCAATGATCTAAAACTCAGGAGCTGTGCTCTGAATATAAGTTATTTTCCAGGTAATCCTAGTTTTCTATGTTAGATATTACTAGCTCTAAAACTCTGCAGATTACACCAGCTGATTCTTTGCAGAAAGCAGATTGCAGCTAGTATCTAGCAATCAGCAATATTAAATAATAAGCATGGCGAGGCTTTGCTCAAAACTTCAGCATACACTGGTTTCAGTTTTGTACTTCCATCGTTATACTAAAAGCATCTAAGGCTAGCGTTTCAGTTTCCTGAAGAATTTCGTACACTTGCTGCAGTATTGTTTCTCTTTGCTAACCCAGAAGTCTGCAACTCTTTTTTCATCCAGTCACTTTTTGAAAAGCTTGAATTCAGAAGGAAATTTCCAAGGTTTTTGTGTTACGAAATGATGGCTTTCTGCAATTATCCCTGGAAGAGTTCAAGATTCGAGAAAGTATTTTAAAAAAAATAATATAAAATTATTAAATTTAAATTTTTGAGTGAAGATAGTTTTTTAACAGGTCTTCCACGGCATGCTCGGTTAGACTTTGAAATTGTCGAAGCATGTAGTTTCTATCATCTTAGTTGAAATATTAAAGTCATCTCATTCTAATTTGATCAAAAGGATGGGTATTAGAATGGTACGGCCGGAACGGTACCGAGGCGTTCCGGCCGGAATTTAGCCGAAATTTCCGGAATGGGCCGGAATTAAAACCGAGACGAAAACGACGCTGTTTCGTCTCGGTTTTTTTAATGGCACGGAACGTTCCGGCCATTCCGGCCTACGTTTTGATGTTTAAGATGCTACGTTTTGATTTCCATCTTTTAAGCAGACGAGTTGGAAATCAAAGGTTAAGTTTGTTTAACATGAATTTGCTTGGCAAATGATATGATTTGAGAGTAAAAGTGAAGCTGTTATGTGCACTAAGCGTTGATTGAGATTTTAATTATAAATGTGCAGATAGAATGTGATTCATTCTAAGGGAAATTTAGAGCTTTAGTGTTGCTTTTAGCCAGTTGTAATTAAATTTATCATGAAGGGATTTTTTTGATAGTTAAAGATTGGCTCAATACTACGTTCCCACAGATAAAATAATGGGGAAAAAAAGAGTTTGATACGGGATTATCTAGTGGCTTTGCAGCATTATTAAGACTGTTCATGAATTTTGGTTTTTTTTTCTGGGAATTTAAGTTCTAGGGTTTAAGAGTTTGTTCCTTTTTGTTATTTCTATTCACTTTAGGTAGTGGATATTTCAACAAAATTGGAATTTTGTGTTGATTGTGCTCTTGTACTGTTATCCCCATAATTTTTTTGACTTTTAAATTTGTAAAAGAACTAGCGATGCATTCAATCTTTTAGCATACAGCAAAGGGAAACTTTTAGTTAGGTTTGCTTTTCATGTATACATCTCATTTATTGGAGTTGCACCATTCTTTTCTGCACACGTATTGGACTACACTATTTATAAACAATGGCTTATTTATTTACCCTAGTTACAAATCAACTCCCTACCAAGTTGAATAAAAAGCCCATTTTTAACTAGTTAAACTACTAGAATCCCTAGTTTTAATAAAAGTAATACTCTTTCTCTATGTTGATATCACCTTTGTTATTCTTGTTATCTTCGAAATCTTGCTTTCTCTCACCCTTTTCTATCTTTGTGAAATTAAATATATAATTCATTTCAGTTTCAAGTAGAAATATTGATTGAAGAAAATTTCTTATACATTGTTATGATCCATTAATTCTATACCAGGCCTCCCAATTCTTACCATCTCTTTTAAAATCATGCATTTTAGTTTCATTTTTGATTTGATTTGATTTGACTCGTACAATCATATTGAATGGAATCGAATTGTGACTGAATCGTAAGATTCATGTACATCTAAGATTCACCACATGATTTCTTTTGTTTTGTATTCAAAATGTAAGATTCGAATCATGAATCAAAAGATTCTAACAACCATGCCATAAATGTTTCTTTTAGAGCATTTGGGCTTGTGCTTAAAGCTTGGCAGGATGTAAAGGTGGGTTGGCTATGTTTCTGATCAATTTGGGTAAAGTGAGGTAAGGGTGACTTGTAGTGTAGGATGTGGAAGTTTTGGATGTTCATGTTTTATAAATTAAGCATTTACCATTGGGCAGGACAGTGGGATTTGATCCTTGAAAAATGGAGAAGTGGATAGCTGGCGAGAATCTTTCAAAGAGGGTCCCTAATATTGATTTCTCGAGCACTTAATCTTCTTGAATGATCAAATTTGTTGTTGATCTTTTTATATGGGGACTCATTTGACCAAAAGGATGGGTATTAGAATGGTACGGTCGGAACAGTACCGTGGCGTTCCGGCTGGAATTTAGCCGGAATTTCTGGAACGGGCCGGAATTAAAACCGAGACGAAAACGACGCCGTTTCGTCTCGGTTTTTTTAATGGCACGGAACGTTCCGGCCATTCCGGCTTGAACGAAACGGAATTAACAAGCCTGATCCAATGTAATCAAAGAGAGTAGTCCATTTTAAAAAAAAACTGAGTCTCAATATTTTTTTCAGTAGCTCTTCAACTCAATATATACTTCAGTGCTATGTTGCTCGGCTCTACAATATGATGATTCATGACACAAAGTATATGTTAACAAAGTAATATAAAACTATTCGTGGTCTCGTTTAAAATCTTAAATTTTAAGGTTGTAGCTATAATGGAAGAACCTAATGAAGAGTCAAAATAAAGTAGCCTCAACACCCAAGGGACAGAACAACGAATCAGGTTTTGCTAGGTCAGGGTTAGAAAAAACGAGGCATGCAATTTCAAAACCCTTGTGGAAATAGTAAAGTCACCTTTTTCTAGTTTCCATAACATGTCTGGAGTGTTGATCAAGTTTCGGTGACAAGAAATCTTTGAAACTTGGAGTCTTCATGTCACGACCCGATTCCCGGATCCGTGACCGGCACATAGGCATGGTCCCCCTCCAAGGTTCCACACCTATGCGAACCCAAACTTACACACAAACTTATCATTCAATTTCAAAGTTCAACGCAACGGAAATAACAAAATAAACTTTATAACATAATTCGATTGTCTTCATAAAAGAGTTGATTATATACAATTATAATTGTGGAGCACTAACTAGACATAAGAACAAAAGTGTCGACTACAACCAAAATAGCAGGTTCTGAGAGCGCAACAAAAATGACCTGCTAGCAAGCTACAAGCCTGAAAATGATAAATAATGAGGGGGTGAGTTCAACAACTCAGTGAGCAGATAATATCCAATATACACATACGAGATAATACAACAAAGAGAAGTATATTAATAAATCAGCTCGAAGTTCTTACAAGAAGTTTCTCAAATAGGTCATAACAAGAATTTAATAGGTAAAGCTTGTCAGAAAATCAGAATGCAATGAGCATGAGGCTCCGTACTGTGGGATGATCAGTCCACACAGGTTGGTGACTCCCCCGACCAACTAGGGTTTCAGATACGATGTGCACAAAGGCTAACACTACCCTGTTAGCATGGGTATTCTGACTGGCATACCATAACTATATCTTATAATCAAACAAACATATTCGTATCTCAAGGCTCAACTCATGGTATCAATCAAATGAGGAGCTATCATTTCACAAACAGATATAGACTCATATCAAGAACGTATATTCATCAAATGATTATGCTTTATCGTATCAAGAATATAATCAAGGTATATATTATCAAAAAGCATAATCCAATTCATACTAGCAAATTCAAATATTTATACTATTTCTCATGCATATTAAATATTATCCACTCACCTGACTTAAAAGCAAACAAGGTTCAGAAGCAGGATGTTGACGAAATCTTACTGATGTCCCGTAGGTTGAATATCGGGATTATCTGAATATATAAAGGAAGATATACTCAAAAATGACTCAAAAGAAGTAAAATACCTTTAATAACATATCTAAGTGTTCAACTCATAATCCTATGTGTTTTTGAATCAAACTATTCATTTTTCACAAAAAACTAAAACAAAGGTTTATTCCGAAATCAAATTCCAAATACATAACTCATAAAATTGATAATAATTCATCAAATAAGCTTCAATTATCCATCAAACCAATCTGAAATGCTATTATTTCACCTAGGGACCATTCTGAATTTTTTCTCATATTTTTAGGGTCAAATTGTAATTTTACCAAATCGAGTGACCAATTGAACTCCTCATAATTTCATAACAATACTGAAATTTTGCCCCTAATTCAACCTCAATTCTGTCCAGAATCTCCAATTTTACTATAGGGACCAAACTGAAATTTTTCCAAAGTTCAGGGACTAAACTGAAATTTTCACAAAAAGGACCAAAATGAATTTTCATCATCTTCAACCTCAACCCAGAATTCCAGCAAGGGATTTTCGAAATTTCTCAATATTATTTCACTATTTTTCTCAATATTTTCTTAAACCAAACACTTCAAATAACTTCAAAATCATCTACAATCAAACCTATTAACCATTACCAAACACATTCAACCCTTAACATCTCCCTTAATTCATCTTTCAAACCCAAATAAAATCCTCAAACCCTAACAATCAATACAAGCAAAATCGTAACTAATAACCACATTTATACATATTAAAACATACACATTACCTTAATAACTATTTCTCCTTCTTCTTTTCTCCTCCTCTTCTCTTTCCCTCTTTGCTCTTCTTCTTCTTCTTTCTTCCTCTCTTCCCGATTCTCTCTCTCAAATTTCAGATCTATTTCCTTTCTTTTTTTTGTTTTTGTTTTTCTTTTCTCTTCTTTTCTATTTATATTTATAAGCTTATGCAATTACTACCCTGCCCTTAATTTATTTACACACCTAATTCTAAGCCACCAAGGGCACTCATGTATTTTTCTTTTTAAAATTTTCAAAATACTACAATATGTCTTATTTCCATAACACGGAACTAGCCTCACCCCTTTATGTATATATCACCAACTTTCTTGTTCATTGAGCCAAATCCATCCATTTGTTACTAGCAATGGACTCTAAATTTGCCTTCTCATTTCTTCTGCTCTACTTCCTTGTGTCCCTTCGATCTGTCATATGTCAAACGAGTGGCACTGTTAATGTGGACGAATCCCTCGTTGCCACGGGTCAGAATCCTCCATGGCTTTCTCCTTCCAAAGATTTTGCATTTGGATTCCGCCAAATAAATGAGAATGATGATTTCTTCCTGCTTGCCATATGGTATTATAAAATTCCTGACAGAGCCGTAGTTTGGTATGCTAACGGGGGAAATCCTGCACCGAGAGGATCAAAGGTTGAGCTAACTGCAGACCGTGGGCTAGTGCTTAAAGATCCTCGAGACAGAGAGATATGGAGATCATATTTCAGCACTGGCAGAGTCACTTATGGCGTGCTGAATGATACTGGCAACTTTGTGATTTTCAATGCAAACTCTGGATCTCAAGCGGTTTGGCAGAGCTTTAGCTATCCTACTGACACTTTGTTGCCTGCTCAGACAATGGAGATAGGAGGGGAGCTTTTTTCTAGGAAATCAGAAACCAACTTCTCTCAAGGAAAGTTCCAGTTCCTTTTTCAAACACTTGGAAAAGCAGTCATCTATCCAATAAACCTGCCCTCCAATTACTCATATGATTCATACTATGCCATTGATACACAAGACTATGCGAACTCAACAAATTCTGGTTTCCGAGTGGTCTATGATGAGTTGGGCTACTTGTACATTCTACGAAGAAATAATGAAAGGTTCAATCTTACACAGACTGTTCCAGTAACGGATTATTATCACAAAGCAACGCTCAATTTTGAAGGGGTCTTCAAAATATCTCATCATCCAAATTATTCCTTGAGCAATGATACCTGGACAGTCATTGAGACCAAACCGAAAAACATTTGCTTGGAACTCAACGGACCACGGGGAAGTGGGATTTGCGGCTTCAATAATGTCTGCAAACTCAAGGATGATCAAAGGCCAACATGTGAATGCCCACCTGGTTACTCATTAATCGATCCAGAAGATAAATATGGAAGCTGCAAACCTGATTTCATTCGAGGTTGTGAAGTGGATGGGCAGATTCCTCAGGAAGATTTGTACAAATCGGTGGAACTTCCAAACACCGACTGTCCACAATCTGATTACGAGCTGATCAGTCCTTGTAGTCAAGAAGAATGCAGAAAGTCTTGCCAGCAGGATTGTTTTTGTGCTGCGGCTGTCAAAAGACGGTAGGTGTTGGAAGAAGACATTACCTCTCTCCAATGGGAGAAAGGATATTGTAGGTGAGACAGTTCCTTGACATTTACCGTCTTCATAGAGATATGGTGTTCAGTAACAAACAATTTGTAATTTGTTTTTGTAGGCATGGACCAAAGCTAATGCAGAGGAGTGGACCAAAGCTAATGCAGAGGAGTGCAAGGCCACACATGAAACAATCACTCTTCAATTAAGACATCACCAGTATATCTTTCCCCTCTCATTGCAGTATAATTCCTTTTATGCATTGCTGGAAACTGAACCTAAAACTTTGTAGCTGGAATGCTTAGTTCAAAACATCGGGGTATTTTAGTCCCTTGGAGAATTGTCAGTGTATGTGTTGTTGTGGTATGAACTTGCAGTTACTAGTTACAATCTTGAATAATAACTCAGCATAAATATGGTATGCCTATGCTGAATTTGACCTAGATCTACCTGTTGGAGCATTGCCCCACCACAGTTAATAACTCTTTCTCACATTTATAATTAATCTAATGAATGGTTATTGTTTTAGTATATAAAAGAAAAAAAATATCTGAGACAAAAAAAAGTGTTTATTTGTTTTATTGTTCTAAAATAACAAAAATTCACTGCGTAATTATTTTAAAGATAATATTATTCTTACATCTTGGACTTTGTTTTTCCAACTAAACATATTTTCATCTCCTCCATATTTATCTTTTCTATTTTGAAGCACTAAAGTTGCATTTGATTAATGTTTTAAGATATAAATGATAGATACAATTTCAATATAAATGTGTTTAATTGTCAGAACGAAGACAAAATAAATTTGTTTTTTGAAACAATGAGTTTTTATAAAGACAGATATATTTTTTTATATCTCCACTATTTTTATCTTTTTTTTTTTGTCTCAAGATTAATTCGTATAATATATGTAAGGTATAATATTAATTCATGGAAGAAAAATATTTAGGGTATGTTAACTGGTCTGATAGGTAATTAGAACACATTTTCTTTATCAATAAATTAGATATATCTCACTCAAAAAACTAAACTAACTTAATTACATGTGTTATGCCGGTGTTCTAAATTTCAATTCAATGACAGGAAACTACTCACGGAGTGTTTGTCAATGTGTTTTAATAGCTTTTTTTATTTTTAATTAATTTTTTGGTATTTTTAGATTATTTTAATATACTAATATCAAAAATGATTTTTAAAAAATAATAAAAAAAATATTTTGATGCATTTCTGAACAAAAAATACTTTAAAAAACAACCGCAACCACACTCCTAAACAGACACTTAGTCAACGACACTTGAAACTTGTTGTCGAAAGCCTGTAACATTTTTTTTAGATGAGAGTAAACCTAAAATTTTGGAAAACGTATTTTATGGATTTAGGTGAACAAGTAAAATCTTGGTTGTTTCATATTCTTATAAAAATTATATGTCCTGACTCAAACTTGATACTTATTATACAAATCGTAAACCTTTTACCAATACACCACTATGCTAGGAGATGAGACGAAAGCCTGTAATATGCAAAACAATCCTTTAAAATAGGATTTAAGGAGTATCAGATGACAAAATCAATATCTTTTCAACATATAATCACGATAAATGAGAAAATAAAATTTTATTTTATAAGAATAAATATTTTTAATTTTAATTCTGATATAATAAATACTCTGAAATTAAAGGAGATATTTTTATTGAGAATGTGATTCTAGAAATATTTATAGCTCACGTGTCGTATGCGTTAAGCTTTGAACATGGACAAAAGATTTTTAATTGATGTTTTTTTTTTATATATATATATATATATATATATAAAAAGTGGATGAAAATATGAATGACAAGCCTTAAAAATAGACGGAATTTTTTTTACTAACAATTTTTATTGGATTGAGAGTAAAATTGATTCAAATTAAAAAATTATCTTTTCCCAATAGTTGGAGGGCATTTTGTAGATTTGTGGATAAGACATTGTCTACTCGAGCCTTTTCCCTATTGAATTTGTGTTGCTTTCTTAATTAATGCTCCCACCGGCCTATGACCGCCGTGTTCACCGAGCACAATGACAGGAAACTACTCCCATAATGGATAGTTGAAAAGTCTTGCTACGGTTAATGGTAAAACCACGTTTACTTTAATATTTTCCATAATATGTATGGAGTGTTGATTAAGTTATTTTGACGAAGAATTATTCAATGCAAAGAAAAACATACATGAATCTGGCTTTAGACTCTTACAATAAATACCGTAACACTTCTTTCCATGGTAGAGCCTGTGAAAGAAATGGCACCCGATCTTCCTTGTATTCTATACTACTTCTTCTTTTTGCTTCTCCCAAGCTCTTTGGTAGCTCAAAGGAATGGAAATGGAAATGTAAAGGTGGGAGACTCTCTCACTGCAGGCGATGAGGCAGCACTGTGGCTTTCTCCTGCTGAGGATTTCGCTTTTGGGTTTCGTCAGCTTGGCCAAAAGGATCTCTACTTGCTTGCCATATGGTATTACAAAATCCCAGACAAAACCATTATTTGGTATGCAAATGGAGATAGACCTGCGCCGAAAAAGTCCACGGTGAAGTTAACTGCTGAACTTGGAGTAGTGCTTAACAACCCTCAAGGTGGAGAAATCTGGAAATCTGATCCCGTTAATGGTGAAGCAGCGTCTGGTATCATGAATGACACAGGCAACTTCCTGGTTGCAAATGAAAATGGAGAAAAGTTTTGGCAGAGTTTTGACTTCCCTACTGATACCCTGTTGCCAACACAGATAATGGAAAAGGGTGGAGTGCTTTCTTCTAGACTATCAGAGACCAACTTTTCACGAGGTAGGTTCCAGTTCCGTTTGATTCCGGACGGAAATGCTGTGCTTAATGCCAACAATTTGCCAACTGGGTTTGCATATGAAGCCTACTTTTGGAGCAACACGGTAGATTCTGACGCTTCAAATGCTGGATATCAAGTTGTCTTCAATGAGTCCGGATACTTGTATGTTTTGAGAGCAAGCAATAAGAGAGAGCCTTTGACACTAGGAAGAGTAGTCCCAGCTACTGAAAATTATCATAGAGCAACTTTACATTTTGATGGAGTTTTCGTCCTGTACTCTCACCCGAAAAATTCTCCTGGTAATGAAAGCTGGTCTGCTGTTCGCACCATGCCAGAAAATATCTGCGTTGATGTTCGTAGCAAGACAGGTACAGGACCTTGCGGATTTAATGGTGTCTGCACAATCAGTACAGATCAGAGGGCAATCTGCATATGTCCACCAAGATTTTCTCTTCTTGATCCTGATGATCCATACGGAGGCTGCAAACCAGATTTCCCGACACAGGTCTGTACAGAAGATGTGCCAAATGCCCCAGAAGATTATGAATTGGTAACGCTCACCAATATTGATTGGCCAGAATCAGATTATGAGAGGTACACTCGTTATAATATTGAAGAATGTAGAGAGGCTTGCCTTCAAGATTGCTTCTGTAATGTAATTGTGTTTAGAGAAGAAAGCTGTTGGAAGAAGAAGCTCCCACTCTCAAATGGAAGGCAAAATACGAGTGTAAATGGAGTGTCATTTATGAAAGTGAGAAAAGGTAATTACACGCTACCAGGACGGCCTCCTCCAATCCCGAAGAAGAACCGTGATCGTTTAGTCCTAGTAGTCTCAGTGCTCTTGGGTGGTTCGGTGTTTTTCAACTTCGTATTGGTTGGTGTGGTTAGCTTTGCTTTTTTATTCTTTTACCACAACAAGTTCACCAGGACTCCTCAAGTTGAAAGAGCTGTGCAGTCCAATCTGCGCTGCTTTAGTTACAAAGACCTTGTGGATGCTACAAATGGATTCAAGGAAGAAGTAGGAAGGGGAGCTTTTGGCATCGTTTACAAAGGCCTAATACAAATAGGTTCTGGAGTTCCTGTTGCTATTAAGAAGTTAGACAGATTTGCTAAAGAAAGTGATAAGGAATTCAAGACTGAAGTTGATGCGATCGCCCAGACACACCACAAGAATCTAGTTCGGCTGATTGGATTCTGTGATGAAGGACAGCACCGTATGCTGGTATACGAGTTCTTGAGCAATGGTGCCCTTGCCAGCTTCCTCTTTGGAGATGTGAAACTCAGCTGGAACCAGAGGACACGAATAGCATTTCAAATTGCAAGAGGACTTCTGTACCTTCATAACGAGTGCAGTACCCAGATCATCCATTGCGATATAAAGCCTCAAAACATTCTGCTCGATGAACATTACGACGCCAGGATTGCTGATTTTGGATTGGCAAAACTCTTGTCTCTGGATCAGAGCCGAACATTTACTGCCATTAGAGGAACTAAAGGGTATGTGGCGCCGGAATGGTTTAGGAACATGCTAATCACAGTGAAGGTGGATGTGTACAGTTTTGGTGTCTTGTTGTTGGAGATTATCTGCTGTCGAAAATGTGTGGATACAGAAGTAAGTGTGGAGAGAGCAATTCTGACAGACTGGGCTTATGATTGCTATCAAGATGGCATGATGCGTGATTTGGTTGAAAACGACGACGAGGCCTTGAATGATATGAAGAAGCTCGAGAGGTTTGTGATGGTGGCAGTTTGGTGCATTCAGGAAGACCCCAATCTGAGACCAACCATGAAGACGGTTATGCTGATGCTCGAAGGCATAATTCAAGTTCCTGTTCCACCATGTCCAAGCCCATTCAGTATAGCTAGTGAAACTGTTGAAGATTGAAGACTTTGATTCCAAGACTGTGTTGGAGTTATGCCTTAAGTTGCTGCCTTTGTTTTATTATTGTTTGTCTTCGTTATTTTAATTCAGCTGAAATAAAAGACTAGAGCTGGTCTTCAGGACGTGAACTAGTCTTTAGGAGTCAGTTATGTTGTTAGCTAAAACATGGCACATTTATGTTAGTGGTCATGTTAGTGGTCAGCTGAACGTGGCACATTGTAGTGCTACAAACCAGCAATTTCAGTTTGTTTCAAGTCTATTTAATCGTGTAAAGATTGCTGAAACAAGTAAGCAATCAACGATATTTTCCAGTTCAATAAACAGTAAAAACTTCCACTGTTCAAATCAAAATCTGCATTCTGTTTTTCCACTTCTTCTTTTCAATCTCTTCAAACTCTTTCAGACTGCAACTGGATTGAAGTTAGAAGATCATTGGTATTTTAATTTATGTTTAATAAGATCACGTGTTGATCAATTTCTTTAGTTATTTTCAATTTCCTAATTAGATTAAGAATCTACAATTTCCTAATTAGACTAGAATTTGTAATAGACTAGAATTCCTATTCTTGTAAGGATTCAATTTTCTTCTATAAATAAAACTAAGGGACAGTAACCTTAAGCAATTCTGCTCTAGTTTTTCACAAGAAAATTGTCCAAATTGTGGTTGCCGTGGTTCTCAAGTTTCTGCAAATTAAGGTAGAAATTTTTCACTGATCTGAACAGTGATTGTTTTTCTGGAAAGAGGAACAGTAACAGTTACTAATTTGAAAAGTAATTGTTCGTGCCTCAGAAAAATTCCAACAGAAACCAGCCCCCAAGAATCACAGCCTTTATCACTAATTCATTATAGATTGCAAATGCCTTGTGCTTTTACATCCTTTTCAGATAAGTTTATGCTTCTCGGGTCATGATGTTGTTTTCTTTTTGCTGTATGAAGTTAAAGAGCTGCTTATAGAACCGTAACTTTAACGTAGATGTTTCCCCAATGATCTAAAACTCAGGAGCTGTGCTCTGAATATAAGTTATTTTCCAGGTAATCCTAATTTTCTATGTTAGATATTACTTATAAACAATGAATATGCAGTGAATGATTCAGAGTATTATTTTCTCATTTATACAATGTGTTTACACAGTTCAATATATAAAGGCTGTACATAGAGTAAGTAACGTGATCTGCTATAATTCTTAGTCCTAATTCTTCTCTTGTGATAGCTGTATGTGATCTGATCTCCTTCCTGATTTGTCTCCTGTGATGGCTAGATATGTGGTGATCTTGTTGCTGATATCTATTGCATTGATGGCTGGATTATCGTGATCTGCATGGCTATCAATACCTTCCTCAACACGCCCCCTCAATCTGAAGGGAAGGGGACGAACATTCAGATTGTTCAAAATGGAAGAGAACACACGTGGTGCTACTGGTTTTGTTAAGGAATCAGCAAGTTGATCTTTACTTGAAATAAATTGAACCGAGAGCTGTTTCCGTTGGACTTGATCACGAACATAGTGAAAGTCAATCTCTATATGCCTGGTTCTAGCATGGAACATGGGATTGACTGTGAGGTAAGTTGCTCCAATATTATCACACCATAATACTGGGGAGGAAGTGCTCTTGGAATTGATTTCTGACAGAAGAGATTGGATCCATTGTATTTCAGAAGTTGAATCTGCGAGAGCCTTGTATTCAGCTTCGGTGCTGCTACGTGCAACAGTGGCTTGTTGTTTGCATCTCCATGATATTAGATTGGATCCCATAAACACACAGTAAGCACCAATGGAACGCCTATCATCCCGATCACCTGCCCAATCGGAATCGGAGAATGCTTGAATTGAAGTGGAAGGTGATTTACCAATGAACAAACCAGTTGAGATTGAATGTTTGAGGTATCTGAGAATTCTCTTCACAGCCTGCCAGTGAAGATCAAGAGGATTTTGCATGAATTTGCTTACCTTGTGGACTGAAAAGGAGAGATCAGGCCGTGTGAATGATAAATATTGTAAGCTTCCCACAACTTTTCTATAGAGTGAGGGATCGGAGAATTGGACTCCTTCACTGGCAGATAGATGACATGTAGTAGACATTGGGCTACTGCATGGCTTAGCTGTAGTCATATTTGTGGATTGCAAGAGATCAACCACATATTTGCGTTGTGTGAGGTAGACACCATCACTAGTGCGCAGCACCTCAACACCCAAGAAAAAGCTTAGCTCACCAAGGTCTTTAACTGCAAAGTCACGGTGAAGGCTTTGTATGACCTGCTTGATAGCAGAATTGGAATTTCCCGTGAGGATAATGTCGTCCACATAAATAAGGATCAGGACAATAGCATCATGTGTATGCCAGATAAAAAGTGAGGGATCTGCCTTGCTGGCGACAAAGCCAATTGTCCTTAATTTATCCGTCAACCGAGAGAACCAGGCTCGTGGGGCTTGGCGCAGACCGTAGATAGATTTGCGCAATTTGCAGAGGTGATTAGGAAATTGGGGATGAATATACCCTTGAGGTTGAGACATGTAGACTTCTTCTTCCAAGTGGCCATGAAGAAATGCATTTTGTATGTCAATTTGCTGTAGTTTCCAATTATGAGAAATCGCCAAAGACAAGATAATGCGAATTGTAGCATGGCGAATAACAGGACTGAAAGTCTCATTAAAATCTATCCCTTCTTGTTGATGAAACCCTTTGGCTACTAACCTAGCCTTGTATCTCTCTATAGAACCGTCAGCCTTGCGCTTGACTTTGTATACCCAGCGACAGCCAACCACATTGGCATTAGCAGGTGGTGTTGTTAGTGTCCACGTACCATTGCGCAGAAGTGCATCAAACTCAGTGTTCATAGCTGTGCGCCACTGCTGAGATTTAATAGCTTCACTATAACACGTTGGTTCAACTTCAGCAGATGATATAGAGGCCAGTAGTGCCTTTGGAAGAGGATACCTGACAAAGTTATCAGAGGGGGCTTTGGTCTTGAAAATATTATTTCGAGACCTTGTTGTCATGGGATGGATGCTGAGCTGTCCTCTTGCTACGACTTGATCTTCCATGGAGGATGAGGAGTGTAGTGCAGGAGCGAATGTGTGGTCATTCACAACATTATTTGCAGCGTGAATCATTGATGGCTGGTCTGCAAAATTAACAGCAGTATTTGACGAAGGAGAATTTGGAGGATGATCTGCAAAATCAACAGCAGCAGAAGTATTTGGCCCTGCACATGGAGACACTTGAGGAACAATATTAGCAATAGCAGGCTGGTGATCAATAGTTGGCATATCAGTATTACTGGCAGTGAGTGGAAGAAGAGGTAACGAGACATGTGTGGAATTTGTGGTATGAGTGGGGGTGTGATTTGAAGAAACAACAGCTGAGTTTTGTGATTTGAATGGAAATTGATGTTCATCAAAGATGACATGGCGAGATGTATAGACACGTCCAGTTGATAAATCAAGGCAATTATAACCATGGTGATTATTGCTGTAGCCAATGAAAATGCAAGATTTGCTTCTGAAATCTAACTTATGTCTATTATATGGCCGCAAATTAGGCCAGCATACACACCCAAAAACACGTAAGAACTTATAGTCTGGTGATCGATTATACATGATTTCATATGGGGAGAGATTTTTGAGGATGGGTGTGGGTAAACGATTGATCAGAAAGGTGGCTGTATTGAAGGCATTTTCCCAGTACTGGAGTGGAAGATTTGAATGTGCAAGCATGCTAAGACCGACTTCTACAACCTGTCTATGCCTTCGTTCTATTGCACCAACTTGTTGATGGGTGTGAGGGCATGCAATTCGGTGTGATATACCAGAGTTTTGAAAGTAATTGTGTAACCTGCGATATTCCCCACCCCAGTCAGATTGTATTGCTTTGATTTTAAGATCGAATTGTTTCTCAACATGGCTTTGAAAACGAAGAAAAATTTGCTCAACATCAGACTTAAGTTTCATGGGAAAAAGCCACAAAAATTTTGAATAATGATCAAGAAAACTGACATAATACCGAGAACCAGAATTTGATACAACCGAAGCTGGACCCCATACATTTGTGAAGACTAGTTCTAATGGTGCTGTGGAAACATAAGTAGAAGAATTAAAAGGCAAATCATGACTTTTTGCTAATTGGCAATCGGGGCATACAACAATGTTTTTGTTTTTATCAACTGGCAGATTATTAGAAGCAAGAACTCGATGAACAACTGGAGAAGCGGCATGGCCTAGGCGACGGTGCCAAAGATCAAAAGAAGTGTGAGCAGCAGAAAAGGCTTGAGGGGATTTGTTTTTGGGGAAGAAGTGATATAAACCATCACTGACATGGCCCCGATGGAGGACGATTCCCGAGTATGCCTTCACAAGAAAGTAGTGACCATGAAATTCAAAATACACATTGTTATCTTTGCAGAATTGTTGAACAGAGAGCAAATTTTTCGTAATTTGAGGAACATAAAGGACATGGTTTAAACGGAAGGAATTATAAGAGATGTGAAAGAAAGAAGTGCCAGTTTTAGAGATATGCAAACCTTGACCATTTCCTACTTGTAGCTGATCAGCTCCTGTGTAATCTTCATCTTTGATAGTGAGGGAAGACAGATCATGAGTCACATGATGAGTAGCTCCAGTATCGGCATGCCAATCATTGTCCAGATTTTGTGTTGCAAGGAAAGCTTGTTTATTGGATGAGGGGGAATTGTTCTGATAAGTCAGATCAAATCTGTGGTAGCACTTGCGTGCTGAGTGACCATGCTTCCCACATACTTGGCAGATAAGAGAGGAGGAATGAAATGAATTCTGAGAGTAATTACTACCTCCTCGATAGTTACTATACTTGCCTTTGCCTCTATGAGTAAATTTGTTCCGTGGGTTGTAAGTTTGCTGAGAATTGGAAGATTGATGTCTTTGTGCAAAATTGGCTTCAGCAATTGGCATGGATAGAGAGTGGTTGTGACGATTCAGCCTGGATTCTGTCAAAATTAGAAGGGAATGTACTTCTTCAAGGCTTACCGGTTCATGTCTAGCATAGATGGAGGAGACAAAACTGTCATAGTCATGTCCTAAGCCAGCTAGAATATAAGAGATAATGTCATCACAACAAAGTGTTTGGCCAGCCATAGTAAGCTCATCTGCTAGCCTTTTGATCATTAGAAAATAATCATTTGCAGATTGGTTCCCTTTCTTTGCATTTGCTAGTTGTGTGCGTACTTGTATCGTACGGGCTCTTGACTGGGAAGAGAAATTGGTTTCAAGTGCATGCCATACCTGTTGAGCAGTCGAGTAGGAGATGATTTGAGCCAGGACTCCTTCAGTCATGGATGACATGAGGGTGCTGAGTATGAGGCTGTCCTGCCGCAACCAATGAGAATATGCAGGATTTGGGTTTTGAGAAACCGTGCCTGTATCAGTGTGTGAAGTAATGAGCATTCTGGGAGGAGGGATGAGGGTGCCATCGAGGTGACCATACAGGTCTTGCCCACGAAAATAATGCATCAATTGTGTCTTCCAAAGTGGATAATTTTCTGGGGTTAGTTTCAGGGAAACTACATTAGAAATTGGGATTATAGTAGAGGTAGAAGAAGAAGAAGAGGTGAGAATTGTAGCAGAAGAGGTAGAAGAATCAGACATGGTAAGACGTTGGTCTCTTTGATAGGCTCTGATACCATATAAACAATGAATATGCAGTGAATGATTCAGAGTATTATTTTCTCATTTATACAATGTGTTTACACAGTTCAATATATAAAGGCTGTACACAGAGTAAGTAACGTGATCTGCTATAATTCTTAGTCCTAATTCTTCTCTTGTGATAGCTGTATGTGATCTGATCTCCTTCCTGATTTGTCTCCTGTGATGGCTGGATATGTGGTGATCTTGTTGCTGATATCTATTGCATTGATGGCTGGATTATCGTGATCTGCATGGCTGTCAATACCTTCCTCAACATTACTAGAGGGACAAAAGAAACCTAAGGAGCTTTAGGGGTAACCTCTAATTTATCTAATCAAAATCCAAGAAGAGTTCTGTTTAAGTTCAGAATAGGGCTGATATGTTAGGTCCTATGACAATCTTTATTTGAGTTTAATTTTTCTACTATGACATGGAGTCGAAATCAAGATTATTTCCTAAAGAAGGAAGAAATAGTCCAGAAAGAAAACTTAAATAAATCTTTTTTATCTTATTTATGTGGCTGCAATTTATATTTTTATTTAAAATTCATTTTTTGTGTTTTAGAATTAATAAACATTGATGGTGCTAGTATCTAACGATCAGCAATATTACATAATAAGCATTGCGAGGTTTTGCTCAAAACCTCGGCATACACTGGTTTCAGTTTTGTACTTCATCGTTATACTAAAAACATCTAAGGCTAGCGTTTCAGTTTCCTGAAGAATTTAGTACACTTGCTGCAGTATTGTTTCTCTTTCCTAACCCAGAAGTCTGCAACTCTTTTTTCATTCAGTCACTTTTTGAAAAGCTTGAATTCAGAAGGAAATTTCCAAGGTTTTTGTGTTACGAAATGATGACTTTCTGCAATTATCCCTGGAAGAGTTCAAATCTCGCTGCTTTTATTTTTCTTAATAAAACTTAATCACAAGATTCGAGAAAGTATTTTAAAAAATAATATAAAATTATTAAATTTAAATTTTTGAGTGAAGATAGTTTTTTAACAGGTCTTCCACGGCATGCTTGGTAAGACTTTGAAATTATCGAAGCATGTAGTTTCTATCATCTTAGTTGAAATATTAAAGTCATGTCATTCTAATTTCCATATCATGTTTGGAGTGTCGATTAGGTTTCGGTAACTTGTAATCTTGGCGGAGACTTGGAATATAAATACCTCAGTTGAGATTTTTGTCAATCTATCCAATGTAATCAAAGAGAGTAATCCATTTTAAAAATAAACTGAGTCTCAATATTTTTTTCAGTAGCTCTTCAACTCAATATATACTTCAGTGCTATGTAGCTCGGCTCTACAATATGATGATTCATGACACAAAGTATATGTTAAGACAGTAATATAAAACTATTCGTGGTCTCGTTTAAAATCTTAAATTTTAGCTTATATTTCTTAAGGCTGTAGCTATATTGGAAGAACCTAATGAAGAGTCACAATAAAGTAGCCTCAACTCCTAAGGGACAGAACAGCGAATCAGGTTTTGCTAGGTCAGGGTTAGAAAAAACGAGGCATGCAATTTCAAAACCCTTGTGGAAATAGTAAAATCACCTTTTTCTAGTTTCCATAACATGTCTGGAGTGTTGATCAAGTTTCGGTGACAAGAAATCTTTGAAACTTGGAGTCTTCAATGTCTTATTTCCATAACGCGGAACTAGCCTCACCCCTTTATGTATATATCACCAACTTTCGTGTTCATTCAGCCAAATCCATCCATTTGTTTCTAGCAATGGACTCTAAATTTGCCTTCTCATTTCTTCTGCTCTACTTCGTCCTGTCATATGTCAAACGAGTGGCACTGTTAATGTGGGCGAATCCCTCGTTGCCACGGGTCAGAGTCCTCCATGGCTTTCTCCTTCCAAAGATTTTGCATTTGGATTCCGCCAAATAAATGAGAATGATGATTTCTTCCTGCTTGCCGTATGGTGTTGGATATACTTTATATAATCGAATGCTAAATACATATAGCAGTGAAAATTTAGATTATAAATACCTTCAACCATTGTTGCTCAAGTACCAAAAAATGAATTTCCAATTTGCAGCAACAACAAAGCTTTTCCAAAGCAATAACAACAATACAACTTTATAATAATAAAATTTTACGAGAGGAGCCTTATGATGTTTGAAATCTTTGATCTGCACAGTAGCTATTTTAGAACAATTACTGTTCAGATTAAATTCTGGAAATTGAAGAACATAAAAATCGGCAGAATTCCTGAAGAACACTAAAAATTAAACTGGGATCAAAATCACATACTTTTATTGAATTCAAATTGTCTTTATATAGGCTTACAATGATAATGAACTAGAGCCATAAAACTCTCACAATTTGAGAGATTATTGGATAAGGATAGGATTAATGATAAATCCTATTAGGAATAGTAATATAAACTAATTAGAACTCTATAGCTAAAAGAGAGCTAATCTCTTTAGAATCCTACAACCTACCTGTAGGGTTTTGAAATCTTAAATAGGAAAAGAATTTTAGGGTTTTGAAACTTTGAATAGAAAAGGCATTAATGCCCTTAATGACTTAAGATTAGGTATAAATGAATTAAGGATACAATAGTAACTTGTAAAATATAAATAGAAAAAAAGAAGAGAAGAGAAGCAAATCTGAAAATTTAGAGTGAGCCGAAAAAGAGAAGAAAGGAGAAGAAGAGAAAAGAGGAAAGGAGAAGGAAGGAGGAGAAATAAATATTAAGGAATGTGTATGTGTTATTATGTAAAAGTATTGTTTAATAGTTAAGCTAATTGCTTGCATTGGTGATTAGGGTTTGTAGATTCTATTATGTAAAATTTTATTTTATAAGAATAAATTTTTTTAATTTTAATTCTGATATAATAAATACTCTGAAATTAAAGGAGATATTTTTATTGAGAATGTGATTCTAGAAATATTTATAGCTCACGTGTCGTATGCGTTAAGCTTTGAACATGGACAAAAGATTTTTAATTGATGTTTATATATATATATATATATATATATATATATATATATATATAAAGTGGATGAAAATATGAATGACAAACCTTAAAAATAGACGGAATTTTTTTTACTAACAATTTTTATTGGATTGAGAGTAAAATTGATTCAAATTAAAAAATTATCTTTTCCCAATAGTTGGAGGGCATTTTGTAGATTTGTGGACAAGACATTGTCTACTCGAGCCTTTTCCCTATTGAATTTTCCACAATATGTATGGAATGTTGATTAAGTTATTTTGACAAAGAATTATTCAATGCAAAGAAAAACATACATGAATCTGGCTTTAGACTCTTACAATAAATAACGTAACACTTCTTTCCATGGTAGAGCCTGTGAAAGAAATGGCACCCGATCTTCCTTGTATTCTATACTACTTCTTCTTCTTTTTGCTTCTCCCAAGCTCTTTGGTAGCTCAAAGGAATGGAAATGGAAATGTAAATGATGTAGGACACACTACGGAAGGACCACACGTCCCAAAAGAACCATAAAAGGAAGGAACTTTCGAAAGGAAAATTGACCTGGTGAAATCTCCTACAGTCAAGCAATAAAAGTCCTTATCTCCGAAGATCCTTTAGTTTCCAACTTTGTTTATTTACTGCTTAAAGTCAGGACTAGATTCATGTTTTGTTAACGTCAATTTTCTTTAAATGTTTTATTACTCTTTTCGTGTGAGTGCTAAATGTAATATTAGTTGCCTATAAATAAAGGCAGCCGATACCAGTCAAGCACTAATTCAATTTTGATTGCAATTTTATTCCTTTTTGTTACTCTTAAGCTCGTGGATTCGAGTTATCAATAATAATCAAAGGCGGTGTCCTTTTGTTATAATTTCCGCTACGTCAAGTGGTATTAGAGCGTGTCTCTATTCAGATGGCAAACACGTCAAATGCACGAGAAAACCCAGAAGGAAGGAACCGTGAGAACGACGTGATCAACCAAGCTGAATTCAGAGCTTTCCAGCAGGAGACCCAGCAAGCGTTATTAGCCATTCAGGCAACTCTCGCTGGTCTAACTACAGGGAACAACCATCGTTATGAAGTTGAGGAGGGACCCGAGAGGGACAGAGGAAGAATTAATCCCAATCGTGAAAACCTTCCAATTCCACGCAGGCACATGACCTACGAGGAAGAATTGAGTGATGATGAGGAGTATGTTGGGCATGTCTTTGGGCATCACCGGAAGAACCCTTACAATGCAAATGCAGGAGGAAGAGGGAACCAGATGTTCAGGATGAAGATGGATTTGCCCAATTTCAATGGGCAACTTCAAATCGAAGGATTCCTTGATTGGCTGGCAATGGTAGAGAGATTCTTTGACTACATGGATATTCCAGAAGATAAAAGGGTGAAATTAGTTGCTTACAAACTGATGGGAGGCGCATCGGCTTGGTGGGAGCAGCTGCAACTCACACCCATGCGACAAGGAAAGGGGATGATTCAAACATGGTCAAAGATGAGGCGACTTCTCCGCAACCGATATCTTCCACCAGACTATGAACAAATACTGTTTCAACAATACCAAGATTGTCGCCAAGGTAACCGTTCAGTTCCAATATATATTGAAGAATTCCATCGATTGTCATCTAGGAATAATCTGCAAGAAACTGATGCACAACAAATTGCTAGATTTGTTGGTGGGTTAAGGCTAAACATTCAAGATAGAGTCTCTATGCAAACCATATATTCTTTGACCGAAGCTATTAATTTAGCTATCAAAGCAGAAACCCAACTGGGAAGAAACAGGGTTGCAACATTCCCAGTAAGCTCTTACGAGCAAACGAGTGGAGGACCATCAAAGGGGAAGGCCCCTATGAACCCATCACCTCCGAATTACACTCCCAGGGGAACTGGTCACAACCGATTACCAGCAAACACAGCAGGGGCTACAGTGACGGAGGCTCCGAGAAATCCTTATTCCAGACCTTCATCGGATAAGTGTTATCATTGCGGGCAACCTGGACACCGTTCAAATCAATGTCCAAAACGCGGCACAGTTAATTTAATTGGAGCAGAAGAGGAGGCTGACCTGGAGAGCGAAGGGGTGGAGGATGAGGCTACCTACGACTATGATGAGAATGAGATAACTGAGGGGGATTGACGGTTGTCGAAACCTTCACAAATTAATTCTGATTTTACTATCACCGAAACAATAATTTTAGTAGTATGGTGGTAGAGACCAGGTCGAACCCAAGGGAAATTGATTTATTTTCCTACAAATACCAAATTCAAAAGAATGGGGTGGTTTGAATCAACAAGAATTAAATAAATAAAAGTGCTAAGTCTTAACGAAGGTTAATCAAGATGTTGGCAACTCGGTTCAAAGGGGTGATTCCTCCAATCTTACAAATCGGTTGATCATAGAAGTTAAATTAATATCCTTTCACAACAAACAAATAAATTAGGCTTCCATTAAAGCTAAGGGAAACCTAGAGGCATGCTAAACTAATCCGAATAAGCTTCTAATTAGTTCCTTATCGTCAAGCAAAATAAGTATTGAGAAGCAATCTTTCTTCACTCAACGGTAGCTTTAAGATCAAGATCTACGCAATTTATTCCTAGCTAACATTCAAAAGCTTGAACATATACTCGTCCTATTCATCCTAAATAAATTAATGTGATAGATAAGACAATCAAATTAATTTACTTGCTTCTTATTCTTGTTCCCCACAACAATTACGGATTGAAAGAAACATAGAAAGCATATAAACCATATCAAACCAATTCCATAAGCATGAATCCGAAATCAATAGTTTAAATTCTGGAAAAAGATAAATAAATACTTGAAAGTGTAAGGATTACAATGGAAATGTTACTTCTCACAACCAATAATGAAGATGGATGCTATCCCCTTTGAACCAAGAAAGTGAATCAGCTGCTCATGCCTTTTAGGTTGCTGCCGAATCTGGAAAATTGATGGAGAAAGAGTCAAGAGAGAGTCCCTTGCTTGCATGTATCTTCCCTTTTATTCTGGAAGAGTCCTAAACCTAATGGTGTTACTCAAGCTAAAGAATAGGAGATAAGTGTTGTAGAGAAAATCTCTCTAATCTTTGACAAATTAGGAAGCATATCCCGTCATCCAGATTGCACCAGGAATTTCGTGATGTAGATGATTTTTCCTGACTTTGGTCTCTTCATTAAAGTTGTAGCCCTAAATGTGTAGATGAATTTGGGCTTTTGAATCACTTGATTTGGACATCGTATGCTCCAGATATTCCCAGTTCAGTGTTGGTGCGCGAACAGAGTCCAGTCTGACGTTGTTGTTCCAATTGGATGCCCAAATCTGCATTGAATTTCTGCCACAATACTTTTCCAGCAAGCTTGATATCTATATTTCCAATTTTGAACCTCCTCTTTAGGAATTAAAACCTGAAACATGCAACAAAGGTCCGAAATATAAAGTGCAAAATTTCCTATTTTATAGCAAGTAATCCACAAAGTCTCTTTAACATGTTAAACCCATAAAATAACTTTCAATATGTTGAAATAAGCTTGAAAGATGTTAAAAAGCATAATGTAAAAGGAATACAAATAGATGTGTATTTTGCACTTGTCAAATTCCCCCACACTTAGCTTTTGCACGTCCTCGGGCAAGATTCAAATCTACTTTTTCGAAAGAAAATGCAATGCCATCAACTAAGAACAATCAAACTCTTAAATTACCATAATATTTCATGAACAACAATCTACACAACTTAAAAGAAATGCTTAGCAAGCATTTTTTATTTGAAAATAAAATAACCGAATGCATAGACCTCATAGAAATAATCACTCCATTCTCATGTGTTTGATAGGTTAGTGTTTCTCTCAAATTTCTTCCAATGTAAGTGATCTACCATAAGCTTGCAAATCATCTCACTCTCCACCACCTAGATTACATGCATTACATAAATCATAAGGTCTTCATAAGGGTTGAAATGGGGCTCGGTTTAAGGTAGGAAATTTATTTGGTAAAGTAGTTTAAAAGCCATTGAGACCAATGGAGTAAAGTACCTCGAATTTGAACACGAAACCTCAAATACTCCATCCATCCCTTCTTTAAACTTAAAGATATCAAACCCACTTTATCCTTTGTTGTTGGATAATTTATCACTCACAAAAACATTTGCACTCCACTTAAGGGACGATCATTGACCTCTTATTAGAATTTGTCGAGGAATCAATGATAAGAACAAATAGTTGCTATCAAGCAGAAAGCTTAGCTTTTTGTCATGGATTCTTATAATTTCCATATTTTCTTCATTCCTTTGCTCCAGCCCATGATTTAATATATATCAATGTGTCATCAAGGATGAAGCAACCAATAGAACTAATCTTTTCAATAATATACTGAAAGTGCTTTAGAGTAACAATCTATGGCATTTCCCTACCATATCACATCACCTTTCAAAACTCTCCCAACTTTCCAGGTAGTCTCATGCTCCTATAATTATGAATTATACTCCACTGGTCCCTACGACTTGGGTGAGATAAATAGTAAGGCTTGTAATGTGGGTTATCAAGGAAAAAGGGTCATCAGCTCAAAAGGGTTCGCAATGGGAATATTAATTCAAAGGTGGGTTGATAGGCTTTATGTGGCATACAACAAAGAATGCCTTAATCATGTTTATGCATGCATGTATCAATGTGGTCTCGAAAAGAATCATGGCAAGTTCTAGAGAAACAAAACAAATGGAAGAACATCACACATGAAAGGAAAATAGAGATCGATATGGATGTTTCGATCATTAGGCTCAAAATCTCACAGGCTAGTGTCTATCACATCCAGCTACTTTTCTTCCAAATAATATCGCTTGACTAAACAACCTTTAAGAAGCAAGTTCATCATTCAATCATGTTATGATTTTTCTTGAGTTCAACTGAAAAGTCGTTCATGACATTAACATTCAAAACAAAACATACCAAAACAAAAATTTGCTCGAGGTTTTTTTTTTTTTTTTCAAAAATATTGGAGACAAAATTTTTTCTTTTTCAAAAATATTGGATTTAAGGAATGCACCCCCACACTAAAAATGGACATTGACCTCAATGTGTGCAAAGTAAATTCAGTAAATTCACCAAGAAGGGAAAAGAGAAAACTGCCCTGATTACTCTTTGTATTACTAACATTCGGTGGAGCATTTCTTTGCATATTTGACCGGAGTGGCAACTGGATCAAAAACCTGTCTGAGAGAATGGCTGAGGAAAAACAAATTAAAATCATATTAAATATGAAGAGAGAAAACGATAAAAGGAATCCAACAGAAAAGAAATCTTTATTCATTGTGGTGCACCACCACAGTTGGGTTGCCTCCCAAAAGCGCCTTTTTTATTGTCTTTGGCTAGACAATGTCCTTCTGCAGCATTAATCTTGGTAAATTGGACTGACCAATTGCATCTCCTTCACATTAGTGCCATCAAAATCATCAATATAAGGCTTAAGTCTATGACCATTCACCTTAAAAATCTTATTAGTTTCCAAACTCTGAATTTCAATAACACCATTTGGAAAAATATTCACTACAACAAATGGTCCAATCCATCTAGATCTTAACTTACCTGGCATGAATTTCAACTTGGAGTTAAAAAGTAATACCTTCTGACCAATGGAAAATTGCTTTCGGAGCAGCAGCTTATCATGAAAGTACTTTGTTCTCTCCTTGTACAACAATGCATTATCATAAGCTTCCAACTGAATCTCCTCCAACTCTTGCAGTTGTAACTTTCTTTCTACTCTGGCTTCTTTAGCATCCAAGTTACATTGCTTCACTGCCCAATAAGCACGATGCTGAATGGCAACAGGTAAATGACACAACTTACCGAATACCAACCTATATGGTGACATTCCAATTGGAGTTTTGTATGCTGTTCGGTATGCCCACAGTGCATCTTCCAAACGTAGACTCCAATCTTTTCGGTTGGGGCTCACTGTCTTCTCAAGGATATTCTTAATTTCCCGATTTGAAACTTCTGCTTGTCCATTGGTTTGTGGATGATAAGTTGTGGCTACTCGATGGTGGACTCCATATTTTCGCATCAATGCTTCCACAGTTCGGTTGCAAAAATGGGTACCTTGATCACTTATTATTGCTCTCGGAATTCCAAACCTACTAAAAATATTAGACTTGAGAAATCCTACAACAACTTTAGAATCGTTAGTATAGGTAGCTTTTGCTTCTACCCATTTCGACACATAATCCACAGCAAGTAGAATGTAAACAAAACCAAAAGAACTAGGGAAAGGTCCCATAAAATCCATGCCCCATACATCAAAAATTTCACAATATAAAATAGGATTTTGTGGCATTTCATTCCTACGGGATAGGTTACCCATCTTTTGACATTTTTCACAACTCTTACAAAATTGGTAGGCATCTTTAAAAAGAGTTTCCCAATAAAACCCACTGTCTAAAATTTTTCTAGCTGTTCTTTTGGGTCCAAAATGTCCACCACATGCATAATTATGACAATAAGTAAGAATGGAATAAATTTCATCATTTGGTACACATCTTCGAATTACTTGATCTGAACCTAATTTCCAAAGATATGGCTCATCCCATATGTAATACTTAGAGTCATTCTTTATTTTGTCCTTTCTCGCTTTTTTTAATTCATGAGGTAAGATTCCTGTAACCAAAAAATTAACAATGTCAGCATACCATGGTTCCTTACCTTGTAAATGCAATAGTTGCTCATCAGGGAATGTCTCAGCAATTGGTAGCATATCTTCCTCATTCACAATTCTGCTCAAATGGTCTGCCACTGAATTATCAGCTCCTTTTTTATCCTTGATTTCCAAATCAAACTCTTGCAACAGCAAAATCCAGCGTATAAGCCTTGGTTTGGATTCTTTCTTTGATAATAAGTACTTAAGAGCTGCATGATCTGAGAAAACAATCACTTTAGATCCTAACAAATATGATCTAAATTTGTCCAAGGCAAACACAATAGCTAAAAGCTCTTTTTCTGTTGTTGAATAATTGCATTGAGCCGAGTTTAGTGTCCTCGAAGCATAGCAAATAACATGGCTTTTCTTTCCATTTCGTTGCCCAAGTACAGCTCCTATTGCAAGGTTACTTGCATCACACATGATTTCAAAGGGCATCTCCCAATTTGGTGGTTGTATGATTGGTGCCGAGGTGAGGAGCTCCTTTAATTTGTCAAATGCTATCCTGCAATTTGCTTCAAAGTTGAAAGGCATGTCCTTTTGCAAAAGTTGAGACAATGGTTGTGCAATCTTCGAGAAATCCTTGATGAATCGCCTATAGAAACCTGCATGACCAAGAAAACTACGAATTTCCTTAACATTAGTAGGATAGGGTAAACTTGTAATCAAATCAACTTTTGCTTTGTCAACCTCAATACCTCTAGCCGAAACCACATGACCCAAAACTATCCCTTGCTGGACCATGAAATGACATTTTTCATAGTTTAAAACCAAGTTTGTGCTAATACATCTCTTCAAAACCTTAGTTAAGTGATCTAAACATTGATCAAAAGAATTGCCATAAACAGTAAAGTCATCCATAAAAATTTCAATGCAATTTTCAATCAAGTCAGAAAAAATGCTCATCATACATCTTTGAAATGTACCTGGGGCATTGCACAATCCAAAAGGCATACGTCGGTAAGCAAATGTTCCAAATGGACAAGTAAAAGTTGTCTTTTCTTGGTCTTCTTGAGCTACAATTATTTGATAGTAACCAGAAAATCCATCTAAGAAACAGAAAAATGACTTACCTGCCAGTCTTTCAAGCATTTCATCTATGAAAGGAATTGGGAAGTGATCCTTTCTTGTGTGAGCATTCAACTTCCTGAAATCGATACACATCCTCCACCCATTCTGCACTCTCATGGGGATAAGTTCGTTTTGTTCGTTGGGAACAAGAGTTAGACCAGTCTTCTTGGGAACTACATGCACCGGACTTACCCATGGACTATCAGATATTGGATAGATAATCCCTTGGTCCAATAACTTCAAAATTTCCTTCATAACAACCTCCTTCATTGTTGGATTCAGTTTGCGCTGAGGTTCCCTCACGGGTTTGGCATCACCGTTGAGGAAAATTCTGTGCATACAAAGTGTAGGGCTGATCCCTTTAATGTCCGCCAATGTCCAACCAATTGCTGTCTTGTGTTCCCTCAAAACCCTTAATAATTTTTCCTCATGAACTTCGGTTAAATCATTTGCAATAATGACTGGCAATGTTTCATCCTCTCCTAAGTACACATACTTCAAATGTGTGGGCAACATTTTTAACTCCAGCTTCGGTGGTTGCACAATAGAAGGAAGATCTTTAACATGTGAACTTGGTAATTCAAAAGGTAAGCTAGTCCACATGTTAGGCATTATAGGCAATGAGTGTAAGGACATAATTGCTTCTTTCATGTCTTCATCAATTTCTCTCCTTGCATCCTTATCTGTCTTGCTCTGTTGCAACACTAAGTTCAACTTATCCTTCATAAGATTCAGCTCAAAATCATCTTGCACAATGGGGTCAATAACATCAATATGAAAAACAGATTCAAATTCATCAGGATATTTCATAGCATCAAAAATATTAAACGTTACTATTTCTCCATCAAACTCAAAAGATAAAGTACCCTTATGCACATCAATCTTAGTCCTGGCTGTTTTCATGAATGGTCTACCTAACAATATATGAGTTGAATTTAAAGCACAATTATCATCCATGTCAATGATATAAAAATCTGCAGGAAAAATTAATTCATTGACTTTAACCAGAACATCCTCGATAATACCTTCAGGATATGCATTAGACCTATCTGCTAATTGAATTATTACCCTTGTTTCCTGTAAAGGTCCTAGATTCAAAAATTTATAGATTGAAAGAGGCATAACATTTATTGATGCTCCTAAATCTAGCATTGCCCTTCCTAGCGTATAATCTCCAATCACACATGGAATAGTAAACATACCTGGATCCTTGCATTTTTGAGGCAATTTTCTTTGTATTACTGCTGACACGTTCTCTCCAACTCTGATTTTTTCTTCAGTTCCTAACCTCCTCTTATTGGTGCACAACTCCTTGAGAAACTTGGCATAACGTGGAATTTGCTTGATTGCATCCAACAATGGAATGTTGATCTCAACCTTCCGAAAGGTTTCAAACAATTCATGCTCCCCCTCCTCTTTCTTTGTCTTCGCCAACCTGCTAGGAAATGGAGGTGCAACTAACGTATTTGGCTTAATCAAAGTTGACTCAATACTTACCTCATTACTTGACTTCGGCAAAGGGGACTCAAGTGGCGTGTTTCCTTCTTTTCTAATTTCCTTCGGCACTGTCAGCCCTGGTGATGAGGTCTGCACCTCCTTACCACTTCTAAGGACTATTGCATTAGCATTTTCTTGTGGGTTAACTTCTGGTTGAGCTGGTAACTTACCCTTGTTAGCCTCCATTTTGCCCAATGAAGTTGCCAACTGTGACACTTGAGTTTCTAAATTTTGGATGCTAGCTCTTGTTTCCTGCTGGAACAAATGGGTGTTAGTTGCTAAAGATTTCACAATATCCTCTAGAGACATACCTGAGCTTGATGCTTGGTGAGGTGGAGGGGCTGCTTTATTCTGACCGAAAGAAGGGAACTGTTGCCGATTATGGGGTTGTCCATACCTTAGGTTTGGGTGGTCTCTCCAACCTGGGTTGTACTGATTTGAATATGGGTCATGGTTCCTTGCCTGGTTACCAAACCCATTTACAGCATTCACTTGAGGAATTGCATCCTCTTGAAGTTGTGGGCACATGTCGGTAGAGTGATCTGAAAAAGCACAAATGCCGCAAACTCTGGTTTGTCTTACCTGTCCCAAAACTACCTGCTTGACAAGAGAGGTTAATTCTGAAAGTTGAGTTTCAAGATTAGAGTGACTCACCTCATTTACCTTTCTAGGATTGTTGTCACCTCTGATTCCAAATTGCTGTGAATTTGCTGCCATCATAGAGATTAAATCTCTTGCTGCATCAGGGGTCTTTTCTACAAGTGCTCCCCCACTTGCAGCATCTATCATGCTTCTGTCCATATGCAATAATCCTTCATAAAAATATTGCAACAACAATTGATCAGAAATTTGGTGGTGTGGGCAACTAGCAACCAGCTGATTAAAACGTTCCCAGTACTCATACAAAGTTTCTCCATTATTTTGGCGAATCCCACTAATTTCTTTCCTAATTGTTCCAGCCCTTGAGGCTAGAAAGAATTTTTCCAGAAACATTTTCTTCAATTCATTCCATGTCCTTATTGATCCTGAAGGAAGGTAGTATAACCAATCCTTTGCTTTGTCTGCCAATGAGAATGGAAAAGCCCTCAATTTAATTTGTTCCTCAGTCACTCCTTGCGGCTTCATGGTTGAACATACAACATGAAATTCCTTCAAGTGCTTATGGGGATCTTCACCTGCAAGGCCTCGAAAAGTAGGTAACAAATGAATCAATCCTGATTTTAATTCAAAAGCTACCTCAATATTAGGAAATTCAATGCACAAAGGTTGTTGGTTAACGTTGGGAGTTGCTAACTCCCGCAAAGTCCTTTGTTGTGCCATTATTTCAGCCGTTTCTTCTTGTATGTTTGTCTCGGATTCACTGTGCACAGGTGTTAAGGCCGGCAAGATGTCCTCTTGTCTTTTAGCCTTCCTATTCGCTCTTGCAGTCTTTTCAATCTCTGGATCAAAAACTAATTCACCTGTATGAGAAGATCTTGGCATAAATTAGTTTGATATTAAAGAAAAATAAAAACTTCCCCGGCAACGGTGCCAAATTTGACGGTTGTCGAAACCTTCACAAATTAATTCTGATTTTACTATCACCGAAACAATAATTTTAGTAGTATGGTGGTAGAGACCAGGTCGAACCCAAGGGAAATTGATTTATTTTCCTACAAATACCAAATTCAAAAGAACGGGGTGGTTTGAATCAACAAGAATTAAATAAATAAAAGTGCTAAGTCTTAACGAAGGTTAATCAAGATGTTGGCAACTCGGTTCAAAGGGGTGATTCCTCCAATCTTACAAATCGGTTGATCATAGAAGTTAAATTAATATCCTTTCACAACAAGCAAATAAATTAGGCTTCCATTAAAGCTAAGGGAAACCTAGAGGCATGCTAAACTAATCCGAATAAGCTTCTAATTAGTTCCTTATCGTCAAGCAAAATAAGTATTGAGAAGCAATCTTTCTTCACTCAACGGTAGCTTTAAGATCAAGATCTACGCAATTTATTCCTAGCTAACATTCAAAAGCTTGAACATATACTCGTCCTATTCATCCTAAATAAATTAATGTGATAGATAAGACAATCAAATTAATTTACTTGCTTCTTATTCTTGTTCCCCACAACAATTACGGATTGAAAGAAACATAGAAAGCATATAAACCATATCAAACCAATTCCATAAGCATGAATCCGAAATCAATAGTTTAAATTCTGGAAAAAGATAAATAAATACTTGAAAGTGTAAGGATTACAATGGAAATGTTACTTCTCACAACCAATAATGAAGATGGATGCTATCCCCTTTGAACCAAGAAAGTGAATCAGCTGCTCATGCCTTTTAGGTTGCTGCCGAATCTGGAAAATTGATGGAGAAAGAGTCAAGAGAGAGTCCCTTGCTTGCATGTATCTTCCCTTTTATTCTGGAAGAGTCCTAACCCTAATGGTGTTACTCAAGCTAAAGAATAGGAGATAAGTGTTGTAGAGAAAATCTCTCTAATCTTTGACAAATTAGGAAGCATATCCCGTCATCCAGATTGCACCAGGAATTTCGTGATGTAGATGATTTTTCCTGACTTTGGTCTCTTCATGAAAGTTGTAGCCCTAAATGTGTAGATGAATTTGGGATTTTGAATCACTTGATTTGGACATCATATGCTCCAGATATGCCCAGTTCAGTGTTGGTGCGCGAACAGAGTCCAGTCTGACGTTGTTGTTCCAATTGGATGCCCAAATCTGCATTGAATTTCTGCCACAATACTTTTCCAGCAAGCTTGATATCTATATTTCCAATTTTGAACCTCCTCTTTAGGAATTAAAACCTGAAACATGCAACAAAGGTCCGAAATATAAAGTGCAAAATTTCCTATTTTATAGCAAGTAATCCACAAAGTCTCTTTAACATGTTAAACCCATGAAATAACTTTCAATATGTTGAAATAAGCTTGAAAGATGTTAAAAAGCATAATGTAAAAGGAATACAAATAGATGTGTATTTTGCACTTGTCAGGGATGACGGAGAACGCCTCTCTCATGCACTAGTAATCAGGAAACTATTGTTGACTCCAAAACAAAAGGAGAAGACACAGCGGCACAACATATTCAAAACCAGGTGCACTGTCAACCGAAAGGTATGTGATGTGATAATAGACAATGGCAGCAGTGAGAATATTGTGTCCAAGAACATGATACGAAAACTGGGATTGAAGACGGAGAAGCATCCATGTCCATATAACATTGGGTGGATACGGCGAGGGGCAGAAGTTAAGGTCACAGAAATCTGTCGTGTTCAATTCTCTATCGGAAGAAACTATGTGGACGAGATAGTGTGTGACGTTGTTGAAATGGATGCGTGTCATATGATTTTGGGGAGGCCATGGCAGTTTGATATGGATGTTACCTACAAAGGGCGTGACAATGTCTACATCTTCATGAAAGGGGGACAGAAGGTGGTGTTGGGCCCTATAAATGAAGAATTTTCAACCAAGGCAGAATCATCAACGGGGCCGAAAGCTATCTGCTTAATAGAAGGGAGGAAATTTATGGAAGAAGTGAAGGAGGCACAGGAGATTTTTGCAGTGGTAGTGAGTGACCAAACTAGCATTGAACCCCTAAACATTCCCCTCTCGGTTCAGCCACTATTAGCTGAATTCCAAGAGATCATACCCTCTGCCTTACCCGAAGGATTACCTCCCATGCGTAATATCCAGCACCAAATTGATCTAATCCCTGGTGCTAGCCTTCCAAACAGACCCCATTATAGAATGAGTCCAAAGGAGAATCAAATACTGCAAGAACAAGTTGAAGAGCTGATACAGAAGGGGCTGGTACAGGAGAGTTTGAGCCCATGCGCCGTTCCAGCATTGTTGGTTCCGAAGAAGGATGGCAGCTGGCGTATGTGTATTGACAGTAGGGCCATCAACAAAATAACCATTAAGTATCGGTTTCCCATTCCGTGACTGGATGACATGCTTGATATGCTGGCTGGAGCAAAATTATTTTCAAAACTCGATCTACGAAGCGGATACCATCAAATCCGAATTAGACCCGGAGATGAGTGGAAGACGGCGTTCAAAACGAAGGAAGGGTTATACGAGTGGCTAGTCATGCCATTTGGATTGACCAATGCACCCAGTACTTTCATGAGACTAATGAATCAGGTACTTAAACCTTTTATTGGCAGATTTGTAGTAGTATATTTTGATGATATACTGATTTACAGTCGGAATGAGGATGACCACTTTGAACACCTGAGGAAGACTCTAACGGTCCTCCAGCAGAATAAGCTATATGTTAATTTGCCAAAATGTAAGTTCAAGACTGAAAGTTTGTTGTTTTTGGGATTCATTGTTGGAGCTGACGGTATTCAAGTAGACAAAGAGAAGATCCGTGCCATCCAAGAGTGGCCCACGCCAAAGACTGTCAGCGAAGTGCACAGCTTTCATGGGCTCGCCACCTTTTACAGGAGGTTTGTTAAGGACTTCAGCCGTATTATGGCCCCCATTACTGAGTGTATGAAGAAGGGGAAGTTTTATTGGGGTACTGATGCCGAGCAGAGTTTCAAACAAATTAAGGCATTGTTGACGTCGGCCCCAGTCTTGGCGCTACCCGACTTTGACAAACTGTTTGAGGTCGATTGTGATGCCTCCATTATAGGTGTTGGGGCTGTCATTTCTCAAGAGGGGAGACCTATCGCTTTCTATAGCGAGAAACTGAGTGAAGCACGCCAGAAATGGTCCACATATGAGTTAGAATTGTATGCTGTATTCAGAGCACTAAAAGTATGGGAGCATTATTTGGTGCAACGGGAATTCATCCTATTCAGTGATCACCAAGCACTGAAGTTCCTTAACAGTCAGCATAATATAAATCGCATGCATGCAAGGTGGATCTCCTTCATTCAGCGATTTTCATTCAATTTGAAACACAAGACAGGCCAGCTCAACAAAGTAGCTGACGCTCTAAGTCGAAAGAGACTACTACTGGTGACTATGCGGGCTGAAGTCGTTGGGTTTGATCACTTGAAAGAGCTCTATGCAGAAGATGAAGATTTTAGCCGTATGTGGGAACAATGCCAGCAAGGACTCTCCCACAAAGGCATGCACGTGCAAGACGGGTTCTTATTCAAAGGAAACCAACTATGTGTCCCGAGAGGTTCCCTACGGGAACAAGTAATTCAAGAGCTGCATGGTGGTGGATTGGGGGGTCATTTGGGCCGTGACAAAACGGTGGCCCTTGTGGAAGAAAGGTATTATTGGCCACAATTAAAGAGAGATGTAGGCAACCATGTCAGGCGTTGCCCCACTTGCCAAGCTTCCAAGGGCCAAACCCAGAACACGGGACTATATATGCCATTACCCATTCCAGCAGCTCCTTGGGAAGATCTTTCGATGGATTTCATCTTAGGACTCCCACGGACTCAGCGAGGATTTGACTCTGTGTTTGTTGTGGTTGACAGGTACTCAAAAATGGCACATTTCATTGCTTGTAAAAAGACGGCGGATGCAGTTCAGATTGCTAATTTATTCTTCAAAGAAATTGTTCATCTCCATGGAGTCCCTAAGTCCATTACATCTGACAGGGATACTAAATTTTTAAGCCATTTCTGGTGGACCTTATGGCGGAGATTCGACACCACATTGAAGTTCAGCAGCACTAGCCACCCTCAAACAGACGGTCAGACCGAAGTCGTGAATAGAACATTGGGCAATTTAATCCGATGTCTTTCCGGAGAAAAACCGAAACAATGGGATTTTACTCTTGCACAAGCTGAATTTGCTTTTAACAGCATGGTAAATCGGTCCACTGGAAAAACACCATTCCAAGTAGTCTACAGCAAGCCACCCAGCCATGCACTGGACCTAGTCCCTTTACCAAGGCTTCCAGGTATGAACATCACAACTGACAACATGGCCGACCGAATTAAGGCCATCCAAGAAGAAGTGCGAAAGAATCTTGAAGAGTCCAATGCCAGGTATAAGGCAGCTGCGGACAACAAACGTCGTGCACGTATTTTCAACGTGGGCGACCTAGTGATGGTCCATTTAAGGAAGGGAAGGATGCCAGTCGGGTCTTACAACAAGCTCAGCAACAAGAAATTCGGACCCTACCAGATCCTGAGGAAAATCAACGACAACGCCTATGTGGTGGAACTGCCACGAGATATGTCCATTTCGCCCACCTTCAACGTGGCTGATATATTCGAGTATTATCCACCAGACATACCTTCGGATTCAACGAATAACTCGAGGACGAGTTCTTTTCAGGAAGGAGAGACTGATGTAGGACACACTACGGAAGGACCACACGTCCCAAAAGAACCATAAAAGGAAGGAACTTTCGAAAGGAAAATTGACCTGGTGAAATCTCCTACAGTCAAGCAATAAAAGTCCTTATCTCCGAAGATCCTTTAGTTTCCAACTTTGTTTATTTACTGCTTAAAGTCAGGACTAGATTCATGTTTTGTTAACGTCAATTTTCTTTAAATGTTTTATTACTCTTTTCGTGTGAGTGCTAAATGTAATATTAGTTGCCTATAAATAAAGGCAGCCGATACCAGTCAAGCACTAATTCAATTTTGATTGCAATTTTATTCCTTTTTGTTACTCTTAAGCTCATGGATTCGAGTTATCAATAATAATCAAAGGCGGTGTCCTTTTGTTATAATTTCCGCTACGTCAGTAAAGGTGGGAGACTCTCTCACTGCAGGCGATGAGGCAGCACTGTGGCTTTCTCCTGCTGAGGATTTCGCTTTTGGGTTTCGTCAGCTTGGCCAAAAGGATCTCTACTTGCTTGCCATATGGTATTACAAAATCCCAGACAAAACCATTATTTGGTATGCAAATGGAGATAGACCTACGCCAAAAGAGTCCACGGTGAAGTTAACTGCTGAACTTGGAATAGTGCTTAACAACCCTCAAGGTGGAGAAATCTGGAAATCTGGTCCCGGTAACGGTGAACCGGCGTCTGGTTTCATGAATGACACAGGCAACTTCCTGGTTGCAAATGAAAATGGAGAAAAGTTGTGGCAGAGTTTTGACTTCCCTACTGATACCCTGTTGCCAACACAGATAATGGAAAAGGGTGGAGTGCTTTCTTCTAGGCTATCAGAGACCAACTTTTCACGAGGTAGGTTCCAGTTCCGTTTGATGCCGAACGGAAATGCTGAGCTTAATACCATCAATTTGCCAACTGGGTCTGCATATGATGCCTACTTTTGGAGCAACACGGTAGATGATTCTGACGCATCAAATGCTGGATATCAAGTTGTCTTCAATGAGTCCGGATACTTGTATGTTTTGAGAGCAAACAATAAGAGAGAGCCTTTGACACCAGGAAGCGTAGTCCCAGCTACTGAAAATTATCATAGAGCAACTTTAAATTTTGATGGAGTTTTCGTCCTGTACTATCAACCGAAAAATTCTTCTGGTAATGAAAGATGGTCTGTTGTTCGCACCATGCCAGAAAATATCTGCACTGCTGTTTTTGGCCGGACAGGTACAGGACCTTGCGGATTTAATGGTGTCTGCACAATCAGTCCAGATCAGAGGGCAAACTGCAGTTGTCCACCAAGATTTTCTCTTCTTGATCCTGATGATCGATACGGAGGCTGCAAACCAGATTTCCCGACACAGGTCTCTGCAGAAGATGTGCCAAATGCCCCAGAAGATTATGAATTGGTAGAGCTCGACAATACTGATTGGCCATTCTCAGATTATGAGAGGTACACTCCTTATAATATTGAAGATTGTAAAAAGGCTTGCCTTCAAGATTGCTTCTGTAATGTAATTGTGTTTAGAGAAGGAGATGTTGGAAGAAGAAGCTCCCACTCTCAAATGGAAGGAAAGATGCGAGTGTAAATGGAGTGTCATTTATCAAAGTGAGAAAAGGTAATGACACGCTACCAGGACCTCCTCCAATCCCGAAGAAGAACCGTGATCGTTTAGTCCTAGTAGTCTCAGTGATCTTGGGTGGTTTGGTGTTTTTCAACTTCGTATTGCTTTTATTCTTTTACCACAACAAGTTCAGTAGGACTCCTCATGTTGAAAGTGTTGAAAATGAAGACTAAAGATTGATTCCAAGCCTACAATTCAGGATTTTTACTATCTTTAAATTATTATGTTTCCTAAATAAGATCATATTGATTGATCAAAGTTCCAGTTTCCATTTTAAGTATTTTTCTATTTAGATTATAGAAGAGGAAGTTGTAACCAAATGGGGAAACCCTATTTTGTAACACTTCATATTTTCATTATAAATAAGAGAAGAGGGATAGCAGTAACCTAACCTTTGATTCTGCTCATTCTTGCTATTTCTGAGTGTTCTTCATTGTTCTTTATTTTAGCACAATTCCAGTTTTGAATTATGTAGACTTTTGTTTCTTTGATTTCCAACAATTGGTATCAGAGCTATTAGGATCTTTGAAGGGATCGTGTGAAACATGAGAGATTAAAAGTGAGGTTTTAAAAGGGACATCAAAGCTAAGGGTTTTTGAAAGAAAAAAAATTGAGAGAGCAGATTTTGATCTTTGAAGGGATTCAGTGAAACACGAGAGAATTTAAGTGAAATTTTTCAAAGTTATTAACTTTGAAGGGAAGGGGAGAGAAAAACGAGAGTTCTTTTTTTTCTGCAAAATCTTGAAATAGAAGGATTAGTTACTCTTCTCAAATCCTTTAAAACAATTGCACAAAGGCTTCACAGCAGCAATTGTTAAACTTTAAAAGTGCTAGTGAGCTTACCTGAAAAGTTTGAGCATAAGATTTGCTCATTAGAAGACTCAAAGGATTTTTCTGAGATGAGCTTTCAAGAGCTTGTGAATGCCCTACAAGCTGTGGAGCAAAGGCAAGCCTACAGACAGGAAGGAACAAGTGAGAATGCTCTTGTTGCTGTCTACAAAGAGAAGAATCACACTCAGAATTTTTCTAGAAATAACCAAAGTGGAAAGATGGAAAAAGGAAGCGACTGGAAACCAAATAATCAACAATCTAGTAACTGGCAACACAACCTGATAAGGAAAGAAAAGAAAGAGTTCCCTGCATGCAAATATTGTCAACAAACAAATCACTTTGAGGAATGGTGTTGGTATAAGAATGTGCAGTGTCGAAATTGCAATTAATTCGGTCACATACAAAATTTTTGCAAAACCAGAGTAGATGAAGTCAAACAGGCTCAAGAAGAGGACACTTCAAAAATCAAAGATGAATTTGTATTTGTAGCCACAATTCAACAGATGTGCAATACAACAAAGGGAGATGATTCATCTTGGCTCATTGATAGTGGTTGTTCTAACCACATGACAGCAGATCTCAGCATATTCAGGAACTTAGACAAAAACTACATATCAAGAGTAAAGATTGGTAATGGAGATTTTGTCAGAGTTGAAGGTAAAGGAGCCATTGCAGTAGAGACAAAGGCAGGTACAAAAATTCTAAACAATGTCTTATATGTACAACAACTAAATCATAATTTGGTTAGTGTGGGGCAGCTAATGGAATCTGGATATTCACTACTCTTTGATGATGGAGTGTGTAATATCAAAAATAAAAATGGAGTATTATTGTTGTCTACAAAAATGTTGAATAGAAGTTTCAATGTTGATTGGAAAAAAACATGTTGGGATGTCAACACATGCAAGGTAGATGAATCTATTCTTTGGAATAAAAGGTTAGGTCATTTCAATTATGCTACCTTAAGAAGAATGACAAATTTACAGAAGGCATATGGGTTGCCTAATATACAAGATGAAGCTGTTTTTTGTGAAACTTGTCAATTAGGGAAGCAAACCAAGCATATGAAGATCAAGTATCATGCAATACGACAATATCAGCAAGAAGGGGAATTAGAAATGATGTACTGCCCCTCAAAGGAGCAACTTGCTGACATATTCACCGAGCCTCTAACTAAAGACAGATTTGAGGAGCTTAGGGAAATGATTGGAATGAGTAGTCTTGGAACCAAAGGGGATTGTTGAAAATGAAGACTAAAGATTGATTCCAAGCCTACAATTAATGTCATGATTTTTACTATCTTTAAATTATTATGTTTCCTAAATAAGATCATATTGATTGATCAAAGTTGTAGTTTCCATTTTAAGTATTTTCCTATTTAGATTATAGAAGAGGAAGTTGTAACCAAATGGAGAAACCCTATTTTGTAACACTTCATATTTTCATTATAAATAAGAGAAGAGGGATAGCAGTAACCTCACCTTTGATTCTGCTCATTCTTGCTATTTCTCAGTGTTCTTCATTGTTCTTTATTTTAGCACAATTCCAGTTTTGAATTATGTAGACTTTTATTTCTTTGATTTCCGACAGTTTTTGTGCTGCGGCTATGTCAAAAGACGGTAGGTGTTGGAAGAAGAAATTACCTCTCTCCAATGGGAGAAAGGATATTGCTTTTGGAGTTGCAAGAGGACTCTTTTACTTGCATGAAGAATGCAGCACGCAGATCATACACTGTGATATAAAACCTCAAAACATTCTTCTTGATGAATCTTTCAGAGCAAGAATTTCTGACTTTGGAATAGCCAAGCTATTGAAGGCAGACCAGACTCGAACTTCGTGACGCAGTAGAAAATCACAAAGGAATACGACCAACGTCAATATTCCGTAAAATTAAAGAAAACGAGATTAAATCTCAATCAAACTCAAAGTTTATTCAAATAAAATGGAAGATAAGTCGGCTGCAGGGTTTACAAGGGATACTTAAAGATAAAACCCTAGCCTAATTCAATACAGAAAAGGAAAGGACATAAAACATTAAATTTGCCATAAATGGCAAATTTGAGATAAATGCAGAATATGAAAGAGCTATGAATTCTAAGAGAGTACCAATTGACCAAAGTCAATTCGGACTCTTAAATCAAAAGTAATTGCGAAAACGAAACTTTCCTAAAATGGCAAAAATGACGATTTCGGGGCCGAAACGATGGAATTTGGCCAAAATTGGGTCGAGGTCAGCAGCAAAGCTCTGATTTCTTCCGCAAACGACGAAACGCATTGACTGGGTGAGTTTCGCGTTATTCCGACTTCGACGACCCGGTTGCCGAAATTCAGTTGCCTTTGAATTTCGGATGATCCCTCTTCAGCATGTATGATTCCGCAACTTGTTCTACATCACTTCGACTGCTATTAGAGGAACTAGAGGATATGTGGCCCCCGAATGGTTTAAGAACCTGCCTGTTACTGTCAAGGTAGATGTCTACAGCTTTGGAATTTTGCTGCTAGAGCTCATTTGTTGCAGGAAAAATTTCGAACCAGAAGTGAAGGATGAAGATCAGATGGTTCTGGCTTACTGGGCATATGACTGCTACAAAGATGGGGAAGTAGGCCTGCTAGTGGAAGCTGATGAGGATGCAGTGCTTGACATGAAGAGAGTGGTGAAGTTTGTGATGATTGCAATCTGGTGCATCCAGGAGGATCCATCACTGAGACCTACTATGAAGAAAGTCACTCAGATGATGGAAGGAACTGTTGAAGTTTCTGCTCCTCCGGATCCATCCTCGTTTATTAGCTCCATCGAATCGTTTTGAGATAGGTGTACATCATTGATATGCCGTGATTGTTTTTGAAATTATTTTTTAATCAGAAATATATTAAAATAATATTTTAATTTTAATTTTTATATCAATATATAAAAATATCAAAAAAAATTAATTTAAAATAAAAAGAATTCTATTTTTTTAAAAACATTTTAAAACACATTGTCAACTTCTAAGTGTATCCTTAACTATAAGGCACCAGAAAGAAAAAAGAAAAAAGAAAAAAAAAAGACAAAGTAATTAATACGGTGGAGGTAATATGTTTGGCATAAAGAAAAAAGAAGACCCATATGCAAGCCTTCGTTAATTTGGAGGACCAAAACTGGTCACACCTTTTAATCAATGAGGTTTCCGAAGACTTGGACAAAACTAAGTTGACTTTGTAGACAAAGTTTTCTTAAATGCTTTTCAAATCAAGAAAGGAAAATTACGACAACTAAAATTTACAACCACTAACAAGTAGGACAACAAGACATTGTTGTTAAACTCGACTTATCTTCCTAGTTATCTGGAAGATCTAAAATTTGAAGTCAAACTCGGATAGAAAATTTAGTTGAAAAATCTAATTAATCTGGCCAAGTTCTTGGTGATTAGGCGGTGACCAGGTTGGCAGTTAACACGTACAGCCAAATCTAATCGGGTCAACAACGTTAAAAAAACAATGAAACCTGCGTTTTAACACAGTAAGTTTGCAGTGTCTTAAAGGGCAGTATTTTGGGATCTGTTTAGTCAGGCCTGCAGAAGATTCAATGCTACGTGGGATTTTCCACCACGAAATGTCATCAAGAAAGAAAGAGCTGGGTGATGCTGATTCAATCTTTCTCTGTTTTTTTTCTTACAAAAAATACATTACCATATCCATTTCATGCAGGTTGTAAAACCCGATTGGGATAAAATCTGTGCTATGGGATGAAATAGTCAGCCTCTAATTTTTTTTAAAAAACATATTTAAATAATAGATTGTGTTAATAAAAAATAGATTAATTTTATGGTTTTTTCACTTAACTTGTACCGGTGCATATCCTAGATAAATTACATCTTGATTCGACCAGCTAGATCAGTAAGAATTTTATACCTACAATTTCATGTACCAATTCTAACCAATAGCAATAGATCAGTACTAATTATTAAATCAATCTAATAAATGTCCCTCTAGCAATAGGGTAAGCTTTATTTTTACCCATTAGGATGCATCGATATTCCTCTTATATACCTTACCTTAGAAACTCCCAATTTCATACTTCTATTTTATAAAAGATTCAATCCTTACCCTTTCCGTCATATAGCCTACCTTATTAATTTAGTTTTTGAAATGACATTTAAGAGTGTTTATTTATGGCTAATGAGAGGGAATTATTAATTAAAACTAGTAAAATTTAAAATAAATATGACGAATCCTGGATTTTATTAGTTATCAATCAACAATAAATTGAAAATCATAAAGCTTTATAAAAAAACCCATAGGGGTAGGATTGTGACATTTTAAATTATAGAGATAGAATTGAAACATTGGTACAAATATAAAGGTAAGAATAAAGTTTACCGACAGCATGATTTTCCAAATCCTGACCACTACCAATCTACTAATCCCTAACCATCAAAGAACTTAGCTATTGCTTTCATGAAAGCAATTCATCAATGGTGTGCCTCTTTAAGACACAAGTTGTTGTTTAAATTAGTGTATACACTGCCCTTTGTCTTATATTAATCGTACATTGTTTTCACTTGCTAAATAGATTCATGGGTTTGGTCTTAAAATGGGGATTAATCAACGATTATACATGATAATGCAAACCCCATTGTTGGTGTCAAGAAGCAACATTTCATTAGACCCTATTGCTGGTTTGCTAAAAAGGTGCTTAAAGTTTAAAGCTTTAAGAGGTGGGAGGCAAGTTCATGCTTGGTTAGTTACTAGAGGGACTGATTCGAGAATATTGTCACTGAATTCAAAGCTTGTTGGCATGTATGCAAGTTGTGGAGACCTAAAGTCTGCAACTTTAGTCTTTAAGAGGATCCGAAACCCAAATGTTTTTGCATTGAATTGGATGGTTTTAGCCTCTGCATTTGAAGGGTATTACAAGGAGGCTATATGGTTCTTTTGCTCAATGAAAGACTCAGTTTTTATTTACAATAAGTATACTTTCTCTGTAGTTTTGAAAGCTTTTGTTGGTTTATTGGATTTGAATAAAGGAAAGGAGGTTCATTGTATGGTTAAACAATTGGGTTTTGAAAGTGATGTTTGTGTGGCTAATGCTTTGGTGGATATGTATAGTAAATGTGGGTGTATTGGTTATGCACGTAGAGTGTTTGATAGAATGGTGAAGAGAGATATTGTTTCTTGGACTTCGATGATTTCTGGTTATTGTAATGTAAAGAAGATTGAGGAAGCTTTTGCTTTGTTTGAGAGAATGAGGTTGGAGGGATTGGAACCGAATGATTTCACGTGGAATGTCTTGATTTCCGGTTATGCTAGGAGAGGAGATAGTGATGGAGCATTTTCACTTTTGTCGAAGATGACTAGAGAAGGGTTGGTTCCTGATTTGGTTACTTGGAATGCAATGATTGCAGGTTTTGTTCAGGGGGAGAGAGCTGGTGATGCTTTTAAGTTGTTTCAGGACATGTTAGTTTTAGGGGTCAAACCTAATCTTGTGACTGTTGCAGGATTGCTACCGGCATGTGGGATGATTAGTTCAATACAAAGAGGTAGAGCGATTCATGGACTGGTATATAGATTGGAGTTTGATATTAGCAATGCATTTATTGCTAGTGCTCTTATTGACATGTACTCGGAATGTGGAAGTTTCAAAGAAGCTAGAACTGTATTTGAGAAGATACATAACAAAAATGTTGCATCATGGAATGCAATGATTGGATGCTACGGCAAGCATGGCATGGTGAACACGTCAATACAGTTGTTTGAGAGAATGCATGGAGAAGGAATTCATGCAAATGAAGTGACTTTGCTTTGTGTTCTTTCTGCTTGTAGCCATAGTGGTTATGTTGAGAAAGGGTTGGAAATTTTTTGGTCCATGAAAGAGAGGTACATGGTTGATCGCAAGAAAGAGCATTATGGTTGTGTTGTTGATATGTTGTCTCGTTCTGGGAGGCTGGTAGATGCCTATGAATTATTGAAGGAAATGCCAATAGAAGTAACAAAATCAATTGCTGGAGCTTTTTTCAATGGATGTATGATCCATGGAAGACGATATTTGGCTGAAAAGATTATAGATGATGTTACAAGAGGGGACTTGAAAAAACCTGGATCATTTGCGATGCTGTCAGCTATTTATGCTACCATTGGAGAAGGGAAAGAGGCTCGCTATAACACGAAGGAGATCGTGGAAGAAAGGAAAGCACAGAAGGAGCCTGCCTTTAGTCAGGTTGAGGAGAAGGACAAGCTTGTTGGAGTTGAAATAGAGAAAGAAAACAATGAAGTGGGCATTAACGCAAGTATATTCTCCAGTGCTATATGATATTATATCAGTCATCGAATACAACTCTATCGCGTTAGGATTAATTTTCTTAACCACTGTACTGGTAACCCTTTTCACAGACAGCTTTCAGAGTAGCATTCAACTCTGTAAAGCTAGAATTTCTGAAGTATACTCTTATAAATTCATGTTGATTGTGGCCGTTAACTTGGTCACGCACTCGTAAATTTTTGGAACTCCGTATTTCAGCTTATACAAATGGTGGTAACTTCTGAGTTCCAGTTTTTTTCTGGTCAATCACTTGATTAAAAAGAACAGATTCAACAGACTGCCAAAAAACAGAAGAAACTCTAATTTCAACACATGTAGTTGACTAAATAGCAGCATATCTAAAATGGGAAAACACATTGTTGATGTCAAATTCATCCAAAAGTTTCTGACTCTTTGCCCCAGAACCTTACTTAGTTCTGATACGTGTTCATTGTGTGCAAACTAGGTTAGAGCAGCAGAGGAAGCTGATGAATAAGTACTCAGAGTTGGAGTTGGGATATTTACTGGCATTGATTTCTAATGTTTGGTAGAAGTTACCAAATCGGGTCAGTGTTTTTTAACTCCAAATGTAGCCTTTGTAAATAACAATCTTTCAAAAAACTGATGAGCCATAATTAATAACCAAAGCATATTTGAGGGTGCTCTACTTCCTTATATGTTGTATAACTGATGATTCTTTTTTTTACTTGAAATTTCATGTACCTTTGAACATCTGATCAGGAAGGCCTCTTTATTTACACAATATCACTCTTTCACTAACTATAAAAACTACAGTTATAATACCTCGTTAGGGGTTTGACTCGAGCTCAAGGTAAGGTTGCGAGTTGGCCAACTCAACTTGTAGGTGGACAATACTATAGGTTGGGTCAGATAACTAGAGTTAAAGACAGGTTTTGAAGTGTGGTTGAAGTTATTTTTTAAAATATTATTTATTTAGAAATGCATTGAAATTTTGTTTTTTTTTTAAAAAAAATGATATTATTCCATTAAAATGATCTAAAAACATCAAAATGATCTATATATATAAATCTTAAGTAAGAAATAAAAATAAAAAAATTTATTTAAAAAAAAAATATTTTTGAAACGCAATGCAAAACAAGACCTCAGACTCTCAAGCCCAAGTTTTGATTGAGCAATTAAAATATTGTTTGACATTACAGTTTAATGCGTATTTTTAATATATATATATATGTGTGTGTGTGTGTGTGTGTATTATTTAAATATATTTTTAAACTAAAAACACTTAAAATACAACATTTATCATATCTCCAAACAACCATAACTCCGGTTATATTTAGTATGCATAAATCAAAGTGAATAATCATGACAAATTGATCATTGACCTCCTATTTAATATCAATCAATCCTTTTCCTTTTCTTTTCCTCATTTTTGCAATCATGATTCACATCGTATTGGATTACCTTTTAATTGGAATAAAAATTTATTTTAAATAATATTACTATAGACTAACTTGGATTAAATTATTATTTAATCTATTTATATTAGGAGTTTAACTAGATTTAATAATTTGAGTACAGAAGCTTAGGCTAAAATTCATTACCATTTCTAAATCCCTCTGTAATGATATTGTTAAATCAGTAGAACAGAATATTTGTGTCACTCTCTAAAGCAATTAACCTCTCACCGAATATGCTATAAAGTAGAAAAAGAAAAAATGTGGTTGTTATTTGTGTGAAGTCATGGTCAAGTAGGGTTCAAGAAATTTAACACGATTTGCTGGCAACGAATTGCTAGACAAAAGACACCGGGAAAGGAGAAATTGATAGAGAAATATGGACTGAAAAATGGTACAAGCATCTTGTATAGTAATAATTTGCTGTAAAGTTTGAAGGCAAGTATTGGAAATAGCAAACTTCAAGTGTGATTGAGTGTTGTTATTAAGAATATTAACAAAAAATGGCAGCACAGAAACAGCTTGAAAAGCAAGAAGACCAGAAAAATAAAAAGAAAAGGTATTTCGAGTTGTTTCTTGCTTGGAAAAATTGTATAATATTTATAGAGAGTTATGATATAAAAGTCATGTTTAAATTTATTATGAAATTAAAATGGATGTTACTGCAATTTAAAATGTAGATGTTAAGAAATTAAATAATTGTGACAATTATAGTTGCTGGAAAAAAAATAAACGAAAAATTAATTAACGGGAGTCTTTCATCAAGTCATGTGTCAAGCTAATTTTTTTAATAACTTAGTTACTAATATTGTGATGTTCTAGCAAACATCATACCATAAACATCATCTATGGAAAAACTGTAGCATCATATTGGAATTCATCTTGTAATCATACCCATGATTTATATTGATTTATTTTTTCTTGAAGAATATTTGGCAAAACACAAGACTAGAGCTATTAGTTTGCCAGGTGAAAAAACAGAGCAGGAGAGCTTGTGTAGTCAATTTTAGACTTGAAGATCAAGTCTCGTCAATGTGCTCTGAGGCAGTAGGGGTCCATATATGAGTTGTTTTCCTTAGACCATTATATAGTACGAGCATTATTTCTTGTAGTGAGGTCCACAAGCATAAAATGTTACCAAAAATTTATTGATGAAATTTTAATCTGTCTTATTAATTAACTGATCAACTTGCACGCACCTTTACTAATTTTACGGGTTCTAAAGTTAACGACCATGTAAACTTACAATAATTATTATATTGACAACTACATGACTCGAACCTGAGATCACCGGAAGAACAAACTCTGTAATTCCAAGCTAATGACATGATTAAAGAATAATAATTTCAATATTTGTTGTGACTTGATGCTGTGCAGACAAATAGCCAGAGTGTTTTTTTTTTCCTTTATGCCATTTTTGGTCGAAGAAAATGTGGATTCTTGCTTTATGTTAACGCAATTCCATTTTTATTTTATTTTATTTTCAATGGAGTGTCAAACTTTCAACCTATTGTATTTGGTTGTCCTTTCGAGGTAAAAGAGATAAATATAGAAGCGATTTAAACATGTTTTATTGAAATGATGGAATATATTGGACAGTTTTTAAATAAATTAATGCTATTTCAAAATAAAAGATAGACTCATTTGTCTTTAATTTTTTGTCTATTCTATTTTGAGATAGTGAATAAACACTACCACATACTAGTACATCCTTTATTAAACAGATTAAAAGTTAGAATACATAAATAAATAAAAATTTAGAAAAATTATCTACTCAAAACATTTCCCTCTCATTTTCTCAACATGGTTTTTTAATAACTTATCCTCCATGATTCTATACAATTTTTATTTGGAATTAATTTTTTATTATAATTGAATTTAATTGTACCGTTCAATTTAAGTTGGATTCATAAATAAACTGAATTTACATGTTTGGAAAAAAATCCAATTTATTTTGTTTTCTATACCACTTTCATATCTTCATCTTGTTTTTTAAAATGTCTAGAAATAAAAGATGGGCAGATAGATATTTAAAAAAACCGGGTTTGAATATGATTTTTTCCCTTGAAATTGTAAATGGAAAAGGCTGATCGATGATTTATTTTTACGGATTATTATAATTTTAAATGACTTCAAATATAAGATTTATTAGAATCTTAAAATCAAACAAACAAACTCATAGTAGTGCAAGAAAGCCAAGCTTGTCTCGAAATTATGTATTTTGAAAAAGGAGTCAAGATATATGACTTTCTTGATAAAGTTTTGGACAAATTCGGTTGTCATCCATTGCATGAAATGTCAAGGTAGGTTCAGACTTTGTCTGCTAAAATCTGTGGCTCTAATTACACACTGTGGGTTTGGATACCTCAATTTTGACTACATTAATCCTCCCTTGGGATTGATGATTTTAATTCTTATTATATTAATATTATTAAGGTGTTTTTCGTGCTACTTAATTGCATTCGAGATCAAGGGATTGAAATTATTTTTTTAAATGGTTTTTGTTTAAAAATATATTAAATATTTTTGAAACGCAATATTAAACATGACCTAAAAATTATTCAAAATGAATTTTTATTAAAAAGATTTACTTGTTTTTTTTTCTTCAATTTTTAATATTGAGTTTACCATTTATATGAATTTATTACTTGTTAATTTAAAAAAAAATACTTTTAAAAATACATTACTAAATACAAACATACCGGTTTATTGAAGATAAAAACATGCATATGAGTTAAACAAGAAAATAAAAAATAAATCTTAGTTTTTTTTTTTTTTTTGGTAAAGATCGGGGCATGCGCCCTTCTAAATTAAACGAGGAATAGTGGACCCAATAAGGTCATAATACAATAAGGAATAAAGTCCTGACGGTGGGTCGGTTATAATATCCGCCCTCCTATCTAATAACTCATTAGTTAGCCCCAAGTTTGCCAACCAATCGGCCACATAATTAGCTTCTCTGTAAACATGGACAATTTTAACCTCCCACTCCCTGCCCAACAACCCTCTAATTTGCATAATCAAATTGTAGTTTCTATCTACTCTCACCGTATCCCCTTTAATAATCCCAACTACGACCTTAGAATCAGATTCTAAAATCACTTTCCTAAACCCTTTATCCCATGTCATGAGAAGCCCCACATGGATAGCCCATAACTCTGCAGTCACAGACGTACAAAAACCAACATTTCTTGCAAACCCCCCGATCCACGACCCCATATGATCTCGAATCACTCCTCCCACCCCGGCTGTCCCTGGATTACCTTTACTGCATCCATCCACGTTGAGCTTGATCCACTCTTCCTCAGGATACTTCCATCCTATATTTTTGACATTCGTATTTCCATTTCGATCAGCATACCCACTCCTCTGAATCCTCCTACTATCCTCAACCATCCTCTTTATCGCAAGAACAGTCCCATACCAATTGCCCTGGTCTCCGCCAAACGTTCTATTACACCTCTCCTTCCAAATATGCCATAAAGCTATACCAAAAACTTGATGCCAATCCCTATAGTTATTGTTTCCATTCCTGGGTGTTAAGTTTGACACCAACCATGCATACCGACTTTGGCTAAAAAATAGCTCCCTTTCATCAATCCTGACGAATATCTCCCAAATTTTCCTAGCTTTAGGACAATCCCGAACAGCATGAATCAAAGATTCCACACCAGTTACACACTGACAACAATATTTGTTATCTGTTATCCTTCTTCTCCACCTCATTTCATTGGTCATAATAGCATTATGAGCTACAGTCCAAAGAAACACTCTGATACGCTCCATTCCTTTCCACTTCCAAATAAGATTCCATAGTGGGTCTCTGTCCATAGCTTCCCTTTCCTCCTGGGCCCTATATGCGGATCTGACTGACAACCTCCCATCCGCTGAATTATCCCATATTATGGAGTCTTCTATCGTATCCTGCTCAGGAGGCATGTGACCAGCAATACTCATCATAGTTTGTATCGGAAGTAAATGAGCAAACAGCTCCCAATTCCAGTTTCTCCTACTATCCACCATATCTGCCACTGTATAGTTTAGTGTATCCACCTGCGCTTCCGGATTCAAAAGAGTAATAAGGGGATCATGATTCTCCAACCACTTATCCTTCCAAAATAAAATGTTCTTGCCATTCCCCAAACTCCAGCTAACATTCTGCTTCACTTCACCCCATTCCCGACATATTGACTTCCACAACACTGAATCTCTCGCGCTAGCCACCGGATTCCCATCCCCTTCGTTGGACTTCATATATTTATCTTTAAGAAAATTCACCCACATACTATTTTCCTGCATCATTCCCCACGCTAATTTCATGATAAAAGCTCTATTCATGTTGTCCATTTTCTTTAACCCCATTCCACCTTCCTCTTTAGGTTTACACATCGTCTTCCAATTCACCAGATGAATTTTGTCTCTACCTTCCTGTTGCCCCCAGATGAACCGTCTGCAAATTTTCTCAATCTCCTTACACGTATGTTTTGGAATGACTGCAGCTTGCATAGGATACAAAGGGATAGTGGCCAAAACCGCTTTGCATAAAGTAATTTTTCCTGCTAATGACAAATTGTTTGCTTTCCAACCTGCCAATCTCTGTTGCATATTCTCTACTAAGTAACTATATGTCTGCTTAGTAACTCTTTGATGTAGAAGAGGCACCCCCAAGTATTTTCCCATGTCGTTTGTGACCTGAAATCCACTCCTTCTCCTAATATCATTCGCCAATGATGTTGATACATTTTTTGAAAAATATATCTTCGTCTTTGCAATACTTACTTTCTGCCCTGACGCTGAGCAAAATATATCAAGACAATCTCGGACTGCTTCAAGCTGATCCACACTTGCCTCCGTAAATAAAAGCATATCATCGGCGAAGCACAAGTGCGAAATCCTCATCCCATTCCTCCGCACACTAAAGGGCTTCCATCTATTATCCTCCACATTCTGATTTATTAACTGTGATAGCCTTTCCAAACACAACACAAATATATATGGCGATAAAGGATCTCCTTGCCTTATACCTCTGCTTGGCCTAAATTGCTGAGTTGTATCACCATTCCACAAGACGCTCAGAGAAGGAGTTTCAATACACTCCATGACAACTCTCACTAGCTCACTAGGAATATTTGCATCAATTAGAGTCTCTCTAATAAAACTCCAGCTTAGACGATCATAAGCCTTTTCAAGATCGACCTTAATGGCCATAAAACCTCTTCTTCCTTTCATGCTTCTCATAGTATGAATAATTTCCTGTGCCACTATGATGTTATCCGTAATATGTCGACCCGGCACAAAACTACTCTGAACATCACTTATCAGCTTCGGCATCAAGGTTTTTAATCTCCCAACTATCACCTTTGACACCACCTTGAAAATCACATTACATAGGCCAATTGGTCTAAATTGATGTAATTTTTCAGGCATTTGAACCTTAGGAATCAGTACCAAGTACGAATGATTTATTCTAGATAAATCCTTTTTCCCTGAGAACACCTCCCTGATATATTTACAAATAGACCGGCCCACCACATTCCATTGAGATTGATAAAAAATTGGTTGATATCCATCTGGACCCGGGGCCTTGTAAGGCTTCATTCCAAAAACAGCAGCTTTAAATCTTAGTTCTTATGGATAGAATGATGTAGAATGAAGGATTAATTCTCTAATTTTAATTTTTTTTTTGGTATGATTTTAATATGATTTATTAGGCTTATTAAATTGTTATTCTTGATAGCAAACTATGAGCCAAATAAACTAGGATCTAGAATAAATTAAAAAAAGCTTTACATATTCCCCTAAAAAACAAAATAATGTTTTGTTTGTAGGTGAACCCAGCTAAGGATGAATTTATAATTTTGTACCTTAAGAGATTGGTCCAACATGTTTGCTCGCTTTTTGATTTTTTTGGTGGCTTAAACTTTAGAGTTAGTATTCAATAAAATTTATTAAATCTCTCTAAATAAATATTAAAAAAAGTATTATGTCGACTAATTGATGGAATTATTATTGTCATCTCACTAGTTACAGAAATATCAACTAATCAATAATCCCTTAAAACATTAATTTGCTCCTTAAATATTGCTTATGGATTTAAATGATTTGAATTTGCATTAATGGAGAGAATGAGAGATAGTATTTAAGGGATACCGATCATCTATCTTGGTTTCTTAATCCATCAAGAGGCTTTAATAATTATCACTTCATCTTTAAGCAAATATAAAAAAAGAGTTTAATACATTTTATGTACATCATTATAACTCATCCTTTTCTTTTTTTCTTTTCTTTCTTGGTTAGGCTATAATATTCATTATCATAATAATAAACACATGATTTGAAAATTAATTTACAAGGTGGTATTTTTGCTATTGTGAGATCCAATCTAAGAGAAGGATTGTTCAAAAAATAAAAAATAAAAAAACCAAGAGAAGGATGGAAGAAAAGAATTCACATGAATATATCCCATTTAGATAGAGATGACATGTTTAAAACTTTATTGAATATAATTTTAATCTCCATGATTTAATGATCCAATTAAACATGGAGACATTTTACCAAATCGTTTGAATGATTTTTTTTTTTTTTATGTTGATACATATTTGAAAAGTTTTTTTTTTTTTTATATATATATAAATTAACATCAAAATTTAAAATATATTTGTAAGCAGCAAGACATAAAAAAATAAGTTTAGCATCCACTAAATGCAAGTCCAATGCTCAGCATTTGTTTATGTGGTATGATCCATGTTTTGCTTTAATAATATATTTAAAAGTGCTTGATTAATTAATATATATATATATATATATATATATATAATAATAATAATTTTGCGTGACCCCATCAAAAGATCTATCTTAAAATATTAGCTAAGAAAAAAAATATAATTTATATATTTTTAAAAAAAAATTGTTTTAACAAAATCACAGCCGCATAAACTTCAACAATACCAAATACATACTAAAACATTAATGCTAAATAAACCCTCTCCTAACAATATGAACCAACCTCTTAAAAACCAGATTATGTTTTATTAGTTTGTCATAATATTATAAATAAAAAAGAAATAATATATTTGATTAAAGAGATAAAAATATAACCCACCGAGATAATTTTCAGTTTAAAAATAATATTTATAATTTCTTAAAACATGGAATGCAAAACATCATGTGCTGTCTATGCTCACTCAGTCTCTTCCACTAAAAAAACATAAAGTATACGAATACATTCTCAGCGTTTACTATATTGTTCAGTATCCATACAGTAATTTTTAAAATGTAAAAAAGGAAGGAGATTCAAAAGAATTTGAAGGGGTTGTTGTTTAGATTTCCTTGGAAACAAACACATGCAAAGAGATGGGTAACATAGACAAAGGCTCCATGTTTTCAAAGTTTGAACTGCTAAAACAACAGACAGAAGTTTCATAGTATAGTAAAAAGTACACAAAAGTATGCCACTGAGGCACTGACAGAGCAACATTTGATCTACCTTTACCACAATACCCTTGTCATTCAATTTTCTTACACTTACCTCCCTACACACAGATTACATCACCATGACAAAGAGTGCAGAGAGTCACACACAGACTACGGAACCAATCAACAAATATCTATCAGCTCTTCTTTGTCTACCTTTCGTCTTGTCTTCCATTTGGGCCATGTTTGTTTCTGAGACACACCATTTATAGTCGTGCTTTTGTTTTGCAAATCTTGGAATCTCAGTGTTTCTTGATCTGGGTATCAAGTATTTCTTCTTTAGATCATAGTTTAGTGTTAAAAATATTTGCTTTTGTCCCTATAAGGGAAAAACCCATCTGGGTTTTGGTCTTTTTTTGTGCGCCTTTGCTTTCTTTAACAGATTCAAAGTGATGGGTTTCTTGATAAAGCTGCAAATAAGGTTTGTTCAATATCAGGTTAGTTTCGTTTAGCTCTTTTGCTATTTTCTATCGGTTTTCTAACTGTCTGATGTTTGTGGGTTCTGGGGAGCTACTTAGAGATTGTTTTTGATGATTAGTTTAGCTCTACTATGTAATATTGTGAAAGTCTATATTTTTATTCTTCTGATGGATCTTACTTTGAATTGGTTTAAGGAGATTTATGTGGTTTTTGAAAGTATTGTGAGTTACTATGTTTGGATTCTTTGATTGACCACCTTTCAAGATGTTATTGAGTGTCTAGCTATTGGAAGCTATGTGATATCTGTTTCAATCTTTGTCTTAAATACCTCAAGTTTCGTTTGCTTTTGCACATTTGTGATTTGGATTTAGACATGGATCCTGATGCAGCATTTAGCTGCTGTGGAAATATTGGACAAAAGAGTCATATGATTTATTATTAATGGGCATGAAAAAACTAGGCTGTTAGCTACTCAATTGATTTTATAGAGTACCTTTAAGAATTTGAGTGTTTCAGCTATTGAGCAGACATTTGGTGGGAAGAAAAACTGGTTTGTAACTGTGTTGCTCAGGGTAAAGTGTATGTTTTTATCATGAAATGAATTTTCAGCTTCCTATCTGTAGTTGTGTTCTTGTTTGGGGAGCTGAGAAAATGGCGTTTGACCACTTTTAGTGATCCATTTTGTATAACTGATGGAAAGAGAGCTATCATAGTAGCCTATGCATTAAAAGATAAGTGAAACCATATGAGCATTCGAAATTTTAAAAATGATGTCATGCACTTGTCACTTAATGTATTTGAAAGGTAGTGTGAAGTCATCTTTGAAAACATGTCTGGACATAGACAGAGTTTTCTTTTAGTGACAGCAGTGGAGGTGGGCTAGTTCATCTTAAAATTATTCATTTATCAAGCACCACTGATCTGAGAATAGAAATCTTTTTAAGCTTTGTAATTCATGATCTGGCTGGCATGATATGTGAACTCTGCTCAGATGGTTCATTCTTGCAAAATTGTGGGTGTGTTGCTTGCCTTTGAATTTTTGTGATCAAAAGCTTAACTTCTGCTCTCTCATCTGGCAGAAATACTCTTCATCTGTATGAGTTTTTCTTTCACGAAGTTATAGAATTATGGGTAGAGGCAGAGGTAAGGGAAAGAAGTTTACTGTAAGCAATCATGATGATACTGGAAGTGGCGAGGAAGAGAAAATTCCAGCGCAGAAGAGAAGGGGACGGCCACAAAAACCACTGAAAGATGGCATTGATGAGGAAGAAGTTGAAAAAATTGAAGATGAAGAGGTAGATAATGGAAAAACTGGTATCACAAGCAAAGAGACCAGAAGTCCAGCAGCAGCAGAAAATGGAAAGAAGAGGAAGCGATATTCACAGGCAAAGGAGAAACCTGAATCTGTAAAGGAAGAAAATGGTGTCGGAACCAGATCAAGTACTGATGACTCAACCAAGTCTAATGGTTTTCGACATAACGGAAGTAGGCGGAAAAACAAGCCTCGCCGCGCTGCTGAAGCAGGAGTGGAATGTAAGTGAAGGCGGCAATCATTGGCATTTGCAGCGGGTCTCTTCTTTTGATGACTTTCCAGATAAATTATATAGGAAATGAGGCCTAGTAACATCTCTGGTTCCATTTGAATTTTTTGGTTTATCATTTTGGTAATCTTTTTGCCAGTCCCTTTTCACTTTAATCGGGAGTTTTGTACTTCCTGTAATTTTTATAATGCTATCATGTTTCATACCGTCACTTGGTTCATCTATCATTTGATTTGCATAACCTGTTTGGCCTGCTGAAATGCCCTCTTTATTCCTTCAAACTGTCGTGATTTCTTTCTACAATGGTATCGTCTTGCAACTCATAATTTGGACATCATCACAACACATAATCACACTGCTGCTTCCCAAACTCTGTGGAGCAGTGCCTGCAACAACATTGAAGTCTGTTCATATAAAGTTTATGCTTATTTTCTTAGCTCGTAATTTTCATGCCTTCCAAGTCAGTTGTGCAGCTGTGTTTACTTTACCAGGTCTATAGCTTCTTAATTACGTTTCATTTATACCTTGCCTCAGCAAAAGAGATGATGTAGATATGGTTGTTGGTCGTCGGCTTTTGTCTTTAGCAATCAGCTCAAGTTTGCCCTTAGTTAAAGATTACTTTATTCAATAGTGTTGACTAAAAACAGAAGGTTAGCTAGAGATTGTCCATGAGAAGCTTCCGTGGAAAGCCAGATATCAGAGAGAATGAATTTCCTATCGACTGCCATCACTCCCATTTAAAAACATTATCATCTTGAAAAGAAGCACGGCATGACAGAGCTAATACAGATAATCTGCTTCATGTTCAATGAACTCTGACTTTGGTGGAAGTTCCTGACCTGCACGTATGATTCGTAAGTTGCAGAAGTTTTTAGGGTGCCAGAGGATGAGGCTGGAGAGGATATCTTCACCGAGCAGGCTTATTATGGCCTGGATCCTCGACGCCTGGCTCCTGTCAGACTTGTTTCTTTCCTCAAGATTCATCTTGTTTTGTTGCATTCGGCTTGAAAATCCTAGTACAGTAATTAAACCTTTTTTGTCCCATGAATGGTCCAAGTTCCTGGTAGTGAGTTGAGTCAGCAAAAAAAAAGAAAAAAGAAAGGCAAATCGTGTTCTAACCGGGTCAATCAAGTCTAGCCAAGTTAACTCGTACCTGATTTGTTGACCCGATGAGCTAGCTGTTCTTGCTTATCGAACCAATATTGTTGTTTGTGGTGGCAATATAATTAGTTTTCTTGTGAAATTAATGTTTCATTTGTATACCTTTTCTTTTCTGGCTGGCTGATACAATTGCATTCTGCAAGAAACACCAGGCTCGACACTCTTTAGGCGGGTTGGTGGGTGGCTCTCGTAGACTTTTATTGAGCAGCTACCAATACAAAGAGCAGATGTTCTGGCTGCCAACTGCTCTCAACAGTTCATTTATCATCCTTTTTTACATCAATTAAAACGGTTTACTGTGCAAAATAATATCAATTAACACAACCTGATTCATGCTTATCGCGATCTTATACTTTAAATATAGATTTTATAATTTAATTATGATTGACTGAATCAATCTAACATGCGTGTTTTAATATTTTTTAAAATATATCATTATTTAAATATTTTAAAAATATTTTGGTTGGTATGCATTGGATTTTTAACATCCTAATTTTTTTTGGATTGAAAAAAAAAAATCTTTTGCTGTATAGCAAGAGTAAAAAAAAACCCAGGTAGAAGCTAATTGTTGGCTTAAATTACCGAATAGTAAGAAAAAACTAACCTAGAAAAGGCACTTTGGAATGGTGCTAGTTTTGTAAGATATACAAATCCAAATCCTTTGAATTTTGTGGGGTCCACTGTTGTAGTGGGACCCACCCATTCAATGTATTAATTTTTCTGAATTAAACTGGATTTTAAAGAGGTCAATTTTTATATAATTTAATTTGAAATTCAGATCAAATTAAACCTTAAAATCTATGAATTACCAGATGGAGTTATTAAAACAGGTAAAATATAATAGCTGCTTTTTACATATATCAAAAGTATGAGGTTCTCTATTTAGTAGAAAAGTGGTGGTGATTATAGGCAGAGAAATGGTCTGGAAACTATAAAAGAGGAGCAAAAGAAGCCTGACATTATGGGCCAAGAGCTTCTTGTTTATTTATTTATTATATTTTATGGGCCGAGAGCTTGTTAAGGCCTGTGATTATTATTTTTGAAGACTTATAAACTCATATGGGCTTCCAAAAAGTCTAGAACAGAATTTGTAATGGAAGCTGGGTTACTATGACCTGGATGGAGAAAATGAATTACTGAATCTTATATTCGGCTCAGATCTCATAAGCCCTCTGATAATGGCATAAAATGTTTGCTTGAGACTGTGATTGTAGTTGTTTTTTAAAATATTTTTTATTTAGAAATGTATCAAAATAATTTTTTTTTAAATCACTTTTGACATTAACACATGAAAATTATCTAAGAACATCAAAAAAAAATTAATTTAAAATAAAAAATAAAAAATCTTCAACCCCCCCTCAACGTTTTTTTCCTTTTTGTTTTTATGTCAGGAGCTTTCGCTGCCGTTTCTTTGGATCCTTTCAAGCTTGTTGTGCTTTGAACTACACTAGTTTGATTCCATGCCCTAAGTTGCTTGCCAGATGATTTATTTTTAACCCGGAAAAATTATAAATATTATTAAAGGTTTTTTATTGTTATTTTTTTAATTAAAACTTGCATTTTAAAAAATAATAAAAAATTACATGTGTTAAATTTATTATTGCAACCAATATAGTTAAAATCGTGATTTGACTAGTAAAATCATAAGATTTTATGAGTTAAATACATATATCTAGTAAAATCAAGTAGAAAAATCAAATCCTATTAAAATTGGATCTAACTCGATAAAATCAGTCAGAATTCTAAAATCGGATCGGATCGGTCTGTCCGTTATTTACTTTACTTTCCTTTTCCCTGTCATTATGCTTTTTTTTTCCTGCCAACTAGGACTAAAAGTATATTAAAAAAAACATTTAAAAATAAAAACTACCAAATGGTAATTTGAGAACAAAAAATATAGCAAAACACACCTTCTCTTGTCTCAAACTCTTCAATTTCTGGAGTGTTTGACATTGCGTTCTAAAAGTATTTTTGAAAAAAATTAATTTTTATTTTATTTTTTACTTTAAATTAATTTTTTTTGGTGTTTTTAGATTATTTTCATGTGCTGATGTCAAAATAATTTGTTAGAGTTGGAGCTCGCACTAGCAATATCAGTGTTGATACTAGTAATAATACTAATAATCCTTTCGATAATAATACTTTTGATGAATGTCTTAAAAATAACGAGAAAGATGACGGTAATGAGGCTGATTTTAGTTTACATAACACACCAGCAGAGTATTTATTTTAAATTTGTTAGTTTTTACCTAATAAAATTCTATAGACAATATTGTTTTGTAATGCATTTTTAAGATATTTTAAATCATGTATGAACCTTAACTAATGAAGTTTTATTGTCATAATTGTGTTGTATTGTATTCAAAAATATTTTACTTATGATTTTATGATTTTTCTACCAAAATAATTTTAGCTGCGATTTTATGATTTTTGTACGAAAATATTTTACATATGATTTTACGATCCGAGCTCAAATGCCAATTCTGTGTCATGTTAAAATCATGATTTTGACAACCATGATTGCAACTAAATATTGAGTTGAAGAAATAAAATATAGATGTAATTATTGGTTTGAATTAAATTCATAAAGTATTTATTGTTTTTTTTTTTATCAATAACTCAATTACATGTTCAATTACATCTATATTGGTTTTTTTTTTTTTTTTTTTTTTTTTTTTTTTTTTTATCAATAACTATCAATATATTCGATATAATTCGAGAAGATCATATTCAATGAATAGAGTTTCAAATCGAAGATCACATCAAATTAATGTTGTCGAGTTAAAGGCCTTGTCCCCAGCGCGTACAATTCTGGATAAATTGTCGATCGACACCCGTGACTGTTTCATGCAATTAGAAAATCATTTTCCACGAGCAACTGTACTGCAATGGAAACGCAAGAACATCTTCGCAACTGGACCGGCGTGGGTCACAAATTGGTACAAAACAACAAGTTAATCATGCAATGGTGCTCAGGCTTGAAATAGTGCATGCCGGCTAAAGCTTTTTGATATTTCATGGAGGATTTGGATAGCTACTGGTTGAGAATTAATTGATATTTCATGAAGAGTTTTGATTCAGACTTCAATTCATGCCTTACGTACCTTTCTCCTTTGTATAATTTCAGACTATAACAAGTGTACTCAAGGGTTTGGCGTGATGACAAAGAGCTTGAGATTTACACAGCAGGTCTCGAGTTCGAGTCAGGACATACATCTCTTGTAAGAGTTTTGGACAACAGAGATTTTATTCACTTACTTGTGCCCACAAAATATGCTTTTCTAGAAGTGGATTTACTCAAATAAAAAATAAAATAAATTAGACTATAATCTCTACTTGGCGGAATCAGAAGTGGGTTCAGTGCTAGAATCAAACGCAGGTAAATTTGTCAGTAAGATCGAATCAAAAGCCCCCATGGTGTATTCAATAGCTTCAGAAACGGGATAATGCAGTGGACCAGTTCTTGGAGATGAAGACGATAACCCACCCCGTTTAACCTGATTAAAACAGTCTCCTTAATGAATCTTTGATGCCTGGTGCCAATTATGACCAGGGCTGCTAAATTCTAAGCAGACTTTGTCCAGACCAATAATTCGACCGACCACTGACCAGTACTATGTTCAGACCTTCAATGCTCGTCACTCTGAACTCGAAATAACGTTATCTTCATTTATTTGAAATTACCACAACAACATTATTCACGCGAGAAATATGGCAACGTACATAAGAGATGCATCATTCATGCAAGGTGCAACAACTATTGATGTCGATTATGAGCATTTTATCTAGAATCTTGGATGACAAATGCTTCATCTCAATCAAAATATATTATTGCTTATAGCATGTACCGTAGAAATAAAATCTACAGTTAGGGAGGGAAGGGGGGCGGCGTCATGATGAGAAGGTTTGCGAGAGGGAAAGACTTTTGAGAGAGAGAGAGGGAACATGGTTGTAGTTTGCTTGATTTTCTAATGATTTTCTAAATTGATTAGAAAAGCTTATGTTGATTATAAAATTTTGGTTTTGATTGATTTGTTAAAAAAAAGAATATTCTTATCCAGCAAATAATAATCCATATCTATGAAAGTAATAAGCAATATTTGGTTTTAATTGATTTGTTAATATATATATATATATATATATATATATATATATATATATTCTTATCCAGGTAATATATGAAAAATTCTTAGAAATTTGGTTTTCCCTTTGATTTCATAAGTAACGAATTCTCAAACCAACATTTTTTAAAATATTATTTAATTAATTGGTATTTATTAACGTGTAAGCTAATCCAAATTAACTTCTTGTACATAGCATTAAATAACATTTAAAGCATGAAAAGCTATATTATTTTGGGTTCTATATTTTTATTAACATCTTTCTTTTTTATTAACTATTTTGATTTTTTATTTAACAATTGTAGTTCAATGTTATAAAATACTCAAAAAAACCATGAAATGATGTTTAGAATTATGAACGCTAGACCCTATTTGGCACAACATTTCAAAAGTGCTTTTAAAAAAATTAATTTTTTTATTTTTATTTTGTATTTTGATTAGATTTTTTTGGTGTTTCTAGATCATTTTTATATGCTAATGTCAAAAATATTTTTTAAAAATAAAAAATATATAATTTTAATATATTTTTGAACAAAAATCACTTTAAAAAACAACCCCAACCACATTCTCAAACAAACATATGTAAAAAATATTAAAAAACAGTGGAAATACAACTTTGAAGAAAAACACAGCATTGAAGATACACCGAACCCAAATAATCAACGTGAAAATCTCATTTTTCAAATTTTTATAGCCAAATGTTGATTATAAAATCTGAAGCCGACAAAGTTTAGGTTAAAAAATTCCGAAAAACATGTTTTTCAGTGATAAATCAGCTGAGTTACATCATTCGTCTTTGCCTGAGTTACATCATGCGTCTTTGCAATTTAAAATTTGAAATGTGTGTTTAAAAGTTAAAAATTCCAAAACAAACCATAAATTATTGCTTGGTATTGCTGTCTGTAGCCAGACTTTTGACCCCAGCGAACATATGGCTCCACGTCACTAACACGTGGGAGGATGAAACAATAACAGTGATAGTTAGGACATTTCTTCCATTTTCCAAGAAAAAGATGAAAGGACAGCAGATTTTCTTATAGAGGTCCCGGAAAGAGAAGAAGAAAAGAGGCGTTGATTATAAATAAACACCCGAGAGAACCTTAAAAAATCTAGAAGTTATGACAGGCTTGCTTGGATTTGCAGATTCAAGAATACTCCAATTATATCATTTTGAGTTGTGTTTCTACTCTACTGAGCTGCCTATCACTTTGTTTTGATTTGACAATTTTTTTGAATATTTATAAAAATAATATTTCTGATATATTTGTTATCACCTGGATTGGGAAGTACTCAAAGTTCAATGGTTTAGTCGCAACAAACGTTGTTAGATCAAGTTCATGTTGAATTAGTTTTTTCTGTTCTGATTACTCCTCATCGGTGATTTGTTTCCTCAAATTTCGCTGACAAGTGCTTAATTTTCAATTAAAATAAATAAATTATATGTGTCGGCATTTTTTCACGCTTCGCGCCCCGCCATCCCCAATTGAGGGGGACAACGGCGCGCGGTGTAAATGAGATGTGTTTTACAGTTGTAAAAATTATGATTATAATTATCAAGAGTCGCCACCTGGTATTAAGGTCACTAGGAAACCTATTAGTCCGTGAGAGTCTTTATAAGAGGACTTGTTGTGCAAGGGAAAGAAGCATCACCCCCAGTGCACCCTACCTAAGACAAGCTGCATTGTTATTTGATTGTTTTTCCTAAGTCATTTTTTATTGGTCTTTTCTAAGGTTTGTCGTAGATCTCTCTTCGGGAGAGAATCTCTACCTCATTGCGATTTGAAAGACTAACCAAAAAACTTTTTACACTACATTTTGAAAACCCCGTTTTTAACTATCTGCGAGTGTACTTCACAATATAATTTTACACCGTGATATCTAAAACAAAATAATTGTTAAATTATTTTGATATTTTGGCCAAATTCCAACGGATAATCATAAACCGGTTACGATATCTAATTTTTATTTTAAGACATGAGAAAGATGCAACATATATTTTTTACGAAAGATATGCTTGGAAAAATCTTGAAATTCGGCCATATGCACGAAAATAAAATATTTTTTTGTTTTAAAAAGCTATTTTTTAATGCAAATTTTATATTTTGTATTTTTTTTGTGTGTGGGTTGGTTGCCTAGCCCTGATGGGTTGAGAGGCCCATCATTTGGGGCTGGACTGCCAACCTCGGGTGGGCCAAACGACCCACTCATTTTAGTGGCAAGGCTGGACCTTGTCCTCGATCCGGCTGACCCACTGTTTTGCATGCATGCAGAATAATGGGATGGGGGAGTGAGTTAATTCACTTCGCCTACTGTTCATCGAAAGGTGAACAATAACTAGGTGGTCGGGGGAGTAGGATGAATGGCTTACCTGTTGCTACCGCCGGGTAGGGGAGACCGAGGTGGTTCTTCCTGTGATGAGGAGGGAGACCAGGTGGTGTTCGAAGGGAGCTGGCTGGAGTTGCTGCCGGAGGAAGGATAAAGAGAGGCAGCTGCTGCAGAGGAGAGAGAGACCAACTACTACTACCTTCAAAAAATATCATGGCTTGTTGGCTTCTTGGTTCGACTGTGGAGAGAGAAGGGCAACCAATGCTGAGGAAGAGGATGCAGGGCCAGTGGTTGTTCTGGTGGAGGACGAGGGGCTATTACGGGTGACTGATTGTCTCTATTTTTTACGTGGTCAGTGTTTGTTTTTGCCTTTGTATTATCTCTTCCTCTGTTATTATTTTTTCTTCTCTGTTAACTCTCTAAATTTCTGTCCATTTTCTTTCTTCTTCGTCGGTCTATGCCCGATATTTATACGTGAAGAGGTAACCCTTCGGCTGTCCATCATGTGCAGTGATGGGTTGCCTGCATACATTGTTCAGTGGCATTCTGCACTACTTAGGTGGTGTGCCTGCACTGTTCAGGTGATTGAACAGTGCAGTCAGGTATGTGATGATTTTGGGAGAAGATGAAAATCTGATTTGGTCCCCCAATTTATAATTGTTCTAATTGCACCCCCAATTGATTTTAAACTTTTAAATTTGTGCAATTGTATCCTCGTCAAAGCTTCAACAACAACCTTAGCTTTGCATGCCTTTTTTATTTTGGTCATCGGTTTCAGATTTATGCGATTTAACCCTTAATTGACCATTAAACTCTCAATTGTCTTCAATTTGACCCCTGATTCGCATCATTGGCTTGGAAAGATTCAATTCGGTCTCCGAAACTTCCAATCTTCTCAATTAAACCCGAATTATGCTCAAGAACTTGATTTTTCATCGATTAAGCCCTTAATAAAATTAATTTGACCAATTTAATGTATAATTAAGTCCTTGCACTTAATTAAATCCTTCGATTGGACCTGTTTGGCACAACATTTTAAAAACGCTTTTAAAAAAAATGATTTTTTATTTATTTTTATTTTGTACTTTGATTAGATTTTCTTGGTGTATCTAGATCATTTTCATATGTTGATATCAAAAATATTTTTTGAAAAATAAAAATAAATATAATTTTGATGCATTTTAGAACAAAAATCATTTTAAAAAGCAACCTTAATCACACTCTCAAACATTCGCATGTAAAAAAATATTTAAAAACAGTGAAAAAACAACTTTGAAGAAAAACACAACATCGAAGATAAAGTAATTAAGATACACCGAACCCAAATAATCAGCGTGAAAACCTCATTTTGCTTACTTCTTACGAGCAATATTGCATTGCAATGGAAATGTAAAGACATCTTGGGAATAAAACAATTGAAAATCATACGAGTGTTCCTCTTTCAACGCACTTGCCTATATATATACAACTAGGGCACACTCCTAACTCAAGCAATCAACTCATCACACCACAGAAGGACTTCAAAAAATACAAGCATGCTGAAGCCTCAAGTTTATCATCAACAATCAAACCCTACAAGAACTCTTTTGCGACTGACCGAACAATTCATCCCTGGAAATGGCCAAGCCAATTCCTTCCATTTCAAAATGAGACCCAAAACACGAAAACACTCTAAAGCTAGCCTTAAACCTAGAAGTTCTACGGCTATGGCAAGGCTGTCTCAGGGTACTAAAATTAAGGTTAAAGCTATTGTGAATATGCAGCGAAATGTTGGTGGAAGCCTAGGGATCGATCAAGGACTCGATGGCATTCAAGACTTGCTTGGTGAAACATTCTTGTTAGAGCTTATTAGTGTCGATCTTGATTCCGGTAAGTATTCAAGCCATAACGTAATATATTTTTTTTCAAAATTCTTTATCTCCGCCAGTCTAATCCAAAAAGGAAAAATAATGCATTACTTATGTGTTATGAATTGTTTTTTTTTCTTACGAGTATTGAACTTGATAATTGAATTCGGCGACATCATTAATCTCTTATATTGATTTACGTTCTTGTAATTATTTTAATTATGTGCATTACTTATATATGTATTGTGATGCATGGATTTTGAGATCTAGTTTTGTGTCAGACAAGAAGCTTAGCTATATATCAAAATTAATTTGGTTTCACTTTTTATTTTTGGAAGAGAGTGAACTAGAGAAGCAGTCGATTAAAGGGTATGCACACCGGAAATTAAAACAACCAAATGGGTATGTCAAATATGAGGCAGACTGCGAGGTTCCACCGGATTTTGGAGAGGTCGGAGCTATTTTTGTTGAAAATGGGTACCATACTGAGGTGTTCCTTCAAGATATTGTCCTCGATGGCTTACGTCAAGGCAACATCAGAGTAGCTTGTGGCTCGTGGATACATTCCAAGTACAAAAATAAACGGAAAAGAGTGTTTTTCACTAACAAGGTCAGCATGCATCAGTCGCATAATTCTATGTATAAAACTATATGATCTCAAATTAATCTGCTGAATTCTAATGGCTGCTAAATCTTTACAAAGAATGAATGATCCCCCAAAAAATAATAAATTATTGGGTTCAGCACCCAATCTAGGAATCATAGTAATGTCAAAACATGGTTAAAACAAAATCAATTACGTTCTTACCTTTTTATACTCTTAACAAACAAAAACCATGTTCTCTTACAATATGGGATTTCATAAAAATCATGATGATGATTACTACTATTATTAATAATTTTTTTTATGAATATTAAGTATTTCTTACTAGTCCAAATTTTATTATTTTTTGTCATCCATTTGTGACGGAAAACGCGATCATAAATTCTCCTTAAAAAAATCAGAGTTTTATTTTTGTTTTTAACTTGACGGATTTTTGCTTGTTCGTGGCGAAATTCGATCACAAAAATAATTGCCAAGCAGCCTTTCTACAATAAAATTCGAATGATATTAACTAAAATAATATTTAAGTTTAAGAATTTAATAAGATAATTTATCTAATATATTTTTACTTAATTTATCTCCAAGAAATCATGTTGAGAAAAGATTAAAACAAAAATCAAGCGCGTGGCAAGATGAATGGTTTTTGTAATGTAAATGTAACGTCAGAGACTGTCTTTGAGATGGACCTATCAAATGATGGTGAAAGGCCAGCCAAAATCTGAAAAAAAAAAAATAAAAAAGCTGCGATCGTAGTACTAAGATCTATATTCTTGCTTTGAAATCTTGACAAAAAAAATTATTTTTCATTATCAAAATTAGAGTGTGTAATCTGTGAAACAGGCATTCATACCATCGCAAACACCAAGCGGTTTAAGAAGACTAAGAGAGGAAGAGCTCATTATCTTGCGAGGCAATGGCCTAGGAGAACGGCAAGCTGGCGATAGAATATACGACTATGATGTTTATAATGATATCGGTGATCCTGATAAAAGTTCAGAACTAGCAAGACCGGTACTCGGCGGCAAAAAACTTCCTTACCCTAGACGTTGCAGAACCGGCCGGCCTCGAAGTGAGATAGGTGAGAAACATATTGATTAAGTAGAGCTCAGGATTCTTTTCTGCGTATCATCCTTGCACAGAGACCATTTTGCCATCGATAATTTCTTGTTAAAAGATTTATCTCTGAGAATTTTAACTCAAAGGGTATGAACAATGCCATCATATGCATGCAGATCCATCATCAGAGACAAGGAAAGGTGATTTCTACCTCCCTAGAGATGAAGTGTCGCCAGAAGTAAAGCAGATAAAATTCTATGCCAAGACACTGGCCTCAGTAATCCAAGCAGTGTTACCTTCCATAGGAAATGGCATTACCAGTGCTGATCATGGATTCGAATACCTTGCATCCATAGAATCCCTTTTCGATGAAAAACTTGAATTTCCTCCCCAAGGGTCGTGGAAAACATTGCTGCCCCAACTTTTCAAAGCTATTAGTATGGACAAAGGAGGAGATGCGCTGCGCTTTGAGATGCCTGAAACAATGAAGAGTATGAAACAGAATTTCTGTCCTGGATTTTCTTGCATATAGATCTCACTTAATGCTGCTTTTTGTTTTTTCAGGAGATAAGTTCTGTTGGTTTAGAGATGGAGAATTCGGTCGACAGACTCTTGCGGGTGTCAACCCATATAGCATTAAATTGGTCATGGTATACTTAATAAACATGCATACAATATACTTAGGTTTTTGGTTTTTGTATGCAAGTGAGATTCGAATTCGAGACCTGATTAGTGCTAGTTCAATATGCAAAGTTTCCAATCCATGATATTTCAGGTTCTTTATTGCGTAGAGCACTGACCATTTCATGGTTAATTTGTTTGACAAGATGCAAAAGTTACGCAACAATATCCATCCGTATTTGCTCACAGCAATGGATAAATTTGTGCAGGAATGGCCAATAAAAAGTAAACTTGACCCTGAGATCTATGGTCCCCCAGAGTCTATGATAACTGCGGAGCTAATAGAGGCACAAATTGGAGGATTGATTAAAGTCCATGAGGTGAGTGTTGATCTACAAAATCAGAACAAAAATCCTCCTGTGCTCTAAACTCTAATACATCGCCACATATATGTTTGACTACATTCAGGCCATAAAACAGAGGAAGCTGTTCATCCTAGATTACCATGATCTCTTGTTACCATTTGTGAGCAAAGTAAGAGAAATTGAAGGAACAACGTTATATGGTTCAAGAACAATGTTCTTCCTAACCCCAGAGGGAACATTGAGGCCACTAGCTATTGAACTGACTCGCCCACCGACTGATGGGAATCCCCAATGGAGGCAAGTGCTTACACCATGCGACCATTCCACTGGTTTCTGGCTTTGGATGCTGGCCAAAGCACATGTTCTTGCTCATGACTCTGGTTATCATCAACTTGTTAGCCACTGGTATATGCATTTTAGTCACACATCACTTCAGTAACACCAGTTTTATTTGGAGGTGTTTCTTGATTGAGTTAACATAGAGCTCGTTAATTATATGTTTACCTATGCAGGTTAAGAACACATTGTGTGGTAGAACCTTATATAATTGCAACCAACAGGCAGCTCAGCGTTATGCATCCAGTTTTCCGACTTCTACGTCCTCATTTCCGCAACACAATGGCGACCAATGCTGTTGCTCGGCAATCTCTAATCAATGCCGGTGGCACCATTGAGTCGTCATTCTCACCAGGGAAGTATTCTATGGAGATTTGCTCTGTCGCCTATGATAAGCTGTGGCGATTCGACCATGAGGCACTACCAAATGACCTCATCAGCAGGTAACGCGCGTCGGCAAGATTTTTTGTTTCAAATATTTGTCTTACTGAAGCAACATCTTCAGGTTATGATTGCATTATCTATTTCGTTTTTGATGGCAGAGGAATGGCAGTTGAAGATCCAACTGCTCCACATGGCCTAAAACTTACAATCGAAGACTACCCTTTTGCCAATGATGGTTTAATCTTATGGGATGCCATCAAGCAATGGGTAAGCGACTATGTTCATCGCTACTATCCGGATCCAGGTGTCGTAGCTTGTGACGAAGAGCTCCAGGCTTGGTGGACAGAAATTCGGACAGTAGGCCACGCAGACAAGAAAGATGAACCATGGTGGCCTGAACTCGAAACCCCACACAATCTCATCGATATCCTCGCCACTATCATCTGGGTGGCCTCGGCTCACCATGCGGCGGTGAACTTCGGACAATATACATACGCAGGCTACTTTCCCAACAGGCCTACCATTGCTAGAATAAAAATGCCAACGGAAGACCCCGCAGATGAAGATTGGAATCGTTTCTCGGAAAAACCTGAAGCTGTACTCTTGGAAACTTACCCTTCAAAACTTCAGGCAACAACAATAATTGCTGCTTTGTATGTGTTGTCGTACCATTCTCCTTTTGAGGAGTATATCGGGGAACATATAGAAGCAGCATGGGCTGATGATCCAACTATAAGGACAGCTTTTGAAAAGTTCAATCGGAGGTTGAAGGAGTTGGAAGAAATAATCAACGAAAGGAATGCTAACCCAGAATTGAAGAACAGAAATGGAGCTGGCATTGTGCCATATGAGCTCCTGAAACCTTTTTCTAAGCCAGGGGTAACAGGAAAGGGAGTTCCGTATAGTATTTCCAATTGAAATTTCTGGAAACCAAATTAAACTTAATGTCTCAAATTCAAGGATCTGAGCTCAACTTTTACATTGCCATGTGTACTTCCTCTTAACGTGCAGTGCTCGCGATTTGAAAATCATCAATTATGAGTGAATCTCATCAATTATTACCGTGTCTATGTTTTTGTTTTCCTCGTGACCCAAAAGCTTAATGCATAACCACCAGGAGTGTAAATATTTCTGTCCTTTGTGTATTCAAATTTAGTGTTATTGATATTTTAGTGCTTTTTTATATCGTGAAAAATTCGATTTTCTTGTTTGGTAAAAAAAACAAAATGACTCGTTTATTTTTTTGCAGTAATTTCCAAGCATATGATTTAATAATTTGGGTTGACCAATATGATGTTGTTAAAAGCCTATAAAATAATAAAAACAATGTTCAAAACTTATCAAAATAAATGGGCTGAAGTCCAATTTTATTTTTACCATTTTTATGTACCCGATGCTTAATCTAGATGACAAGTCTGCTTTTGAAAAGGAACATAGATCAAGATTTTTGTGAATAACAAAATTGATGTGTCTAAAAATCACTGTCAATAAGATTCCCATTTGGGCAGTGCTACACGTTTTTGCCCACCGCGCTCTTGACCTGGAAACGCAAACACGTTTTGCACATTTGCATGGTCCTCTTATTAATTATGCATAGGCCCACTAAAATAGAGAAATCTATTTTACAATCGATATTCTAATGGTCCTATTAACGGTCATATTTTACATTTCAACAATTATTATTATTTGTTTTTTGTGATCTACATATTCATAATAGAGAGAGAGAGAGAAAGGCAATATATTGTCTCCACCACTCAACAAATATCGTGCTTTGGAATTCAGCCCCCATCCGCAGGTGGTTTCAGAAAAGGAATTATAGAATTACTACTCGAAGGAAACAGGATTATCATAGGATTTAAAAGAGAAAACACAATGAAGAAGTGTTTATTATTCATGTGGCTACGGAGCTATAGTAACTCAGGCACTAGACTTTGAAACGATATGGTTGCGATTGCACGATGACTTAATCACTCCTTTTCATATTTCAATGGAAGAAATTGAAGGAAAGAGCAGTTCATGGAGAAAAATCACTAATGCATGCGCTAAAGATGATACTATATATTAGGTTGATTGCTAGTCAAGAAATCAAAGTAGCAATTGGTAATTGGATTAACCCTAGCTTTTGAAAACAAATTTGACAACTCTTTTTCAAGGCTTTATATCATGACAAAATAATAGTTATGACCACATGTGTACACTGAATGCATTGATTGAAGGTGACAGAGCGATCGATGCATGTACCACACGAATCAGAACCTTTTTGATTTTTCTCAGGATCGTTGTACTGTAACAAAAAATATTAAATACAAAAAATAAATCATTCGGTATTTTTGCTTAATAATTCTAGAATGACAAATAAATGAGGGAAAATATCATTTTACTCCCTTAAAGATAGCTCATTATGTTCTTCTTTTGAAGGGCAAAACCATCCATTCACTGGTAATGGTTTCCCCCCAGGTAATTAGCCCTAGAGATTGTTTATCATACTTCGAAGAAAAGAAAAGAAAAGAAAAAACAAAATATGAGAAGTACATCAGAATAATAATGTTGTTGAGTTAAAGGCTTTGTCCTGGTTTCCCACGAGCAATTGTACTGCAATGGAAACGCCAGAACATCTTCGCAACTGGACAGGCATAGTCACAAATAGGTACAAAACAACAAGTTAATCATGCAATGGTGCTCAGGCTTGAAACAGTGCATGCCGGCCAAAGCTTTTTGATATTTCATGGAGGATTTGGATAGCCACGAGTTGAGAATTAATTGATATTTCATGAAGAGTTTTGATTCAGACTTCAATTCATGCCTTACGTACCTTTCTCCTGTGTGTAATTTCAGACTACAAGTTTTTTTCTCTCCTTAATTTGCTGACACTAGATGTAATAATATATCCTCTCGATTATTATAAAAGTAAAACGAAACAAATTAAATTGGAAGAACCAATGAATAAAATGGAAATCAAAAGGGCCATTGCCTATATATATGACACCAAGACACTCCTAAACCAAGCAATCAACTCACAGAGCAGAAGGACTTCAAAAGCTGCTGCCAGCAATGTTGAAGCCTCAATTTTATCAGCAATCGAACCCCACAAGAACTCTCTTACGATTGACCAAGCAATTCATCCCCCGAAATCATCATGCTTCTTTCCATTTTAAATCAAGATCCAAAGCACAGAAACACTTTAAGGATAGCTTTAAACCTAGGAGTTCTAAAGCCATAGCAAGTCTGTCGCAGGTTACTAAAATTAAGGTTAAAGCTATTCTGAAAGTGAAACGAAATGTTGGTGGGCTTCTAACGAGCCTAGGGATTGATCAAGGACTCAATGACATTCAAGACTTGCTTGGGAAAACAATTTTACTAGAGCTTATTAGTGTCGAGCTTGATCCCAGTAAGTATGCAAGCCATAGCATCATATTATTTCATAATTCTTTTTTTCCCCTCGTTCCAGTTTGTTTTTCTCAAAAGCATTTTTTATACTGAACTTCATTTTAATAACGAAAAAACTCATTATTCATATTGAATTTGATGGTTGAATTTAGTTCCATTCTTCTGATAAACTCATAGTCTAGTATGATGATATGATAAACAATATGAATTATATATATATATATATATATATATATATATATATATATATATATATATATATATATATAAGTTATGACCATCTCAAAATTTATGTGAAAAGAATCTACGCATGAACTTTGAGATATAATGTTGTGGGGAAGGTCAGCTATATATCACATTAATTTGGTTCCTCTTGTTTTTGGAAGAGAGTGAGCTAGAGAAGCCAACAATTGAAGGGTATGCACGCCGGAGATTGAGCCAGGCAAATGAGTACGTCAAATATGAAGCAGACTTCGAGGTTCCACCGGATTTTGGAGAGGTCGGAGCTGTTTTTGTTGAAAACGGCTACCACACGGAGCTGTTCCTTCAAGAGATTGTCCTCAATGGCTTACCTCAAGGCAACATCAATGTAACTTGTGGCTCATGGATACATTCCAAGGATAAAGATAAAAGGAAAAGAGTCTTCTTCACTAACAAGGTCAGTATGCTTCCGTCGTGGGTCCAACTTAATATTATTATTTTTTTCATTTTTTAATGATTTTTTTTTTACTTTATAGTTTTTTTCCAGTATTTATACTCGTATAATTGAATTAGTGCTTTCATGAATTTATGCTCACACTCAATATCTTTCTACCTTTAACTTAGTTAATTTTTTTTTATCTAATTTTATATTTATTTCATTATTCCTTTTTGTTCTTCTCTGACATCTTATTAATCTCATTAGTTAAGTTTCTCAAAATAATGGATTAACTAGAAATTAATAAAAAAAAATTACTTCATTATTTAAATAAAAAGATGATAATGGAATTAATCTGGAAATAGAAATAAATGATGCAGGTATTAATTAATAGGAGTTGCAATTATTTCAAAATTATGGTGATCATTATTGATAATATTTTTGAAAAGAATACTTATTATGTAAAAATTATGACATAGATTATTACCAATATTAATTATAAATTATTTATTTGACGAATACTAATAATTTTCGACCCATGAAAATTTTCCAACAAACTTGTTGGAGATTAATCTCCTGTCCAGATGAAGGTGAAAGGCCAACCAAATTATGCACACAAAAATAAAATTAAAAACTAATGCATCATTGCACTAAGATTTATATTATTGATTCATAATTTTAACACAAATTTCTTTCTTACTATCTATTTAAAGTGTGTAATCTGTGAATCAGGCATACATACCATCACAAACACCAAGCGGTTTAAGAAGACTAAGAGAGGAAGAGCTCATGATCTTGCGAGGCAATGGCCTAGGAGAACGGCAAGCTGGCGATAGAATATACGACTATGATGTTTATAATGATATCGGTGATCCTGATAAAAGTTCAGAACTAGCAAGACCGGTACTCGGCGGCAAAAAACTTCCTTACCCTAGACGTTGCAGAACCGGCCGGCCTCGAAGTGAGATAGGTTAGAAACATATTGATGAAGTAGAGTTCTCAGGATTCTTTTCTGCATATCATCCTTGCACAGAAAACATTTTGCCATCGATAATTTCTTATTAAAAGAATTATCTCTGAGAATTTTAACTCAAAGGGTATGAACAATGCCATCATTCATGCAGATCCATCATCAGAGACAAGGAAAGGTGATTTCTACCTCCCTAGAGATGAAATTTCGCCAGAAGTAAAGCAGATAAAATTCTATGCCAATACACTGGCCTCATTAATCCAAGCACTGGTACCTTCTATAAGAAATGCCATTACCAGTGCTGATCATGGATTCGAATACTTCACATCAATAGAATCGCTTTTCGACGAAGAACTTGAATTGTCTCCCCTTTCGAAAGAAGCGTTGTGGAAAACATTGTTGCCCCAACTTTTCAAAGCTATTAGTATGGACAACGGAGAAGATGTGTTGCGCTTTGAGATGCCTGAAACAATGAAGAGTGAGAAATATTCTTCTTTTTATCCTGGATTTTTTTTTTGATAAAAATCTCACTCAATAATGAAGTTTTTTTTTTTTTTTTTTGCAGGAAATAAATTCTGTTGGTTTAAGGATGGAGAGTTCGGTCGACAGACTCTAGCGGGTCTCAACCCGTATAGCATTAAAATGGTCATGGTATACTAAATAAATATGTATACAATTACTTAGATTTTTGTTTTTTTTTTACTTCAAGATTATCGCAAGGTTTGTTTGACAAGAAGCAAAAGTTTTGCAACAATATCCATCCATATATGCTTACAGAAATGGATAAATTCGTGCAGGAATGGCCAATAAAGAGCAAACTGGACCCGCAGATCTATGGACCCCCAGAGTCTATGTTAACTGCAGAACTAATAGAGGCACAAATTGGAGGATTAATTAAAGTCCATGACGTAAGTAGTGTTGATGATATACAAAATCAAATGAAAATCCTACCGTGCTCTAAATCCTAATACACTGTCATCCATGCGTGACAATATTGATCAGGCCATTAAACAAAGGAAGCTGTTCATTCTAGATTACCATGATGTCTTGTTACCATTTGTGAGCAAAGTAAGAGAACTTGAAGGAACAACGTTATATGGTTCAAGAACATTGTTCTTCCTAACCCCAGATGGAGCATTAAGGCCACTAGCTATTGAGCTGACTCGCCCGCCGATTGATGGGAAGACTCAATGGAAGCAAGTGTTTACACCGTCTGACCATTCCACAGGTCAAGGGCTTTGGATGCTGGCCAAAGCACACGTGCTTGCTCATGACTCTGGTTATCATCAACTTGTTAGTCACTGGTACGCGCCTTTAAATTCATTTTAATTTTACCAAAACTATGTCAGGTTCAGCAGTTCTTCAGTGACACCAATTTTGTTCGTCGGAGTTGTTTTTTGATTGCGTTAATTAACATTAAGATATTTACTTTTGTAGGTTAAGAACGCATTGTGTGACGGAACCCTATATAATTGCAGCTAACCGGCAGCTCAGCGTTATGCATCCGATTTTTCGACTTTTACATCCTCATTTCCGAAACACAATGCAGATGAATGCTCTTGCTCGGGAATCGCTGATTAATGCTGGTGGTACTATTGAGTCATCATTCTCACCTGGGAAGTATGCTATGGAGATTTGCTCTTTTGCTTATGATAAGTTGTGGCGGTTCGATCTCGAGGCACTACCAAATGACCTGATCAGAAGGTAACCTCACCAAGCTTTTTATTTCAAATCTTTGCCCGGAGCAGTATCTTCAGGTATAATTTCATTATCTATTTTGTTATTGCAGAGGAATGGCATTTGAAGATCCAACTGCTCCACATGGCCTAAAACTTACAATCGAAGACTACCCTTTTGCCAATGATGGTTTCATCTTATGGGATGCCATCAAGCAATGGGTAAGCGACTATGTTCATCACTACTATCCGGATCCAGGTGTCGTAGCTTGTGACGAAGAGCTCCAGGCTTGGTGGGCAGAAATTCGGACAGTAGGCCACGCAGACAAGAAAGATGAACCATGGTGGCCTGAACTCGAAACCCCACACAACCTTATCGATATCCTCACCACTATCATCTGGGTGGCCTCGGCTCACCACGCGGCGGTGAACTTCGGACAATATACATACGCAGGCTACTTTCCCAACAGGCCTACCATTGCTAGAATAAAAATGCCAACGGAAGACCCCGCAGATGAAGATTGGAATCGTTTCTTGGAAAAACCTGAAGCTGTACTTTTGGAAACTTACCCTTCAAAACTTCAGGCAACAACAATAATTGCTGCTTTGTATGTGTTGTCGTACCATTCTCCTTCTGAGGAGTATATCGGGGAACATATAGAAGCGGCATGGGCTGATGATCCAACTATAAAGACAGCTTTTGAAAAGTTCAATCGGAGGTTGGAGGAGTTAGAAGAGATAATCAACGAAAGGAATGCTAACCCAGAATTGAAGAACAGAAATGGAGCTGGCATTGTGCCATATGAGCTCCTGAAACCTTTTTCTAAGCCAGGGGTAACAGGAAAGGGAGTTCCGTATAGTATTTCCAATTGAAATATCTGGAAACCAAATTAAACTTAATGTTTCAAATTCAAGGATCTGAGCTCAACTTTTACATTGCCATGTGTACTTCCTCTTAACGTGCAGTGCTCGCGATTTGAAAACGACGGGGGCATACATGGGCAGTTCGTTTTACATTACCATTTTTACGTGTCCGATGCTTAATTTAGATGATAAGTCTGCTTTTTAAAAGGAATATAAATCAAGATTTTTGTGAATAACAAAACTCCTTACAAAATTAAAAATAAAAATAAGATAAAAAAATTAGGATAATTGATGTCAATAACAAAAGATAAACTTAAAAGAGAACACATAATATAAATAGCTTTTGGTAAAAAAAAACTAACCCATTATTAGAATCTCTAGAACTAATGTTTATTATTAGTATCTTTAATCTCCTCTAATTACTAGGTGGTTAATTCAATTTTCCATATATATAATTTGACCTTGATGTCTAAGAGGATGTTTGACACTGTATTTTAAAAATATTTTTTAAGAAAAATTAAATTTTTTATTTTTTATTTTAAATTAAAAATTTTAGTATTTTTAAATTATATTCATGTGCTCTGATGTTAATAATATTTTTTTAAAAAAATATTTTTATATATTTTTATATCCATTGAAAAATTACAATGCTTTGTATTTCTCTTTTTTTTGGTAATGTTTTGCCAAACACGTTTTTGCCCATCGTACTCTTGACCTGGAAACGCAAACACGTTTTGCACATTTGCATGGTCCTATTATTAATTACGCATAGGCCCACTAAAATAGAGAAATCTCGAGATCATGTTTTGCAGATACCAAACCACCCAACCATTGCTGATCACCACAGGATGTGCTCTAATTTAAATCAAAAAACAAAAATTCAATATCTTATTATTATTATTATTATTATTATTATTATTATTATTATTAATGCATGTGCTAAAGATGATACCATAGGTTGATTGCTAATCAAGAAATCAAAGTAGCAATAGGTAATTGGATTAACAGTAGCTTTTGAAAACATAAGTGGGCCAATTTGGCAACTCTTCTGGATAAACTATCTATCGACACCCGTGATTGTCTCATGCAATTAGAAAATCATTTTCCTGACTTTCCACGAGCAACTGTACTGCAATGGCAACGCAAGAACATCTTCGCAACTGGACCGGCGAGGACCACAAATTGGTACAACACAACAAGTTAATAATGCAATGGTGCTCAGGCTTGAAATAGTGCATGCCGGCTAAACAAGTGTTTGGATAGCTACAGGTTGAGAATTAATTGATATTTCATGAAGAGTTTTGATTCAGACTTCAATTCATGCCTTACGTACCTTTCTCCTTTTTATAATTTCAGACTGTAAGTTTTTTTTTTTTTCTCCTTAATTTGCCGACACTAGATGTAATAATATATACTCTCGATTATTATAAAAATAAAACGAAACAAATTAAATTGGAAGAACCAATGATTAAAATGGAAATCAAATGGGCCCTTGCCTATATATATAACACCAAGACACTCCTAAACCAAGCAATCAACTCACAGAGCAGAAGGACTTCAAAAGCTGCTGCCAGCAATGTTGAAGCCTCAATTTTATCAGCAATCGAACCCGACAAGAACTCTCTTACGATTGACCAAACAATCCATCCCCGGAAATCACCATGCTTCTTTCCATTTTAAATCAAGATCCAAAGCGCAGAAACACTTTAAGGATAGCTTTAAACCTAGGAGCTCTAAAGTCATAACAAGTCTGTCGCGGGATACTAAAATTAAGGTTAAAGCTATTCTGAAGCTGAAACGAAATGTTGGTGGGGTTCTAACGAGCCTAGGGATTGATCAAGGACTCAATGACATTCAAGACTTGCTTGGGAAAACAATTTTACTACAGCTTATCAGTGTCGAGCTTGATCCCAGTAAGTATTCAAGCCATAGCATTATATTATTTCATAATTCTTTTTTTCCATTCGTTCCAGTTTGTTTTTCTTAAAAGCATTCTTTATACTGAACTTCATTTTAATAAAAAAAAAAACAAAAAAAAAACTCATTATTCATATTGAATTTGATAGTAATTGAATTTTGTTCCATTCTTCTGATAAACTCATAGTCTAGTATGATGATAAACAATATGAATTATTTTCATACATATATGATGATAAACAATGTGAAAAAGAATCTACGCATGAACTTGAGATCTAATGTTGTGGGGATGCAGACATGAAGGTTAGCTATATCACAATTAATTTGGTTCCACTTTTTTTTGGAAGAGAGTGAGCTAGAGAAGCCAACAATTGAAGGGTATGCACGCCGGAGATTGAGCCAAGCAAATGAGTACGTCAAATATGAAGCAGACTTCGAGGTTCCACCGGATTTTGGAGAGGTCGGAGCTGTTTTTGTTGAAAACGGCTACCACACGGAGCTGTTCCTTCAAGAGATTGTCCTCAATGGCTTACCTCAAGGAAACATCAATGTAACTTGTGGCTCATGGATACATTCCAAGGATAAAGATAAAAGGAAAAGAGTCTTCTTCACTAACAAGGTCAGTATGCTTCCGTCGTGGGTCCAACTTAATATTATTATTATTTTCATTTTTTAATGATTTTTTTTTTACTTTATAGTTTTTTTCCAGTATTTATACTCGTATAATTGAATTAGTGCTTTCATGAATTTATGCTCACACTAAATATCTTTCTAACTTTAACTTAGTTATTTTTTTATCTAATTTTATATTTATTTCATTATTCCATTCAACATATTCCATTTTTTCTTCTCTGACATCTTATTAATCTCATTAGTTAAGTTTCTCAAAATAATGGATTAACTAGAAATTAATTTAAAAAAATTTACTTCATTATTTAAATAAAAAAGATGATAATGGAATTAATCTGGAAATAGAAATAAATGATGCAGGTATTAATTAATAGGAGTTGCAATTGTTTCAAAATCATGGTGATCATTATTGATAATATTTTTGAAAAGAATACTTATTATGTAAAAATCATGACAATGATTATTACTAATATTAATTATAAATTATTTATTTGACGAATACTAATAATTTTCGACCCATGAAAATTTTATTATTTATTTTATTTCTTATTTTTTTGACTGATTTGCAACTACAAATTCGATTACAGGCTATAATTTCTTAGAACCTTTTCTATATTACTCTATAATTTATGTTTTAGAGGTTAGGCTATTCAAACACCGAAGTTACTGGGCCTCCAAAGAAATCTTTCTACACAGTAAACGAAAAAGCTCATCGTCCCGTATCTTTGGACTGCTCGTCATGTACAGACAACAGAACAATTTTGTGTGTGTGTTTGTTTGTGTGTGTGGGTATATAATGATGTTAATTTTATATTATAATGTAATCATGTTAATTATTATTTAATAATAATAAAATCATTATTCTAATATAATTTTAAATAAAAACACTTTGAAAACTTATAGGAATAAGTTATAACACTCTCAACCCACTCTACAACATGTGATCATTTAAAGTTTAACATCGTTGGGGACGAAGTATGGGTCATATGCGACTTCAATAAAACTTCAATTATGTGAAGAAAAAAAACCCTAGATGTGAAAAAAAACTTGTTGGACTAATCACCTGTCCAGATGAACGTGAAAGGCCAACCAAATTCTGCAAAAAAAAAAAAAAAAATTAAAAACTAATGCCATCATTGTACTAAGATTTATATTACTGATTCATACTTTTAACACAAATTTCTTTCTTACTAACAATTTAAAGTGTGTAACCTGTGAAACAGTCATACATACCATCACAAACACCAAGCGGTTTAAGAAGACTAAGAGAGGAAGAGCTCATAATCTTGCGAGGCAATGGCCTAGGAGAACGGCAAGCTGGCGATAGAATATACGACTATGATGTTTATAATGATATCGGTGATCCTGATAAAAGTTCAGAACTAGCAAGACCGGTACTCGGCGGCAAAAAACTTCCTTACCCTAGACGTTGCAGAACCGGCCGGCCTCGAAGTGAGATAGGTGAGAAACATATTGATGAAGTAGAGTTCTCAGGATTCTTTTCTGCGTATCATCCTTGCACAGAGACCATTTTGCCATCAATAATTTCTTAATAAAAGATTTATCTCTGAGAATTTTAATTCAAAGGGTACAATGCCATCATGCATGCATGCAGATCCATCATCAGAGACAAGGAGAGGTGATTTCTACCTCCCTAGAGATGAAGTATCGCCAGAAGTAAGGCAGATAAAATTCTATGCCAATACACTGGCCTCATTAATCCAAGCACTGGTACCTTCTATAAGAAAAGGCATTACCAGTGCTGATCATGGATTCGAATACTTCACATCAATAGAATCGCTTTTCGACGAAGAACTTGAATTGTCTCCCCTCTCGAAAGAAGCGTTGTGGAAAACATTGTTGCCCCAACTTTTCAAAGCTATTAGTGTGGACAACGGAGAAGATGTGTTGCGCTTTGAGATGCCTGAAACAATGAAGAGTAAGAAACATTCTTCTTTTTATCCTGGATATTTTTTTTTTTATAGAAATCTCACTCAATAATGAAGGTTTTTTTTGCAGGAGATAAATTCTGTTGGTTTAAGGATGGAGAGTTCGGTCGACAGACTCTAGCGGGTCTCAACCCGTATAGCATTAAATTGGTCATGGTATACTAAATAAATATGTATACAATTACTTAGATTTTTGTTTTTTTTTACTTCGAGACGATCGCAAGGTTTGTTTGACAAGAAGCAAAAGTTTTGCAACAGTATTCATCCATATTTGCTTACAGAAATGGATAAATTCGTGCAGGAATGGCCAATAAAGAGCAAACTGGACCCGCAGATCTATGGACCCCCAGAGTCTATGTTAACTGCAGAACTAATAGAGGCACAAATTGGAGGATTAATTAAAGTCCATGACGTAAGTAGTGTTGATGATATACAAAATCAAATGAAAATCCTACTGTGCTCTAAATCCTAATACACTGTCATCCATGCGTGACAATATTGATCAGGCCATAAAACAGAGGAAGCTGTTCATCCTAGATTACCATGATCTCTTGTTACCATTTGTGAGCAAAGTAAGAGAAATTGAAGGAACAACGTTATATGGTTCCAGAACATTGTTCTTCCTAACCCCAGATGGAGCATTAAGGCCACTAGCTATTGAGCTGACTCGCCCGCCGATTGATGGGAAGACTCAATGGAAGCAAGTATTTACACCATCTGACCATTCCACAGGTCTATGGCTTTGGATGCTGGCCAAAGCACACGTGCTTGCTCATGACTCTGGTTATCATCAACTTGTTAGTCACTGGTACGCGCCTTTAAATTCATTTTAATTTTACCAAAACTATGTCAGGTTCAGCAGTTCTTCAGTGACACCAATTTTGTTCGTCGGAGTTGTTTTTTGATTGCGTTAACATTAAGATATTTACTTTTGTAGGTTAAGAACGCATTGTGTGACGGAACCCTATATAATTGCAGCTAACCGGCAGCTCAGCGTTATGCATCCGATTTTTCGACTCTTACATCCTCATTTCCGAAACACAATGCAGATGAATGCTCTTGCTCGGGAATCGCTGATTAATGCTGGTGGTACTATTGAGTCATCATTCTCACCTGAAAAGTATGCTATGGAGATTTGCTCTTTTGCTTATGATAAGTTGTGGCGGTTCGATCTCGAGGCACTACCAAATGACCTGATCAGAAGGTAACCTCACCAAGCTTTTTATTTCAAATCTTTGTCCGGAGCAGTATCTTCAGGTATAATTTCATCATCTATTTTGTTATTGCAGAGGAATGGCATTTGAAGATCCAACTGCTCCACATGGCCTAAAACTTACAATCGAAGACTACCCTTTTGCCAATGATGGTTTAATCTTATGGGATGCCATCAAGCAATGGGTAAGCGACTATGTTCATCACTACTATCCGGATCCAGGTGTCGTAGCTTGTGACGAAGAGCTGCAGGCTTGGTGGACAGAAATTCGGACAGTAGGCCACGCAGACAAGAAAGAGGAGCCATGGTGGCCTGAACTCAAAACCCCACACAACCTCATCGATATCCTCACCACTATCATCTGGGTGGCCTCGGCTCACCATGCAGCGGTGAACTTCGGACAATATACATACGCAGGCTACTTTCCCAACAGGCCTACCATTGCTAGAAAAAAAATGCCAACTGAAGACCCCACAGATGAAGATTGGAATCGTTTCTTGGAAAAACCTGAAGCTGTACTCTTGGAAACTTACCCTTCAAAACTTCAGGCAACAACAATAATTGCTGCTTTGTATGTGTTGTCGTACCATTCTCCTTCTGAGGAGTATATCGGGGAACATATAGAAGCAGCATGGGCTGATGATCCAATTATAAAGACAGCTTTTGAAAAGTTCAATCGGAGGTTGAAGGAGTTGGAAGAAATAATCAACGAAAGGAATGCTAACCCAGAATTGAAGAACAGAAATGGAGCTGGCATTGTGCCATATGAGCTCCTGAAACCTTTTTCTAAGCCAGGGGTAACAGGAAAGGGAGTTCCGTATAGTATTTCCAATTGAAATATATGAAAACTAAAATAAACTTAATGTTTCAAATTCAAGGATCTGAGCTCAACTTTTACATTGCTATGATTACTTCCTCTTAACGTGCAGTCCTCGCGATTTGAAAACGATGGGGCGTGTATCTTGTCTGTGCACTGCTATATAAATGGACATAAATCTGTACTCATCCTCATATATATAAATTTCACATTAGTTTCTTCATCAACCAAAATTAAGTAGTTCTTCGAATAATTCTAAAGACCCATCTCTCACTGCGAATTTGATTCAATTAGAGGAATACAAGCAAACTTTTAGTCTTTTGATGTTTGAAAGACTAGCACCATTTTTTTTTTTTGTTACACAGGTTATTTTTTAGATTGACTTGGGTATGTTCGAGAATGTGTTTGGAAAATATTTTTGAAAAAAATTAGAAAAATATTTTTTTATTTTTTACTTTAAATTAATTTTTTTTGTGTGTTTTTAGATTATTTTGATGAGCTAATGTTAAAAATAATTTTTAAAAAATAAAAAAATATTATTTTAAATTATTTCTCAATGAATTTTCAAAAATAACCTCAACTATATTCTAAAACGGTCACTTAATAGATGAAAATAATTCTAAAGTTTCAATCACCGCTAATAACTTAGTTTTTATTAGAATATTTGGTTCCAAATAAAATAAAGAAAATCCTTTTTTTTTTATCACGGAGAACCTCACCAATACCTGCATGTCTAGGATTGCCAATACAGAATCTGACCACATTCCATTTTAACTTGTAAGGTTCAAGGGAGACCGAGTGATTATTTCACGAAGCCTTATTTACTAGGTCTCTGCTATCTGCTATTTTATTTCGTTGATGGTTCTAACCCATATTCTCTTTCTCGATCCAACGTTTCTATGGTTGAAACAACAAAATCACTTATATTATTGTCACACTTTCTACATAGCAGTATATCAATGCTGCCATCACCTTCCCCTCACTCTTTAGCCTCTCTCATAGGAAGAAAATTTAATTTCTAAAATTCAAATAAAAAAGGAAAATTAATCTTAAGTTTTTTAAAACACTTTAGGGGTGTTCGACACTGCATTTCAAAAACGATTTCGAAGAAAATTGAATTTTTTTTATTTTTTATTTTAAATTAAAATATTTAGTGTTTTAAAATTATTTTCATGTGCTGATATCAAAAATAATTTTTTTTAAAAATAAAAAAATAATTTTGATGCAATTTGAAATGAAAAAAACTTTCAAAATCAACATTAACCAATATAGACACTACATTCCAGAAACATAAAAACATTAAAAAACCGAAATCCAAAACAAATAAGATTGACATTGAAAAAAATATAGTTTTGATCAATTAATGTTATGAAAAAACATGAAAACTTAGTTTTAATTTGTTTCGGCAATTTCTATATATAACAATCGATGTGTAGAGGGACTTTCTTTATTCCTATAATGAGAAACCTACCTTTTGAGATTGGCATTTCTTTATTTTTTAATTGTTTTTACAAAAAGAAAATTGACACCCGTAACTCATTTGATGCATCAACACGAGTATGAGCTTATATAATTTTTAATACTCATGTTTTAACTCAGAAAAGAAGTGATCAACAGATACATCTGTTGTTTATCGAAATTTTTTCTTCTCATTCGATACACACATCTTATCAAAATCAGTTTTATTAGATTTCATATTTCAAATGGAAATACTATTTGGAACTCCCTTTCCTGTTACCCCTGGCTTGGAAAAAGGCTTCAAAAGCTCATATGGCACAATGCCAGCTCCATGTCTATTCAGCAACTTCGGATTAGCATTCCTTTCATCGATTATCCCTTCCAACATTTTCAGCCTCCCACTGAACTTCTCAAAAGCTGCCTTTATAATTGGATCATCTGCCCATGCTTGCTCGATTTCCTCCCCAATATATTCCTCATCGGGAGAATGATTTGATAGCACATTCAGAACTGCCATTACTCTTGTTGCCTGAAGTTTTGAAGGGAAGGTTGCCAAGAGTGCTGCTTCAGGTTTTTCCAGGAAGGATTTCCATTCTTCATCTGTGGGGTCTTCAGTTGGCATTTTTGCTCTAGCAATGGTAGGCCTGTTAGGAAAGTATCCTGCGTAAGGATACTGTCCGAAGTTCACCGCAGCGTGGTGGCCTGAGGTTACCCATATGATAGTAGTGATGATATCGATAAGGTTATGTCGTGTTTTGAGTTCAGGCCACCATGGTTCATCTTTCTTGTCTGCGTGGCCTACTGTCCGAATTTCCGTCCACCAAGCTTGGAGCTCTGCATCGGAAGCTACTAAACCTGACTCAGGATAGTAGTGATTTACGTAGTCACTAACCCATTGTTCGATGGCATCCCATAAATACAAACCATCGTTGGCGAAAGGGTAGTCTTCGATTGTAAGGTTTAGGCCATGTGGGGCAGTTAGATCTTCGATCGCCATTCCCCTGGCAATTAGCAATTTGAGAGCAGAAAACAATTTCTCACACCAAAAGCTAAAGTTCCTCTATTTTCTTTATGATTTCCAGAGAATTCATAGATTGGAGGCTAATGCTTACCTGCTGATTAGGTCATTGGGTAGTGCTTCACGGTCAAACCGCCACAGCTTATCATAGGCAGCAGAGCAGATCTCCATACAATACTTGCCTGGAGAGAATGAAGTCTCAATGATACCGTCTGCATTGATTAATGATTCTCTAGCTAAAGCATTGATCTCCATCGTGTATCGAAAATGTGGATGTAAGAGTCTGTAAATTGGATGCATAACACTAAGCTGCCGATTCGTTGCAATTATATAAGGTTCTGTCACACAATGTGTTCTAAGCCTGCAAAAGTCGTAGAAAGGGAAATCAATTTCAAGCAATTCAAATTTTTTGTTATCGAAAACTATTAGAAACATACCAGTGGCTAACAAGCTGATGAAAACCGGAGTCATGGGCAAGGACATGAGCTTTCGCTAGCCTCCAGAGCCAGCAACCTGTGGAATGGTAATTCGGTGTAAACACTTGTTTCCATTGAGGCTTCCCGTCCATCTGTGGCCGAGTCAGCTCAATTGCTAGTGGCCTTAACGTGCCCTCTGGGGTTAGGAAGAACAATGTCCTCGACCCGTACAACGTTGTTCCTTCGAGTTCTCTAACTTTGCTAACAAATGGTAACAGGAGATCGTGGTAATCTAGGATGAACAGCTTCCTTTCTCTTATGGCCTGAATATAATTACACAGAAACACACTATTAGCGCATCAATTAGATTTTATCTGTGCTTAGTGTTATTCGAGCCTAGTTTCATGGAGGGATAGTTACCTTTTCAACTCTTGTTATCCCTCCAATCTCTGCCTCTAAAAGCTCTGAGGTAATCGCAGATTCTGGCGGGCCATAGATCTCTGGATCAAGCTCACTCTTTAGTGGCCATTCCTGCACGGTTTCGAACGTTGTCTTTTTTAGAAAATATTATCGCATATTTCTATATTTTCGTGATAATTCTTTCCTTTTCATCAACTTAATTTTGTCACACAAGTTCCGTTTTTTTTTTTTAATATATTCTAAGATATTAACTAAACACAATCTAAATATTGTAAATGGTGTTTGGTAATATGGCACTGATGTTTTTAAGAAAAATGTATCAAAATAATATATGATCTGAATATATATATATATATATATATATATATATATATATATATATATATGGTAGCGAAGTGTCTTCGCGTGCTTGTGTGGAGAACATGTATTCATTCATACTATACCTTAACCAATTTGATGCTATACGGATTCAGACCGGCAAGAGTCTGTCGAGCAAACTCTTCATCCTTAAACCAAAAGAGCTTGTCTCCTGAAAATGCAAGAACTCATTTGAAACAACCTGTGAGCTCAAACAACCACAAAATCAAAAGGAAAAGAAGAAGGTGTTCATACTTTCCATTGGTTTAGGAATTTCAAATCGCAGCACATCGGCTCCGCCGGCGATGACCTTGAAAAGCCGGGGCATAACCTCTTTCCAAACCGTTTCTTTTGAAAGTGGCGGCATTTCGATTCCTTCGCTGAAGAGCGAGTCTATTGCCGTGATGTAAGGGAATCCAACATTTGCATCGACAATAACATTTCCTATAGAAGGTACCAAGGCGTGGAACAGCGAGTATACTGTCTTGGCAGAGAAGGTAAGCTGCTTCATTTCAGAAAATGCTTCGTCTCTGGGAACGTAGAAGGCACCAACCCTCTTCTCTGACGATGGATCTACATGATACAGTTCATATAGTTCAAGGTTATAACTATTTCGAAATGATTATCTTCGAAGAAAATAAATACACATCATCTTCGATAAACACATTAATTGCCTCCAGGACTTGATTGGTTTCAAGGATCATTAATGAGCTAGAGCAGAATAATTTTAGGATGCCAAGAAAAAAACTTTTCCTATGTATCATCTTTTGTTACAAATATTTTATTTCTTACTTCCCTTTCATTTAGCTTCCTACAGACAAGCTAAAGGTCCTAATGGCATCACCCACCCAAAATTCATTTGAAAATCCAGAATCTAGTTCTGAAAACTCGTTTTTAATATATTTTTTTACCCAAAACATCTAAACACACCCTATAAACCTTGTGAAACAAGTTCATGACCTCTAAAAACATAATAAACCACAACCTGAAATTAAGAATATTCCCGAGTTCAAATAAAAATGAACTTTTAAAGCAAATATCAAATCTACCACCTATGTTATCCGTGATTTTCACTTTAGTATTTTTCTTTCTTTCAATTCAAATCTTCCTAAACATAATGTGCAATTATGTGCTAATTTGTGGAAAGAAAAGGTTGAAAGACTAAAATGATAACTTTTTAGAAATATACTGTTATAATCCAGGATGAACAGTAAAAATAGCAGCGGTATTTTACCCTAAGCTTTAGGTTATGTTCACTGATATGTGGGGTTCAAAACAGTGGTCCTTGGGAAAACACTGCCAGTAATGGCCTACCCTTTACCACAGCTTTCTTCATAGGAAAAATTCACAGTTATTAATGGACCACAGCCCAGCTCATTTTGATATGCCTGTAAAATGAGTATATATTTGAGGTTTTTTTTAAAATAATTTTTATTAAAAAAATATTAAATTAATATTTTAGAAAAAATTGATATAAATACATAAAAATAATCTAAAACCACCAAAATTTTAATTTAAAATAATAAATAAAAATATTTTTTTTTAATTATTTTTAAAAATATTTTTAAAACATAATATCAAACATGGTATTTACCGAAAAGGCAATGAGGCAGCATGGCTTTCCACTTGGCGCCCAACTGCCAAAATCATGTAGCTTTCTATGGCTTCCATTTTGGGAGCTCTCACTCTCCATCTCTAAAATGCACTCATCAAACATTAATGGTGATGATTTTTGGTAACATTTGTCCTCAATGATATTTCTAGGCTTATAAAAGATTATTATTATAGAGAATTCCAGTCCAGGGATGGATGGAGCCCATCACTATCAAGCATTGAGGGCCACTCATCTAGGTGGTTGAGAAACTTCTAAACGTCTATCAAGATAATATCTTTTGATAGAAAATCGAAAGATATAACATGATTCCTTCTTAATTATGAAGCAGACCAATGCATAAATAAACAAACCATGCAAAGTTTTTATACAAAACTCCAGTGTTTAACCACTTATTTAACGATCTATAATCTACGTACGATCTTCTATCACATGTTATTTTTATTTCTGTCGGAATTATTTCCATGCATCACGTTTTTTTTATAATAATTAAGTTTTTTTCCTAGTTGATAGAAAGTAATGACGATGAAAATTGAATTTTGCGAGTAAACTCTTACCTGTCTCGCATCGCGGTCGTCCAGTTCGGCAACGTCTAGGGTAAGGATGTTCTTTACCGCCGAACACCGGCCTAGCCAGTTCTGGTTTTTTATCAGGATTACCTATATCATTATATACATCATATTCATATATTCTATCGCCTGTTTTGCGTTGCCCTTGCCCATTCCCTCGCAAAAGTACGAGCTCTTCCTCTCTCAATCTTCTAATCCCACTTGGTGTTTCTGATGGTAAGTATGACTGTTTCACAGATTAATAAACATACAATTATCATCAAAGTTTCAAAGCATGCAGGATATTAATCTCAGCTAGTGTGGTGACAAATACAACAGTAAATGTTTGAGAAAATTGATTGAAGTTTGTCATTCGACTGCCTAAATGTTTCAGAAGCATGCATGGATCAAGCGCATCTACCAAAAATCTGTGTTTTCTAGTGAAAGATTAGAATAAGAACAAAAGCTAAGGCTAACAAATTAAGGGATTACGTCTGTATACTCGGATATCTGATATATAGCTTAACCTCTGCGATCCAGTTCCTCGTCCTTGTTAAGGAAAGTTTAACTCGGAACTTGTATGGTTTAATTTGATAGATCTTATTAAAATTAAAATATTCAAAACACTATTATTTTTGAAAAATAATAGATGAGCTGTGAAACCCATAATTCTATATTGATTGATTTAGGTCATAGGTTATGTTGTTTGTGATTACTTTAAAAGCTAGCTAGTATATACTTTTGCAGGCAGCATAGTCATCAGATTTAGGGTTAGGCAAAATTCTGCCAAGGAAGAAATATTTCATAGTACAGTGTCAGAACCAATGACAATGATCACACGTATACAGACGTTTCATTCCTAAAACGAGAACCACACATATAACATCACCACAATATATATCTTCTTAAATTGTTTTATAGCTCAATATATACTTCCAGATATAACAAGCTGTAATGGCCCAAATTCAATTTGATTTTTAACATGATTATTGAAAGAAATAATTTTAATTAATAAGAATAAATAGGAAGTGTCCCTTGTTGCACAGATTAAAAAGAACAAACACTTACCTTGTTAGTGAAGAAGATTCTCTTACGATCGTTGTCATACTTAGAATGAACCCATGAACCACAAGTAATATTAACTGTACCATGAGGTAAGCCATCAAGCACTATGTCCTGAAGAAACATCTCTTTATGGTGCTCATTTTCAACAGAAATGGCACCAATCTCTCCAAAATTCAATGGAACCTCAAACTCTGCTTCGTATCTGACATCTCCCTCCACTACTTGGCCGCCTATCCGGTGTGCAAACGCTGGAATAGTTGGCTTCTCTAGTTCCGTCTCTTCAGAAGAAGAAAAAAAGGGAAAAGATAATGATAAACAAGATATATTTGTTCCGTATATTAAGAAACTATTTCATCTAAAAATTTAAGTTATTATATGAAGTCTCATGATATGATATGATTTATATTATTCTCTAACACACCCTCTCGAGTAAAAGTCTTTTGACTTGAGACTTGCACACAAGTTCATAGTATATTGTGCTTATTTTTATCAAATAGAATGAGAATGGTGAGATTTGAACTCGTGACCATTAGATCAACAAGGCTCCGATACCATATTATAAAACAATCTCATATAAAAACTTAAATTATTATATGAGGTTTATATTATTCTCTAACACGTTGCATGTATCGTAAACACGACATTATTATTTTTTTGAGTAAATTAAATACAAAGAAAATATCTCCATCAATTTTTTTTAGTCAATGTTTTGTGTTTTCTACGTTCCTGGACAAAAAACTCAAACTGTCTCGTAGATATATAGTCATCTTCAGCCATTCTTTTCATATGTCAAGCTGTACACAGGACAGTTTGTAGTGTGATAGAAGGAAAGGATCTATCAATATCAATGATTTGGAATTCGGTGCCATGGTTTGTTTATACGTTTTAAGGCGAAGGGAAGATAATTGATTTTTTTTCTTCTGAATTACCCCTTGTACTTCTCTGTCCATGTTTATTTTTATTTATAGGATGGAAAAAGGAAATATGTTGGTTTTATTTTATTTTCTTACGAAAGTGATTGTATATAAAAAAGAAATATGTTAATTAGAAGAAAAGAAAAATAGCCTTTTGCCACATAATTGTTTAGCAAAGAAACGAATGAAATTTAACGTTTCAAAATCCCTTCTAATTTTGCAAATAATCTTAAATAAGTTCTATGAAATGGGCTTTCATATTAATTACAAACAATTCAATATTACACCCCCAAATGCTAATAGATATAGTCTCCCTAATAACGGAAGGAGGATTTTATTAATTTATCTACCTTAATTAAAATGTCAAAAGTTGAGGAATAAGTATTGACCTTTCTCTTGCATGAACTAGTTAAAACATACTCTTCTGATTTACTGAAAAGAATTTCATTGCCTATAGTTTTATGCTCAGCATTTTGTAGAGTTTTTCAATCCTTTTGTGCATTTGTACATCTTTTCCATAATTTTACATTGAAAATTTGAAATGAAATAGCAAGAAGCAGAAGCAAAATAACCGAGTTCACAAATCCATTTTCAAAAAAGAATACAATAAGCCAAAAAACAGAAAAAAGGGTGTTGTTATGTTTCATTTTTTAATATTATATGTGAGAAAAAAGAAGAAGAAGAATGATTTTAAACTAGGTTATGGTTTAAGAACTTACTAGGATCAAGCTCAGCGCTAACAAGCTCTAGCAAGAGTGTTTTGCCAAGCAAGTCTTTGATGTCATCGAGCCCTCGTTCAATCCCTACGCTTGTCATGAGCCCACCGATAGTTTGCTTCACAGTCACGACAGCTTTAACTTTAATTGCAGTGCTCTCCTCTGTGAGGCTTGCCACGGCTTTAATTTTGGTGGGTTTAAAGGAAACTCGAAAATGTTTTTTAGATTCGATTTTGAAACTGGAAGCTGATGTGAGAAAAAGAGAAGCATGTCGACTTCCTTGGATGAATGGTTTTTGGAAAAGCAAGTGAGTTCCTGTGGAGTTTGGCTGACGAGAAACCTGAGGTTTCAGCATTGTTTTTGGGTTGCAGGAGGAAGCCGTTCTAGCTGGTGCCTTGGTATATCAAGAAACGAAGTGGGAAGTATATAATTAGACAAGTTTTAGAGGCTTGATTCTATGTGGTCACCTCTACATTAACTATTATACACCACCCTTCATATATAAATAGAAAAGGTTGGCTAACTAATTTGTTAAGCTTTCTTTTATTCTCGACTTGGTATATATAGAAGCCCTAAACACATCAAAACTCTGTATAATTTGGTTGTGTAAGTCTTTATATGGCTCAAAATAAGCTCCTAGAATATGGTACATTCATTTAAGTGATTATCTTTTCGTTATTGAATTTAATGCTTATAAAGTTGACACACCATCATTCTTCTTGTCCATGGGTGATAATATCTTTTATCTTTTGATTTATGTTGATGATATTTTTCTTACTAGCAGCAATTTAGTCTTGCTTTACTAATTGATTTGTTGTCGAGCTTCAGATTTAAGCTTTGATATTTAGGAATAGTTAATTATTTTTAAGGATTAAAGCTCATCCTAACAATAAGGGTATCATATAATGATAAGATAAGCATATTCTTGACATACTTTACAAAGCAGATATGTCTTCTTACAAACCTATAGATACTTTTATTTTTATCTTAAAGGTTATTATGGTGTCTGATTACTTGTTTTATAATCTTACATGGTTTTATCAAATTATTAGTGCTCTTTTATATCTTATTTTTAAAAGACCAGACATTTATTTTGTAATTAATAGGATCTTTCTATTTATGTGTGTTGTTGGGCTGTTGTTGAACGGACCCTATGTTATTTTAAAGGTACAATTTCTTTTGATTGGGCTAGTAGTGTTAATGATTGTAAGTCTATGGGTGAATATCTTGTCTTTTTTGTAATACACTAATTTCTTGGAAATCAAACAAACAATATATTATCGCTTATTTTTCTATTGAGACAGAGTATAAAGCCTTAACCTACAACACTTTTAAGGTTTTATGGCTTTTATATTTATTTTCAAATCTACATGTTACTCCTTTTTATGCCTACGATTTAGTGTGATAATCTAGGTGCTACTTATTTGTCCATGAATCTTATCCTTCATGCTCATACTTTACATGAGATTGGTTATTTTGTATGTGACATGGTTGCTAAAAAGGACATTCAGATTTATTTTATTTCTTATAATGATCAACGTACTCATGTTTATAATAAACTATTTTTAGGTTCAAGCTTCTAATTGGCCCTCTACCCTTAGCTTGGAGAGGTGTATTATAAGAATTTGCATAATATATGCATATACATATCGAAAAGGCTTATAGGCTTAATACTGTGTTGTAATTTATGCAATAACTATTATTTTTTCTCACTTCTTCTAGCAAGGATTGACTCAAATCTTTGCTTTTTGGTTAATTAATTTGTTTCTTACTCCAAAAACACAAAAAAAAATAGTGGCCACTAACTTGTGTCTAAGATTTTTAAAGGCATGGACAAACAAATACGGCCTCATGTTTTTGTTTTGCTATTTATATTGGAAAATGATTTTTTATGTGTTTTGTATGATTGTTTGCAAGACAATGCACAATAATTTTATTTTGCCTTTCCATTTTATTTTAAAATCAAATTGTTTGTATATGTTGATCCAACTATAGTGTCGAGCTTTATATTTGAAGACTTGACAAAATTAGGAAGAATTCAAGAAATTATTATTATTTGACATAATTATTTTAACCTTTCCATTTTTTATGTTAATATCTAATTGTTTGTATATGTTAATCCAACTATAGAATTTTTAATAGAAATTATCAATTTTCTTTCTATGGGTGAATTCACTAAAAGCTTAATTTACAGTCGTCATCACGTGATTAGGCATGCATGCATAGCTCCAAGTTACATCACTCAGTTCCCACCACTCAGGCTCACATAATAAAAGGACTTCTGTGGTTTTTATGACAGGGTTTCCCGAAAGGACTTTGGTCACGAGGATGTTATGGACCACGTGGATTTATTGGACCACGTGGATTTATTGGACCACGTGGATTCGTTGGACCACGTGGATTATCAAATGGAAATTGCAGGTCTAGAAAATGAATCGTCTTTTTTTCTTCTTCTTGTTAAACCTAAGAATATATAGCCCACATTAAAAAATATCTAGAAAAGCTCACCATGAAAGGTGATATTTTTCACATCTAGCTGAAATCATATATAGCCCAATTTGACATGGTGGTAGCTCTAAAAAATAATAGAGAGAGAGAGGGGGGGAGACAGAGAGAGAGAGAGGGAGAGGGAGAGGGAGAGAGGTATGGATCAATATAGTACTATCTATGAATGAGGTTCAGAGATGAGCCTGAAATAATGTTATTCATGACAAATAATTATTAATTAAAATAGAAAATAAACGAGCCTGCTGTGAATTGGGTCAGAGTAGCTTGGTTAGGCTAATTGCATGAAAAATTCATCAATACATTTCGTGTTTGGAGACTAAAATCATTGATATATATAGATAGATAGATAGATAGATATCTTTCTTCAACAGCCATTCCTCTGGCATACATTTAAACAGGAAAGGAGGCTAAAATCAACCAATGATGGTGCCTGCGCATGCAGTCCCTGGTACAGCTTGTCATAGACGAACAGAGCTTAGCGCCATGCAATAATTCTTGCCAGGTGAAAATGTTCACTCAGTTATCCCACGACCATTGATTAGGGTTTTTACTTTATGAAACTATGTTAACTTTTTTACTTTATGTTGACCAATATTATTAAATTCGATTTGATTCGGTAGATCAATCTCTGACCTAGAATAAAATAAAATAAATAAAATAAAACTCTACTCATTTAGTTTGTATCTATCGTACGAGTGAGCTAGTGACCCCATATTTTAAAAAGAGTTGGCTTGGCAATTGGCATCAAAGAGAGAAATCTTATGGAGATTTTCCTTGCATGGTCATCGCTAGCTATAGCTACACTGGATTTCGGTGGCCATAATCCAAGAGTCGTACGTGTTGACAGGTCATTTGCAATTTCCAGACATAGCTCTATCATGTTACCCCAGAAGACTGTCAGATGGTCCTATGATCGAGTACATGGCACGTGGTGGGGGTGGAAGCCATTTCCGTTCCCCAACCATGATTTTATGGAGATTTTTTATTCTTAAGTAATCATTTTATTTTATTTAAAAATTTAAATTATTATATAAAATTCTAGAATATAACTTATATTATTTTATAATATATTTTCTCGATTAAAAGTGTTTTTAAGTAGAGACCATATCACACAGAGGAGGCATAATGGGGTCACCTGCAACGCTCTGATAGACGCCGAGGCAGCTGTTGTTTCATACTTCTCAGACGGTCAGACCTATATATTCAAAAAGGGTGATTCAGTAAGGGCATTTACGGGGCCTGAGGGGTTCATTACTGTGATCATCGACTGTTAGTTGAAAAGTGGTATTATTTTTAAATAGTTTATAAATGAATTCAATTAGGTTAGTTTTCATTCATAATAATAATCATTTTAATAAAAAAAAATAACTTGTTTTGTTTTCACTTCCTAACTTGTTGCGTGGTGGGGTTATTTTCAAGTGAATGAGAACTCATTTTTAAAGCCAAAGCCCATAAATAGTAGCTATCCAGTTTTATATAATTAAATTTCTTTGATAAAATAGGTTCTGTCTCATTTATTCTCAATTTTGGTGATTATAATATAATATAAAAGACTGTTCTTATTCTAAAGCTCAAAACTCTTGTTCTTATTACAAAACTAGAAAAATCTTTATAAGATCTTTAGGTGAAATTACAGAAAACATCGTGGATTTTATATATTTATAACACTTTACATGATGCCAAAAGAAAATCAACAAAAAATATTTAATTATTTAAAAGATTTATATTGCATTTTATTTAATAACTAAACAACTCTTGGTGCATCAAAAATAGTGAAGTTTTCAAATAAGAAAGGGAAAAGGAAGAAGAGATGTAGATTTGAAAGGAAAAAAAGTTGTTCAAAAAATTAAGGGATGAAAGTTTAGTTATTAAACTCCTTTTGATCAATTGACATAGAAGAAAAGGTTGTTAAATTTTGTTAATGTTAATTTTTGTCCTTATTTTTTTTAATTCAATTGTTTTATAATAACTAAAAATTCTATTATTTAAGATTGACCTGTTAATGTCGATGCTTGAGATTAAGAGGGAGAGACAGGGAGAGGGAGGAAGGGAGGGAACATGGATCTCAGGCTCTTATTTCCTTTTTTTCTTTTTGGTACGTTTAAAGTATATGTTTACAGGATATCTTCAGTTAATTTACGTTATAAATAAAATCATTTTTCTTAATTATTTTATACAGACATTGGTTTGTTTAAGGGAATAATCTACTGTTTAATTAAAGACAAGGACCCATTTCTTAAAAATATTTGATGAATTACGTACTGTCTTGTAAATCCAGTTTTGTTCATTATAGATATCTTCAGTCATTAAATCTACTGGGATTGCACGCAATTGGTGAACTTTTAGGCAAATTCTAGGGCAGAGAACTTAGCTTTATTTCAGACGTGGTAATTTAGCGCAACATTATTCCACCACAGTTTTTTTTTTTTTAATACCATTACAGGTTTTCAAACTTCAGATAGAGATGCTGTAAGGAACTCCTTTTCCTGTAACTCCAGGATCAGAAAAAGGCTTCAAAAGCTCATAAGGCACAGTGCCAGCTCCATTTCTGTTCTTCAATTTAGTGTCGGTATTCCTTTCATCAATAATTCCTTCAAACTCCTTCAACCTCCCATTGAACTTGACGAAAGCCGCATTTATAACCGGTTCCTCTGTCCATGCTGGCTCTATTTCCTGCCCGAGATACTCCTCATCGGGAGAATGATTTGATAGCACATCCAATATAGCCATTACTGTTGTTGCCTGAATTTGTGAAGGGAATGTTGTCAGCAGAATCACCTCTGGTTTCTCCCAAAATAGTTTCAGCATCTCATCGTTCGGATCTTCGGTTGGCATGTTCATCCTAGCAGTTGTAGGCCTGTTTGGAAAGTACCCTGCATAAGTATATTGTCCGAAATTCACCGCGGCATGGTGGCCGGAGACTATCCATATGATAGTTGTCAGGGTTTCAACGAGGTCCTGAGGTGTTTTAAGCACAGGCCACCATGGTTCATCTTTCTTGTCAGCGTGCCCTACTGTTCGAACTTCTGTCCACCAAGCTTGGAGCTCGTTATCAGACACTATGAGACTTGGGTCTGAATAGTAGTGATTGACGTAGTCACTAACCCACTCTTTGATGATATCCCATAAAACCAGACCATCATTGGCATATGGATAGTCTTCCACCGTCAGTTTCAATCCATTTGGAGCGGATGGATCTTCCACAGCCATTCCCCTATCAATTATCAGATTCGGAAAGAAAATGTTATAGTAGAATCTAAGTTCGGTAGAATGATAATTAAGCTAAGGATCAAACATATATACCGCTTTATTAGATCCTTAGGCAGCGCCTCGTAGTCAAACCGCCATTCTTGATCATAAACAGCAGAGCTTAACTCCATAGAATACTTGCCAGGAAAGAAAGACGTTTCTATAACCCCTTTTGCACTGATTAGATATTGTCGAGCTAGAGCATTGATCTCCATTGTGTACCGGAAATGCGGGTGCAAGAGTCTGTAGATTGGATGCATCTCGCTAAGCTGGCGATTGGCCGCGATTATGTAGGGTTCCGTGCAGCAATGTGTTCTTAGCCTGCAAAATATAACATATCATACATGATTGTAAATCGTTTCTAATCCTATTTCTAAATCACAAATTCAAACCGAAAAATTCGAGTGCATAAAATTCGAGGCCGCTGCTGACTCGAGCGCAAGGAAAGTGCATACCAGTGACTGATAAGCTGGTGGTAGCCAGATTCATGAGCAAGGACATGAGCTTTGGCAAGCCTCCAGAGCCAAACATCGGTGGAGTGCCAAGCTGGTCTAAACACTTGTTTCCACTGCGGCTTACCATCCATCGGTGGGCGAGTGAGCTCAATAGCTAGTGGTCTCAGTGTTCCTTCATGGGTTAAGAAGAACAGTGTCCGTGACCCGTACAACGTCGTGCCTTTCAGCTCTCTTATTTTGCTTACAAAAGGTAGGAATAAATCATGGTAGTCGAGGATGAAAAGTTTCTGAGCTTTTACTGCCTACATTCATCAACGCACTAGATTTAGTTTGCTGAGAGGAAAATGATCAAGATGAGATCCAATCGGATTTTCTACTTCATACCTGTTCACATGTCATGAAGCCTTTGATTTCTTGCTCCACCATTTCTGCAGTGATTGCTGATTCTTGGGGACCGTAGATTTCAGGGTCTAGTGTGCTCCTTAATGGCCATTCCTGCATGATTTAATGCAATACTCTCATCATGAAAAGAGAAATGTTTAAGCATCTTTAGTTTAATATTATCAGCATTTGTGAATAATCGATGCATCCCTTGATGAACTGCATGAATCTGGACTGGTTTTTCCTTCCTTATTAAGGGACAAAAATACTATACCGTGACCAGTTTGATGCTACAAGGGTTGAGACCAGCAAGAGTCTGCCTGGCAAATTCTTCATCCCTAAACCAGAAAAATCTGTCTCCTGAAATTCAAGAACTCTTAAAATGAGAAAATGATTTTTTATTCATTTCCCATGTCGAATCTAGCTGTTATTTATAGAATATTATCTTACTCTCCATGGTTTCAGGAGTCTCAAATTTCAAGACATCTTTAGTTTCATTAACTATGGCCCTGAAAAGGTTAGGCAGAACTTCTTTCCACGATCCCTGTTTTTTAATAGGAGGCAAATTGATTCCTTCATTGAATAGTGCGTCTATGGAACTGAAGAACGGGAATCCAAGATCACTATCAACAATGGCAGTTGATAGAGAAGGTACTAGGGCATGCAATACTGATTTGAGTGTCTTGGCAGAAAACGTGCCCATCTTTATCTCTGAGAATTCTTCATCTCGAGGCACGTAGAAGCTGCCACTCCTTGTCTCCGTAAGTGGATCTATCAGCGCATGCAATTGTTTCCAAATGGTCAGAATCAATGAAGGAAAAAATTAGTTTCCAACTTTCAGTTTAGTGATTCTAGCTTATGTTGTGATCATTATTATATGATGTAAGAAGGATTATACTCATGTGGATTAAGATTCAAGGGCATTTCCCAAAATAAATAAATAAGTAAATAGTTTCCTGGCTACTTTATGGAAGCAAAGTTATTAGGTTCGTCTAGGGTTTGGGTATTTTCATCGTTATTTTTTCTGCATTTTTACCTGACGTGGTCCGTGGTCGACCAGTACGGCAACGCCTAGGGTACGGGTGCTGTTTGCCTCCGATCACCGGCCTCGCTGTCTCTGGATCACTGTCGGGATTTCCGAGATCATTGTACACGTCATAGTCATAGATCCTTTCTCCTTTCTTTCGTTCTCCGTTGTCATTGCCTCGTATAGTTTGTAGCTCTTCCCCTCTCAGTTTTTTCAATCCATTTGGTGTTTCTGATGGCAAGTACGACTGTCCCATGAAACACGAAAAACAATCAATATAAAAACTTCCAATCAAAATATTTAGGGTTTATCTGTGAGTACGATGGAGGTTATTTTTTAAAAGTTATTTTTATTTAGAAATATATTAAATTAATAATTTTTTTTGTTTTTTTTAAATTATTTTATAAACGTTTTTTGGCACTTGGTATCGGAATTATCCATTTGGTTGTGGTTGTGAATTTAATTATAGCTTCCACTTTTAAGTATTTGATAATATTTTCAAAATTAGTATCAAAGATATTTCTATGTCATTTCTCTTATAAATTATAATTTGTAACTTTTTAAAAATCATAACCACAGCTAAAGGTTATGGCCACAGTTTTTTCAAGCAGTCCACCAGTGAAGCTAAATTTTGTTAAGTACATAATGTGGTCCCTGTGATAAATTCTGATAGGTACATAATGCGGTCCCTGTGATATAAAAACGATAATTATGAACTAGGACCACTAAATATAGTTTTAAATGGATTTCAAAAGTATTTTTTTAAAAATATATATTTTTATTATTATTTTAAATAAAAAATTTGTAGTGTTTTTTGATTTGTTAACATCAAAAATAATTTTTAAAAATAAATTATATATTATTTTAATGTATTTCTAAATAAAAATCAGATTAAAAAACAACTTCAATCACATGTTACTGTCTCTCTGGATGCCATAATTACAAACGAGTTTATCTAGAAATTGAAATATCAAAATACATTAAGATAGATTCGACTACATATCCAAATATTTGTTCCCTTAAAAACAAATCTGCAAAGAGGTTTGCTTATCTAATATATAAATATTTATATGGGTCGAGATTTTTATTTTATTTTAGTTTAAGCATATTCACGACCTGAGGATTCCACATTGTAATATTGACATTATCATGAGAAAAAATATAAATGTATAAATCATGAACGTTGAGTTAAAGCACACATATCAGCTCCCCCGATGGATTACATCACATGAAATCTTGTGTACCGTTTTTCTAGTTACTCACTGCCTCAACAAAACGCTTAATTGAAATTGAAATTGAAATTTATTTTATAATTTTCCTCAATTTAATTATTCTCTTATGATATTATAGCTTTATAAGTGTGATAAAGTGTTTTGGAACAGTCAAACAGAAGAAATGGAAGTGGATCGGCCGCACATAACCTCGACAAAAGCGCCTAGCTAAAACATTTTTAAGAAAACAAAAATGACCACAGATGAACAATATTAAGAAGAAGAAAAGTTGGACCACATGAGGGGATCGAAGTAATGAACTGACCTTATTGGTGAAAAAGAGCCTCTTCTTTTTATTGTCAAACTTGGAATGGATCCATGAATCACAAGTCACGTGAACAGGTCCAGTAGGGAAGCCATCAAGCACTACATCGTGAAGGTACATCTCCTTGTGGTGCTCATTTTCAACAAAAATGGCACCAACCTCTCCAAAATCGGGTGGAACCACAAAATCTGCTTCATACTTTATATCATCTCCTTCATGATCTATCTTGTGTGCGTACTTCTGGATTGAGGCCTTCTCTAATCCCGTCTCTGGAGAAATTGCAAAAAAAAAAAAAACATAAAAGCATGTTGGAATCTAGACAAGGAATCAACCTTTTCCTTTTTTAAGGTTGGGGACGTACAGATTCTTACTTCAATCTGTCAAATATATATATATATGTATATATATTCTCAACAAGTTGGAAGCTGTGACATGCTTGAAGGAGGAGGTCACTAACAATCCTCCAAAAAGGGAACTGGTCTTTCATCCCAAGATTTGCAGCTTCTTTTCCTTAACCATGACTAAAATTTTGTTTTTATCTTTCAAAAGCTTTCTGATCAACGTGAATTTAAGAAAAATATTTGAGGTAGGTGATAAATTTTATGTTCTATTTATATTTTTTTTCAGCGGTTGAAGTACGTGGAATCTAGTAATCACAAATTCATGGCTAACCCTATTCCACTCTCACTTTCTCCTCCTCCAGAAACTTTTCTTTGCAGACAGGGAACTAAGGTCAAGTTTTTTCAATAAAAAATAGCACACTAAAGTCAAAATAAATTATATAATAAGAGCTTAAAAGGTTGTTTGTAGCACTTGTGAAGAACAGAGAGTTATAAAATACTTCAAGCTAGCACTACTACTTACTAGGGTCAAGCTCGGCACTAACAAGCTCCAAGAGGAGTGTTTTGCCAAACAAATCTGTAAAATCATCAAGTCCTCGTTCTATCCCTATTTCTGACCAAAAGTCAACCACTGTTTGCTTCACAGTCAACACAGCCTTCACATCTGTGCTCTGCTGTGTGACACTAGCTATAGATTTAATGCTTCCGTGTTTATAGCCAACTCGAACTTGTTTGTTTGGTTTGGTGAACAAGGAGCTTGAATGGACAGGAAAAGCAGCGTGGCCACTGCCATGAAGGAATGGTTTGGGTAGAAGAAGAGGGATTTTTGTTGGAAGGGCTGACTGGTGAAGCTGCGGCTTCAACATTGTTGCTAGCAGGAGATGCTTTCCTTCAACCAGGAGGGACTTTGCTGTGCGAGTTTTGGTGTGAGCAGGCTGTACGTGATATATAAAGACCTAGAGAGAGAGAGAGAGAGACAATTAAGGAGAGAGAGAGAGAGAGAGAGAGGAACATGTTTTTCATATGTTTTACAGAAATTATTGGCTTGCAAGATAAATCAATTTGTTTTCTGATGAATATTCTCTTACCACGTGGGCTTAAATATTTATGCATAAATATTTAAAGTGCAAGAAAAATTAGTTTTTATGTAACTGAGTTTTATGCATAAATATTTTTTTTATTAAAAATATATTTGAATAATATTTAAAAAAAAATATTTTTAACCTCAACAAATTAAAATAATATCAAAATATCAAAAAAATAAATAAATTTTTCTAAAAAAAAAATCAAAACCTCCATCACCCATCGCCCACACAGACACGGCTACAGCTGTCACAACAGCTACAGTCTGCTAAAATACATTTTAATGAACAAACTGCAGAAGGGCATCTGTGTTTCTGGGATGTCATGTCAGACAAGGACGAGGTAAATTCTGGGCATTCACATGCATCATCTCACATTTTCAATATCATGATCAATAATTGTACGTACCTGTTTATTAAAAATACATAAATTATACTGTATATCAGCTCTTTGCTAACTCGTTTTCGACCATATATATCCTAGCAAATATCTGTTATAGTATTAAAAATTTAGGATTAACAAAAAAAAAATTGTGTTTTCAAGTTTGAGTTATTTGGCTATTAATATGAAAGTCATTGAAGATTTAAATATTTATTAATTTTAAAACTCGTAGAATTAATTTATAAAAACTGACTCAAATACCCATATTAATAAAAAAAATTATTTTTTTGTCATCCACATGGTACGAGTCATTTCGCCCCATCGTTTTCTGCTTATTCATCTAATATCTTGTTACATTATATTAATCACCATCAATTGAAGTTTTACTCTAATCTAATTGACTCAGTACAAGAATCTCAAATCTAATCTGGACTGGTTTTGATTGTATATGAAATTAGTGAGGATTAATCGGGTATTATGTAATTATAATTTTAAATTGATAAATTACTTGATTAATTCAATGAAAAACATTTGAGTTTTACATCGTATATGATTCTAGATTTGTTTAAGAGCTTAATTGGGATTATTTTTTAAGTGTTTTTTTGTTCATAAAAGTATTAGAATAGTGTTTTTATTTTAAAAAATATTTTTAATATCAGCACATTAAAATAATTTAAAAACAAAAAAAATGATTATTTTTAAAACACTGTGACGAATATTCATTTTGTAACATAAAATTGAATGAAAGAAAATGCAAAAAACATTGAATGGGTCATATCATTCAATATCCCATCAGCCTGCAAGAGGCGTGGCTAGCTTGCTGGTGCCGGTGTCTTGTCGCGGGAGCTGATTGTTGCTTGTTATGTCTTCATGCAACGAAAGTAATCCTCATGAAAATAATAAATCGAAATGGTAGCCGGAAGCTACCAAAAAAATGCACAGTCAAACACTATTATATATGATCAATAATTGTCCTTGGTGATGAGACTTGATTTGTTTTAGAATTGGTTTCCAGGTGGAATACAGTCTTGGACTTGCTCCTACAGAAAACCCTAAGTAATTAACAGGTGATTCACATCTGAAAGAGTACGACATTCCTTTAGAAAATTATATATCAACATTAATACTAATTAAAAGAATTCGACGACAAGTAGTTTTCAAGCCTGAGCACAGTCAGAACCAATTTAAAAACAGTAAGAGTTTCCATGTTGTTCGGACAAAAATCATCGGCGTATTAAAATACAGTTGATGTTTGAGAATGTACAATATTAACTACTGAATAGATCAATCAACTGACCTTATTAATGAGTTGTTGTGTTTTGGGGATGTCATGTCAGGCAAGGACGAGGTAAATCCATGGCATTCACATCCAAGGACGAGGTAAATTCAGTATCATGATCAGTAATTGTACTCGTTGACTAAAAAGAGAGAAATTATCAAGATTTGATAATACAGCAAGTACTCAGAGATTCGCAACTTATCAAGAACACTGAAACTTTGCAATTACTCCAATACATTTTCTCACGTACTGCCAGTAATGGTTCGGGTTTACGCAATGTAATACCCGTCCTATCTTTCATGTCCACACCGATTGAGCTGACATCGGCTTCAAATTGGAGAAGCAACGACCCCAAAATAAGGTGAAGTTCTCGATGTGCTCGATCGTGGCAAACCTGCACAAATTCATTTGGCTGGTAGAGTTATTTCAAAGATAAAAGCTATTTTAGAGAGTTAAATTTTTAAAATAATTTTTTAAATAGTGTATATATAGTTTTTTTATTGATGTGTACTTTAATAGAAAAAATCATTTTTGAGAGCTATTTTTTTATATTATTTTAAATATAGTACAATTATTTTGTATATAATTTAATTATGCAATTAGTTATACAGTTAATATGAGTGAGTTCTATAATTAAATAATTACTTTTAAAAAACCCTCTAACAATATAATTATTAATTTTTTAATTATATTTAGATTAAAAAAATAAATAAAAAAACCCAAACCAATTTAAATTTGAAATTTTAAATTATTGAAAAATTTCATTAAAATTTTATTTGCCACCAACTTTTGAACAATAGCTGTGAAGTATATGGCTCAAAAGGTTGCAACAAGACAAAAAAAAATATGGCTTTTTAGTTTCAAGTTGCTATAAATAATAATTTGTGTAGAAAAGGTTATTTTTTTTACTATCCAAATAGTTTTCTCATTAGAAAGAAAAAAATTATTATAAAGAATTAAAAATATATTTTTTTATTTTTGCCTCTTATTACCGCACTCCCGATGAAGATGCTATTAGAAGTTATAATCACGAGATTTTATACATGTATAATCAACTTTTGATCCCATAACACAGAGGATCATTCCATGCATCCGGGTCTCTTCCATGAGCTCATGAATTAACCAGAACCTGTGTAGGAAAGGAAGGCTGTTGACGTCAATCTCTCTCAACCTTTTTGTTTCCACCAATCACACGAGCAAGCTCGGCTCTGGCCTTGGTCACTGACTCAGGGTTGCTTAGGAGCTCATTTAGTGCCCGCACTTCTGCAGGTTTCCTGAAATGAATTTTCAATAATTATGTGACAATTAATTGATTGCTGTAATTAAGACCAAGTGCATCAAGAAATAGTAATTTATAGTATCATGGATTAGTTTAATTCTATTCTCCATGCTGTAATAAATTGAATATGTGTCTTTGAATATTCTCTTTTAGAAATTTCAAAGCATCAAAAACTTATAAAGTGACTGCTTGTAAGTGTGACTGAGATTATTTTTTAAAATATTTTTCGTTCCGAAATATATTAAAATAATATTTTTTTATTTTTTAAAAATTATTTTTGATATCAGCATATAAAAATGATCTAAAAACACCAAAAATAATTTGTCATCTGCGCAGAGAGGAATTTTTAGTAACACCCATTAAGCTAGGAACAAAAAAAAAAAAGTGTTTTTAAGCGTAATTAATCTTAGTCAGCACTCTATAGATTTTCTTATTTTATTTTTTACATTAAACGCACTGAGTAAACAGGGGAATAGTAAAAAATATTTCACATTTCAGTATTTATAGTGCTGCTCCCTCTATAAATTTCATTCCTAGATCCCTTTAAATATTATTTTAATATATATTTAAATAAAAAATATACATTCTATCTTTAAATAAATTTTTTATTTATATTTATATAATTCGCCGCACAACGAGACCAGCCCACAAGAACATGATTGATAATCTTTTGAAAAATAATGAGACAAAAGGATTCGTTTCTGCCTGCGATAGATAGCCTTCCTTTCTTTTTTATTATTATTTTTTATAGTGAGACGACATAATTCCTCCAAGCACAGGCAGAGAATCTGATTGCAATAGCCTCTGACACCTTTTTTATTTTTTTTATAATGAGACAAAAAAATCTTTTATTTTGATCCTTAATATCATCCATGCATTCAGATTTTAGTGATAGATAGAGAGATAAAAACACAAACATATCTGGTTAAACACGTGAAGATATAAAATAAATTTGTTTTTAAAACATAAAAACATGTGTGTTTTGTTTCCAATATTCATGTGTTTTTTATCCTGAAACAATAATCAAACAAGCATATCTCATTTACTGTTAACGTTGTCATCAAAAAATTACTGCCATTAAATGGTATAGGTCAAATTAAATGGTATAGGTCAAATTGGTCTCTAAAAGATATGATGTGATGGCAAACAGCTTGAGATTTGTATAATAAATATTGAGTTCAAGTCAAGATGTGCACCTCTTATAAGAGTCTGAAACAGTAAAGATTTTATTCGCTCACCTGAGCTTCTAAGACACGCTTTTAAAATGTTGCTGGAAAAGACTATTCTGCCAATATGTTTCTAGAAAATTTCTAATTAGCAAAAATAGTCAATTATCTGTGTCATTTTATTCCAAATATTAAGCAAAAGACTTTTTAATTTCAAAATGGACAATAGTGTTAAAAGATAACCTACTAGCAGATTCAAAATTGTCCCCTCTTTTTTTCCACTCCATGTAAATACGTAACCAAAGCAAAAAAGCCTTTGTATCACATTCTGCTTTGAAACTCTTACGCATACCATCGGCTCTATCCCCGCGAATCATGCGTCTTACAATTATGAGTTTTTGTTTTTTTAATTTAGCAAAATAATTTTTCACAAAAATAAAAATATTTAGAAAAGCAATATTACTAAAAAAGTTGCTCATGAAACTCTTACTTGTCTTGGTATGACTTGTATAATTCACTCCAATCATTATTTATGATTTTTATATATATTTTTTAGATTTGTTTTGTCGATATGCTTTTTTTTTTAATTAACATGGGTGTTCGAGTCAGCTTGCGTGCACCTTGACTAATCCCACGGGTCATGAAGTTAACGATCATATAAGTTTTTAGTAATCATCATATTAACAATCACAAGACTCGAATCTAAGACCACAAAGAGAGCAAATTTTTTTAGTCTCGAACTCTTATCACTAGACTACCTACTAGATGTTTTGTCAATATACTCTTGATAATATTAGCGTATAAGTTTTGGTGTGGCTATATAATTTTTTTTATTCATTCTTCTTTCATATCCTCTCAAGTCTCAATATTGAAATTTATGAAAAGAGAGGATAGATTAAAAAAACAAAAAACAAATAAAGCGATACAATTCTCCTAAATATATTTTACCAATTTTATTATTATACTAATATATATATATATATATATATAATGCAAATTTAGAGATTGTTTATCGTATTTAAAGATGTCCAAGTGTATTGGGAGACGCTCTCAAGCACCTGCTCATTGCAAAAGAAGATTATAAAAAAATCATAAACTGTTATGTATGAGAAATGAGGCCTATAAAATTCGCCTCGATTTTTATATTTTAATCCACGATCTTCTCTTTTAAAGTTATAAATCAATGTACTTGCTAGGATCTACAACACATTCAGCTACAAATTTATTTTCTCTATAAAAGGGTAAATCCCAAGCACATGGGCCCCAATAGAATGGAACCATAGCTAGTTTGTTTAAAAATATCTTTGCGGTTATTTTTTATTTAAAAATATATTAAAATAATATTTTTAATAAATTTTATTTGATATCAGTACAGTAAATGGAGATAATCTAAAAAATACTAAAAAATCTAACTTAAAATAAAAAATTAAAAAAAAATCAAATTTTTTAAAAATATTTTTGAAACAAGGTTTCAAACACCGCCGGATTCATGGTTTGCGGCTCAATCCATCCAATAATTTGTTGATCCGAGAACTCATATGAGCACAAACATATACATATTAGTGTTTTTTTTGGACAATGTTATTTTAGTTTTTATTTTTTAAGAAACTATAAAATGATATTATTTCAGGGTTTTTTAAATAAAAGCTTGGATTAACACTTGGAATCTAAGATGAATTAATGACCTAAATCCGGTTTTTCTCTTAAAAAAAATGGGGAATAAGTTCTTGTTGACAAAAGTGCAGGTAGTTCTTGACCAAGTAGCTGGAGGATAGTAAAATCCACCGAGTTCCTAAGACATTGAAGAATTAAAGCTTCAAGCAAAACCACCCTTTTGTCCCCCCAATGTTTCTGGTGAATAAAAACGAACAGGTTGCAATTCATGGAATTTGCAAATGGAATTAGATTAAAAAAAAACAGACATTATATCTGGACCATGAATGTGCTTGTCTAACTGATGCATGCTCCACCTTGCTGATAGGAACCAGGCTGGGGGGAGAACTGAGCTTATAGCATGCTGTCGGATCTTGCAGGCAACCTCCTGAAGAAGTTGAGGGGAACTGAAGGAAGCTTGTGGCGGAACCTGGGATGTCGGAGCACATAAATGCCGACAAGAAGGCCGACAACCTGAAAAGGAGTTACATAGAGAACTATGGCAGCAATTAAACAAAATGTCACGAACAACGTGGTAGCCCTCGGATCTCTCCAGCTCAGCAGAGACTGGAATCTTTCCCCCTGAGTTGCGAGATCACCAACTACAGTCTGAACCCTCCCTGCAATACTTCTTAGACGGTCATATCGCATTCTGACAATATCTGATGGTCTGGAAGTTGGGAATGTGTCGAATTCTTCATCAAGTTCGTCAGGATGAGCAGCATCAGCATGAGAAAGCCGGGTGTCCATGTGAGGAGGGTGCCTTGGTCTCCACCGGAAGTTCCATAGTCCAATCACGAAGAGGTAGAGGAAAACTGTGGGGAGTATTAGCTCAGGGTAAAGGACCAAGATTATGAAGAGGATGTGAATTAAAATGGTAGTCAGAGGGTTCTTCCAATTGCAGATTTGATCAAACCACTTTCCAACAGCAATCAAGACACTTAGAACACCCATAATTCTGAAAAAGTTAGCTTTGCTCCTCCTCATGCTCCACTTGTGCAAATCTACATCAAGCATATACTCCACGACCTCTCGCCGCAAAGGTGGCTCAGCCCTGCTCAGCCTCATCGAGACGATCTGCATTGCTTGGTGCCTCAAGCTATCAAGCTGCATCACTGACAATGGCTGAATGTAGTGCATTTTTGGCAACAACGGATGTGAGTACATGTGCAACATGTTAACCAGAGATGAGCATGTGAACCGCACAGCTAGATGGAGCTCACCCATCTTCTTCACCCCAGAAGGATGCAGGGCCAGAAGAGGGTAGGAATGAGTATAAACTCTGTTAGTTTCGAGTGTGGATAGACGAATCCTCATTTTCCCAATTCTTGAGTCCTTCCCCCCTCCACCACCATGAAGGTGACCATTATCAAAAACCCCAACTGTAATGACAGTACATGGGTCGAAAACCTCCCAAGTGTACTGCTCATTCCACCTCGGAGTAAAACTGTCAACAATTGTCCTTGTCCGGACCCATTTCTGCCCATATTTAGCAACACAATAAGCATCTGTCGTACCTCGGCCATCCTTTGTCTTCATAGGCATCAGCCCTCCAGCACTTAGAACCCCCACTTCCAAAATCCCAATGCTAGGCCTCCATAACTGTTTTGCTGTTGGCCTAAGGTCACTGCTGTAGTGAGTCGATTCATCCAAAACATGATACCCTCCATCCAAACAGATCCTCAAATGAATCTTGCTGGCAAACTTGGTGTCTTTCTTTAGTTCCCCATCTAAAACCACATGCTTCTCAAGATTAAACCACCTAGTGTTAACTGGCTTGTGGTCTAGCCTCCTCTGCACAAGTTGCAAAGGGATCATACACTTGCCCAAAACTTCATCTTTATTCGGTCCCAATCTATCTTCCACACTCAAAATCAAAGGCTCCTCAAAAGGTTCAGCAGCTACAAATATCAAGTCGTCATTCCACATTGGATTGATAGTCTTAATTTGAGATATTCTGGTTCTCAGTGCTTGATTTCCTACGGTACCCTTCACAAACACTTCTGGGAACCGACTCTTGTCATTAGGCACCAAGTCCTGGGCTTCAATCACATTGACCCTAACATACCAAAGCTTGGGTGAAAGGTATACCTTAGATCGGATGTTGTTAACACCGTCAGGACCAACACTGGCAGCATCTGAATGCCATGCATCAGGGAATGCCTCATCTGCTTGAGTTCCCATCCAAACAGCCAGCATCAGCTCCCCAGCCTTAATCTTACCCCCCTTCCTATCTTCCAGTCTATACCACTGTGGTGCCAAAGGACTATCCGGCGGAACACGTTTTGGCACTTCATTGAGATCAAACATCATCCAACCAATCAAATCATCTAACACAACATCCTTATCCTTCACAAACACCTCCAGAGCTGAAGCTTGAATTCTATCTTTCGAGAAAGCAAAAACCTGATTCCATTCTGGGTTGCTTTTCTTCTCAAAATGCCTGGTGACTCCCTTGTAATTTCCAAGCTTTACTTCAACATACGGATCGCAACTACCAGTAACATCTTTGGGAGGCAAATCTCTAGCTTTCACCACACGAACATAAAGATATTGCATTTGCTCAACAAGGTCATAGGTGCATGAAAGCTTATTGCCCATGGCAGATCCCGCGCCAATGTTTGGTGAGGTCTCCTTCAGAGCAAATTCAACAGATGGTGGTAGCTTCTGCATTTTTCTTAATTTACACTAACGAAACCAGAGATATGCTAAGAGCACTCAAAAACCACTCAAGAGGAGATGGAGGCTTTCAAAATAAGGATATTGAAACAGGATATGGATTCAACAGAAGTGAATAAAACTTCACGAAATGACAAGGCTTGAAAGGGTAAGAACCCAACTTTGCTCTTGTCTAATTGGACGAATTTGAGTCACTAAACTCAATGTTGGAATACAAGGAAGCTAAGAACTATTTTGAAAGAAAAAAATAGCTCAAAGAAGGCAAAGATGGAAGCACAGGAAACAAGACACTAAAGAACCTTATAACTCATCATCCAGAACAGAGTTAAAGAGCAACATTAGGCACTTCAATTGGAAGCTCTAGACCGGAAACCACAATATCTGCAAAAACAAAGCAAGAAAATCACAGGTGTTGGTGTTAAAAGTTATAGCACTCCCTCAACCGCTGAGAAAATGAAAGAAATCAAAGAAAATGACATAGCAATAACACAAATTCACAACAACCAAACAGAACAAATCATACATTAATCAACATGGATTTGCTGGGCTCCAGTACTAAAGAATGTGGAGTTTGTAACAGTAACACAACAGATCTACTACAATAAATAAACAAACAAATAATTGAACAGCGTATGAAATGAAATCAAACACAAGAAGCAACCTTAAGCAAACAAAACCAGGAAGCTCCAACCTTTTTACAGCTCCAAGAGAACAGATGCATGTATAAAATGCACCATTCCCACAACTTAAAAGAGTGAACAGAAAAAGCTTAAGGTCTCAACAACTACTCAAACCACGCAAGCCTTTGAGTTTCTACATTGCATTATCAAGAAAAGAAGAGAGTATAAAGTTGCAGTACCTTAGTGGGCAGTCAGCCACCAGCTACTGTTGAAGCCAAGAACCCTTCTTTAAGGTGGAAAAATGAGATGGCAAGGGAGCAATAATGGAGCTTGAAGAGTGAGGGAACTAATTTAGAAATGTTGAGCATGTGGGGCGAGAGATGTCAAAGACTGAATCTACGGAGAAAAGAAAAACAGTGAACCTACTCTCGACCACCTTTCTTTGAGCCCTTTTTGACAGTTTCTTTTTTTTTTATTATAATCTTTTCTTGGTTCGTATTTTGTTACATATTAATTACTGGGAGGAGGACATTTTGTTTTCCTGTTTATTCTAGTATGGTATGATTAGATTATTTAGCTTAGGGAAGTGAGACACACGTGCGAAGAGCATGGTCGGTTTAGACACATCCGACTTGGACTCTGGTCTTTTGTCTTCGTTTCAAGGACTTGGGAGATGAGAAAAACTCTTCTTTTCATTAATCTTCTTGGTTTTATCATGAGATCCCCTATGAAATTTGCATCCGAGTCTCATTGAGTCTAAATTCTTAGTTAATTTAAAGAAAATATTAGCCTAGTTAAATTAAATTTGATCAAAATATATTTTTAATTATTTTATTAATTCAATTAAAACTTATTATCTCAATCTAGTTTTTAATGATTTGATTATCAATTAAACTATTTCATAATGATTTAATGTATTATAGAAAAGTAACATACAAGGGTTCCTTTTTCCAATTCTATTTTTACAATTCGATTCATGAAGTTTTTTTTTTATTTAAAAAAAAAATTCGATTTGGAACAGGACAAAATTGCAGGAAAGGTACTTCCTTAGCAAGAATCCGTTACTCCTTACAGCTTTACAGAATTTAATTCTCCAGCTAATGGGAGGCTTTAAGCATTCATACTTGCACACAATTTTGTGATAACAAGTAAATTAATTGAAATATTTAAAAAGTCAAAAAAACATGATCATAGGTATTTAATTTTCTTCGGCTAATCATTGAATTATTGATGTGACAATAAATTTAATTATGATGCCTTAACATTTCTTAGATTTTTGTGATCATAGCTATTTTTCAAGCTAGCGGGTTAAGGTAGACAAATCAAAATAATTTATTTAATTTAAAAAAAAAAATGATCCGTCCACCATTTTTTTTCATAAGAAAAGAATTTCCTATTTTTCAATATTTTTTTTCATTTTAAGACTTTCAACGGATTGTTAATAGGCTCGTCATGGTGTGATCATGATGTGGTACAGCTCAGTCACAGATCATATTTAACCGCAAACGACAATGGACACGATCATAGGATGCTTTCTTACCTGAATTCACCTGGAAAGAAGACTTAGTCCTTGAATTGCGAGGGTATTTTAGTCATATGATTTCACTTCTGTCCTTTAATATTTTGACACGTGAAACTTGCAGTGTGGATTCAGTTTCAGGATTGCCGGCTTGTACTGGGGCTTGCAGTGTCGTTTCTTCTCAGCAGAAAGCACAAGCGCATTGGATACTTTGAATATTCTTACCATACACGCTTTACAGGGCATGTGAAAATATATAATAATAATAATAATAATAATAATAATAATAAATAGCTATAATTCTAGTTTCTCTAATTACTTTTTATGTTCTACTTTTATCATGCAGTTACATTTTCAATAACAATTTATATCCTTTATACTGTATTTTATTTGAACTTTTTTTTAACTCAAGATTGTAATGTTTAATCGAACTATAGAAGGATTTTTATAATTATCCCTTGTTGCGAGTTTCCCGTGATGGTAGGTAGCGGGAATTATATAGTCATTATCTAGTTATTTGATTAGGGTTGCTAAGATACCCGAATATTCTAGTTTTTCTTAAAGGTTCAAAGGGTAAATGATTAAATATAATTAATTAAAATATTAGTACCCTTAACACATCTTACATGAGATAGGCTCCTTTATGTGGTTTTAATATGGCTTAGGTATTTTGATTTGTATTTATTTATATGAATAAATTTGGATTTATTTTTTAAATGATATTTGCTCGCATACCATAACATATTCTTCTCTAGAAAGATTCATTTAGGTTATTTGATCAAGTTCATCTATACCAGGTATAAAATTTTTATACAGTGATAGAATACATTCATTTAAAAATGATGAATATTTAGGATAACTCAAAGAATTTCCAGGTGAATTTTGATATTTTAAATCCTGGTCAACTTGTAAGTTTGATATTTATATTAAGGTATTTACCAATAATTCTCATGAATTAAGAGGAAATTTATTAATATTTTTTGAAGTATTAGCCAAATTCTCAAAAAATTCATAAAGTCATCAAAATCTCAATATGCATGTAAAATTCTAAAGAACAAACTTATTTTTTTTATTAAAACATGAATTTTTTTCTTAGACATTTGGTTGTAGGCAACAAAAAAATCATTAAAGAAAAGTTTTTTTTTAATTATATATATATATATATATATATATATATATATATATATATATATATATATAAAGCCATGTTTGGCAAAATTATATTTATACTAAAAACAAAAGCTTCCTAAATAAATTTAAAGCAGTGTTTGTCAACAAGGTTATCAAAATCGCGATTTTGACACGAATCAGAAGCTGTTTCTGAACTCGGATCGTAAAATCAGAATCGTAAAATCGTATTTGAAATTTACCGTAAAAAATTGTAAAATCACAACTAAAATCGTGTAGATAGAAAAATCATAAAATCATAAGTAAAATATTTAGAATACAATATAATATAATTATGGTCATAAAACTTTATTAGTTAAGGTTTATACATGATTTAAAAGAAATTAAAAATACATAACAATTATATTATTATTTTAGCATTTAAAAAATATTGATTTTTTATTTATTTTAAAACTAGGAGAGAGAGGGGAGGGGGGGTGCAACAGGCACCTGGCCTGGGGGAGAGAGGGAGGGGGGAAGGGATAAGGGCATAGCGCTAGCCGGCTAGGTCGAGGCTTTAGGATCTGCAGATACGCAGAAGGGATGAATTTTTGGCAAAATTGGTGGGATTGTAAAATCGAACCGTTCTGGTCCGATTTTAAGATGCAGACCGATTTTGATGATTTTTGTCTAATTTTAACGAGATTTGATTTTTCTATCTAATTTAACCAGTTTTGTTGTTTTGACTCGTAAAATCGTATGATTTTGCAAATCAACTCACTAGTTTAACAACAATGCTTGTTAAACACATTTTTATACGATTTTGCTTGTTAAACATATTTTTATACGATTTTGCGAGTCAAGAGTTTAACAACAATGCTTGTCAAACACACTTTTAAACCTAAAAAAACTTAACAAGAAAAGTAACAAACCAAATAAACCTCAAGACTAGATCAACTTGGCCGAGTTAACCCGAAGGAGTCAACTTAACTGGTTTATTAGAGGTTAGAGTTCATAATTTATCATGGTCACATACCCCGTTATAAAGGAAACTTGACCCAGTCCTACCCTTGACCCAGCGGTTGGCAAGTCAACCTAGATAGCCAGGCTGGGTTTAATTCAAAACTTCACACTACATCCTTTGGCCACACCGCCCTTCACACATCGAATGTTTGGTGAAAATCAATTTACTAGTGTACTGCTGTTGAGTTATTTTTTGAAATAATTTTTATTTTAAAATATCTTAAAATAACATGTTTATTTTTATTTTAAATTTATTTTTAACATAAAAAATTCAAGTTTTTTAAAAAGCATAGCCGGATAAAAATAAACAACACTTCATCAGTTGAAAACAAACTTTAATTACCATAATTAGTTTTTGAGCTAAAGACATGTGAGGTGAGATCTGAGTAGAAGACACTATTCAGCCCTTCACAAAATACTTTACATGACCATATTTATTTTTTACAATTTATTTACAATGATTTGATCCTGATTGAAGGTTAATTAATTTGGTTTTCTCATGGAGCTAAAAAAAATATGGACCAGAATTTAAAAAAAAAAATCAAACATAGGTGACATGTCAAAAATTTTGGAAAAAATATAATTTAATCATCGAACTTCAAAAATAACACAAAATAACCTCAATTTTTTCAAAATAAAAATAATTTTAATATATTTTTAAAAATAATATCAACCATAGTTTCACCGAGTGTGCCCTTCCAAAGAAGCTGTCGTCCCTGCCCCACCTATGTAGAAGGAAAATGGGATTTTGTGTTTGAAATTGAAATCTAATAAGGTAAAATATCAAGCCATATCGAATTTTAATAACAATGCTCTCTTTAGATATATATTTTAAATTTTTATTTATTAAATATCTCGAAACCCACGAAAATCCTCTCCTTATTTTCCAAGAAAAAAAAACAATAACTAGCGAATAAGGCAATTATTAACCATTTTTCCTAGTCACCGAATGATTCTATATTAATTATTTTTCATGTAAAATTCTAAAAATTAATCATAGATAGAAAGTTTCATGTTGATTTTTAAGCGATAAGAAAGTCCATGACCCATCATAGACCTTCTCATGTTGAATTTCAACAATTCATTTTTTTTAAAAAGAAAACAGCTGGCCATTTTAAATAACGTTTTTATTTTCTTAATATAGATATGGATGCAGGTGATTATACCCCAGAAAATGAGAAAATATGAGGTGTTTTTATCCAACTTGGTCACCTTGTGAGGCTGCCACTCAAAAACGTCATCAGCATCATCATCATCATTATCTCTCTCTCTTTCTCTCTCTAAATATCTCGATAGAGACCAATTAAACTTACTCTCTCTCTCTAAAACATTTTATAGTAAATTATCGTGATTGTGCATTGAATCTAGCAAAACCTGCTGTTCTCCGGGAAAAAAAAAAATCCTTTAATGGTTCATGTCTTTGCGCCTTTTCTTCCTATGGGTTCATCTCCCTCTCTCATATAGACTCCTTCCCGTGTCTTCTTCTCTACCCCAGCAAAAATAGAGAAAAAAGGGTCTCAGAACTTGATACCCAGTTTCTTGTTTGGTTTATTTGAGGTTCAAAGTCTTGTTTTTTTTTCTTCTATCAAGTATGATGGGTGAATTGGAAGAGATTGGAGCAGATATTTGGTAAAACAAATTTAAGTTGATATATTTTTGTTATGTGGTTCCTAAAGTTTGATTCTTTTATGGGTTTTTATTGTGTTAATTGATCTCATTGAAAGATATTTTTTGTTGTTGTTGTTGAATTAGTTTTGTGGGGTCTCTTTGATTTGATTGTGAATGCATGAGATTTGAGTTGGTTTTTGGATGTGGGAATGCTAAATAGAATAGTGTTAGTGTAAAGGGAAGGTTGCTATTTTGGCAGAATTATTATGTTTTTAAATTTTATTAGTTCTTATCCTTTGTTTGGTTCCTGAGACACGAAATTGTGTATGGAAAATAATTCAGCTCCTGAGTGTTAGATTTCAAATCTGAAACTTACCTTTCCCTTATCGTAATATAACTAGTTTTCTTAGAATAGGTGATCGATTCTTTATCTTTGTGCCGAGACTACCAGGCTGTTGTGTGGTGTTTTCTTAATGATTTTCTTGATAGAAGATTGGAGCACCTTGTAATGTTTGATGACTGATGTGTCTGACAGCTCTGACCTTGAAGCTGATGATATAAGGTGTGACAATATTGCGGAGAAAGATGTCAGTGATGAAGAAATTGAATCAGAAGATTTGGAGAAGCGAATGTGGAAGGATCGTATCAAACTCAAAAGGCTTAAAGAAAAACAGAAGCTTGCAGCACAACAAGCTGCAGAGAAGCAAAAGCCCAAGCAATCGTCAGATCAGGCTCGGAGGAAGAAAATGTCAAGAGCTCAAGATGGAATTCTTAAGTATATGCTGAAGCTAATGGAAGTTTGCAAAGCACGTGGATTCGTGTATGGGATCATTCCTGAGAAGGGTAAGCCAGTAAGCGGTGCATCTGATAATATAAGAGCTTGGTGGAAAGAAAAGGTGAAGTTCGATAAGAATGGGCCGGCAGCCATAGCAAAGTATGAAGCAGAGTGTTTGGCCATAGTTGATGCAGAGAACAGTGGAAATGGGAACTCTCAAAGTGTTCTTCAAGATCTTCAAGATGCAACTTTAGGGTCTCTTTTGTCTTCTTTGATGCAACACTGTGATCCCCCTCAAAGGAAGTACCCATTGGAGAAGGGAGTTCCGCCACCTTGGTGGCCAACGGGAAATGAAGATTGGTGGGTGAAATTAGGACTGTCCCAAGGCCAGAGCCCTCCTTACAAGAAACCACATGATTTAAAGAAGATGTGGAAAGTTGGGGTATTAACAGCTGTAATAAAGCACATGTCACCTGATATTCCAAAAATTAGAAGGCATGTGCGTCAATCAAAATGCTTACAGGATAAGATGACGGCAAAGGAGAGTGCAATTTGGTTAGGGGTGTTGAGTAGAGAGGAATCTCTCATTCGGCAACCTAGCAGCGACAATGGAACATCTGGTGTAACTGAAACACCTCGATCTGGACATAGCCAAAAGAAGAAACGTGCCATTAGTAGTGATAGTGATTATGATGTTGATGGTGTTGAAGATGGTGTGGGTTCTGTTTCATCTAAAGATAATAGGAGAAATCAATCAATGGATGTGGAGCCATTAAACAGTCGAGATGATACTACCAATCCAGTCCAAGATAAGGAGCTAGTGGAAAAGAAATCGAAGAGAAAAAGGCCCCGTGTGAGGTCAAGTCATGCTGATCAAAATCCTCAACCACTGCTGAATGATGATCATTTGGGTGCTGAGAGGACAAGTACTTTGCCTGACATAAACCACACTGATGTACAGCCAGTTGAATATCAGGTGCATGAAACTCGGCGTGAAAATTTAACCTATTCAACTTTAAGGCCTCTGGAGAACGGTTTTGTGGGTGAATCCAACCTACTCCAATCTGACTTTAACTACTATGCTTCTGTTCCCTCCGCCAATGTCAGTTCTATGGAGGGAGTTTATGCAGACAGAGGTCCTTCCTTTTATCCATCGGGCCAAAATTCAGAGCTGCGCCACGAGACTACTTATAGTAATTTCTATAATCCACCACTTGCTTATGAGACAAATCATGATAAGCAGCCTTCTGAGATGACAATGAACATCAGGCAAGAGGATGACAGATTCCTCATACCAGTACCGCAAGGAAATGGAAATGGCTTGACTGAAGGAGAACCACATCATCTTATCAAAGATACATTTCCCACTGAGCAAGATGGGGCTGTCGATAGGCATTTTGAATTTGACTTGCCAGATTTTGCGATTAACAGCCCATTCCTTGAAATGAGTTCGTTTTCGTTGGATGACTTATTTGTTGATCCTGAGGATGAATTGATCCAATGCTTTGGTGCATAGTTTCAGAAAGTTGACGTAGCTAATACTCTCAGATTGTAAGTGACATGTCTTTCTAATCTAATGGCTAAATTTAGTTGTCTTGCGTATAACTAAGTCTTCTCAATCTTATTATGATCCAGGGACAGCCGAAAAGCTCTAAACTGCAGCAACCATTTTTGACTTGGGTAAAGGACTTCCTCTATCAATTAGAGGTGCTGCCTTTACAGTTGTTATTGTTCGTGCAATTCAAGGCAGTAAGTTATACACCTGGTTATTTATCACAACTCAAATGTTTTGACAAGAAAAATGAGGGGAGACAGTTTTTCTTTTCTTTTTTAATGGTCAGGCACAGCCTTCCTCAATGAGGATAATTATATTAGGAGTTCATGTAAATGATTCTTTGTGTTAGATGGGGCGATTAACAAAATCCTCTTCACCTTTCAGCAGGATACTTCTTAGCAGATATGCTAATTGCACCTTCCCTTTTCCATGCCTATATATTCTTTACTCCCTGATTTATATCTCTCTATCTTATTTACTCCTTTGGATGGATTGTTATATTGGATATCTATTCATCCTATTGATAAGCTGAAGCTTTGTTTGCGTCAGCTGTGCTGTGATAGACAGAGGCTCTCTTCTACTGATAATAACAATGATTCCTTGGAATGGGAAAGCAAATGAATACAAACTATTGGAATTCTTGAAAAAAAAGGCAATGATGATGATGATTAGATTGATGATTGTGTAGAAGAAAGCCTTGAATGAATTTAAGGTAATTTTTTCGTCTGGTTTCCCCCAACTTATGAAAAACTTGAGAGTCCAGGGGTATAATTGCATGGATGAACCTTTTCAATAAACTATGAACTAATGATAAAAAAAAATAGAGATTGGTGCTGTGATGTTCAAGTCCATTTGCAATTCAGCGAACAATTCAAGTAACTAGACACAGGAGGTGGTGCTTGTATATTTATGAGGTCTAAGGTCGATTTTTATATTGTTTTTTCAATTTGTAGAGTGTGGAAGTCATACATCTCTAGATTTAGAGTTTAGTACGTTTTTATCAGAAGTAGTTGAATTCATCTTGCAACTAAAATAGCTTTTTTTAAGTGTCAAATACTCTGAACAACGCATAAGTCATCCAACTTAATACTCGTGGATGTAACTTGCTTAGGTAGTAAACCTATTCTGTGGATCAATCCAGTGAGCTTGACTTTGGCTTCCATTATTTTGTGCATATAAATGGCAGATTTTTTGTTTTTAATTTTGTTATTGTTGCAGTGGAAGATTTATATTTTTTTAGAAAATAAGTTTTTTTTTTTTTTTTTTTTTTATATTTGATAGTTTTATCATTTTACACTTGGCCTATTTATCACCTTTTTTTTTCTTATCACATTTTGTTTTCCTTACAATTGTTTTTTGAAAAAATATATATTATTTTTTACTCTTTACACTTTGAGTATTTAACATTATATATTTGTTCTATTTATACTTTTTTTTGCTCTATTCTTCATTCTTTTATAACTTGTGTTTGATTTTTTTTTCATTACATTTGTTTTCTTAAAACAAATTTATATAAAGATTAAAAAAATGATGTTTCAATCTAGCAATGACAACATTGTTTTATTTTCTTACTATGCTAGAAATTATCTTGAGATTTTACTTGTTTTTATTAATAGATATAATATTTATTATATTTTATTATATGCAAGTGTTAATTTTTTATTTGTAATTATATTTTTTACTCGATATCAAGAAGCATGTTCATGACATTAATATATTATTTATTTTTATTTTATTTAAAAAAAAAAACATTTTTCCGTGGGTGAGAACCAGCTAGTTTTCAACTAATGTGGATATTAATCCTGCCAAACTCGAATGAGAAATTAACTAGGTTAACTTTTTGACCTGTGGATTAATCCAATAACTAAATTACTTAATTACTCAGATCTTGATCCAATAACTAAATTAGATCCTACACTGAAAGCAATCACAATTCTACACCTTCTACCCCTCATAACTTACGGCTACCTAAAGTGAATTGGTAAATTTCATAGCTCAGTAAAGGTTACAGAAGTCCACAAATCAAGAAACATAGTTTCAGAAATATCAAGAACCTCTCACAAATGGTTTACAAGGGGGTTGTTTTACCCGTGCTAGGGACAACCTTGGCGAAAATGCCGACTTGTATATCTCACCTGTCCCTGTCTTCCAATGACCCTTTGTTTCTGTTGGCGAGTTCAAGAAAACAAATGGTTTCAAAAGCATAAGAGAGAGACACGGTTATACTCTAGTTTGGCTGATTTGAGGTTCAAAGCTTGGTTTTTGATCGAGTCTAATGGGTGAATTGTAAGAGAGAGGAGCTGATGTTTGTTAGTTTTTTTTCCATAGTTTTGATCTGATTCTTATGTTCTACAGAAAGTTTATAGTTTTTGGATGTTCTTACGTTGTTACTTGCTACCTGTTTATCTCTTGAGTTAGACTTGAGGGTTATTTTGTTCGGAGAATTTTAGCTGGTTTTTGAAGTTTTTGAATGACTTTGAGAAGTGGGTAGATTTTGGAATGCAAGATAGGGTTTTGGTTTTCTTTTGGTTAAAATTCTATCGATTGTTTGCTCAATTTCAGATTATGAGAAGAGAGTAGAGGGATGGTTTCTTTTTGGCAGAATTTCTCTGTGTTTCTGTGATTTTGTTTGTTTTGTTGCTGGGAAAACATTGGTAAAGAAAAGAATTCAAGTTTGGAGTATTAGTTTTTTGGTTTTCTTAGATTAAAATATCTAATTTGATCAATCTGCGAGCCTAGATAACCATTTAACTCGGTTTGGATGAGTAATTTCGTTGTTAAGTTTCTTATTAAGTCTGATGGCAGCCACGTAGTTGTGCAATTGTAGTTTGATCAGCTGGACATCGGAGCACCTTCTGATGCTCCATGACTCTTTGAATGACAGCTTAGACATTGAAGTTGAAGACATAAGGTGCGAGAATATTGCCGAGAAAGATGTTGGTGATGAAGAAATTGGAGCAGAAGATTTGGAGATCTTTATATCCATGTAAAAAATCCAGAGAGAGGCCACCACCTTGGTGGCTAAAACCAGGACTAGCCGAAGCTCAGATACATGAAACCAATATGGACAACCTTACAACTATATCTTCGAGGCCTCTGAAGAAAGATCATAATGGTGCGTCCAACCTATCTACGGCTACATCTGACTCTAGTTACACTTCTGCCATTTCCTTTGCCATGTTCAATTCTTCACACAGTTTATGCTGATGCTGGCCCTGTCTCTTTTCCTTCCCTACAAAATCCAGAGCTGCATCTCAAAACTATCCATGGTACTTTCGATGATCCATCTCTTGATTGTGGGACTAATCATGATGGCCAGTATTCTCAGATGAGAATGGATACTCGTCGAGAGAATGACTGGAGGACAGTCGCATCATCTTGCCAAAGATCCACTTCCCACCGAGCAAGACAAGTCTGCCGACATTTCTGAAGATTTTGCCGCAACTAGCAGCCCATTTCCTGACTTGTATTTGTTGACCTCGACATTTCTGAAGATGATTTCGTCCCTTACCTTGTTTCCTAGCTTAGCAAAGTGATGCTTGAGATCATAGATTGTATGTGACATTTCTCCCTCATCTGCAGGCTAGATTACTGTTTTTTTGAAAAAGTTTCAACATTGAGTCTCCTCTTTCCTTTACTATGATTTAGGGGCTCAAAACTTCAGCATTCGTTCCCATCCTTGGTGAAGAACATAACACAGGATCCGCAAAAATTAAAGCAATCAAAGAGCACAACATAGGATCAACTCTCTCTTATAGAAAAAAAAAATCCCACCTTTCAGAAATTCTCATTCCATCTATTATGTATGATCATGGGTTCCATTGAAACAATACTAAGTTTGTACCTTATTTTAACAGCAACTAGTCTTTGATTTCAATTTTCGAAACCCTCATTGATGATCTCTCATATTGAATGTGAAAGCATTTGATTCTTACATATTTTTTAAAAATTAATTTAAACATCAACATAAAAAAGTGAATTAAAGTTAAAATTTAGTCGCTGCGCCATACTGTGCTGCAGGCCGTTGTCCGAGGCAGCCGAGATCGATAACTATGGCATGAGTTGCCCTCTCTCCAAACGACACGGACGTCATCTCACCACGTGGCACCCAGCTCTCTCGCCGCCAGCTTACGTACTAGGGAGGATGTTTGTCTTGATATGTGCCAACTGTAGAAACCTACGAATCTGTCTTGAATCATCCTTGGAACTGGGTCACTCAACCTTACAGACAAACCTAGCCCTGGATCTTTACCACTTTAACCGCTGGTCAGTAGTAAATCCCATACCCTTTTAAGGGTTATAGGAGTCCATGAATATCATACTAATTACACCCTGTAAAATAGCTTACTGGTTTTGAATTTTGATCCTTTGCAGCAAAAGCTTTGCTGCATACTTTGCTTTGATCTCTCTTGAAAACCCTTTCCTTTCTTTTCCTTTTGATAGCTAGCTAGCTTTGGTAAAGAAGATACAAAAAAGGATCTCTCTTTCTTCTCTAAAGAGTTATTAGAGGCGCCAGCAAAATGGCATTTGGAGATGGTCTCTCAAGGTTTTCGTCAATGTCCATTGCTTTGATCATCCTGACCAGCTTTCTTTTGATGCCATCACCAGTCCATTCCTCTCGCTCCTGTAAGTTCAAAGCCATTCCTCTCTCTCTCTCTCTCTCTCTCTCTCTCTCTCTCTCTCGTTCAAGTTTGGATCTTTTGTGATTTCTTAGCTACTCTTAATGGTTTGCTATGCTCATCATGTTTCTGCAATGTCATGAAACAACAGTACTAGCAGCAGGAAATAGAGACAGAGCTTCAGCGCAGGTTATGCAAAAAGACGTCACCTTTTTCAACAGCCCAATCCTTAAAGCAGTAAGCTTTCATGTCTTTCTAGGGTTTTCAAGCTTTCTCCTTTGATGGGGTTTCTCTCCTTGGCCCCCTTTTCCTAAACCTGTTCTTCTCTGGATCTTAAATGCAGGAAATTCATCAAAGTTATATGATCAAAAGAGTGGGGAAGGGAGCATCTAGCTTAGTCGCAGATGAGGAGTCGGAGAGACAAGTACCAACTGGACCAGACCCTCTTCACCACAACAGCAAACCAGCTACAAGACCATGATGGCATGATAATGGATCTTCCTGTCACCAAAATGGAGGGTTTCTCACCACTCACGTTTCTCTCCTTCCACTTTTGATGTCATTATAGAAAGAGCCGTGAAAATAGATGTTTAAACATTAATTGATTTTAGTTAGCATACATGAACCATTAGTTTTCTAATTAATGATCTTAATCTGAGCTAATTTTGCTATATCTCTTGATTATGATTGATTCTGTTTTGTTTTTTTATCTAGAAAATTAGAGAATAGTCCAAAAATTATTTTGCATTTCCTGGCTGTGTCTTCCTACTGTTAAATCTTGAAACTTTCTTTATTTATATATCTACAATTATTTTCTTATATAATTTTATTATTTTAATTAATGTACTCATGTCAAAAATATTTTTTAAAAAGCAATACCTTTGAATATCTTCGTAATGAAATTATTAAAATTGTCTCATGGGTTTTAAATGGTCTACTTACATATACATAAAAAAACCTTGTGTGGACGTTTTCCCAACATGGTAATTAAATTAGACCACCTTAAGTATATAGCAGCTAATTACGTTATTTACTTGACCTTGCAAGGGAATGTGTATTCGATTATATAGTCCATAGTCTTATGGATGTTTTTCATTAAAAATACCATAGCTCATTTCTGGTTCTTCCTCAAATTTATTCAAAATAAAAATAAAAGGGATTAGCATGGTAGAAAAATCAAGCTGGAAATTTTTGACAAAATTAAGAGCCCTCTTTTTATGCTTAAACTGATGAAATAATTTGGATTTAAGATTAAAATAAATAATTATTGGACAGATCTACATAACAACCAAGTCGAAGGGCATAATTAGATTCCAATAAGATTAATTAATTTAATCACAGATAAAATTAAGAGTTTAATTGTGTTCAAGAATTAATTTGGGTGTGATTAAATGATTTAATTAGGTTTAATAACTTAGTTACATTTTTAAATGTAATTTAGATTCAACTGAGAAGATTACAATTAAAAAAAAAAACGAATATCTTTTTTTTTATAAAATGGAATGGTTGGAAACAGGAGCAATGTTTGAAAAGAGTTATTCACAATTCTTTTTGTTGATACTAATAGATCTTTTATATATATATATATATATATATATATATATATATAACAAATTAACTGTCAGTAATCCACAACTAAATTGATAATCCATGCTATTCGGCTGGATTTCATTAAATATTATGCTATTCGATCCCGATCGAAACTTTCCATGAGCAAAGAAGTCTATTAACCATAATTTGTAGGTGGTCTAGTAATAAGAATTTAAAATTAAAATATTTGTTTTTCTTATGATTTCAAATTTAAAATTAAAACAAGAAAACTCGGATATCAAAATTATTAAGTTCATTGTATTAAGATTCGTTCATTTTATAATTCAATTTCAATAAAACTAAAATAAAATATAAATTGTGAAAATACCCACAATAATAAAATTAAAAAAAAATAAGTTGTTAATATTTTATCAACAAAAAGACGAAAATATAGAATGAAAATTCATCCTACGTTATTGCCATTATCATTGCTATAGAAGCTAAAATTATTACTAACATTACTGTCAAAACAATTAAAATAATTAAATTGCCCTGAAAATTAAAAAACAAATCAAAAGATTGTTATAAAAAACAATAAAAAAATTATAATTAAAATTATCATTATTATTGCATAAATAATAAAATCATAAAAATCATATAATCTAAAGAAAAAATAAAGAAAAAGAAAAAAAACGAATAAAGAGAAAAATAGAGTAATATTACTTTTAAAATGATCACCAATATAAATTAAAATTTCAGGGAAAACTTTTAAAAAAATCAATTTTTTTTAAAAAAGATAATAACTAAAATTATCATTATTATTGTGTAAATAATAAAATTATAAAAATCATATAATCCAAAGAACAAATAAAAATAAAAGAAAACATCTAGCCATGGCACCAGCGCCTCGTTGCGGGCGGAATCATATTTTTTTCAATGTAAAAAAATATTTATTATGTATGATTTTTTTTATCATAGCATAAATTTAGACAAAATAATAAATATGTATATCATTTTTATGAAGTGCAAGTTTTGTATAAAATATATAAATTTTAAATGAATATAAATTTATTTTTTTAGTAGGTTTCAATGAAATAACCAGAATAAAATTATTATTGTCATTGAAAAAAGCAAGAAGATATCTGAATTATTGAACACATTATATTAAGATTAGTTCATTTTATAATTCAATTTAAATGAAAAAAAGATATATAAATTGTGAAAATACTTGTAATAATCAAATAACAAAAATAAATAGTATGAATAAAAAATAAATATTATCCAAGAATTCAAAAAAAAATGAATCAATATAAAATAACAAAATAAAAAGAATAAGGACCACAATGAAAAATAAAATATATGATTAATTCCAATTGAAGGATAAAATTGAAGAAAAAAAAATCTTGGGACCAAAATAAATCATGAAATAATGAGTTTAAATGCTGTGTAATGTTATAAAAAATTAGAAGAAGAGGGACTGAAATGAAAGGTTGTATATATGACTAATTTTAATTAGAGGATGAAATTAAAAGCAATGCAAACATCTGTACCGAATAAATTAAAGGAACGAAGAAGAAATCAGAAATCAAAACATCAGGGACCAAAATAAACTTCCTACATACATCAGGGACTGGATCCGAATTTGCAGCGGCAGGAGAGAGAAAGCCGGCAACCGACACAAAACCTTTCTCCGCCGCTTACCTGAGCATCTAGTGACGGAACGCGCCGCGACAAAAGATAGAGGACATGGAGGCGCGCCACCTGATGCGGCGGAAGTCAATTTTTCACCGCCTGAAAGACACGCACGCGCCGCCTAAAGGGCGCGTCTGCGTGGAACGCCGCTGGCGCGGCCAGACGATGCGCCAGCCGCCCGCCCGAAAGAAATAATAAAATAATGGGATAATTACAAAGACGCCCCTGATCCCACTGATATTTACGCAAAAACCTGAGGGGAAAATACGCCCCTGCCCCCGTTCACTGTGCGCAATTTTGTCATTTTCAGGGGCCTTTTTTGTCTGCGCACTGTGCACAGAAAGTGGGAAAAGCCGAGAGAGCCCCTGTAACTGTGCACTAATTTGTCGTTTTCAGGGGTTAAAAACATGCTTCCACTGTTCACAAAATGAAAAAAAAAACACTATTGCAATCCACAGTGCACTGTGTTTGTATGCACAATGCGTTGGTGCACAGTAAAAAACCTACGCGTTTTATATATATAGTAATTTGGTATTGTATTAATAATTATTTTTGACATTAATATTAAAATAAAAAAATCAAAAAAATCAAATTTAAAACAAAGAATTTATTTTATTTTATTTTTTAACAATAGCTTTTGAAACAAAAACAAAATATAAGATTAATATACTGTAAAAACACTAAAAAAAAATTTAAAATAAAATAAAATTATTTTTTTTAACTCTTTTACGCAGTATCAAACATCTCCTTAGTTATTAAACAAGTTTGATTTAAGTTAGACCCGAAAAATCCACCCTACAAAACTTATTCAAGCCGAGTTTTTAATAATCTCGTTGAATCCATTTCAAATTAACAATATACCATATAATTTTAAGAAAAATAATTAATTTAGTTTGATATAGCAATTCATCCTGCTAATATTTTTTTTTATCAAATTTAATAATTATATTTGATGAATTTATACTGAAAAAACTTTATATTTATGCTCTCATTCCCCCTTTTTTTCTTACAAAAATAAAAACTTTTATATTTTATTATCTATTTGAAATTAATTCTTTTAATATTTAATTTTAAAAAACAAAAAAAAAAAAACACTTTAAACTCCAAGAGGCAAAGCTCATACAAACCTTTACGAAGCTTCCCATCACAAACCTTTATCTTTCCTTTTCAATTGTCAATAGAGATATTAGAGAGGAATATTATGGCTCCACGTCGACCACCGACTCTCTGATTGATGCTTGGACACTTTTGGCAGATGAAAAGGTTGATGGGTCCACTCCCTTTTAGCTTAAGCATCTAAATTTCATTTAGTATTACGAATAACAATTATTCTTTAATATATTTTCATTTTAAAATATTTTTTATAATTTATTTTTTATATCATTACTATGAAATAATCTAAAAACATCCTTTAAATTTTATTTTGAAGCAAGGAGATACAAAAATATTCTTAAAACACAAAAACAAATTCTATCTTATTTACCTAACTACTCCAAAACTAAATGCTTGTTTGAAAATGTGATTGATATTGATTTTAAAAAATATTTTTATTTTTATTCAATCTTATTTTTTTTATTTTTTAAAATAATTTTTAATATAAATATATAAAAATGATATAAAAGTACTAAGAAATTAAAATTAAAATAATATTTTTATAAATTATTTAAAAGATATTTTTAAAATACAGTATAAAACATCTTATGAAACTTACCATGTTATTTGGATCTTGTTTGATCCACACATAAAAATGATAATACATTGATTACAGGCTGTTAAAATTAATCTTACTTTTTAGTAAATTTAAATGAGAATAAATAAAAATGTTTTTTTTATATAAATAATCCATACCCTAATAATTTTAAAATTATTTTTATAACGTGATGATTTAGATACTTTTTCGGGTCAGATCCGAGTTGACAGGACAATTATGTAAAAAAGATATGAGAAAAATATCATATCAAATATCTCCGACTCTTTTCACTTTTTAATAATATCTCCAACCTCCAATCATTATAAAATATCTCAGCCGTACAGCTCACCCACTTTAAACCCCTCGTCCTCCAAACAGAACACACGCCTAACTCCTCCCAACGATAACTGCACAACTGCTCACCGGGAACCACCATGTCCACCGCAACTGCCGACGCCGACGGGAACTACCTCTCAACTCCTACGCTCGACGCCGAATCCTCGGAACTCCTCCAAACAATCGCATCCCACGGCGGCTACGCCTACGTCAGAATGTCGACACTCGCCGCCTCCGGCGACTTTAGAGCGGCGGAGACGGCGAGAGATATGGCGTGGGAGCAACTCCACTCCGGTCCCTGGCACTCCGTGCTTCCAGCCTGGCGTGATGCCTACTCAATGGCTTGCTTACACGTGGCAAAGTTTCATTATCGAAATGGTGAATTCAAAGAGGCGCTTAGGGTTTTGGATTTGGGATTGATCATGGGAGGTGTGCTGTTGAAGAAGGATTTGGAATCGTCTGTTGAAACCGTGACAGCGAAATCGAGAGAAAAGGAAAGTGAGGGTTTTGAGAAAGCACCAAAGTGTAAATTTGTTGAAGAAGGGGTTGCATTTGATAAAGAGGAGGTGAGGTTTGTCTCTAATTCTTTCTATGTACTGAACTGTAGTGTAAATTTGCTTTTTAGGGTTTGTGTTTTAGGAAAGTTAAGATTATTATTATTATGATGATGATGATGATGATGATGTAGCTTATTGTGGATTTTGTAATTATGTTTGGAGGGTTTTTCTTTTAATTTAAGATAATTTAGTTAAGGAGATTGGATGGTTTGCTAGAGTAATTAATTTAACGATGAGTTAATTTATGATTGTTCTTGGCTTACAGCACTACAGCTTTTACTTCTTTTTTTATAATATATGAGCATGTCGCATTTATGAACTATTATTCATGTTGACTTGAATAATTTGGTTTTCTGATGGGGGATCTTTAGTTTTTTTAAATAGCGATTGAGTTCTTGGTGTCTTTGATATGAGCAAATGGTAGTAAAAGGATGGCCCATTTGTGATAATGGTGTTTTCGATTGAGTTATTGTTTCGTAGCAGTATTCTTTTTGAGTTGGGTGATAATTGGCTTATGGTATGATGCTAATAAGAGTGACTGTAAGCTTAATGTTTAATGTGCTGTCTTTGGATTTGTAGGTGGTTCGTGTTTTACCAGAGAGGTCATTGTCTAGTAAGATCGTGGTGAAGAAATCTGGTCTATCTTTAGAAGGATTTTTACGTGAACATTTTCTATCTGGGTCTCCAGTTATAATTAGTGATTGTATGGCTCATTGGCCTGCCAGGACAAAGTGGAATGATATGGATTACTTGAAAAGGGTTGCTGGTGACCGCACAGTTCCAGTTGAGGTGATTATTCTTGTTTTTGTGAAATTTGATGATCTATGCTTTTCTAAGATTTCATTCATTGAAGTTCATTAGATGTCTAATATCCATAAGATAGCTCTTTTCTACTCTTTTTTTCCCTTCCAAATAAGCTGTTTTTCCTGCCCTTGGCTATGTGTTTTTATTTGTTATTTGCGATTGATTATTTCTCAAGTAGCAACCTCTGAATACACTGTTAGCGTTGTATGTGATATTTGAAGCTTGGTGATAAAAATACCAGGGTACATAAAAATACAACTCAACTCTGATATGCTAAGCCCCAATTTCAAACTTGAAGTTTTGAACTGTGAAAGTAAAGATTATAGTTTCATTAACCTTTTGAAGTGACAACTTGGATATAGCCTTCAGTGGGAAAAAAAGAGTAATCTCTTGGTGTTTTGAGTTTTCCCATTCTAAGAACTAGGTCTCATAATTAAGGTCCTAAAGTCAATAGTGGAACCAACCTACCAACATGCAATAGGTTGAAAGAACATTTTAAGCATCTGTAATCATCACAAAATTTAAGTCATGATGCGCTAAAATTGAAATGGCAACCCATTAAATCCCATTACCATAATGGGTGGAGTCGATTTGGTCCTGTAAAACTACTATTCTCTGCTTCAGATTTTTTCCTCCATTTTTTTGTTTTGGTGAAGACATGCAGAAATAGTTACCAATTTAATGAAATGAATCAAAATGCATGGGAAGTTCAAATTTCAAACTTTCTGAAATGGTAGAATATTTTCTGCTTTAGGGTTAAACAACCACATGCACCTTTTGATGGGTTTTAAAACTTTTCTTTTATAATATATTTTTTATTTAATTATATAATATTAAAAATAGATATTCTCGAGAAAGACAAAAGGTAAACATACGTGTCAAATATAAAGAATAGTGATTGTTCAACACAAGCACCAATAATGGTAGAAGTCATCCAAGCTTAGTGATGAGAAGGATGATGATCTTATCAGCCATCATTGACCAGGAATGAGCAAGTTTATTATCTCTAGTTAGGGTCTTTTTGACATTATGATTTGAGGGAAAATTTGGAGATAGTTCTGTCCTTACATTTGTAACCCAAGCAATGGCTCCTAGGTACTTTAAGCCAGCCATTCTTTATTTTTTCTCAATGCTCCAACTAAAAATTTCATAACAACATGAATTACTGGAGAAATATGAATTGCATTGCTTTTACCTTACTTCCTTTGGCAATCATGCCTTAGCAATCCACGAAAGTACTCCACTATGAAGTTCTTGACTGGACACACTCAACGGAGACATATATCCATAATTCGACGATGTTTGTGAAAGTATTCATATGTATTCCTGTGGAATGGGATATATGGTTGTTATTCCACAACAAAATGTAATAAAAATGGCAAGTCCTTTGCAGGTTGGGAAAAACTACCTTTGCCAAGAATGGAAACAAGAGCTTATAACATTTTCTGAGTTTCTTGAGAAGATTCAGTCCAATGACTGTTCTTCTGCTGTCCCAACATATCTTGCACAGCATCAATTGTTTGATCAGGTGGGTTGTACTCACATAAATGGGCATTTAACCATTGGCTTCAACACATTGAAATATGCTAGCAATTAATATTTTACATTTATCTGGCAGATAGATGAGTTACGGAAAGATGTTTGCATTCCTGACTACTGTTGTGCTGGTGGTGGGGATCTTAGGTCTCTTAATGCTTGGTTTGGGCCATCAGGGACAGTGACCCCACTGCATCATGATCCACACCATAATATACTTGCTCAGGTATTAAATTATGTTTGTCTGTGGAATGCTCATAATGAGATGCTGCATTTTTTTCATGTATCTTTCTTCACTGACCTGTAGCTAGATTGTGTATCTAGTGTTTTGTTCTTTTGCGCTTGGAATTTCAATTCTTTTTCCTCCTGGCTGTTGGGCGTTGTTACCATTATTATGGTTCTTCTTTGTGAGGGTTTGTGTGCATGTTGTTTGCTAAGAAAATGTGACTTTATTTTCAGGTTGTTGGCAAAAAGTATGTTAGGCTCTACGCCTCTTCAGTATCAGAGGAACTTTATCCATACAATGAGACTATGCTTTGCAATTCAAGCCAGGTAACTGTTTTCTAGCATTTTTCTCCTAATGAACCATTTCAATAAATTTGCGCTATTTTGGTGATGGTATTAAATCATGTTTCTGCCTACTGATCAATGTCTTCTAAACATGCATCTAATGTCATCTGTTACCCTTTCTCTCTGAAAAAGTTTTTGTGTCTACATTATAGACTATGTTCTTTGCAATTGACTCTCCTTTTTGAAGGTCAACCTGGACAACATAGATGATGGACAATTTCCAAAGGTGCATGACCTAGAATTCTTGGATTGCATATTAGAGGAAGGTGAAATGCTCTACATCCCGCCAAAATGGTGGCACTATGTCCGATCTCTAACAATCAGTTTTTCAGTTAGCTTTTGGTGGAGCGACTCTGAAAGTTCAGATGCATCGTGACTGCAGACTGCTTTTCATGCTTGAGATTTGCTCTTTTTGATCGATAGAACTGGGGTTAGCCCTAAAGTGTTAAATTGGTTAGCACATTCATATACGGACATGCATACAGTAGTACTATAAGCAAAAATGGAGACATCATGCCTTCTAATGCATGATGTACTCGCAATAAGAGTAGGAACATTAACATCATTTAGTGTGTCTGAGTTAGCCTTGCTTCTACACAGTCGGATATTCATCAATTACCATGCCATCTGCTGGCACTATGTTGTGTGTCTCTTATGATGATATAATGGAGTTTATTGTACCACTTGGAATTTGGGTCCCCTTTTTTGCCTGACCAAACCTCTACTATCTTCCAGGATTAGGCGTTGAATTGGTTTATCAACTATTTTTTCACAGGAAGAAATCTCATGCCGGTTTCCGTGAATGTTGAATTCGATCTGGAAAAGGGCGCAGTACCTTTGATTGAACACACTGAAAGAGGTACCTGCTATCGAGACAGCAGACCTTCAACCTTGAAATGAACACAAAAGACCTGGTTCTAGCACTTGCCCATGAGCAGCTGAACTACACGTCAATTCCGAATATTTATATTATACATGCTACAAAACATGCAAATCAAACCAAAGATAGACCTCGCTGTGCCACAGAGCCGATGAGCCATGAGACCTTCCTGTACTGGAGAGCCCATGAGCCATGAATATCGTTGATAGAAAGTTAGAAACTTTGGTTGCTAACCTGGCATAGCCTGGAAAAGAAATTAGCCTGATGAACCTGGTTAACTTGTCGGTATGACCAAGTCAAATATGATTCAAACTTGGTGTGTGTGTGTGTGTGTAATTGTGTCTCTTGATCGGGTTGGTTGCTTTTCCTTTTTACTAGTTAATTCAAGGGACAGGCCAGCAAAAACGTCAAAGTGTGTTGTCGTCTTCCCGTGCTAATGGAAAGATAGAGAAGACTTCGCAACACCAAATACCTTTTTTTGTCCCACAAATGAAAATATCATTTCCTTCGCTTTGCATGCTGCTTCACAGTATGAAAATAAAAAATATCACAGAGAGACCCACCACTGGGGACTCGGTCGAACCTTCATCACACCAGCTTTTCATGTAGCTGACACAATTTGAGTCCAATATACTAGTTTTATCATATCATGTGAAGACTTGATACAGCAAATCATTTGAATACTGATCAGACGATGTATTTCTTTTTGAAAAAGTTGTCTGATCATATATATTTTAATTTGGTGAAAGGGTCTAACCAAGAGTCGCACAAATCAACAAAAGATATTCAATTTTCGGATCGATTTCAGATAAACTCGACAAGTGATATTCGAACACGATACCATTGCATTTTACGAAGCAAAATTATTATCAAGCTATAAATCTACGAATTACAAACACAGTTTCTGACATGTATTAACACCAGAACCAAATGACAATCAATTAGGTTAGGCTGATCCTTTTGGCACAGCAATTACTTCGTCAGTATTGACCCTGACTCAATCCTTTTGGCACAGCAGTATAAGTAGTGGGGGTTGAAGTGTATCGATGGGCAAAAGAAAGCTCTTTCCCATGGAAAACAGGGCACTTCTACTTGCTCGCATTGTTAGAGAATAATATAAATCATATTATGAGACCTCATTTACAAGCTTAAGCTTTTAGGTGAGTTGGTTCCTTAACATGGTATCAGAGCCTTGTTGACCCAGCGGTCACGAGTTTGAATCTCACCACCTCCATTCTATTTGATAAAAACCAAGCACAAGGTGATGTGGGCCTGTGCAAGTTTCAAGCCTAAAGGGCTTTCACTTGAGGGGGTGTGTTAGAGAATAATATAAATCATATTATGGGACCTCATTTACAAGCTTAAGCTTTTAGGTGAGTTGGTTCCTTAACATGCATTACTACTTGATCAGAGTCTGCCAAAAATCATTTAGACAGATTTCCCATTATGCAGCAGAATTATTATACAAAACACAGCCATAGTTATGAAGTCCGGCCTGGGCCAGGGGCCGGGCGGCCAAATTCCGAGCTGAAGGGGGTTTTATAACTGCGAACCACAACAGTAAATAAGAACAAGAACAATGCAAGATCTTCATTCTTGCAGCTACAACAAAAATTTCCAAAAGGAGGAGAAAAAGAAAGCTGAAAGCAATGCATTATTTTTATTAGCCTTGTTTTCAAAGTCTCAAACAAGATCTTTCTTCTGAATTTTGTCCTTAACTCAAGCCTTGTGGTCTGCCCCATCTCTCATTACCATGGCAGCTTGGAAAAAATCATCTAATTCTTTGACAGAAGAACCTCTGAAGCCATCTTCATCTCTGATGGCGTTTCTTATCATCTCCTTGACCTCGCTAGCTTTCCTTCTCATTTCCTTGCCTTTCTCTGTCTCATTCATCACCAACTCAAATTTTGCCTTCATGTCTTCATGCCTAACCTCACAAGTCTTCCCTCTAGCGATTTCCACACAAACCCCCAACTCCTCTTCCAAGAACTTGACATTGAAAAACTGCTCACCTGCCATAGCCCATCCAAGCAATGGCACCCCATTGTTTAGCGCTTCAAGGACAGAATTCCACCCACAATGACTCAAAAATGCACATATTGACTTGTGTGATAGAATTTCCACTTGGGGTGCCCATTTTTGCACAAGCAACCCTCTTCCTGAGTCTTTGATTCTTTCTTCAAACCCTTCAGGCAACCATTCTCTGTCTTTGAATTCTGAGTTTATGTCAAAACCTATTGGTGGTCTGACAACCCAAATAAAATTCTTGCCACTACCCTCCAAAGCCAGAGCCAATTGCATCATCTGTGATGTAGATATTGTGTTGTTTGATCCAAATGAAACGTACAGAACTGAACTCACAGGTTTTGTATCTAACCAGTTCTTCAAAAAATCTGCTGAAATCCCAGATTGTTTGCCAGCACGAGCTCTGTGATCTACTGACAACAGAACTGGCCCTATAGCCCAAGCAGGCCTGCCTAATCTCTTCCTAAAATACATCAAACCAAGCTGATCAAACTCCTCAACTGTATTAAACAAAATCCCATTAGAATCCACCCATGCTGGTAGATTCATTCTTTGAAAAACAGACCAAGAATCACTCCCATCCGCCGCTAAAATACTTAATGGCAGCTGAGACACGTGAAATCTTGAAGCCTCTTTAAAATCTTTCAACTCAAACTCATCAGAATCCACTTCTCTATGAGGAAGCGCTGACCAGACAGAGTAATAGCAAGCCAAACCAAATCCACCAGCACCGCTGAAGATTGCATGAAACACTCCAAGATCTTTAGCTACAGTTGCTGTCCATCCAAAAAATATGTCAGCAATAATACAAAGTGGAGGCTTACCTTCTTGCTCTTCTATAATATCTTCAATGAGAGTTTTAAAGGCAGGTTTGAGAGAAGTAGAGGCATGAAGAAGGCTAATGATAAGAGGGTAAGGAAGGATATCGGTGTTTTCTGAATTAGGAGGTAGACCATGATCTGAACTATTGAAAGGGATTTCAAGAAGCTTGATTGAGGAGCCTGGTGGGATAGATGACTTGAGTTTCTTGATGTTAAGTGGGGTGTTAACAAAAGTTATGGTGAAGCTCTTTGTTTTTTCTATGTGAAGTGCTAATGCTAGAAATGGGATTATATGGCCTTGTGCCATGAATGGAAACATCACTATGTTTTCTTTTGGTTCTGCCATTGTTATCAAGGAGGTGGAGGAGGAGGAGGAAGGGAGGGAGCAACAAATCTTCTTCTTGAGGTAGGAGGGGATCTGGCAGGTCCACTTTGGGTCAAGGATGATTTCAAGCCACGAACACAAACAGTCTTGATTAGCGGCTAGTGCTTCGACTTTTGTACATTGAATTTGACTAAATGAGGCAAATTTCTACTATGGAAGAAATTAATTCAAGACTATTTTTTTAAGTTTCCAAAATTTCAAAATGGATTGTATACTAGAATTGATTTTTAATCCGAATCAAGTTTTAATTTGAACCCATTTCGGACCTAATCAAAGTTATATGACTTGACAAGTCTAGTAATTCATTTATTTATTTTACCAAACCCTAAGCCAGGATCTAATAACCATACTTACTCGAAAAATAATTTAAATATAGTTATTTTAACAAGAATATTATAAAGTAATTGGAATAAAGGAGAGAGAAAACGACAATGTCTTTAATTTGGAATCAATTCGTGAATAAATTGCTTCAAGATTTATTAAATTAATAATGTAAAAGCTTTTGTTATATTATACTAGTAGGTATAATTTTACTCATTTCTTCGTCTTCTTCTTTCTTTATTTATTTTTTATTTATAAATCCTCTCGATCTTCTCGATCAAGGTTTCAGTCTCACCATTTCCTAATCTTCATTTATATATGGTAATATATGGTCCTAATAGTTCGAGTAATTGTGATTGGTTTTCAACCAGTAAGCAAAAGTTCTTTGGCTTTGGTGTGAGCAATAATCGGGTAAGGCGAAGTTTTTTGGGGAGCTTTTTTACTGGAAAAATAATCTTTTTCACCATAATATGGATGTATGTATATTGAAAAGAGCATATTTAAAAACATTTTTAACATGATAAACATGAAAATGAAGACAAATGACATTAGATATACCTTTGTTTTATCACGGTAAAAATATAGAGTTGGTTTATGATAGATCATAAGTCGAAAAACTCAAAGCGATTTTCATCCTAGATAAGAATACATAGGTACTTGTTTATTGATGACTTAAGAGTTCGTGTTATATTGATGGACATGCTTTGAACTTATCTAGATTGGTGAATTCAGAAGAAAACATGTTGTATGGAATGAAAAGTCATGATTGTCTCGTGTTTATACAAATACTTATTCCTCTTGTTGAATAAGATTTATTGTCAAAATGGGATTAGAGGGTTGGACAAGAATACTTTGAAATATATCTAACAAGATGTTATTGAAAGGAAAAGAAGAAGAAGAAGGCATCATAAACGTTGTTGATTTTTTCCGACAATGAATTTTAGTTTTATGTATAACAGTTGCGAATTATTTCAAGGCATCATAAGACACAAAATTACATAAATGTATTCTTCTACATTTAGTTTTCTTAATCCTATAAGCTCTAACTCACCTATCATTAAGAGAGAGAGAGAGATGGGTAGATTATAAAGATAATGAAAATCAATAAAAGAATAAAAAATTATCAAAGCAGGGTTAAAGGAAATTTTGTGTTTTTTTAACTAGATTCAGGCTTGTGTCATGTTGATGGCCAAGCCTTGTCATTTTTATTGAATATTTCAATTCAATCGTTTCCAGGTCTATGAAAAAATCATGTAGCTAACAAAACTAAGGATATTTTTGGCAAGCAATTAGCAAAAATTGCTGATTTTGTGAAGAATTTGGTGGGTATCAGTTAGCATAATAGGTGTTTACGAAAGTCGTTCTATTAGTTCTCTAGACTATTTTTAAAAAATAGAAATAGAAATCAAATCAATGACTTGTGAAAATAAATAGCAACATCTACCCATAGACTTCTTTTTTCTCTCCTCTTTAAATCTCTCTATATTTAAAATAAACCTATGTACAAGAATAACTAATAGATATTACTAATTATCTCTAAGCATCATTGAACCGCGAAGTTCTCCAAGTTGCAGCAATCTTGTTTAAATTTACTCCTCGGTACTAACGAATGTAGTGGTAGCTGTGAATTTAATAGAGCAGGAACTCTCACAGCTTTGCACTAGATGTTATATGTAGTGGTCTCGCTGCCTGCTATTCTTCTTGGCAGTGCTACTTCATTTCTATCCCACCTAGAAAAAGGTGAAGAGGGCGTTGTATGCAGTAGCACTACCGACCCTAGAAAAAAGACTAGCATTAATTAACCATTTAGTAGGTGCATGCATGGTGGTGCAAACTTGGGACTCAGGGGTTAAGTTTTTCTGTAATTTTAAGTTTGAGTCATGTGGTTATTAATATGATAATCAATGAAAATTTAATGATCGTTAACTTAAGGATCAATAAGATTAGTCGAGGTGCGCGTAAGTTAGCTAAAACATCTACGTTAATAAAAAAACAGACTAGCATTAACTAGGGAAATTAAGCCTCAATTTATTTTTGTTTCCATTCTCAATTGCATCATAAATCCATAAGGTTCATCAATTAGATCTCAAAGATTCCCTACATCTTTCAATTGTGTTATTTTGTCAATTTATTTTAGCCATTAAAAAATAATTTGGGTACCAAAATGGTGTCCATAAGTTTGGGAATGAGTTGGGATTTTTTTAATTATTTTATGGTTTTTGTTGATAAACATAAGTACATCTTCTGAAAAGAAACAAACAATTTTAAAATAATATAGGTAACCACGTAGGCGGTAACAACTTATATAATTTTAGTATTGTTAGAAAAATTCGACCCGGCTAGGCGAGTTATTAATTCAGTAATTACTTGATTTAAGATTTAACACGACTTAGATTTTATATTTAATAAGTTGAAAGTTGACACGGCAAAATAAAATCAATCCAAGATTTAATCAATAAGGTCAAATCTTAAGTGAGATATGATTTTGCTTCTTTTTTTTTTTATCTTTTTTCTAAGACAATAGTGTTTCAATTTTCTTGAGAAAAAATTAAACAATGTTATCTGGATGTAAATTAATTAAAATGGTCCTCCTAATCCTTAATCTAGAATTTAATCTAGGATGAGCGAGGTTTTGTCGGCATTGATCACTCTAAATGTGGGAAATTCCGAAGTGCATGTGGTAGCTCCCCTTGACTTCAGCAATAGCCATCATCAATAAGAACCCTAATCTTAAGTTTCTTAGCAGCCAGAGAGGATTATTCATAACTTAAGCTTTTTTACCCTCTTGAAGAACATGGTAAGCACACTTTTTATTCCTTGAGTTTTTTATTTCTATTGCTCTGTCTTTTTTATTTTTAAAAAATATGCAATAACTTAATTCTGTGGTTTAATATATATTTAGCAGGATTCTTGTAATAGAAAAGAAGGTTGCCAATCTACTCAATGCACTTGCAATGGAATGATGAACCAAACGACAAGTATTTTTCCTCCCTTGCCTTGTTTTGGTCTTTAGTCACTTAATTATTTGATTTTGTAAAATGAATTGTATAGTGTTAGGATCAGAATATTGAAGAAGAATTCACACAGGAGAAGAGAATTGAGAACAGAGGGGAGAGAGAGAGAGAGAGGAGAATTTGAATTTTGTATATTGATCGTTACAGACTCATACACATTGTGTGTTACAACAACCTCTATTTATACTACTCTAACATATAGAAAACAGACATTTAACGTTATATTTTGATCACAATAAGGTTGTGAAGGCTTATGATATAGTTGTAAGACCTAGTACAGTTCAAAATGTCAAAGTGACCCACCAAAGCTTAGCTATTTTGGTCCTATTTTAATGTCGAACCACATTTAAGGATTTAAAACGAGTCGATTAAAAATGGTTCATGTTGTTTTTTTATTCACTAAATTATAAAATAGGTGAAAGAGTATTTTCACTATAATCTTGTTTCTCTTCATAAACAGTATCACCATTTTAAATATATATAAAAAAAATCACATGGTTTTGTTAGGAACATCTGCAGAAGGGTTGGTAGATCATGTACGACGTCAAGCAGGCAACCCTTTAAGAGAGCCTGTAGCAGCTGGTCAGGCAAACTATGGCCCATACCGATACAGGCCCATGGTGCGTGGCTATGGCCACGGTTACAACAATACCTATCCGGCAAATTATGGCCCATACCGATACAGGCCCATGGTGCATGCCAATGGCTTCGGTTACTACAATACCTATGAGGAGAGCATGCAAGCAAGATATCCATACCCATACCATGAGCTGCCCCCCATGTACTTCCCACAAGCGGCGCCGCCGCCACGAAACGCCAAGGATGGGGAGCCTGACCTGTGCCGTATTATGTGATGTGCATGAGCTATTAGAATACTGATAGTTTTCTGTTTCATAACGGAGTTCTGAGCCTGAATTTATCTTTTATTAGATTTTGTTGGCAATTTTTCTAGTGGGATTTGGTGATGTTTAATTTTTGTTTTGTAGATTTTTTAAAAACTGTTCCATGTCATCGGTGATCTGAATTTAGAAATGAAACATGGAGAGAGCATAATTAGTAAGGTGAAATTAATTAGGAGAGTTGCAAAACATGAGCATGAAAACTCTTTATTTGCTCATTTATTTCAGAGATATTTTTATTTCTTCAATTAAATATATTTATATTTTTTTAATGTTTTCTTTGTGACAATAATCTTATATTTATGTTTTATATGTAAGAAACAGAACGACACAATTTTGAACGGAGAATTTTGTAGGTTTATGGTCCAAAGCAAGCAATCATTCGTCATGAATTAAACCCCATCACCTGTCCTTGTTGCCTCTTCTTGCCTAAGCAATGCAGCTTTCAAGAACGCATCCATGGCTTTGACAGAAGACCCGTTAAAATCTTTAACAGCATCCATAATCATATCCCTGACCTCCAATGCTTTATTTCTCATTTCCTTCCCCTTCTCCGTCTCATCCATCACCACCGTTATCTTTTTCACTATATCTTCATGCCTGACCTCACGGCTCTTCCCTCTTGCCACCTCCACACAAACTCCAATTTGTTCTTCTAAAAGCATGACATTGTAGAATTGCTCTCCTTCCATTGGCCACCCAATCACTGGCACGCCATGGCTTAACGATTCGATCATTGAGTTCCAGCCACCATGACTTAAAAATGCTGATATGGACTTATGAGACAGAATCTCCGCCTGCGGTGCCCAGTCGTGCACTAATAACCCTCTTTTTGAATCTTTCATTCTTTCTTCAAATCCTTCCGGCAACCATTCTGTTGCTTTGGATTCCATGTTGATGTCAAAGCCAACAGGTGGCCTAACGACCCAGATGAAATCCTTTCCACTAGCCTCCAATGCGACTGCCAATTCCATCATATGCGGTGCAGATATTGAGTTCTGCGAGCCAAATGATATGTATAGAACTGAATTCACAGGTTTGGTATCCAGCCAGTTCTTACATAGCTCAGCTGTGGTTGCAGCTGTTGTAAAAACTATATATATAGATATTTCAAAAGACTATCCCACATTGGTAAAACACAAAAGACCCCTTGAGTGTAGAGAGTATATATAGGACCTACTATCCCACATTGGTAAAAGAAGACTCTCATCAAGTGTTTATATACTAAAACATGAGATGGGGTAGTAACCAACAAAGGAAGTAGAAGTGAGCTCGCGCACATGAGGATGAGTTGAGTAAGAGGAAAACCTCCGATTCACCCCCCCTGCGCGCGAGGCAACGCCTATACTCTCTGAAATCTTTTTGTTGTTGTGATTAAAATATTTTGAAAACCCTTAAACTGAAAACATTAAATTTGTAACCTTTGAAATTTATTTCTTACAGTTACAAATTTCAAAAGGAATTTCGGTTTTGATCTACATATTTATTATAAACATAAATATGGTAATTGTCACCATAAATTCTATAACAGCTATAATTTAAATTATGGTAACAGATATAATTTGAATTATAGTAACTGCTATATTTATTGTATAATTTAAATTATGGTAACAGATATAATTTAAATTATGGCAACTGCTATATTTATATTTGAATTTATAAATTAAATATGGCATAGCTGTTACTTTATAGTAGCCTATAAATACTACACCATATTTTTCAGATAGACATCCGAAAAGACTTCTCTTCCATATCTCATTTGCTGGACTTCTCTTGTTAATTTATTTTGCTGTTATTGTGTTCCCCTCTTAGAGGAAGAGCTTGTTGAATCCTGGAGGGTACCTCATTATTGGGGAAATATCCTTAAGGACAGTGCTAAGCACGCCTCAAGTTTTGTTTCTATTTCTTAATTATTTTGTTCCTTGTATTTCGTTCATTTTATACAACAATCTTAAGGATATTTATTTCTGAAATGGACGGAAACACTGCTGCTAATGCTACCCCTGCCCTCAACGCTGCTGCTGCTGCAATTGTTCTCCCCCCTCCAGCAGCCACTGCTCCATTCCCTAGGCCAACCACTGTTGCTTTGGCCAAGCCCTTTCCTGACATCTCAAAGATTGAGGTGTTCTCTGGAGAGAACTTCCGAAGATGGCAAGAGAGGATCTTTGGTGTTCTTGACTTGCATGGTGTGGCTTGGGTTCTTGCCGATCCCAAAGATGCTGAGAATGCCGAAGCATGGACACATGGAAATAAGGTTTGTAGGCACTCTATTTTAAGCACTCTCTCCAATGAGTTGTTTGATGTGTATTGCAGCTACAAGGAAGCAAGGGAAATATGGGGCAACATGGTTGCAAAATACACTGCCGAAGATGTTGGCAAACAGAAATTTGTCATTGGTAAATTTTACCATTGGGAAATGGTTGACAACAAAGACATCAAGGCTCAGATTAATGAATACCATAGGCTCCTTGAAGATATGAAGGCTGAGAATATCAACCTTCCTGAAGCTTTCATTGCTGGAATACTCATCGAAAAACTACCTAACTCATGGAGCGACTACAAGCAACAACTCAAGCACAAGCACAAACAATTGTCATTGATTGACCTTATCACTCACATCATTATTGAAGACACAAATAGAAAGGAGCTCCAAGCTACAAGGAAGAAGGAGATTACCACCAAAGCAAACTTGGTGGAAGGGAGTCCACATCAAAAAAGGTATGACAACAAATTTAATAAGAATTTTAAGTCCAATGGTAACAATATCACTATGTTCAAATCCAAATCCAACAACAATTTTAAGAAAAAGGGAAATTGCTTTGTGTGTGGCAAACCTGGCCACCATGCACCTCAATGTCGTAATAGAAAGAGAAACAACAATCCTCCTAAGACTATGGTCAACATGGTTGAAGGAGAAGACATTATTGCTGCGGTTGTTTCTCAAATTAATATGGTGACCAATGAGAAGAATTGGGTTGTAGACTCCGGTGCTACAAGGCACATATGTGCAAATAAAGAATTCTTCTCAACTTATACACCCTTTAAGGATGGAGAAGAAGTGGTCTACCTTGGAGATTCAAGGACAACAAATGTTCTTGGAAAAGGCAAAGTCATTTTGAAGTTGACTTCGGGAAAGACATTGGCTTTGAATGAGGTGCTGCATGTTCCTAATATAAGAGCAAACTTGGTCTCTGTAGCTGTGTTGGGAAAATTTGGGATTAAGGTGTCATTTGAATCTGATAAGATTGTAATGACAAAGAACAATGTATTTGTGGGGAAGGGATATTGTAACCATGGACTTTTTGTACTCAATGTTGCTGAAAACATGAATGAAAATGCATCATCTTCTGCTTACTTGCTTGATAGTATTGATCTATGGCATGCTAGATTAGGACATGTTAGTCAATCTTACCTTAAGAAAATGAACTCTCTTGGTTTAATCTCTAGTTCAAATTGTTTATCCATGAATAAATGTGAAGTATGTGTTGAAGCTAAAATTACTAAGAAAACATGTACATCTGTTAAAAGAGAAATTGATTTACTTAACTTAATACATACAGACTTAGGAGATTTAAAACAAACCATGACTAGAGGAGGCAAGAAATATTATGTGACCTTCATAGATGATTTTTCAAGATTTACAAAAGTTTACCTACTTAGAAGTAAAGATGAAGCTTATAACATGTTTTTGTTATATAAAGCAGAAGTAGAAAATCAGCTAAACAAAAAAATCAAAAGAGTTAGATCAGATAGAGGAGGTGAGTATGTTCTAATGAATGATTATTGTGAAAAAGAAGGCATAATACATGAAGTTACTCCACCTTATTCACCCGAATCAAATGGAATAGCTGAAAGGAAAAATAGAACTTTAAAAGAAATGATGAATGCCATGCTAGTTAGTTCTTCCGCACCTGATAATTTATGGGGTGAAGCTATTTTATCTGCATGTCATTTACAAAATAGAATTCCTTATAAGAAAACTGGTTTAACTCCATATAAACTTTGGAAAGGTTATCCACCAAATTTAAAATATTTAAAAGTGTGGGGGTGTCTAGCTAAGGTTATGTTACCTGATCCAAAGAGAAAAAAGATAGGATCAAAAACTTCTGATTGTATGTTTATTGGTTATGCCGAAAATAGTGTTGCATATAGGTTTCTTGTTTTAAAAAGTGATGTGTTAGATCACAACACTATTATAGAAACAAAGAATGCCGAATTCTTTGAACATATCTTTCCATTAAAGGAAAAGTTTTCTCACACACCTAATTTTATTGACGCACCTATCAATAATAATAGGATTGATGAGACTCATATTGAGGAAATAAGAAGGAGTAAGAGACAAAGGAAAGAAACTTCATTCGGAAATGAATTTTTAACTTATTTAGTAGATAATGATCCAGTAACCTATACTGAAGCTGTCTCTTCCTCTGATTCCTTATTTTGGAAAGAAGCAATTAAAGTTGAAATAGATTCGCTTTTGCAAAATCAAACTTGGGAGATTGTTGATTTGCCTCCCGGTGCAAAACCTATTGGTTGCAAATGGATCTTTAAAAGAAAATATCTTCCTAATGGTTCTATAGATAAATATAAAGCTAGATTAGTAGCAAAAGGCTTCACTCAAAAAGAAAATGTGGATTATTTTGATACATTTTCACCCGTAGCTAGAATTACTTCAATTCGAGTTTTGTTTGCTTTAGCTTCTATTCATAATCTCTTTATACATCAAATGGATGTCAAAACTGCATTTTTAAATGGTGATTTAGAAGAAGAGATATATATGTTGCAACCCGAAGGCTTTTCAATTACTGATCAAAAAAATAAAGTTTGTAAATTGAGAAAATCTTTATATGGCTTAAAGCAAGCTCCTAAGCAATGGCATGATAAATTTGATCAAGTAATTTTAAGTGATGGTTTTTCATCCGTTAGTGTGGACAAATGTGTTTATACTAAGACGAGTGATAATGAATATGTGATCATTAGTTTATATGTAGACGACATGCTTATTTTCGGTTCTAGCATGAATATTGTGCATAGCACTAAACATTTCTTGGCATCTAAATTTGATATGAAAGATATGGGTGAAGCTAGTGTAATATTAGGTATAAAAATTGTAAGGAGTAATAATGGTATAATGTTAACACAAGAACATTATGTAGAAAAACTTCTCAAGAAGTTTGGTCATTTTGATGTGACACCTGTTAGTACTCCTTATGATGCAAACTCTCAATTAAAGAAAAATAAAGGCGATGCTGTTGGTCAACTTGAGTATGCTCAGATTATTGGGAGTCTGATGCATTTAATGAATTTCACTCGACCTGATATAGCATACGCTGTATGTAGACTGAGTAGATATACACAAAATCCTAATCATGAGCATTGGGCGGCAATAATCCGACTAATGAAATATTTGAGAGGTACCATGAATTATGGTATTCTATATAGTGGATTTCCCACTGTATTGGAAGGATACAGCGATGCAAACTGGATTTCAGATTCAGATGAGATTAAATCCACTAGTGGCTATATATTTATTCTAGGTGGTGGTGTAGTGTCTTGGAAATCTTCCAAACAAAGCTTAATTGCCCGATCCACCATGGAGTCAGAATTTATAGCACTAGACTTAGCAGGATATGAAGCTGATTGGTTGAGAAATTTTTTAATTGAAATTCCATTGGGAATAAAACCAACACCTTCTATATCCATGCATTGTGATTGTCAAGCGGCAATATCCATTGCAAAGAATAAATCTTTCAATGGTAAAAATCGACATATTCGATTAAGACATGATGTAGTAAAACAGCTGTTAAAAGATGGAGTTATTTCGATAGATTATGTGAAGTCAGAAATGAATTTGGCCGATCCTCTGACTAAACCTCTTGGTAGAAAGATGATATTAGAAACATCGAGAGGAATGGGACTAATGCTAAAGTAAGAAATCAAAATAACGGTAACCCAACCTATGAGATTGGAGATCCCATGAATTAGGTTCATATGGGTAATAACAAAGTTATTTATGATTTTACAGCACTATAAAAGAAGTCCTTTTCTATGATGTGAGAATAGTGCTAGTTTGTAAATCAAGGAGAGGATGAATTATAAAGTTCTTAATGAGTTCCATATTCCTTATGGATAGTGTTCAAAATACAATGAACACTTGATGGAAACACCTATATGAGTGTGGAGTGGGGCCGCTCCCATAAGATACTAGCAAAATCTTTAAAGCACTCATGAATAACCAGGCACGCGCATGGCCGACTAAAAGCGCAAAACCGAGTCAAACAGCAAGGAATTGTGGGGGTATAATGTGAGGGTGAGATGCCTGACTTATAATGAGAATTATTGCGTTCATAGAAATTATATATTTCACCAATAATTCTGTAAGTTAAATCTCATACTTTCTATAATCTGGTTCATAGTCCAAAAGACACCAGGTTAGATACATTATACTTATTTGTGAAAGAGATCCAGCAAATTTATTTACATATTTATTATTATTATTTTTAAAAGCCTTTTGAAATATGTGGGGGATTGTTGTAAAAACTATATATATAGATATTTCAAAAGACTATCCCACATTGGTAAAACACAAAAGACCCCTTGAGTGTAGAGAGTATATATAGGACCTACTATCCCACATTGGTAAAAGAAGACTCTCATCAAGTGTTTATATACTAAAACATGAGATGGGGTAGTAACCAACAAAGGAAGTAGAAGTGAGCTCGCGCACATGAGGATGAGTTGAGTAAGAGGAAAACCTCCGATTCACCCCCCCCTGCGCGCGAGGCAACGCCTATACTCTCTGAAATCTTTTTGTTGTTGTGATTAAAATATTTTGAAAACCCTTAAACTGAAAACATTAAATTTGTAACCTTTGAAATTTATTTCTTACAGTTACAAATTTCAAAAGGAATTTCGGTTTTGATCTACATATTTATTATAAACATAAATATGGTAATTGTCACCATAAATTCTATAACAGCTATAATTTAAATTATGGTAACAGATATAATTTGAATTATAGTAACTGCTATATTTATTGTATAATTTAAATTATGGTAACAGATATAATTTAAATTATGGCAACTGCTATATTTATATTTGAATTTATAAATTAAATATGGCATAGCTGTTACTTTATAGTAGCCTATAAATACTACACCATATTTTTCAGATAGACATCCGAAAAGACTTCTCTTCCATATCTCATTTGCTGGACTTCTCTTGTTAATTTATTTTGCTGTTATTGTGTTCCCCTCTTAGAGGAAGAGCTTGTTGAATCCTGGAGGGTACCTCATTATTGGGGAAATATCCTTAAGGACAGTGCTAAGCACGCCTCAAGTTTTGTTTCTATTTCTTAATTATTTTGTTCCTTGTATTTCGTTCATTTTATACAACAGCAGCTTGATCTTGGCTTCTCTTGGAAAGGAGAACTGGCCCAATTGACCAAACTGGCTTGCCAATTTTAAGCCGAAAATATTCCAGTCCAATCTTGTCAAGTTCCTCCACTGTGTTCAGCAAAATCCCGTCAGAATTCATCCATTCAGGAAGCAGATTCGGTAGAAACACAGAGTAGAGATCACTACCATCGACTACTCTCAAATTTTCTGCCAGCTGTGCTGCATGAATTTTAGAAGCTTCAGGGAAATCTGGTACAGCGAGTTCATCAGAATTCTTCATCTGATGAGGCAGGTTTAACCACAGATAGTAGTAACATGCAATACCGAAACCTCCACTTCCAGAAAAAATGGCATGGAATGCACCGAACTCGTGCGCAATCTCTGAGCACCAGCCAAAGAAAATGTCTGTGATTATGCATAGTGGTGGATGGCCACTTTGCTCCTTAACAAGATCAGAAATGAGTTTCCTGAACGAAGGTTTGAGGGACAAAGAAGCGTGGAGAAGGTTGACTATGAGATGGTTAGGAATGGAGTCGGTGTTTTCAGTGCCAGGAGGTAGGCCATAGCCTGAGCTATCAAAAGGGATTTCAAGAAGGTGAACGGAGCAGTTTACAGGGATTGAAGATCTCAGTTTGCTGATGTTAAGAGGAGTATTAACAAAGATTATGGTGTACTTGCTTATTTGTTCTAGTTGAAGGGCTAGTGCTAGGAAAGGCATGATATGGCCTTGTGCCATGAATGGGAACAAAACTATGTTCTCTTTTCTCTGCAACATTTCTTTTGAAAAAAGAGGAGGATGAAGTGGAGAAGAACAAGTTCTGGTGTGCTAACAATGGATGTGAGAGCACTACTTATATAAAGTTATAGCGTTTACTAGTCAAGGATTCATGATGATCACAAACAAAATTCCTTGGTTTTAGTTTAGGCAGCAGATGTAAGGAGTTGTTGCTGAGATTTATACACCCATGCTGGCTATATATGTAGTGGGAATGGAGTTGGGAGTGATTAAGGAATGCGAATGGCTTATATGCAAGCATCAATCAATATATAATATATTAGCCGAGTCTGTTTTTTTTATTTGTATTCGTTGATTTACATCTCCTTGATAAACTAATAGCGTGATGAAGAAGAAAAAAAAACTTGAAGGGTGTGATTCTTATAAATTATTAGTTTGATTCTCACATCAATTAAAATAATTAGAGGTTTTAAATAATCATTAATTTTAGACTCGTGAAATTACTCTAAATTTACGTAAATTGGTATAAACACCTACATTTCAAAAAAAAAATTATGAAGCAAAAATTACATCTCGTTACTAAATATACTTCCAACTTCTACTCCATTTCAAGCCATCACAATCCTTCTTTTGAGACTTTCTAACCCTTTTATTTACCTCCATCATAAAAGTTTGTTTAATTTGATTAACGTTATTAATTGATGAATTATATGAAACTCGACCACGTAGTTAATTTGACTAAACTTTTATAGAGGAAGGTATCTAACGAAAATTAACAAAAGTTTGGTAGCTTAAATTTTTTTTAAGAGTCTTAAAAGTATGTTTTGCTTGAAAAAATATCAAATTAGTATCTTATTTTAGTATATTTTTATTTTTAAATTAAAAAAATAAAGGCAGTTAAAATAAAACTATTTGTACTTGATTATTCAACTGATAGCGTTGGGTGATGGAGCCATAATTTTGATTGAAGAAACGTTGAGCACGATTATTTCAATACCTAACATCCATAATTAGACAAGTGAATTTGCATTTGCCCTTCGTGTCAGGCATCACCCTTGACCAAGAAACACCATCAACAATGTCAATGCGTACGTAACCACTGAGGCATACCAAAAGGAAATTTTGGAAATCTTTATCATAAAAAAAAAAAGAAAAAAAAAGGGGGGGTTTTCTCATGACTGCAAAATAGCTCCCCAGATTTTTCGAAAAACAACTGCGATGGGCTTGCTGTTTTCATAGGCTGAATTTATTCCCAATGCGCTACTAATCAAACCAAAAAATAAAAACCCTAGTCCATGCCTATTATAAGCTTTAGACTTGTAATTCAGCGATACCACACTTGGGTTTGGCTTAATACATCACCAAATGCATTTCATTGGCTTGAACTCGAAAAAAGAATAAAGATAAATCTAGATATTACATGCATGTTTACTAATTTAGTTCAAAATGCTTTTCAAAAATGATCTTCAAATGAAATTGTATCAAAATAATATTTTTATATTTTATTTTAGTGCATCAAAATTATTCAAAAACATCTACAATTTTAATTTGATTTTTTTTTTGAAAAAAAAAACAATTTGAAAAGCAAAAGTTGTAACACTACATCAAACTTATGGTTAGCAAAATGCATGTTGATTATTTTTTAAAGTACATTTTTAGCGGTGTAGTTGAAGTTGTTTTTTAAAATATTTTATATTTAGAAATATATCAAAATAATATTTTTTATTTTTAAAAAATTATTTTTGACATCACCACATGAAAATGATCTAAAAACACTAAAAATATTTAATTTAAAATGAAAATAAATATAAATTTCTTTTAAAAACACTTTTAAAATACAATGTGAGGACCTAAATCTCAAATAGACTGAAGTCAGGGATATTTAATGTTCACCTATCTTGTAAGTTTTGTCTCTTTTCTTTTTATTTTAATTGGTAGGGACATTTTTTGAGTGATTTTAAGTATCATTAAACTCAAAAAAAAGCTAAATACAATATAATCAAATCAAGATCCTTATGCATACATGTAAAATTGAAATAGATTTCAAGATATCAAGACTAAATTTTTGTTCAGCCAAAAACTGATTCATTTATAAAAACGAGTATTCTTGGTACGTAGTTACGTGTGTATTAATAGTTTTTTTTTTTTATATATACATGTAAAAGAATTCTTTTTATATACTCTCTCTGGATAGAGAATTGACACTCTCCTAAGATTTTAATTTTTTAGCTGTTTTGGCCGATGGTATAGCATTTTTTTTCAATATTCTTTTCCATGATCATAAATTGAGGCCTTTTGTCTTTGACGTTTTCGTTTTGTGACATATAGTTTAATTATCTGATTTTCTTATCCTCTGGATCTTTTCTTTCAGAGTTTATATTTTTTTAATTTTTCTTATTTTTTTTAATAATTTAGAAGTGTGATTGAAGTTTCTTTTAAAAATATTTTCAGAAATATATCAAAATAATATTTTATTATTATTTTTTAAAAAATATTTTTGATATTAACCTATGAAAATAATATAAAAAAATTAATTTAAGTAAAAAAAATATTTATTTATTTTTGTTAATTGTAATGATAAGATCCAATTAATTAACCTTCCAAAACTCTACCTAACCTTGACCAAACACTAACCTAATTTTGTCACCATTGTCTATGGCTCATCGCATCATTGACACTTACTTGCATCAAAAAAATAAAAATAAAAATAAAAACTAAGAAAGTGGGGTGGGGGGCATAATATCTCATTTCTCATCATAAAAGTACCGATATAAAAAAGTTGTATTTGATTGACAAGATAGAAACAAAAATCTAAAATAAATCTATCTAAAATATATATTATTTATTTTCAAAACAGAAAACATTGAGATCGTTCTGCTTCTATCTTTTCTGTCTCCCGACAAATCCAAAGACCCGCTAAAAAAAATTGCAGATGTTAAATAAATTTAGGTACAGACTTGTACCTGCAAAGAACCTTACTTCTTAGAACCCTATCCTGGACGTAAAACCCTGGCATCACCATAATCTTAACCCAGCTCGGACCGTGTGATCTTTGCCTATCCATGAGCACATCTTCCATGAAATGTGGATCAAAGTTTCTATTTTCTTCGACCCTCAAGATTCCCAGTGGAGGATTGAATGAAAAAGCAAGCAAATGAAGCAACCAAATGCATTTAGCAGCAACAAAAAAGGGCTGAAGAAGTTTTTCAGGCCATGGTCTAGTCCAGTTCATTGTTGTAATAATACAGCTCATTTTCTGATCACAAAACTTGCTGAACTCTTCACTGTAATGCTTCGTCCCTTTCCTTATCACTTCATTCCAGCTTAGATTTCGCAATGCAACGAACGACGAAAACTGTGCTTGGCGATCTTGGTTTGGGTCTAGATTCTTTGGCGAGCCGTTCTTTTGAAACACGCAGTTCTCAAAATCTTGGTAGAGTGATTGGTTTACTATGGCTTCAAAATGGTATAGTACTGCCTTTGAATACTTCGAATTTAGAGACAGTTTATATGGTTGAAGAAGCAGGTTCAGGCTGTCCATGAGAGTACTATCTGTTTCTTCAATCTGTCCTGCTAAAGTCTTGCAGAATTGTCTCACTGAAATTCTCGCTTCTGATACTATCTGAAAGAAACCCTCCACCATTACCTCTTCACTCACCGGCATCAAGTTTTCTCCATTTCCACCAATGGATTTCCCTCTATTTGGCAAGCTCCCGAGCTTTCCGACAACTTGTGAGTTTTTTGCTTGTGTTGCTTGCCTTAAAGCTTTCTTTAACTCCTTACAGTAACTCTCCAAGTGCTCAAGCTTGTTCCTCAGGTTCCCCAAAGAGGATTTCATCTCAGCAACCTCCGTTAAGGCTGAATCTCTATGCTCATTTGCTTTCATCAATTCTCTCTTCAATGTTTCAATTGACACTATCCCCAGATCCTTGAAAGTCTGTGAAACCACCTCGGATTCGGTTCGGTTCGACGAATCATCGTTCTTCTGCTTCTTCTTTAACTTTGGAAACAACCAAGACATCACTCCTCGATTTTTCGGTTGTGATTGGAGTGATGAATGAGAATCTGTCATTGGCACAACAATATTAGAATGCTTGCTATTCCTGTCTACTTTTTCAGACTCAGTGGTAATAGTAGCCGGCTCGCTTCTATTGCAAGATGATATGGATTTGAAGTCTGCCAAGCTATTCATCTTAGAAGACTTATAAAATTCTGTTTCAAGCCGATATTCAGAGATGTTGTTTGCTGAAAGACTAGCGACAGACTTTTTATCTTCAGCTGGACAAATATGGGACTCCAGATTGGACATATCAGAAGGAATTCCTTTCCTTGACGACGAATTCTCCTTCTTATAATATGATGAAACAGTTTCATAGCCACTTCCTCCTTCTAGGCAAAACTCATCCCAGCTCTCTGACAATGCTCTTGCTTTTGTAAGAATCTGATGATGTTCCGGTAGCGGTTCATCCTCATAACTCTGTAGAAAAAACGATAGAATTCATTACCATTTGCAGTAAAACTTCCATCATCATAGATTAAAAGCAGCAATCACCCAAGAGTAACGAGGTTTTTTTTAATTATTAGGAATGAAAATCAAAGTTAAAATCCATGAAGGGAAGGCTACAAATTGTAGTCTTCGTTAAACATTAAAGACTATGTTTTTAGATTTCTTTCCACTGTGAAAATGATCAAACTGTTCTATGAAGCAGAATCTAAGGATCTATCAAAGATTAAAATAACTGATACATATAATAAGATTATAACAAATAATGTCCCAATCATAATACATATTGTCATAAATTATGTTGTTTTGCTAGTTCAATCACAAGAAGTCCGAAGCAGAATATAGCAAGAAACAATGAAGCAACAAAAAAAATATTATTTTTTAAAAAAAAAGATACACCCTTTTGAAGCAATGCTAAAACGCGAATGAATAAAATAAGTAATTAACCAGTGAAAAAAATTAAAAATACTGAAACTCACAGGAGTAAAAACAGGGTAATCTTGAGCAGAGAAGTATGGAGCAGAGCGTGAAACAGGAGAAGAAGATGGGAGTCTGAGATTAGCAGGGCTGTTTCCTTGCATTAAAGCAGCATGCAAAGCTCTAAGCTCCACAGCCTTAGCAATGGCATCCTGCAATTCTTTTCTACTAACATCATGATTGGTGCTGCCATGATTTTGTAAGCTTTGCAAAGCAGCAGCCATGAAAAACTGAGTAAAAAACAGAGCATACAAACAGAGAAGAACAAAGTTTGAGCAATTGTATGAAGTTAGAAAAGAAGAACAAAATGGGATTTCAGCATCTAGTGGTTGGATTTGATTTGCAGAGATGAAGACGACATGATATCTAGTGAAGCTAGCACCAGAAATATAGCGAGAGGGAGGGATAGGGGCATCTAAAACGGTAGGAGCTTTTGTCTTTGTTAAAGATAGAATGTGAGCATGTGAAGAAGTTATAGATATGGGAAGTTGCGGTTGTTTGGGCATGACATGAACAGTCTCTGCAGTTTACAAAAAGACTTGTATATTATTAATAAAACGTTGGTTTAATGGTTAAAGATGTTTTTAGCTATTTAATATAAATACTAGCATTTAAATTTATTTAAAAACACCAAAATTGCATGAAGATTGTTTTTTGACCACCCAAACTAGTCTGAACTTTTTTTATTATTATCGGACAACCCACTTTCATCAGACATGGTTTTTGGTAGCAATCAAGGGAAAAGAATTTGAAATTTGAGCATGTCTAGAGTATGGTATATATTGCTTTTTAAAAGTAATTTGTATTTTAAAATATATTAAAATAATCTTTTTTATTATTTTAAAAATAGTAGCTTTGACATCACTAGATTAAAACAAACGATTTGAAAATATATATAAAAAAAAAACTAAAACAAAAAACAATTTTTTATTTTTTTTAAATATTTTTGAAATACAATTTCAGTTACTTGAAAATTGTAGATTCAAATTTTAATAAAGTTGTTTTTATTTCAATTATTTTTTTGTAAAAAAAGAAAAAGAAAAATAGTTTATGGTGAGGAAAAGAGAGGGGGGAAAGTAGTGTTAAAAGAAGCATGTTCTGCTTTTTGTGGATGGAGTGGCAGAAGTTCTTTAACATAATTAATGTAGTTTGACAGAAGAAAAACCAACCCCCTCATTGAGTGTTGCTGAAGAAATAGGAGGGAATCATTTCTTGCAGTGGAAATCATTCGCTATTGGACTCTTTCTCTTGTCTCTCCACCTTTTGAGCTCCCATGGGATGGAATAGAAGCTTTTACAGCAGAAGTTCTTTAAATGTTTTTTAATACAAAATTATATCATTTTAATTAAAAAATACTTTTAAGAAAATCACTGAGCGAAAATCGTATTAGGGTTAATGGTAGTAGTTCTATACGTGCAATGCTATGAGCTAAGATTGTCAAAATCTTTTTTTAACATAGACATTAAAAACACAATGAAAACTTGGATAGTAAAATTGTAAAATTGCAAGTTCATGTTTTTGATTAATTATATATTGATAATTTTAGTTAGTAAATTAAATTGTATTAAAATTTGATAAATAGAGTCAACAATATTATAATTCATTAATAAAATCTGCTAAAATCTCTCCATGTAGTCCAAATCTCGGATTTTCATAAATTTCTGGTAGATTGTCGCCGTGATTTCAAACACATCGTTCTCTCTCGTGTAGATGAATTTATGTTTAGCTTTCGTCCCAGATAGAATCACAACAAGGTTCCACCTATAACTTTGAATGTGTCCAAAACAATACATCGATGTCTATTTTGACATATTTGATAATATTTATCTAATAATTTTAACTCTCTGAAATAATATGTTTTTGAGCTTCGTTTGACTTGAAAGTTTACCGCAATATATTTTCATGGTCTAATGTTGCCCTATAAAATTTCAGCTAGATTCAATATATAGTTTGAAAGATATGATCAATCTCATAAAACTAGTCAACAAGATCAAATAAACTTGTAAAATCAAATTAATTTTACTGATTTTACATAAATCAAGTTCTATTTCTCTCATAAATACATATTAACCTGTAAAATTATATAGCAATGACCTGAGCTGTCGAAAGGCTCGTGTGGGGGACAGAGATATCCAATACCTTCGACGCACTGTTTGCCCTCTTTCCTATAAACAGTGAGGTATGGTGGTGCCACAGTGGGGACCAAATTGAGCCTTTTTCTATTTCTTAGCAAAATTAAAATATATCCACCACAGAATATGCAAGCCCCATGAAAAAAAAAAGATAGTTTTTATTTTTACTTTTGGGGGGTCATAGTACAGGGAATTTTAAACTAGGATAATGCCATAATTATTTATGGAGGTCGTTCTTTCCCATAACCCCCTTGTTTATAAAAATCCTTAGTTTATTGAAATTAACTTTGGCGAGCCAACCACCCCGTGAAAAAGTTGGCCAAGGTTTTTCATCCACCGCATGCCCGAAAAAAAAAGGTGTTCTTCTAAGAAGTTTGGGCCATGTTGTTAAACAAAAAAATAAAGAAGTAATTATGATGACAACATTGAAAAGCTATGTTGAAAAGAGTTCGTAATCTTGACAAGCTACAATGGGAAGGAGAAATACAGGAGCTTCCATGTCTCGGTTAGACACTTGGACTATAAGAGGTTGTTTTTTTTTTAAAAAAAAAAATATGTATTATGATATGCTATGTATAGAATAACTTTTAAAAATAAAAAATATATTTATGATTTTAATACGTTTTCAAATAAAAAATACTAAAAAAAAACAATTTCTGTCCCACTTAACCATTAAACTTTTAAATGCTGTTGATTCAGCAATCAAAATCACGCAGGTCCCATCAAAATAAATTAATCGCATCCAGCATTATTAATTACTTCTGGAAAATTCCATAAAAGTCTTACGAATTGACTTGGCAAGTTATATAAATAATTTTCAAGACCTTTGTAGTAAGTATCACATCTATATGTGTATTTACTATTTAGTACTGTATTGAAAGATAATTTGCAAAAATATTTGAATAATAGAAGAAGCTGAGGGGCTAAATAAATGATTGACTCCTTCCTTTTTCATTTCCTTTTCGTTCACATCCTGTGCTTTCAAGAAGAAAAAATAAAATAAAATGACCTATTAGTACAAGTCGAAATTAAAGAGTTTGTTTCTCGTGTACTCATAAGTTTGAGTCATGTAGTTGCTAATATGATGGCTATTAAAGATTTATATGATTGATAATTTTAAAATCTTTTAAATTAATCAAGATACACGCAGAGAAAGCAGAGGTGTCATTTTCCTGGTATTTGAAAGGACTAGATAGAACAGTAAAGGGATACAATCAAGCAGAGGCTTGCTTTTTCTTTATGAGATCGCCGCTGGTGATTCATCACTTTTTTGGGACGATAAGAGTCTACCATGGCAGGCTCGATTTGAAGATCCATTGAGAAAAGAGTGGCTTTCAACATCACTTCACCGTTCGTTTATAATATATATATATTATACGCACCTATATATTACTATAATTATAATTTTAAAAAATAATTACAATAAATAAATATATTAAAAAAATATCACAATATAATTTTTATTTTGCAATCTTAATTTTGTTTTGTTTCAAATGATATATATATATATATATATATATATTTTAAATTAATATTTCTAAGTGTTTTTTAATACTTTGGATATAAAGATGAAATATTTAAAAAATGTTTTTAATATATTATTAAACAAAAACATGTTTATAAGAAATAATTAGTATATTACTCTATGCCTTTTACAGTAATTTTACAAGTTAAAAGCAATATAAAAATCTTGGTAACCAAACACACAAAACTGATTTTTTTCAACCTCAGAGTGAACCACAGTTTTAACCAAACACTTCACTGCTTATTTTGAACCGCAGTAAAAATGCTTTTTTTTAACCTCAATCACAACAGCAACCGCAATACCAAACAGACCCATAGCTAGGCCCTGGTCACTGCTGCGAAAGGTGAAAATAGAACAGTAAAAAGAAATGATTTGATGGCAAAACGAGCACTAGCTGGTGTGTAGGTTTGCGAGGAAAATTATGACGATGTAGCTGTCGTATTTAGGATTGAATTCTGGCCAGTACCTGCCTGACTGTTATCTTTTACTTGGGAGAATTACTAAGATCTATTTAACTATCCTGTGATGATCCTGTTGTTATCTTTTACTTGAGAGGGTTTGCATTGCTATTCTAGATGCCTTTGTCTGCATGATGCCTTATTCTAGATGCTAGCTTAGAAAACAAATTTGACAACTCATTAGTTTTCTTTGCAAACTAAAAAACTTCTTTTGAATGCTAGAAACTCTCTATTTAAAAAATAATAATATGATTGAATATCCTTGCATCCTCAAGAGAAAAATATGTAGACTTTAACTTCATGTAATACTTTGAAAAATAAACCCAAATCAAGGCTGACTTGAGGTCGAAGACATTAAACCGCAAGCCTTTGTTTTTATCTAACATGCAAAAAACTAAGAATTACACCTTTTTGGTTTATCATTTTCTACAAAATGTTTACTTATTTATGAGTTTGTTGTTGATTTTAAGTTTCTATGTAATCCTATATTTACTAAGATATACTATTTATATGATTATTAATTACTTAGAATTACATATTTTATGAGTTTTTTTTATAAAGCTTTAAACCTGTTTTTTTTTTCTTATAGTTTTTATGAATGACAAATTTATTTATCTTTTTCATTAGATGTTGAATAACTAATTGTATCCATGAAAGTAGTTTTTTCCATTTATTGAATACTTAACTCTAGTTAGCAAGGAGCGTGTGCGTGGTAAAAGATAAGACAGTATGTGACTTTGGGAGGGTGGGTAAGTTTAAGAAAGCCCAAACAGATTTTGTGTTTTACTTAAATATAAAGGGGTGTTTTGTCCGAACTCCGAAGAAGGCGATAGTCCCGAAAGAAGCTGAAGAGTCGAAAAGTATTTCAAGAGTGTAGAAGAGAAGAGAGAGCCATGACATTGAAAGAGCATAGTCCCGCAACCCCCAAAACCTCCCGCAAGGTACTACTCTGATTCAATCATCCCCGGTCCGTTCTCTTTAGAGTTTAGTTGCTGAGATTTGTTTATTTATTTTTGAGGAAAAGCTAAGGGTAGGGATTTTATTAGCAAGCAAGTGCGAGATGCTGTTATTTCTCTTTATGTCTGTACATGCAACACTGAAATGAGATTGTCTTTATTTTTACTTCGATTTGCTCTGTAAAGATGTTTAATCTTCGTAACCAAAAAAAAAGTCAAGAAGATTTACTATTATATGCGGATTAATCAGTAGTATTTGTTATCGGGTGGGGATACTAGTTCAAATTGATGATATGGGACTTTACTGGTGGTTCCACATTAGTCTGGTTGTTTGATGCCTTAAGGTCCTCAACTTTCAATGGTTGTTCGGTTCGGTTCAGCGTCTATGATGAATAATATGTGTGCAAATTTAACATGATTGTTCTTACTGCTCGTGCCGTTGATTTTGTATCTCTGTACGAGGGATAACGTGACCTCTGGGTGTCAAACGGATACAATAGATTATAGAAAAAAGATGCATTTTTTCTGTTCTATTGTTTTTTCTTGTTGATTTTTGCAGCACATTGAATTACCCATTTCTTTTCCAAGGCTGATGATTGCCTTTCTTAGTGGCAATCCATGTTTTTAGGATGCACTATAGAAAGAAAGATATGCGTGCTTGCCTAAAACCATCTCCATCATGTAGATTCATTATTCTAGTTCCCCTTTGATCCTTGTAATTCAAAATTTCAGAATCTATTTTTTTTAGCATGAACCTAACCTGCTTAAATAGCTGCAAATTTATTTACTTCTTTTCTTTTGGCATTTGAGGAAAATAAATAGGAAAGAGATGTTAATTACTTTTTAAGCGTGATGACAGAATCCACGAGTTGCACCGCGATCAATTGATATATATACTGTACAATGCGACAAATGTTCAAAATGGAGGGTGATTTCGACTGAAGAAGAGTATGAGGAGATAAGTACAATGAAAGAGAGTCCATATGTTTGTGACAGAAAACTTGGCATATCCTGTGATGATCCTGCTGACATTGAGTACAATGCCACTAGAACTTGGGCCATTGATAGATCCTGCTGACATTGAGTACAAGTGTCACTTCCACTTGCTAACTAGAGTTAAGTATTCAATAAATTAAAAAATGAAAAAAACTACTTTCATGGATACAATTAGTTATTCAACATCTAATGAAAAAGATAAATAAATTTGTCATTCATTAAAACTATAAGAAAAAAAAAAACAGGTTTAAAACTTTATAAAAAAAAACTCATAAAATATGTAATTCTAAGTAATTAATAATCATATAAATAGTATATCTTAGTAAATATAGGATTAAATAGAAACTTAAAATCAACAACAAACTCATAAATAAGTAAACATTTTGTAAAAAATAAGAAAATGATAAACCAAAAAGGTGTAATTCTTAGTTTTTTGCATGTTAGATAAAAACAAAGGCTTGCGGTTTAATGTCTTCGACCTCAAGTCAGCCTTGATTTGGGTTTATTTTTCAAAGTATTACATGAAGTTAAAGTCTACATATTTTTCTCTTGAGGATGCAAGGATATTCAATCATATTATTATTTTTTAAATAGAGAGTTTCTAGCATTCAAAAGAAGTTTTTTAGTTTGCAAAGAAAACTAATGAGTTGTCAAATTTGTTTTCTAAGCTAGCATCTAGAATAAGGCATCATGCAGACAAAGGCATCTAGAATAGCAATGCAAACCCTCTCAAGTAAAAGATAACAACAGGTTTCCTAGGCAGCTATGTAGATCTTAGTAATTCTCCCAAGTAAAAGATAACAGTCAGGCAGATACTGGCCAGAATTCAATCCTAAATACGACAGCTACATCATCATAATTTTCCTCGCAAACCTACACACCAGCTAATGCTCGTTTTGCCATCAAATCATTTCTTTTTACTGTTCTATTTTCACCTTTCGCAGCAGTGAGCAGGGCCTAGCTATAGGTCTGTTTGGTATTGCGGTTGCTTTTGTGATTGAGGTTTTTAACTTGTAAAATTACTGTAAAAGGCATAGAGTAATATACTAATTATTTCTTATAAACATGTTTTTGTTTAATAAAATATTCAGCTGGCCCGTAGAATTAGAGGAGAGAGAGCTTAAACGACTCAGCCATTGATGTTGGGTTTCATAGTGCCATGTCTGTCTTCGTTTAAGGTTTCACGTATGGTAGGTCAGGGTTGAGTTTCGTTGTAAATCTTTTCTTGAATTAAATGAGAAATTCTGGATTTATATTAAACTCAAGATAAAAACGTTACAATTACACCAGACTAAAAGGTAATACAAGGAATGATAAATTCTCAGTTACCTTAAAAGTGTGTTCTTCATTCCACCTCTTTTAATCTTCCACGGAATACTTCCGTTGGGATACCACAAGCAATGATGAAAGCTGAAACCAATTATTTTCAAAATTTAGTGTCCATGTGGGAAATATAATGGTGGTGGGAAAAGCAGCCAATACTCTTGTTGTTGATCAAAGCTATGTAGAACAGCTCTACAGTACATTTCTAAAAATGCACAGAATAGGACTGTCAAGGGAGATGATCCAAAACTACAAACCTGTGTTCCAGCTATGATGGTACCGTTGAGGGGATGGGCGGCACAGGCAGTAACGCCTTCAGACAATGGAAGAAACCTGTTTTGCTTGTTTCTGCTGTTCATCCTGGATGGCCTCTCTACATCCTCAATGGGACTGTAGGACGTATAATTAGGCAGCAGAATTTAAAATATAGTAACCCAATAAATACAGAGTAAATGGCAAGTCCGAGAGATATATATTTGGGGTGGGGAATGAAAGTGGCTAGACCGTTGTTTATGAAAGAACAAAGAAAACTACCGCCTTCAATGGTACCTTGACAAACATTCAGAAAGATTTTCAAGAAATGGTGAATTTATAGCTAACAAGAGGTTTCATTAGGAGTATTTCAGAAACGCAAGGGAAACATCAAACATGTGTTGACTACATATACACATTATTAATTGCATCGATGATTTTGGACGTGTTAGTCGACCACGACAGGAAAGATCAGGGATTAGATGTTACCCTGAATTTTGTTTCGGAAAAGAACAAAAAATTGCTTTTGAAAGGATCCTTTACCTGTAATCCACGTGGCAAGGAGAGCTAGGATCGGGATAGAAATCTAAAAGATGGATGCCATTGTCAGTTGATGATCCCACCACATAGATCTGCATTAAAAGATACAACTTGAATTCCAGAGATCACAAACCACAGTTCAGGCTTGATAGAGTTTGAAAACCAGATTTGGGCAGAATAAATTTGGATTTATGACCAGATGAAATAAGCATCAAGTTGTTAAAATAATTAATGAGCAGAAAATTCAATTCAAGAAATCATGTCACTACTGAAAACTCAATTAGGAAAACTATACAAATGAAGCCTGAAGTGAGAATGATGAAACAGATCCTTTAAGATCAAAGCTTGGCTCGACCCAGCTTGATAACCTTCAGAATATTAGTTTTCAAATGGATGTTCTTCATTACTGGAATCCAAGTCCGTGTTTCATGAAATGTACATGAATATATATATATATATATATATATATATATATATATATATATATATATATATATATAGTTATATACTACTGAATATGCTGCTATAATGGCCCAGGCCACAAGCTGAATAAATTAAAACCTAATCAACGACGTGCACTTCAAACATACTTCACTTTGAACGAAATCACAAAGAGGCTCTTCCTTTTTGTTCCTTTAGCAAATGTTACTGCCTTTGAACTGACAGTGGAAATTTGAGATAACTGTTTGATACGTATCTTTAACATGAACCGGTCTACTCCATGCATTGATGAAAGTGTAAATCATAAAAAATATTACTTTATTATTTCTTACTATCGTTCCAAGTCCCAGTTTTTCAGCATTTTTATTTCCTAACCAAAATCAAAGATTGCATTCTGTTTTGGCCATCCTATTAAAAAATATTACCATTTTAATAGATCACGGGATTTAATTAAAAGAAGCAAAGAAATTTACAAGCCAATCATAAACAGCTAGCACGATATTCTTGAGTATAACAGCACTTTTTGGTCTAAAGACAGCAAATTCACACATCAAGCTGACATCACACGCATTAGACAGTGATATAAATAAACCAAGCATAACCAGGTAAACAGTGGGATGAGGCATCTTACTGAATGTGTCGCTAGCCATGATGGTTTTCTCAAGGACAACAGATCAGTGGAGGACCCATTCCTAATCACTCCAAGTTAACAAGAAGTACATTTTCAATTAGGGAACGCAATTGGCAATTCTACATATACTGCAATTTTGCATGTACTAAAATTACTTACAACCAAGCTGGGGGAGGGCAATGAACATGCGTAACTTGGAAATTGTAAATATCTAAAATGCCAGACCTGCATCATGTGAAGAACTGGAAGATCAAAATTAAATTAGAACACTTTCTCCACATGGGTTATGCATACTGCTCATCACCCATATGTCATCAATAGAAATTTTAAGGTTCCAACTTCCAAAACAACAATGACAGTTTAAATGACCTTAACCATTACGATGAGAAAATATGTAATGCATAATTTGATTTAAGATGATTAGCATATATGCACATGAAAATGCAGACTCTACCATCAGAATTTTAGGACAAACTATTGAAGAACTTTGATTGAGTTGAAGATTCACAGAGCAGAGAGAAATAGATACGTAGAGAGAGTGAGGAGAAAAAGAAAAGCGCTCGCATTTCTGACCTACCATCCATCATCAAGATGGAATGCCAACTGATACGGGCAAGATGGATCAAAATCAATGGAGTGCACTTCTTTGGAGACAATATCTGATTGTGCCTGGAAAATAAATGGGACCATCAGTTAATTGATTATAAACAAGCAAAACACAATCGAGCATGAATCCTGTTCAATAAATTATTATTTTATAACCCATTCTTCAAAAGTTAATGCCATTTATGTCAAACTTTTATTCATTTTCACTTTGGTATGCAATCCATAAGTAGTGAATTCACATGATGAAAAGTGACATCAGAACAGTCACACATACCTTCAAAGATCCTATTCTCTCAAGCATTGATGATAACTTCCAAGACGATACAGGTGGATGGCATATCTGATTGGACAAAAGTCAAAGTTGTATGGACATCAAAAACCAAAGATAGTTCACTTTTTTCATGTTACTGTTCTAAATAATTTCTTAAAGCCCACACAGAAAGGTGTCAGATGACTGGCTCAAACAAACTGCTATGACAAACAAGTGTTGGAGCCAGAAATACTATTGAACATTGTTTAGGAGGACAAAACAGTATAGATTCATAGTTATATACTCATATTATCTAATATAACAGCCATGATGTGCAATTTGTCCACTAGCCATTCCAGTTAAAACATCACAAAATTGAGTTTCAAGTTTGCATGTCAGGATACAAGCCCCACTACTAACCTGTTTATGAAATTGAAAAGCAGAAGCAGCTCTTCCTCCACGGAGATCCCACATATAAACTATTCCATGTCGACCAGCCCCAAAAACCATCTGCAGAGAAGAATTTGCTTATATCATGCTCCACCAAAAGGTAGGTGAAATTTGCACTCACAACAAATGTTTCATGCAACAAAGAGTAATTTGCTTTTTTTTTTCAATGCAAACAAGAATTTATTATCATATAGGAATAATAAGGGTGGAAATAAGGTGTCCTCCGAAAAGCAAAAATCGTTTGAAAGGGAACTCTAATGTAAGGTGTCCTCCAAGAAGCACAATACCATAAGGAAACTAGGAAAACCATTGAATCCCACAACAAGGATAGTCATTAAAAGATTTCCTTGACATCTTATATTTGATGAACTAATGCAAATTTAACTGCAGATATTGCACATTAAGGTAGCATTGTAATTAATATCTCAATTGCTAGTCTTTCTCGTCCACTCTCAAGGCCAACAGAGGTCCTGAAAATATGCTGCTATGAAAAGCACGTAGATGGACAGAGGACCCTAAGAAAAGTTTTAGCTTATATGTAAGTTAAGCAGTGATGTATAAAAATTGCAAATATCACTTCCCAAGGAAACAGTTGATGAAGGCGCTAACCTGGTTTTCCATACTTAACTTGATACTGTTAAGGGTACTACGGGAATTAGATGTAAGCTCAAGACATGGAAGTGCACTCATTCTTCTATCCCATACATTGACTCCACCATTTGTATCAGAAGCAATTAACCTACATTTAAAGCACAGCACATACATAGTCAGAAGGAAGTGATCATCATTCCTTCCGAGCAAGGAGAAACAATATTGAAGGCAATTAACCTTAAAGCACAGCACATACAAAGTCAGAAGGAAGTGATCATATTCCTTCCGAGCAAGGAGAAACAATATTGAAGGCAAACATGAGATTGAGATTTCCAGAGAAGAGAACATACAGTATTTATACCATTTTTATCAAAGAATTCTAAGTTGGTTCAAACTTTAAGGTAGAAATAAGCCATTTGCTGAGTTACTTATAGACTTGGATGACTAATGCAGTCTCCCGTTGATACTTTGTAGATTATATGCTATCTGTCAGAAGTCCAGCATTGAAGTGTGGCATGAAAATTGGCTTTACTGACTTAAAGTTACCCCTTTTCTGTACCTACCTTGAATCTGAAGTAAAAGCAATATCAGTTAGACCTTTATGAATGTCAGACCCATGAACAGTGACAGCACGCCTTGTTTTTAAAACCTGCATTAAGAATAAATGAAATTTATCATCATAGCTTTGAAAATATAGTGTGTTAACAAAACATTAAAAACATGTAGGAAAATTCAAAAAGAAAAATTATGATAGGAATCAAAAAACTGCCTCAACCCAGAGAAGTTATGAAAGAAATTAGGTAGGCTGATTTGGAACCAGGAACCTGGTTCAGCTAAACAAATTAGGCAGGCCCATTTGGTAACAGGAACCTAATTTAGCTAATCATGTCATCCAATGGTGCCTACGTTGATTCTTCTGATCTTATTAAAACAATTTTATCAAAGAAAGAGCACCAATAATGCTTTAACACTTCTAATTTCCAGAAATGATGACCTCATTCTTTTATTTTCAACTTTCCAAAGCTTCTCTGACCAAAGAAATCCTGATTCTCTGACACAAGTAATTCTAGCCAGACCAAACTGCCAGTCCTGGAACCAAGTCTCCTCTGGTGTGTTTCCAATTTTATAATTACAGTTACAAAATGAAACCTGAAAACCATCAATCTACTACACCCGAGATAATATGGTGGTAAGAATATGGAAAAGGAAAAAAGATCGTACTTCAACTGGTTCAGAAGAAATATAACCAATATCAAAAATGTGCACTTCATTAGTTTTCATAGATGTACAAGCGACCTACAAAAACAAGGAAAAAGTTGTCATGCAAAAAATTCATAATAAAATTAAGGTTATAACTGTGTAACAGCAGATGCAGTCAACAAAGTGATTGATGGTTCCCAACTTCCCATGCTAGAATCATTAAACAGATGTGTTGATACTTTTTGTGTATGCTAGTTCAATTGATCATTCAGTCAAGCATATTTTCATACAAAGTGCAGTGCAAATATATGCATTTGCCACATCCACCCTTGAGAAAATGATTAGAAATTGTACACGTACAAAATCCAAATAATCACACAGGTTCGTTTGAGTAGCGTGTTATTTTCTGCTTTTTATATCTCATATGCCCAAATATAATTCCAACTAATATTGAATGTTTTCCACAATGATTCCTATGCAATTTTACAGCTAAAACCCTACATAACTGTCAAAAAAAGAAGAATGTAAGTTACAGACACTGATCTTTAGGTTCCGAATGCAAGTACCAGTTACATTCTAGGAGTCGGTACTGGCAACAATTCCCCACTATGATTGTTGAAATGAATGAAGAATTCCAACAAACCTCATCTTGGTTGGCAAGATTCCAGCGAACAGCATCTAGTTGTCGGCCGAGAGAATTGTGCAGGACATGTTTACTTTCATCTTCACTCTTTCTTTCATCTTCACCAAAGTCTGATAGAAAAATTAAAATAAAAAATAGACAGTATGGAAAGAACTTGACACCTCACCAAACACACGCTATAAAAGACTCCAAAGTAGCCCTTATTTGTAGAGCAGCTAACAGGGTATGATTCACCACAAACACATATAACATTCAGGTATCACAGACTTCCAGGAATACATATCCCAAAAGAATATTTAAAAAGAAAAAATACATAGCATACTCAAAGGGGATCTTACATGAAAATGAATCATTAGCCTGACAATAAAGTGATTCAAAATCATGCACTGTCAAGCACCCCGATTTCGTCACTGATAATAAATAAATTCCCTGGAATAAATATTCAAAAAAATTACAAACGAGGCTTAGGAATAAAAGGAAAAAATAAAAACAAATAAAACTGTGCATATATGCATAGTGATTAAAGTATTCACCTTATTGTCAAATTCCAGGGCAGATATGCCTTGCCTGCAAAAAAGAAAAAAAAATCACAAAATGAATTAATAATATTCTGAGAAATAAATAATAAAATGATAAGATAGATGCACTGACTTGTTTATAGCGAATTGGCGAGTCGAGTCGGAGGCCAAACCACTCGAATTCATCTGCTCAAATAAAATAAATTAAGGTCAAATAATTACAATCATGACAATAATAAAAAAAGGAGATTGAGGATAATAGCATACATGAGTTTGACAAGGAATTGCTGCATCTCCTCCTCCATTTACATGATACAAATGCGGAAAAGCTCCAATCTTTATAGAAAAAAAAAATTAAAAAAATAAGAGCTGAAATTTTGGGTAAAAAGAGGGGAAATTGAGACCTGAGAGTAGGATTGCAAGAGCAATGCAGAGAGATCATGGCGGTACTTTGACTCTAATCTTCCATTCAACTCGATTAAACTTCTCTTCCATTGATACAATCGAGAAGGTTTTCTAGGGTTTTCTTCTGCTGGGACCAAATATTTCTCCATTTGAAGCCAGAAAATAATAATTCAAAATCTGGAGATTATTATTTAAAACTACTAGAAAGTGCACTCAAAGCCTTTTCCATTACCCGCCATTGGGGTTGATGCTAACTTGCGCTTAATGTACACTTTAATTTATGGCCACTAAACTCGATTTGACCCGTGAAGTTGCCCGGGTAATCCATCGAACCAGAGCATAGCTTGGACAGGGTTATAAACCATCTTGGATAGAACCAAATTAACCAGTGGTTTGACCCGACAACTCCTGCATATTTTAATTCCGTCCCTAGAGTTTACAATGTTTCCAATATTTCACCAAAAAAGAAATATTTCATCCCCTTATTTTGGCTCATTCAAAAAGGCCCCTTTGATTTCATTCTTATATTTAAGACATTTTCAATTAAGTTGTGGCGGCATATATTCAATTCATTGTTCCCCTTGCAAGTCTCCCCAGATCCTCACTGCTAGGGTGGCTTGAAATTCAAGACAAATCATTGAACACATTCAATTTCTCATTTAAATCAAGAACAGATTTAAAACGAAACCCTAAACGAAGACAGAAATGGCACTGTGAAACCCCACATCAGTAGCTAGGTTGTTTAAGCTCTCTCTCCTCTAATTCTACGGGCCAGCTGAATATCTTTGGGCATGATAGTGACCCTCTTCGCATGAATAGCACACAAGTTGGTATCCTCGAACAACCCGACAAGGTACGCCTCTGCCGCCTCTTGAAGCGCTGCGACTGCGCTGCTTTGGAACCTCAAATCTGTCTTGAAATCTTGGGCTATTTCTCTCACCAGCCTCTGAAACGGTAGCTTCCTTATCAAAAGCTCCGTGCTTTTCTGGTACTTCCTTATTTCTCTCAACGCCACCGTTCCTGGCCTGAATCGGTGGGGCTTCTTCACTCCTCCGGTGGCTGGAGCCGACTTCCTGGCTGCCTTGGTAGCCAGTTGCTTCCTCGGGGCTTTCCCTCCGGTCGACTTTCTTGCTGTCTGCTTTGTGCGAGCCATTGGGTGTTCGGGAATCTGTCTGTTTCTCGAGAAAGTGAGGGGGGGATTGGGGCCTTGGTAGTCTTTGGTAGTCTTTGGGTGTAGAGAACAGAGGCTCTTGACGATTTTTATAGGAAAAAAACGAGAGGGGGAAGACGAGAATGAAATGTATTCTACATCGTTGATTTTTAATGTTATGAACGGTGGAGATGGCGATCCGGGTGCGCTGTAAAGTGACCAGTAGGAATGATTCTAATAGGCGGGCTCTTTTGAAATTTTGAGCTCCTTTCCCCTTTGGGGAGAGGGTTTGGACGGTGGAAGTTAAAGGAATCGACGGTGGGAATTGTTTAGGGAAGCTTGGCGAGGATCACAATCCGCGTGCTCTGTGGAGCATGAAATAAAAATGCTTTAATTGCTTCGTTTAAGAGGCTTTGGGAGAGTAAATATGGACCGTTGGTTTGCTAGACTATTCAGTATGCAAATACATACAAGTATAATTAATTACTGTGATTAATCTCAACAACAAAAATTCATTAGCTCCAAAAAATAAATCTGAAAACTAGGAAAATTATTTAGAGAAAAAAAACATGTAGATTTCTTCCTTTGACAAATATTTTTTTTTCAAATATCACATCCACTTGCATTAAAAAGAACATAATACACATCAAAATCAATGTCGAAACATTTGTCACACATGTTTATTGTAACTCTACACCGCGTGGAGGATTTATTGTAATTCTACATATTAAGATTTTTTTTCTAGCCCACTTGTCATTAAAAAATTATTTGGAGTATATATGTTTTTTTTATATATTTTAACATGGATCAGGAAAATATTGAATTATTAGATGAAAATATTTCAGATTTTTTATTTTATATATATATAGTGAAACAACAAATTTAAACTTAGAAAAAAAAATCTTTGCTTCAGGGATATTTTAAAAAAAATAATGGGTATAATAGCATACATTGACCAAATTTGATCATCCATTGTTTCCCACGTTTTTTTATTTATTTTAGTTCCTTTTCTTTTAATATCTTATTTTATCCTAATTTCTTTTATAATTTTTAATTTAATTTTGATATTCAATTGCAATTTATCATATGTTTTCCTTTTTATTTAAATTCTCATTATTTTATTTTTTTGTTTAATAGTTTTAATCCTTTTAAAACAATCCCTATTTTATGTTAGTGTTTCTGAATCTATCATCTTAGTTTTGGTTCTATATTTTGGTCATTTTATTTTTTATTAGAGTTTTATTTATTTTCAATTTAGTCATTCAATTTTAATTTGTGTAGATAATTTTTTTAATTGGTATTACTTCTTTTGGTTTTTGATTTTTTCTCTTGGCTCTTTTGTCAAAGTTTTTATGTTTCAAATCAAATGGTTTTTTTTAATAGTAATAATATTTATTTTAGTTTTATCATTTTCTTTTCATTTTTTTCACTTGCTTTTTTTTTATCAGAGTTTTATAAAAAAAAAATTATCCTTCAAGATAACAAATTTAAAGATTTATTATCTTACTCAGAGTTCTAGCATTGCAAATAAATCTTCATACTTTGAATAAATTTAATTTTTTTTACATTTTTATAAAAAAAAGTTTCAACATGAAACAAAAAAAACAAGCACGTATCAAGTTTTATCAACTGTACATGTTGGTCGAAGATAAATTTCTAAAGCAAAACCTATACATGATTGGAAATCAATCGAAGGAAGTTTTTGGCCTGTAATTTTTTTTCTATATACTTACAGCAATCACCAAGGAAGCTACAGTGAAGAATAAAAAAATTACAGTCAGTTGTTTGGAAGTGAGAAACAATGGAACCGAAAAGATGTTTCTCCGGCAGTGTCTCGATCAAGCCTAATATCTGCCTCGTTCCCCAAGACTCCATCATTCGGAATATCAGCTGCTGTCAGTGGCTGTATTTGATTCCGGCCAGGTTGGCGTGTCAATTGAATTTCAGTTGGCAACGCCGCCATAACAGGAGGCCGGCACACAGACCTGAACCTGCCACTGCCTGCACTTGGCGGTGGCAATGCTCTGTCCCATGAGAAGACATGAATGAGAATAGGCACCTTGGCATGGCGATGCAGGGAAAGCTTCTGGCTCAGTGATACTGTGTCAAAGCATTTGACTGCTCCGGTCGACGAAACCATCCAAGGAAGGACCTTCTGGTTTGATACTCTCGAAACAACCAGCAGTCTTGACGCGCTTTTTGCTTCTTTGTATAGATTGCTAAGCCCTGACCTCGTCGACGGTACATTCTCATCATCATCCAGAACTGATGAAATGTAGATAAAGCCCTGTCGACACGAAACGAAAGATTAACAAAATTAAAATCTTCAAAATAGTGGTTGAGTCTGACGGTCAACTCGCTAACCCGAACCTGTTCCGGGGCAGTTTTTTTCCGAACCGTTCTAGACACTGATCCAGTTAAACCCCTGTGATCGGAGGGTTTAATTAGCCGCGTAAACTTCAGGGATTTTTTATTTTAATTTCTGTCTAATTAGAAAAACCGAGAAGGCAGTCATTTTGCAGTTGACTCGTGTTAACCAGATGACTCGGAGTTATGTATAGAGTACCTCTTCTGTGCGGCTGATGGCAAATCCGAGCTTAGTATCATCTTCTTTTATTCTGACCTCAATTGCAAATTCTCCACATAAAGGTGCATACCAGAGACGAGCTGCTCTGACTACACCGAGATCAACCCCGTGGTAATCCTCGAAACCATACAAGCTTACATTTGCTAGCCCAGAGAAATCGGACAATGAACCAGCATTCACAGTTGAGGAAGCTGTCTCTCCTGATATCTGTCCGAAACATAAAAGAAACATGCTTTTCATCGTTGCAAGCCAGTTGGAGATTGCCAGAATGCTTTCTTTCTTAAATAACAATGCAACTTTGTTCAGGCTAGCCAGGGTGGTTACCTTGGTGAGCAAGGATTCGGTCTGAATATTCGTGAAAACAACTGGGACTCCAGAAGCCTGAGATGCACACAGCCACGCGTTTGCCCTGGCAAGAGTGTCCTCCAAATCATTGTATCGAGAAGCAGCTCCGCCGTCTGAAGCTTTTGGAAGGAGGAGTAGAGAGAGAAAGCTGCTTGATTTGGGAACCTGTAGCAGCTCCTGCATCCTCTTCTCCCACGGATAATCCACGTACCCATCTTGAAGCTTGGCCCTCTGCAACGCACTAACAATTCTGGAGCTTCTTGAATCTACAAAATGTAACTAATCGTCTCATCACGTTGATAGAAACGGTGCCGGAACATAAAATACACCGGTTGCAAATTACATTCACCACAGATCAGAAAGTACAGACGACTGGAGATTCCATTGCCTAGACCTTTCAGCTACTTGCTATAAAGGGTACTGTTTGAAATGTATACTAGTGTTTCAAGCATTTCATCGCATTTGTTGACACTTGTTAAAAAATATATCTAATCTAAAAATTTAAGGTATCGGTAAAATATTAAAAAATAATTTATATAAGTCTCTAAAACATCCTTTTATGTGAAAATCCTTTGAGCTTCAAATTTGTATAGGTACACACTATTTTAGGCTTTATTTTTATCAAATAAAATGAGGTGGTGAGATTCAAACTCGTGACTATTGGATCAAATAAAACTCTGATATCATATCAAATAACCTAAAAACTTAAACTATAAAATAAAACTTTAAAATATAACTTATATTATTCTCTAACCACAACCACAACCACAACCACAGTCACAGCCCCAACCAGCGAACCGGATCAAGTGCTCAACAAAAGCTGCAGGAAACTGCAACCACTAACAAGTTTCAACAACAATGCAACACATAGAATTAAAAAATGTTATCGGAATTTGTCAGCGTGTCGGCATTAAGGAAATACAGACAAATAAAGGAACATTGATTTCTTGTTGTTTTGTGAAGTGGCTGATTTTGAGACCTGAACAAGCACTCTTGCAGTGGAGAAAATCTCATGGGCAGCCATTGTTTCTTGTAGAATCCGAACTCTGTAAAGTCCAAAACCACGGCCACTAGTGAAAGGGTCTATTTTTAGTTGTTGATTTAGTCCATGAGTCCCTGGTCTTCAGGAAGGCATGCATGGGCAGGATTAACTTAAGGATTTAGTTGCTTGTTTTTCGTTATTTCATGTGCCACGTTATTGTGAACGTGAGCTATTGTTTTGCATTATTGTTATTCCTGTAAGGCTATTTATTAGCCATTTCCATTCAGTAAAATTCAATTCATTCAAGTTCAATACAGTGCACTTTTGTTCTTATTCTTTACAATTGGTATCAGAGCCAATATCTGGCCTGTGACGAGAAAAGAAACAAAAGGGCATATTTTGAGTGACTTCAAAACACAGTGAATGAGAGATTGAGTGATTTTACAAAGTGAGTGAGCTTGAGTGATTAAACACAGAGTGACAGTGAGTGTGAGTGTTCTCAAATTAGTGAGTGTGTTTTTACAGAGTGAGTGAGCTTGAGTGATTAAACACAGAGTGACAGTGAGTGTGAGTGTTCTCAAATTACATTAAAAAGGAATTGTTGAAATTCAATATTCAACAATGGCAGCAGAGTCCAGCAATTTTGCATCACCTTGCATCCCGAAGTTTGATGGAGACTACGAGCATTGGAATATGCTGATGGAGAATCTCTTGCGTTCCAAAGAATATTGGAGTGTAATTGAGACAGGATTTGTCGAACCTGCATCAGGAGAAATTCTGAATAATGCACAGCTAAAGACACTGGAAGAAAGAAAGCTGAAGGATTTAAAGGTGAAAAACTACCTTTTTCAGTCCATTGACAAATCCATTCTGAAGACGATAACTCACAAAGACACAGCAAAGCAGCTGTGGGATTCCATGAAGATCAAATACCAGGGAAATACAAGGGTTAGGCGTGCTCAACTTCAAATTTTTCGCAGGAATTTTGAAGTGCTGGAAATGAAACAAGGAGAAACTGTCACAAGTTATTTTGGAAGAGTCATGCTAGTGGCAAATGACATGAGAAATCTGGGAGAAAGCATACCTGATGAGAAGATCGTGGAGAAAATTTTACGCACACTTACTGAAAAGTTCAATTACATAGTGTGCTCCATTGAAGAGTCGAAAGATATTAATAATCTTTCAGTTGATGAGCTGCAGAGCTCATTACTTGTTCATGAACAGAAGTTCAAAAGGCATGACACAGATGATCATGCCCTGAGAATTTATGATGATAGGTTCAGTGGCAGAGGTCGTGGCAGAAGCAATTTCAGAGGCAGAGGCCGTGGGGGCAGACCACAAACATTCAATAGAAACATGGTGGAATGTTTCAAGTGTCACAAACTTGGACACTACCAATACGAGTGTCCAACTATGAACAAATCAGCAAATTATGTAGAAGATGATGAGGATGAGATGCTGCTAATGTCCACAGTGGAGCTAAATGAAAGGGATGAGATGCTATTAATGTCTTATGTTGCATTACATAAGACAACAAGGAATGATGCATGGTTCCTGGATTCAGGATGCTCTAATCACATGTGTGGTTATAAAGGTATGTTCTCCTACTTGGATGAGAATTTTCAGCATTCAGTCAAACTTGGAAACAATAGCAGAATGGCAGTAGTTGGCAAAGGCAAAGTTAAATTACTGATCAATGGTGTTAAGCATGCTGTTAATGATGTCTATTATGTTCCGGAGCTTAAAAACAATTTACTGAGCATAGGTCAACTACAAGAAAAGGGCCTAGCAATTTTAATTAAGAATGGCATTTTGAAGATTTATCATTCTGAGAAGGGTTTGATTATTCAAACCGAAATGAGTGCAAATAGGATGTTCATCCTACTTGCACAGTCTCAATCTATTGTGCACACTGAATCTCAGAATCAAGAGAATTGCCTCCTCACAAATTCTCAAAATCCCTCAGTGCTTTGGCACAGAAGATTTGGCCATTTAAGCTACAAAGGGTTAAGAACCTTACAGTGGAGAAATATGGTACATGGACTGCCCAGATTCTCGGCCCCCACCATCACCTGCACAGATTGCCTCAATGGCAAGCAACACAGAGAGGTTATGCCCAAATACAGCAATTGGAGAGCACATAAAAAATTAGAGTTAATTCATGCAGATATTTGCGGTCCAATTTCTCCAGAATCAAACAGTGGCAAAAGGTACATCTTATGCTTAATTGATGATTTCAGCAGAATGTCATGGGCATTTATTCTAGCTACAAAATCCGAAGCATTCACCTATTTTAAGAAGTTCAAAGCCATGGTTGAAACAGAAACTCTACTGCATGTGAAATGCTTGAGAACTGACAGGGGAGGAGAATTTACCTCACGTGAATTCAACGAATTCTGCAGCCAGGAGGGTATCAAACGGCAGCTAACAACGGCGTACACTCCACAGCAGAACGGAGTTGCAGAGAGGAAAAATCGGACAGTGATGAATATGGTCCGATCAATCCTCTCTGGTAAAGGGATTCCGAAATCCTTCTGGGCAGAGGCAGTGAAGTGGGCCTTCTACGTGCTCAACCGGTGTCCAACTTATGCCTTGACAGATTGTACTCCTTATGAAGCTTGGAATGGAACCAAACCCTCCGTAAACCATTTCAGGGTTTTCGGATGCTTGGCACATGTCCATGTTCCAGATGTGAAAAGAACAAAACTTGATGATAAAAGTTTTGTGTGTATACTGTTGGGCATGAGTGAGGAGTCAAAGGGGTACCGGCTGTTTGATCCTTTAAACAAAAAAATCGTTGTTAGCAAGGATGTGGTATTTGAGGAAGACAAACAATGGGACTGGGATGTTGACTATGAAGAACAAATCTTGACAGATTTGGTTTGGGGTGACAAAGAAGGAAGATGTGAGGAGGGTGATGACGATCAAGGGGAAGATGGTGATGATCTTGAGGCTGAAGTCCATGGGGAAGAAGGTGATGAAAATGAAGAACACAGACATGTTGTTTCTGAAATTTTTGGAAATGCCGAGAGGAATGAAGATGAAACTGAGTTGGGACATGATCCAACGGTGTGTATGCTGCCAGATGGAAGAGTTAATGTGCAGATTAATCCAACGGCTGAGACACGCCCAGGTGGAAGAAAGGAGCCGAGAGATGGATTTTTTGATGCTAATCCAACGGCTACAATTGTGTCTGACAGGGAGCATCAGCAGCCGGCAGCTGGCGTCCATCCAACGGCTGGAACGAGCGGGCAGGCGAGCGGGCAGCTGAGAGGACAGCTGAGTGGACAGCTGACAGGGCAGCTGACATGTGGCCTAAATCCGACGGTGCACATGACGCCAGACGGGGCAAGCAGGCGCCTCAATCCAACGGCGCAGATAGCACCAGACGGAGCAAGTAGGCGAGTGACACGTGGACTGCTTCCAACGGCAGAAAACATGGCTGACAGAGACAACGAGCAGATGACATGTGGCGAAAATCCAACGGCTGAGATGCAATCTGACGGGGAGAGTGGTGGTCTGCTGACAAGTGGAAGAAGAGAAAGGGGTCCTCCGGTGTGGATGCAAGATTATATTACAGGGGAAGATTTTTCTGAAACCGAATCCAATATGGCATTAATTATGTCTTCTGACCCTATTTATTTTGAAGATGCTGTGAATATTAAACACTGGAGAGTTGCTATGGACAGTGAAATTTATGCCATAGAAAAGAATAACACCTGGACGCTCAACGAGTTACCGGAGGGAGCAAAAAAAATTGGAGTCAAATGGGTCTACAAGACAAAGTACAACGAGCATGGGGACGTTGATAAATACAAAGCAAGGCTAGTTGCCAAAGGGTACTCGCAAAAACACGGAGTTGACTTTACAGAAGTTTTTGCACCAGTGGCAAGGATGGATACAGTAAGGATGATTATTGCTCTCGCCGCTCAAAAAAACTGGATTGTCTATCAGCTAGATGTCAAATCAGCCTTTTTGCATGGGGAATTGCATGAAGATGTCTACGTTGAGCAACCTAAAGGGTATGAAAAGAAGGGCAGCGAACATCTAGTTTACAAGCTGCATAAAGCACTGTACGGGTTAAAACAGGCTCCAAGAGCTTGGTTCAGCCGAATCGAGGGTCACTTTGTGAATGAAGGCTTTCTACGGTGTGAAAGTGAGCAGACTTTATTCACCAAGAGAAGCAGGGAAGGAAAGATTATCATTGTAAGTGTTTATGTTGATGATCTAATATTTACTGGCGATGATGCAGATATGTTGTCCGAATTCAAAAACTCCATGATGAGGGAGTTTGACATGTCGGATTTAGGGAAGATGCGGTATTTCTTGGGAATTGAAGTATTACAGCACTCAGGTGGGACTTACATATGTCAGAAGAAATATGCACTAGAGGTGTTGAAAAGGTTTGGTATGATGGAATGTAATTCAGTAAAAAATCCAATAGTTCCCGGATGCAGAGTCAACAAAGATGAAGGAGGAGCTGAAGTAGATGAAACATACTATAAACAATTGGTGGGAAGTTTAATGTATCTCACAGCAACAAGACCAGACATGATGTTCGTTACTTGTCTCATCAGCAGGTACATGGCCAAGCCTACGGAGCTTCATCTACAAATAGCAAAAAGGGCACTTAGATATCTGCGAGGGACAATAAATTTTGGAATTCATTACAAGAAAGGAGGAAGTGATGAATTACTCTCATTCACGGATAGTGATTATGCTGGAGATACGGAGGATAGAAAGAGTACAAGTGGATATGTCTTTCTGTTAAGTTCAGGAGCAGTTTCATGGAGCTCGAAGAAACAACCAATAGTGACTCTCTCTACAACTGAAGCAGAATTTGTAGCAGCCGCAATGTGTGTATGTCAAGCTCTTTGGATAAAAAGAGTCTTGAAGGAATTGGGACACTCAAATAATGAGTGCACGGAAGTAAAATGTGACAACAGCTCAACTATCAAATTGTCCAAGAATCCGGTGATGCATGGACGCAGTAAGCATATTGATGTGAGGTATCACTTTCTGAGAAATCTTACCAAAGAAGGGACAATTGCATTAGTTCATTGCGGAAGTCATGATCAGCTGGCAGATTTAATGACCAAACCGTTAAAGCTTGATGCATTTCTGAAACTAAGAACACTGCTGGGAGTCCAAGAAATTACTGATATAAACTAACTGCATACTGCAGTAAGTTTAAGGGAAGGAATGAAAGGGTCTATTTTTAGTTGTTGATTTAGTCCATGAGTCCCTGGTCTTCAGGAAGGCATGCATGGGCAGGATTAACTTAAGGATTTAGTTGCTTGTTTTTCGTTATTTCATGTGCCACGTTATTGTGAACGTGAGCTATTGTTTTGCATTATTGTTATTCCTGTAAGGCTATTTATTAGCCATTTCCATTCAGTAAAATTCAATTCATTCAAGTTCAATACAGTGCACTTTTGTTCTTATTCTTTACAACTAGCCCGTGTGTAAACATCAAAACCTCATTTTTTTAATAGTTGAAATGGAGAGGTATCAATCAAGGATGGCGTGAAAGAGAATATGCGGACTAACTTAAATTGTAATTAATAAAAGCCAGCAGCCAAAAGAATGTCTCAGTGCTATGTTCGCTGCCCCGAGCCAGAAACAGCAGCGGATTAAAGGATTATTGCTTTTAGGAATGAGTAGAATAGCGGAATTATCAAGAATATTTATAAGAAAATCGATATGAAAAATTAAAGAAAAAAGAATTTTTGAGATAATCTCAGGTTAAAGAAGCAATGAAAAAGAATCAGGTTAATTTATTTAGTATAGCAAAATTAAAACTGATCCAAGCTACATCCAATCGATGGATTTTTATTTTTATTCCAACCCTATTCCTTCCTTTTAAGACATTGAAATTTTTTGAACAAGACAAACTGTTTTAATTTTGTTTTAACTGATGCTGGGTACACTTATATGATAGGAAGGACAGGTTCATGAACCCGACAAGTGGGGCAAGAAGATGAACTGTAGACATGAAATCCACTGACTTGTTGTGAATATCCAGAAAACCATCCATAGGGGCGATAGGGGTGCTTTGAGAATGCTCAGTAATTATTTGTAAGAAAAAAATTAAAAAATTTTTATTGAAAAAAATTATTTTTGATATTATACATTAAAATAATTTAAAAAACCAAAAAAAACATTTAATTGAAAGAAAAAAATAAAATAAAGTTGTTTTTTTAGTAAGAAGGAAAGTTGTTCTGGGGGAATTTTGTAACCCGTAATCAAACCTATAATCTTCTTTTTTAATTAAACTAAGACAATAAGTTTTATAAAATAACATCATTCTATTTATTAAAATAATACACAGAAAGTCAATTTATATTCTATTTTTAAAAAAAAAACCTAACCAATACAAATATCTAACCAATCGATGTGTAGAATGAGTTTAATGATTCTACTTCATACCATCATAATTAAAAATCAAAATATAAAACCACCCACGGCTTATCTCAAGTACTTGTCAAAAAGTCAAAGTAGAAGCTCCAAACTCAGAAACATCAAAACGTTCAAACAGAGTTCATCATCTAACTCACCTTGTAGTTCAGAGCATTCAGCTTCAGACCGATCCGTGAACCCGAAAGCATAATTCGGATCCTCAATAGACCTCAAAACATACTTATTTTTGTAACCCGGCTCGGGCACAACACAGGCATGCAACTCAGCAAACCCATCTCTACCACGTCTAACTCGAACAACAATGGAAGTCTCTTTGTTTTTGAACGAGTTATGAAGTATCTTTTGAACCCCACGTTTTCCATTCTTGAACGGAGCTTTATATCTTATAGACCCGGAGCCGGATGATGATGACCCGGATCCGATCAGAATTTCTTCAACTATATCTCCTGTTTGAAGCATGTCTCCTGTCCATTCGTCAGCTTTCGAACTCCCTTTTAGACATTCTACTGCGAGAACTATAGTTGATTTCGTGTCTCTTCCTGGTTGTGAGTTTCTGTCCTTGGTCATTTCTCCGGTCGGGTTATGATTTTCTTGTAGAGGAGGTTGGTTTGGTGATCAAGAAAAGTTGATCTTGAAACCAAACAGGGTGAGGAATTATAGATAGATTTTGGATTCTAGTTCCACATTCTACAAGAGAGATTGGAGAGGGAGGAGGAGGATGAGAAGTTTAAGCTGTTAGAAATGGTTTTGAGGGAGGAGGAGGAGGAGGAGGAGGAGGAGGAGGAGGAGGAGGAGGAGGAGTTGTTAGAAATGGTTTTGAGAGAGGAGGTGGAGGGGTTTACGAGTTAATTATACAGGACATGGAGTTGTACAAGATTTTTTGAGGGCTGTTTAGTTATTTTGCGCGTTTGGAGATGTAAGGAAATGATACGTGGTGAGGCGTGTTAGTTTTTGGTTCCGTAATGATGTTCGATATGTTTTTTTTTAAATATTTTTTTATTTTTTTTAAATAATACTTTTATTATTTTCTTAAAATAATACTTTTATTATTTTTTATAATATGTATTAAGTAAAACATATCCTTCGTGTAGCTTGATACTGTATTTTAAAAGTTTTTTTTTTAAATTATTTTAAATTAAAAATATTTGGTGTTTTTAGATAATTTTAATGTGTTGATGTCAAAATAATTTTTTAAAAATAAAATAAAAATATTATTTTGATATATTTCTGAACGAAAAATATTTTTAAAAAAATCTCAACCATAGTTCCAAACTTGCCCTATATCTCAAAGAGTTCATGGGAATGATGTATGATTATTTGATTAATATAGTGCACTAGCTAGAATGTATATTCAGCATATTGTGTGTGTGCGTATTGGCCAATACCACCGCGCCTCGTTGTGGGCAACACCATATTTTTTCAACGCAAAAAAATATTAATTATGTGATATTTTATTTATTATAATATAAATTTACGTAAAATAATAAATTTGTGCTAAATTTTTATGAAGTGCAAGCTTTCTATTAAATATATGAATTTTAAATCGATATAAAGTTATCTGTTTAGTAGGTTTCAATGACATAACTAGCATAAAATTATCATCATCATTAAAAAAGAAAGAAAAATCGGATAACTGAATTATTGAATTCACTGTATTAAGATTAGTTCATTTTATAATTCAATATAAATTAAACACAAAAACAAAATATAAATTATGAAAATACCTACAATAATCAAATAAAAAAATAAGTAGTTAAATTTCTATCTACAAAAAGATGAAAACATAAATTAAAAATGCATCCCTACGTTACCATCATTATCATTATTATAACAATTAAAATTATTATCAACATTACTGCACAAACAATTAAAATCATTAAATTACCACGAAAAAAAAACAAAACATTTTTACAAAAAAAAATAATCACTAAAATAATCATTATTATAGCGCAAACAATAAAATCATAAAATCATCTTATCCGAAGAACAAATTAAATAACAGAAAACACAAAGGAAAAAAAGCAAAGGAAAAAAGGGAGCAATATTAATCTTAAAACAATCACCAACATAAATTAAAATTTCAGGAATGAACCGATTAAAAATAAAACCTCGATAAAAAATAAAATGATAAAAATTAAAAACAAAAACTAAAAGTATAGATGTATAAATATGAATAAAAAATAAACATTGTCCAAGAATGACCAAAAAAACTAAAGGAATTAATATCATATAAAAAATTCAAAGAATAAGGACCGAAATGAAAAAATATATATAATTAATTCCAATCGAAGGACAAAATTGAAACAACTAAAAAACCGGGGACCAAAACAGATAAATGGATTTTAAAAAAAAATTGCAGTGTTTTGTTAAAAATATTCAAAGAAAATTTATCGAAATGAAAGGTAGAATATATGACTAATTTCAATTGGAGGATAACAAATCAAATCAAAATATATAATTAATTCTAATCAAAGAAAAAAGTGAAACAAATAAAAACCTTGAGACCCAAACAAATAAAAATATTTTAAAAAAAATTACAATGTAATTTTGTTAAAAAAAAAATAAGGATCGAAATGAAAAGTAGCATATATGATCAATTTCAATTGCATAACACAATTAAAATTAATTAAAACAAAATATGTTTAATTAATACCAATTGAAGGATAAAATTAAAACAATTGGGACCAAAACAATTAAAACAAAAAATATATAATTAATACCAATTTAAAGGTAATTGCAATGTAATTTTGTCATAACATTAAAACAATGAGGACTAAAATAAAAATTAGCATATATGATCAATTTCAATTAGAGGAAAAAATTAAAACAAATTAAAATTTGCGTACCAAAAAAATTAAAGGAACCAAAAACAAATGAAAGATCAAAATAATAAGGATTGAAATGAAAACCAACATATATAAACAAAGTCAATTGAAAGGCACAATTGAAAACAATCAAATTTTTCATTGAAGATATGAGGAATAAAAGCGAAATCAAAACCTCAAGGACTAAAATAAATAACATACACACATTAAGGACTTAGATGTATTTTTTGGCTGCAGTAGAGAGAAAATGGAGAAAAAACCCAAAACTATTAACCGACATGCCCCGAACACTGGACACCAACATGCGCCTCACCAGAGGCACATGACATGTCAGCGCACCAGGCGACACGATGAAAGTGCAATTTCCATCGCCCTAAAGCCGTTACAGGCGCCACCTGGAAGGCGCGTGAGCGAGAAACACTACTGGCATGTCCATACGACGCACCTCCAGTGTTTCAAAAAAAGAAATAATAAAAAATCGGTCAATTACCTATACATCCCTGGACCCAGTGATAATCACGAAAAAAACATGGCATAAAGTACCACACTACCCCTGGCTACAATCCTTTATTTTGTCTTTTTCGGGGGTTATTTTAGTAGTTTTATTGTGCAAGAATTTAGAAAAAAATAAAAACACCCCTAATTATTCCACTTCTTTTTCTCAGCACACAAGGATAAAATAATAGTTTTATTGTACAAAGAATTTGGAAATCCCATTCATTTCCCCTGGAAATGTCAAAAATGACCCCGATCCTGGGGTTAAGTTTTTCGATCCTGGTATAAAATGATAATTTTATTGTCACAATTTACAGTGAACTGTATTTAGGTGAACAATAAAAAAGGCCACGGTGTTTTGGCCACACCTATTATATTATAAGTAATATATTCATATGATGCTATGGTATATCTATGTTTGGCATGCTAGTATGTGTATGTTAATAAAAGTTGACATGTCATCATTAACAACCATGTCCATGTGACACATTCGTATTTTAAACTATGTATTATTGTTGTTGCTGTTTAGTCGATGTGATTGTTAATATGTATATTGTTAGACCACCTTGGTTCTTCAATTAATTTTAAAAACCATTTTGTTTTAGTTATTTTTAATAAAAACTAGAGGAAATAAAAATCCTATAATGGCTTTATTCTAGACAAAAAAACAATTTTTTTTTAAAGTTCATATTATTGAGTTTCACTCGAGTATGGATAATTTTTATTCAAATTTGATAAGATCAATTTGCAAGATTATTTAAAATTAGCGCAATTATTATTATTATTATTATTATTATTATTATAAAAATAATTATTTAAATGAAAGTTTAGACCAATAGATCAACTTGCCAAACCTATAAAAAATACTATCCACATTGATGTTGATACTAAACCATTATGTGAGTAATAGTCATGATCATATAATTTTATAGAATTGTTTTTTAAAAAATGTCAAGTGGAAATTTGCTATATTATTGTTATTTAATTCCATGGATTGTATTCAAAAAGAAATTACACAAGTAGTTGCCAAGAAAATGGTCATGATTTCATAGAAGTGACAACAATTGAATTGTTTTCGTCTTTAGGTGTTAAGATATAGGGGTGATTGTTTTCGGTTTAGTTTAATTTAGTTTTTATCTATAAAAATAACAAAAAAAAACCTGAAATTGAATTGGACCTGGTTTAAATTGATCGGTTTTGGTTCAGTTCTGTTTTTCTAACTAAAAAACTAAAAAAATGTTTTGGTTTTTTTTTGTACTTTAATCAAGTTTTTCTCTTATCTCATTTCACCAAAATAGAATCAAATCAAAAAATTTGAATTGAACTGGAAGAATTAAAAATATTATAGTATATTGTTTTAATTTGAACCGGTGCGGTACGATTTCGGTTTATCAATTTTTGCCTTAAAAAACCAAAAATCAAACTGGATCGGAAGGCTTTTTTTTTTTAAATTCTAATCAATTTATTTTAATAGTTTAGTTTTTTCTCGGTTTTTTCCTCATTTTAATTGATTTTTTTGCTCACCCCTAATAAGATATTAAATTTCAAAAAAAGAAATGGCAAGGTAAGCAATTAAAATAACCTTTTGGACCAATTCAATAAACTAAGATGTTTTTTGTCATTTCGTGTAGGGTGGTCACTGGTCAAGTTTTTTAATATTCGTAGTAACATTTGTGCAAGCTGTTAACGATGGGAGTGCTGAAAGGAATTGATGGAATCCATTTTTCTTCCTCAGAAAGTGAGAACACAACAACCAGTCAGTCAACAAGGGAAATGGGAGATTGCTGCTACGGAAATAAATAAATATATAAATAAATAAAATGAACTAATCACATATGAATATATAAGCAATTTTCTTAATTTATTTACTTGTTATGGTTAAGATCGTTAAGATAAGTAATTATCCGGATAATTTTATTAATTTTTTCAAAATGTATGCGGGGTATATATTCTTAAAATCGCCTAAACAAACTTAATTTTGTCTTACATTTATAAACGGCTCTAAACATACACTTTATATATATATATATATATATATATATATATATATATATATATATAATCTTTAATTTGAAAATAAAAACCTAGGCTCTTGTGGAAAAGAAAAAAGAAAAAAGAAAAGAGAAAAGAACCCGCGTGATTTGCCAGTTGAAAGTTGAAACCTTCGTCCCATAGCTTTCACGAGTTGGGTAGCCCGCGCGTTGCGCCGGGCTTTTTATATGTAGCAAACTGATTATTTATGTGGTAAACAAAGAATTTTTTAGTTGATAGATAGAGAATTGTAAATTTTGAATCATGCTATAATGTTCTTTTATGTATTGAATTAGTTGTTTATTGTTATAAGATTAAAAACGCAGATAATAATCCAATTTTGAAATTTAAAAATGATAAGCGATAAAATTTATGAAAGATCAGTAAATTGTAATTTGATTATTGTAAGACAATAATTGATTAATTGTTTAGTATGTATTGATTTTTTTGATCGTTATTTAATTGGTTGATGTAAATCTGTTATTAATAAAATGAATGAAAGATGATATTTTGTTGTCTTGAACTGAATGTTTTGATTGTTAAATATTTTTTAACAGTTATTAAGCATTTAACTGGTTGATAGCAATATTATAATCGCTGAAATCTATTAAAGATAGATTATTTTTTGTTTGCATTGATTTAGTTGGTTGTTGAAATTATTGTACTGTGTTGGAGAATAATTTAGTAACAGTTTGGATTTGAATCGTATGTTGATTTAATTAACTCATAGATTGCAAAATTGCAATGTTTTGATTATTTGGTGTGTTTTAATTGGATTGATAATTTTATAATTAGTTGGTTGAAAAAATATAATAGATTATATTGATTAAAGATTTTTGTTTGCTGCAGTGAATTGGGAATTTGTTGGTTGTTGGTTTTGTTATAATTGTGTGGCCGATCATCTAATTTTTTTTTATTCAGTTGTATTCACTGGTTATCGAAATATTTTTTGTATTCATTTGTATGGTGACTTATTTGATTATTTGGTGTGTTTTTTTTTTTTTAGTTTATTGATTAATTTGTGAAAATGTTTTAAGTGGTTATTTGTTAGTGATCATTTTTCGTTGGAAATAGATTTACTGTAGAGTGTTCTTTAATTTGTCTTCAATTATTTAAAGATGAGCCAAATTTTTAGTGTGCAAAATTTTAAATTGTCTCTCAGACTTGTTTGCCATGCATCTGACAATATATTTTTTTTTATAGTTTATTGGATAATGAGTTTAGTTGTTTTTGCTGATTGTTGAAGCGAAGCTGTAATATTTATAAAACATTTGTTAGTTGTTTTGGCTGCGTGTTTGTTTGATTATAAAACAGAGAAAAAAAATCTGTTTTGTGATAAGTGTCGATGGTTAAATTATTATGGTTTTGAAAAGGTTGTTTGATAGTGTAAATTATTTCTGTTAGTTATGAACAGCAGGGATTCATGAGGAGAGACTGGGAGAATAATGGCTTGGTTGCCCAAATGAGGAGAGACTGGGAGAATAATGGGTTGGTGGCCGAAATTAAAAAAATGAAAAAATGGTGAATCGATGGTTGATACAATGGAACTGTTGGTTATGAAGAGAGATTTCATTGATGATAAAGAGGTGTGGCATTTTCGGTTTAGATCATTAGTTTAATGGAAAAAAAAAAATCTGTTAATCGTAAAGAGGTGTGATATTTTTTGGAAAGGAAAATTATGGGATTATATTATTTGTGATTCTGGAAGAGCAGTTGGGGTAGAAATGTTTATTCTGTATGTATATGTTATTTTTGGTTTACTGCCTTGTAAAAGATGAAAAGAAACTTGTGGTTGATGTTGTGTGTAATTGTTAATGAGGCATTTGGCTGAAGATGTGAGCTGCCAGAGAAATAGTGTGTCATCAGCATGTCAATGTTAGTGATTGTGTCTTAAATTTGGTATATGGGAATATGAATTTGCAGAAGCTGTGTTCACCAGCTATGACAGAAAATATTGAAATTTAATTAAAGCTATAAAACTGGATAATAATTGTTTTGTTTGTGTTTAAACACAGGTTGTGATGAGCTATTTTTTTAATTTTGTTCTGTTGAGGTGCGCTGGCTGTGTAATAATTATTATTGTAGAGAATCAAATGCAATCAAAGAAGAAGTGGGCTGTGTAATATGTTGTACCGGTGAATTTAAAAGTAGCAGAGATGGGAGCCTGAGATTGAGAAAATAACGAATCACTGTCGATTTGCAGTGAAATGAAAATCTATATTTATGATATCCAATGAGGCTGAATTTGATAGTAGACTGTATAACATGTAGAAGATTGTTTTAAATGAACTATTTTGAAGATGGGTTTGTTAAGGAATCAAATTACATTGTGCACATTCATTTTGATAGGAACAGATGTTGTATTTCGGTGACCCAGAATTTGTTAATTTAGAGAGCATTGAAATGGAAGTTTATAAATGCGTATGGGAAGAAAATAATTGTAGGAAGAAAGCAATATGTTATTTCTATTTTTAGAAATGATCTCATTGTAGAGAGCCAGATGATGGTGACTGAAATCATGCAACATGATTTGGAATTGAATGCAATTAAAGAAGAAGTTGGCTGTGTTACGTTTTACATTGCTGAAATAAAAAGTTTCCGAAAAGGGAGGCTTAGATATACGAACCAATGAATGAATGTAGATTTTCAGTGACATGAAAATGTGGATTTATGAAATTTCAATGGCAGCTACATGTTTGTTTAGTGACATGTACGTATAAGGAAAGATGACAGTAACAGCAAGTTCATGAATTACAGTAACGGAAAGAAGGAGTCGTTGTATCTCAGCAACACATATGACAACAATGCAGGGTCCTGAAATATCAGAATTGCTAACAAAGACAGAGCAAGATTATGAAATATTAAAGATGATCATATCCACAGCAACATGTAAAGAAACGTGGCTGGTGGCAATGTCTGTCAAAGGCAATAAAATATTTACAAATATGGAAGATCAACCAATTGCAGTAAACTAAAATATGCAGAATAACTTTTTACATGGTAATATTTTTTGCTTTGCTTATGTATAAAGATACATGATCTTGTTTTCCTTATGTGTAAAGATGTATTAAGCTTATAAAATTAATAGTCAGCAATGTAAAAGGAACATACGAAATATATGGAAAAACCTTGTTTTGACAGAAAAATCCTTTTTTCTTGTGTATGCAGCTGATAATTAAATGGAATATGCAGACAATGACTGTTTTTTGATATTTTGAAGATTGTGTGTTTATTTAACTAATTTCAGTGACCAAATCAGGCTGAATTTGAGAGAAAATATTATAACTTGTAGATGATTGCATGAAATGAACTAATTTTAAGATGGGCATGCAAAGGAATGATCAAAGGAAATCTTGCACATTCATGTTCACGGGAACAGATGTTATATCTGTGCAAACCTATATTTGTTACTCTAGAGAACATTGAAATGCAAGGATATGAATGTGTATGGGAAGAAAATAATTCTGGGAATAAATGAATAGCCTGCATCTGCTGCTGCAGTTGATGTGAATGAATAAACATGTAATACAATATGATTAGCGTTCATATGTTGAAATAGACTATTTTAGTAATAGATGGAAGCTGCAGCTACTATGAGGACCAATCAGAAATCCGATCTCATCGTGTGTCTAGAAAACAGGAAATAGCAACTGCCGTTGAAGCCGAACAGAAACACGATGTTTTGACCTCTGTAACAGAGAATTGAATTTCGGTCTAGTTGGTATATGAAAAGATTTTTTTTTACCATGCCTGTGCTGTGATACCTTCCACTGTATTTCACTCTAAAAAAAGGCAACTCAATAGGAAACACAAATCTCTTCTTTCAAGAAGCGTATGTCTAAACTCACGCTGTATTTCACTCAAAAAAAAAGGCATTCATTCTGGGCAGAGAATTACGCTTGAATGAGTACAATATGTTATCTTTATTTCTAGAAACAATCTTATTGTAGAGGTTTAGATCACGGTGACTGAAGTCATGGAAGATAATTTGGAATTAAATGCAATTAAGGAAGAAGATGGTTATGTAATGTATCATATTGCTGAAATTAAAAGTATTAGAAAAGGGAGCCTTGGATAGATGAACCAATGAATCATTGTAGATTTCCAGTGAGATGAAAATGTGTGCTTAATAATTTGTAACGGCAGCTAAATGGTTGTTTAGTGATATTCATATATCAGGAAATATGACAGTTAGGGTAAGTGCATCAATTACAGTAACAGTAACAAAGACTCTTTGTATTTGAGCACCATAGATGACAACGATGCAGGGTGTTCAAATATCAGAATTGTTAAGAAAGATAGTGCAATATTATGAAACATTAAAGATGATTATATTGACAGCAACATTTAAGGAAACGTGGATGGTGGAAATGACTCTCAAAGGCAACAAAATATGTACAAATATGGAAGATGAAGTAATCCCAGTAAACTAACATTTGTATAATAATTTTTGACATAATAATAATTTTTCCTTTCGTTATACATGATGTTGTTTTGCTTATGTGTAAAGATGTATTAAGCTTATAAAATGAATATTTAGCAATGTAAAAGAAACACATGAAATATATAAAAAAAAAATTTGTGCACAGGAAAAACTATTTTGCTTTTGTATGCAGCTGATTTATGAATGGAATGTGCAGACAATGACTGTGTTTTGATCCTTTGAAGATTGTGTGTTTATTGAACCAATTTTAGTGATTAAATGAAGCAAAATTTGACAGAAAATGTTATAATTTGTAGAGGATTGCATGAAATGAGCTAATTTGAAGATGGGCATAGAAAAGAATGATCAAAGTACATCTTGCACATTCAGTTTGACAGGAACAAATGTTATATTCTGGGAAACCAATGTTGGTTAATTAACAGCTCACTGAAATGCAAGGATATGAATGGGTATGAAAAGAAACTGATTATGGGAATAAAGCAACTTGTCAATTGTATTGTGGGCATAAAGAAGCAATAATTTTATTTTCAATGTATGCGCATCCTTTGTACTGGTGTTTTTGCAGGTAAATTTTCTTTTCACCGAAATATAAATAATATTTTCAACTAATAAATGAAGGTGTTTCCTTCAGTTGAAAAGGTATTGCAAAAGCATGAGCATATCAATTACGGTTTAAACATCTTGTTTGAAAAATGCATGCATTCATATTCAACATCTCATTCTAGATAATAGCAGCACAACATTTCATTTAAAATAACAGAAACCCAAAATGCATGTACTAATGTTCTAATGGAATTACATTAAATCGAATCATGCATCAGTTATTTTTTGTAGAACATTTTTTTCTAAAGTGTATAGATGGTGTTAGAGAATTATATGATTAAATAGGCCAATCCATTACATTGTTGATATTTGACATCCAAAATAGTTAATAGATAAGCCTACCAGTTTAGAAGCTGAAAGCATAATAATATAAACATATTATGTCACCGTAAGAAAAGGATGCCATTACAATGCCAAAATGCACTATTTTTTTTTAACAAAGGATTGTGACCTGGAAATAGTGCAAGGAGGGATGCAAAATGAGTAGAAGCGATGTTCCTCAGGAGACCCTGCCAATGAAAAATGTATAGAGATTGATTGAGATGTTTATCATTGGAAAAAAAATGTATGAAGTGTAGTTTAATTATCCATGAAACCTCAACTCTGTTTTTCTCAATTTACATTTATGTTGTTGGCTGGTTAGTTTGTTCTTTGTAGATTTGAAACTTCAATAATAGTTTTTCATCCAATATATTAGAAAACATTAAATTATATGTGATTAATGAGCCAGCTACATTGATTTTTGTCCACTGTAAAAATTATTTTGTCCTATATTATATGAATTTTATTAGTGTATGAAGCAACTCTTTTTGGCTCACTTAGAGAACGTATGAGCTAACTTGTGTTTTGCCAAGATTGGCATTTTGTCAAAGTTCTGGTTTTTTGATATTTGGTTTAAATGTTTTGTAGGTATCGCAGGTGTATGTTTGTGGGTAAACACTGTCGAAGACATTGGTTGAGTTGGGGAATACAGAGTTTAGGGGTTTAATACTATGTTTTGGTAAACATTTGGTGAATTCTTTGTTGCAGGTGTTAAAAATATCACATTATAGTGTGTGGTGTCCTGAAACAGCAAATTTATCAATGATTATACCTCTAATTGTCTGGTTGCCGAAAAGTTGGAAATTTAAGCTAAAGAAACATTCTAACCTCTGTTTTGTTTAATAGTGTGTTGCCTGCGGATGGCCAAACGGTGCAGTGTGTGGGTAATAACAGTTAGTGTGTTGTTTTGCTGATATAAGGATTAATTTTAGAATTAGAAGTATTTTGTTTTGATATTATTTATGCAGAAAGTTTAATCTATGAAGTTTCTTAGACTGGGATTATATTATATTTATTTGGTTTTGTTATATTGTAAATATTTAGGTAAAGCTAACATCACCGTAGGAAAACTCTCATGCATATGCATGTTAATCATGAAGAACAGACTTTATACAAAATTAGCAGGGGGGAGGACTTCTCTCGGAGCAACTCACACAAAACGTCTGGTATAATTTCAAAGTGAATGCCTTTTTTTATTAATGAGTCTGTGTTGGTTCTTGTTTCATCATTATGCTGTATCAAATTGTGACTCTCATTGTATTTTTTTGTTTTTAAAGTCTGACAATTTTAAGATTACTTGAAACAGGAACGAAAAAATAATGGCAAGAAATTAAGCTGGAGGATTAAAAGGATAGGAGTTGACATGGTTGAGATTGGCGAGGGGCAAAAACGCATAACAGAGGGATAAAAGGAAAGCAGCAAAAGAATTCAAGAAATAATCGAACAGGGTGGTAAAGTGAAAGAGGAAACTAATGTAATCTCCAAGCATAGTTCTGAAAATCAACTCAGGCTTGATATAATGTTTGAAATAGTAAAAGCAAGAGCGGAGAAAGATCATGCTAAAAACGCCTTTTTCACTCAAATTTGACGGTTTGTCATTCTCAAAATCTCTGTGTACCAGTGATAATTTTGGGGAAAGAGGTAATAAAAATGGGGTACGTTTTTGCACACTATGGCCATTATTACCAGTGATAATTTTAATTGTTCTCCGTAGAACTAATTAATAGGGACTGAAATTTGAGAGATTTTATTTTTAAAAGCGAAATAACATGGAAGAGTCAGCTGTAATTTTTTTTTTTGGGTGTTGTTTTTTCAATTAGTTTCAAATGTAACAAAACCATTGGCATTTCATAAAATTTCCTACAATGTCATTATACCACTGTTTGAACTAAATTAAGAAAGACTATTCGTTTGAGGAGAGTAGAAATGAAAGGTGCAGATGGGATTCATTTATAAAGGGATGGGGATAAGGAATCGTGGTTATAAAGAAACAGAGGAGGCAAGATAACAGATGTGTAAAATTTTCAGCTTCCATAGATATTTCATTTTAACAGCCTACTTGTGTAAACAGGTATTTGCCAATCATTAGCACGGGATTTTATTTGTGTGAGATGAAAACGTTATAAAGAAAAAGATGTATTTTATGAAATGGCTTAAGTGAAGAGCAAGTTAAAACTAACCTAATCATCAACTGATTTTGATGGGCAGTGACGTTTTTTTGGTTCCTGATCTTCTTCAGGAATTGTTGATGCAGTGGGATTTACTAATGGGATCACTTCTGGAGGTTCAACTGCAGTAGTTGTTGCCAAGCTGTAACTTAAAAAAAAAAAAAACAGATTATGCGTTTAGTATTGACAAAGTAAAAATATATAAATGATATTATTGCAGTTTAAAGGCAAAAGTTTTGAAGAGAGAAATAAACATATGACCTTTGCACAGGTGTGTCATCTTCAAATAATAGATGTTTTTTAGCATGCGATGGTGAAGGAGAAGCGATGTCAGCTCTAGATGGTGGAATAGGTGCTGGGGTAACAGGGTCTTTTGAAGAGGAAGATGCAGAAGCTTGTTCTATGAAAGGAACATTTGAATCATCAAGCTCTGGTGCAATATGTTGTTGTGGAGATTCAACTTCTGTTATGTCATCGAAAACATTTGCAACGATGATATCACACCGATTCATCATTGAGCGAAAGGTTCCAAATCGTAGCTGAAAAATTTTGGGTTTTTGTAATTTGTCTATCATAGGAGTTGGAATGGAATCAATGAATCCTTTATCATAGACATAACTATGAGCAGAGGACCCGAAGAAGTTTTCAGCAGTTTTCCCGACCATTAAAAATGTTGTGACGTCAGTGCCGTCAGTGACAATACAATCAACTCTAAACCTGTTTAAATGTTAGAAATGAGATAATCAAACGTCAGACGCAATATGAAAGATGTGAAAAACATGTAGAATGTAGTTGTGGAAGTGAAAAGTTATGTAAAAATTGAGCTTACCATGGAACTGGCGTGACGTCATTGTGTTCAATGCATTTAAAACCTGCGCCTTTGTCAGACACTGATTTTGTGCACAATGGGCAGCTATGATACCACCAGCCTCGATGGAGATCATAGTCAGATATTGAAGCTTTGCATGTAAATCTTTGGCTCTGCAATTTTTTTAATAATAAATGAATAGATATATATTACTGAGTAGTTAACAGGAAAACAAATTAAGGCTAATGTGTGAGGAAGAAAGGGTAGATCATTGTTGGCATACTTTGTATTCGTATGGATCCATGCAAAGGATTTCTTTGATTGTCCTTCTATTTTCTTTTAATTGTTGTTCAATGGTCTGAGCGGTTGTTGTAGAAGGGAGTTGATGAATTTCAACTGGAATATCTTTATAGCTTAACATTGAAAATGTTTGTTATGAATAGGTTTATGAAGCATTAATTTATAATGATAAATAAAGGAATAGAACGCTTACTAATGTTTATAGGGAAGGATTTCTTTGATTTCCGGGTTGAAATACCATAAGGAAGCAACAGTACTGGCGAGATTTGGTTTTCCTGTGAGTTAGAAAAAGAGTGTATATACTGGGATTAGTTGATATTGAGTTTAATAAGGAAATAAATGTACAGAGCTATTGACATTGATTAAGGATTGAATGATGAGAAATTATAGGGAAATGGTTTATGAGAAAAACCTTTGAACTCAGTAATTCGAAAGCCAGCAAAGACAATTATAAGTGGACTTGATTGATTGGCTAGATCAGAATCATTAAACCTCTTTGCAACATCACCCCACAGAGTAATCCTGAGCTCTTCACCCCTGAATGAAATGTATAGTTTTAAAAAAAATGTATTAAGTTGAAAAATGCATGAGAATAAGATTGCAAACCTTATATTTTCAATGATAAATTCTTTTTTGTCTGTCAGATCTTGACCTCGAACCATAATTTGTTCAAGCGGTTGAACGCCTTTTAATCGACCAAGCACATCTAATGTAGAGAAAGATGGTTAGTGGTGAAAACAAATGTAATAGAAGCATAAAAAAAGATAAAGAATGCTAGTTTGCGATGAAACCTGTGAGCACTCCTGATTGTCTTCCTGTAGTGAATAGATGTGCGAAGTCGATGAAGTTAAAGTAATGGCGTGGTATTGGGGGGGTCATTGGATCGATTTTTGTAACTTTGGTGTCAGACTTAAGATCAATGATTGCTTCGTGGGAAACAACAGAATTTGTATATCTGTTTTCAAAGGTGTAAAATCCATAGACTTGATAATAATCACCTTCAATAATTGAAGCAGCAAATGGTCCTATGTTTTTGCCTTTAGCAGATGCCTGTATTGCGTTTCCCTGTTTCATGAAAAGATAAACTATTGGTAACGAAATTAAAGACATCATGCATAAGTAATTAGGTTATAAATTATACAAAAGATTGTTGAAGTTGTTGTTGTAGTTTTGAAATGTTAAAACAATGTTTTTGAATGTTAATTTTTTATTGCTGAGAATCAGATGATGCTGTTTGAAATCATGGAAGATGATTTGGAATCAAATGAAATGAAGGAAGAAGTTGGCTGCATGAAATTTCGTCTTACTGGATTTAAAAGTATAAGAAAAGGGACCCTTAGATAGAGCAACAAATAAATGATTGTAGATGTATAGTGAAATGAAAATTTGTATGTATGATATTTGAAAGGCACGTAGATGGCTGTTGGGTGACATGTATGCAGTTGACATGTCAATAGAATATGTAGACAATGAGTATATTTGAATGCTCTGTACAAAATATTGTATGTTACTATTGATAAATAAGTTAAAATTCAATATTAGAATGATGGAAAAAAAATATGGTTAGAGAAGATATCGTAACTTAAAAGCATAAATTGAACTTATGGGAAGGAAAAATTTAGATAAAACCATAACTTGGTAGTAATAAAGAAAATGATTCATCCTACATATTGAAAAACTCAAACATAATCAAATAGCTGAAATGAATGTTCGAACATATAGGTATTGGATTATGACAAACACAAACATATCATCTGGATAATGCATTGACAGGCATTTTATAGTGATATGTGAACGTAAACTCTAGTGTTTTATTCGTTGTTTGCTGGATTAAGTTGCATCAGGTAATTGTTGCAGACAGTGAATAAGTTTTCATACTTTGAATATTGTGTGTTTAGTGAACTAATTTGAGTGAATGAATGATCCTGAGTTATTTTTTGGAAGCAAAATATATTATTTTTGGGGAAACCAATGTTTCTTAATTTACAGAGCATTGAAATGGAATCATATAAACATGTAGGGGAAGAAAATTATTTTGGGAATAAAGCAACTTTGTCATCTCTATTCTGGCAATTAAGCAGCAATATTTCTTAGTAGTTCTACGGTGCAGGTAAATTTTTTTCTTGTTTTTCTTACATGTTTTGAGCAGCTAATGGGGTTAGAGTTGTGCCAGAGTGGAGACGGTGAATGTCTCAAGAGAAGAATAATTGGAGAGCTTTAGTTAAACTATATTCACAGCCAGCATCGCAAGCCGTGACATTTCAAATTTATAAATTCATTAGTGCAATGGTTTTCTGTGGCCAGCTTAGGTTTTAATTTCTTAGATATTTTATATACATATATACACGTTGTAGTTTTGTGTTCAAAATGACAATATTAACTGCAGCTATGTGCAATCCGGCGTTTATTTCTCCTTATAATGATAAGTTTTCTTAGAATTGTTGTAGCATTGACGGAAGTGTTCATCAAGGAAAAAGAGAGGAAAAAAAAAGAAATTTGAGTTAATGAAATTGTAAAGCAGGTTTTTTTTTTTCTGATCGGAGATTTATGTGTGGATTTAATAAGGTTATTATACAACTAAGTGCAATTGACCGATTTGTTGTTTAATCCCTAACTTTACTCTGCGCTGAATTAAAACCCCCAATACCCTGTTTTCAAAATCTTAACTGCCGAACAATCTTAACTCAGAAACTCAACGTTTCCAGAATCCTAATTTTAACACCAGTCTTTGAGGGAAATTTTTTGCAACGTTGCAATATTTGATAAAAACCCATTTCATACATATTTTCCCGAAAAAAAAAAACGACTAACAATTAGCTAAATGCCCTACTAATTCTATCTTAGAATGTTGATGTTGGCATGTTGTCAATTCAAACACTAATTTTACAAAAAATAACCAGAAACCAACGTTTTTACAGAGTTTCAACATTTTGTATAGTCGGGAGAAACTGGCTTTATGGGAAATTAAAACACATGGTGTAAAAGGTGGAGTATCATTGGTTGTCTTGTTGTCATAATATGGTTATGTAGAAGTGAAAAGGCCAGTTGATAAATCTATACGATGAGCTTAAAATATGTGGATATTGTAACGAATTCAACCCACCCATGGAACATTAAATGTAGCATTCTAGAAATCCAAGTGCAGCATTCCAGAAATGGCAACAATGAGCAAGTCCAGTAGAGTGAAAGCAGCAAATGAAGTAACGGTGGCATTCTAGAAATGCAAGTGCAGAATTTTGAGAAATGGGAACAATGAACAAATCCAGCAGCAAATAAATATTCAATGGAGCAAATGAACTAACGGTATTAACTATCAAATTACACAGAAGGATATCAATAATAACCAAGGTAGCAAATCAGCTGAAACCAACAGTAACAAAAGAGGAGTCAATACAGTAGATTCTATTTCTAATGAACAATAATTTTTCACAATTTAAGAGAAGATTTCGTTAAGCCATAATAGCAGTAGAGAGAAATAATAATTTCATAGAAATTTCTTGATCAATTGACTTAAATCTTTGTACCATATTAGTATAAATATCGTAAGTGTATAGCTTAGTAGTTGACGTTGAAGAGTTGTATCAATAAAGAAACATTATAGTACTTTATGAAAAAACTTTGTTTATTTTGAATACAGCATTCTACCCCTTTTTTATTTGGATATTACACAATCGGCTAACTTTTGCTTTCAGAATTTTTTAGTCTGGTGCGTTGTTACCTTCGAAGCTCATTCAATAGAGGGTGTGGCATTTTCAAGTTCAATCGTTTTTTCTTCTAAAAACCAAACTTGGTTGTATATGCATAAATATTTTATGTATTGGTAATCAGTTTATATTTCTGTTTATTTTCATGTGCGAAAACATTGTTGTTCTTCATGTAATTATAGGATTGGTTTTATGCAGGTGCTATTGTAAAGGAAAATTTAATAATAAGGTTTCCAAAGGAATATATGGAAGGACTTCAAAGAAAAAATTTGTTATTCATGTTAATAAAATATGTGTAGGATTCAATTTAGGGTTTTTTCTAATAGTAGTGGAATCGAAATAAAAAGGCAAGTGTTTTTAGAAAGTAACTAATTTATGGTATTGAATTTTGTCATTGATAATGTACAGTTGGGTGAAAGTATTACACTGGTTTTAAAATAATTGATATAATTTTTTGCATTATAAACTCTTGATGATTAAGACTATAAATTTGTGTTTGGCATTGGATTCACTATGAATATTTAAGAATAAGGTATGGCATGTTATAACAAAAATCATTACGCAAGTATAAAAATATTATAAAGAAAGCGTGTTAAATGTAAACTTACTGTGGCATCAACGAAGAGGCAATTATAACTGCTATCTTGACCATTCATCGTTGGGATCCAAACACGGCACACTCTTCCACGTAATGATTGGTAGAAGTTGTATTTTTTAATGTTCTCAATTGATACTGCCATTATTCTGAGAGCAAAGATACAAACAATAGAATATAAGAATTAATAATTATAAATGAGGAAAGAAATTTAACGCATAATGGATAAACAAACATAAATTGTTAAAAGCATATATAAGCATGATGCAAACATTGGGGAAAAAAATCATAATGTTGATGAATAGTGTAAATATAAAGGAATCAGATGCATCATTTGCAACAAATGGTTAACGTTGATGATAAGCAAAATATTGATGGTGAATTTTGTTTTTTTTTTTTTAAGATTGAATGAATAACAAAATATATGAAGAAGTAAATTGCAATGGTTGTCGTATGCAAAATATTGATGAGCTAACAATGAGGAAGAATTTATTTTGCTAAAGATTAAAAAAAGATAAAAGACCTTTAGGAATAGCGCTTATAATGTCCTTGTAGACAATATTTTTAGCATAGGTAGAAGGGCGGCCTTCATTGTCACATGAAATAATCTTTAAACCTTTTTTGGAAGTGACTCTTGAGAGAGCAACATAAAGCTGACCGTGGGTGAAAACTTGGTCTTGAAGAAAAATACCGACAATTTTTAAAGATTGGCCTTGACTTTTATTTATTGTCATAGCATAACATGGCTTTAAAGGAAATTGACGCCTTTTAATTGTAAAAGGACATCTGATTTCATTGATAGGAAAGATGATTCTTGGTATGAAGACTTGATTGCCAATGTTAGATCCAGTGATTATTTGTGCTTGGATGACTTTTGAGGAAAGTTGTGTGATGATAAGCCTAGTTCCATTACATAAACCAATAGATGGGCTTATATTTCTAAGCAACATCACTGGTGTCCCAATTTTGAGAGCAAGTTCATGAGATGGGACCCCATTGAATTCCAATTGATTTATGTATTCTATGGGATATAATGAGCTTGCATCATCACTCTCTGTTGATGACGTTGAAACAGAATCAACGCTAAGATATACACGTTTTGTTCCAGGTGTAATGCGAAGCACAAAATCATTGATCTCAGCAACTGTTGTATTTTTTGTTGTCACTATAGCTCTTTCTCTATAATAGGTAGGGTCAATCTGAACATCACAAATATTTGGATAAATTGCCGAAACAATTGTTGGAATTGGATCACATGAAGCTTGAAGGAGAAGATGGAAAGGAATAGTGACAAAACATTCATCAGCTGTACTAAGAGAAGGCAAATCAGAAATTTGACCATTCCCAACACTTAGAATCCATTCAGAGAACTCTCTAATTTGGGCCTTTTCTTCCAAAGACAGACCATCTGTGGACAGCCGCATGTTTTCTGTAAGAGTCATGACAGTAAATTTTGGCCATAAAATTGAGCTGGTCAAAGAAGCATTGATTATTTGCTCTTTGCTGCCACCGGGAATAACTGGCAATATTTGTCGAAAATCACCACCAAGTAAAATGGTTTTTCCACCAAAGGGTAGATCTTTGTTGTAGTTGGTTTCTCCTGAAAGAACATCACGCATTGAACGATCAAGAGCTTCTAAACAACATTTGTTAACCATTGGTGCCTCATCCCAAACTATAAGAGCAGTTTTTTGAAGAAGGTTGGAAAGATGTGTGTTTTTTTTAATGGCACATGTTGATGACTCATCAACAGAAAGTGGTATTTTGAATCTTGAATGGGCAGTGCGACCATTTGGAAGGAGAAGAGATGCAATACCAGATGATGCTACTGCAAGAACAATTAAAGACTCAGATCTTACACGATTTATGATGGTGTGCCATAAAAAAGTCTTGCCAGTTCCTCCATGACCATGAACAAAGACCAGAGCTTGTTTTTTAGCAAATATGGCTGCAATAATTGAATCATATATAACTCTCTGTCGATGGTTGAGAGAAGCAAAATTCAAGGAATGTTGACTTCTAAGTTCAGATAAATCATAATCAAGCTCTTCTCTTAGAAGTTTGTTTGTAATTTCTTTAAGAAGTTGGCCATTAGGCATGGGCAAGCTATGATCTTGAAGCGTTGTTGCAGAAGCATTAAAAAGTTGCTCAAGCTCATATAACACATAATTTTTCAGCTGATCATCAGGCAAAATCAGGTTTGGCATTCTAAAAGATGATTTTAACTTGTAAAGGATGTCATCATACATTGATCGCCAAAACTGGTTGAATAGGATCAAAGGGTCAGCAACCTGGCAGAATAATATAATACCAACAAAAAGCTGTCTAAGTTGTGGTGATGATGCAGTTGCTATTGCCTCATAGAAAGCCTCAGACCATTCTTTATCATCTTCTAAAAGTCCATGTGCTTTGCAGGCAAGCTGAAATGTTGGATGAAGAACCCCATGGACATTTCTTAAATTTGCAAAGCTGACAGATCCTTTAACATGGTTTAAAAGCAGCCTCAAGAAATAAAGTTCTCCGGCAGCAGGGTGCACATATGGTATACGTCCAAGGCTAAACCCTTTGGACCTCATGGTCCATTTTTTTTGCCTAGAATCCCAAACATATTTCTTAGGAAATTCAGAATAATACAGCTCCCTTGCATCAGGAAATTGTTTGTTGCATTCAAACCATTCTGTAAGCATTGTGTTCCTGATACCTGGTCTTCTAAGAACAGATTGAAGAGATTCGCTGCCTGAGAAAACAATATTTTGCTGAAAAGGCAAATGAATTTGAAGCCTTTCAACTGGAGGGTATCTTGAATGAATGGGAAATTGCAAAATACGCCAAACAGCTTCATAAGGACAGATAAATCGACAATTGAGATATGCTTGGACTTCATCATTTCTATCATGTTGTATTACGGCTCGACACCTGTCAGGGCTTTTATTGACATATTTGAATAAATACTTGATAAGCATTGATTGACAGCATATCTCAACATTGATATGAGCATTATACCGCATCAAAAGTTCTTTGTTGTATGGGACAACAGAGTCGTTGAACAACATAATTCCATTTTTCTGGACAAAATTATCACGGAATTCTCTTCTTCTATAATATACAAATCCATTTTCATCTAAAGTAGTTGAGTTTCGGAATTTTTTCGGGAATGACTTTGTGCATACATTTCCTGACATGCATTGTGCGGCTGGCTTTGCAACGCCACATGGACCATGAAGCATGAATTTGCAGACAATATCATGACACAAAGGATCAATGTTTTTATCTGGTATCTCAGCTGAGACAATGGAGTCAATATCAGCAGAAGTTCTGAATTTGAATTTTGAGGCAAGCCAAACTAAGATATGTGTATGTGGAAGGCCTCTTTTTTGGAACTCAATTGAATGGACATCTACAAAAATGTTAAACAGAATTAGTTTATGTAACAAATGGCTGAATGCGAGAAAGAAATTGTGATGGTTGCATTACCAGCAATTGTTTCGCCAAAAGGAGCACCAGATTTGATGAATTTCAACATATCAAGAAGTTTTGTTCTGAAAACTCGTGTAATAATATCAGGTTTGTCTTCTGGTTTGTAACCTCTACTTTTATCAAGTTCTCTCTCGATTTCAGGCCATTTTGTGTTGTAGGTGAATGTAATAAAAAGATCAGGATTTCCATAGGCTCTGCAAATTGCCATGGCATCTTGGTAATTATTAATCATATATCGTGGCCCACCAGTGAAAGAAGATGGAAGGATAATTTTTCCAGTAGATGATCCTTCAACATCTCCTTTAAGCACAGCCTCACTGATATTTTGATATAAATCAGATCGGAGATCATTTTGGTTCATTCTGATGTAATCAAGCCTATCTTCTTCAATGTTTGCAAAAGCATCAACTAAAAATTGTTGGTATAAGCGACCACCTTTTGTGAGAGTGTCTTCGCCATATTCCCTTTCTTGAATAACATAAGCATAAAAGCCTCTCATAGGGACTCTTTGACGCTTTCCAGAAATATTACTGTGATTATCTGCAAAGCTAATGTTGGTGCGATAACCGTCTTCACCAAATGGAAATAGAAGAGGATATTGTAAGGCCATAAACTTTGGATGAAGCTTAGAGATTCTTTGTAAGGTGTCTGAAAAACTTTCAATAATAATATCTCGTTCTGATCGATAAGCGCCAATATCGCCAACAATTAAGCCACCAATGTCATCTGAAGTTGGATTACTATATTCTCTGCTGTCATTTGTTCTTTTACACAATATTTGCAATTTATATCCAGGATTGGCAGGCTCTGATAGTTTTTGTGATGCATGGCGAAATAAGCCAACCAAGCAATTAGTTGAGGCAAGCATTGTAATAAGATCACTAACAATAGTTTGATCTATGGATGAATCAGAGGTTGAATGTGGAAATTGCGACATCCGATTTGAAACTTCATTTGACACATCATAAATATAGAGTTGTGCGAATTTTGGAGCATTCTCATTAGAGGGTAATAAAGATCCCATCAGATGATGACAATGGCCATTTATCTTAAAAACATATGGGCCAGACTGACGGTTAACTGATTGGTCAATATTAACTCCCATGGATGTAAAAGCGAACATAGAGTTGTAGGCACGAATACATTTACGGAACATCTTGGATTTATGACCCAATAAACTGTTGAGCAAGTCATCAAGAGGATGAGGAGTTGGTGGTGGCCGCGGAAGTTTAATTTTTCCGCCAAGACAACAAAGAGAGAATCTTGGATGACGCTGGCTTGATTGTGCGAGACGCTCGTTGACCCAAAAAAGCGCCATGCAATGACAGCATTTGAATGTTTTATCCCCAAAGTCAATGTAGGCATACGAAATTCCTGGGCATGAAAATTTAGTGTGAAATGCGGCTATAAATACATTAGAATAAAATGTATTGATAAATCAAAAAGAAGTGAAATAAGTTTTGAACGAACTTGCTCTTTTTCTTTGATATGAAGCTTGGCCAGTTGTTTCGTGGTCATTGATAGAAAATCCAAGATCATTATTGGAAAGGGCTGAAACTTGTGGAACATGATCTTGTACTAATGATAAAGATGCGGAATCTGATGGGTGATGATTGTGTTGATTTTGAGTCGGCAATGGCGCATTAGATGAAGAAGCCTCATTGTCAAATGATGGACAGCGTTGACTATTAGTGGGGAAAGGATTAAGATTCCTTTGAAGCGGTGAAGATTGTGTTAACACACCATATGAGGATGAAGAACATTCATTCTCTAGTTGTGGTGTATTAACTGAATAATCTTCTTGATTAGTAAATATATGTGACGTTTGTAGTCGCTGTCGTTTGTAACTCATTGGTGCATGTATTGAAACTGGAGGGATTAAACAATGTAAGAAGAATTAAAATGAAATGGAGACCAGAATTTAGTTACTGGAAACGAAGCATAAATATCAAGGTGATAAGCGAGGTGTAATAGCAACTAAAGCTATTTGTTGATCTTAGGATGAAGAAGACAATTATTTGAACTATCAACATAATAAGTTATATAATGTGGTTCAGAATCATGGCTTCAATTTTTGTTAACTAAAGAAAGTAGTTGTTATTTGGAAATGTAGAAGTTATTGCTAATTTAAACATGTAACAACTAAAGCTATTTGTTGATCTTAGGATGAAGAAGACAATTATTTGAACTATCAGCATAATAAGTTATATAATGTGGTTCAGAATCATGGCTTCAATTTTTGTTAACTAAAGAAAGTAGTTGTTATTTGGAAATGTAGAAGTTATTGCTAATTTAAACATGTAACGATAAGATCTTTCATAAATAATAGAAAAGCACAAAAAAAAAAATTAGACATATGAGTTGTTGCATTGATTTTTGAAGATGATTAATTGTTGCATTTGTCTAAAAATGTTCTTGATTGCAATGTCAAACTGAATGCAAGCAGCTACAATCAAAATAACAGCAAATAATAAATAAATGACAACAAATTGAAAAACATGAAACTAAATGTTGGACGTACGAATAAAGAAACTGCAGGAAGTTTTAGCCTTAAGCGGTGGCGTAATAAGCAAAGAGCTTATAGTACCTGTAAAAGAAACAAAAGCAGCAGTAAGAAAATTTATTACCACGTGTGAAATCAATTTTACATGATAGATTAAAAATGTAATTGAAAAATTGCGAAGCTAAATCAAATAGTGTAATAAGGAATGATAACCAAAAACACATGTTTTTTGAGTATTAATTTTTCGATGGAATGTTGTTTAACACAACAATGAAGCAATCAATTGATGGATAAAGTGGTCTAATTAATAACCAAGTATTTTTTTTAACTATAATCATTTATTTTGTGGGCTGAAAATTTTTAGACGTAGATAGTATTCATTAAATGCATAGCAGAGATTGCTTGCATAATGAGATAAAAACAATTTGCTACCTAAACAAAATTAAATGTTATATTTATAATTTGGTAACTATGTGAAGATAATTTAGAATTAAACATTGTATATATGGTATTTGTCATTCTTTGACTTTGATGTCACATTAAGTGAATAAATTGGTAAGAAAGCGGCAGCAACAGGGGGAAAAATTAAAAAAATTGTAACATAACAGAACAAAGACTAAAGAATAATGGTGTTTGATGGAGTACAAAAGCTTTGATAAATATATGAAAAGAATAATTATAATAAAATATACCAAAGTAACAATAACATAGAGATTGAAGTGAAAAAAACGGGAAAACAATAATGTAAAGCTAAATCAAAAGTTATTGGTGAAAAATTAGAGATAACTAAAGCAATGTTAAAAGCATTAACAACTGAATAGCAAAATAATTGGGGAAAAAAAATTGGAAAGGGGATTATAAAAATTAAATGAAAAAAAAAGGAAAGAAATATTTATAATAATCATATTAGAATTTCAATGTAACCCATAAAAAAAAAGTATCAAATAAGCAATTGAAATCAAGAATTGTAAAGGAATTTCAAAAGCATAAAGAACAAAAAGATGATGAAATTATTAATTGAAAAAAGATTTGAAACCACTAACAGAAAACATAATTGATTATTATGCGGGAGAAATTGAAATAGGTAAACCAAAATTGGTCCTTTAGTTGTCGAAGCAGGCATGAAATTAGCAATAAAAATAAAAATTTATGGGCACGAACAATATATTTGAATAAAAAATATCAAGAGAATTGAAAGGAAATTGTTGTTAAATTTAACAGAATAAATATGAGATAAAAAATTGAAAGCAGAAAGTGAAAATAGAAAGATAAAAACAATATAAGGATATCTTGCAAGAATAAATTTAACTGAATTAAAACAATCATAAACGCTACAATAGAAGCATAATAATAATTAAATTAATAATTGAAATTAAGAGGTGTGAACAATTTCATTAAACTAAAACAATAATTATCGGGGGAAAATCTCAAAACAGTTAAAGAACAATTGATCCTGAATTTAACAAACTAACTATCAAATGAAAATCGCAATTACAAATTCAACAGAAATGTGGAAAGTATTAATAGTGAAAGAACAATGAAAATGATAATTGGAGGGAAAAAAGCAGAAAATTAGGACAGTAACTTGGACCACAATTAGTAATTGCTGTAAAAACCAAGTGAATAGAATTAAAACAACGTCAAAAGCATTAACTATAGAATACTAATGTAATTGACAGTCTAAGAAAAAAATGACACAACAATATGAAACCAAATTAATAAAAACGGCAACAAATATTTATAATAATTGCTGTAAACTTGCAATTAAACTCATCGAAAAAGCTATGAAATAAGCAGATGAATTTATTATTTGAAAAGGAATTTCAAAAGCATAAACAACAAAATGATAATAGATTTATTCATTGAATAAAGAAATGAAAGCAGCTATAGAAAACGAAATCAGCAATTATATGGGAAAAATTTAAATAGTCATATCGATATTAGATTTTTAGTCAATGAGGCAGCCATGAAATTAATAGCAGAAATAAAAATTTATGGGTATCAATAGTATATTTGGATGAGAAAATGAAGAGAATTGAAAGGAAATTGATGTTAAATTTAACGAAATAAATATCAGATGAAAAAAGAAAGTAGACAGTGAAAACAGCAAGATCAAAACAATATGGGCATATATCTTGCAAGAATAAATTTATCTGAACCAAAACAATCCTAAATGCACCAACAACAAAATAATAATAATTGAATTGATAATTCAAATTAAGAATTGTAAACAACATTGTCAAACGGAAACAGTAATCATTGGAAGAAAATTTAAAAGCAGTTAAAGGAAAAATAATATTTAATTGAATAAACTAACTATCAAATAAAACATCAGAGTTAGAAAATCAAAACAAAGCTCAAAAGCATTAACAGCAAAACACGAATGAAATTGAAAATTGAAATAATAGAAGCAGAAAATGACAACAGCAACATGAACGAAAATTAGCGCCTGCTGTATGAATCAGTTAAACAGAATTAAAGCGAGATCAAAAGCATTAATAACAGGATATTAACATAATCAAGAGTTTAGGAAAAAAAAAACATCAATCTAAAACTAAATTCAGAACAACGGCAACAAATATTTATAATAAATACACTGAAATTGCAATTCAACCGATTGAAGAAGCTATTAAATAAACAACTGAAATCAGCAATTGAAAAGGAATTTACAGAGTATGAACAAAATAATAAGAATGAAATTATTAATTGAGGAAAGAAATGTAAGGAGTAAGAGAAAATCAAATAAAACGAAAAATAATCTTTAATTCAATAAACTAACTATCAAATAAAACATTAGAGTTAGAAAATCAAAACAAAGCTCAAAAGCATTAACAGCAAAAGACAAATGAAACTGAAAATTGAAATAATAGAAGCAGAAAATGACAACAGCAACATGAACAAAAATTAGCACCTGTTGTATGAATGAGGTAAACAGAATTAAAGCAAGATCAAAAGCATTAATAACAGGATATTAACATAATGAAGAGTTTTAAAAAAAAAATGAAACAACAATCTAAAACAAAATTCATAACGGCAAAAAATATTTATAATAAACACACTGAAATTGCAATTGAACCGATTGAAGAAGCTATTAAATAAACAACTGAAATCAGCAATTGAAAAGGAATTTACAAAGTATGAACAAAATAATAATAATGAAATTATTAATTGAGCAAAGAAATGAAAGGAGCAAGAGGAAATCAAATAAAACGTCTTTAATTGAATAAACTAACTATCAAATAAAACATCAGAGTTAGAAAATCAAAACAAAGCTCAAAAGCATTAACAGCAAAACACGAATGAAACTGAAAATTGAAATAATAGAAGCAGAAAATGACAACAGCAACATGAACGAAAATTAGCGCCTGCTGTATGAATCAGTTAAACAGAATTAAAGCGAGATCAAAAGCATTAATAACAGGATATTAACATAACCAAGAGTTTAAAAAAAAAAAAACAACAATCTAAAACTAAATTCATAACAACGGCAAGAAATATTTATAATAAACACACTGAAATTGCAATTCAACCGATTGAAGAAGCTATTAAATAAACAACTTAAATCAGCAATTGAAAAGGAATTTACAAAGTATGAACAAAATAATAAGAATGAAATTATTAATTGAGCAAAGAAATGAAAGGAGTAAGAGAAAATCAAAGAACCATTTATGTGGCGAAATTAAAAACACTGAAAACGAAATTGATTGTTCATTAAACAAAGTAGTTACGAAAACAATAATAGAAATGAAAATCGGAGAGCACCAAGTGACTACCGAATGAACAATGTTTTTGAACGGGAGAATAAAGAGGGTGAAATAAATTCTAAGACATTAACAATAGGTGGAAATTGTAAAGTAGAGGAATAAATGAATTGCCGAACTGTTAAACAGACAGAAAGAAATATTAATATTTGTACAGATGGGAAAAACAATATTAATTTCAATGGTACCATGGCAGACAATAAAGAAGACAGTAAACAACAATTTTGAAGCATGCCAACATGCAACAAATTGTATTCCAACATGCAGCCGCAAGCAATTGATGAATTGTAATACAGAAGAAAAAATACTAACCAATTGCAGTAGCAGTGACAGATGAGTAATGGATGGAAGCAGCAAACCGAATACAAAGCACGTTCCAAACTGTGCAAAGAAAATTGAAAACGAAGAAGACGACTGTTAAATAAATTATTGCCAAGTTTATTGAATATTGATAAGTGTATTGAGCCACCCAAGCTATAGAAATTATTTAAGTTGAACATATAATGGAGCAGAACAAAAAAACTTACCGTAGAAGAAGGGAGTGATGGCTGATAGCTGGTGAGGAAATAAGTTTCAGACAGACGGAACAACAAACTGTCAAACAAAACGGACACAGTGTAGAAAAGAACAAAGAGCACAAATATAAGAAAGGAGAATTAACATGGAAAAAATCGTTGAATACATTGCATGTCTAAATGAAAAATCCAAAATCACGAAAACAACTGTGCAGAAGCTGGATTTTTGACTGTATTGAGACACCGAAGGCAACGAAATGATTTAACATGAAGATATGATGGATAGGAAAGAACATAGTCTCACCGTAGAAGCAGTAATTGAAGGCTGAAACCCGGTGAAGAAAGAAGGTGGAGACAGAGCAGGTGAGAGATTGGAGACAGAGCAAGTGAAAATTTGGAGAAAACAACGGATAGAGAGACCAGAAAGAATTAAAACCAGATATGTGAAAAAGGAGGAGTGACATGCAAAAAAAAAAGGGTGAATAGATTGTATGTGCAAAAGGTAAAATGAAACTGCAACTGGTCATTCTCAATTCCAGGTGGCAAAATTTCCACGCCGTAGAATGCACTTATTGTCAAAGGAAATTAATGAATGTGCAGGCGGATTTTATCTTTTGATCGCGAAGTCACAATTAATCATGACATTCATTAAATAGGTCTGTGACGGAGCGAAATGTTGTTTTAAATCTGTAAGCATCCGTAACCTTTGATGCATAAGATATTAATTGTTTAATGAAAAAACAGAATTGATAATGAGAAGCATTAAAGATCATCTGGCGCAGTGTAAGTTTTAGTCCAATTTTTAGTCTGTGTAAATTTGGAATTTGTTGAAGCACCAGCGTTTGATGCCGCGTGTGTGCAATCTTCAAAAGAGAAGCTGCCTCTCATTGAATCAACGGTACGTCTGCGTTGATTGCTCAAACAACAACTGTGTGTCGCGTGTAGTTCCACAAATTGCAAAAGCATTTGTGTGAAATGGGATTTTATTCGGCGTTGTATGTAAGATTGCTTGCCACGCAGAAGACAGCGCGCTGTGATGAAGTGGAGAACACGCTGCAATCTTTGATTTCAACTGCAACAGTTTCAGCGTGAGTGTGTGTGTTTTGAGGTTTTAATTTGCAGAAAGGGACTGCATGCCCGTGTGGAATGTGAGCTTTTAAAATCAGTAATGTATATAGGCGTCAAAGATAGAAATTTAGAAAGGCACTGCATTGGGCGCACCTGCAAACAACGCAGATTAATTTTGCGCGTCTGTTGCCTTTTTTTTTTTATTCAGAAATTGAAAGATGAATTGCGTGGATTGATGTTAATGGGAAGTGTATTTTTTCTCAAACGTTTGTCTATCAAGATTTGGGGATTATTTAAAGCAGTTCAAATTGTATATAATTCCAATCGTATTATTGAAATCGAAATGAATATTAATGGGAAATGAATTAAGCGAAATATAGAGAAATATTGTGAAAAATATAAGCCCATTGTAACTTGGTGGAAGAAAGAAGAGAAGAGTGCATTAAAACGGCAACGTCAGTCTGCCTTTTCTAGCCTTTGAATATGTACAAATAGCAGTGTATGCATCATGTCTAACATGCTGTGTTCTTGAAATGGCAACATACTGTATTATATTCAAAATAACATATGATTAAAATTTTGCGGCCTTTTTTATCTTCTTCAGGGGGTTGTTTGGTGAATACACTATTATAAGGCGAAAAAAAAAAAAAGGGGTGGACATGGTTGCGCGGCGCATAAACACCAAATGTCTAGTCCACAGTCGATGTGAGTCATGCGCTACAGTTGCAAACCCGAGCTGTCATAGCTCTTTTGTTAATGTTAATGTTAATGTTAATGTCAGATTTGAAATAAAGTGAAAATTTTTTTTTTAAGAAAAAAACATTACATAAAAAAAAATTGACACCGAAATATATGCTATATTTGAAAAAGGAGAAGTGACATGAAAAAAAAAAGTTAATTAATGGCATATGCAAAAGGTAAAATGAAACTGCAAGTGATGAGTTACAATGCCAGGTGGGAATGAATTTTAACGCAGTTGAATGCACTTATTATCAAAGGAAATTAATAAATGTGCAGGTTCATTTTTTCTTTTAATCGCTAAGTTACAATTAATGATGGCATGCATTAAATAGGTCTGTGACGGAGTGAAATCTTGTTTTAAATTTGTAAGCAGCCTAAACCTTTGAAGCATGAGACATTAATTGTTTAATGAAAAAATTAATTGATAATGGCAAGCATTAAAGATCATTTGGCGCAGTGTAAGTTTTAGTTGAGTTTTTAGTTTGTGTAAATTTTATAAAATTTATTTATAATTATTTGTTATTTGATTTTATCGAATTTATTCATAAGACAATTATATGAAATATATTTCTGAATGTTGATAGCAACTATTTGCTTAAAAAAACAATGTACGTCATTTATTATTTTATTATTATGATTAGCATTATTATTATTATTATGATAAAATGTATTTGAAAACGTTGACATGAATTATTAAATGACACCGAAATATATGTTATATTTGAAAAAGAAGAAGTGACATGAAAAAAAACAGGTTAATAAATAGCATGTGCAAAAGGTAAAATGAAACTGCAAGTGATGAGTTACAATGCCAGGTGGGAATGAATTTTAACGCTGTCGAATGCACTTATTATCAAAGGAAATTAATAAATGTGCAGGTTCATTTTTTCTTTTAATCGCGAAGTTACAATTAATGATGGCATGCATTAAATAGGTCTGTGACGGAGCGAAATCTTGTTTTAAATTTGTAAGCAGCCTAAACCTTTGAAGCATGAGACATTAATTGTTTAATGAAAAAATTAATTGATAATGGCAAGCATTAAAGATCATTTGGCGCAGTGTAAGTTTTAGTTGAGTTTTTAGTTTGTGTAAATTTTATAAAATTTATTTATAATTATTTGTTATTTGATTTTATCGAATTTATTCATAAGACAATTATATGAAATATATTTCTGAATGTTGATAGCAACTATTTGCTTAAAAAAACAATGTACGTCATTTATTATTTTATTATTATGATTAGCATTATTATTATTATTATGATAAAATGTATTTGAAAACGTTGACAGGAATTATTAAATGACACCGAAATATATGTTATATTTGAAAAAGGAGAAGTGACATGAAAAAAAACAGGTTAATAAATAGCATGTGCAAAAGGTAAAATGAAACTGCAAGTGATGAGTTACAATGCCAGGTGGGAATGAATTTTAACGCTGTCGAATGCACTTATTATCAAAGGAAATTAATAAATGTGCAGGTTCATTTTTTCTTTTAATCGCGAAGTTACAATTAATGATGGCATGCATTAAATAGGTCTGTGACGGAGCGAAATCTTGTTTTAAATTTGTAAGCAGCCTAAACCTTTGAAGCATGAGACATTAATTGTTTAATGAAAAAATTAATTGATAATGGCAAGCATTAAAGATCATTTGGCGTAGTGTAAGTTTTAGTTGAGTTTTTAGTTTGTGTAAATTTCATAAAATTTATTTATAATTATTTGTTATTTGATTTTATGGAATTTATTCATAACACTATTATATGAAATATATTTGTGAATGTTGATAGCAACTATTTGCTTAAAAAAACAACGTACATCATTTATTATTTTATTATTATGATTAGCATGATTATTATAATTATGATTAAATGTATTTGAAAATGTTGATAGGAATTATTATTACGATTATTATTAGTATTATTATTATTATTATTATTATTATTATTATTATTATTACAACGAATGTCAGCGGGAGAAATAAATGAAAGAGTGAGAAAACTCTTCCCTAAATGTAACACCAGTAATAGGGAAAACAAATCGGAAATAGTTGATAGCAATTATTATTATCATTATTATTAGTATTATTATTATAATAATTATTATTATTATTATTATTATTATTAAAACGAATGTAAGCGGCAGAAATAAATGAAACGGTGAGAAAAATGTGCCCGAAATGTAACACCAGTAAAAGGGAAAACAAAATCGAAATGAAAATTACCAGGAAAACGTAGAAATTATTTGATAAGCAATAAGAAATCCAAAATTGAAGGCCTATACTGAAAATGAGCAGCTATACAGGGATTGAAACCATAAATCAAAAGTATAAGGGCTCAAATAAAAGTATATTTTTTTTCAATTTGCCTGCGAGGACAAAATCGAAGAAATTCAAACCTGTGGACCAAATTTATTAACCTCTTTGGACCGAAGCCGGAAATTAAAACTTACAGGACTGAAATGAAAGGTGAATACTTAATTCAATCGAAGCTGAAGGACGAAATCGAACCAAATTAAGACCTAATGCAACAGATATATAAGGGATAAAAAACAAATTGCAACTTCAAGGACCGAAGTGCAAAAGTCCAAAACACTGGGGCCTCCCCTGCACTGCAACGTGCAGGAGAGAGACAGAAAGGCTCCCGCCGTCTTCAAGCGGCCGACGGACCGTCCACACACATCGGATGGCGAAACGCGCCGACGCGGGAGGAAGAGGACTCCGAGGCGCACCGATTGTGATGGCGGTTTACCGTCTCCGATCAACATATGACAACAGACGCGCCGGATGAACAGGGCGTGCGACGAAAATTCCTGTCGCGCGTGGAAGGAACGGCCTGACAAACACCAAGGAAAATAATTTTAAAATAGGGCCAATGACTGACCTGCCCCTGTACCTTTAACAGTTTTTTTGTTTTATTGAGGGACAGAACCGTATATCGCCATTTTAAGAAATTAATATAATAAGTCCACGACCGGCTGGGCAGACCGGATATCGCCGGTTCCACCTGTGCAATTACGACGCAGACCCCCGGTCTAGCGGCCTTTTTTGTCTTTTTCGGGGGGCTGTTCGGCGAATACACTGTTCCAAAAGAAAAAAAAAAAAAAAAAAAAAGGGGTGCATATGCTCGCGCGACGCACGAACGCCAGATATCCAGTCCACAGTCGATCTGAGTGTAGAGCTACAGTGGCATATCCGAGCTGTTTTAGCTCTTTTGGTAATGGTAATGGTAATGGCTGAATTTTAAATAAAAGTTTATGAAAACTTATAGGTCGATGGATTTGATAATGTTTTTTAATAATTCAAAAATATGAATGCAAGAAATAAAAAAAATATATGTATAAATTACAGCTGCATTAGCTGATAAGTCCACCATGTCATATATGAATACGATTTCTTAAAAATATATATAAAAAATAGAGATTTATCCTTACGTGTCTATATTTATTGAACTATTGGATTTTACTATTCAACAAATAAAGCTTTGACTATTCAACATCATCATAAACAAGAACAAGTGGTTCTGGTCCAAGTACAGATGCAAGGTTCAGCCAGCAAACTTCGTACGTGCTCCGAAATTTAATTAATGAAATTATAACAAAATAAAATAAAAATATACACACGTCACAATAATCATAAATAAAACTTGACCGAATCCATGCTCATCAAAAGTTGAGGAAAAGTCTGAGCCCATTGGACCTTGACACTACCTTCCAAAATTGCACGCGTAATGGTTTATATACTGAATCATCCTGTGGTTTAATTTCTTTTCCCTTCACAGAGAATGCAAATTTTAATTTTAAAAAGCAAAAGGAGTCAATAAATAAACACTAAGATGATCGAAATAATTATTTAAAAAGATAGATTGCTAAAAAGATTCTCATACTAGCAGCTAGAGGGAAGGGAATAGAAAGTTATCATGATGATTATATAATTAAGTTTATTTTCTACATTCCAGGATATAAACTGTAAATTTAAATACAAAAACGACCAAATTATAAAATGACGATGATAATTTTTCCTAATTCATCTCTTAAAGAAACTTATCTTGTAGGAAGTTTCGAGGAATTGGTGATGCGGATTCTCTGCCTCTATCACTTCACAACACACAAACATCTAGTGTGAGAAAATGAAAACCCTAAAAGCCCCATGAAATTGACCATGGAAACTAGTTTTTATAAAGCATAAACCCTAATCCGATCATGCAAGAGCAGATGGTCCCCTGGTAAAAGTCTTGACTAGACTACCAGCAGGAAAACAAAAGGACTTTTATTCAAGAATAGTATCAATTTATTATATAATATATAGCTGGCCAGCATGAAAGGAAATAAATTCATATTTTCTCATCATTTCAATTAAACTTGAAAACATGGTATTTTTATATTAGGGAATAAAAAAGTAAAAGAAAAATGGATGGGGGTTTAGGGCAGCAAGTGTTTTTTCTTAGAGTGGGTATATAAGGTGTTTTGAGAATTAAATTTAATATATAAGGTGTTTTGAGAATTAAATTTAATGTTTTTTTCTTGTATTTATTGATTTTTCTCTCATAATAAAAAAGAGTTATTATTCTTAGCCTGCGATGCAAGCATGAGTTTGTCAAACCACGTTGTCTTGCAATGTTCATGTTTTCCCTTGTCCCCTTTCTCACACGCTTCGGCGAATAGTCCCCAACAGATGGGAAGACAAGTTCACACGTCCACTTCCATAGCAAAGAAAAATATGGATGGTCCTTCACGATCATCATCTAACACAATTCGTTGCTATCCATTTTATTTTCTTGGCAAGAAGAAGAAGAAGAAGAATGATCGCCAAATCACTCTAGCTGGGGCAGGCGCGTGCCCAGCTACTGATTTTTGTTCATATTGAAATACCAAGTTGCAAGAAAAAAAATAAAAATAAAAATAAAAACAAATCACCACTTATACCAAGCAATGCTACCGCAGACCTTGAGCCCTTCGCTTGCTCTGGTTTCTGGGCCACACAATCAATAAGAGGAAAAAGAAAAAATTATCTACAGGAAGAAGTAACAAAAGCTGATATTCTTACACCAACACATAGATACTAGGTCTGGACATCAACTAAAACTAGGCTCACTGGTTTTGAAATTCTACTACGTTAACAAAAACATAAAATATAACAGCAGCAACATGGGTTATCCATTCTTTACATGCTTCTTCTTCCCCATAAACCTACAAAGATGTGGGGCAAAAAATAACGTTACACCACAGTATATGGTTTTAGATAAGCTGTAATCAGAGCATGTGCAGAAATCATATCAACCATCAAGCAACGGATATGTCTTTTCCAGAGTAAGAGAAAAAAATCTCATTCAAAGAACGCCGCAGGATGCGAAGATGTCATATGTACATGGATTCATACATTTGTTGCATTAGAATTTAGTACCCTAAACCCAGAATATAGCTAAAGTTTGCAAAATTACCATGTTGTTTGGATGGAGATTTACAAAGTTGTTTCCTGACAGAATTGAATGGTCACAACAACCGAGAGCAAATCAATTTTTGAAGTCATTATTATGAAGTTCTGAGAGCATTCCCAACACCAAGAGGTTGTTTTTGACTTCACCTCATTTTTCAGATTCTGAGATAGAAACTTCATGCCAACTTCTTGGAAAGCAAATTTAAGGTTTTAGGCTTCGGCTCCCAAGGACCATTAGCAAGTGAAAATCAAATATGGAAGCTGCATTCTTATATATTAACCTATGACAGGTGTGCGTTACTTACTAGACCCATCTCTTATTGGAAGATGTATTCTTAGTTGCACTTTGAGTCCGCCTTCTAATCTTCCTGATGTCCCCTCCAGCTGGCAACTGCTTTGACCTCGAAGAAGGAAGTCCAATAGAATTTTGATTTGCTGATATTTCCTTAAGAGGATTTTCTGATCTAGAGAGCATGTGAAGCTCGGTTAATCCTACCAAAGAACTGGAAGCCTTTGCTGGTGTTGATTTCTGGTTTTTTGTTAAATCAAGCTCAGTACTCTGAAAAGGAATCTCCTTAAGTTTAATAAAGGGGGCTTGTTTTTAAGTTCACACCATGGAGGCAGAATTGGAAAAGCACTACAATTGTACTATTCTGATAAGGGTTACCTCAATTTTAACAGCAGGAGCTTGTGGTCGGTTCACAGGAGAGGAATCTGAATCAGAGGAGGAAGGGCTAGTGGTACTATCCATGTCATAAACTATGTTATTAACCATGAGAGGAAGTTCCGAACTGTCTGTGATAGGCAATGAGGAGGAGGATGGTCTACGAAGTCTTGTTAGATGCACCACCTGTAAAACCTCATGAGCTCTGGAAATTAAACCATTATCTGAGACACGGTATTGATTGCATACCAATCCTAATAATATACAACTAAATCAGTTCCAATGACAATAAATATTATTGTGAATTATTCATGATTCCATAAACGAGATGATGATATGCCATTAACTTTTTGGTATTACTCAAGCACAAAACTGTAGCCCAGTGCTTAGATTTCTTATGTGCCAAAAACATTTTGTATTCTGACTTTGTCCTGTGCAGAACATCAGAATCTCGCACTTTCACAAGAAATATGATAACCAAGACAGTACAACAAAGAAAATGAAAGAAAGGCGATGTAGCAAAGCATGCACATCTTCTCATCTCAAGTTTCACAGTTTCCAACTCTTTCCTAAATAATTTTTCTAATACTAACTTCTTACCTTTTGTTCTAATACCATCATGTCCTTTCTAAGTCTTGTAATCATTGTGTTCTTCCTGCATACAATGTCCTCCAACTCTCTGATTCTCTATAATCATGGGAAAAAAGATTTGTTGGAACAAGGCAGATATAAATATGGTGAGTACAAAAGCAAGGAAAGATAGAACTACCTTAGAACCTGCCATATTATTTGATTGAAGAATACCGGTCAGCTCCTTTATGGTGGCATCCTTCTCTTCACACTCTCTCTTGAGATTGCAGATGTCTTGGTCTATTGCAAAAGAGTTCATCTGCTATAGAGACACAGCATGAGGTCACTGAAATGTGAACTTGATGGATGATAGATTAGCAAGTGATCCGCTCTCTTTCCACCTCAATGGATATGTAATGGTGAAAGCATCAAAGAAAATGTAATCAGCTATTTCCAATCTATTAAATAACATTCAACTTCAAGAATCAATAACTTAGGTACTTCATCTAGTTTCCAATAACAAAATGCATCTGTCGCTTGATTGTTGATAATTTTGTAGTTTGTAAGTATATAACTTGCGAGAGAAAGAAGAAAGAAATATCACATGACAGATAAATCATCCTCCAAAATCACACCCCAGACCCCACACATTAACACAAAGTAATCAGAACCAATTATTTGCCATTAGCTAACTCCAGTGAAGAACTGATCATACTTGTCCCTTGCAGTGTGGAAAACCATAATCATCATATTGCACAAGTTTCTATTGTGAAATACAAATTTTTACGGGGCTTTAACAGAGCTATTTCTAAACTTGGTTTTTTAGAGGTAATCTGATCTGTTCAAATTATAATGCGAGTGACAAATCTATAAAGAAAAGTGTGTACTGTTTCTGAATCTTCCATCACCTGCATGTCTGCTGCAGATGTAACACTTGAAGCCCAATCTGACAAATCTGACATGCGACGCTCTTCATGCTCCACATCATTTATGAAAGGCATTTTGTACTGCAGCACCTCATCACCTCTAGAGACTTTGACAAAAGAGTTTTCCTGGTACAAAATTACAAACTATAGTATTTGAGCATTTGGACACCAACTCTGACTATAAGAATATAATTACTCAAAACACCAAGATACAAACTTGGCGTCTATATAAATTAATTCTCACCATCAAACCAGCAAGCAGGTCTTGGTGTTGATCGCAATGCCAACAACCACAGCCAACAAATTTAATTTTATCACAACCAAAAGCATCAGGCGGTTCTACGGTCTTGCTGTTGAGCGATGCATTGGCTTTGGTTCCGGCCTGGCTGTTAATGTTACTCAACTGATCACACAGACTATCAAGCTTCTGCTGCATGCTTGATAGTACCTGATCCTGAAAAGCATTTGGTAAAAAAGAATTATATCAGACAAGTCTCATGGCTACAAGAGCAGTTCATTCTTTATATGAATTTGAGTTTATTTGAATCCTGCTCAGGTTCAAACAAAAGGAAATACAAATAAGCAGCAACAGGACAAGGGTGGGGTTCAAAAGAACTGTACTAGACATGAACATTCATACAAGTGGATTCAAAATTCAAAAAATGATTCCCAACATGACATCTTGGGTCTATTTTTTTTGTAACTGTTTTCTTAAATATCAAAATACAAGACAATATTATAAATGGATTACACATTAAGATTCAATCAATCAAATCTAGGATTAAACCATACTTTTATTACTTGAATCATATCAAAACTGAAAATTTATGAGAAACTGATCTTAAAGCGGAATCTTTCAAAGCTAATTAATAAAGCTAAAAAATAACATCATTACAGATAAAGCTAATTAATAAACAAAGCCATTAATTAAAACAAATCAAGCCATCAAAATAACATCAACCACCCTCCAAAGTTCCTACCTTTCATGCAAAATCAAGCAACAAACCTACCATTCACACTCAAAAAACAAAAAAGACTCATATTTTAAGCAAACCCATTTTCAAAAATCTGAAAACAAACAAAACCCATTAACAAAATCAAGTTAAAACCACTAACCCTAAGCTCCACCGATTCCTTGAGCTGATTAATGATCCCGTTCTTTTTAGACTCAGAAACAGCAACACCAATAACAGCAACAATCAGAAACCTTTGAGCAGGACTAAACAGCTCCCAAGCCACAGCTTCCTCCCGTCTCAACCCATTGGCATTGGCCGAGCTGGCTTCCTCTGCATTCACAAGCCGCCCTCGCAAAGACACCCAGGCCAGCCGCCGAGCCGACGTGACGGGTCGGGTCGGCGTGAAGTGGCTGGAGAGTCGGCGGGAGGAGGGAGATGGGATCGAAGGGAATGGGGAGAGAGTGACAAATGACAAAGATGGACGTACTTGACCCGAGCCGGGGGTGGAGCCGGGCTGGTGGGTGCAATCGGCTTCTTCTTCTTGTTCCATGAAAAGAAAGGAAAAAAAGCAGAGTGCGTGATTGCAGGGAGCTTGTGGTTTTCGAACGTTGTAATTTATTGTATGGGCATTGAATTTGTTACTATTTTTTGAATGGCTTTTTAAGTATGAATTCGAATTTTGTGATTTGAGAGGGAACTCTTCAAATTATTGAAGTTGAACGTTGGTTGTCTAGTTTTATTAAAATTGCATTTTTTTTAAAGGAAAAATTTTAAATATTGTTTTGATCAAAATTTAAATTATATATATTTTAAAAATTATTTTTAATATCATTACATCAAAATAATCCAAAAATTATTAATTTAAAATAAAAAATTACAAGAATTCCCATTGTTTTATATTTTATCTGCTTAAATTTAATAATTTTATTGAAATTGATGTGGTATGAGTGATTTAACGGGATAAAAGTTATATTAATTTTCCCAAATAATAAAATATACAATTAAATTAACAAGGTATAATATCCTATTAAGCTTATTAAAATTTAAAATAGACTAGCATAAAGAAATATTGAAATTTTTAGAACATGTGAACTTGTGAAAATTGCCTGAAAAGGCAGTAGTATATTGTGTCTATGCTTAGCATCCTGTTCACTTTCATGATATATATTATTAACAGAATCAATGCTAAGACTTCACTTTCTTCTTCTTTTTCTGGTTGGAGTAGAGAGCACAAGTGGTTGAGCTTTTTTCTGCACAATTTGGCTAAGTTAAGGTAACTACACCAGTTTGACCACTTTCTATTTTGTTGGATGCAACGAAATTTTATCTCACAAAATATATTTTATAGACTCAGGTGAGTGAGTAAAACTCTGATTATTTTAGGTTCTTACAAGGAATATATGTACCGACAAAATCAGCAGAAAAATGTTAGAATGTTTATAACACGTGCACTTATAGAGGCTTAGAAGCAATACTCTTATTTAGATATCTGTTAAAGCTACTTGCCTGCTCACACAGATCGACAAGTTGTTGTTTTTTTAAAACAATTTCTGTTTAAAAATATATTAAAATAATATTTTTTAAATTTTTTTAACATCAAAATTTAAAATAAAAAATATATTTTTTTTTTCAAAATTATTTTTGAAACCCAATTCATATCTACTTGCATGTTTCTTCCTTTGTGGATAAATTCTACGCTAGTAGGGCTGTTTTCTAAAGAGCAAAACTTGGTGTGGCCCGTGTTTTGTCATCACAGGCGTTGGAGGTTGTTGGGCTCGTTGATTATTGTTTTTTTTATATATTTTCTTTTATTATTGGACACCGGCCTTTTTTAGCCTTGATTTTATTTTAAATTTTAATTGTAAATTAGTGCGCATGAGGGTTAATTTAGTGAAAGGAGGTATTCTTAAGAGTTTATTTTCAATTTTCATAATTAATTCTCAAACGATTTTACTAAATACATCAGCCAAGATTTAGGATTTCAGATGTGAAATCCATAATTGAGAGTTTTGGAGATCATTATGTTTAGGACCCGAATTTTGATAGAAATATTTTCATTTATTTAAAAAATAGTATATCCTTTAAAAAAAGATTTGTTTGTGCAACAAGAAAAATTGATTTTTTTTTTATCTAAATTCGTGTATTTTGTTTCATCCTTAAGTGGCGTAAGTAATAAACTGAATATGTGTTGCATATTAGCGGTTCATAGGTTAAAATCTCAAGTTTATTGCTTGGAAAAAAATATTTTTTTGAATATACAAAATCGACATGGCAGGTGTGTTTTTAAAATTGTACAATAAATAAATTAATTCTAGCTGACTTGATTATTTTAAAATAATAATAATAAATCAATGATTTTTCTTTAATGTTTTTTAACATGTACTAAAGCAACAATGTAGACAAATTCATCACTGAAGAACACGTATTCGTAGTTTGACGTGATCAAAAACAAAATCCAGCGAAAGATACACCAAATTATTGAGGGTAACAAATCAAATATTTGGTTCTTCATAAAAAAAAAAAAAATCATTTATTTATGGAATTTCGTTTCAAAAATATTTTTTTAAAAAAATTTATTTTTTATTTTAAATTAAAAATTAAAAAAATATGTCATTTTTAAATTATTTTGATATATTATTATCAAAAATTAAAAATATTATTTTAATATATTGTTAAATAAAAAACATTTTTTAAAAATAATTTCAACAATCATTTCATCAACAAGAACACTTCAAAACAATAAATAGAATACTGCTCAAAAAAGCCGATACACATGTTCGAAAAAGTCGACAAAACAACATGTTTAAGACCATGCTTGTCCCAAACTTATTCTGTGGTGACTCGTGGCTAAAGATATAGATAAATAATAGTTAATGATGGCCAAAAATGCGGTGACTCATGAATAGGGACAAAGATAATAATAGTAGATAAACACAAGAAAAGGAATTTGATTTGATCATTGCTCCCCTTTTCTTGAAAGGGTAGATCAATCTCTAATATTAAGTTTTTTTATATATATATATATATATATATAAATAAGAAACAAATTTTAGCTAATTTTTCTTTCGTTTCTAAGACCAACAACTCTTTCTGCAATGGTTGATCCTATGTAATAATTTGGTCTGAAAATACCTATATTTTTTTGTAATTATATTGAGTATAGATAAAGATAACCATGTATTTTATGAATAATATATATTACAATGAAGTGCAAAATAGTTTTCAATTAAAGTTATAATGAAACAATATTTTATTAGATTTTAACATCAATATATTAAAAAATAAATTTGATATTTTTTTATAGTAAAACAATGGTTTAAAAAAAAAAAAAAACAAGTTGAATTGTATTACAAAGTATACCCCTGTCAACTCAAAACTTGTAATATCATATCAAATAGAGTCAATTGGCTATAAAAACATCAATTTTTTTATTTTAAAAAAAGTCAATACTGAGATTTAAGATCTGTTTGGTATTCCATTTTAAAAGTGTTTTTTTTTAAATATTTTTACTTTAAATTAGTTCTTTGATGTTTTTATATTATTTTCATGTTCTGATGTTAAATTATTGTATACAAAATAAAAAAAAATTATTTTGATGCATTTCTGAACGAAAAATACATTTAAAAATTATCTCAACCATAATTACAAACAGATACTTGATTTTTTAATTTTTAATTGACATTGTAACCTCATAGAAATATATTCTTGGAAAACGCATACAATTAATATGAAAAAAATTGAAAACTTCAATGGAAATACTTCTCCTAAATAGTTGACATTGTTTTTCCTAATAATGAGCACAAACCAAACTGGGCTCAGAATGTAATTCTAAAAAGGATTTGAGTTAAATTATATGAAAGTCTTGACTTTATTATTTTCAACTAAACTAATATCAATTTAATTTTGAATTTAAAACAAGTTTAATAACTACAGCTAGCGTGACATATATGATTTGCTAGGCCCTGGCGTCTGTATCTCAGCTCAATAAATGAAGATTTCTGTACCCTCGAGGAAAGAAAAGCAGAGAGAAAGCAACTCTCCTTTCACGTGCAAGAAGAGGCAGGGAATCTAGGGGACCCAAGATGACGTCACCAGTGACATGGCACTCACAATCTTCATGGCCTGGGCCCAATCAGACAATGACTAGTCATCCACTGGATCCATCTACTCTCACCACGCCACACACCTCCTCCCCCGTCCATCCACCATTCTCTCTCTCTCTCTCTCTCTCTCTCTCTCTCTCTCTCTCTCTCTCTTCAAGAACAGGCACCTCAGTGGTCAATAATTAACGACTCCCTGTTCACTACGTAATTAGGGTTACGAGCTCAAAGTGGTAGTGGAGAAAAGGGGAGCAGAAACATTTTAAAAGGACTTTCCCATCTCACACGGAGATGCAGTGGGGCAAAACTCCAGAGAGCGAAGAAGCTAAATCAGGTCCAGATGAATAGGAAAGAACACGTTGCGTTGATCTGTAGCTTTGGCCGGACGGAGACAAAAGAGTGGGGGTCGTGAAACTTTTTGAACCCCATCGATCGAGCCATGATTCAGACAATAAAGCTTCACAAATTCTCCAATCAATAAAAAGGAAAGTAGCCCCCACCTGCTCCCCAACATAAACGGAATGGGGCGGTCATTGATTGCACCGTAAGTTCTCACTCCTTGCCTTGAGACAGCAACGTCTGAAGTGCAAATCTTTTCTTAGCCAAAACAAAATATAATTGAGGTAAATTTATAAAGAGCACCCGCACCGCAACTCTTTCTTTCTTTGAACACATAATTTTCCTTATTCTGGTTAAGTTCCAAAAACCAGAACCATATGTTACAACATGCATGCTAGCTATTAGTTTTTTACAAAATACATTAATTTTTTAATATAGACAGATTAAAAAACACTAAAAAATATTAATTTAAAACTAAAAAAATACAATCCAGCTATACAAACAAATCAATATAAGGTTTGGGTTGGATGATTCTTTAAGTTAGATTTGGGGGCATTTGATCTTCACTCCCATCCCACATAATAAAGAGTCCTCCCTAGCTATATATATAAGCAGTGTCTCCATGTTTTTCAGTGCAAGAGAGAGCCCAGCTTTGCCTTCATCTCTTGTCTTGCAAATTCTTATTGGTTCTATACACATAAACTAACCCACTTGGACGGTTGGACCTTCTCGACTAGGGCTCCTGCTCCTGCTTGTTTATGCACGTACACCTTTCACGAATCTCTGACAATATCTGAAAAACATGGATGCAAAGGAAGGTTTTGTTCATCGGATGGAACTTCTTAGTAAGGTTTTTTCTAGTGGGTTTTGGTTCAAAATCGTTACTGTAGCTTACCTGGACTTCTCTTTGAAGGTCTTTAATGTAGTCAACAGCCAAATCCAGCATGTCTGATGTGTTTGTTTGCTGCAAATGGGGAAACAAAGCATTGTCTATCAGGCTGACAAAACTAGCAGATAAGGAAAAATGGAAAGATTTTACCTTATCCATGTTAGGTACAAGATCTTGGAGTTTCCTCATTCGTTCACTGATTCTAGTTCTTCTCACCTGCACATGATTCAAATCGATATGGGATCCAGAATTAATCTTAAAAAGGTGATTAAGGGAGAAATTAGTGGGATTAATATAGAGATTAATGATCTCAAAACCATGTTTGGCTCCTTGAACAAATCATGACCAAGAAATGTACAGAAGACACTTTACCCTCTCAGCAATGCTTCTTGGATGAGTAGCAAAACCACGCTTAGCTCTAATCCTGCAAGGCACGGAATCTTGAATGTTCAAGAACTTTTCGATGACTGAAATTTCTGCTGCGGTCTTTGGCAAACTCATGTGACGAGCCAGCATCGGAGGGCGACTTCCTCCCTCTTCATCATGCTGAACAACCAAACTCGTAGCAAATCAAAATCTCCAAGAAAAAAATCATCTTCTCAACTTGAGATGGATTAAGAATTAACAAATGCCGGTACGGAAAAATGCGCTACCTGAGTTTCAGATGCATTTAGACCAGAAAGTGTGGCGTCATCATCTGTAAAGTGTCGTTTCGAACCGGCAGATAGCATAGCAGAATCATCCCAGGATCCAATAGGGTAGCCGGAGACATAATTACTGCTGCGAGTTTCGCCAAAACCACCACTCTCTGGACTATTCTCTCCCATGTTTTTGTTTCCCATTTCAGCAACTGAACCCATTCTCCCCGAAGGGGGTGGCCTGCTGCCTGCAGAATAGTTTGGGTCTCCATTACCTGATCCAAGATCTCCCATACCTCTCAAGACAGCATAGCCTGCCACATGCTAACATTAATTTTGTTCCATTTTCATAACTCAATCAGGATTCAAAACCAGGAAACTCACTCTCGTACTGGCATATAAGACCATAAATCAAACATTTTAGTGTATAAAAAATATTGTTTTTGCTTTCAAAACTTTTATTTTTTCTTTTCAATTTTTTTTAACCCCCACTTGCTATTTCAAATGATTGGTTATCAGGAAATACTAATAGAATTTAATCAAAATTAATATCACTTCCCTTAACTGAAACTGTCAATTCACAACACAGAAAATCTGCAGTTTCTATTTTTTACTTGCTTTCCTTTCATTCTATCCATTGGCTATATAAATAAAAGCCCTATTAAAAATCATTAAATCAAGCCCTAGCTTCTCATTTATCTCATTCTTTCCAAGAAATCAAACAAAAAGGTGTATATAAAAAATAGCAACATACCATTTTCAAATTCAATATTTATGTCGGAGAAAAGCCCAGCAGGTGAGCTGCTGTGTCGAACTAGATTCGAGTTATTGCTACTATTAGTCTTCATGGAAGGCAACCTCTCCATTCCCATTGAATTCATTGATCTATAATTCATTTCAGAACCTGACTTCTGATCTGGTAATGGAGGTTTCGATTGATTTTGATAAAAACCCTGTGAGGCAGAATAATTCTGCTGCTGCTGCTGCTGCAGCCTTGTGTCACAGTTAAGATTATTCATTGCAGCCATCATCTGGGGTTGCTGATTAATTTGTGAAACTGCTTCCGGAGAATCTTGCTTAATCTCACAAAGGTCTTGACTTGATAAATTCTCTGTATTACCACCAGAACTGGCTAAAAATCTCGCGTAAACTCCTTCTGTTTCCGGACTTGCCGGTCTATTGAGAAACTCTTCACAGAAGTCTCTGTCCATAATACTTGAAAAAAATGAACTCGGTGCGGACTGATACCTTGTCAACCCAGAATTCATTTGTTTCTGATGACTTTGTTGGCTTTCATTATGACCACGAAGAAAATGATGCTGGTGCTCCATTTAGTCCCCTGTTTCTTGTCTAAGATCTCCAAGAAGAAAGGCAGCCCACTTGCTTGTTAAAAATCCTTTTCTTTCCTTACAAATCAGATCAAAGATAAAGAAATCAAGAAGGTGAACAAAAATAACAAGAGACAGAGCAAGGCAAACCCGAGTGATTTTTCCTGAAACAGGGGAAACAGAGCAAGAGCAGAGACCTTGACAAGATAGCTAAATTCGGCTTGAGTTTTAACATAGCAAGCGACGTAACTATCAAATCTGAAAACAACCCATTTTTCCAAGTGTGAAACTAAGCAAACTTCACTAAAGAAGATAACATTTACAACCAAAGGAAGTCACTCAAAAAAGTAGAACTTATCTTTCCAGAACAAAAAAGAACAAGGCAGAACAAGCACAAAACCCTCACTCTCTCTAAGATGCTTCAAAAGGATGGAGGTGGTGGAGTTGAGGCACTGAGTAAAGAGAGACTGATTATTATTATTTTTTAGCCAATAAAGAAAAAAAAAACATAGAAAAGAAACCCTTTTTCATTCCTCTTCTATGGGTATAGCCAATGGGAATCAACAGGGGAAGAAATTAGACCATCAAATTTGCTGAATCTCATAAAATTTTAATGACCTTAAAGCCCTTCGTGTTTGTTGTTTATTACGAATAAAAAAACCACAACTTTTTAGTGAAAATAAATGGTTGCAAAGTATCAATGTCATGTAAATATACTTGACCAGTCAAACGGTTGATGAAGATTTTAGAACCTTATTATATTTAAATTTCTTCGTTAAATTATATCATTTTACTTTAATTTTAAAAATAATTAAAACAATATCATTTTAAAAACGATTCGGTTAAGTCATCACATGTACGACCTTTTCTAGTGATTAAAAAAAATAGATCCCCTTTACGGATGCAAGTGAATATAAGCTTTTAATTGAGTTTAATTTCATAACTTGATGGATACCACAATAAAATATAGTTCTGTCGATGTATTATGCTATTAAAAAAATGGTAGTTTTATTAAATTAGGTATTTAGGAATGTTTATGATTTTTTATATTTTTTTTATAATTTCAATATGTTTATGTCAGAATAAAAACTAAAAAAAATATTATTCTATTGGATCCCTGACACTGATACAGTAGAGCTAGGGACATTTAATCTTTTGTGCCCTAAAGATGGTTTTCTTTCTTCAATAGGAACAACACACCATAATTGTCTCTTTATGCATATCTGGTTGGTAATAAAAAAGAAAAGAAAAGAAAATGAGAAGGACATCTCTTAGAGAGAATCCAAGTTAGATCTCCTTTAGGAAAATTAAAAATGTTGTTTTTTGGTGAAACCTTTTTTTTCTTAAGAAAATAATATTATTTCTCAAAAAATATTGTCCACAAATTTTCTACTTCATTGATTCATAGCCATGACGTTCTCGAAAATGGTAACATGAAAGCGATTTCAATAAGTATTTTCAATAACCTAACTAATTCTATTGAAACATTCTACTAATGTTTTTTTAATATTATTTTTCATATGAAAAAAATAAAGATAATGGAGAATGAGATAACATATCTATGGAGAGTATATAAATTTACTTTGAAAAAAAATATTATTTTATGTTTTTGTTTCTGTTATTATATATATATAATTGCCATTTTTATCTTGGAACACTAACCTAACACAATTGATAATTAAGTGAAAAAATAAAGGGTTTTTTGGGGTAAATTTAATGTTATTTCTGAAAAACCTCAGGAAAATTTAATAAAGTATCTCTATAAAAAGCTGTTTATAAATAGTTGTTTTTTTTCCTTTCCCACCTCGAATTTAATGCATGGTGAGCAATAAAGTGCATCATGAATGATGAGAAATGAGTACATGCGCGACTCATGAAGCCATGATTTAATGCAGCAAAAAGGACATAATGGACATTTGAAATCAAGTGCCACATTATTGTCCATGCCCCCTCTTCTTTACGTTTCCTCCAATTTTTCTTTCTTTTTTCCTGCTTTGAGGAAACGATATTATTAATGCAAGGAATTTCGATCCACCACTTCCTAGGGTTATTTTTTTATTATTATTATTAACAAAAAATAAACCCAGCTAAAATTTATATGTGTTTGTTCAAAAATATGATCGAGTTTGTTTTTTAAAATATTTTTAGTTTAAAAATACATCAAAATGATATTTGTTTTTATTTTTAAAATTATTTTTGACATCAGCATATAAAAATGATATAATATTATCATTTTTTTAATTTCAAATAAATAATAATTTTTTTTTAAAAAAATATTTTTAAAACACAACATTAAATCCGCCTTCTAATATGAGATTGAATAGTATGAGATGGCGTCTCATGGCAAGCGAGGGTTTTCAAAGCTCAACGCTCGTGAAGGCTTGAATAGTTGTTATTCGTCTGATGAATTTTGAACATATCCAATTGAATAAATTGACCAACTCGATTTTTAAGGTGAATTTATTAGCATATCTGCTTCTTTTAGAAGATCCACATGATAATTAGAGAAATATTTTCTCTTTTTAATCATCATTAATTATTTTTTTGAATAGATGTATTTGATTGTAGCTTTAAATTTAGCTGGTATCCAAGGATAAAAAACATTTCATTTTATTAAAGAAATAAAAATATTTTAAATTCAATTTATATACTTTCAAATAGAAAAATTCAATTATGTACTTTCAAATAGAAAATACATCAAGAAAAATTTTTTCTGTTCGTCTTTTGGTTTCTTCTAGTAATTAATTGCTAGTTCAAATAAACAATAAAAGACTCCTAATAATAAAATAAGAATAAATAAATAAATAAAACTTTGTAAGATTGACATGGTGAAAAATTAAATTATTAGGCGTAGTTGACATTTATAAATTTTTTTTTTCAAAAATAAACTATTTTTTTAGACGTGTAAGAACTAGCTGTCAAGTTTTTGGAAAGCCAAATAAAATGTTTTTTTTTTTAATTATAATTTGGCTTTATAATATTACTAAGTTTATATGAACTATATATAATTAGATTCTGCCAAATAGGAGAGTGACATCTTCTGACTTTTTGTTCCTTGGAAGAATTAAGTATGTCTAAAAAGGTTCAATAGCTTCTTTTTCTATAGAAAATAAAAGTTGGGGGACCATACTCTGTTTTTTTTTTTTAATTTTATTTGTTACATGGAGGTGTAGCATATCAAGTTGGATTATTCTTATTAATTTATGGGTATAAAAAAAATGATTAGTCATGTTAAGTATAAAGTTGCCTTTACCAACCTTGGCTCGATTGCCCTTAATGTTTTATTAATCAAATAAAGCTGAGCCCTTCACCTAATTTTTTTTTTTCACTCTCTCTTCCCCTAAAGAATATTTCACCTTGATTTTGGGTCCGGTTCCTCGTAAACATAAATAAGAATACCATTGAGGAAATCAACTCCAAATCTAAAGTCTAAACTATATATAATACATTAATTCTCCCAAAAAGTTAACAAAATAAACCGGTTAATTTATTCTATGTAGTTCTTGACCAATTAGAATCTCAGTGTCTTCTTTTAGGCCTTGCTTCTTCTTTTTCTTCACTCATCATCGATGGTTTTCTCTTACAATTAAAAAATTCATTTCATATATGACTATTTCAATTCAAATATAAAATAATTTCTTCCATGCTATTATAAAGTTTTACAAGCAAGAAAAACTGTTATAATCCAGAGAGAGAGAGAGAGAAATTCACTATATGACGATCTCATTTTGAGTGGAGTGGGAGCACTATGATAATATAATAAAAGAAAAGCTTTCCCTTTCATGCATGCATATATATATATATATATATATATATATATATATATATATACGTGCCAAGCCATATCTAGAGAACATTGGATCACCCTCCATTTTGATGCGAACAATGTCTCCTCCTTACGTGTTCTGTTGCCATAGCATTGGACCAACCTCCATCATTTCTGGAGAGCTACGTGGATATTAATATGTTATTACTGCGCTCTATTCGATCGTCCATTTTTATTGTTATTAAAAAATATAACATTTTTGGACTTACTTCATGAACCATCTGGTATTTATTTTTCCTCTTCTTTTTGTTTTTTAAGAGATTCTTGTCAAATGTAATTATTAAAGTTTGCAAGTCAAGATTTCGCTAATTGAATTTTAAGATTTTTTTTTGTGACATATGATTTAGGTGAATTTATCATGACCAAAGTCCCACAACCTTTTGTTGAACAATTATAACTAGAGATTCCTTGATGAATGAGCAAATTTTAATTTGTTGTTGGTGTTTTAACCTATTAAATAGAGAAAAAAAATTGAATAAGAATCCATATTTAGTTTAAGTTCTTTAAAACGAAGATGCTTAATGCATCTATATATAGTTCAATTTGTGTTTTGGATTAAAAAAGAACTCTCATCATCGTTATTTTTTTTTTATATATAGAAATAAAATATGAATACAGGTCAACTCCTAAGATTTGTCCCTGATTCAAGAAAGTGTGATCTTCCTAAATACGTGTGGGTATAAGATTGGTCGAATTTTTGACTTTAGATGATTATATAAGAATAATTAATCAATATTATAAAAGAAAGAAAAATCAATTAACATAGATGCGTGCTTTCTTGCTTGTCTAGACTCTAGATATAAATATATTTATTATATATCCCTAGTCAAACATTGCCCCCACTTCCAAACCATAAAATCTTGATTTCATTTTCTTTTAATTTCACATTTCAAGAAAAATGTTGAAGAGGATTTACATTTTGTGCGAGTCATGTATGTTGGAGGAGAGGGATTGCAATCTTTAATTCCTTTTGGGTTAGGTATCCCATCTCTTTTAAAAATTAGAATTATCTTCCCATGCAAATCAAACAAATTGAGAGCATGTCATTCTCCCATCTCTTTTCACCCGAAACAAACTTTATTCTAAAGATAATGTTTACGGTGATGATATCTATCTTCACATTCTATATATATATATATATTGATTTTCTTTCAATATCTTATTTCAAGAAAAAAAAAAGTTGAAGAAGATTTACAATTATAGGTGTTGTGTGTTGGAGTGAATTTGCGATCTTTATTCTTGCGGGGCTAGGTCCCCCACCTCTATTAGAAATTGCAAGCCCAAGACTAATTTGTAGAATATACATATTTCGTCATTTAGTCTAATAGATGACAGACCACATGAAATGGTTGAAATAAAATAAAATGTATTTAAAACAAACACATAAAATTGTTAAATATATTTTAGATGGTTTTAATATTTTTATATCAAGATTATTTAAAAAATATATGAAATGGATACCTTTTCAACTCTAACACGTGCATGGATTACCAAAATACACGTGATGATGATGATTAGAGACACCCTACGTTTAATCCTCGAATCCTCATCTCCCATCCGCAGAGTTTGGATAGAAGAGCTTTGAATGGAAAATTTATTTCTTAACTACTGAAATGTTCACTTAAAGACAACTCTAGTTAAGTTGGTTGAGCTAACTAGTCAGCGCAACCAATGACAGCATGACATGCATGACCACCTGCTTCCTGGCCCTCGAGGCTAATTTAATGCCGACTATATTATTGTTTGAAAATATGGATTAACTTTTTTTTAAAAATATTTTTTATTTAGAAATATATTAAAATATTTTTTTTTTTAAAAATAAATTATTTTTGATATCAGCCTATAAAAATGATCCAAAAATATCAAAATAAATAAATTTAATATAAGAAATAAAAATAATTTTTTTCTTCAATTTAAAAAAAAATACTTTTAAAATACAATATCAAATAAAACCTATATATATATATATATATATATATATATATATATATATATATATATATATATATATATATATATATATATATTCACGGTCATCGACATCCATCCATTTTTATACAATTTCTTTTATAGCTTTGTAAAATAAATATAAATTATATTTTAGAATCTTATTTAATAGTTAAACCTTGTAGTTAAGATTTTTTCTTGACATGATATCAAAATCATGTTGATTCAACAATCACGAGTTTGAATTTCACCATTCTAATTCTATTTGATAAAAACTAAATATAACATAGTATGAGTCTATTAAAGTTTCAAGTCCAAAGAGTTTTTATTTGATAAAATATGTTAGAGTATAATATAAATAATATCTAAGAATATGATATATTAGTTTAAATTTTTATATGAAATAATTCTTTGATAGTTGTTCAGGGTATTGGATCTCATGGTATTTTTTTTATTAGAGAAAACTCCACCTCTCAGAAAACTTTGTAAGTTCATGTGAGCAAACAAAACCCCGGTTGTCCCTTGAAGATGATCTTATGTATTGTTAACCTATGATATCAATTAATTATACAACAAATTCGTTTTAGAATTCACATAACTAGTTATCAAATATCTAGTCGCGAGTTAACCTATCATATTATGAATTGACGTAATTAGATCACTTGCCGGACCACCAAAAATAAATTCAGCTCAACTTAGATTTCAGGTTGAAGAGGATAATAACTATATTATCGTCTCTTTATATATATATATATATATATATATATATATATATATATATATATATATATATATATATATATATATATATCATGGTCCTGAAAGATTATGAACTTAGCTTTGTAATTCATTCGATGAACACTGTTGATTACCCGCAGGTGACAGAGACATACGAAGGAGCAACACAAACATCTTTCTAAGTGCATGTTTCGTGCTCTTGAAGCTGTAACTAACGCATGGTGTCTACATACTTCACTGAACTATTCCGCCGGTGTTCATGGGATCATAGAATGGAAATAAAGAATCAAAAGTCCTTCTGCAATGGATATAAAATAATACATCAGACAACTGGTATCGGTACATGCTCACGTTCTTAGATTCAGACGGGATCTGTGGGTGTTATTTAAAAACCCTTTTTTTCCCCTTTCTTTTTCACAAACTACAAAAATGAAAAATGAAAAAATGAAATAACGGCGATTCTCTATTTTCTGAAACAGCAATCTCACCATCCTTATTCACTCAACGGGAACCAGATGTGCAGAAACCACCTGGAAGATATACTTAACTATGACCAAGGCCTCTATTTTAAGTCATGGTGATGCTCCGATTTTTTTTTGTCATCTAATCTATATAGGTTTTATCTACCCATTGCAGCCCTGTTAATTAGAATGGGGGGGGGGGGGGGGGGGGACTACCTAGGCTAAAAGCCAAATTTTTGCAACCCTTTCCATTTCCGAGTCACTCTCTATCGTTTTCATGTGACCATAATCATGCTGGAAATCCAATAATTTCTTTCGTTTAACCCACTTTGTGAATCGTTTTTTTCTTTTCATTTTGATGAAATTAAAAGATTGCAACTTTCGAGTGGAAGCAAATCTTGAATGGATAAGATGCTGGCTTTGTGTTTCTCCACCGAGAAAAAATTGTGGCCAGGGGAGATTGTTCCTCGATACTGTGTGTGCCACTTTTTTTTGTCGATGTATCCTCATGAATTGCTTGAAAAACCAAGACAAAACAAGAAAAAGGAAAGAATGGCCTGCAGCCCATAAATGGAGAACCCATGAATTCCTCCCCCAAGATTTTGGGCATGAGCAGCAGCAGCTAATGGGACTGTGGTATAGAGAGAAACCAGCATCTAAAGTTCTAAGCCATTTTTCTGGGCGTGAAAAAAAATAAAATGGCACAGAAATTTCATTTGTGGAGGCTTGTCATCTTCCACTCCCAAAGAAATAGTGAAGGTCCAATATTCCAACATGTCTTGATGAAGATTGCTTCCTCTTTTCATTACTTTTTTTGTGTAGACTTTCAACTACTTGTTAGCAGCTTATAAATTTTATCCAAAAAAATCTATAAGGATCATGATATGATAACAAAGACTTACGATTTATAAAGCAGGTCTCGAGTTCAAATCATGGGATATATTCTTTGTAAGAGCTTGGAACAACCAAAGTTTTATTTATACGCTTTCTAAAAATGAGGTTTCCTCACATTAAACAAAAATCTTTGATAAAATCAGATAGTCGAAGGTAATGATTCTAGATAAAATTATCTTCTTCAATTTATTCTTTACCAAACACCAGTCATTTTTTACCCTACACTAAAACAGGGCAGCAAACCTACTTCACTGCATAAGTGTTTTTTTTTTATATATAAAGAATTTCATTGTTTTATATCTTAATTTTATCCTTAAAATCGTCTTGGTTGCTTTTAAAATAACAAAGATGATGCGATCATGTTGAATCAATTTTCAAATGATTTAATTTTAATTCAAGTTAAGCAAAAAAATGAGAGTTTTTTTTTAAATTTTATTCTTAAATTTATTTTACTTATCAATAAAATTGTTCTTGATCAGCCAAATTATTTAAATCACATCAAATTAACATTTATGCAATTTAATTTAAAATCCTATCGTAGAAGTCGGACCGGGTTTTGCAACTATGACCTTGAGATATAAGGGACAGTCCCATTTGCTAAGCCACTTTCACTATACTACCATTAAACCCCTGGACCTCCTCTTGCAAATCACCAAAACACCCCTCAACCTCCACGCGTCACAAGACCGAAAGCCCGGCATATCTCTTGAAGCACAAAGCAAGTATCGAAAAAATCTGATAGCAGTATAGCACCCTCACCCCTCCTCCTTCATAGGACCGAAAACCCTGACCCGAAATCTTAGTTTCTCTCTTCAAAACCCGGATATCTTTCAACCCCCAAGTATCGGCTACCTTTTCTGCTTGCTGAAGTTTTGTTTTAATGTTTTTGAGTTGCTTGGTTTCATTTATGGAAATAAAAGATTGGTTGGCCTTGAATTTGTGTAAGAAATGATGGGTTGATCATGAGTTTTTATTGGAAAGTTATGTTCTTTATGAGTTTTGAGCTATAGATAAAACAAATTATTGTTATTATCATTTAATCATCGGGGATTCTTTGATTTGAGCATGGCTCCACTACATGCGCACGAGACTCAACTCCCTCGCTAGTGTGATTTTGTATCTTTTGATTTCCATAGGATTGTATCCTCATAGTTGTTAGTCTCTGCTTGTATGTAAAACCTTAGAAAAATTAATTATAAATCATCCTGTTCTGTCTCAGAGTATTACTTATGAGTTACAGCAGCATTTTTAGCCATCTATGAAGATCTAATTAACTATACCGGGTTGGTCTTGGAAATTTGTCAGCACAATTTCCACCAGTCTCCTTAATTACATCCCCAACTGTGATCTCTGCGAATGACTTCAGGTCGATGAGGTTCTCTATCATACGTCTTACGTTGTTTTCTCGAACAATGTGGCTTTCTAGGTGCGAAATTAGTATATCATGGGAATAATACCATTCCCCCACCATCATCAAACTGGATGATTTGCTTAACACAAAAGCAGAACTGAAATCATCAGTCCACTAGTCACTGAACCACGACCTTCTACATGCGATAGCTCAAGCAAAGTATAAATTTAGCAACCCTACACAGAAACAATGACCGTCTGGCCACAGAGCAGAACACTAAGAAAGCCCTCCCTGGTGCGTCCTCGCTGACAAATAGCCCAGCGCAGAAACAATGCCAATACCAGTCATATAATATCTGCCACGCTGGAAACAAAAGCTATTTTGGTGGGGCTAATATGATTGAACTAGATTTTTAATATCTGCCATGCTGGGTATAACTCCTTGAAGCTTGAAACAACTGTCTTGCTAGGGTCTATTGTGATCAACAGTCAAGTTTCTTTCGGACAACCATGTTGATACATGCTGCAGCATTGCAGGCAGCGGGAGCACAGGTGGTGAGACTTCGATTACTGTGTTCCTCGTACACTCGCATAGTTCCGGCAAGCCTAATGTTACCCGGCTCAGCCCAGCAGGTCTACTTAGTGATCTACCGACCTGGCTGCTCGGGCCGAGTTTCTTTTTGAATTGGAGTGGAAGTTGACCTGGTTCAACCGAGTCAGGTCAACATCAAAGAAATCTATTTTATATCTAAAATGATATCATTTCAATAGCCTTGATGACTTGGATAGAATCAGAGCTGATCTAGCATAGCAAACCCATATCTAGCCCTAAAAAAAGATACGAGAACTATGCTGGAATGTTGCAAATGAAAATATGCCCAAAGTTGTCATTTTAGTTGGACCGTGAAGCATTCAAGTTGGGCTGAGATATGCATTCATATAGCTCGGCCTTCCAGGTTGCTTCTTGATTATGTGCAGGGATTGTTCAGGGTTTTGATCGGACGAAATTGCATATTGTAAAATCCAGCTCGAAACTATGAAGCTGTTTGGGAGGGCGGTTATACTGTCGTTTCCTCAAAATTTGAATTTTTTTTGTAATTATAAATTATTTTGATGTGCTGATATCAAAAATAATTTTTAAAAAATAAAAAAATATCATTTTAATGTATTTCTAAATGAAAAGCACTTTAAAAAACAACTGCAATCACCCTCCCAAACAAGCCTTATATCACTACTACATTTGGGATCATTTTAAGTATGTATATATTTTTTTCCATTGTATATAAGGCGGGTATCCTTTGAATGAATGAAATATCCAGTGGATCCCTCATCATCAAAGCCACATGTAAATGATTGTCCTTTGTAGGGATGCCTTGCAAGTAGTCTTGAAATAATTTTGTGGTCAAGTTGCTATTAGAACCATAGTTACTTTTGTTTCGTTTCCGCTGAAACAGTTGAAATGTTTCATACCGGATAAAAAAATAAGACAAAATGACGTAGTTTTTATCCCGGTTTAAATTTCGGTCCGTTTTGGATTTTTCTGTCAAATACCGGTCGAAACATACCGGTTTTGTTCCGCCTGTTTTGTTTCGGCCATATAGTATTTTTTTAAAATAAAAAATAATTTTACAATATTAATTATATATCTTAATCCGACCGTTAGATTAAGATGAAATTTTACGAGGAGTCTCTTAACATATATATATATATATATATATATATATATATATATATATATATATATTATAATTTCAGAGCAATCAGATAATTTAACGATATTGTGAGATTGATGATGACATTCTCATAATATTATACATGCTCATAATTTTGTTCAGAAAAATCATTTTATTGTGTCTTTTTAGATTAAATTGCACAGTTCTAAATAATTTTATTTTTGGATTTGAACTAGTTTTTTTTTGAATTAATACATTTAATTATATATATGTATACATAAACAATATAATCCCGAAACGGCGTGCTAAAATGCTCCAAAATCAAAACATTTCATTCCAATTGAAAAAACGAAGCACCAACCGAAACGGAATTGACAACTTTGGTTAGAACATGCTGAAAGTTCCTATGCCTACCTCTATTACTCACTTAGACCAAATTGATCTCAGCAATATGTTACTTAAAGTAAGACCTCGAAGAATTTCTTCCACATGTTTTGCAATCTTGAAGCAAAATGCTCTCCATGCCAGATGGAATCAAAACTTGTTTCCTGCATGACTTCAGGTGCAAGTAACAAAGAGCATTAGCAGAAAAGGTGGCAGTGGCCGATCTCCTTGTTCATTTCCATGTCTCAAGCTATGTATTATACTAATTACACGCGCATAATCCCAGGTTTCTTGCTCAATCATGGGGCTATTTTTCCTGGGTCAACTCCAGAATTCCTGTTATTGACTACCCTGGATTCCACTTATACACTGACAACCACGATCGAAATGGTTGCCAAAAGCAATACTGTTTTTATATAATGAATCAAATTAAATGTTTGATTTGATTCATCCAATTGTAGTAAATCATTCATTATTCATGTTTTGGCACATAGTTACCGACACAAAGGCCATTAATTCTAGGATTGGACACAAAGGCTAGGGTGGAGGGGTTAATTCTAGGATTCCAGGTTAATCTGAATTCCAAAATTATATATTTTTTGTTTTTGTTTTTAATAAAATTATAACATTTAGATAAAAAAATGTTTTAAAAAATATAAGACACTGTATTTTTAGGTAATTTTATATATATTTTTTTTTTAGAGTTAACAAATCAGATTTCATCCAGGTTTTGTTGAGCCGACTGAATTATGAGTTAATCCAGCAGCTTTTCTAGGTCTAAATTGATCAACTCAACTAGTTTGAAAGCAAACTTGACTTAGGCTAGACTGGCTATTAAACTTAATATCTTATCAAATGTATAATTTATTTTACAGTATATTTGTTGGAGAATTTTGCTTTTGTGGATCTGTAGATGGAGTCAAACCTGTATGTTATCTTGCTTTGTTTTGTAAAGAATTGCTCTTGTTGAAGTGATAAGACCCTGATCGAGGAGGTCATTGGCATGGGGATAAAATAGAGCTGTTCTATGAGGTGATGAATGTGGTAGTGTCGGCACATTTTTGCACTTGAAGTTTAGACCTCTGCAATTGTAATGTATTTTAATATATTTTTAAATAAAAAAAAACAATTTTTATTCAATAAAATGTAATAAATGCAGCTGTAAGGCACCGTCGTGAAAGTATATTTGGATGACTGTACCCATTAAATTTCATATGATTATTCCCATAAAATGTTGCGTGGATTCCTAGGGAGATGAAAGGTCATCTTGTCTTGCCATATTAATTTCCTTAAAGAAACAGAATACGAAGATTTTGGTCGGCAAAACCTGAGAAGAGGGAGGAAAATGCACGAGGAAGCAAGAAACTTGTTGATTTCTTCATGTCATAATAGCTTTCATCATAATTTCAAAGCTCAACGTCTATAAACAATGGTGTAAAACTTTTCTCAGATGGATGCTCTTTGCACATGCACCACATGTCCTTTACCTAATCATATGACTCCAAAAATGGTATGATGAAAGTGTAATTTTAACACATTTATATGTTTAATGTAGATTTGCCACACCTACTCTGGATTTTGTAATATATCTTTTAATCTCTTCATCATCTTAATTATTAAATCATCGTTCCATTGATGGGTTTTTTCTTTCTTTCTTTCTAAAGCCAGTATTCTGGAAGTGGGGGAATCCAGATATATTTAGATCGTATTATTTTTTAAAAAAAATATAGGGTAGTCGTGTGAAATTTTCCAACAATCTTACAATTTATTTTTAAATCCCATCAAAATATTTTTATTTATAACTAAATAGTTCTTAAGTATTTTAATTTTTACAGACCATCCAAAATTTCAAATAATAAAACTAAAAAAATATATTTCGGTTATGAATCTCAATCTAGCAGGTTGAGTTGGAATATAACTGATTTGTTTTTTTAAATAACATCAACTTAACTAAATTAAATTAACTAGTTGACTCGAGTCTTCTACCGAATCCAGTTTCATACATTTATATATAATCATAAGAAACAAGTTTTTAATGTTATGCCTCAAAATTGGCCAGTGATCCTTCTTGGAGACTGCATTTTCAAGCATCAACGGATCCTTGCATTGTAAATTAGTAAGCTGTCGTGTCTTCTGCGAAATCAGGTGAAACAGACAACCAATGTATATATATATGTATTCACATTTTATTAGTCATTTCCTTGGAAAAAAAAAAGTCTAATAGATTAATTAATGACCACCAAATTATTTATTCGTGCTTGAACTCAAAATGCTCCATAAATGGCGTCTTTTCATCTTGATCAAGTTTTAGCATATTTATTAAACTTTGTCTGGAGGGGTAGACTCTGGTCCAATCAACCCCATCCAGATCCAGGCTGTTTTGTTTTTTGAAGAAAAAAGAAAAGAAAAGTTGACCTGGTCAATTCAATTGATAATGCTAACTTTTTTTTATATTTCTATAATAATAATAATAATAATAATAATAATTATTATTATTATACATTGTTTTAAAGAAAAAAGAAAAGACTTTGTTTTTATAAGTTTTGATGCAAAATTATTTTGATGTATTAATAATAAAAATAATAATACTTCTAAATAGAGATGAATTTAAAAATAAATTGTTCATCAATCTAAAATAATAATACTTCTAAAACGATGATTAAATAATAATAACAATAATTTGTATTATCTATTCATGAGCAGTAAGAGGTCAGTAGCTAGTGGGTGATGAGATTTGTTTAAAATCTTTGTAACATGGGCAAAGGATGGCTTGTCCTCTCCCGATCTGCTTCCAAAATTTTATGCCCCACCTTCTTCCTGGTGGACCAATTCAAGTAGTGAGAACATAGGGCATGTGGATGATCCAGATTTACTGAAGTGTAAGGAGTTATATATTTTTTTTATTGGAGTAAACCCAATCTTTTTTTTAGGTATTTTTTGCAGTTTTAAGTTAAGTGAATAAAATCCTGATTATTTTGAATTCTTACAAGATGAACATATCTTAATTCAAATTCAAAATCTGTAAAATAGATTTCAAATCCTTTGTCACCACATCATGCCACTTGAGAACCACACTTTATGACTTTTAAATCTAAGTTGATTTTTAAAATAAATATTATTTTTAAATAAAAATATTTTAAGAAACAATTTTTATTATTATATTCCTTAACAGACTTCAAATCCCACAATTTTGTGACTTTTAAATGGAAGATCTTTGAATGTCAATGTTGGTAAGATTGCATTCCCCGCAAATTAATATAAAAAAATGAATCAAACACAGCATAGACAAACAAATTAATAAAATTTTATTTTTAATAAAATATATGTAAACATTACATTCTGAACAATCACATAATCAATTATCATATTTATTTGAGCACTCAAATTCAAACAATATTCCAAGATTTGACAAGCCAAACTGTCACATCTTCAGTTAACCTAAGAGATAGATTTGCTTCACAGATCGTCTTCTTCCCACCCTTCTAAAGCTAATAATTTCCTTCCCGGGCATCATCATCATCATCATCAATACCAGAGCAAGCTTTTCAGTGTTTTTCTACAATTTGTAATAAAAACAAATTTGCGGAATTAATTTCAAGATTGATAGTAAAAACAAATCATGGACCTCAAAGTGCCACGTTGAACACATGCCCCTAGCTCTCAGCCTCACCCTCTCCCTCTCCCTGCCTAGCCAACTTCACATGCAGTCGAGCCTATCCATGTCCCCATGGTGATGCGTTCTCCCTCAATTATTGGGTTCAGCTCCCCCCGTCCCTTAATTTCTATCCTCAAATTTGCATCATGTGTGCCTTGTCCTCACATAATGATTCATGATCGAGACGCAAAGACTTTAGCGACACCATTTTGTAGGTATTTATGTTCTGGAATTATCTTAATTTTATATCAAGAAATCATCTTATCTAAAAGATTAAATTATTAAGTGAGTTGATAGAATATGATTTATATTATTCTTTAATATACTCTTTCAAGTTATAGTTCTTTATCTTTGAAACTTGCATAGACTCACACTATATTGTGCTTGATTTTTATTAGATAGAATGAGGATGATGAGATTTGAATTCATGACCGTTGGATTAATAAAACTCTGATACCATGTTAATAATTCATCTCGCTTCAAAATTTAAGTTTTAAACACTGTTTTTTTAATGTTCTATGATAAAAAAACAGAGACAAAGGGAGACTTGTTTTTCTCCATTCTTTTTATTCCGGAAATAAAAAGAATTATTTTTCAAAACTAGATAGATTTCTACCTTCTCTGTATTTATATTTTATATAATAAAAAGGTAATCAAGCATAGCCTTAATCATGAGATTAGCAACATGTAATTATCAAGGAGCATAGAACTTCATTGGGATTGAGGAAGGGGCTAGTGTAGGTGGAGGCTACTTCATGTTCGTGGCCTTGAAAAATCTCATGTTCAGAATTTTAGTTTGGTGCATTGTCAATTTAAAAATCAAGATTATTTGACGTTTTCATAAGAGAGCAGTGAAACATTTATCATGCAACCACCATTGTACCCCAGCTCATGTCCTTGTGCATTAATTAGGAGGACTGTGATTGATCTGGTCAGTATGTATCGATTAACTTGCTCATAACGTACCAACGGGGGCGTGGGTGGACTGGTAGGGGGTCCTCCCAGCTTAACCAAGGTCTCGAGTTCGAGCCTTGGGTATGCAGCTGCTTTAAAACTCGCTTGGGAGAGCTTTGCCACCTTTAAGGGTCCTACCCGGCTCTAATCTGGATTAGTCGGCAATGGCCGGATTACCGGATGGTTTCTACCAAAAAAAAAAAACTTGCTCATAACGTTCTGCTATATTTTTTAATTATTTTTTTAGTATTTTTTATTTTAATGTTTTGATATTAAAGTAATTTTAAAAAAACAATAATATACTTTTAAATAAATAATCACCCACCCATTGTCAAACACTACTGATTTTAGCTAGCACTAGCCAGTAACTTTAGCTAGCACTAGCTAGTAAATGAATATCTTCACGAGATGTTATAATTAATTACAGCTTGCGAGCTAATTTGTGAAGATCAAAATTATTACTCGTACACGTCCTCTCATTTTCTTATTTAAAACAATCCATGCGTATATATAGACGGGAGATGATAGAGAAACAAAAATTATATTAAATTTTCATATAATTGATGAGTTAACCGATAAATGAAAACGTGCTTAAAATGATTATATTTAAAACAATGTCTCATTATACATAAATAACTGATATTTCAAAAAAAAATAATTGTTAAAATGATTGTATATAAAACATATATTTATATAACATTACTCGTATGTACATTCTCAATTTTAAGAGGATGTAGAGATACTGCTTACATTTTTTTTTTATTTCTTCGAACTCGAGATTTTTTTACGAAGAGAGTGATAGTAATCATCCTCGAGCTTACAATTCACTTATAATATTTATATTTTTGAATGAGAAGAAATAACATTTACATCAAGTTCTTAGATTATGTTTGGTTAGTATTTTAATACCGATTAATAGATACAAAAGAATATAAAAATATATTTCGTTTACGATATAAAAATACATATAAAAAATAATATCTTAATAATTTTAAAATAAATATTTATATCTATAAAATAAAGGCATTAATTTATTGTTATTTTTATATTTATTGTCTGGATAATCAAAGTTTAAATATCAAAGTTCAATCTTTTTTTACCTTACACTTCTAGACAAATTAATTCACATTAATATGAATATTTATGAGATTCATTTTGGAACAAATCATTCCCTAAAATTGGAATATAAAATGTAATACATAGGAAACAGATTTGAATCAAGCTTCCAAAGTATAATATATAAAAATGCATATTAGCAATAATTGATCAAATCTCTATAAATAATTATTCTCACTATGAAGGGTAATGGGTAATTTATTTATAATTTATCTGATAAAAAATATAAATATTTATAAATTATTCAACCAGTTTAGGATATTTAATAGATATTCATTATATAATATTATTTATTATTCAATAAAAAATAAACACAATAAACTCTCTCATGCTCACATGCATACATACTAAATGATAAAATAATAAATATTATACGTATATGTGCTGTATATTAATATTATGATATGTACATATTATATTATATTAACAAAAATAAATATTCTACAAATATATTTATGTAATATACTTGAATGGTTTCGAATCAAGTTAATTTAACTATATTCATATTTTATCAATTATACATCAAATAAAATAATTATTTTAAAAAATAATCATTCAATTCAAATTAAACTGGTATACTAATGCGTGTGATCCTAATTCTCACTGTACCATACCTAAAAAATCACCTGTAATAATTTTGAATGAACATGCAAATAGGTAAGCCGTGGCAGTGATACAGATATTTTTAAAACAATCAAAAAACCATCCATGAAATTTCCAAGAACCATGAGATCATCTCTATCGCCTAGTCACCCAACAATCCTGTAACAATCCACGTTAGGGACAAAATCGTCACTAAAATAATCCCACCCTATATAGACAACACTCACGCGAACAACAACGTTATCCCTCACTTCCATGCCCGCACTTCTCTCCCCAGCGCAAGCTCACATAGAATCAAAGACTTGACAAACAGAAATCAAGAAACCATGACCATGTTTTCTTACATTACATTGCTAGCAACCTTAACTATACTCATCCTTACCTCTACAGTTCGAAGCTGTCCTGCTTCAGACAGGGCAGCTTTGCTAGCTTTCAAGGCAGCTCTCCATGAGCCTGACTTGGGCATCTTCAATTCTTGGACAGGCACCGACTGCTGCCATAACTGGTATGGTGTCAGCTGTGACATGGAGACCAGAAGGGTTGCTGACATTAACCTGCGAGGTGAATCTGAAGACCCCATCTTCCAAAAAGCTGGTCGGTCTGGGTACATGACTGGTTCGATCTCTCCTTCTATTTGCAAGCTCGAAAGGCTCTCCAGTCTTACTATAGCTGACTGGAAAGGGATCTCAGGTCCGATCCCGGCCTGCATTACGTCTTTGCCGTTCTTGAGAATTCTTGATTTGATCGGGAATCGGATTTCTGGTGAGATCCCGGCAGATATCGGACGGCTGGACCGGTTGACCGTTTTGAATATCGCCGACAATCTCGTAACAGGTAGGATCCCGAGATCCTTGACTAATTTGTCGAGTTTGATGCATCTCGATTTACGTAACAATCGGATTTGGGGCTCGTTGCCTCTAGATTTCGGGCGACTTCGGATGTTGAGTCGGGCATTGTTGAGCCGAAATTATATTGGTGGGACAATTCCCGACTCAATTTCTAAAATTTATCGTCTCGCTGATCTGGATCTTTCATTGAATAAATTATCGGGCGAGATACCGGCTTCTTTGGGAAAAATGGCAGTCTTGGCAACACTAAATCTTGATTCCAACAAGTTGTCCGGAAAAATACCTGATAGTCTGTTTAATTCAGCTATTGGTAACTTGAATCTGAGCAAAAACACATTTCAAGGATACTTACCAGATGTTTTCGGGCCGAAATCTTACTTCACGGTACTCGACTTGTCCTACAATAATTTTTGGGGTCCGATACCAAAATCTCTGTCCCAATCATCATTTATCGGGCACTTGGATTTGAGTCACAACCGCCTATGTGGGAGAATCCCGGCAGGGCCTCCGTTCGATCACCTCGAAGCCACATCGTTTGCTTATAATGCCTGTCTTTGTGGCAAACCACTTGGAGCTTGCAAGTAGAGAAGAAAATGTTCAGATCGATCGGCTGAGAATGGAATTAGTTTGATTTTTCAGGTTTGGTAATAAATGTGTTGTATGGATACATGTAATGTAACAGGAATTAAGAGTGTGTTTAATTAGCTATGTTGTAATGGGAATTAATTAAAAGGTTTCATGCACGTAAATCTTGCATGAAATGGAGCTTTAATGCAATGAGTGTAACTCTAAGCATAAATTTATTGCCAAATTATCTCAAATCAAATTATAAAAAGCAAATTAATTCATGTTCTTTTCATTTCTTTCTGAGTACTTTCCTGGGTGGGCCCGTCCAGGTCTCGGATTAGAATTCGGGTTCCGATGTCCTGATTCTTGATTCAGATCGGGTTACAATAAATAAATAATAATTAAAATTCACTTGCTTAGATATAATGATTTGTAATTAGATCCCCTCGATTAAATTTAAATCTTTTTGTGCCATGCATATTAATTAAGTAATTTGTACTATATATGCTAAGAGTATGTTTGTCTTTAAGTGTTTTTTCTTTTAAAATTAATATTTTTATGTTTTTGAATATTCTAGTATTAAAAAAAAATTAAAATATATTAAAATGCTAGCACAATATTATTAATAAAGGGTGATGAAGTTTTTTTTTTTACATGCATGGGAACTATTGTCAGTGGCGATTTAAATATACGCAGCTCCTATATCCTATATAAAACCAGACACTGCACGTGAAGCATTAGTGAGATAATGACACAACTTTGCTCTGCATTCACAGATGAGGGCCTAGCGAAGGGGAAATCAATTTTCCCTGGCATCTGCAAATTTTAGCATACCCCAAACTAGCCATGCCTAGTTTACTGATGAAGTTCATATAAAATGAATCTATAGCAGTTGCATTGATACGCTGTACTTGTAGAAATGTTTACATAAATGGAAGGAAGGCTGACAGATTCTTAATTTTATGTTCTTGTATTTTTTTGGAATATAGATAATATATGCTGCTATTATGGCATCTGGATGCAGAGGAACTTGAGAGTAAATGGGGAGAAGGGAATCTCTCCTAATGATCTCATCATGTGGATAGGTCAGATTGTTAAATGCAGGCCGCAGAAAACTAGAATTCTGAAGGAAGCTTTGTTGAACCCTAAGTTTTCTATTACTAGTTCTACAATTATGTTCAATTAGAAATCTATTTAATTAGTTCAACAAGTTGCAAAAACACTTTGCTCCACAGACAAGCAAGTGAGAGGATGCATTCATCTTTTTTGCTGTATGGAAGAACGTTGAATTTGCTTTATGCTCTCTTTAAGCTTGACAGGGGCCAGCTGAAGAACAGCACATGTATTTCTTTTCTTTTTCTCTTTTAAAGAAAAGCATATGTTCTTCTAGCTGGAACTCTTTTAAACTTGTGCCTAGTTTACCCACAAGCTCTTGAAAGAGCTCTTGAAAGGAAGATGGCATCTATAGTTGCCTGACAGAAGACATTTTAGAGGAAATGTATTGCTGTCAAGTAAAACATTTTGCTGACTCCATAAGGAATTGTCTGTCTAATTGATTTTTTCCAAGTAGTTCATTTTTTATCTATAATTTCACACACAGCTTATACTATTACATTTACTCTACTAAAGAGAATAATATATAAATCATATCTTGAAACATGATGGGTTTTTTCATATAAAATCATAGTTTTAATGACTAAACAGTGTCGAGAATCTCACAATCCTGTTTTAACTAAATTAAATTCATAAAACTAGACCGAAGTAGTAGTGGGTTCTTTAATAGCTGCAAAAGCAACAGATTTGGAGCCAAAAAGTGCCAATCACATATGAAATAAAGAGATTTAATGGATTCCTTTCTTTGCTATTGATGCAATATATCAACCATGAAGGGAAATTAATAAACAATGGGATAAGAATGTATACCAGTGAGCGGATTTTCTTACTATATCGACACCAGAACAGGCAGAGTATCATCCCTTTGGAGCAGAAAGCCATTAAGGCAAAAGAGGAGAGAATTCTGGAAGATATAGGCTGAGACATCACAACTGTAAGCACGCAAGATTAGCTTCTCTTTTTCAGGTCTTTGTTTGCTGTCTGTGATGTTAGATTATGGAGGATTATTCTATATTTTTTTCATTACCAATCATACTTTGGTTTATTATTTGTCATCAAACGTTTTTCCAAAATTAGATCATCGTAACTAGGAATGAAGGAAGATTTGTGTTAATTCAGTAAAGAGTAAGTATCAAGTCCTTAGTCAAGAAATTTTTACATTTGAATCTTACTTTAGAATTGCTTGTTGGTTCATACAGTATTCCCAGGCTACTTAGTCTAGGATGGAGATAGTTGGAACATCAACTGATCATCAGGAGACAAAAAGTGATCAGGTGACACTTGATGTTAACAAGTTCGCAAAGTCTATGAGAGCAGAATTGGAAATCTTTCCTCCCTTTTCCAACCAATGTTGTATATATCGTGTTCCTGTTCGACTACGTGAGTTGAATGAAAAAGCCTACACACCGCGATTAGTCTCCATCGGACCACTTCACCATGGCAAAGAAGAGCTGAAAGCAATGGAAGGGCATAAAATATTGTACTTTCAAGATTTTCTAAAATTCAGCAAGGCAAGCTTGGAGGAGCTAGTTGAAGTTGTGGAGGAGAGGGAGACAAGATTGCGTAACTGTTATGCAGAAACCATTGATCTTAGTAGCGAGGAATTTGTGAAAATGATGTTACTGGACGGTGTCTTCATCATTGTGATCTTCCTGAAAAATGGTTATGAAGACCCGATAAATACCGTCGACGGTATATTCAATAAACCATGGATGCTAGGCGATATAGCACTTGACATGTGCTTGATTGAAAACCAACTTCCATTCTTCATTCTTGAGGATTTGTTTAAAGCATCCGAAATAGCCAGCCATTATGATGAGGAATGTTCCTTGATTAAGCTTACTTACAAGTTCTTCAAAGATGATTGGAATTCTATGCTGACAGAAGGCATTTTGGAGGAAATCAAAGCCTCCGAAACAGCACATTTCGTTGACCTTGTAAGAAAATGTCAGAAGCCATCAGAGCTGATCACTCCAAAAGCACTAGAGTCTACAAACGTACTAAGTGTGACAGAGCTCCATCAAGCTGGAGTCAAGTTCAAGTTAAGTCCGAGCAAAAGCTTGCTTGACATGAAATTCGAGAAAGGGATTCTGGAAATCCCATCTTTAAGAGTACAAGATAACACAGGGATCTACTTCAGGAATCTCCAGGCATTTGAGCAATGTGAAAGTCCCGAACATCATTATATAGGTAACTATATTTCGATGATCAATTTCCTTGTCATTTCTCCCAAGGATGTGGAAATCCTTGTCGAAAATAGAATCATAGAAAACTTGATACATGACAATGAAGCGGTGTTAGCCGTTCTTCACGATATTTCCAAGCTAAATGATCTCTCTAAGAAAAATTTCATCTTTGCTGGCCTCGTTGAAGATCTGAATGCGTACTGCAAGAGACCTTGGAACAAATGGAAGGCAGTCTTGAAACAGAATTATTTCAGTACTCCATGGGCCGTGATATCTGTTATTGCAGCAGTTATTTTCCTCATACTCACTGGTATACAAGCAGTGTGTTCTGTTATTCAACTGTAGTTTCTACCATTTCAATTGTTTCCCATAGACTTCAGATTGCTCTGTACTCCCATGCTAATCAATGTTAAGCTCCTAATTAACAATTAGCCTGTTCATTGTAATGATTATTGTTTCGACTAATGAATTCGTTTCATTTTCTGCAAGGTTAACACTATTGCATAGGTGGGACAGTTAGAGTACCTATAATTAGATACTAGAAGCTCAGCGGAATGCATGCAGTACCAGGAATGCATGCAGTACCAGGCAGATCTGTCTAAAAAACGATAACAGTCATTATAATTAATAAAAATTAATGAATTATGAATAATTAATGTTTTGGTTCCTGTTGGTTGAGTTCTTATCTTCTAGAACTTGTTCTTCTATTCATTGATTCCACTTCGGATGTTATGAATTCATCTTTAAAATCGAGTCAATTCCATTAAGTTCATGGACTTGAAGGTGCATCTTTTCAATATGGTGTTATTGAATTCTTAGGAGGCATTTGCATTGGACCTGTTTGCACCAAAACAATTATGTTTAAAGACAATTGATTCAACATATCGGTAAGATTCAGTTTCAAAACTCAATGAATTCTGTTCCATTTAGATTTCCATCGAACCAATCCTTCTTCAAATAATGCTATTAAACTTATTTTCGTCCAAACCGTTGATCTTGCAAACCTACAACTTGAAACATGACCTGAACAACTTGACTTTGATATTGATCAGATCTAACTTGGATGATCATGTGAGTTGATCCATGATCCATTTGACTGAACCAAACCTGGCTGGGTCATAATCAAGGATTTAAAAAAAAAAAAAACTGAAAAAAAATGACAGATGCATATTGACCCCTTTATCTAATAACCTGAATCTTATTATTGGGGGGTATGATCTTAGGCCAGATCTGACAAGCATGCTGAAAACCAAGTTTCTGCAATCCTGAAATGTCACTTCAGTGTCATTCATTACATAATCCTTTTCAGACTAATTGATACAGGTTGATTGATACAAACCATTTGACAGAAAACAAGCCGTGGAAGAAACCAACATTTAAAATATAATGAAGTACATGCATAGCAATCTCACAGGAAACACAACCAGAACACACTTTGATTTGTAGGACACGATTGAAATTGTAGAACCTATGTAACTTGAATGACTGAACACACTGCTTGTATAGTGAGTATCAGAAGAGCCCCAGCTGCAACAACAGAGATGGAAACCCATGGATTATGGAAATAATTTTGTTTCAAGGCTGCAATCCATCTGTGCCTCCGCTTTCTGCAGTACTTGTCCAGATCTTCAACGACATCAGCAAAATAAAATCGTTCACAGTTAATTATATTTTTTTTGGCAAGATTCCGGAGAACCCTCATAACTGCATCATTATCACTGAGCCAATTATCAACAATTCCTTTCTTAGATAATATTTCTACATCATTAGTAGCACGAACAAGGAAACTGATGGTAGAGATATAGTCACTTACGCAGCCACCACAGTGGTGGCATAACACCACTTCTTTTCGAGGCTCGCACAGAGATGTTATTTAGAAACCTCCTCGCCTTTGAGCAATGCCAATACGGTGGTGGCTGCGTAAGTGACTATATCGCTACCATCAGTTTCCTTGTTCGTGCTACAAATGATGTAGAAATATTATCTAAGAAAGGAATTATTGGTAATTGGCTTAGTGATAATGATGCAGTTATGAGGGTTCTCCAGGATCTTGCCAAAGAAAATACAATTAACAATGAAGGGTTTTATTTTGTTGATGTCGTTGAAGATCTGAACAAGTACTACAGAAAACAGAGGCACAGATGGATTGCAGCCTTGAAACAAAATTATTTCCATAATCCATGGGTTTCCACCTCTGTTGCTGCAGTTGGGGCTCTTCTGATACTCACTGTCATACAAGCAGTGTGTTCAGTCATTTGAGGTGTGTAGGCGTACTCCTTCGAGCCGCGTAGGCGTTTAGGAACTCTGTAGATGGAACACTTGTTGGAGAAGACATGCAAGGTTTTCAACTCCTTTCGCAGAGACTCTGTTAATTTGCAAAGATCACTCCTTTCAATCTGCTCAGTTGCTGCTCCAACAATCTCCATCATGTTATTCAAATCATTTAATTAATATAGATGCTTAAGCAAATTCCAACACAAATATAAAGGCGGAAATGAATATATCACATAGAATATTGGCAAACAATCACAGAAATATTTGGAAGGAATGGAATCTGAATCATGACAATATGCATCGCTTCTCTAAATTATAACCAACATGTCGCGACGATGATTTTTTATGCGCTTCGCGCCCTGCCATCACCCCTGTTTCGGGACAACGGCGCGCGGTGAAATGGGGTGATATAGTCGTAAAATTTAGGACTAAAATTATTAGGAGTCGCCACCTAGTGTTAAGGTTACTAGGAACCTATTGGTCTGCGAGAGTCTAGGGTAAAGGGACTTGTTGTGCAAGGGGAAGACGCATCACCCCCAGTGCACCCTACCTAAGGTAAGCTGCATTGTTGTTTGATTGTTTTTTCTAAGTTAAAATTTCCTACATTGCACAAAAACATTCTTTATTATCTATCGATGTACTTTACAATGTAAATTTACATCGTCCCAAAAAAAAATCTTTTTTATTATCTACGGGTGTACTTTACAATGTAAATTTACACCGTAGTTAAAACATTTTTATTATCTACGGGTGTACTTTACAATATAAATTTACACCATAGTTAAAACATTTTTATTATCTACGGGTGTACTTTACAATGTAAATTTACACCGTAGTTAAAACCCCCCTTTTTTTATCCACAGGTGTATTTTACAATGTAAATTTACACCCTAATAGATAAAACAAAATATTTAAAATTATTTTTGATATTTTGGCCAAATTCCAACGGATAATCATAAACCGGTTACGATATCTAATTTTGTTTTAAAACATGAGGAAGATGCAAAATATTATTTTTTTTCAATGAAAAATATGATGAAAAAAAATTTAGAATCCGGCCGTATGCACGAAAACAAAACCTTTTTTATGTTTTTTATTTTTGTATTTTTTTTTACTTTTATATTTTTTATTTTTAAAATAACATAAGGTAAAAAATAAAATAAAATACAATAATTGAAAATAAAAATCTGTGGGCTGTCAGGCCAGCCCTGATGGGCCGGACTGACAGCCCACTCTTGCAAGGCTGGACTGACAGTCCAGCCCTGATGGGCCGGGCTGACAGCCCATTCTTACATGGGCTGGACTGACAGTCCAGCACTGATGGGCCAGACTGGCAGCCCAAAGTGTCTAGACCGGGCTAAAAAATAGGTGGGCCTACGGCCCAACTCCTTTTGGGCTGGACATCCAGTCCAGGTGGCTGCAAGCCAACCTGGACTAAACATTGGGCCGGGCACAAAGCCCGGCTGCCTCCCTCAGGCCCCGGGCCCGCATGAACAGTGGGACGCAAATTGCGTCCCGCTGCATGTACTGGCCAGAGGAAGAAGACGAAGGAACAGTGATTTTTCAAGTGTGACAAAGCGTGTACCTGTTAGTACCGTTGGGTAGAGGATGTCGATGTGATGATTCCTGTCATGGTGGCGTCGTCAACGGTGGCCTGTGGTGGCCGGAGGGAGCTTCCAAAGTCGCCGGTGTTTGCGCTGCTGCTACTGCCACCTGGTCTGTTGCCTCGCCGGAGAGTGGGTCTAAGTTTCTGGTGTAGAGGGGAAGCTTATGGTGATGAAGAGAGAGGTGTTGGGTGGTCAGGTGGCCAGTAACGGTGGAGAGAGAGAGAGCTCGGCAGAAGCGTTCCTAGAGAGAGAGAGATCGCAGGCCGAGAGAAAGAGAGAGGGGGCTGGTTGTTGAGGACGAAGGTGGGATTTTTACGTTTGTTTTGCTTGCTTTTGATGCTAAAAATCTGTGTAAACCTTTTCAAAACTTCTTTTTTTTCTCCGTTTTTTCTTCTCTGTGTTCGTCCTCTGTTAAGTTTTTCTGCCAATTTTTCTCCTCGCCTTCTGCTCCCTTCTCCCCCTCTATTTATAGGGGCAGAGGCAGCTCTCATGCATATTGCATGAGGTTACTGCCTCTGCCTCTGCAAAGAATTTGCAGAGGCTGGCGAGTAGCAGTGTCGTGCTCTGTACCCTCTGCATTTTTGCAGAGGGCTGAGGAGCAACTGCAATCGTCGTCTCTTGCTGCAGAGAGCTGTTGCAGCGTCGTGTTCCTGCACTGTTCAGGTGTCGGAACAGTGCAAGGACATACACAATTGGTGTGAGAAAAAAATACAATTTGGTCCCTCAATGTTTAATTGGTTCGATCGCACCCCCGATTAATTTTAAATTTTTAATTTTATGCAATCATATCTCCATTAAAATTTCAACAACAACCTTAAATGAACAATGAACGCGCCTTTTTTATTTTAGTCTCTAGTTTCTGATTTGCGTGATTTAACCCTCAATTAATCATTAAATTCTCAATTAGTTCAATTTAACTCCTGATTTCACATTATTGACTTGAATCTGAGCAAAAACTCATTTCAAGGATACTTACAAGATGTTTTCGGGCCGAAATCTTACTTCACGGTACTCGACTTGTCCTACAATAATTTTTGGGGTCCGATACCAAAATCTCTGTCCCAATCATCATTTATCGGGCACTTGGATTTGAGTCACAACCGCCTATGTGGGAGAATCCCGGCAGGGCCTCCGTTCGATCACCTCGAAGCCACATCGTTTGCTTATAATGCCTGTCTTTGTGGCAAACCACTTGGAGCTTGCAAGTAGAGAAGAAAATGTTCAGATCGGCTGAGAATGGAATGAGTTTGATTTTTCGGGTTTGGTAATAAATGTTTGTATGGATACATGTAATGTAACAGGAATTAAGAGTGTGTTTAATTAGCTATGTTGTAATGGGAATTAATTAAAAGGTTTCATGCACGTAAATCTTGCATGAAATGGAGCTTTAATGCAATGAGTGTAACTTTAAACATAAATTTAATACCAAATTATCTCAAATCAAATGATAAAAAGCAAATTAATTCATGTTCTTTTCATTTCTTTCTGAGTACTTTCCTGGGTGGGCCTGTCCAGGTCTCGGATTAGATTTCGGGTTCCGATGTCCTGATTCTTGATTCAGATCGGGTTACAATAAATAAATAATAATTAAAATTCACTTGCTTAGATATATTGATTTGTAATTAGATCCCCTCGATTAAATTTAAATCTTTTTGTTACTGCTGTGCCATGCATATTAATTAAGTAATTAGTACTATATATGCTAAGAGTATGTTTGTCTTTAAGTGTTTTTTCTTTTAAAATTAATATTTTTATGTTTTTGAATATTCTAGTATTAAAAAAAAATTAAAATATATTAAAATGCTAGCACAATATTATTAATAAAGGGTGATGAAGTTTTTTTTTTTTTTTTTTACATGCATGGGAACTATTGTCAGTGGCGATTTAAATATACACAGCTCCTATATCCTATATAAAACAAGACAGTGCACGTGAAGCATTAGTGAGATAATGACACAACTTTGCTCTGCATTCACAGATGAGGGCCTAGCGAAGGGGAAATCAATTTTCCCTGGCATCTGCAAATTTTAGCATACCCCAAACTAGCCATGCCTAGTTTACTGATGAAGTTCATATAAAATGAATCTATAGCAGTTGCATTGATACGCTGTACTTGTAGAAATGTTTACATAAATGGAAGGAAGGCTGACAGATTCTTAATTTTATGTTCTTGTATTTTTTTGGAATATAGATAATATATGCTGCTATTATGGCATCTGGATGCAGAGGAACTTGAGAGTAAATGGGGAGAAGGGAATCTCTCCTAATGATCTCATCATGTGGATAGGTCAGATTGTTAAATGCAGGCCGCAGAAAACTAGAATTCTGAAGGAAGCTTTGTTGAACCCTAAGTTTTCTATTACTAGTTCTACAATTATGTTCAATTAGAAATCTATTTAATTAGTTCAACAAGTTGCAAAAACACTTTGCTCCACAGACAAGCAAGTGAGAGGATGCATTCATCTTTTTTGCTGTATGGAAGAACGTTGAATTTGCTTTATGCTCTCTTTAAACTTGACAGGGGCCAGCTTAAGAACAGCACATGTATTTCTTCTCTTTTTCTCTTTTAAAGAAAAGCATATGTTCTTCCAGCTGGAACTGTTTTAAACTTGTACCTAGTTTACCTACAAGCTCTTGAAAGGAAGATGGCATCTATAGTTGGCTGACAGAAGACATTTTAGAGGAAATATATTGCTGTCAAGTAAAACATTTTGCTGACTCCATAAGGAACTGTCTGTCTAATTGATTTTTTCCAAGCAGTTCATTTTTTATTTATAATTTCACACACAGCTTATACTATTACATTTACTCTACTAAAGAGAATAATATATAAATCATATCTTGAAACATGATGGGTTTTTTCATATAATATCATAGTTTTAATGACTAAACAGTGTCGAGAATCTCACAATCCTGTTTTAACTAAATTAAATTCATAAAACTAGACCGAAGTAGTAGTGGGTTCTTTAATAGCTGCAAAAGCAACAGATTTGGAGCCAAAAAGTGCCAATCACATATGAAATAAAGAGATTTAATGGATTCCTTTCTTTGCTATTGATGCAATATATCAACCATGAAGGGAAATTAATAAACAATGGGATAAGAATGTATACCAGTGAGCGGATTTTCTTACTATATCGACACCAGAACAGGCAGAGTATCATCCCTTTGGAGCAGAAAGCCATTAAGGCAAAAGAGGAGAGAATTCTGGAAGATATAGGCTGAGACATCACAACTGTAAGCACGCAAGATTAGCTTCTCTTTTTCAGGTCTTTGTTTGCTGTCTGTGATGTTAGATTATGGAGGATTATTCTATATTTTTTTCATTACCAATCATACTTTGGTTTATTATTTGTCATCAAACGTTTTTCCAAAATTAGATCATCGTAACTAGGAATGAAGGAAGATTTGTGTTAATTCAGTAAAGAGTAAGTATCAAGTCCTTAGTCAAGAAATTTTTGCATTTGAATCTTACTTTAGAATTGCTTGTTGGTTCATAGAGTATTCCCAGGCTACTTAGTCTAGGATGGAGATAGTTGGAACATCAACTGATCATCAGGAGACAAAAAGTGATCAGGTGTCACTTGATGTTAACAAGTTCGCAAAGTCTATGAGAGCAGAATTGGAAATCTTTCCTCCCTTTTCCGACCAATGTTGTATATATCGTGTTCTTGTTCGACTACGTGAGTTGAATGAAAAAGCCTACACACCGCGATTAGTCTCCATCGGACCACTTCACCATGGCAAAGAAGAGCTGAAAGCAATGGAAGGGCATAAAATATTGTACTTTCAAGATTTTCTAAAATTCAGCAAGGCAAGCTTGGAGGAGCTAGTTGAAGTTGTGGAGGAGAGGGAGACAAGATTGCGTAATTGTTATGCAGAAACCATTGATCTTAGTAGTGAGGAATTTGTGAAAATAATGTTACTGGACGGTGTCTTCATCATTGTGATCTTCCTGAAAAATGGTTTTGAAGACCCGATAAATACCGTCGACCGTATATTCAATAAACCATGGATGCTAGGCGATATAGCACTTGACATGTGCTTGATTGAAAACCAGCTTCCATTCTTCATTCTTGAGGATTTGTTTAAAGCATCCGAAATAGCCAGCCATTATGATGAGGAATGTTCCATGATTAAGCTTACTTACAAGTTCTTCAAAGATGATTGGAATTCTATGCTGACAGAAGGCATTTTGGAGGAAATCAAAGCCTCCGAAGCAGCACATTTCGTTGACCTTGTAAGAAAATGTCAGAAGCCATCAGAGCCGAACACTCCAAAAGCACTAGAGTCTATAAACGTACCAAGTGTGACAGAGCTCCATCAAGCTAGAGTCAAGTTCAAGTTAAGTTTGAGATTATGTTTGTTTGACTTTGTGTTTATATTGTATAATTTAAAGTTAATTTATCTTGAATTTTAATTATGCTTGTTAAATTAATATTTTTTATATATATATATATATATGAACAGTACAACCCCGAAACGGCACGCCGAAACGCTCTGAAACCGGAACGTTCCGTTCCAATAGAAAAACCGGAACGACGACCGGAACGGTATTGACAACTATGACTACAATACCTTTCATTTATTTATATCTAATTCTAAGCCACCAAGGACATTACTGCCTTTTCCTTTTTAAATTTTTCAATACACTACAATCTTGGGCTAGATCTGACAAGCATGCTTACTGCAATCCTGAAATGTCACTTCAGTGTCATTCATTACATAATCCTTTTCAGAATAATTGATACCATAGTTGTCGGTTTTGTTTCGTCTCGGCCGGATTGTTTCATACCAGTAAAAAAAGAGACAAAATGACGTCGTTTTTATCTCCGATTTTATTTAATTTCTATTCTGAGAAAGAGAGAGAGAGCCGTGTATTTGATGAAATCATAGTCCACTCCAGTAGAGAAAATAAAAGACAGGGAGAGATAAATCAAAGAAAGAGCTAATCTAAGGAACTTGAGCGGGCAAGCTGGTCTCCGGTAACGGAGACGCGTTGGGACCTGCGAGTTTTTTTTTGGTATTTGTGCGTGAAAGAGAGGGCGGAGGCTATGGCTACAGCAGTGAAGGGTTTGTGCTTTGCTTTTGCTTTTGTGGTTGAGATTAAAAAAAGTAATTTAAAAAAAACACTTTTATTGCGGTTCAAAATAAGTTGTGAAGTATTTGGTTAAAACTGTGGTTGAATTGGAGATTGAAAAAAAAACAGTTTTGGGTGTTTGGTTACCAAACTTTTCATATTACTTTTAACTTGTGAAATTACTTTAAAGGGTATATGTGTATATATATATATATATATATATATATATATATATATATATATATATATATATATATACACATATATATATATATATATATATACACATATATGTATATATAAATATTATATTAATGATCATAAACGACCTGGTGCTTTTTCTCATTTTCTAACTACAATCCATTATTATTATTATTATTATTATTATTATTATTATAGTAATGGCTGATTTTTAAAATATTTTTTATTTTTTAAAATCTATTTTGACATTGATATATCAAAATAATTAATTTAAAGATTTATTTTTTTTGATTTTTTAAAAGCAAATTTAAAACATGAAAAATAATTGTGTTTAATTCTTTGAAAAATCTCTTTTATCATTCTATATATTTCTTTTTTACCAACAATGTGTCTTTGAATTAATTTTTACATGTTAAAATTATATATAACCCCCACTCCAAAAAAAAAAACCCATCTGCTTCTAACCCACCCACCTCTGGAACCTCTCAACTTCTCCATCTCCCCCCTTCTCCCCTGCTGAAATCCATTTGCTTAGGGCATCTCCAATGGGAGAAGGCATTTTGGAGAGCCAAATTTTTAAAATGGCTCTTTGAATAGTGTATATATGGCTTTTTTGGTGATGTGTGCTCCAATAGCAAGAGCCATTTTGGAGAGTCATTTTTTTTATATATTATTTTAAATATAGTGCAATTATTTTATATGTAATTTAATAAGTAAGTTATATAATTTAATAATTACTTTTAAAAAACCCTCCAACAAAATAATTATTAATTTTTTAATTATATTTAAATTAAAAAATGAATTTGAAATTAAAAACGCCACAACAATTTTTCAAGTAATTGTATGTTTTTTTTATGGTTGTTGTATTTGAAGTTAATTAATGTTACTTATTGTCTTTTAGTGTTAGAAAAACTTAAAAAAAATAAAATAAACACATTAACAAATAACCAATAAGTTCAAACATAATTAATTAAAATACATTCCATTACAAATAATTCAATCAAATTAATTATAAATTAATACCCCTATTTTTTATGCTAAATATTATTATAATAATTATAAAATTATAATTATTATAATATAATAATTAATAATAATTAATTAATTATTATATTATATAATTATTATAATATAATATTTATTAATAATTATTAATTATTATTATTATAATTAATAATAAAACCCACCCCACCCGTCCATTCCCCTCAATCTCAAAGTTAAAAAACCCTTATCTGCTCCACCCCATCCTTATCTTCTCCCTCTCGCCGCCGCCCCCCATCCTTACCTCTGAATGTAATGAACAGAATTCTGTGAGAAAATCAAAAGCATATGAAGAAAGAGTAGTGAGAAGGCAGAAGAGAAAATCTCTTCTTCGGAATAAGTGAATATGCTTGCCTCTCCAAGGAAATCATGGAAAGAGGTTGCCCGAAAGGGCTCCTTCGACCAGCTGAAGGAATTTCTTCCAAGTTAGTCGCCACTGAAATTAGGCATACCAAAAAAGATCTATGGCTTCGGCCATGCAAGAATCTCTAGCCTTGTTCTCTCTTTTTCCATTACGATTTTCATTCCGTGATTCGGTCTGTGAAATAATCCCAACGAATCTCTAGCCTCATGCTTTCGACTGTGGCCAGATGGAACGAGAATTTCAAGCTGAAGTGGAAGCTCTCTCAAGGGCTCAACACAAAAATCTCCCATCTGCTGAAACCCATCTGCTTCTACGAGGAGTTTGCTACGATGATGAAGGCTGGTACAGACTGGAGAAAAGCCTCAAGGCAATAATCACTGGAAAGATTTCTGAGCATAATTTTAAGGAGGGATGGATCATTGCAGGTAACTGTTTGAGGGCACAGTGGAGAAGAAAAAATCAACCATCATTGTTTGGTCTATGATCTGCTTTGTGACCCCTCCCCTCTCTCAAACACATGCAAAAAAAAAAAAAATCGCGATAGCAAAAGCACCATTTTCCTGCTTATTGCAAATCACGGTTTTGGTCGATTTTTAGGTGGGCCCCACAATAATATAATCTGTTTTTGTTCATTACCAAATGCCATGTAATTGCTTCTTTCTCCAATCTCCGGTTCAAACGCAATGTCAAACGGGCACTTAGTATTTTAAGTGGGTGTTATTCATTTTCAAAATGTTTTTTTTAAATATATATTAAAATAATATTTTTTTATTTTTAAAAAATATTATTTACATCCATCATCAAAATATTATAAAGATATACAAAAAAATTTAATTAAAAAAAAATCTTTGGCAAATTTGAATTATATTTGTTAAATTAATATTTTAATTTTTTTCATATATATAATTAATTAATTATATATGAACAGTACAGTCCCGAAACGGCGCACCGAAACGCTTCAAAACTGAAACATTCCGTTCCAATTGAAAAAATCAAACGAAGCATCAACCAAAACGGTATTGACAACCTTGATTGATACATGTTGATTGATACAAACCATTTAGCAGAGAAAACAAGCCGTGAAAAAAACCAGCATTGATCATATAATGAAATACATGCATAGTAATCTCACAGGAAACACAAGCCGAACACACTTAAATTTGTAGGACACAATTGAAATGGTAGAACGTATGTAACTTGAATGACTGAACACACTGCTTGTATGACAGTAAGTATCAGAAGAGCCCCAGCTGCAACAACAGAGGTGGAAACCCATGGATTATGGAAATAATTTTGTTTCAAGGCTGCAATCCATCTGTGCCTCCGTTTTCTGCAGTATTTGTTCAGATCTTCAACGACATCAGCAAAACAAAACTCTTCTACGTAAACCATATTTCCTCTGTCAAGATCATGGAGAACCCTCATAACTGCATCATTGTCACTGAGCCAACTATCAATAATTCCTTTCTTAACAAGTATTTCTACATCATTAGTAGAACGAACAAGGTCTTTGATGGTAGTGATAAAGTCACCTACGCAGCCAACACGGCGATGGCGTTGCTCAAAGGCGTGGAGGTTTCTAAATAACATCTTTGTGCTATCCACGAAAAAAAGTGGTGGTATTTCCAGTATCCCTTTCTTAAAATTGAAGTTTATGTCAAATAGTGTTTTGCTGGACCCCAACTGAAACTTGACTCCAGATTGATGGAGCTCCATTGCACTTGGCGTGGTTCGAGTTTCAAGAGGCTTTCTTTGTTTCCCCTTTTTTGGTCGCAGACAAATTATTAGAAAGTAAACAAAATGCTTCACTCTAGAGGAATTCCATTGGTAAGGATGAATTCCTAAATGTGTGTGAAAAGAAAGAACGAGTAAGCTCAATCATGGAATATCGGGCTTCACCCTGGATCCCTATTTCGGCAAGCTTGAGCAAGTAGTCAAGAATGAAGAATGGAATCTGATTTTCAAGCAAGCACATGTCATGTTTGACTTCTTCTATCGTCCACGGTTTACCGAATATACGGTCATTATTGCTTCGGAAACCAAAGCTACACTATTTCAGGAAGACCATAATGATGAAGGAGCTATCTAGCAACACCATTTTCACAAAGTCCTCTATAGTAATTTTGTCAAAATTATCTGCATAACAGTTACGCAATCTTGTCTCCCTCTCTGCAATAGCTATGATATAATCCTCAAAACTTACCTTGCCCAGTTTAAGAAACTCCTTCAGGTATAGTTTTTTATGCACTTCCATTTCTTTCAGCTCTTCTTTTCCATGGTGAATAGGTCCAATGGAGACAGTTTGAGGTGTGTAGGCATACTCCCTCGAGCCGCGTAGTCTTTTAGGAACTCTGTAGATGAAACGCTTGTCGGAGAAGGCATGCAAGGATTTCAACTCCTCTTGCACAGATTCTGTTAATTTGTCAATGCCAAGCGAAACATGATCATTCCTTTTCATCTGCTCCTTTATTGCTCCAACAATCTCCATCCTGTGGTACAAATCTCAATTGATCAGATGTGTGTCGGTATCACAAAGAATCATCAGTTCAAGCATTGAAATGATCTCTACAGTCAAAATTACCAGAGCACAGTGATGAAGAAGCTATCTAGCAACACCATTTTCACAAAGTCCGGTGAAGTAATTTTGTCAAAATTATCTGCATAACAGTTGCGCAATCTTGTCTCCCTCTCTGCAATAGCTACGATATACTTCTCAACACTTACCTTACCCAGTTTAAGAAACTCCTTCAGGTATAGTTTTTTATGCACTTCCATTTCTTTCAGCTCTTCTTTTCCATGGTGAATAGGTCCAATGGAGACAGTTTGAGGTGCGTAGGCATGCTCCCTCGAGTCGTGTAGTCTTTTAGGAACTCTTTAGATGAAACGCTTGTCGGAGAAGGCATGCAAGGATTTCAACTCCTCTTGCACAGATTCTGTTAATTTGTCAATGCCAAGCGAAACATGATGATTCCTTTTCATCTGTCCAGTTGTTGCTCCAACAATCTCCATCCTGTGGTACAAATCTCAATTGATCAGATGTGTGTCGGTATCACAAAGAATCATCAGTTCAAGCATTGAAATGATCTCTACAGTCAAAATTACCAGATCACAATGATGAAGGAGCTATCTAGCAACACCATTTTCACAAGTCCGGTGAAGTAATTTTGTCAAAATTATCTGCGTAACAGTTGCGCAATCTTGTCTCCCTCTCTGCAATAGCTACGATATACTTCTCAACACTTACCTTACCCATTTTAAGAAACTCCTTCAGGTATAGTTTTTTATGCACTTTCATTTCTTTCAGCTCTTCTTTTCCATGGTGAATAGGTCCAATGGAGACAGTTTGAGGTGTGTAGGCATCCTCCCTCTAGCCGCGTTGTCTTTTAGGAACTCTGTAGATGAAACGCTTGTCGGAGAAGGCATGCAAGGATTTCAACTCCTCTTGCACAGACTCTGTTAATTTGTCAATGCCAAGCGAAACATGATCATTCCTTTTCATCTGCTCAGTTGTTGCTCCAACAATCTCCATCCTGTGGTACAAATCTCAATTGATCAAATGTGTGTCGGTATCACAAAGAATCATCAGTTCAAGCATTGAAATGATCTCTACAGTCAAAATTACCAGAGCACAATGATGAAGGAGCTATCTAGCAACACATTTTCACAAAGTCCGGTGAAGTAATTTTGTCAAAATTACCTGCGTAACAGTTGCGCAATCTTGTCCCCCTCTCTGCAATAGCTACGATATACTTCTCAACACTTACCTTACCCAGTTTAAGAAACTCCTTCAGGTATAGTTTTTTATGCACTTCCATTTCTTTCAGCTTTTCTTTTTCATGGTGAATAGGTCCAATGGAGACAGTTTGAGGTGTGTAGGCATACTCCCTCGAGCCGCGTAGTCTTTTAGGAACTCTGTAGATGAAACGCTTATCGGAGAAGGCATGCAAGGATTTCAACTCCTCTTGCACAGATTCTGTTAATTTGTCAATGCCAAGCGAAACATGATCATTCCTTTTCATCTGCTCCTTTATTGCTCCAACAATCTCCATCCTGTGGTACAAATCTCAATTGATCAGATGTGTGTCGGTATCACAAAGAATCATCAGTTCAAGCATTGAAATGATCTCTACAGTCAAAATTACCAGAGCACAATGATGAAGAAGCTATCTAGCAACACCATTTTCACAAAGTCCGGTGAAGTAATTTTGTCAAAATTATCTGCGTAACAGTTGCACAATCTTGTCTCCCTCTCTGCAATAGCTACGATATACTTCTCAACACTTACCTTACCCAGTTTAAGAAACTCCTTCAGGTATAGTTTTTTATGCACTTCCATTTCTTTCAGTTCTTCTTTTCCATGGTGAATAGGTCCAATGGAGACAGTTTGAGGTGTGTAGGCATGCTCCCTCGAGTCGCGTAGTCTTTTAGGAACTCTGTAGATGGAACGCTTGTCGGAGAAGGCATACAAGGATTTAAACTCCTCTTGCACAGACTCTGTTAATTTGTCAATGCCAAGCGAAACATGATGATTCCTTTTCATCTGTCTAGTTGTTGCTCCAACAATCTCCATCCTGTGGTACAAATCTCAATTGATCAGATGTGTGTCGGTATCACAAAGAATCATCAGTTCAAGCATTGAAATGATCTCTACAGTCAAAATTACCAGATCACAATGATGAAGGAGTTATCTAGCAACAACATTTTCACAAAGTCCGGTGAAGTAATTTTGTCAAAATTATCTGCGTAACAGTTGCGCAATCTTGTCTCCCTCTCTGCAATAGCTACGATATAATTCTCAACACTTACCTTACCCAGTTTAAGAAACTCCTTCAGGTATAGTTTTTTATGCACTTCCATTTCTTTCAGCTCTTCTTTTTAATGGTGAATAGGTCCAATGGAGACAGTTTGAGGTGTGTAGGCATCCTCCCTCTAGCCGCGTTGTCTTTTAGGAACTCTGTAGATGAAACGCTTGTCGGAGAAGGCATGCAAGGATTTCAACTCCTCTTGCACAGACTCTGTTAATTTGTCAATGCCAAGCGAAACATGATCATTCCTTTTCATCTGCGCAGTTGTTGCTCCAACAATCTCCATCCTGTGGTACAAATCTCAATTGATCAAATGTGTGTCGGTATCACAAAGAATCATCAGTTCAAGCATTGAAATGATCTCTACAGTCAAAATTACCAGAGCACAATGATGAAGGAGCTATCTAGCAACAACATTTTCACAAAGTCCGGTGAAGTAATTTTGTCAAAATTATCTGCATAACAGTTGCGCAATCTTGTCTCCCTCTCTGCAATAGCTACGATATACTTCTCAACACTTACCTTACCCAGTTTAAGAAACTCCTTCAGGTATAGTTTTTTATGCACTTCCATTTCTTTCAGCTCTTCTTTTCCATGGTGAATAGGTCCAATGGAGACAGTTTGAGGTGTGTAGGCATGCTCCCTCGAGTGGCGTAGTCTTTTAGGAACTCTGTAGATGGAACGCTTGTCGGAGAAGGCATACAAGGATTTAAACTCCTCTTGCACAGACTCTGTTAATTTGTCAATGCCAAGCGAAACATGATGATTCCTTTTCATCTGTCCAGTTGTTGCTCCAACAATCTCCATCCTGTGGTACAAATCTCAATTGATCAGATGTGTGTCGGTATCACAAAGAATCATCAGTTCAAGCATTGAAATGATCTCTACAGTAAAAATTACCAGATCACAATGATGAAGAAGCTATCTAGCAACACCATTTTCACAAAGTCCGGTGAAGTAATTTTGTCAAAATTACCTGCGTAACAGTTGCGCAATCTTGTCTCCCTCTCTGCAATAGCTACGATATACTTCTCAACACTTACCTTACCCATTTTAAGAAACTCCTTCAGGTATAGTTTTTTATGCACTTCCATTTCTTTCAGCTCTTCTTTTCCATGGTGAATAGGATCAATGGAGACAGTTTGAGGTGTGTAGGCATACTCCCTCGAGCCGCGTAGTCTTTTAGGAACTCTTTAGATGAAACGCTTGTCGGAGAAGGCATGCAAGGATTTCAACTCCTCTTGCACAGATTCTGTTAATTTGTCAATGCCAAGCGAAACATGATGATTCCTTTTCATCTGTCCAGTTGTTGCTCCAACAATCTCCATCCTGTGGTACAAATCTCAATTGATCAGATGTGTGTCGGTATCACAAAGAATCATCAGTTCAAGCATTGAAATGATCTCTACAGTCAAAATTACCAGATCACAATGATGAAGGAGCTATCTAGCAACACCATTTTCACAAGTCCGGTGAAGTAATTTTGTCAAAATTATCTGCGTAACAGTTGCGCAATCTTGTCTCGCTCTCTGCAATAGCTACGATATACTTCTCAACACTTACCTTACCCATTTTAAGAAACTCCTTCAGGTATAGTTTTTTATGCACTTTCATTTCTTTCAGCTCTTCTTTTCCATGGTGAATAGGTCCAATGGAGACAGTTTGAGGTGTGTAGGCATCCTCCCTCTAGCCGCGTTGTCTTTTAGGAACTCTGTAGATGAAACGCTTGTCGGAGAAGGCATGCAAGGATTTCAACTCCTCTTGCACAGACTCTGTTAATTTGTCAATGCCAAGCGAAACATGATCATTCCTTTTCATCTGCTCAGTTGTTGCTCGAACAATCTCCATCCTGTGGTACAAATCTCAATTGATCAAATGTGTGTCGGTATCACAAAGAATCATCAGTTCAAGCATTGAAATGATCTCTACAGTCAAAATTACCAGAGCACAATGATGAAGGAGCTATCTAGCAACACATTTTCACAAAGTCCGGTGAAGTAATTTTGTCAAAATTACCTGCGTAACAGTTGCGCAATCTTGTCCCCCTCTCTGCAATAGCTACGATATACTTCTCAACACTTACCTTACCCAGTTTAAGAAACTCCTTCAGGTATAGTTTTTTATGCACTTCCATTTCTTTCAGCTTTTCTTTTTCATGGTGAATAGGTCCAATGGAGACAGTTTGAGGTGTGTAGGCATACTCCCTCGAGCCGCGTAGTCTTTTAGGAACTCTGTAGATGAAACGCTTGTCGGAGAAGGCATGCAAGGATTTCAACTCCTCTTGCACAGATTCTGTTAATTTGTCAATGCCAAGCGAAACATGATCATTCCTTTTCATCTGCTCCTTTATTGCTCCAACAATCTCCATCCTGTGGTACAAATCTCAATTGATCAGATGTGTGTCGGTATCACAAAGAATCATCAGTTCAAGCATTGAAATGATCTCTACAGTCAAAATTACCAGAGCACAATGATGAAGAAGCTATCTAGCAACACCATTTTCACAAAGTCCGGTGAAGTAATTTTGTCAAAATTATCTGCGTAACAGTTGCGCAATCTTGTCTCCCTCTCTGCAATAGCTACGATATACTTCTCAACACTTACCTTACCCAGTTTAAGAAACTCCTTCAGGTATAGTTTTTTATGCACTTCCATTTCTTTTAGCTCTTCTTTTCCATGGTGAATAGGTCCAATGGAGACAGTTTGAGGTGTGTAGGCATGCTCCCGCGAGTCGCGCAGTCTTTTAGGAACTCTGTAGATGGAACGCTTGTCGGAGAAGGCATGCAAGGATTTCAACTCCTCTTGCACAGATTCTGTTAATTTGTCAATGCCAAGCGAAAATGATCATTCCTTTTCATCTGTCCAGTTGTTGCTCCAACAATCTCCATCCTGTGGTACAAATCTCAATTGATCAGATGTGTGTCGGTATCACAAAGAATCATCAGTTCAAGCATTGAAATGATCTCTACAGTCAAAATTACCAGATCACAATGATGAAGAAGCTATCTAGCAACACCATTTTCACAAAGTCCGGTGAAGTAATTTTGTCAAAATTATCTGCGTAACAGTTGCGCAATCTTGTCTCCCTCTCTGCAATAGCTACGATATACTTCTCAACACTTACCTTATCTATTTTAAGAAACTCCTTCAGGTATAGTTTTTTATGCACTTCCATTTCTTTCAGCTCTTCTTTTCCATGGTGAATAGGATCAATGGAGACAGTTTGAGGTGTGTAGGCATACTCCCTCGAGCCGCGTAGTCTTTTAGGAACTCTGCAGATGAAACGCTTGTCGGAGAAGGCATGCAAGGATTTCAACTCCTCTTGCACAGATTCTGTTAATTTGTCAATGCCAAGCGACTTCAGGTATAGTTTTTTATGCACTTCCATTTCTTTCAGCTCTTCTTTTCCATGGTGAATAGGTCCAATGGAGACAGTTTGAGGTGCGTAGGCATGCTCCCTCGAGTGGCGTAGTCTTTTAGGAACTCTGTAGATGGAACGCTTGTCGGAGAAGGCATGCAAGGATTTCAACTCCTCTTGCACAGACTCTGTTAATTTGTCAATGCCAAGCAAAACATGATCATTCCTTTTCATCTGCTCAGTTGTTGCTCCAACAATCTCTATCCTGTGGTACAAATCTCAATTGATCAGATGTGTGTCGGTATCACAAAGAATCATCAGTTCAAGCATTGAAATGATCTCTACAGTCAAAATTACCAGATCACAATGATGAAGAAGCTATCTAGCAACACCATTTTCACAAAGTCCGGTGAAGTAATTTTGTCAAAATTATCTGCGTAATAGTTGCGCAATATTGTCTCTCTCTCTGCAATAGCTACGATATACTTCTCAACACTTACCTTACCCATTTTAAGAAACTCCTTCAGGTATAGTTTTTTATGCACTTCCATTTCTTTCAGCTCTTCTTTTCCATGGTGAATAGGATCAATGGAGACAGTTTGAGGTGTGTAGGCATACTCCCTCGAGCCGCGTAGTCTTTTAGGAACTCTGTAGATGAAACGCTTGTCGGAGAAGGCATGCAAGGATTTCAACTCCTCTTGCACAGATTCTGTTAATTTGTCAATGCCAAGCGAAACATGATCATTCCTTTTCATCTGCTCCTTTATTGCTCCAACAATCTCCATCCTGTGGTACAAATCTCAATTGATCAGATATCTGTCGGTATCACAAAGAATCATCAGTTCAAGCATTGAAATGATCTCTACAGTCAAAATTACCAGAGCACAGTGATGAAGAAGCTATCTAGCAACACCATTTTCACAAAGTCCGGTGAAGTAATTTTGTCAAAATTATCTGCGTAACAGTTGCGCAATCTTGTCTCCCTCTCTGCAATAGCTACGATATACTTCTCAACACTTACCTTACCCATTTTAACAAACTCCTTCAGGTATAGTTTTTTATGCACTTCCATTTCTTTCAGCTCTTCTTTTCCATGGTGAATAGGATCAATGAAGACAGTTTGAGGTGTGTAGGCATACTCCCTCGAGCCGCGTAGTCTTTTAGGAACTCTGTAGATGAAACGCTTGTCGGAGAAGGCATGCAAGGATTTCAACTCCTCTTGCACAGATTCTGTTAATTTGTCAATGCCAAGCGAAACATGATCATTCATTTTCATCTGCTCCTTTATTGCTCCAACAATCTCCATCCTGTGGTACAAATCTCAATTGATCAGATGTGTGTCGGTATCACAAAGAATCATCAGTTCAAGCATTGAAATGATCTCTACAGTCAAAATTACCAGAGCACAATGATGAAGAAGCTATCTAGCAACACCATTTTCACAAAGTCCGGTGAAGTAATTTTGTCAAAATTATCTGCGTAACAGTTGCGCAATCTTGTCTCCCTCTCTGCAATAGCTACGATATACTTCTCAACACTTACCTTACCCAGTTTAAGAAACTCCTTCAGGTATAGTTTTTTATGCACTTCCATTTCTTTCAGCTCTTCTTTTCCATGGTGAATAGGTCCAATGGAGACAGTTTGAGGTGTGTAGGCATGCTCCCTCGAGTCGCGTAGTCTTTTAGGAACTCTGTAGATGGAACGCTTGTCGGAGAAGGCATGCAAGGATTTCAACTCCTCTTGCACAGACTCTGTTAATTTGTCAATGCCAAGCGAAACATGATCATTCCTTTTCATCTGCGCAGTTGTTGCTCCAACAATCTCCATCCTGTTGTACAAATCTCAATTGATCAAATGTGTGTCGGTATCACAAAGAATCATCAGTTCAAGCATTGAAATGATCTCTACAGTCAAAATTACCAGAGCACAATGATGAAGGAGCTATCTAGCAACAACATTTTCACAAAGTCCGGTGAAGTAATTTTGTCAAAGTTACCTGCGTAACAGTTGCGCAATCTTGTCTCCCTCTCTGCAATAGCTACGATATACTTCTCAACACTTACCTTACCCAGTTTAAGAAACTCCTTCAGGTATAGTTTTTTATGCACTTCCATTTCTTTCAGCTCTTCTTTTCCATGGTGAATAGGTCCAATGGAGACAGTTTGAGGTGTGTAGGCATACTCCCTCGAGCCGCGTAGTCTTTTAGGAACTCTGTAGATGAAACGCTTGTCGGAGAAGGCATGCAAGGATTTCAACTCCTCTTGCACAGACTCTGTCAATTTGTCAATGCCAAGCGAAACATGATCATTTGTTTCAATCTCCTTAGTTGTTGCTTCAAGAATCTCCAGAGTGTGATACAAATCTCAATTGATCAGATGTGTGTCGGTATCACAAAGAATCATCAGTTCAAGCATTGAAATGATCTCTACAATCAAAATTACCAGACCACAATGATGAAGAAGCTATCTAGCAACACCATTTTCACAAAGTCCGGTGAAGTAATTTTGTCAAAATTTTCTGCGTAAAAGTTGCGCAATCTTGTCTCCCTCTCTGCAATAGCTACGATATACTTCTCAACACTTACCTTACCCAGTTTAAGAAACTCCTTCAGGTATAGTTTTTTATGCACTTCCATTTCTTTCAGCTCTTCTTTTCCATGGTGAATAGGATCAATGGAGACAGTTTGAGGTGTGTAGGCATACTCCCTCGAGCCGCGTAGTCTTTTAGGAACTCTGTAGATGAAACGCTTGTCGGAGAAGGCATGCAAGGTTTTCAACTCCTCTTGCAGAGACTCTGTTAATTTTTCAATGTCAAGCGAAACATGATCATTCCTTTCAATCTTCTTAGTTGTTGCTTCAACAATCTCCATAGTGTGATACAAATCTCAATTGATCAGATGTCTGTCGGTATCACAAAGAATCATCAGTTCAAGATTTGAAATGATCTCTACAGTCAAAATTACCAAATTATTTAATTAATACAGATGCTTAAGTAAATTCCATCACAAATATAAAGAGGAAATGAATAAATCACACAGAATATTGTCAACTTATCACATAAATATTTGGAAGGAATCGAATCTGAATTATGACAATATACATCGCTTCTCTAAATTACAACCAACATGCTTAGATTTGCTTCAAAACATATATAGAAAAAACACTCAGCGGCCTTCTAGAAAAAAACAAACAAACAAAACTCACTGAGTAGCTCTAGATTTTATGTCAAAAACTGTGGTATGAAGTGTTTCTAGTAAGAATTTTCTTGACTGTTTTGTTCCTGCATTTCTCCTTGTTTTCATATGCTACACAAAGTCTTCGTCAATTTAGACTTTTGCTGGCAAACAACAAATCAACATTATCAAACTGTTGTTTCTGTTAGCGAAGAGTTAGGTAACTTTTTGGGAGTGTAGTTTATTTTTTTTGAAATGTTTTCGTTAAGAAATGAATGAAAATGATGTTTATATATATATATATATATATATATATATATATATATATATATATATCAATCATGGTCCCGAAAGATTATGATCATAGCTTTGTAATTCATTCGATGAACATTGTTGATTACTAGCAGGTGACAGAGACATACGAAGGAGCAACACAAACATCTTTATCTAACGCACTGAACTGTTACGCCGGTGTTCATGGGATCAAAAGTCCTTTTGCAATGGATATAAAATAATACATCAGACAACTGGTATCGGTAGATGCTCACGTTCTTAGATTCAGACGGGATTTGTGGGTGTTATTTAAAAACCCGTTTTTTCCCCTTTCCTTTTCACGAACTAGAAAAAAGAAATAATGGCGATGCTCTATTTTCTGAAACAGCAATCTCACCATCCGTATTCACTCAACGGGAACCAGATGTGCAGAAACCACCTGGAAGATCTACTTAACTATGACCAAGGCCTCTATGATGATGAGACCTTTGAATTGCCAGAGAGGAATTTGTCAAAATGATGATGATGGATGGTTCCTTCATCCAAAACAGCAATATTGAACGTGTAGTCAATGATCGGTGGGTACATACAGAGATAACCCCTACAACATTTGATGCTCCTCATTCGAGTCCCTTGTCCATGTTTTCCTTCTAGGTTCCATATATTTTACTTTTTATTTTAATGAAAAACTTGATGTATTTTGCATTGTTATTAAATTAATCTAAATCGTGTTTTAAAATAAATTAGATGGAAATTAATTACATAAAATCTAATTAATCTAATTGATCAGTTTTTAATTTAATTGTCCTGATTAAAATAAATTTTAATTTAAAAAAAATATCATTTTAATATCTTAAAGAAACTCTTGAAGTAACATTTTCTTGGATCAATCCATTCAATTTATAACCCAAAACTTGGACCGAGATGGATTCAATATTTATTTGTTTTCATCCAAAAATGGGATGAATTTAAACCGAAAGCCCATTCATAAATGTACGATACATTGGGGATCCATTTAAAAAACATCAATAGTTTGTTGACTACACTCGAGGTTTGCCCAAAACATCACCATTCTCTCGCGCATAATTGCGGAATCTGCTCTTCCTTTCCTATGCTCTTGATCGATTATCAATTTTTGATATTTTTTTTCAGATTCATCTAATTCAGGTGATGGGTTTTCACTTCTTTCTCGATTGAATTACGTGACGAAATCATCTCTCTCCCTATGAATTCTCTGTATTGTTGATCAAAACGAGAGGCAGTCATTTTCTTACAATACGTGTTCACAGGTGCTTTCCAAGCTCCTTGGTAAAAAGAACAAGGACCCAGTTCATTGATGTGGTCTAAGATTGCTTCTGCAAAAAAAAATTCTTCACTGCTTTAATATTTTTGCTTCCTGCTCCGAATGGCCATATGCTGTTTGATAAAATGCCATTACGAACATAACCGACTCATGTTGTTTTCCTTGTTGATTAGTGCTTTAGAAGACCAAAACCTGATCAGTGAAGTGCATTGAGTATTTTCAATGGGACCATCAACAGGAGGAAGAGCAAGACTCTCTGGAATGCAGAAGCAAGTGCTTAGTCTGTACCGGGGCTTCTTACGAGCAGCTCGTTCAAAGCCCCCTGAAGATCGGCGGCAGATTGAGTCCTTTGTTTCAGCTGAGTTCCGCCGCAACTCCAAACAAGTAGATCGCAAGAATTTCATCTACATTGAGTATTTGCTTCGCCGCGGTAAGAAGCAGCTTGAGCAGCTCAACAGTCCTGATACTGTTGGATTGTCATCTATGAATGTCACTTTCTCTGAAACTGAAAATCCTAAAAACTAAGTTGAGATCAATTATTCTGACATCTGCGTTATATTGGGAGTTTTATTTTTTGTGTAATTAATTTCTTGTTCAAACAATTCTACTCATAAAACGCCTGCAGTCATTTTTCAGTTGTCTTGAGCAGGTTTGCATGTCATTGTTATGCTTGATGTTTAAGATAGCATCCTGTGTAAACCAATGTTAGTTTCTTTCATGTCTTGTTTTTTTTCTCTGCAACGTTGTTAGTACATAATCGAACTGCAGCCAATTTGTCAAAATTGAAGTAAAATCACGCGGAAGAAAAAACATTTGCCCCTTCTGCTCCAAAGCTCACTGGGTGATATATGCACATTCCTTCTCTTATTTCAAAGCTGGCTAGCTATATGATTTGTTTTATCCGAATTGCACTTGATCTTCAAGCTTTCACCTGTATGTTTCTTCACCCCACCATACACAAATCAACCTTTATGTCTTTCAAGGATATAGAGCCCTTTCCTTGAATCCAATCCCGCAACCAGGCAGAAAACAGAGTGGTCGTGTTTTGCATCCTGAAGATTAAGGTTGCTATCTATTTCCTGATAAACTACAAGCATACCAGGATGGTCAAACGGTTAGCATCACTGATTTGCCAATACCAGGATGGTCAAACGGTTCTAGTATTTTTATTTAAAAATATATTAAAATAATAGTTTTTTAAAAAATATATTTTTAACGTTAACATATCAAAACAATCCATAAACACACGTAATAAATTAGGTGAAACGGTATTGGAATTATCCATTCTGAAAGAGAATCAGCTGCTACATTTTTGATATCCCAGTCACTAGTAGTATGACCAGCAAGTAGACAAGGGCCATAAAGGATTGCCTGAATTGAAGCATACTCAGTCCTGTCATCTGAATTTTCATCCAAATCCAAAATTTTGATCTAAATGTTAAAATGAAAATCTTGAGTAGAGATCTATGCAATAGGTTTTAACATTTTCCTTGGCCAAACTTGCATTGCATTGAATTTATCTACGAGCGAAGCACCAATAACAAATTTGCATTACATATTTGTTACGAAATATGAGCTGTACTTTATGTTCCAAACATGGAATCAATAGCTCTATCCACACATGTTAAGCTTGAATGTTAAAATAAATGGTGTAAAATTCATCTCTGAAACTATGTAATGGTGCAAGAAGAAAATTCCTTTTGTCCCCCTTAGCCACAAAGCTGATTGGATGATATTCACTTAGTCCTTTGTTCATTACAAAGCTGGCTCCCTGATTAAATCCTGTATCTGATGACCCTGATTCGCAGCTAAGCTTCATGCTCTGACCTGGCTTGTAATTGACACCACTGTATATATAGCAACCCGCCTGGCTTCCTGATTCCAGGGATACAGTTCCATCTTTTCCATCCAGTCCAGAAACCACGCGGAAGATAGATGAACCATCATCGTCAGCAGAGTTTGTGACGGCAAGGCTGCCGTCTGTTCCTTGCTGCGCTAAAAGCATTCCAGGAAGATCAAATGGTTCAAGCATGACTGATTTGCCAATAACATCTTTAATTCCGAAGGCTTCGGAGGAAGAAGATTCATTCAAGACAATCCTAAATGTGGCTTGAAGACAAGCATCAGTGCCAGATTTCGGGTGCTCTTCCATTGTAATTGACTGGTTTGAATTTGTTAGCACAAAAGTCGAATTTCCAGAGTCTTGGGAAAAAGATATTAGTTGTTCATTGTATGAGGCAGGGATAGGTGTTATAGAGTCTGAAAGAGATTCAGCAGACCCGGTTTTGAGGTTCCAGTCACCACTAGTATGACCAGCAAGTAGGTAAGGACCATAGAGTATTGCCTGGATAGAAGCATACTGGTGCCGGTCATCTGAATGTTGTTCAGAGGACTTTGTCAGTTATATGACCATCATCTTTATTGAAATAATAAAAATATTTTGCATTTCAAGCAAGAATCCAATGAAAATACCTTGTATGGCCTCAGTTCTCAAACTAATGGGAAGTTGTAGGCTTAATTTGTCACCACTGCTCCATTTTCTATTGACTGATAAGAAACTACCTGCATTAGAAGCAGAATATTAAAGATAACACCAGGGTTTCCACCGAAGATGCGAATCAAAAGGTTCCAAACGAGCTCCCCCCATTAGCTCTTACGAAACAAATTGAATCAAATATGAGAAACATGTAGATTAAGAGACAAACAGTCATGATTCATGAGTACGCTTCACACCTGGAGCCGGCATAGCCAAACTCTGGGAGTTTATTGTTGCGGTAGCACCATCTAAATGTGTCCAAGATGGTATCCTCAAATTCAAGGTAGATGCTTGGCTTGACCCCTGCACAAATCAGATCCATCATGATCATCAGTTACCCTTTTCTCAGCCCTTGTTAAAACTTTTGACTCTTTGAGCTCTTGCGCAAAGAACATGATAATAAGTTTACAGGAGATTTAGCAGTGCTTTTCCCTCCTTTTCCCAATCAAGAAGGATCCAAGTTGAATTTTTTTTATATATATCGCAAGTAATAGCTTTCATATGATTCTGTGATCGATCAATTGTAGCAAATACCTCGTTTGGAGAAAAGGTCAAAGTAACCCGAAGATAAGGATCCGAGGAAACAACAGGATCAACTTTCTGATTGATCATGATCTGTCCAGATTTCCAATCAAGAGAGCTTGATATATACTGAATAATGTAAAGACCTGGGGCTTCTCCTTCCTCTTCAAAGTATATGGAATCTCCCAGCTTGGAAAATGATTCAATTCCTTTAGAGGCAGCAACAGAAAATAATATCAAATTGTTAGCACAGAAGCAGAGGAATGGTGGAATAATCAGCATCAGATTATAAATCATTTGAAAAGAATTCCACACATATCATTTGACATTAATCGCATTGGTTTAAAAACATTTGAAAACTTCAAACACAATGAATGGAGGATTAATCTGCATCGGATTAAAATTCATCTGGAAAGAATCCTACATGCTTCTAGTGGAATAAACTGTATCAGTTTAAAAACATTTGAAAACTTCAAATGTGATGAAGGAAGGAATAATCCACATTGTATTAAAAATCATATGAAAAAATCAAAAGGCATTTAGTGGAATAAAACATCGCGGTTTCTTAGCAGTAAAGCATGATTAAAATGGTGAATGTATTAGCAGGTAAGAAAAGACAAGGCAGGTAAAAGATTCCATACCTGTTCCATAGCAGCACCAAAAATCATCGAATAATGTCCCCCATCCATGATAGCTTTTTCCTTTGGAACTTCCAGGATGTTGTGGAAGCATGTAAATCATCACTCCAGGCTCTGTTCCTCTTTGGATGCCCAACACACCATTTGTCAGAGCACGCTCATAATAATCTGCATAAGCCATTTCTTTGGTCCATCTGAACAGGTGCCGAGAGACCTATAGATTCCAGTAAATATGTGTATAGTGTTTTAGCAGGAAAATTTATGTAACATGTAAATGAAAAAAACTGAAAGTGTCAAATGGATGCTAAAATGTTTTCCAAAGTGCAGCTCTAACCAAGTCACCATCAAAATAAGTTTCGAAAAGATCGAAATAAATTCTATGTATCAAGGTACACATGCTCAAAATTATATATCAGTAAGATAGAGATAAGAATGGAGACATACCTTCAGCATATTGTAAGTCGTGCATGATTCCTCATTTTCTGTGTGTAATGTAGTAGCCAGTCGCTTTGGATCTGACCTACTCGTACATCAGGCAAAGGTGTCAAAACAGCACTGGGTAAGAGACCAGTGTGGATGGAGTACAAGCAACCGGATAATCAGGTAAATGACAGGAAAGGAGCTTAGCAGCCATTTCTATGAACTTGGAATCATACATATGAATGCATAGAAGTTTTACTTCAAAAATCACTCTCAGAATTTAACTAAAAATGACAATCAGTACCAGAACTCGCCAACAGAAGTTCCTCCAGTTGCATAGCTGTGAGATGAGTTGACTATATCCATGAAGGATGTCCCTATATCCTGGAAGAAACAAATCTATTTTAGGCAGTTTTAGGATCAGAGATCATTCATGCATGACAAATCTAACATGAACAGCTATAGCTCCATAAAACAGAAATCAAAATGAGACAACACTTCATCAAAAATGATCTTCAGACAGTATATGATTAATATAAAGCAAATAACCTTATAAAGTGGATCTCCAGTGATTTCATATCTCATCTGTGCACCAATAACGATAGGGATATGTGTGTTGGCGTGGAAACCTGATATGTCATCAGCCTTCAAGGAAGAAAAGAAGCTTCTGTGAGAATATCAATCAATGAAGTATAGATTAATCTTATCCCTTTATTACTCTCTTCCAACAAAAGTCTGACCTCCCTCCAACATCTTCTCCTTCAGTCCTAGATAAGGAACCATTCTACCCGCACACCCAGGCATCCTAAAGTTTCATCACCAATTGCAGAATTGATAAATTAACCTGTATTCCAAATTCTTCTATTTGCAATATAGAAATTTCAAAAGTTCATCTTATATCAGTCTTGCTTTAAGTAAACGGAATGGTTATGTCAGATGATATCATTTCGTTTCAAAAAATTACAAAATCAGAAGTTAGTTTTCTCAAAGGGGAATGATTCTTATCAGCAAAAAGAGGGGAAAGCCCTGCAAAATCAGAAGACAAACACCGGCCAAAAGCTGATAAGCTGCGGTATGTAGTCTATAAATTACCTGTACAGCAAGCAAACCAAGGAAGCATGGCTTGTCAAAAAGGTGAGCCAACACCAAATGTTTTGGATCTCCCTGCAGCAAAGCAATATCAAAGGCTCATGTTAAGGATACCCAGAGGCCTATCTTCCACAAAACTGAGTTAATTTTAAAAAATATATCCATTCCAGCTGCTATAATAAACCAGAATATATGATGAGTGCAATGAAAAGATATTTTTAGAAATAGCATGCTAAAACAGAAGCATCAAGAATGAGGACGAGGCTAGGGGAAATACATAGTTTTGTCTACTTACAGTAATGCTGAATAACTTGTAAAGGACATCATTCATGCCACCAGTTTCTTCATTGAGTGATTGATAATGCCTTTCCACACTGTAATTGATTATAACATTCCGTACCCGATTATAAAAGTAATCAACCATCCACTTCGCCATTTTTAAAGCTTGAGCATTATCTGCAAGTGTATATTGGTCCAAAAGACCTGCCAGGATCTGTCAAAGACAACAAAACACAAATGGTTAGTAATGTAACTTTCTAAACAAACACTATCTCGAATTCACGATCCAGATTGAAGTATAACCTACCTTATGGATAGTGTAATAAGGAGCCCATACAGGCTTTATGGCTTCAAACCGATCAAATAACTCAGATGGGAAAGCAGAAAGGTATCCACTGCCCATTTTCACCTGACAGGCAGATAGAGCAGATACTACTGCAGACATTTTCTTCTCGATAGTATCATTGCGAGTGCTAGCCCACATCTGTGCTGATGCACTCAAGTAGTGCCCTTCAACAAGACAAATCAAATTTGCTTTTCATCAACTATATGGACTAATATTTTCAAAATACCACAGAACTGGAAAATAAAATGAAATTATAAAGGAACTCAATTTCGCACAAAAATGATCCTTGTGAGATAAAAGCATATCCTTAGTTCTGGAATCAAGAAGAAAAACATTCATAGGGATTAGCATAAACTTATCTTTAAATGGGGTTCTTATTAAACATCCCAAGCTTCTCAGTGGCAATAATTTTGCAGAGTGTGTTTACCAAGAAACTAAGGAAGAAAATCCACGGACAGTAGGCATACATATATTCTTGACTCCTTGTACCATAACATGTCAGAATTTAGATAAATATTACTTTTAGCCAAACTACAGAGAAGGGAGGCAAGAAGAATCATTGAAAAAGGTGATCTCTCCAGAACAAGAGTTGTGATATTGATTATTTGTACTTTACAAAAGTGTCTCAGGGGGGCTTATTTGGAATGTTCAGATTTTTGTGAAAAAGGTAAACGCGTTAACAGCATAATTTACGCTAAATTTGTGATCATCAGCAAAAACCACAGGAACTAACCTACAAAATGACCCCGAAGCTCGCTATTCGGGGCCTCCCAACCACCATAAGCTGTGCCTGGTGTAGACAAACCTGCAGTTTTCCTAAAGCTCCACACCAAGCTATCCACATCCAACATCAACAAGTACTCCAAATTTGTTTGTTGAGCCTGCCAATGAATGGAGCTTGGATCCAATCTCACATTATGCAACGAGACTTCCTTGAGGAAATTCCCCGAGGATTTAAGAGGACTTTTCAAATTCCTATACATCATTGCCCAACTATACTCGTCTTCTTCTCTAAGTATCTTTCTTGGCAACAAATTAGCCCAAGCTGAATCATCAGTTGGTGTTAAATGGTAGTGTGCAAACATTTCTTCTTTCCAAGTTTCATTCTCTGATGACAGCAGTGCATATCGAAATGTATGTGATGATAACTGAGTGGGAGTGTTTGTACACTCTTTGCTCGTACCAAAACCACATAGCATGGACAGCACAACCAAAACAACCAAACCCTTCATTTCTTTTCCTATTTGTATAAATCACAGTTTAAGCAATGAGAAGAACACCAAAAGAACAAGTCTTTTGAGTTCAAATTCAACTAGAAACAATCAAAACATGAACCTTAACAAAAACCCAGAAACCAGAACCTCAAACTTTACTAAAATTCAGCATAAACAAAGCTAAACACCATCAAATTCAAGTAGTGCTCATCTTGTACTAATGAACCCAGAATTGTGAAAGACAAACCACCCAAAACAAAAAACCAAACCAAGAAAGAATCAAAAGCCAAAAAGCCTCGAGTGGTTCAATAAAAAACAGGGCACGTGAAGTCCCTATATATACACACACGCACTGCCAAAAAAGGCAAGAAAGAGTCCACAAAGCTCATGCTAAAAAAGACTGAAAGTCACTACACCTCCCTCCTCCTACTACTACTCTCATATCATCTCGTGAAAGGCAAGAATTTGGTTCCGTGTACATCAAAAAAAATGTACAGAGAGAGATATTTAGAGAATAAAATGACAGATAAGAATCACGGATATGGTGTCGGCTTCTATGGAGGGTTGTTTAGGACTAAAAATTTGCTTGACTGGAAAAGGAGGAATCTGCAGTATCTCTTTGACAACTGTTGAGAGACACAAGTGTTTTGTTTTCTTTTATTTATTTATTTTATTTGTTTGTTTGTAGAGAAAAAATTTAGCCGTTAAAAGGGTTCTGATTATTTTATTTTTTTAGTTGTAAAATTTTTCAGGTCCCGGTTTTTTTGGTTATTTCTAATTCTTTATATATTATTTATTTTCAGATTTTGGTTTTTTCAATGGTTAGAGTCCGAGTAGTAAGACATGATTATGAGCACATCTGACTCAAGGTCCAGGTAAGGTTAATTTGTAGATCGGATCATAGATTAACTCATTGATTTTTCTAAATCTATAGTCAAATTTAATATAGAAAAAATAAATTGTTTCTTGTTAGATAAATCATCTCATCCAAATTAATGGATCATGGAAAAATAAAACCCTAATTCACAGATGAAAAAAATAAAAAAATCAGCCTGCCCACCCGGGTCCACTCGATAATTTCCATGTGATTGCTTTTGAATGGATAGAAGAATTCCTCGTGAGTGAGGTTCACTGTTTTCCTCTTCAACACAGGAGTAGCACAGTACTGCTCCATGCACATTCTAGCAAATAATTGGAAAGCATGAAAGTGTGGTAGAGTCACTGGGGATTGGTTTGGCGGTGGAGAAAAGATTTGTTCTTATTTCAATTTCTTAGTCCATGATCATTCCATTCGCATGTTTTGAGTTTATTAGTAGCATGAATTGATCTTTGATGTAGTTTATCTGATTTTGATACAGTAGTGTTGAGATTCATAAAAATAATAATAACAACAACAACAATAAACTATAAAAATTATTATTATTATTATTATTATTATTATTAAAGATGTGTTTGGTCGTGCGGTTTGATCTACTTCTCGTTAAAAAAATATATTATTTTTTTCACTTAAATTTATTTTTATACATTTTTAGATTATTTGATACGTTGATATCTAAAATAATTTTTATTTTTAAAAAAACAACTGCTACTATTTTTCGAACACCTCTAAATCTGGTTAGGGGCAATGGAATGATATAGAATTAGAATGGCTTGTTCTCTGGGGATTTAAAAAATATATATAATTAAATCTGATTTAATTTGAATTAATTGATTTGACAGATTAATTCATGATTTAATTGACTTGGTCATGATTACATATGATTTAAAAAAAATCAAAACAATATTTTAATAATTGTCAAATCAACTTAAATTAAAATACTCAATCAATCTAGATCTTTTGCTATAGGTCGAACAGGAATCAGGTTCAAATGCTACCACACAAACTACAAATCTTGTTTTATCATGACGATATCGAAAGATTTAATATAATCTCAACAAAGAAAGTATTCTAAAACAAATAATTTCACAGCAGCTTTCTTGGATGGGACACGCCCATTATGATTCATAGAAATGGGGAGGGGTAGAGAAGGAAGCAAGGGACAATCGATTCGAATCGATGATGATATGAACCAGCTATTTATTTCTTGATCCAATCTTATCCAACTCATCCATGCAACTTGCTGAAGAGATTGAAATTGAGAATATAATTTAATGTGATGCAATTGGGAAAAGCACATATGATTCAACACTTCCCTGCAAAAACCAAACTGCTTTTGTCACAGCATTTTCCTGATATTTATTGCAAACGTTACTCAGTCTATGACTCTATACACGTTACAATTTTTGTTATTTATAAATATATTTTTAATATGTTAAACCCATTTTTTGTGACTGGAAAGAGAACACCATCTTGTCACACAAAGCTCTCTTGTGGTGGGAAATTCGTATTAAATATCTTTATTCGATCTCCATTGATGAAAAGAAATGTCTCGTGGTTGGCTGATGGAGCTGCCAACCACCGAGGTTAGAGATTTGGACAAGTTGCAGAACTATGTCTCGTCTCGACCAGGAAATAATAATGCTGAAAAGAAACTCGGTAGCCCCTACATCATTTCTTGTTTTCTCCCCTGCTAATTAAGTTTTAATTATCTACGAAAAAAATGAACGAGTGTGAATGTAAATTACTCGTTTCAATTCGATTAATCTTCGACTTGAAATTCTCCTTCTATCTTACCAAGTTGATAATGCGAATATAAAGAAAAGAAAAGAAAAGAAAAGAAATGAAAATAATAATAATAAAGAAAAGAAGGGGGGGGGGGGGGGGGGAGGAAAAACCATCTTCTAATTTCCACCGTCTATTAATTTGAAAGGACAATAAAATAAAAAAAAAAACTTAAGGCTTTGTTTGGTTATGTAGTGTTACCGGAGATATTATTTTATAGTTTCTGATGTAAAGAACTGCAAGATTGGCTGCATGGGAAAACAATCATCCTGGCAACTCCACCGAGGTTCCAAGAAGGGAAAACTCTGCCATGGGAAGATGTCTGTTGGTTTTTAATTCCCAATGAATTTGGTATATTTTATAGTTTTAATTTGGACCCCATTTTGTAATTTTAAATCAAGCTAGCACCTTACGATTAAAAAATTATAATTATGGCATGCTTCCCAGAGGCGTGTTACCTGGACATCAATAATAAAACACTCATGACTCTAATTGTCGTGTTTAAATTATTATTTTTCTCTGTCCTCCATTTATTAATCAATGTGTTGGCAATACTGAAGCCCACGAAACCTTATCTCTAAATATCCAATTATGAAGTTAACTTTAGCTAGTATTTTAAGACATGTTAAAAAACCTTAAACCTGTTTTTATCAAAGAAATGTTAATAAAATCATTTTTATATCTTTCGATATTGAAAACAACAGATTAATAGCATCTTTGGCTCTCTTTGTTAATCAATTTCATGTGGCCCTGTAAATTTAATCATTGATGACAAATGATTAAGCATGAATATCAGAGGAAGCAAGAAGTCCTCCCTTGTAAGAAAAGGATCGAGAAGGGAAATTAACAAGGAAGAAAACTCCTTTTCCTGCTCCAGTTCCTTGCGGCTCTCGATCGCTCTCACAGACAGATGAAACAACAAGGCCTGGCCTCTCTCTCTCTCTCTAGACTCTCTCTCTCTCTAGACTCTCTCTCTCTCTCTCTCTAGATTCTTGCTGGATAGGGATAGGCATGAGAGCAGTAGTGGCAGACTGCACAGCACAAGCAAGTAGATACATTGGATACAAATCGATGGAAAGCGATGATTGAGTGAAACGAATCAGTTGGTGAGATATGAACATCAATGGGAATGGAGAAACTGGTGATGCCTGGTGCCCAAGTCAAGCAACAAGGCAGCTGGAGTGCAGAAATGTCAAAAGCAGTATCTAGGTAGTTACATGTCCATTTCTCTCACAGCATCATTATACTAATCTACACCCATTGTGTATGGTGATGCTTGTTTGATACTTTATTTTTTAAAAATATATATATATTTATTTTCTTTAATTATAATTCATGACTCAATTTATATATATAATTCCCCTGACAACTTTCTCCTCGCCAAAATTTCAGAAGGTTTACTATTAAACTTTATTTATTTTGGCCGAGCATCTTGAAGAATCCAATCAATTTATTATTTGTGACATTTAATTTTTAAAAAATATTATATTGATATATTTCCAAATAAAAAATAAACCGACTCTGAAAAGCAACAATAAATTTATTTCTCCTTTGGGATTTTAAACTGAAAAGGATCTATAGCCTGGACACGGTAGTTAATAGTCCAGACAAGGCACAATGATGGTTCGATGTAAGATTGAGAGTCCTTAAACCCACCCAGCCCAACAAGCCAGCATTGCAGGATGGGCCGGGCAAAGTTTTTATTTTAGCTTTGGATGAAACAATAGGTTTTCCTGTGCTGGGCCTTCCAGTCCAATTTGGATTTGAAGCCCATATCCTGCTTATTAGACACGGTTGAAGGCTTGATGACAAAGATATCGAAAGAAATTATTACTAGCTACCTTCTAAATTAGTTTTTTCCCTTAAGTTCCTTAAGTTTTGATGATTAAGGTGTTCTTGAATCAACTAATTTTACTTGCAACACTAAATTCTGATGGATAAAGAAAAATTCAATTAATTAATTAAAAAATGAGATGATATTATAAGAATAATTCAAATTACCACCTGACAGCCTCTAGAAAATCATTAAAATTCTGTTGGGAGTGTAGTTAAGGTTTTTAAAAATACTTTTCGTTCAGAAATGTATCAAAATGATTTTTTTTTTAATTTAAAAAATTATTTTTGTTATCAGCATATAAAAATAATTTAAAAATACCAAAAAAATAATTTAAAATAAAAAATGAATAAATAATTTAGTTCTTTCAAAAATGCTTCCCAAACACCCCCTAGATGAGTCAAGATAGCTAAAATACTAGGTACTTGTCTTTGGACCAACCTTGCTTACACCCTTTTTGCAAACTTGTTGGAGGTTAAAATGATTCTACTATGGTAAATAGGTTGCTTTTTTTGGAGGTAGAAAGTAGGTCTAATGGCCAGTCATGCATGCGACTTTAAGGTTGAAAACATCATATTTATGATGCTGAGACATGAGACCAGAGCTTCAGTTGAATATCTTCTCGTAATTAACGACTTGTTCTTAACTCAAGACATGTAATTAACTAGCTAGGATCATAGGACCATTCTATAAGTAGACAATTATTTCCAGTTAATTAAGGATCCAAAGGAGAAATTAATAAGTTGCGATATCCTATTGACCACCAACGGGAATGTAATTGAGTGCAGGTGCAGGGAACTATTTCACTACATTCTGCACTTGCTCCAAGAATTATGCCTTCTGTTTTTTCGTTCACAAACAACTGGAAATCAACCGCCGAGCCACGTTCATGATAGTTGCACTGACTTCTTCAATGCTGGAAATCATATTAATGACCTAATTTTCCAATATTAATGAAGTTAATAATTTCTATATATAATTGTTTATATATGTATATATATATTGCTTTATTTAATTTGTTTAAACCATGAAGGGCTATATATATCATTATATAACTCAAGATTCATTAAACATTCCATGGGAGAGAGAAAAAATACTTCAAGTACCTGATCATACATTTAAACTCTCGATCTAATATAGTTTTTTCTGTCTATTTTTGTCCTTGAGAAAGTTTGATCTAATTAAAATGTCTTGAGACCATGCATTAAAATAACATTATGATCATAATCATCTTACTCCAACTTCCAGTCTTCCATGCCGAAACTAAAGCATATAAACCTTGACTATATGTTTAATATTCGGTGTGCAAAGATATACTCGTCGAAGTGGTTCTGTCTGCACTTTTGGGATTTTTATTTTAAAAAATAAAAATAAAAATAAAACCATGCATACGCATTAAAGAGTTTGGAAGAGAGACATGAACTTAACTTCCAGGCAGGACCCAGCATGCACCAAATATCTATATGAACATCTAGCCTTATAAAGTTATATATGCTTTTACAACCGACGACCATGAAAGGTTGCGAGCCCTAACTTTGAAAGGAAATCCATTAATTACCTAACTTAAAAAACATTTTAAAGGAGAATGGAAATTGAGAGCTTGCTTGAAGTAAATTGCTTTCAAACCAAACATATTATAATATCACAAAAGGCATCCCGTTTATCGAAGCTAAATTAATGTTGGTTTGACTCCCTTTATGGCACCTTAATTTATTTTTGTAAAATCATAGTAATTAAGATCCTATTCTTCATTTGTAAACATGGATGCTATGTTGAACAACAGCAATGTTTTGGTCAGTTCTGAGTATTTATATATCAATCCACTTAAAAATTCAATATTTATATCAGAATTAACCTTATAAATTATTGAAATATTGGCCAGATTATTAAAAATTGTCTTGGAATCTTACTTGGAAAAGACAACTATGCACTTCAGAACTATATCAAGTCTGACTGCTTTTTTCAAATCTGGAAGAGATTGAATTGCATCGACAGCATGAAGGTAAAAAGGTTTGGCATATCGAGAGAAATGGGAATTACTCGGTCAAGTCATGCAAACACTTTTTGGACATAATTCTTTACCCAGGTTTATCTTCTTTCTCTCTCTTTTTTTATGGAAAGGTATAATTAATACCATAGAAAAATGTCTTCTCTTGGTTGGTGCTGCATGGTAGAGGAAGCACCAAGGACTTTCTTGCAAGAAGAAATTTAATTGATAATCTTTTAGCAGGCTGTCGTTTTTGTAACTAAAAAAAAAACAATTGATAATCTTTTTCTGCATTATTATGAAACTTGAAAACTATAGAATCACTTCATTCTCTGGATAGGTTTGCAATGGTGTATGCCAAGATCCTTGGGTTCTCTACATCCTTGATTTTTTTATAAACAATCATTCAATTCGTCAGAGGAATTATCTTTTCATTAATGCACTCGTTTACTAAAAAAAATTAAAAACTAAAACTCTAGTGACCTTATGATGTTCATCAGGAAGGGGAATGTAAAGGGCCACCCGTCTCTACAACTCCTCTCCCTGTCCATTATAAGTGGACCTAAAGTCACATTTTCTAGAAAACATTAATCAAATTGAGCTTTAAATTGGCCGAAAAATGGAATAAGTTTAGAACATTTTAGTGCTTAATTACTAGGGAATCAAATCAAAATTCCAGTGATCTAAGCACCTGATGCCATCTACAAGTGGTCTACCAGGTAAAAATAAAATAAAATTGCTGTATCATATGGACCAAATCATTGTTTCTAACGATTTCTATATGATTCGAGGAGTACTGAAATTGAACATATATATGTTTTTGGTGCAAGAGCATGATCATAAACTCGTATTGTAGTTGTTTGGAGTTGAGAGAATTGATACTGGGTTATGGTGGTCATAGTTCCGGTGATTTTGTCTTCACAAAGGCAAGAAAAACCGAGACAATTGATCATATCTTAATGTTTCCTTCCTTGATGTTCCAATTTTATTTTTCCCACGTTAATCATAAGATCCTAAGAGGGAATAATAACCTCGTACATGAAGGATAATGAATTCTTAAATTTTGTTTTTTAGATAATCTTAAAAAATACACCCTCGATCACATTGGATAATAAATTATTAAGTCTCCTCAGCAATGTAGTTAGAAAATGATAAAGTTCTTGTCTATTTGATGATTTTTTTTTGCATTATTAAGTATGAGTTCTTAGAGTCAAAGTATACTTGGATGTTTAAAAGTACATACATACATACATATATCCTTCTTTTTCAAGTCTAAGATTGAGGGAAGCCTGTAATCATTTCTATGGACGCCAAAGCTTAGAAGTCAGGAATTGTGTGATAAAGTTAAAGGCAAATCAAGCATTAGCCCTCCAGCAAACCCCGTAATCTTAGAACATTTTGTCGGGTAATCATATGATGCTTAACTTTTCATACTGAAATTTGTAGACTAACAGGAAAATAATTAGCCTTTTTACAAAGTGGTCCTCTACCAACAAGCAAACTTTGGTTAAGAAAGTTCCTATAGGTACACCAAATAGAGCTTACCAAGAAACAAACTATATAGATTTAATCTCATTGAATTGTTAGGGTATATGTAAATAAAGCTCGTTTATTGTTTACTGTGATATGGTGAAATATGTTTTATCTCGATTATATTTCACATATCGGAGTATTGTCATAAATTAATTATTAATATGACTTTTAAAATAATGTAAATATTTTTTATGTGTATTCCAATGAAAAACCAAAAAAAAAAACTATTTTAACAATTTATTTGTATTTTAATATATTTAATATTAATACTTTTGGTTTTTTACTTTTTTGAAAAAGAGCTACCGAGAAAAGTTTAAATGATGAAAGAAAGAATATTTAAATAATTCATTTTATTGTTTTGACTCTTTCGATAGACATGTACGTTTATTTTTATTTTCTACGGAAAAGTCATTCTGGCTCTTCTTTTGCAGATGTAAGAAAAAAAAACTAAAAAATTATAACCTTTTGTCTTGCACTGATTAACTGAAAAATCTCTCTCTCTCTCGTAACACTAATTAAAAAAAAAAGAAGCTATGATTTATGTTCTTAAAACCACAATTATAAAATTATGATAATACAAAACATATTATAAATCTGTTTATTTACGCGTTTGTTTGTCCAGATTACTATAATCCAACTAAAAAGCATCCAAAATAATGCTTTTGATTTATAACAGCATCTTAAAACTCGGTCCAAAATGCGGAGATATCATCACTACATAGATTTCATACTCGACAATAGAAGGAGTCCTGTCCCTGCCCTGCTGTTCTTAACGTAGCCGGACAGACAACATGCGTGGATGAAATTTTGCCGGGGCTACTCTACTCGCTCTTCTTCTACGCCAATTTATCATCTCTCAGGTGAGCCAAGCCTCCCGCCTTTGACTTTTCAGACAAATATATTAATTGCACCCGCATCGTCGATGTCGCTCTTATCAACAAGAAAATTTCTTTGCAAACTCATTATCCCTGCAATCATATGTTATCTAATATTTTTTTAACATGTATATCTCAACTAATTTACACGTATCTCAACTAATCAAATAAATATTGGAATGAACGATCAGTTACTGGTCTCCAATGACCTCGAGAGCTGGGAGACATGAACCGATGATCTCTAGGAAGCAAACCTAGAATCAGATCACTAAGTTGCACCCCTCAGAATTTGTTATGTCATATTAATTTATATATAAATCAAATCCATTTTTAATTTCCAGTTCATTAAAAACAAGGTGTCCATATATGTCTTTTTTAGTGTTTATTTTTTCAAAAATATCAGATTATTTTTAAGAAATATTATATACCATAATACTAAATATATATAATCAATATGGCCGGTATTCTCATGAAGTAAAATCAACAAGCCTGACATCCTATATTTATGAAAGATGGTGTGTTTAATTAAGAATGATGAGGTGGTTGAATAAGTAGGAGGGAAATATTAGTGATTAAACACGGAGATCTTTGCACGTGAGCATGAAAGAATCTACTAGGCTCAGGCTTCTAATATTTTCCCACGAAGTAACAACAATTCTCATAAATCATTTCACACCACTCTTCACGGGAGAAACAGTAGCATTATTATCATCTTTCGGTAAGCAAAATGATTTCAATTTAAAAATTCATGACCCCACTCGCTAATTACCACAGTAACTCTAAAACTAAAGCCACCAAGAATCACTAGCTAACATGATCAAGCCAATAAAAGGTGAGCATCGAGTATAATTTATTTTCTAATTACAATTTATTAATCAAATAAATCATGGATTGATTAATCAAAGCAATTCTCACCTATTAATACTTAACTAAACAGATATATAACTTCATAATTAAAAAATACATAAAAAGTGTATAAATATATTATTTCTCGAAATATTATTAACAGATAAATTTTAACAAAAATCCTATAGTTTTCCCACTCATAATCCTTAATTTTATAATAATCTAAATATATTTATAGATTGTAACAGCTAGTCTTCATCTTCACTAGCACTAATGTTTTTCCATTTCTAACCCATTTATTTTATGTACATGAAAAAAGAAAAGAAAATAACTACGCTAAATTTCTCTCTCACGTGCCATCTGCCACACGTGTGGGTCAGAATCCTGACAAATTCCTGTAATAATCCGAAGACGGTGACGGAGGCATTGACGGAGGTGGCTCTCTTAAGTCTTCAAAATACTCCCTAATATCCACCCCACCTGCCGTTACCCTGTCCGTTAACTCCCCGTCGTCTCTCGGCGGAATAAATGGCGGTCTTAAGACTTCCGTTAATAGGTCCCACCTAACACCTTTAAAAAACACATGCTCCCTAATCTCACAAGCTCCACGTTGATACCCCAACCTTTGCGTGGGGTCCTTCTCTAACAGCCGTTCAATCAAGTCTGTTAACTCGTTTTGCTTCCCAATGAACTCCGGCTTCTTGGCCAGCACGTTTCGAAACGTTTCCTTCCGGTTCTTCCCTTTAAACGGCGTCGTCCCATATAGCATCTCGAAGCTCAAAATTCCAAGAGCCCACCAATCAACAGCGAACTCGTGTCCATCTCCTCTTACAACCTCCGGCGAGACATATTCCTCTGTGCCCACGAACGAGTTGGACCGTTCTCCATTGTTGAAGCTTAGTTTTCTCCGATTCACAGGGCTGACTCGTGCAGACTTTGCCTTCTTTAACCCGTTCTTTTTGTGTTGAGCATCATTAACAAACCACCACCTCGTCAAGTTTCTTATACGATGTTGTTGCTGCTTCTTTTGAGGTTGCTGTTCAATTTTTCTGACGGTGATTAAGTTATTGCAGCTCGTGGCGGCGTTAGAGACAAGACTTCTTACCGTTTTTCTGGCTAACGTACGTGAAAGATCAAAGTCTGTAAGAGTAACGTGACCAGAATGTTGTATCAAAATGTTCTCAGGCTTTAGGTCTCTGTAAACAATGCCCATTTGGTGGAGGTGATCAAGAGCGCAAACGATTTCAGCTAAGTAAAAGCGGATTGCAGCAGGGGAGAAAACATGGTCGTTTTGGCGGTGGCGGAGGACATTAAGGTCACCACCGGGACAAAAAGGGACAGCCCAAGCGAGGAATTCTTGGGTTTCTATGGAGGAAATGAGGTGGGGGAGAAATGGGTGGGTTGTTTTAGGGGTGGATAATTGGTTCAAGACTTGGATCTCCCACCGTGCACGGCGTTCGGCCTCGAATTTGGTATGGAGGGTAGATTTCTCGACTACTTTGAGGGCAAATCGGTTCTTGGCAGTGGAGTCTGTTTCTTGATTGTGTACAAGGAAGACTGTCCCCATGGCTCCTTTGCCAAGGACTTTGATGGCTCTAATGCAGTCAAAGTCTAAATCTTTCTGGTGTTGCTGGTCTTGTGATGGTGGAGGAGATGGTGGTTCTTGTGGTGGTCTTGGGAAGAGTGGCGGGGGCTCCATTTTTAGAGAGAGAAAACGAGGGGGGGAGAGGATTTTGATGGTGGAAAGGAGAGCTGGATTTTGGGTTTTATAGTTAGTTTTTTTTTCTGTTTTATATATCTGGGTTTTGGCTTTTCATAGCTTCTGTTTTTTTGTTTCTCTTAGGTGATGGTGATGGTGATTCGTGAGGGTAAATTTACTGTTTTGTACACCCCTGCTGTGGATTAACAGTTCTAAATCTGACTATTTTAATCTGGATTGGCTATTTTTCGTAATTAAAAAAAAAAATATATATATATATATATATATATATACACACACACACTCAGCAGGTCCGCTCAGTTTGATCCAATTAAATAAGTTATTAAAAATTTAAGTTGATGAGCTAAATTTTATTTAATTAATATTTTATCTGATTTAACAATAGTCGCGGTCAATTTAACAACCATGAGTTTACTAACTATTTATCCAGGCTAATTTGGGAAAAACAAAACAAATATAAATTGATTGGATTTTGCAGCATCTGTGCGATCTTTGTCGGTTGTTTACTTTATAGCTGGCATTCTCTTTGCCATGCAAGTGTTTTGGACCAATAGAATTGGAGCGAGCTTACTTGGATGGAAATTGTTACCTTGGTGGTAGAATTTCTTAATTTAATAAATATGAAGAAATTAAGATTAATTGACATAACCAGTAGGTGATTGAGGTGGGGCTAAGATGTTTGATTCTTTCTGTACAGTAATAGTATTGATGATCATGAACCACTAGGCAGATACTTAATTTAAAAAAAAAATTGAAATCCAAACAAAAATATATATAATTTTTATATTCATGGGAGTTTGTGCATAAATTTCACAACTTATATTTTATTTTTTATTTTAAAGGACAAAGAAGGATTGTTTAAGGATCAAGTTTATGCAAATACAATCAGAATTTGACAAAGCAGCACATTGAACAGATTATTTATAATATAAGTATCATACTTCCTTAGTAAATTTTTCATTTTTAATTTAATAAACTAGCATACATTCATGTTTTTTTTTTTAATACTAATTCTAGTTTTTCAAGTTCATCAAGCATAAATTCCCTTACATGAATAAAGAATATAATTTTAACTGATAAAATTATAATCAACTTGGTATGTGATTGTTTTAATTTTACAACATATATTAAAGATATAATGTTACTAAGTAACAATTGTCAATGTTATCTTAACCTCTCAAATGTCTAGGCGAACTAGGAACTCCTAAACCAGCCAAGTTAGTACCTATTTAATTCTGCGTTTTAAAAGTGTTTTGAAAAAAAATATATTTTAAATTAAATTTTTTTAGTGTTTTTAGATCATTTTTATATGCTGCTATTAAAATTAATTTTTTAAAAATAAAAAACATCATTTTAATATATTTATGAATGAATACTTTTAAAATCAACCGCAACACATTCTCAAACAATCACTTAGGCGGTAACATTGCTCTAAAAGTGTCCTTGCTGCTTGCCCTATCATGAGAAAAATGTATCATTAATTAAACGACAGGACTATTAGCATCATTTAATGGCATCCATGTGTTCTTAAGTGTAATGAGTTGTTGATTAAAGCTCGAGTCTTTATTTTCCTAAAAGAAAAAAAATTATAGTGAGGAGAGAATGGGCAGCACTCGTGCAAGGAATAAGGAAAAGATGCAATGCTAATTGCATAGAGCCACACAAGGGACAAGAAAATATTTTCTTTTCAAGGTCTTTCACATGGTGGCTACCATGATCTAAGGGGAGATTGCGATCGTGCACCTCAGGTATGAAGTTAGGGTTGTTGATGGAATGTTGGCAGCTTGTCATTCCTTTATTCAAGCTGGAACTTAATTTAATTAGGGTTTTTAATTTGTTTGTTTTTTTTAAACATATGATTGGTGTAGAAATTAATGCAAGCATGTGAGTAGCAGTGTATTAAATTATTTATTGACTTTTGTACAAGCTAACAGCAAATTATTCTCTTAATAGATTGCAGAAAATCAGGATAATGCTGCACTGTGGTGAATCTAGATTAGGGTTTGTCTCGAGGATTATTTAGGATCCCATCATCAATTCATGTATTATTGGAAATAACTGTTAGGTCAAATAATGGAGGCAGGTTCATTGCAGCTTCTATACATGTTAAAATAATTCATTTGATGTTGCAATCAGCTTAGAATTAATTAATTATTAAATCTTCAGTATTGAATTGAGTTATTTTTTATTTTTATTTACTACTATTATTAAGGATTTTAAATTAGGACATTTATTACAACTTCTACAATCATAAAAATTAAGAAGGTAATTGATTCTAACTTGGTTATTGATCTCCAACATGGTAACTTTTTTACCCCGATTTTTTATTTAAACAAATAGTGATGGACCTAACCCTCACCCGAGACGGTGATGATGGCTAGAAAAGTTATATATATATATATATATATATATATATATATATATATATATATATATATATATATATATATATATATATAGGGGGTAACAAGTAATTATGGTTTAAAGAAATTAAATATAGTGGAGCCTCAATATATATATATATATATATATAAAATAATCAAGAACCACAAGGCTACCTAGACTTGGCTATCATCACCTATGTGGTAAAATCTTATTCCTTGAACTTGAGCATAAAAGAAAAACAATCTGAATCTAAAACTTGGGTGTTGGCCGACATAATTATAACCACTTTTAGCAAACAAAGTTAAAATAAAATAAATGTTGATTTGCAAATATATCTACTACTTAATTGAGCGTAAATAATGAAATATAAAGTGGGGAAAAGGCTAGCTGTTACTTAGAAGTGAGTATTTAAAGTGGGGGATTAGTTTCAAATTAAATCTCATTTAGCTATACCATTGAGGCCAATTAATTATGTTAATTGATGATTTGCGTTCATGCTAGGTATTATTGTGCCCTCCATGACATTACCACTCAAAAGTCAATCCTTAAAAATTATCCAATACATGATAAGAACTTGATAATAAATAATTTGCTTATCTATAATCTCAGATTCAAGTCATATAGTTACTAATATGATAATCATTGGAGACTTACCTAATCGTTAATTTTAGAACTTATAGAATTAATCGAGGTGGGCACAAATTGATCCTGATATTTGTTTTAATAAAAAAAATTCATCCTTAAATGATGATAAAATCTTTCTTATTACTTCAGGTAGGTTTGGATGCTCCATGATTCTAGAAGAAAACCAAATCATTTTATTTTTGAATCTAGTCTTACTAGGTTCCAACCAGAATTTTGCTTTCCCTTCAACACCACCAAACAAAAAACAAAAAGCTGAGACACAGAACTACAAGCTTCACTAACAAAACTTGTCGTCTTTTAAGCTTTTCTGCTCTTTCCAATGGCAATATCATCTATCAAGCAAAGTTCAACGTATCTTGATCTTCCAGCTTCTAAAGTATATGATATTTGCATGCAATGGAGCTAGAATTTGACCCAGCACTTCGTATTCACACTCGTCAATGCATTTGTTCTGTTTAATCATGCAGGAAAAATATTTAAGCTTAATTATGTATACTAATGACAAGTTTTGTAGAGAGAGTTGTTTTTTTCGAACAGTCATTGGGCTCGACAATGGAGAAAAATTGGGATGTTTTGTTCATATCTAAGATCAGGCAAGATTGCTCGATCACATGATATGCTTTCAATGTTGATCGTTACAACTCACAAGCATGGTCTCATATGTTGTGGTCCTACGATTGCATTGTCGTTGTCAAAGTGCCTAATTAGCAACGATCAATAATAATCAATGGACTTGATGAATCGACGGGTCCATGCTATGATATGTCAAATTATCATTATTATTTTATTAAAAAAAACATTGTTTAGATGACATGTGATATCCATATTGTGATAATATAATTTCTTTTTGTCTATATTTATAAGAAAGAATTTTTTTTTTAGATGCGAGAAAACCTTATTTTCTGGAAAATATACTTTGTGGGTCTAGGTGAGTGTGTAAAATCTCGGTTGTCTCAGATTCTTATAAAGGGTGTACACCCTGACTCAAACTTGAAACTAACTGTACAAATCGCAAGTCTTCTGTCATCACATCACATCCTTTAAGGATAAGTACATAGCTTCTCTTATTTTATTTTTTTTATTTTGCTGTAAGAAATTCATCTTTTTAAGACAACAAGTGATCGTGTGATGATATTTGAGTAATGATGCTAAGAATAATTGATCTTTCTATTGAGAATAAGTCTTTGTTAACATTTGCCTAGATATTAAATGGTATATATTTACTATATAAGAAAGTAATTTAAATCATGTGAGTTTTATCACATTCCATGGAAATAAAAAATAATCACAAAAAAAGTGATTAATGAAACACCTAGCACAAGGTCCTACACCATTTACTAGTAAAGAAATATATATAGGAGCAAGCAATTTATTCCATCCGGCAATAAAATCTACTCAAATCTATAAAAGATCGAAAAAGCATGATATTGATATATGGATATCGATCTAAATAGATTAAATAATACAATTAATGCTCTCGCATGTGTGATGAACAGTGTTTGATGAAATTAAACAGTAAGATGATGATTAAAATAATTGTTTGTTGAAGAAGAGAATTTCTTGAGATCTTTGTAAATTAGTGAGACAAAAAGAAAAGGATGCACACGCACAAAAAGAAGAGATGAATGTTTGTCTTCTAGCTTTATTTCTCGCCTGCCTATTCCTAGGATTTAGCCCTATCTATGGCGATTTCTTGTCTATTTATAAACAGTTTGATACAAAATAGAAACTGGGAGGGAAATATCATGGTTCTTTGTCCCTATATAGCTATTGCAATATGTTTCTGGCTAGATTTTAATTTTGGCACATTAATAATTGAATAGTCTTTATAAGATTTCTCGTGATGATATGATGATGATGATAATACGATGAATGCTTGAAAATAAATTTATTTAAAAATAATAATTTAAGTTTTGATCAACATCAATTATTCTTTAGTTTTAGAAAATTTTGGAAATCTTTCATTGTTTCTATATGATTTTAGGATTTGATACAACATTGGGCATGCAATATTTTAGGAGACATATAATTTTAGGATTTGACAAAACATTGAACAATATTTTACAAGCCATCAAGAGAAAAAAAAAAATCATACATATAACAAGGCCTGACAAAAATATAGACTAGCTAAGGATATTTCCACACACACACACACATATATGAATAGCATTAGAGTGTAATTTGAGGTTAACCCTAGCTAGAACTTTATTGAAAGAAACGGGTAATTTCTTTTGCTTGTTTACCACAAGCCCACCAAAAAAATGTCATGTGGTGTTGTTGGCCATGTCATGGACAACATGGGGCTAGTCATGTTATTATTATTATTATTATTTTTTTTTTTGTGTATGTGAGATTTAAGGTAAAAAATGCAATTAGTTAGGTAGAGTACTTTCGACTTACACAATATCAGAGAATAATATAAAATTATATTCTAAAGTCTTATCCAATAACTTAAACTTTTAGGTAAAATGATTCCCTAACATGGTATCAGAACTTTGTTGACTCAACAGTCACGAGTTCGAATCTCACCACATCCATTCTATTTGATAAAAATCAAGCACAAAGTAATTTGAGTCTGTGCAAATTTCAAATCCAAAAGGCTTTCACTTGAAGAGGTGTGTTATAGAATAATATAAAATCATATTTTGGGGCCTCACATAATAGCTCAAGAGTTTAGATAAGACGGTTCTTTAACACACATTAAATCTCAAATTTGAGTCAAAATATATAATTCTTATAAGAATCTAGGATAATCAGAATCTAAAATAATTAGAATTTTACTCGCTCATTATAACACCATAAAATACAATTTCCAGAAGATTTCCTCGCACGAAAAAAATAAGAATGTCAAATCAAGCTGCTGATGGGTCTTCACGACTTTGGCATCTCCTACGCATAGAGAAGCAATTCTTTGGAAAAGGATCCACAGATCTCAACCCCATATATTCTAGCTTTAGGTAACACAATATCCTGTACACTGTTTCCTTTTCCGTCCAGCTTTTTAGTGTATGTTGGAGACACACTAAGCCCACCAGAGAATTTTTAAACCCGTAAATGCTTTATTTGAAGTTTCAGAAAATGTGTTTCCGTCTGCTGCCATCATTTGATGGTTGAAAATATAAGCTTCCACCTAAGCTCAAAGTAAAGGGAAAGTGAAAATATATTCCTCCACCCATGTCAAAGTTAGGAACAGATACTTTAAGGAAAAGAAAACGTATATTTACTTTGATTATGCCATTGTCGGCCATGATCATCACAAAGAATGCTTAATTAATTTATGGTTTCAAAATGTTTATATAAACTATATGACTTGAGTTTTTTATATCGTTTATCTTGAAATATTCATGTTGTTAAAGAAAGTTGTGTGACCACAAAGAAATTAGATAATGAATTCCAAGATCATAGATCAACATTAAATGTTGTTTCTGTTAGAAAACAATTTAAATTATATTTTGGGATTTTATTTAACAGCTTAAACTTTTAGATAAAATGGTATCAAGGCCCTGTTGACCTTGCGGTCACGAGTTCAAATCTTATCACCCTCATTCTATTTGATAAAAATCAAGCATAAAATAATGTGAGTTTGTGCAAATTTCAAATCTAAAAAGACTTTCATTTTAGGGTATGTGTTAGAGAATAATATAAATTATATTCTGGGATCTCACTTAACAGCGTAAGTTTTTTGGTGAGATGGTTTCTTAAGAGTTTCATATATTATTTCTAAATAGTTTTTTGAATTTAATTTTCAGGGATCGAACTATAAAAGTTATAACCATGATTAAACTTTATCCAGTAGAAAAATGTTTGATTCTAAATAAGAGTGCTCTTAACTGTGGTAAAATTATGTAGTTGTTAAAAAGAATTCATCCGGAAGAGTCACACGTTCGTAATTAATGTAACACACCCTATGGTTCCAAGTACAAAAGGATGAAGCAATTTGAATATTGTTAATTAAATATTTCCAATATTATTATGATTAAGTGATTGAGAACAAGATAGGTGGTGGAATCCAACATATGCTAGCTAGCTGCTTTTGCACGCATGGCAAGCCAAAGCTGTATATTGTATGATCAAAATGAAGAAATTATATAGTATAATTATTGTATAATAACTTCTTTGGATTTCTTAAAGACTTTCTTCAATAATGGAGGAGCGTATGGAAGATAACTTTTTGTCCCTGTAGCTCATGATACAGTGATGAAAAGAAGCACTGCAATTTTCGCTTTCTGTATTTGTTTTAGTAATCATTTTAAATTAAAACCCTCTTTCTAGCCTTTTTTTTTCAAGTGTTTTAATTATTAAAATGATTATTCTTGCCATTGATGGCACAAACGATTTCAAGTATACTATCATTGCCATAAATGAATTGCAATTATGCATTCCCTGGATGTCTTTCAAGTATACTCATTTTAGGGGTTTTTTAATTCTGAAAAATAGTTTCTTATCAAAAGTAATTTCTAAGTATTTTTTAAATAAAGGAAAAAATCTTTCCAGTATTCAAGAATAGCCACCGACCCGTACTCTATGCATATAAATGAAGTCATATCCATTTGTTGCAACTGCAAGTGTTAGAAAACCATACAGGGCTAACTCTTCGCGCACGGAAATAAGCCTTAACAGCTGAATTCTTTTTTAGTTTTAAAAGACTTCAACGTATGCAGGGTTAACTCTTCGCGCACAGAAACTGATAATGTTGATTTGTGGTTTCCCAGCAAAAGCCTAAATTGACGAAGACTTTGTGCAGCATAAGAAAACACGGAGAAAAGCAGGAACAAAACAGGCAAGAAAATTCTTACTAGAAACACTCCGTACCACAGTTTTTGACAAAAAATTAGAGCTACTCGGTGAGTTTTTTTTTTTCCAGAAGGCCGCTGAGTGTTTTTTCTATATATATTTTGAAGCAAATCTTAGCATGTTGGTTGTAAGTTAGAGAAGCGATGTGTATTGTCACAATTCAGATTCCATTCCTTCCAAATATTTCTGTGATTGTTTGACAATATTCTGTATTAATTAAATGATTTGGTAATCTTGCTGTCGAGATCATTTCAATGCTTGAACTGATGATTCTTTGTGATACCGATAGACATCTGATCAATTGAGATTTGTATAACAGGATGGAGATTGTTGAAGCAATAACTGAGCAGATTGAAAGGAATGATCATGTTTCGCTTGACATTGACAAATTAACAGAGTCTGTGCAAGAGGAATTGAAAACCTTGCATGCCTTCTCTAACAAGTGTTCCATTTACATGGTTCCTAAAAGACTACGCGCCTCGAAGGAGTATGCCTACACACCTCAAACTGTCTCCATTGGTCCTATTCACCATGGAAAAGAAGAGCTGAAAGAGATGGAAGTACATAAAAAACTATACCTGCAGGAGTTTCTAAAAATGGGTAAGGCAAGTGTTGAGAAGTGTATTGCAGCTATTGCAGAGAGGGAGACAAGATTGCGCAACTGTTATGCAGATAATTTTGAACAAATTACTACAGAGGACTTTGTGAAAATGGTGTTGCTTGATAGCTCCTTCATCATTATGGTCTTCCTGAAACAGCATGCCGTTGATTTACAAAACAACGATGACCGTATATTCGGTAAACCGCGGAGGATAGAAGAAGTCATATCTGACATGTGCTTGCTTGAAAATCAAATTCCATTCTTCATTCTTGACGACTTGCTCAAGCTTGCCGAAATACAGATCCAGGGTGAAGCCGGATATTCCATGATTGAGCTTACTCGTGCTTTCTTTTCATGCGCATTTGGGGATTCATGGGTGCCAAAGGACACTTTGGAGCAAATAAATTCCTCTGAAGTGGAGCATTTTGATGACTTTCTAAGGATTTGTCAATTGCCAAAAAAGGGGAAACAGAGAAAGCCTCTTGAAACTCGAACCGCGCCAAGTGCAATGGAGCTCCATCAATCTGGAGTCAAGTTAGAGTGTAGGTCCAACGAAAAACTATTTGACATAAACTTTGATTTTAAGAAAGGGATACTCGAAATACCACCACTTTTTTTAGAGGATGACACAGAGAAATTATTCAGAAACCTCCACGCCTTTGAGCAATGCCAATACAGCGGTGGCTGTGTAAGTGACTATATCGCTACCATCAATTTCCTTGTTCGTTCTACTGATGATGTAGAAATACTTGTTAAGAAAGAAATTATTGATAATTGGCTTAGTGATAATGATGCAGTTATGAGGGTTCTCCATGATCTTGACAGAGAAAATTCAATTGACACTACAAAGTTTTATTTTGCTGATGTCGTTGAAGATCTGAATAAGTACTGCAGAAAACGGAGGCACAGATGGATGGCAGCCTTGAAACAAAATTATTTCCGTAATCCATGGGTTTCCATCTCTGTTGTTGCAGCTGGGGCTCTTCTGATACTCACTATCATACAAGCAGTGTGTTCAGTCATTCAAGTTAAATAGGTTCTACCATTTCAATCGTGTCCTACAAATAAAGTGAGTTCTGGTTGTGTTTCCTGAGAGATTGCTATGCATGTACTTCATTATATGATCAATGCTGGTTTCTGCCACGGCTTGTTTTCTCTGCTAAATGGTTTGTATCAATCAACCTGTATCAATTAATTTTGATATTTTTAGATTATTTTATATATCAAAAATAATTCTTAAAAAATAAAAAATATATCATTTTGATATAATTTTAAATAAAAAATACTTTAAAAAACAATCACAACTATATTCTTAAACAGTTACTTAGGCTGTCACATTGCCGTAACAAGTGTCCAAGTTGCTTGCCCTATCATGAGAAAAATGTATCATTAATTAAACGACAACACTTTTAGCATTACTTAATGCTTAAGTGTAATGAGTTGTTGATTAAAGTTTGAGTCTTCATTATTATTATTAAATTAGGACATATATTACAACTTCTACAATCATAAAAATGAAGAAGTTAATAGATTCTAACTTGGTTATTGATCTCCAGCATGGTAACTTCTTAACCCTGATTTTTTATTTAAACAAATGGTGATGGACCTAACCCTGACCATGGCTAAAAAAAGTTATGCATTTACATAAATAGGGGGCATATAGAGTACTAATTAACAAGTAATTATGGTTTAAATAAATTAATTATAGTAGAGCCCCAATATATTAACAAAAGAGCTAAAAAAGCTCGGGGTAGTTGCTGTAGCATGTGACTCTAACGCACTGTGGACTGGATATATGCCGTCCGTTCGTTGCGCGAGTTGGTGCACCTTTTTTTTTTTCCGCCTATGAATAGTGTAGTGTCGATTTTAGCCCTGGTAATAGGACAAAATAAGGTTTTCGGCTAAGGGGTGCGGGCGTAATTGCACGCGTACGGACCGGTCCGGTCCGCCGCAACCCTTTATTTTTTAAAAATATTTTTGAAATGGCTAAAGACAGTTATAGCCCCCAATAAGACAAAATCGATTATTTAAGGGCAGAGACATAACGGTAACTGACCATTATTTTTTATATATTTTTCAAAATCTGTCAGGCGCGTGCGGTTCACGCGGCCGACGGTGTCCCACCTGACGCCCCTTTCAAGTGGCGCGTGCGGTATGATACGGTGGCCGGAAATGGGCTACCGGCGTCTAATCCGGTGCGCCTCCGCTTGGTCTTCCTCCTAGTGCGGCGCGTTTTTCCACACGGTGACCGTGGACGCGGCGGAGGCCGGTTGAAGACGGTGGCAACGTTTCTCTCTCTCCCCTGCACGTAAAAGTGCAGGAGAGGCCCCCATGTTTTTTCCTTTTTCACTTCGGTCCCTCAACTTGCAATTTCCTTTCCTGCACCTTTCACTTCTGTTACATTAGTTTTAATTTGGTTCGATTTGGTCCTTCAGGTTGAAATTAATTAAATGTGCACCTTTCACTTCGGTCCTGCAACTTTTTATTTCCGGATTGGGTCCAAATTGGTCAATAAATTCGCTACACAGGTTTGAATTTTTGCAATTTTGTCCTGGGATTGAAATTGATAATAAATGTGATTTTCATTTCAGCCCTTCAACTTTTGATTTATGATTTAAATCCTTGTTTAAATTTTTAATGCTTATCAAATAATTGCTATGTTTTTCCTAATAATTTTATTTTCCCTCAATTTTTTTTTCTTTGATTTATTTCTGCCACTTTCATTAATTAGAATAATAATAATAATATTTTTTTTTCTTGCTTACTCTTTTGTTAATGTTTTTGAGTGTTTTTTCTTCCGTGAAAATTTTATAATTTTAATTGTTTTTGCAATAATAGCAATAGTCATTTTATATCTAATATTACTGGTGATAAAAGACAACTCAAGAATAAAAAATAGACAAATTTACCTAGGTTATCTATAATTAAAAAACGATACAAGTCACTTTTGTCTCGATTACACTGTTCCTTTTAAACGGCAAACAAGTCATTATTATATGTTTTAATATTTATTGCATATTATCGCCTAAAAATATATAAAGAGATAAAAAAAATGACCTCAGATTTTTTGCAAGAAAAAAATTAATATCAACATTCTTAAATACATTTAATATAATAATATGAAAAAAAATTCTTATAAAAAAAAATTGGCTTCAAATTTTAATTTTGTGCTCTTTTGTTCAAGTGTATTTCTGAAAAAAAATAATTGGATTTTTAATATTTAAGATCTAATATTACCCGGGAAAAAATACAACTCAAAAAAACAAAAGGTAAACAAATTTGCCTAGATTATATACAATTAAAAAATATATGAGGCACTTTCTGTTTCGACTACACTGTTCTTTTTAGACAGCAAATAAGTAATTATAGCACGCAAAAAATATATATTCCTTTTTTGAAAAATATTGCAATGTGTTTATTTATAATGTGTCAGATCTAATATTACTGAGGAAAAAAGGCAACTCATATTGTTTTTTTTAACAAATTTACCTAGGTTATCTACAATTAAAAAATATACAAATCACTTCCCATTTCGATCACACTATATAATATGTGAGACTAAGTATATATGTTTAATATTTATTTAATATTATCGCCTAAAAATATATAAAGAGAGAAAAAAAAATGACCTACGATTTCTTGAAAAAAAAATTAATATCGACATTCTTAAAGATATTTAATATAATAATATGATGAATAAATCTTATAAAAAAAACTTTGGCTTTGAATTTAAATTTATATTTTAGACCCTTTGTTTGTTTCTTTTAAGAAACGGTGACCTTTTTTTCACATGTATTTTTGATTTTTTACTGTCCAACTCAGTTGTTCTTTTTTAACCGGGTTTCTTTTGTTGTTTTGTTTTTTTAACTAGAGTATTCGTGACAACAAATTTCTTATAAATCATTTCACCTTCTTAGCAAATTTTCTAACAAATTTTATCAAAAGTTTTTTAGCAATAGCAATATTCAATCACATTTTGGTTGAAAAAAACCATTTTTAGCATATTTTATCAATTACAATTATACTAATTAAATATTAAAATAATAAAATACAACATTTATAAAATCAAGTAATTTTCTACATAGATAAAAATATCCAGCGAAGCGAGCTAATCAACTCGTGTATATATATATATATATATATATATATATATATATATATATATATATAAAATCAAGAACCACAAGGCTACCTAGCTACCATCACCTCTGTTTCCTTTCCGGCCAGCTTTTTAGAGTGTGTTGGAGACACACTAAGCCCACCAGAGAATTTTTTAAACCCGTAAATTCTTTATTTGAAGTTTCATAAAATGTGTTTCTGTCTGCTGCCATCATTTGGTGGTTGAAAATTTAAGCTTCTACCTAAGCTCAAAGTAAAGGGAAAGGGAAAGTGAAAAAATATTCCTCCACCCATGTCAAAGTTAGGAACAGATACTTTAAGGAAAATAAAAGGTATATTTACTTTGATTATGCCATTGTCGGCCATGATCAACACAGAGAATGCTTAATTAATTTATGGTTTCAAAATGTTAATATAAATTTTATGACTTGAGTTTTTTATATCGTTTATCTTGAAATATCCATGTTGGTAAAGAAAGTTGTGTGACCACAAAGAAATTAGATAATAAATTCCAAGATAGATAGATCAACATTAAATGTTATTTCGGTTAGAAAATAATATAAATTATATTTTAGGCTCTCACCTAACATCTTAAATTCTTAGATAACATGGTATCAGAGTCTTGTTGACCCAGCGGTCACAAATTCAAAACTCACCGCTCCTATTATATTTTATAAAAATCAAGAATAAGGTAATATGAGATTGTACAAGTTTCAAACTCAAAAGCCTTTACTTGAGGGTGTGTGTTAGAAAATAATATAAATCATATTTTGAAGTCTCACCTAACAATTTAAACTATTACTTCTAAAAAGCTTTCTGAATTTAATTTTCAGGGATCGAACTATAAAAGTTATAAGCATGATTAAACATTATCCAGTAGAAAAATGTTTGGTTCTAAATAAGAGTGCTCTTAAGTGTGTTAAAATTATATAGTTGTTAAAAAGAATTCATCCGGAAGAGTCACACGTTCGTAATTAATGTAACACACACTACGATTCCAAGTACAAAAGGATGAAGCAATTTGAATATTGTTAATTAAATATTTCCAATATTATTATGATTAAGTGATTGAGAACAAGATAGGTGGTGGTGGAATCCAACAGATGCTAGCTAGCTGCTTTTGCACGCATGGCAAGCCAAAGCTGCATATTGTATGATCAAAATGGAGAAATTATATAGTATAATTATTGTATAATAACTTCTTTGGATTTTCTTCAAGACTTTCTTCAATCATGGAGGAGCGTATGGAAGATAACTTTTTGTCCCTGTAGCTCATGATACAGTGATGAAAAGAAGCACTGCAATTTTCGCTTTCTGTATTTGTTTTAGTAATCATTTTAAATTAAAACCCTCTTTCTAGCCTTTTTTTTTTCAAGTGTTTTAATTATTAAAATGATTATTCTTGCCATTGATGGCACAAACGATTTCAAGTATACTATCATTGCCATAAATGAATTGTAATTATGCATTCCCTGGATGTCTTTCATAACAAACTCTATTTATTTATTTATTTTAAAAATAAAATAAAATAAAATGATATTTTTTATTTTTTTTATAAATTAAAAAAATATAATTTTAACCATTTCTAATATAGTTTAATAACGTTTCAATATTAGATTAACATTTAATTCTACATAATTTTACCCTAATAGATACGCTACTTAACTAAAAGCCTGCATCTTCAGAAGCCCAGAACCAGTCTTCAGAACTTTAGCATGGACTTCCAGCCCAGCCCCTTACCTTCAAATGGGACTGTCTACCGAAGAGACTAGAAGTGATAAATCCAAATATATTCTTGGGCTAAATAAAGTCCATACTAAATCCATGGGCCTCGCTATTAGATCCAAGTGGGCCCACTGATGCAGAACCTTCGACTGGTCCATTCAAGTTGGGATTTCCATATCGATTCTCTTTCTCCATGACAGAATATTTATGAGTTTTGAATAAGAAAATGTATATTTATGATCTTGTCATTTTTTAATTTCTCATGAATGTAGATTAATTTTAATTAAAATGGATTATTATTTTGTTTTTTTATACTACTTATAATCAAGTCTATGCGCGCATTTTCATTTTTTATATGTATAAAGTACGAGAATTTTAGATAAAAAATAAAAAACTTTAACAGTTGTATTATTGTCTATTCTAGCAAAATATCATCCATCAGAATTATTGATAATTAAGACGTATTCTATCAATGATAAGGTTTTGTTTTGCTAAAAAAACATTTTAATTTTTCAGTGATTGTATTATATATTATTATTAATATATATAATTAAGGTCACTCCTTTTATTTGTTATTTTTTCCATAAAGCTTTTTTTTTTTAAATTACAGCTGTTGTTTTTATTTTGTATGCATTTTATTTTTTGAGAGGTTTTCTAATCCATCTATTTTTAATCTTTTGTATAAATGAATGTTATTTTTGAAAATAGAAAATATTTATTTTCAAATGATATTACCAATATGTGCAGCCTTATATAGATGAATGTTATTTTTTTTTCTTTTTGCCTCTATTTTTATTATTTATAGATGAATGTTATTTTTTTTTTTTTGCTAGAGACTTCGAGTAAGGGACTAGTTCAATAAAAAAAATTACTAGCATCTTTAAAATGTTTTACTCGAGATAAATTATATTTTATTTACCTTATGCTATGGTCTGATAATATTTTTTTATTTATCTCTATCGACCTATATGAGGAGTCTATTACAATGAACAAACCTTGATTTCTGAGGTCAAGAATTCGGTCTAGAAAGGTAAAATATTTTCAATTATTGTTGAGACTTCTTTTAGGGTAAAATTAGAATTTTTATCATCGTATCATTCTAAATAATATTTCACATAAGATTCCTTGCAGTTTTTATCTTTATATTATAAATAAATTAGCTGTATTATTGACAATAATATTTTGGATATTAACCTCATACATGGTTTTTTATCCTTATATTAAAGTGAGTAATAAAATCATTATCTCTAATAATATTTTGAATATTAACTCATTTTAGGATTTTTTTAATTCTGAAAAATATTTTCATATCAAAAGTAATTTTTAAGTATTTTTTTAAATAAAGGTAAAAATGTCTCCAGCACTCCAAGAATAGCCACCGCCCCGTACTCTATGCATATAAATAAAGTCATATCCATTTGTTGCCAGTGTGAGAAAACCATAGAGGGTTAACTCTTCGCGCACGGAAATAAGCCTAACAGTTGAGTTGAATTCTTTTTTAGTTTTAAAAGACTTCAACCTATGCAGGGCTAACTCTTCGCGCACAGAAACTGATAATGTTGATTTGTGGTTTGCCAGCAAAAGCCTAAATTGACGAAGACTTTGTGCAGCATAAGAAAACAAAGCAGGAACAAAACAGGCAAGAAAATTCTTACTAGAAACACTCCGTACCATAGTTTTTGACAAAAATCTAGAGCTACTCGGTGAGTTTTTGTTTTTTTGTTTTTTTTTTCCAGAAGGCCGCTGAGTGTTTTTTCTATATATGATTTGAAGCAAATCTAAGCATGTTGGTTGTAATTTAGAGAAGCGATGTCATAATTCAGATTCCATTCCTTCCAAATATTTCTGTGATTGTTTGACAATATTCTCTTTGATATATTAATTTCCTCTTTATATTTGTGTTGGAATTTGCTTAAGCATCTGTATTAATTGATGCTTAAGCATCTGTATTAATTGATTTGGTAATTTTAACTGTAGAGATCATTTCAATGCTTGAACTGATGATTCTTTGTGATACCGATAGACATCTGATCAATTGAGATTTGTATCACAGGATGGAGATTGTTGGAGCAGCAACTGAGCAGATTGAAAGGAATGATCATGTTTCGCTTGACATTGACAAATTAACAGAGTCTCTGCAAGAGGAGTTCAGAACCTTGCATGCCTTCTCCAACAAGTGTTCCATCTACACAGTTCCTAAAAGACTACGCGGCTCGAAGGAGTATGCCTACACACCTCAAATTGTCTCCATTGGGCCTATTCACCATGGAAAAGAAGAGCTGAAAGAAATGGAAGTGCATAAAAAACTGTACCTGCAGGAGTTTCTTAAATTGGGTAAGGTAAGTGTTGAGAAGTGTATTGCAGCTATTGCAGAGAGGGAGACAAGATTGCGCAACTGTTATGCAGATAATTTTGAACAAATTACTACAGAGGACTTTGTGAAAATGGTGTTGCTTGATAGCTCCTTCATCATTATGGTCTTCCTGAAACTGTATGCCGTTGATTTCCAAAGCAACGATGACCGTATATTCGGTAAACCGTGGAGGATACTAGAAGTCAGATGTGACATCTGCTTGCTTGAAAATCAGATTCCATTCTTCATTCTTGACGACTTGCTCAAGCTTCCCGTAATACAGATCCAGGGTCAAGCCGGAAATTCCATGATTGAGCTTACTCATGCTTTCTTTTCAGGCTCATTTGGGGATTCTTGGGTACCAAAGGACACTTTGGAGCAAATCGATTCCTCTGAAGTGGAGCATTTTGTTGACTTTCTAAGAATTTGTCAGCTACAAAAACAGGGGAAACAGAGAAAGCCTTTTGAAACTCGAACCACGCCAAGTGCAATGGAGCTCAATCAATCTGGAGTCAAGTTTCAGCCGGGGTCCAGCAAAACACTATTTGACATAAAGCTTCAATTTTGAGAAAGGGATACTGCAAATACCACAACTTCTTTTCGATGATAGCACAGAGATTTTATTTAGAAACCTCCATGCCTTTGAGCAATGCCAATACAGGAGTGGCTGCGTTAGTGACTATATCGCTACCCTCAATTTCATTGTTCGTGCTACTAATGATGTAGAAATATTATCTAAGGAAAAAATTATTGGTAATTGGCTTAGTGATAATGATGCAGTTATGAGGGTTCTCCATGATCTTGGCAGAGAAAATACAATTGACACGGATGAGTTTTATTTTGCTGATGTCTTTGAAGATCTGAACAAGTACTGCAGAAAGCGGAGGCACGGATGGATTGCAGCCTTGAAACAAAATTATTTCTATAATCCATGGGTTTCCATCTCTGTTGCTGCAGCTGGGGCTCTTCTGATACTCACTGTCATACAAACAGTGTGTTCAGTCATTCAAGTTACATAGGTTCTACCATTTCAAATTAAAGTGTGTTGAGTTCTGCTTGTGTTTCCTGTGAGATTGCTATATATGTACTTCATTATATGATCAATGTTGGTTTCTTCCACGGCTTGTTTTCTCTGCTAATTGGTTTGTATCAATCAACCTGTATAAATGAATTTTGGTATTTTTAGATTATTTTTATATATCAAAAATAATTTAAAAAAATAACAAAATATCATTTTGATATATTTTCAAACAAAAACCGTTTTAAAAAACAAACACAACAACACTCTTAAACAGTTACCTAGGTTGTAACATTGCTGTAAAAGTGTCCTTGCTGCTTGCCCTGTCATGAGAAAAATGTATCATTAATTAAACGACAGCACTATTAGCATTACTTCATGCTTAAGTGTAATGAGTTGTTGATTAAAGTTTTGAGTCTTTATTATTTAAAGAAATTAAATATAGTGGAGCCTCAATATATATACACATATATAAAAAAAAATCAAGAACCACAAGGCTACCTAGACTTGGCTATCATCACCTTTGTTGTAAAATCTTGTTCTTTGAACTTGAGCATAAAAGAAAAACAATCTGAATCTAAAACCTGGGTGTTGGCTGAAATTATAACCACTTTTAGCAAACAAAATTAAAATAAATGTTGATATGCAAATACTTAGATGTGAGTATTTAATGTGGGGGTTAGTTTTAAATTAAATCCCATTTAGCTACACCATTGATGGCAAATAATTATGTTAATTGATGATTTGGGTTCATGTTAGGTATTACTCCATGACATTACCAATCAAAAGTTAATCCTTAAATGATGATAAAATCTTTCTCACTACTTCAGGTTTGGATGCTCCCAGATTCTAGAAGAACACCAAATCATTTTATTTTTGAACCTATTTTTACCAGGTTCCAACCAGAATCATGCTTTCCCTTCAACACCACTAAACAAAAAACAAAAAGTCGAGACACAAAACTACAAGCTTCACTAACAAAACTTGTCGTCTTTTAAGCTTTTCTGCTCTTTCCAATGGTAATATCATCTATCAAGCAAAGTTTAATATATCTTGCTCTTCCAGCTTCTAAAGTATATGATTTTCTTGTACACCGTTTCCTTTCCGGCCAGCTTTTTAGAGTATGATGGAGACACACTCTATATTTGAAGTTTCAAAAAATGTGTTTCTGTCTGCTGTCATCATTTGGTGGTTGAAAATATTCCTCCACCCATGTCAAAGTTAGGAACAGATGTACTTTAAAGAAGAAGAAGAAAAGTATATTTAATTTTATGGTTTCAAAATGTTAATATAAATTTTATGACTTGAATTTTTATATTGTTTATCTTGAAATATTCAAGTTGGTAAAGAAAGTTGTGTGACCACAAAGAAATTAGATACAAAATTCCAAGATCGATGGATCAACATTAAATGTTGTTTCATATATTACTTCTAAATAGCTTTCTGAATTTATTTTTCAGGGATCGAACTATAAAAGTTATAACCATGATTAAACTTTATCTAGTATAAAAATGTTTGATTATACGTAAGAGTGCTCTTAACTGTGTTAAAAGGATGAAGCAATTTGATTGAACAATAATATTGATCAAATTGTTAATTAAATATTGCCAATATTATTATGATTAAGATCCTATTTCATATTGAATTTCAAAAGTGTTTTTGAAAAAAAAAATTAAAAAAACTATTTTTATTTTTTACATTAAATTAAATTTTTTAGTGTTTTTAGATTATTTTCATGTGCTGATGTCAAAAATAATTTTAAAAAATAAAAAAAAATTATTTTAATATATTTTTGATTGAAAAATATTTTTAAAAACAACCTTAATCACATTCTTAAGTTTTTTAGTATTTTTAGATTATTTTCATGTGCTGACGTCAAAAATAATTTTTTAAAAAATATTATTTTAATATATTTCTGAATGAAAAATAATTTTAAAAATAATTTTAATCACATTCTTAAATGGAAATTAAGTGAAAAAAATAAAAAAAAATATCATTTTAATATATTTCTTAATGAAAAATATTTTAAAAAATGAGAACAGAGTGATTGAATACTCATAAACAAGATAGGTAGGTGGTGGAATCCAACATATGCTAGATAACTGCTTTGGCACGCATGGCAAGCGAAAGCATAATTGTTAAATCCGTTCCGTTCCGGCCGGAATATTCCGTTCCGTTCATAAAACCAGGACAAAACGGCGTTGTTTTCGTCCCGATTTTAATTCCGGACCGTTCCAGAAATTCCGGCCGGAACGCCTCGGTTCCGTTCCGGGTTCATCAAAACGACATCGTTTAATGTATCCTTACAAAACACACAGAAACATCCTCGGCTCCACAATTCCCAAATCAATTTCCTTTTCCAAATCAATTCCCCATCAGGAGATTCACCATAGAGGAGCTTCACTTTTCGTTCATACACAATAACAACTCCACCTGAGAGGGGGGGAAACGAAGAGAAAAGGAGAAATGTCTCTGTTACGGACTTATAAAACAGATAGAACTACTAACTTCACAGAAACAGAAAACACTCTTAAACGAGAGATACAAGACGAGTACCCATGAGAATTCCAGAGAGTCTAAGAGCCATAGGCACTGAGGGATTCAAAATTTCTTCATTGCAGAAATAGAGAAAAATGAGAAGAAAAATAAAGACCGTCAAATTGATTCGAGCGGGTTTACTGACACCGGCACGTGGGGGTGTTTATATGCCTGTCTGTCACCGGCACGTCAGGGTGTTTTTACTTTCATAATATTTTGGAATTTTAGAGATGTTTCTAATTTTGAGATTATATTTTTTTAACTTTGTGTTTGTATTGTATAATTTAAAGTTAATTTATCTTGAATTTTATTATACTTGTTAAATTAATATTTTATTTTTTTCATATATATATATATATATATAATTAATTAATTATATATGAACAGTATGATACCGAAACGGCACGCCGGAACGCTTCGAAACCGGAACGTTCCGTTCCAATCAAAAAACCGGAACGGCGACCGGAAAGGCGACCGGAACGGTATTGACAACTATGAGCGAAAGTTGTAACCAGGTGTATATTGTATGATCAAAATGGAGAAATTATATAGTATAACTATTGTATAATAACTTCTTTGGATTTTTTGAAGACTTTCTTCAATAATGGTTGAAGCGGGAAACAAACAAGCTAATAGGCATTTTACTTTACTTCTTTTTTTTAGCTAAAAGTGGATGCTCCATGTAGTTGCTAAATTAAATCCTCAAAAAAATTGTTCATAGCTAGTTCTAAAATATAAGAATATTTTGATGAATCCATCCGTACGTTGATCCAGAACCTGAATTATATTATAATTTTTTACAAAAAAGATTCTGGCTTAGAACTAGGTTAACTCATTGTGCTTCATTTCTTTTTGTCCTTTTTTCTTTCTTTTTCCAATTTCTTCCTTCAAATGTTTTATGATTGATAGCAGCAGATAGGGGTGAGCATTTTCGGTTCGGTTCGGTTTTTATCAAAAAAAGTAACCAAACCGATTTTTTTTTAAAATACAAACCGAAACCGAACCGAACATATCAAAAACCGACCACTTTTGGTTCGGTTCGGTTCGGTTTTTATGATGAAAAAATTGAAAAAAACCGAATTTGAGTTTTGTGTTGTCTGGGTTTCAGACGCAGCAGCTTTCTGGTCAATTCCATCTCTAGGTCTGTGCAAGAGGAGTTGAAATCCTTGCATGCCTTCTCTGACAAGTGTTCCATCTACACAGTTCCTAAAAAACTACGCGCCTCGAAGGAGTATGCCTACACACCTCAAATTGTCTCCATTGGGCCTATTCACCATGGAAAAAAAGAGCTGAAAGAAATGGAAGAGCATAAAAAACTATTCCTGCAGGAGTTTCTTGAATGGGGTAAGGCAAGTGCTGAGAAATGTATTGCAGCTATTGCAGAGAGGGAGACAAGATTGCGCAACTGTTATGCAGATAATTTTGAAAAAATTACTCCAGAGGACTTTGTGAAAATGGTGTTGCTAGATACCTCCTTCATCATTATGGTCATCCTGAAACAGTGTGCCGTTGGATTCCGAAGCAACAGTGACCGTATATTCGGTAAACCGTGGATGATAGATGAAGTCAGAGAGGACATGTGCTTGCTTGAAAATCAGATTCCATTCTTCATTCTTGACGACTTGCTCAAGCTTGCCGAAATACAGATCCAGGGTGAAGCCGGAGATTCCTTGATTGAGCTTACTCGTGCTTTCTTTTCACCCGCATTTGGGGATTCATGGATGCCAAAGGACACTTTGGAGCAAATAAATTCCTCTGAAGTGGAGCATTTTGTTGACTTTCTAAGAATTTTTAAGTTACCAAATGAGGGGAAACAGAGAAAGCCTCTTAAAACTCGAACCACGCCAAGTGTAATGGCGCTCCATCAATCTGGAGTCAAGTTTAAGTCAGGGTCCAGCAAAAAACTATTTGACATAAACTTCGATTTTGAGAAAGGGATATTGGTGTCGCACCCCAAAAAATTTGAAATTTTTTTTATAGTAATGCGGCATCGTGACGACTCGTCCCCGTGAGCGGGAGATTTAAATGTCAGGGGGGTTTTCTATTTGAAAAAAAGGGGAGTCGCCACCTAGTATTAATGGTTACTAGGAAACCTAAAACTGGTCTTTCAGAGATTCTAGGGTAAGGGACTGGTTGCGTAAAGGGAAGGTTTTAGCACCCCTAGTACGCCCTATCTAAGGTAAGCTGCTTGACGTTTGGCTTGTTTATGATTTGATCTATCAAAACAAATGTAAAATAAATGGCAAATGGGATATTACTCCACCGAATATTTTGGATATTAATCCCTTAGGATTTATTTACCCAAATACCAACAGTGAATAATAGCATATTATTCCCGCCAGATATTTTGGATATTAACCCCTTAGGATTTATTTACCCAAATACCAACAGTGAATAATAGCATATCATTCCCGTCGAATATTTTGGATATTAACCCCTTTAGGATTTATTTACCCAAATACCGATAGTGAATAATAGTATATCATTCCCGTCGAATATTTTGGATATTAACCCCTTTAGGATTTATTTACCCAAATATCGACAGTGAATAATAGCCTATCATTCCCGTCGAATATTTTGGATATTAACCCCTTAGGATTTATTTACCCAAATACCGATGGTGAATAATAGCATATCATTCCCGCCGAATATTTTGGATATTAACCCCTTAGGATTTATTTATCCAAATACCGATGGTGAATAATAGCATATCATTCCCGCCGAATATTTTGGATATTAACCCCTTAGGATTTATTTATCCAAATACCGATGGTGAATAATAAATTCCCAAAAAAAGATTTTTATATTTTTTTTGAATATTGGCCAATACCCTTTGGATTTTACAAACTTGTTGTAAAATCTCAAAATGCAAGAAATGATTTTTTCTTTGTGAAATCCATGATAAAACTCATTTTCTCTTCAAAACCCAAGATAATATATATTTTTTTCAAAAGAAAAAAACAATTTTTAAAATATGCTAGTGTATTGGCCGTATGCAAGAAAACAACATATTTTTTATAAAAATATTTTTTGGAAAAATTTTCATTTTTTATAGATATAATATATTATTTATATATTTATATAGGGAGTGGGCTGGGCTGCCAGCCTGCTCAAGTGGGAGGGGCGGGCTCGCGGCCCACCCAGATGGGACTGGGCTGTTGGCCCCAAAGACCTTGGGTCTGGGCCGTCAGCCCAGAAAATGTTGGGTATAGGCCGTCGGCCCAGAAAAACTGGGGTCTGGGCCTTCGGCCCTTTTCTTATTTCTGGGACGGGCTGCAAGCCCGCCCTGTTCAAATGTTTGGGCCGGGCACAAAGCTCGGCCCGACCCGACTCGGCAGGGAGTGAATTAAGTCACTCCCTGCATGCGAAATGAAGAAGATGAACAGTGCTATCACGAATTTTCGAGTGTGATGGAAAGCTTACCTGTTAACACCTTTATGTAGAGGACGTCGAGGTGGTTCTTTTGGTCGTGGCGGCGTCGGAGATGGTGGCCTGAGGTGGCCGGAAACTGTGTCGGAATGGAGTCGGTTCACGCTGCCAAGTTGCTGCTGCCTCGGCTATCTTCGTCTCTTCCTTCGTCTGAGATGATGGAGGAGTTTCTGGGGTTGAGGGGAGACTTATGGTGATGAGAAGGAGCAGGAATGGTGGTTGACAGTGGTGGTGGTTGCCTGCCGAAAGTGAGAAAGAAAACAGGGGTTTGTTTTTTTAGAGAGAGGCAGAGGAAAACGAAGGGATTGACTCCCAGTTTTTACTCCCTTTTGCTGCGTTTTTAAAACTGTGTTCTTCACGTAAATTTCCCTCTTTTTCTCTTCTCCTCTCTTCTCCGTGCAGGCCTCTATTTATAGCCGAAGAGAAACAAACGCAGCGATCACGTTTAAATGCAGTATCAGAAACAGCCAAACAAATCGATAAAATCAGGAAGGAGATCACGCTGGAGATAAATTTGGGAAGAAAATCATGGTTGACTTGATATGCCTTGCTGTGATGGAGCTGAATTTGGGAAGAAAATCGATTTGAAAAAAAAGGAAGAATATTTGCTTGATCTGCTTCGCCGAGAGTGAGAATGAATTGGGAAGAAAATCAATTTGAAAAAGGAAGAAAATTTGGATTGATCTGCTGTGATCAATATGGCGCCTGAAAATTCAAATGCACGCCAGTGCATGTTTTTTTAAAAGAATGCAGATTTCGAAATTATTTTAGGACGAAAAAAAAATATGATTTGGTCCTTTAAAAATTCTAAAAATGCACCCAATTGGATTTGAACTTTTTATGCAATTAAATCCCATCCAAAATTCAATCTCAATCTTGGCTTTGCGCGACTTTCTAAACTGGTCCTTGGCTCCTGATTTTCGCGATTTAACCCTCAATCGGCCATTAAACTCCAAATTGCTCGATTTGGCCCTTGAACCCAAAATCTATTTTTGAAATACTTTTTTTGAAACATAAAAAATAAAGAGTCAAAAATTGGGTAGCAACAGATGCCCCCTCTTTACAATGCTTACGACTAAAGTCTTGTAAAAGACTTAAAATAGTAAGCGTTGTAAAGAAAAACAGAATGAAGGATATGGGTTATTTTTGATCTTTTGTATAAATGAATGTTATTTTTGAAAATAGAAAATATTTATTTTCAAATGATATTACCAATATGTGCAGCCTTATATAGATGAATGTTATTTTTTTTCTTTTTGCCTCTATTTTTATTATTTATAGATGAATGTTATTTTTTTTTTGCTAGAGACTTCGAGTAGGGGACTAGTTTAATAAAAAAAATTACTAGCATCTTTAAAATGTTTTACTCGAGATAAATTATATTTTATTTACCTTATGCTATGGTCTGATAATATTTTTTTATTTATCTCTATCGACCTATATGAGGAGTCTATTACAATGAACAAACCTTGATTTCTGAGGTCAAGAATTCGGTCTAGAAAGGTAAAATATTTTCAATTATTGTTGAGACTTCTTTTAGGATAAAATTAGAATTTTTATCATCGTATCATTCTAAATAATATTTCACATAAGATTCCTTGCAGTTTTTATCTTTATATTATAAATAAATTAGCTGTATTATTGACAATAATATTTTGGATATTAACCTCATACATGGTTTTTTATCCTTATATTAAAGTGAGTAATAAAATCATTATCTCTAATAATATTTTGAATATTAACTCATTTTAGGATTTTTTTAATTCTGAAAAATATTTTCATATCAAAAGTAATTTTTAAGTATTTTTTTAAATAAAGGTAAAAATGTCTCCAGCACTCCAAGAATAGCCACCGCCCCGTACTCTATGCATATAAATAAAGTCATATCCATTTGTTGCCAGTGTGAGAAAACCATAGAGGGTTAACTCTTCGCGCACGGAAATAAGCCTAACAGTTGAGTTGAATTCTTTTTTAGTTTTAAAAGACTTCAACCTATGCAGGGCTAACTCTTCGCGCACAGAAACTGATAATGTTGATTTGTGGTTTGCCAGCAAAAGCCTAAATTGACGAAGACTTTGTGCAGCATAAGAAAACAAAGCAGGAACAAAACAGGCAAGAAAATTCTTACTAGAAACACTCCGTACCATAGTTTTTGACAAAAATCTAGAGCTACTCGGTGAGTTTTTGTTTTTTTGTTTTTTTTTTCCAGAAGGCCGCTGAGTGTTTTTTCTATATATGATTTGAAGCAAATCTAAGCATGTTGGTTGTAATTTAGAGAAGCGATGTCATAATTCAGATTCCATTCCTTCCAAATATTTCTGTGATTGTTTGACAATATTCTCTTTGATATATTAATTTCCTCTTTATATTTGTGTTGGAATTTGCTTAAGCATCTGTATTAATTGATGCTTAAGCATCTGTATTAATTGATTTGGTAATTTTAACTGTAGAGATCATTTCAATGCTTGAACTGATGATTCTTTGTGATACCGATAGACATCTGATCAATTGAGATTTGTATCACAGGATGGAGATTGTTGGAGCAGCAACTGAGCAGATTGAAAGGAATGATCATGTTTCGCTTGACATTGACAAATTAACAGAGTCTCTGCAAGAGGAGTTCAGAACCTTGCATGCCTTCTCCAACAAGTGTTCCATCTACACAGTTCCTAAAAGACTACGCGGCTCGAAGGAGTATGCCTACACACCTCAAATTGTCTCCATTGGGCCTATTCACCATGGAAAAGAAGAGCTGAAAGAAATGGAAGTGCATAAAAAACTGTATCTGCAGGAGTTTCTTAAATTGGGTAAGGTAAGTGTTGAGAAGTGTATTGCAGCTATTGCAGAGAGGGAGACAAGATTGCGCAACTGTTATGCAGATAATTTTGAACAAATTACTACAGAGGACTTTGTGAAAATGGTGTTGCTTGATAGCTCCTTCATCATTATGGTCTTCCTGAAACTGTATGCCGTTGATTTCCAAAGCAACAATGACCGTATATTCGGTAAACCGTGGAGGATACTAGAAGTCAGATGTGACATCTGCTTGCTTGAAAATCAGATTCCATTCTTCATTCTTGACGACTTGCTCAAGCTTACCGTAATACAGATCCAGGGTCAAGCCGGAAATTCCATGATTGAGCTTACTCATGCTTTCTTTTCAGGCTCATTTGGGGATTCTTGGGTACCAAAGGACACTTTGGAGCAAATCGATTCCTCTGAAGTGGAGCATTTTGTTGACTTTCTAAGAATTTGTCAGCTACAAAAACAGGGGAAACAGAGAAAGCCTCTTGAAACTCGAACCACGCCAAGTGCAATGGAGCTCAATCAATCTGGAGTCAAGTTTCAGCCGGGGTCCAGCAAAACACTATTTGACATAAGCTTCAATTTTGAGAAAGGGATACTGCAAATACCACAACTTCTTTTCGATGATAGCACAGAGATTTTATTTAGAAACCTCCATGCCTTTGAGCAATGCCAATACAGGAGTGGCTGTGTTAGTGACTATATCGCTACCCTCAATTTCATTGTTCGTGCTACTAATGATGTAGAAATATTATCTAAGGAAAAAATTATTGGTAATTGGCTTAGTGATAATGATGCAGTTATGAGGGTTCTCCATGATCTTGGCAGAGAAAATACAATTGACACGGATGAGTTTTATTTTGCTGATGTCTTTGAAGATCTGAACAAGTACTGCAGAAAGCGGAGGCACGGATGGATTGCAGCCTTGAAACAAAATTATTTCTATAATCCATGGGTTTCCATCTCTGTTGCTGCAGCTGGGGCTCTTCTGATACTCACTGTCATACAAACAGTGTGTTCAGTCATTCAAGTTACATAGGTTCTACCATTTCAAATTAAAGTGTGTTGAGTTCTGCTTGTGTTTCCTGTGAGATTGCTATATATGTACTTCATTATATGATCAATGTTGGTTTCTTCCACGGCTTGTTTTCTCTGCTAATTGGTTTGTATCAATCAACCTGTATAAATGAATTTTGGTATTTTTAGATTATTTTTATATATCAAAAATAATTTAAAAAAATAACAAAATATCATTTTGATATATTTTCAAACAAAAACCGTTTTAAAAAACAAACACAACAACACTCTTAAACAGTTACCTAGGTTGTAACATTGCTGTAAAAGTGTCCTTGCTGCTTGCCCTGTCATGAGAAAAATGTATCATTAATTAAACGACAGCACTATTAGCATTACTTCATGCTTAAGTGTAATGAGTTGTTGATTAAAGTTTTGAGTCTTTATTATTTAAAGAAATTAAATATAGTGGAGCCTCAATATATATACACATATATAAAAAAAAATCAAGAACCACAAGGCTACCTAGACTTGGCTATCATCACCTTTGTTGTAAAATCTTGTTCTTTGAACTTGAGCATAAAAGAAAAACAATCTGAATCTAAAACCTGGGTGTTGGCTGAAATTATAACCACTTTTAGCAAACAAAATTAAAATAAATGTTGATATGCAAATACTTAGATGTGAGTATTTAATGTGGGGGTTAGTTTTAAATTAAATCCCATTTAGCTACACCATTGATGGCAAATAATTATGTTAATTGATGATTTGGGTTCATGTTAGGTATTACTCCATGACATTACCAATCAAAAGTTAATCCTTAAATGATGATAAAATCTTTCTCACTACTTCAGGTTTGGATGCTCCCAGATTCTAGAAGAACACCAAATCATTTTATTTTTGAACCTATTTTTACCAGGTTCCAACCAGAATCATGCTTTCCCTTCAACACCACTAAACAAAAAACAAAAAGTCGAGACACAAAACTACAAGCTTCACTAACAAAACTTGTCGTCTTTTAAGCTTTTCTGCTCTTTCCAATGGTAATATCATCTATCAAGCAAAGTTTAATATATCTTGCTCTTCCAGCTTCTAAAGTATATGATTTTCTTGTACACCGTTTCCTTTCCGGCCAGCTTTTTAGAGTATGATGGAGACACACTCTATATTTGAAGTTTCAAAAAATGTGTTTCTGTCTGCTGTCATCATTTGGTGGTTGAAAATATTCCTCCACCCATGTCAAAGTTAGGAACAGATGTACTTTAAAGAAGAAGAAGAAAAGTATATTTAATTTTATGGTTTCAAAATGTTAATATAAATTTTATGACTTGAATTTTTATATTGTTTATCTTGAAATATTCAAGTTGGTAAAGAAAGTTGTGTGACCACAAAGAAATTAGATACAAAATTCCAAGATCGATGGATCAACATTAAATGTTGTTTCATATATTACTTCTAAATAGCTTTCTGAATTTATTTTTCAGGGATCGAACTATAAAAGTTATAACCATGATTAAACTTTATCTAGTATAAAAATGTTTGATTATACGTAAGAGTGCTCTTAACTGTGTTAAAAGGATGAAGCAATTTGATTGAACAATAATATTGATCAAATTGTTAATTAAATATTGCCAATATTATTATGATTAAGATCCTATTTCATATTGAATTTCAAAAGTGTTTTTGAAAAAAAAAATTAAAAAAACTATTTTTATTTTTTACATTAAATTAAATTTTTTAGTGTTTTTAGATTATTTTCATGTGCTGATGTCAAAAATAATTTTAAAAAATAAAAAAAAAATTATTTTAATATATTTTTGATTGAAAAATATTTTTAAAAACAACCTTAATCACATTCTTAAGTTTTTTAGTATTTTTAGATTATTTTCATGTGCTGACGTCAAAAATAATTTTTTAAAAAATATTATTTTAATATATTTCTGAATGAAAAATAATTTTAAAAATAATTTTAATCACATTCTTAAATGGAAATTAAGTGAAAAAAATAAAAAAAAAATATCATTTTAATATATTTCTTAATGAAAAATATTTTAAAAAATGAGAACAGAGTGATTGAATACTCATAAACAAGATAGGTAGGTGGTGGAATCCAACATATGCTAGATAACTGCTTTGGCACGCATGGCAAGCGAAAGCATAGTTGTTAAATCCGTTCCGTTCCGGCCGGAACATTCCGTTCCGTTCATAAAACCAGGACAAAACGGCGTTGTTTTCGTCCCGATTTTAATTCCGGACCGTTCCAGAAATTCCGGCCGGAACGCCTCGGTTCCGTTCCGGGTTCATCAAAACGACATCGTTTAATGTATCCTTACAAAACACACAGAAACATCCTCGGCTCCACAATTCCCAAATCAATTTCCTTTTCCAAATCAATTCCCCATCAGGAGATTCACCATAGAGGAGCTTCACTTTTCGTTCATACACAATAACAACTCCACCTGAGAGGGGGGGAAACGAAGAGAAAAGGAGAAATGTCTCTGTTACGGACTTATAAAACAGATAGAACTACTAACTTCACAGAAACAGAAAACACTCTTAAACGAGAGATACAAGACGAGTACCCATGAGAATTCCAGAGAGTCTAAGAGCCATAGGCACTGAGGGATTCAAAATTTCTTCATTGCAGAAATAGAGAAAAATGAGAAGAAAAATAAAGACCGTCAAATTGATTCGAGCGGGTTTACTGACACCGGCACGTGGGGGTGTTTATATGCCTGTCTGTCACCGGCACGTCAGGGTGTTTTTACTTTCATAATATTTTGGAATTTTAGAGATGTTTCTAATTTTGAGATTATATTTTTTTAACTTTGTGTTTGTATTGTATAATTTAAAGTTAATTTATCTTGAATTTTATTATACTTGTTAAATTAATATTTTATTTTTTTCATATATATATATATATATATAATTAATTAATTATATATGAACAGTATGATACCGAAACGGCACGCCGGAACGCTTCGAAACCGGAACGTTCCGTTCCAATCAAAAAACCGGAACGGCGACCGGAAAGGCGACCGGAACGGTATTGACAACTATGAGCGAAAGTTGTAACCAGGTGTATATTGTATGATCAAAATGGAGAAATTATATAGTATAACTATTGTATAATAACTTCTTTGGATTTTTTGAAGACTTTCTTCAATAATGGTTGAAGCGGGAAACAAACAAGCTAATAGGCATTTTACTTTACTTCTTTTTTTTAGCTAAAAGTGGATGCTCCATGTAGTTGCTAAATTAAATCCTCAAAAAAATTGTTCATAGCTAGTTCTAAAATATAAGAATATTTTGATGAATCCATCCGTACGTTGATCCAGAACCTGAATTATATTATAATTTTTTACAAAAAAGATTCTGGCTTAGAACTAGGTTAACTCATTGTGCTTCATTTCTTTTTGTCCTTTTTTCTTTCTTTTTCCAATTTCTTCCTTCAAATGTTTTATGATTGATAGCAGCAGATAGGGGTGAGCATTTTCGGTTCGGTTCGGTTTTTATCAAAAAAAGTAACCAAACCGATTTTTTTTTAAAATACAAACCGAAACCGAACCGAACATATCAAAAACCGACCACTTTTGGTTCGGTTCGGTTCGGTTTTTATGATGAAAAAATTGAAAAAAACCGAATTTGAGTTTTGTGTTGTCTGGGTTTCAGACGCAGCAGCTTTCTGGTCAATTCCATCTCTAGGTTCAACCAAAGTCATGAAAGAAGGGGCCTCAAAAACATCTGATTTATCAGCATGTTCAGTCTCCAAAGCAGCTCTCAGCATCTTTGAGGTGGCTTTCTCTGCTAAAGCTTGGGAACCACTTGATGGCAGAGGCTCAGCATCAAGAGTAGTTTGTATATCCGATTGGGTGGAAAGCACTGTTCCAAGGATTAAAAATCACAACAAAGATTCAATTGATGAAAACAAGACAACTTGTTCTGTTAAGATATAAAAATAAAATACATATGCATTTAACTGGAGGGGGGAGGTGAGAGGGAAGGAGATTGTTTTTGGCTTTTGTAGAGGAGGCGAGCGAGAGGCTTAGATGCAGAGGAGAGGAGGGGAGGCGAGAGGCAGACGATTAGACAAAGTAGATCTAGGGTTTTTTAGTTTTCTATTTATACTAACACTGTCAACCGAACCGAACCGGTTCGGTTCGGTAAATCGGTTCTGTCCGTACAGAACCGAAACCGAACCGAACAGGATTTTTTTTCAAAATTTTATACTCGGTTTAATCGGTTTTTTTTTTTCGGTTCGGTTTGTTCGGTTTTTTTTCCTCGGTTTTCTCAATTTAATCGGTTGTTCGGTTTTTTTGCTCACCCCTAGCAGCAGACTCGTTAAAACCTGAATATATATATATATATATATATATATATATATATATATATATATATATATATATATATATATATATATATATATATATATATATTCATAAGCCCAGAACCAGTCTTCATAACTTTAGAATGGGCTTCCAGCCCAACCAATTCCTTTCAGATGGTGTTGAAGATCATGGATATCAAGGCTGCAGCAGATTGAAGATTAGAGCATGGAGTCCTATTTGAATTCTAGTATTAATGTTTAGATTAGTATTGAATTAGCTGTAGGGAATTTTATCTATTTCAGATCATGTTGATCATGCTTTCTAGCTTAGGTGCAATCTAAATTCTAGGACTTATCTAGTACAAGAACAAGTTGTAATCAACTAGAACTCTTGTAATCATTTATTTTTTGCTATAAATAAAGGAAAGGCTATGGCAGTAACCTAATTAAGATTCTGCTCATTTGTTCTGGAATTTTGTTCTTTATTGTTCTTTAAATTCTGGGCAGCTATTCTTCGTGTTCTTCATTTTCTGGCAATTCCAGATTTTGATTTGAACAGTGTCGGTTCTTGGGAAAATTGTTGACTTTTGTTGACTTTCGTTGACTTTTTTGTTTCTGATTTCTACAATTGGTATCAGAGCCTGGTTGTTCTTTGTGGGGATTGTGTGAAACACGAGTGATTTATTTGTGAGGTCAATTAAAAATCAAAGCTTGACAGCTTTGAAGGGTTCTTGGACAAAACAGATTTTTTGGGTTCCTTTTTGTGCATTTTTTGGGTGCAGTGTGAAATGAGTTCTGGAGCAAATTTTCCAGCATCAACACCTACATTTACAGGTGTGAATTATGGAGTGTGGGCTGTAAAGATGGAAGCTTACCTGAAGGCTTTTGATCTATGGGATTATGTGGACACCGGCAAGGTTCCAACTCCCTTAAATGATGATCCAACCTTGAATCAAATAAGATTTTTCAATGAAGAAAGATCCAAGAGTTTCAAAGCACTTACTTGCATGCATAATGCAGTAAGTGAGGAGATTTTTACAAGGATTATGACTTGTAAAACAGCCAAAGAAGCTTGGGATAAGATAAAGGCTGAATTCCAAGGGGATGAAAAATCAAGGAGGATGCAAGTGATGAATCTGCGAAGGCAATTTGAGGCCTTGAGAATGAGGGAGACAGACACAATTAAGGATTTCTCTTCCCAAATTTCAAAGCTTGTAAATCAAGTGAGACTTTTGGGGGAAGATTTTCCTGACTCAAGGATTGTGGAGAAGGTGTTGGTGAGCTTACCCGACAGGTTTGAACATAAGATATGTTCACTTGAAGACTCACATGATTTTTCTGAAATCAGCCTTCAAGAGCTGATTAATGCTCTGCAATCAGTGGAGGAGAGGCACTCTTATAGACATCAAGAGTCAAGTGGTGATGCACTTGTGGCAAAAGTGAAAGACAAGCACCATGCCAAACCTGTTTTCAGAAACAGTTTTGAAAATAGAAGAGAAAAAAACAGCAACTGGAAGCCAAACAATTGGCAGTCATTCAACAGGAAAGGGAACACCTCAGGAGTGGAAAAGAGAGAAGAATTTCCACCTTGCAAGTATTGCAAGAAGACTAATCACCGAGACTCTTGGTGCTGGCTCAAAAACATCCAGTGTAGAAGATGCAAAGAATTCGGCCACATGCAAAATTTTTGCAAGAAAACTGAAGTTGCAAGAATTGCACAAACTGAAGATGATGCTGAGGAGGAGAAAGAAGAGCAATTATTTATGGTAATTGCAGAACCTACATGCAACATAACTGAGGTAAAATCTTCACTTTGGCTCATTGATTCGGGATGCACAAATCACATGACAGCAGACCTTGATTTGTTTAAAGAATTGGATAGAATTTTTTTGTCCAAAGTAAGAATAGCTAATGGAGATTATGTGCAAGTTGAAGGAAGATGTGCAATTGCAGTTGATACTATGGCAGGTACGAAAATTTTAAGCAATGTTATGTATGTGCCTCAATTGAAGCAAAATCTTGTGAGTGTGGGACAATTGCTAGAAACTGGTTATGCATTGTCATTTAAGCATGGAATATGCAAAATTAAAGATGATAAAGGGGTGTTGTTATTGTCCACTAGAATGGTGAATAGAAGCTTTAATGTTGATTGGAATTCAACATATTTAAAAGCTAATGCATGTAGAGAGGATGAGTCAATACTTTGGCACAAAAAGCTTGGGCATTTTAATTATGCAGCCTTGAGGAAGATGTCTAACTTAGAGATGGCACATGGTTTGCCAAATATATTGAATGAAGATGTGTTTTGTGAAGCCTGTCAGCTAGGGAAACAAACAAAAGTTGCTTTTCCTAATAATACACTTAGATCCACATCTAAGTTGCAGCTTGTGCACACTGATTTGTGTGGCCCTATGTCTAATGAATCCTTGAGTGGATCAAGGTATTTTCTCTTGTTTATTGATGACTATAGCAGGTTTTGTTGGAGTTATTTTTTGAAGGCAAAAGCTGATGTGTTTCTTGAGTTTCTTAAGTTCAAAGCTACTGTTGAACTTGAAACTGGCTGCAAGATAAAAATTCTGAGGTCTGACAATGGGGGTGAGTATACCTCTCGGCAATTTGATGATTTTTTGGTGAAAGAAGGTATCAAACATCAACTAACAATTCCTTATACCCCTCAGCAAAATGGGGTAAGTGAAAGGAAAAATAGAACACTTATGGAGATGGCTAGGTGTTTGTTGTTTGAGAAAAAAATGCCCTTAAAATTCTGGGCAGAGGCTGTCAACACAGCCACCTATATTTTGAACCGAATGATTTCTAGAGTTTTAGGAGATAAAACTCCATATGAATTGTGGTATGATACTAAACCTAGTATTAACCATTTAAGGGTGTTTGGTTGTATTTGCTATGTATTGAAACCTGAAGTTAATAGGAAGAAATTGGATGAAAAAGCTGAGATGGGAGTGTTCATTGGTTATAGCTCAAAATCCAAGGCTTATAAGGTTTATGTTGTAAATGCTGACAAAGTTGTTGTTGCTAGAAATGTGAAGATGATAGAAAATGCAGCATGGAATTGGGAGAGCACAACTGAAACACTATCTAAACAGATTCAGTTTCATGAGCAAGAAAAGGATGAAGACAGTGATGATGAACCTGTGAGGGGCACGAGATCATTGGCTGAGATTTATAGCAGATGCAATGTGGCTGATGCTGAACCTGTTGGAGTTGAAGAAGCCTTGAAATCTAAGGTATGGATAGCTGCAATGAAGGAGGAGCTTGCAATGATTGAGAAAAACCAGACCTGGAAGCTTGTTGACAGACCTGCAAACAAGAAGATAATTGGGGTAAGATGGATTTTTAAGACAAAGTTGAATGCTGACGGTAAGATAAACAAACATAAAGCAAGATTGGTGGTTAAGGGTTATGCTCAAGAGGCAGGGGTGGATTATACTGATACTTTTGCCCCGGTTTCTAGACATGACACAATGAAGCTCTTGCTTGCTCTTGCGGCACAAAATGGCTGGTATGTTTATCAATTGGATGTTAAATCTGCATTTCTTAATGGTTATTTGAATGAGGAAATTTATGTTGATCAACCAGTTGGGTTTGAGAATAATAATCCAAACCAAGTGTATCTTTTGAAGAAAGCTTTATATGGGCTCAAACAAGCTCCTAGAGCTTGGTATAGTAGGCTTGATGAACACTTGTTGAGCTTAGGATTTGAAAGAAGTGCAAATGAGGTGACCTTGTATGTTAAGCATGTTGATAAACATGTATTGATGGTGTCAGTATATGTGGATGATTTGCTGATCACAGGTGACAAGAAGCAGCTGATAGAAGAGTTCAAATTGAACATGAAAGAGCAATTTGAGATGAATGAGCTCGGCTTGTTGTCTTATTTTTTGGGAATGGAGGTAATGCAATCAGAACAAGGATGTTTTATTTGTCAAAAATCCTTTGTTCAAAAGATCTTAGATAGCTTTGCAATGACAAATTGCAAATCAGTTCCTACTCCTATGATACTAGGACTGAAATTGGTGAAAGATGATGGAACTCAAAAGCGTGATGGAAAGACTTATAGAAGCTTGATTGGGAGCTTATTATATTTAACCATCACAAGGCCTGACATTGTGTTTGCTGTTAATTATCTTTCAAGGTTTATGCAGGATCCAAATCAATCACATTTCATGGCTGCCAAACGTGTGCTAAGGTATTTGCAGGGGACTAAGTCTCTCGGCTTGAATTTTGTGAAGTCCAAACCTGTCAGCCTAGTTGGCTATACTGACAGTGATTGGGGAGGGAGTGAGTGCATGATGAGCACCTCTGGATATTGCTTTGTTTTGGGATCAAATGTTTTCAGCTGGCTTTCTAAGAAGCAATCCATTGTTGCACATTCAACAGCTGAGGCCGAATATGTGGCAGCTTATGTGGCAGCAAAACAGTTGGTGTGGTTGAGGAAAATGCTTAAGGATCTTGATTGTGTTCAAGTTAATCCTACTGTCTTGCTATGTGACAACATGTCAGCCATAGCCATTTCGAAAAATTCTGTTTTTCACAATAAAACCAAGCACATGAAGATTAAGTACCATGCATTGAGGCAATTTCAACAAGAAGGGGAGTTAGAGATGGAATACTGCTCATCCAAGGAGCAATTGGCTGATTTCTTCACCAAACCATTAGCCAAAGATAGGTTTGAAGAATTAAGGATGAAGATAGGAATGTGCAGCCTTGCATCCAAGGAGGAGTGTTGAAGATCATGGATATCAAGGCTGCAGCAGATTGAAGATTAGAGCATGGAGTCCTATTTGAATTCTAGTATTAATATTTAGATTAGTATTGAATTAGCTGTAGGGAATTTTATCTATTTCAGATCATGTTGATCATGCTTTCTAGCTTAGGTGCAATCTAAATTCTAGGACTTATCTAGTACAAGAACAAGTTGTAATCAACTAGAACTCTTGTAATCATTTATTTTTTGCTATAAATAAAGGAAAGGCTATGGCAGTAATCTAATTAAGATTCTGCTCATTTGTTCTGGAATTTTGTTCTTTATTGTTCTTTAAATTCTGGGCAGCTGTTCTTCGTGTTCTTCATTTTCTGGCAATTCCAGATTTTGATTTGAACAGTGTCGGTTCTTGGGAAAATTGTTGACTTTTGTTGACTTTTGTTGACTTTTTTGTTTCTGATTTCTACAGATGGGACTATCTACCGAAGAGACTAGAAGTGATAAATCCAAATACATTCTTGGGCTAATTGAAGTCCATACTAATTCCATCGGCCTCACTGTTAGATCCAAGTGGGCCCACTGATGCAGAACCTTCGACTGATCCATTCAAGTTGGGATTTCCATATCGATTCTCTTTCTCAATGACAGAATAGTTTTGAGTTTTGAATAAGAAAATGTATATTTATTATCTTGTCATTTTTTAAATTATCATGAGTGTAGATTAATTTTAATTAAATGGATTATTATTTTGTTTTTTTATACTACTTATAATCAAGTCTATGCGCGCATTTTCATTTTTTATATGTATAAAGTACGAGAATTTTATATAAAAAATAAAAAAAATTAACAGTTGTATTACTGTCTATTCTAGCAAAATATCATCCATCAGAATTATTGATAATTAAGACGTATTCTATCAATGATAGGGTTTTGTTTTCCTAAAAAAACATTTTAATTTTTAAGTGATTGTATTATATATTATTATTAATATATATATAATTAAGGTCGATTCTTTTATTACCTCTTGGTACCATAAGCAAAATATTCATACTTGTAATAAGATCCAAACAATATTGGGGTTAACATGAGCAAAATCCCATTGAAGCAATCAATCAATGAAGAAAGTCAAAATTTAATCTGAAAGATTTTTTTCCATCTCTCTTAACTCCTTTCAATCTACATGATCCTTGTAAATTGGAGGATTCTTACAGCATATTTTATTAAATTCTAGCCCATCATGACTTATTTTTTTCAATCTTACATTGCATAAAACAAGACAATGCTGTGCACATGCTTTATAGATTTCCCCGAAAGGTTATTGATCTTTTATTTTCTATACTTTATGAAAACATATGTAATTGTAATAATTACATATTTATTTTTAAGGATTTCTAAAATAAATAGAAAAATAAAATTATTAAGCATAATATTTAATTTTTTAATTAACTAAGAAAAAGAATTTCGCTTAAAACCTAAATCATTCCTTAAAAACGCTCAGAGATGAAACTAGTGTTGATTTATATGCAAGCTAGTTATAAAATATTTCTTAATATTGTATAAGAAAACCTAATAAAGAATGATTCGTACTCAGCGAAAAGCACTCCGGTAAGGCTTTTAATCTAGTTTTTTCCCTTCAATTTCTCCACTTAGAAATTTAAACCAAATGGATGGAAAATGGAAATCAAGCCAATTAATCTAGGATTTAGTTGCATGAACTTAGTTTTTTTTATATAAGTTTTTTAATGTTTTGGTTTGGGGGGTTAATAGAGTATTTCATATATATATATATATATATATATATATATATATATATATATATATATATATATATATATATATATCTTCTATCGTTCCTTAACCTGAGCAACTGTTGATCTCTTTTTGGATCAAAATAAGAATGTCCAGAGTGTGTGTGTCTGCGCACAAGTTATTGGGTACTGCTACCTCCATCGGCCACTGAAATAGTTTTAGCTTTTATGGAACGTAAATGATGCTGACATTACCAACTTATTAGGGCTTCGTTTAGATTGCTTTCAAAAACATGAGAAATTGCAAAACGATCCCCAAACATTAATATTCTTATTGCATATTATGCTTTAATTACTCTGAGGTAGCTGTCTTCGAGATTAATTGATCTTGTTGCCCTCGATGATACTAATTCATGATCGCTAATTAACTTGGTAATTTGGCAAACACAGAGATACCTAGAAAATGTGGGAGTTATGATTTGGTTAAAACCATCTTGTAAATTAAATTGACTAGATTTTTTTTAAAATTAAATATATATAAATTGATTTATTAAATTATCTAGTTTTGACCAAGTTAAGTTCGACTCGTTGTTTTTAAACCTGAATCAGACTGATCTTAGGTTAATTTGCCAAAACAAGTTTAATAATATGAGTTTAGGGTATATTTTTTCTTGAAATTAAGCAGATACATTTTATGTAAACATGATGATAAACAATTACATTATTCCTTCATGGAAAGGTGATGTAACATTTTTGTTAATATATATCCAGCCCCAAATTAGCGATGAGCTTCCCACAATATGTTCCAGCATGTTTCCCCTTATTAATCAGCATGCGTTCATCACCATTTACAGTTCATTCTTTGTTGTTAACTCCTATGTTCTAAAACTTTTTTATGAATTTATTTCTTCTTAGTGGTTTCAGAACAACCCTAACACTAGTCTAACTATAAACCCTAACCCTGTTAGGGTCTGTACTCTGTATGTAAGAAGAAAACAAGGGTTCCTAGAAATCCATTTGCCTTTCTGAGTGCTTCATTTCGAGGCGACACGAGCACTTTCCCGGCGTTTCCTCCCACGTTCTGGAAATTCTCAAAACTTTTCTCTGGATTCTCGTGAGCTTCTTTGCCCTACATTGCCCTTATTCCATCATTAAATTTACAAATACACCCTTTTAGTACTCACTTTCTTCTTCTTCTTCTTCTTCTTCTTCTTCTTCTTCTAGCACACGTTCTTGTATGTTTACTGGAATCAAGGATGTGTAAGTCCTGCACACGGATTGAAGCATGGATTTTATCGCAGCCATCAAACATTAGGAAGTAGTTCTGCAGATTGGAACTTTAAAAGAAATGTCGAATCACTCTTAAGACTTTCGGTCTACAATGTTACATATAATTTAGAACCATAACATTACATTCCACGAAAAAAATCGTACATTGTAAGAGAAAAGGATATATTGTTGAAGAGTCATACAAGATTCCATTTCCCCATTTTTTATTCATTTACTCGTACTTTATTTACAAAAATCAAAACATATTCATGTTACTTTCCAACGTTTGTTTTCTAATAATTCATAAATGTTCAAACATAATCCATCCATTGATCAAGTTCAATCATGGTTTGGTTCTCACATGTAGGTATATAATACTCTCCCTTCATACTTGCGAGCAACAGACCAGATATATGAATCTCATTTCATCTAACAATCATTCTGCATAGAATTGCCTTCTAGAATTTAAAGCAATTGGGTTGAATTAAAACCTCAAATTAATGCATCCAATCAAAAACCTTCTTTTTAAAAAAAATAATAATCAAGAGAAATTAAATTTATGAACTCTTTAGTTTCCAATTTGAAACTTGGACAAGAGGCATACTAATCGAAGGACAATATAGTAAGAATGAGGAGTAGAAACTAAAGTTATCTTGTCATAGAATGGTCAAAGTGATAATTCTATTTTGTGGTTTTTTGTGCAAAGCATGCAGACAGGATAATTGGCCCTCCCTCCTCCTGCCTCTGCCAACTTTCAAAAGTCCAAAAAGACAACAACTGGCACGTGTCAGTCACATTCCTCTGCATTTGGCCGCAATATCTGAAACGACCTGAGCCGTCTTTGATTGAATGGCCGGTGCCTTCTCTCTCTCTCTGCATTTTCCGAAACAGAGACAGATGAAGAGGTTATTGTTTGGTTACAGTCTTTGAATGTAAGTAAGTGCTTTTCTGTTTTTGTTTTCTATCACTATTTATCACTATTTGTTGTTTATATAATGAAGTTTTTTTTCGCTCTTATGTTCTTAAAATGTGTCTGGAGAGAAGGCTAAAAGGGCTTTTTAGGTGAATTAGGGTTCATGCAATCAGCTGGTTTATGTATTTTGTACAGGGTTGTAGAGTCGAGAGATTAAAACGTGAAGAGAGAAGAGAGGAAGATATAGCGAAAGCGAGAGACGTGGGTTCTGCTCCCTTATTGTGGTGCAATTCAGTCAACGTAGTCTTATATATATTTATGTTCAAGAACTTGGGGGGAACTGTGTCATCAACAATGGCAGGTGATTTTCTTTCCTTTTTTTTTTTTTATGATCTGTGATCTTTACAGCTTGGTGTTGTAGAACGTTTGTCTTATTTATTATTACTCGGATATGGTTTTAGACTTTAGATTCTGAAAATTAATCGCTTCAGTTCTTAGAAAATTAAGTAGTGATACAGTCTACTAGCTAGATTTGTAGAGATAATGTATGGATGTTGATTATAAACAAAACTAAGATTACAAGAATTAATGGATCCAAGATGCAGCATTGAATAAAAAAAAACATATTTTTAATTGGGGTGTATCTGTAGGATAGTTCTTGCCAAATCTTTCACTGAAACTTTCCTTTAATCATTCGCTACCATTGATGAAACAAATCATCCAAGAAATAAGGCATGCACCGTGAAATTAAGTCCTCGCCGCTAACTATTCTGGACAGAATTTCCCCACCACGAAGCACTGCACTTAAACAACAACTACTGTTGATCACATATATACAATGCAGATTTTATAATACATGAATAGGAACTTATTTTAATCTTTAAATTTAAAACTCTTGACGGGGGGGGGCACAAAGATCGATTAGAGGTGGTCAACAGATTTCTACTCGGGGAAACCAAACAAAATCCTTCAAGAAAAATCATAATTATCTCATTTTAACCAGATTAACTTTTGAGTGGTCTAAATTTTGCACAAACGGTAACTCTTCCCCCCTTTCTCTAGCACTTTTAATATTTAATATGCTGGATTCTAACCCTACAATATTATTGTAGTTTTTGCGGTTATTATTTTAAAAAAAAGATTTAAAAATGTTATAAATTATATTTTTTTAAAAATGAAGTCTTAAGAGTCAGTGATCCACATGTAAAACTATAGAATGTTGATTAATTCCATATCACAAAAAACAAACCAAATCTTAATCTCTTGAAGATAAGAGAGAGAGAGAGAGAGGAGGGAGAGGGAGAATTAACTTTGCGTAGAGTGGTCAATATTAAGAGAGTGGGAGAAAATTTCCATGGTGTGGGAATGCTGGGCTTTGGGGAGTCATATATTTCATTTAACGAGGTCGACGAGAGTTCCAATAAATTAACCAAGTGGGGGTGTGAAAGATTTTTATAAGGAGTTGAGGGTGGTATTGATTGGAGTTTTCCAGTTGGATTTGTGGGTTTGTCTCCATACAAAGACTGATCAAAGAAGCTCTAGCTAGGTAAAATTTATATTTTAATATTTAGAAGGAAATTTAAAAAACAAATAGCTGTAGTTGTAGTTTAATATTGGTACACTCGTGTCCTATGTAGATTTTGTAATATTATAGTGTGATGATGACTTGGTTTTGAAGTGTTGGAAAATGGTGCTGAGAGTCTGACCCATTAAAATGGCCATTGCAAAGGGCTGCGAAAGGAACACCTTGGTTGATTTGTGTGTCTTCTGTATGTGTGTGTGAGAGAGAGAGAGAAGGAAACATAGAGAGACCCCTCCATTTGAAGTACTTTGTATCTTTCTCAAAATTCTTTCTATCCAACCTCTCCTCCTCCCTTCTCTTGTCTCATGGTCCCAAACACACATTCTTCATTTAGGTCAAAAGTTTAAGGAAGATAGTGTAGAGAGCAGTGTTGCAAACCCTAGATACTTATATAGGTAAACATATAGCTGCAAAGATTTGATGGCTTCTCTCATGTGCTTTTTTTGATTTTTTTGCTTAAAAGTTATATTCTGAAGTTTTCTTTGTGTTATATTCTGTTACATGCAGGAGGTTTTTGAGTTTTTGAAGTGCAAGCAAGTTTATCCTTGAGTCATTAATTTTCAAAGAGTTTTGGGATCCATGAATTCTAACAACTGGCTTTCATTTCCTCTTTCTCCTACTCATCCTACCTTGCCTGCCCATCTACATGCATCTCACCCTCATCAATTCTCTCTAGGGTTAGTCAACGATAATATGGAGAACCCATTTCAAACTCAAGGTATAACTCTTATGGATAATAATTTCCTCTTCTTCTTCTTCTTCTTCTTCTTCTTCTTCTTCTTCTTCTTCTTCTTCTTCTTCCTCTTAATTAGAGAAATTTTAGTTATTTGTAACTTCCTAATCACTTTCTCTTGTTTCCTTTAGAGTGGAGTCTTCTTAACACTCAAGGCAACAATGAGGTGCCAAAGGTTGCAGACTTTCTTGGCGTGAGCAAATCTGATGAGAACCAATCAGATCTCATAGCCTTCAATGAAATTCAAGCTAATAATTCTGAGTATCTCTTTTCAAGCAATAGTCTGTTTCCAGTCCAAAATGCTGTGGTAGCCGCCAGTACTAACTATGAATTTCAAGAAAATTCTAGCAATTTGCAGTCATTAACATTGTCTATGGGCAGCGCTAGTGGTAAGGGTTCTAAATGTGAAACCAGTGGTGATAATAGTACAAATTCTGTCGAAGCTGCTGCTCCGAGAAGGACTTTGGATACATTTGGCCAAAGAACATCCATCTATCGTGGTGTAACAAGGTTGACATGACTAGCAGTGCTGAATTGATTTCATCTTTTCTTGTTTCTCCTCTTTATTTCTTCATCAGTTTACATATTTGGGTTCTGAATTAATGGGTAATTTTGTGCATATGTAGGCATCGATGGACAGGAAGGTATGAAGCTCATTTATGGGATAACAGTTGCAGAAGAGAAGGTCAATCCAGGAAAGGAAGGCAAGGTACCCAATGTTCATTGATCTTCTAGCTAGGGTTTATAAATTTTAGTTGTGTCCTAATTACATGGTACTAACTGTTTTTTCTTTTTATTTTCATGGCTGCTCGTGGTTCCATCATTCTTGCAGTCTATTTAGGTGAGTAAAGCTCACTTCTCATGGTAGTTTCTGTTGAGAACTTTTTTTACATGTAATATATAGCTAATTAAGCCCATCTTCTGTTAATTTCTTAACGAGCTCAGGTGGCTATGACAAAGAAGACAAGGCTGCTAGGGCTTATGACCTTGCTGCACTTAAGTACTGGGGAACATCCACCACTACCAATTTTCCTGTAAGTTTTTTCTACTAAAAAAAGGACTGACAAGATGCGTGGTTTTCATGAATGCATGCCAACTTTTTCCTTGATTTTCCTCTCGCAGATCAGCAACTACGAGAAAGAAGTAGAGGACATGAAGAACATGACCAGACAAGAATTTGTGGCCTCCATTAGAAGGTAGGTGATAGCTACTGAAAATTGACACCAGAATGATTACATTTTCAAAAAAAAAAAAAAAATCTTATGCGTGGGATTACAAGTTTGAAGTAGCATTGCCATCACAGCTAACCCTAATTGTTTTCTTGTTGATAAATCACAGGAAGAGTAGTGGCTTCTCTAGGGGTGCATCCATGTATCGTGGAGTCACGAGGTACCACTTTTAACATCTCTCTCTCCTTTCTAACTCCTTCACATTCTCATTTCTGATCTCTCCTCCGTATGAATATCATTGATTAGGCATCACCAACATGGAAGATGGCAAGCAAGAATTGGTAGAGTTGCTGGAAACAAAGATCTCTACTTGGGAACTTTTAGTAAGTCATTTCTGGCTCCATGCACACTGATTAGAAAACATTCTTTTGCTTTCTATATCTTGTGGGAAGCTCAATTTTTTATCAAACAATTATTTTAATGAAATAAAGTAGTGAGACGATCGATTACTTTTATTCAGGCACTGAGGAGGAGGCTGCAGAAGCTTATGACATAGCAGCAATAAAGTTTAGAGGGCTTAATGCAGTGACCAACTTTGACATGAATCGATATGATGTGAAAAGCATTCTTGAGAGCAGTAGCTTGCCAATTGGAGGAGGGGCAGCCAAACGGCTAAAGGAGGCTCAGGCAATCGAATCGTCACAAAAACGAGAAGAAATTGTTGCTCTTGGATCAAGTTATCCATATGGATCAAGTTCAAGCTCTAGTAGACTACAAGCTTACTCTCTGATGCAGAAACCATTTGAGCAACCTCAACCTTTACTTACCCTACAAAATCAAGACATTTCCGATCAGTACACTCAAGATTCTTCATTTCAGCAAAATTACTTTCAAACACAGCTTCATTTGAACCAACTATCTACAGGGTCTAATTTCCTGCATACTAACCAATCAAGCCAAAACCCTCAGTATTACAACAGTTATATCCAAAACAATCCAGCTTTGCTTCATGGATTGTGGAACATGGGTTCATCTGTAATGGAGAATAATGGCAGTTCTAGTGGGAGTTATAGCACTGGAGGTTATCTGGGAAATGGGCTGGGAATGGCTACCAATTCGACAGGGTCTAATGCAGTAGCTGAGGAACTTCCACTTGTTAAGGTTGATTATGATATGCCTTCTGGTGGCTATGCAAGTTGGTCTGGGGAATCAGTTCAGGGATCCAATCCAGGTGTTTTTACAATGTGGAATGAGTGATCGGATACTGGAAACCGAAAATAAAATGTCTTTGATTAAGAGATGGGATCGAGTAATTAATTAAAGGAGTATGCATGCATGCATGAATGACGGGGAACTATATATTTGACTGTGCTTTCTTTATGTTTGATTCAGCCATGGGAGTTGATTTTTAAAGCAGACCCTTAAAAGGAAATGTATAACCCTGGTTAGGGCTTTCTTTGACAAGTTGACAAGTCTTCTTTCAAATTTTTTGTTTAACTTGCTTAATTTTCTTGAGAGGGGAAATTAATGCAGCTAGGGTTTAACTGAGATGATGAACTGACTTGACCCAAAATGTGATTTACTGGGCTTATACTTTTCATGTCAGTTGTTTTTGGGTCAAGTATGACCCGAATTTTGTATCATACTAAATATCCATAATTGTTTTTAAAAATATATTTTTGGGTACGATGTTTTTTTTGGGTTTTTTTTTTTTATCTCTTTATCAACAATGTGGAACATGGGTCGATCCAAACCTGTTGATCTAGAATTTAACTCAAATTAGTTATTTTAATGAACCAAATGGGAGTTGACACAATCAAAATCGATCGACCTGACGAATCTATCAATGACTCGTTGACTTGATCAAAACTCGAGTGAGATTCAATTTGGTTTTTTTAAATGATGCATTTTAAAACAAATCTCAAAACAATATTGTTTTAGATTAAATTATGTCAACCTAGATTGTTATTCTCAACCCATGACTCGATCAAAACCCGATCAGATGATGAGTTAAGCTTGTTTTTATAAATATAATGGGGATATTAATCCTTTCCTTACATAAAAAAATTGTTTTTTTTTTGTCAAAATGTTAATCATTATACTTCCCCTACATTTTTCTTTCCTATAATTTAATTTCAATCACATTTATTTGCCTTTCTTTAAAAAACAATTAATCTTTGAAATTATTATCACAAAAATAAGCCCTTTTAAACTCAAATTAAAGCTTAATTGCATTTTTTTAGAGTGAGGGTTGAAGTGAAAAACATAAGGAAATATAGGTGTCATCTTCGAAATTCGTTTCAAAATTTTATTTTTGTACCTTACATTTTTAGTTATGGGGTGATTGATTAGTATAATCTTAAACAAATACATTTTGGCATTAATTTTTTTTCTTTTTTTTAGATGGAGGAGAGAAAAGAGGTCACAAGATTCTAGCTTAGAGAGATAAAGTTATCAATGAAGAAGATTTAAACCACCAAAATAGTTTATCTTTTTTATCAAAAGATTTCATATGATGAGGAGGGTTAAGATTAGGTATATTTTTGCCGTGAAAACACCTAAAAAAATTTAATTGAAAAACTTTTTACTCTCAAGTTTTTAAGGTAGCTTTTTTTTTAGAGCTCATGAATTGGTTTAACAAAGTCCCTAAGATATTTTCTAGGTGTTATGAGTCAAAACAAAAGGACATGTTTTTCAATTACACCAATAGCTAGATTCTAGAATTAACCACACATATTTCATTCTAGGGTGAACAACATGTTATCCATCCCCATTCACTTTAGAGGAAAGGAAAAAAAAGGCTTCTGTGCAAGGCCTTTCCTTATGGGTCAAGCTCTGGGCATGACTGCCAAACCTACAACATCTAGCCTTATTATTTATAATTTTTATAATTTTATTTTTAAAATACTACTACTTTTTATATGTATTTTTCAAAAAAAAAAAAACAAATTGCATTTGTGTTTTGATTAATACCAATTCTCTATTATTTGTTTAACGTATTTAGCTTTTTAAAATAATAAATTTTTTTATTATATAAAGTATGTTTAATTTCTTTTTATAAAGCTAGTGCGTTTCATCTTCTATTTTTATATAGATTAAAATTATTTTTTAAAATAAAAACATTTTTTATATATAAAATGTTTTTAATATGTGCAACTTTGCATGAGATTTTTCCCTTATATTTTATTCATAAATTTTATATGATTGTCAAATTTTGTTACATATTGATTTTCACAAATAAATTCATTAAACAAAGTTAAGTAAATATCTTGGTCTACATTCACCTCTCATTTTTTCTTTTTTCTCTTATATAAAAGAAGGATGAAAATAAGTTAAGCTCTCATAATATATAAAAGAAGGATGAAAATAAGTGAAGTTATATATAATAATCACTTAAAAATGTAAAATAAAAAAGTACATTTATCCTTTTTCTCAATCTAAAATATTGAAACTAACTAAATAAATAAAAAATACACACGACTTTGATAGCAACAATTTCTATGCTTAAATATTTTTGTAGCTTATACGTTTGTGTGTGTCAAAAAGGAAATTTTGAATTTTGAAATGGAGAAAATGCTGAAAAGAGGGCAAGTAATATTTTTTTTCTTTCGTTATGGCATATATCTTTTGATCAATACTAATTTCCTCTCACGCAAAAACTTGTTTTCATAATCAATATTATCTAAAATTACTTCTACTCTAAAAAAAAATTGAGAATTAATATTGAGTTTCATGTTTTAATTTGACAAAACTCTTCTTCTTGTTCTCAATTTTTCCCTCCCTAATTGTTTTATATTTTGATCTTTGATTTTAATTTTTATAATAATAATTATTCTTTGAGTTTTATTAAAAACTCATTCAATTTTATTTATCGTCTAAACTAGTATTTGTTTTTTTAGGTGGAAAAAAAATAGAACTTATTCTTCAATCCACTTTTCTAACGATTTAAAAAAAATAGAAAAAGGAAATATTTTTCTACTTTGTTAATAAGGGCAAGATTGTCTTAAAGGTACAACCATTGTTTGCTGCAAGGTACTCCTTAGACACATACACGGCCATCACTACTATATTTTGTCAAATATCACAACTTTTTCCAGCCTCCATCTCTCTTTGAGATCTTCACAGCTTTCCATCATCATAATTTTCCCTTCAAGGTGCGCACTTTCACCTCCAAATGTCTTCTTAAGCATCTTCTCTGAAATGGCATGTCTTTTAAATCTCTGAGTTTCATTGATTTTTCTGTATAATTAGCATTGACTTTAGATAGATCAAATCTACAAATTCCCATATATTTATTTAGTTTCATGTGTTTGTGTGGTTTTTTGCTTGTAATGATCTTTAGGGCATGATGGTTAATTGTTTGTGATTTGCTTAGAGCTGTATTGATAATTGTTATAGGAAAATTACAGCTGTGATTAGATTTGGTGCTTTAAGTTTTGTGTTTTAAAATGTAATTGAGGGATGGGTTTTGAATTTCTTCTTGACCCTATTTTGGGTTTTGATTGCCTTGGCCTTCTCATTAACTTGTGATTTTGTTTTGTTGTCTCATATAGTCATAGGAATGATGGGTTCTTGGATTTTCTTTGAGATGGATGCAGTTTCAAGAAAAAGAAAAAGCTTGTTTCTCCCTTATTCTTGATAAATTGGTAATCAGTTACATCCATGTAATGATAGTACCAGTAATTGTGATTATTTTTTGCTCTGGAAATAATCACGATCTTTTTCGAGGATTTCTTGTTTGTTAAGCCAGGATGATTGAACATTTTGAGCAATGGCGCGTGTAAACGATTCTTGTTGAATGAACTTTCGAATTTCTGATGTTCTTACTTCATTGCATTTTGAAATGTTCTAGCTAATCATTAACCTGTAAAACAAACCATATATGATGCTTTATTTTTTGTGAGCAAAAAGAAGTTAGAATGGAAGCTTTTAAACAGGGTAGCTAGGTAAATTCTTTGCCTGGGTTTGACTTCTTGGTCTCCTTTTTGTCCAGAATCTGTTATCTTATGACTGATGATCTGAATTAATCATGAAAAAATAATGTTAGCCTTCCCTCATTGTGAAAATGTGCTTACCAATTTTTTATTCTTTAATGAAGAGCACCAGCTGAAACAGCATGGTGAAAGCTTACGGACAAGAGCATGTTTACAAGCACCCATGGGAGAGGGTAACATCTGCATCTTGGCGCAAGTTTTCAGACCCCGAGAACAAGCGTACTCTATCCCATATTGTTGAGGTTGATACTTTAAACCATAAGCTGGATCCCGAATCTGGGAAGCTTTACACAACTCGTGCCATTACTGTCCATGCTCCTGGACCTTGGTTTGTCCGCAAAATCATTGGTCAGGATATCTGCCACTGTGTTGAGTCAACAGTTGTTGATGCCCGAACTAAGTCAATGCAACTTACCACACGCAACATCAGTCTCAAGAAGTTCCTAGAAGTGGAGGAGAAGATCCGCTATGATCCTCACCCAGATAATCCAAATGGGTGGACAGTATGTCGACAAGAGACTAGCATACGGATCAAGCCACTGTCAGCACTGGCATCAATGGCAGAGAAGGTGGAGCAAAAATGTGCTGAGAAGTTCATGCAGAACAGTGCCAAGGGTCGAGAGGTTATGGAGAGAATGTGCAAGTATCTGGAGGCGGAATCTAGAGGCATTGCCATGTAATCTGGCTTTCTCATGATTGCAATTTCCTATTATTGGTTCACCACATTAAGAACCCTTTTTAGAATAGAAAACACCAAGACCTTCATAGAGTAGCAAATAACTGAAGTGCCTGTACAATACCAAAGGTTAATCTTGAACCCTTTATGGATGATGTGCAAATTTTGTAGTTAAACTAAGCTTGGGGACATGTGTTTGTGCGTTCTTCTTTCATTTCAGTGTGAAAACCTGGTGGTTGGCATCACCATTTAGCTTGTTTATCCTTTGGTCTCCAACAAAAACCTCATATTGAAAGGAGGGGGAGTGTTGAATGCCATGTTATTCCTGAGATGTCACATAATCCATCATACCAACACTTCCTATGTTATTTGCAATTTCCCATCGATTTGCATCAAAGAACTTGCAGAAAAAAACAGATTGTTATTGAATGAGTACCAGATTTATTTTTACATGCCGTTTTGCTATCAGAATTAAGCTCAATATCTGCACGGGAGATTCGATCATCGGAGAAAGAAGTTGAGAACAGACGAATAGATTCTCTCTTCAATGGTGTTTATAAGATTGAATTTGCCAATTGTGTTTGGTCCGCGTGTGCAGAGTTAATTCAGCTCAATTATGTCCAAAAGCTTAGTAGTGGCTCACTCCTGGAATATTGCTGGTAGGGACCTCTTATGTCATTCTTGAATCTTGAACGAAGATAATCTAAATCGAATGATAAGAGATTATGAATGTTACGTTCTATGATGGTGTTCTACTCTACACGCCTGCCTTAGCTATTTCATGGTGGGATCTGCAATCACACTTTGGCGGAAAAACAACACCACATTGGCTTCTTATCTTAGAGATCCTGTCGGTGGTTCTGTAATGAAACCTGAAATTTGTTACTTCTCGTGGCGTGTCAGGCACGAGTAGTTGGTCTCTACTAAATGAAATCCACTTGTTGATTTGTGTAAGACGTGGCAGCATTAGTGCTGGAAAAAACAATGGTGGGGTAAGTACCATAGGCCAGTCTTTTATGGCTTGAAAGACGACCCTTTCCATACTGGCATATTATTGCCTTGTGGAGTATGACCAATCTTCGGAGGAGAAGAAAAACTGATGAGTAGTCTTCAAATAGTGCTTTTGAAGAAGCCTAATTTCCACAGCAGATAAAATTTGAAACTAAGTTGCATAAGCAAACACACCATAAAAGGGATCAAGGAACGCAAAGTAATGCCATCAAAGACATAATTGAAATTTACAAAGGTGCACACGAGCGTCCATGGATGGCTTCCACAGCATCCAGAAATGGTTTTCAGATAAATGGGATATGAAACAGGATGGCACATTACAAACTCAACCACAACAAAGTTCTTCAAACCACCATAGATTAAGACTTAAAACATTGGGGCCAACATACACACTCTCAGCAATCAAACGATAGAGTTCTTCATACTGCCGAGATGTCCTAAACTGTCTTGCTTCTTCCCATAGATGACAATTAAGAGAGGGCAACTGATACGATACTCGGCCAACTCAGAAGCCCCAAAGATGAGTGCATCATATTTCAGAACATGAAAATTCATCCCATCAGATACTTAGATTTTATTAAGCTTCTCTGCCTTGACAACAGGGTTGGCTTTTGCTATTGCTTCACAGGCAAAAGTACGATAATCAAATGGGCAGTCATGTTTATCTGAGTAGCGATGAGATGCACAAAAGAGGCTACCGCATCGACACTTAAACCCTGTTAAACCAACTCTTTTCTTGCAAGAGGTGCACCGGTTTGGACCCTCCTTAGACTTGTCCTCAACTCTCTCCCCTGAGCTTGAAGCACAGGATGGCAGCACAGAGATGGTCTTCGGCTCCACTGCATTATTTTGAACATCAATGATGCCAGCAACAACAGGTTCATTAGCATTGCTGCTTGATGATCCATTCACAATACTTCCAATTGATGACGCAGCGAGCTTAGCCTGCTCCTGTTTTAACAGCATATCCTCGTGGCACTTTGAACACATGTTCATAGTAGCTGCACTTCCAAAGAAGCCACAATTGTTGATGCACAAAATCGGGCCTTCTGGATGTGCTTGGCATCCTGTTTCGTCATGGTCCATCCTTACCTTTCCTGCACCACAGCTAGTGGATCAATATAAGCAGGAGATAAATGTAAGAAAAAATCACTTTGATATAAACAGAAGATTAGAAAGCATATTCAGGTGCCAATACATGCAAAAGAAATGTTAGACATACAACAACTATGTGCCCTGCCACATGTATTCTAACCTTCCCTGCCAAAACATTAGCTCTAATACCAATATGGTTTCCAAAATGATCTACCCAAGACAAATCCTTCTCTAAAACTAGTTTTCAAACTGAAGCATGGTCACACAATGATTTAAGACTAATGGCCAAAGCCCATCTAACAATAAAAACCATTTACTACTCTACGCAAGACTAATTCTCCAACAAAAACAACAAAACTTTCAACATAAAGATATTGAACCAGAATACCAAAATGAAACTAAACAATTCAAACTACATTCAGATTTTTACATGTAAATTTTCTTTGTTATTAGTCTAGTGAGCAGAGTGAAATTATTTACATATCTGATATTGATTATTTATCTCTACTTCAAACTTTTAACAATACAATCCAACCACAATACCCAAATATGAGGGTTTCATAGCATAATGCCAAAATGTTTTAAGAAAAGAAGAAGAAAAAGAAGAAGAAGAAGAAAAATTCAACACTTCCCATTTGAAAGAAGCAAAGATTGTGGCAAATTCAATATTACATAATTTGAATATTTAATTCTCGGTCTGCCTTTAGCTTCCTTGACAACCGGTACCAAATGCATACAAGTGATACAAAATTTAAAAACTAATGGATGATAATCTTCCTCAATATAGATTCTAACAAACTCTTTCGTGATTGAGCCTACGTCAAACATCATTCAATGAAAAATCCATATACCAGCTTGCACATAAATGGGAAACCAGCTGAAATTGCAACACAAGTCAACTCTCAAGCAACTGAAAATGATATTCAAAAATACCATACCCAAAAAATCAGTCATAAACCACATGCATACAAGTGACAAAAAGAAATAAAGACCCTACCTTTCAAACTTTTCCTACAAATCTTCAACCACATTCAAAGTATTATCCGAACTATACCAAAATATCCAAACGTCTCAGAAACCTCAACTTCAATCATCCGAAACACAAAAACATACATCTCATTTAAGCACACACTGTCGGGGAAAAAAACTGTCTTTTTTTAGACCTTTTAACCATTGAAATAATAGATTGTATCATCAAAATTCAACTAAGATCTTAACTTTATCATGTTTTTCCTTCATCGTACCAGAACTAGACCAAAACCTATAAAGTCACACATGCCCATAATCCCATAATTGTAAAACATAATAATAATAATAATAATAATAATAATAATAATAATAATAATAATAATAATAATAATAATAATAATAAAAAAGCTACCAGCAACAAATATATGCATGTACATGCTCATGGATACCCCATATGCATGTATCCATGCATGTTATGCATAAAGTCTAACCTGGTTAAACAAGAAACGATTCCTTTGAGCCGATCTTAGCTCAAAACTCCACATAAAATTCCTGCTTTATCCAGTGAAACCAAACAAACAAGTGTTAAATAAATAAATAAATATTAAGACGACAAGACCATTAAAACACAAAGCAAAACAAAATCAAAACCCAGAAATCAAAAGGTGCTAGCCTTGCAAGAAATGGACCAGATCACCCAGAGAAGAGAGAGAGCCAAGCCTAAGCGAGGAGAGAGGGATTTGTTTTGTTTGAGCTTTTTCTTTCTCTTTGGATATTTTTGTTTTATATAATTTTGATTATCAATAACTTTTATCTGATTTAAAAAAGGTAAACTACATTTAGGTCCCTAAGGAGTCACTACTATCTTACTTTGATTTATATGGTTTGGAATTTCTTATTGCCAATCAATTGCAATATTTAATGAGAGAGCACAGATCAAGAACACGCTGGAATTGGGATTAAAGAAATCTATTTGTTATTGTTTCTTTATAATTCTTTTAAAAAACTATCAACTAATTATAATAAAGAATATTCATCTCATTATATATATATATATATATATATATATTATTTTTTAATTGTGGTTTCCAAAAACTCACACGTTAATTATAGCAAACTCACACTTTAAATTTAGAGTTTATTTAATATCATGGTATCGGCTGTTTTTTAAAATATTTTTTACATAAAAATACATTAAAATCATATTTTTTTTATTTTTTTAAAAAATTACTTATGATATCAACTCATCAAAATGATATAAAAACACTAAGAAATTTATTTAAAGCATTAAAAAATATTAATATATATTTTTTTTTAAAAAAAGTGTTTTTAAAACACAAAAACAAATAAGTTCTTAGTTCTATTTGATTTTTAAACTTGTTGAAATTTATTTAAAATATTATTAAACATCAAAGACTCTCATTAATTGAAAAACAAATGCAGGTGTCATAAAAAATATATTTTTTTATGAAATTCCTCCATGGAGGAAGAAAAATAAAAAATAATAATGATAAAGAAGTAAAATGTTTTAAGAAAAAAATCATATATAGACACACACTCACTAAAGGGAAATAAAATACCCAAAACTTGGTTTGAAATGAGTTTTACTTTGCACCATTTTTTTTTTTTTACTTATATGATATTGCTTCAGTTTTTAGATTATAATCTGGGTTGGTCAACTAATCTACAAGTTTTCCAACATAATCTTAAAGAGCATATGATTATATTCTAATATTTTAAAATTTATGGACCTAAATGATATACCTCTAAATCTATAAGGGCTACAGTACAGTTTGCCATTTTAAAGAACAAAAATATATAGTAAAACAAACAAAGGCTTCTCTCTGCCAGCCAACCGAATCATCTTTACTGACTAGGGGGTTACGTGTTAAGAAATTACTGGATGCGCGTGTACTTTACAGTTTACCGGTTCTGTCCTTTTGAATCTAGCTAATTAACGGCTTTGGCCATTTCTGGAAGGAGACTTGCTATCTTCACCTGCCGGTTGTTATGTAGGGTAGGATGGGTGCCTGGCGACGACATGGCATACCAGAAAATGACATGTCGTTCCTTTAATGTGTGCTAATCGATCCATAATGTGGCCTTTCAGATCCTTATTGTAATTAATTAAGGGTTTTCCACCTATTTATAATATATGATATCATTTCAGATTATTTTTCAAGAGAAAAAATCAAAACTTAAATTGACCAGAATTAATCCCTATAACCCATGATTTGGATTTTGAAATTGATTAAATCCCAAGTTAGAGCTTATAATCATCATGGTTGTGATATTTTAAAAAAAGATACTTATGTGTTTATTTTGTTGATTCCTTAATTAAATACATATTTACTTTTAAATGAATTTAATTACTTCAACTAAAAATATTTTTTCTTAAATTAAGCAATGACTTCAAGTTATCTTTTTTTTCTTAAGCTGTTAATAGGAAGAGGTCAATAAATAATAAACAATTAAGTATATAACTATAAAAGTCACTTTATAGATTTATTTGACCTTATGCTTTTAAAAAAATAATCGCAAAGATTGTTGAATCTTGACTAAATTTGTTCTTTCAGGTTCTTGAATGCTTATCACACCATTTTAGGTTTGAATTTGTCATTGTTTGGATGTTGAACTATTGGTCAATAGGAATTTGAAGCTATCACTACAATAGAAAGCTGCTAATTTTTTTTTTTTTTCAATAAACAAAATGACATATGAACAAGAGATATTTATTAAAATTGAAACATAGGGTGAGCAAATAATTTTGTTACGGGTGAATTTAATAAATTTTGTCTTAAGAGAAATAAAGCAATATTGTTTTGGATGAAATTAAATAAAAATAATATTATTTAGAACAAAATAAAAAAATGAGCAAGTTTCACTTGAGTTCTTATTAGATCATCAAGATCTAGGTTTGATTTATCAAGTTAGCAACTAGATTAGTTTTTAAAATAGTTGAAAATCAAATTCATCTTAAATCAGATCTTAAATTATAGATCTAACCTGTTTAAGAAGCTGGTTTAATAACTATATCATGAAGTATTTGTTTGGGAGTGTGATTGATATTGTTTGTTCAGAAATATATCAAAATGATATTTTTTATTTTAAAAAAAATTATTTTTGACTTCAATATATAAAAGTGATATAAAAACATCAAAAAATGTTAATTTAAAATAAAAAATAAAAATATATTTCTTAAAAAAATCAAAAATATTTTTGAAGCACAATGATAAACAGAACCGAAAACCAAGGTTTTGACAAAATCTGGATTGTCAAGCTCAAAGCACAAGGAACAATTGTCTTTTTTTTTTTTTTTGATAGAATCAAGGATTGTAATAAAAAGAAGAGGAGAGCACAGAAGCAAGGTTGGACCAACAACACTTTACCAGAAGACCACAAAGGTTGATTCTCCAAGGCAGGAGGAGATTTCCCCCACTTGCAAGATTACTCTGCCTCCCTTTTTTGCTGGCTTGCAATGGATCTGTCTGTCTGTCTGTCTGAAATGCTTTGTGGGGCTCTTCTGATGAGCAAATTATGCTTCTTTTCAGCAGGGAAATTGGAAATTGGCTTGCTTTTTCAACTCTTTTCGTGGTATTTGACACTGTGTTTCAGAAATATTTTTGAAAAAAATTGATTTTTTTCAAATATATTCTTAGATTATTTTCATGTGTTGTTTATTATATTTCTAAATAAAAAATAACTACGATTACATTTTCAAGCAGACAATTTGATCACTTTGATGGGGAGGGGGAGTTTGGTGTTTCTCACATCTACCATTCAAGAACACTGTGCAGTGCTCCATCTTTTTTCAAAACCACGTTAGGTTTATTATTAGAATAAGATTTTAGGGTTCATTTGCTAGTGTGGTGAGATACAGTTACAATTGTGGTTTGACTCAAACCACTATTTTAAAAGTGACATACGCTGCAGCTTTGTAAGAATCTTACTTCGAACCATCTCTTGAAAACAATGAGGATCAAATTAAAAAAAAAAAACATAATATTATTGTTTTAAATTGAATTATGAAATTATAAAAAATCAAATATTTTATAAAAAGGTTAAAAAAATCAAAATCAAAAGAGTACATATCAAATTGGAAAATATAATATTTATGAATCAGAATTGAATGATAAAATTAAAAACAAAAAGATCAACAAAAATATTTGACACCTTCGGTTTTAAGGAGTCATTTTACTATACTTTTTAATTATTTATTATTTTTATAGCTGATTAAATACTAAATTGCCCTGACATTAAAATAACAAAAAACCATTGTGCGTAAACGAACATGCTCCTTAAAGCCGGTATTGATTTATTTTTTATTTTTATTTCAATGATATTTCAGACATTTCACTCCAATTATGCTAAACACAACCAAAAAGACTAGAGTTTTTTAAAATGAAAATGTAAAAATTATCGTTACACGCTAATAATATTTTTAAATACAAAGCTTAGCGTTTTTCCAAATGATTTTACCTTCTTTTAATGCTGCTATAACAGCCTCGACAACCCTTTATTTATTTCTTTATTTATTTCGTCTTAATCACAATTCAATGGAAAGCTGTTTTATGAAAATAACGTATAGTGATGGCAAATTCCATAATGTTTATTACACAAAAGAAAAACTTTATAATTATATCTATGCTGCTTGATGGATCTGACACTCTCTTAACTACATAGCCTTTCTAATGGGAAGAATTCCTTTTGGGTATGCATAGAGTGTCCTTCCAGCTTTCACCTTCCTCGTAATGACTGGCTATGGCCCTACCAAATGGATGAAGAAATAACAACCTTGAATTGATGTCTAAGAATTCGTAAGAAAAACAGGTTTTTCTGCCCATAAAAGCCATTAAATAATGCACCATTGCTGGAAAAGACAATAGACAAGACATCTTATATTAGCCCTACCAAAAAGAAACCTCTCTATTTATCGAAAAAAGTATCAGTTTTGCCTCCAAATAAAATATATACATGGTTAACATGTAAACCGTTATACATGAAAAAAATTATAGTGTAGATGTTATTGTAAAAACATGCAGGAAAAGTGTAAAAACTGCTAAAATGATGAAGATAAAGGTTAGCTCAACATTTATTCATCGCAGAGATTAAGGAGGATAGTGACCCACCAACCACACATGGCAGTAATGATATGCTGGGAATCCCAAAATGCAAGTAATGCTATACTGCTAAGCTTTCCTATCTATTTCAAAACTGTGGTTGGCATACCTGTCGCAGTAGGAGACTGAAACGTTTGCTTTGGTCTGAAATCTGCTCTTTCTTTTGAATTTAAAATTAGTATTCAAAATGTTCTGTTTCTTTTCTTGAATGTATAATATCTTTTCAGCCCTTCACTTTTTTCTTGAGTTGGGATGACAAGTCAAAGAATTCTGCTTCCTTAGATATGCTTTTTTCTTATGGGGTGATTCTTGAATAGTTATATGTATGTGTAAATGAAGAATTTATTGCACTTTTTCTTCATGGTTGCTGCGTGATTCCTGTTTCTGGTCTCTGAACCACACAACTTTTACTGTGACGCTGTTCTCTGCAAACAGTTAATGTTTCTGTTGTGGTCTTGAATTCAATTTAATGGTGTTTGTAGCCATTTAATACACTGGCTTGCTTGACATGAACCAGCCAATGAGGAGGGGCCCCTGGAGAGGCCAGTGGATATATACCTGAAAGTTCTGTTAATTCTCCGAGCTTTGAAGTTAGTCATGGAGACTAAGAACAGAGAAATGGTATCTAAGATGGATGATTATGAAGTTATAGAGCAAATTGGAAGAGGAACTTTTGGTGCTGCATTTCTTGTTCTTCATAAATTTGAGAATAAGAGGTAAATCAAATCTCTCCCAGCTCCTTCTCTCCCCAATTTCGTGTAGGATGGGTTTGTTTTGGAAGAATTTAAGTAGTCTTTCTCTCTGTTCTTCAACTAAATATATTCTTACCCTTTGTCTCGTAAAACACAAACCAAAGTGTCAGAAAATTAAATCTGGTTTCAGTACATTTTTAAATGAAATCTATCTGTATTCTGTAGGTATGTACTGAAGAAGATTCGTTTGGCTAAACAAACAGAAAAGTTCAAGCAAACTGCTTATCAAGAGGTAATTAGCCTCCAGAAAACTGTTTAATTCATCAATTACACAACTCTGCTAAAATTAATGTTCATGCATTGCATCGAGGAGTATAACATAGCTACTGATGGTATATGCTGCAGATGAATCTGATTTCAAAGCTTAATAACCCATACATTGTGGAGTACAAAGATTCATGGGTGGAAAAGGTAGCCTTTAGTAATCTGTTATCGTTTGCTCATGTGGTTTTACCTCACAGTTGAGGAAAAAAAGAAAATTTATTGAGAAAAATCATCTATCCCAAGAACAAAAACAGTATCTTCACTTTCTGCATGTGTGTTACAGGAATCCTCTGTATGCATTGTGACAAGCTATTGTGAGGGGGGAGACATGTAAGTTAATTCAGCATAAAATTTTGAGTTCAATCTTGAACAATGGCTCAATTGTTGGTATAACAATACCATATTGTTGGTATTTTATCCATTTGTTTATCTGATATTGATCTTACAGGGCTCAAATGATAAAGAAAGCTAGAGGGACATATCTTCCTGAAGAGGTAATGAACATATGAAATATCTGCAGGAAACTGAAGTCCTTGGAGATAATTTTCTGTTTCTCAATTTAGTTTTGCATCTATTGCGCAATTATTTTCCTGCTCTACTCCAGATGCTCTGCAAATGGCTGACGTAGCTTTTGCTTGCTGTGGACTACCTCCATTCGAATCGTGTCTTGCACAGAGATTTGAAAGTATGCATCAGTAGAAAAATTCTCAATTGAAATTTTTTTGTTCATGATATCATTCTGATATAAATGTACTCTCCAATGCTAGTGCTCCAACATATTCCTTACAAAAGATGGCAACATCCAGCTAGGTGAGGGTGCAAATACACAGAACTCTTTTACATTATATTTGCTTCAATTGTACAGAAACTGTATTATCTCACAGTACATGTCCAGGTGACTTTGGACTTGCAAAATTGTTGAACAAGGAGGATCTTGCATCAACGGTAATGATTCAATTGTCGATTTGGTCTGATTGCGATGTGTCCCTATACATTGTTAATTCTGGCATTGGAGGCACAACAAGGAGGATCATCTGTTTGACTGAGTTTTTCTGGAAAACGCTGACAGCTGACTAATGCTGCCTGTTATTTCTGTAGATTGTAGGCACTCCAAACTATATGTGTCCAGAGCTTCTTGCGGACATACCTTATGGCTACAAATCAGACATTTGGTCTCTAGGTATCGAAAACCTTGTTATATGTTTATGCGTTTATTTTTCCCAGCCTGCTAGCATGGAATCTCCTGAAATCACATTTTGCTGTAATTTTACAGGCTGCTGCATGTTTGAGATTGCTGCACATCAACCTGCATTTAGAGCTTCTGTACGTGTCGCATCGGCATTGTTCAGACAAAAAATGAACACTTTTTTTCAGCCCTGATGAAGGTCAATAACTTTTACAGTGTTTATGAACAGGATATGGCTGGACTAATCAACAAGATAAACCGCTCCTCCATTTCTCCACTCCCAACTGCCTATTCCTCCACATTGTAAGTGGTATTCTCTGTAACCTCCCGATGAATATGCACTATACAAGGAAAATACAACTGAATAGGTTGGCCTTTTTATCTCCAGAAAACAATTAATCAAAACAATGCTGCGGAAGAGCCCGGAGCATAGACCAACAGTGAGTCTGAGTTGCCCTTGCCCCTTCTCTTCTCTTGATCAGGAAATGATTTTTTATCAATGTTTGCATTTGCACAATTAGGCTGCAGAGTTGTTGAGGCACCCCCATCTCCAATCATATCTTGCTCAATGCCAAGATCTATCTCCTGTTTTTCTCCCTGTGACGTCCGAATACCGGTGCGCGGATAAACCAAAAGGAACCCGGTTACCTAACAAGTCTAGTGCTCACAGGAATGCCATAGGGTTGAAAGCCAGTCCATCGAAGGAGTGCAGATGTTTCAGCCAGGAAAAGGTTAATGATTTTGCACAAAAAGTAGCAGCAAATGATCTGCACAAAAGTGCAGAACAAACCGAAAGGGTCAACTCAGAAACCAGTTCAGCAATTACTGCAGGGACTCGCCATGACGAAGAGAAACAAGATATTGCTTCTGAGAAGTCACAAATAGTTCAAGAGAAGCTCCGTGGGGCTGGCCAAGCTGGCATGGAATGTGAAAGTGCTAGTTCAGGAACTATCAAAAGAATGGAAAAGCTGTCTGCAGATTCAACAGGCTATGGTGGTCTTTCTGGTTACAAAAAGGCATCAGCATTGGCGATGGATGGCAAAACTAGACACGATCTTGAACTGGAACCCAAATCATGCAAACCCTCAACAGTGACAGACATGAAATCAACACCAAGTAAATCGAAACCACCGCGCGGAAACGGAGTTAGACAAAAGGAATTGAATAGAACCCCTAGTGACATCTCATCAGTGAGCTCACTGACTTCTCTACATGGTGATGGAACAAAGATTATCTGGAACCATCAGACCCTGCAAAGAGCAGATGCTCTGGAATCACTGCTAGAGATTTGTGCAACTTTGGTTAGACAGGAGAGGTACGAGGAGCTAGCAGGAGTACTAAGACCCTTCAGTGAAGAAGCTGTATCATCGAGAGAAACAGCAATTTGGCTGACAAAGAGCCTCATGAAACTTCACATAAAAGGCAATGGAGCAGCTCCGCAATGAGATTTCTGATAATTCAACTTAGCTGATTCGACTTGATCTGATTGGAGAGTGTATAAAATAGGCTGTCAAATTTCTGTTTTCTGGGTGCTGATAAGGCTCATTAAGGAGTTCTTCATGAACTACTCTGAGAAGCAGAAACCATAATCCATGCACATGGTGCTTGCATACCATGCTGGCTAGCATATAACTTCCAACTTATCATTATTGGTTCTGGTCTCATGTAAGATAAGACCATTGAACTTAATTTCAAACATTGCCTGTTTCTTATGTTCATGATTCAACCTTGAGCCTTAACTTCACCTGAGCTCAAAATTATGGAATAACCCAGTTAAAAGGCATACTTTGCAGGCAAGACATCAAGCGAAGTTCAACATCCACATTCATGATTCGTTTCTGTTGCTTCAATTGTTAAGGTAGTTTATGGCCAAATATATATATATATTACAAATAATATAAAATGAGTCCATGTTTCACTGTGTCGTCGATATAGATTTCAATAGTAAAATTACTTTTTTGCCTCTCAGGCCACAAAATTTAACTTCGGAATCGGGGGTAATTTGGCAATTTCCAGGGGACCTGTGTGATATTTGCAAATTGTTTGAGGGTGTTTTGGTCTTTTTCATATTTATTTGCACATTGAAACTACCTATTTGCCCCTAGGAGTTGACAAAAAAACAAGGGTTGGTTCGGGGTATTTTCATTTTTTTGTCTGACATTGAACGATGAAATATCATCTTTGTCCTCGGGTGGGATATAGGCAGGGGGGTTGGAATTGAGGGTAATTTAGGTTTTTGACATTTTGTGCATAATGAAACTACTTAAATACCCTCAGATCGACAAAAACAAAAGTCTGGCGCTGGGAGCATGGTGGTACTTTTGTGTCCAGTTTTTTTCGTAGTTATCACTGTCTAGGAGTATTTAGGTAATATCATATTTTTTAAAACTGGAGGCGCGTTGTAATTTTGCGTGTAGATGTCATTCAAGTGGCGCGTACCATGTCTATCGACGGTGTAAAATGTATGATCATTGTGTCTTTGGGTGCACTGCCATGTCATCTTCTTCTTGGTGGCGTGTATGGTGTTGTAAGGCGATTTGAAGGATCGCCGATGAATGATTTTTCTTCCCCCCCTTCTCTCTCTTGCAGTGGAAAAATGTATGTTGATCCTCTATATTTAGGATTGCTTCATTTCAATTGCTTTTGGTGCCTTTAATTTTTTTCACTTTTCAGGTATTAATTTATTTCAATTTTATCCTCCAATTGAAATTGATTATATATGCTAATTTTCATTTCGGTCCTTATTCTTTTTTTTTTTTTAAAAATACACTGCTATTTTTTTAATATCACTTTAATTTTTTTGGTCTCAAGGTTTTGAATCGTTGTAATTTTGTTCTTTGATTGGAATCAATTATATTGTATTTTTCATTTTGATCCTTATTCTTTTAATTTTTTATTTATTATCAATTCCTTTGGTTTTTTTAGTCTTTTTTGGACAATGTTTATTTTTTCTCCATATTTATGCATCTATGCTTTTGGTTTTTCTTTTTAATTTTTTTTGTAGGGGGGTTTATTTTTATTCGGTTCAGTTCTAATATTTTAATTTATGTTAATGATCATTTTAAAATTAATATTTTTTTTTCTGTCCTTTTTTTAATGTTTTTGTTATTTTTATTTGTTTTTCGGATCAAATGATTTTTTTATGCTCATAATATTTATTTTAATTTTTTTGCTGTTGTTGTTTTTGTTTGTTTTTTTGTTAATTTTTTATTTTATTTTTCAAGATAATTTTATGGTCTTATTATTAACGCAATAATAATGATAATTTTAATAATTATTTTTTTATTGTTTACTTGCTTTTTTTTTTTTGTAAAAATGTTTTTTTTGTTTATTTTTATTATAACAAAAAAGAGTGTCTTGTTATAACCAAAACCCGAAATTCATCGTAACTTTACATTTCCTTTCAGATCATTATACTTTTAAATTATTGACGTATTTAGCAACTGAATATAAAATGCTAAGTCATGGTTACAGGGCATTGATGAATCTTGCCTAGCTAATCATAAAAAAATATTCCTCGATCAATAAAATCCGATACACAAGACGTCAAGAAGTTCAAAGCAAGCTGAAAAATGAAGTCCAGGCAAGGTATTGCGCAGGAGCACTGCTAAACAACATGAAAGAAACAGCGCCAACCGGAACCAGGACCGTCCCTTCTTTGGGCCCTGCAAAATCCAGGGCTAAAATGCTTTGTTGCAGTTCATGCCATCTTTGTGGCATGAATCATTTCTCATCGCTCCATCCGCAGGTAATTTGCAGCAAATTGCAGTTGAAGTAAATAGAATATCAATAATGGTGAGATCATCCCCGTTTAAATTTAATCTTATTTAATTAAATTTCTATTTAAGACAAGCCTAACTTAATGATTTGTCTATTCGAGACTTGACTTGAATATAATGAATTTAAAAACTATGTTTTTTTTTTAAAAACAAAATTTAAATTCATCAAATCTCTAATCTAAGTTTTTATTTGTCCATGCAGTAATGCTGTATTTTAAAAAAAAAATTATGTTTTTTAAGTTAAACGCAATTTAACTTACATGATCATAGCCTAAATATGCTAATAACAACGGAGTAAGAGTCATGAGTTTGGTATAGACTGTCCTTGGACTTGTCTTGTTCCTCTTTACCAAACAACCTCTTTTCTATTTCCTCTTTATATTCTCTCCCTCTAAACACAATCACTCTTTCAGTGGAGTGGACATATATATCAGCTCTAATCAGTTCTTGGGTCGTTGTCATATAGCGAAAACAAGCATCTTTTTTCAATGGATTCTCAAGTTATGGTAGCTTTGGCTCTCTCTCTTGTGGGTGGATTAAGTACTTCTATAGGTGAGTTATGCATAAAAGCTACTTTTTGTGTTTTTCTGTGATGGGCTATTTAAAAAGAAACATCTTTTTTGTGTTTTCCTGCTTGTTTTTACTTGTGGAGTGATTTCTTGAATCTGAATTGCAAACAAGACGAACGTTACAAGTTTAGGGATGTTGATGTAGAAGTGGATTGAGAGTTTCTGGTTATGTATAATGAAAATTAGTGAATGAACAAGTTAGGAATGCTTCAGAACCAGCGAATGGAGTTAGTTGACAATGATTTTTTTTTAATATCAAGTTAAGGAAACAAAACCAATTAGCCTCTTTTTTTTTTTTTTTTTGTCGAAGCTTATGAAGCTAGCTAGTTTACAAAGATTAGTGTAGGCAGCTCATATGGAGAGAGGCAGTGGCTGATTAGTATGAGTCAGGAAGAGATAAGTAGGGTAGCGAATTTTCTGCGAGGGAACGATCAATTCAATTCAGTGTGTTGCTTTATAGAATGATTAAAAGTTCTGTAGACGGTGGAGATAACAATCATCAACTTATTATCTCCATTTATCAAATCACCTTAAGAGAGACCATCTCTTTGCCTCTATATTTTTCTTCTCTTTGAAGGTTGCCTGTGTATATTTTTGGAATCTATAGTAGTTCAAAACCAAAACCCATATATATATATATATAAGTTAATTATTGAGGATGCTTTTGAACTGGTGAATGGAGGGATTCTTTTTTTAAGTAAGATGAATCATCAAGGAATGGAAAATGATTTTTTTTATTGTAGTAAATAAATAAATTCATTAGCCTAATTCGTAATTTCCAGTCAGGTTACAAAACAAATACACAAGCTTCTATTGAATGTGATTATTAACTAAATTACTTAGTTTAGTCTCAGCAGATCATAGAGGGAGAGATAGTAACTGACAAATAGGACAATTAGAGATATGTTCAGGCAAACTTTCTATTTTCACCCAGTATAAGTGAGAGAATAATCTATACATAAAATGCTGCACGAGAGGGCAATTAAAAGTTAGGTATACTGTGTAGAAAGCAGTGGTAGGAAGATTAATTTATTTTCTCCTTTTATTGAATTGCCTTATGAAACCATCTCATTCTATTTATATTGCTTTTCTCTCAAAAGGCTGATGTATGCGTATGTATGTAATCCATAGTAGTGATACTCAGCATTCATTACACCTCCCAAGTCCCAACAATCATGTTTTTCTATATTAACATTTTGGTCCGAGTGAGAGTATCCCCCTGGACAGTTTCATGATGATCGTGCTTGGTGTTTCTGTTTTGGGTGGTTTGAGTACGTCATCGGATTTGCTAATAACACTTGTTTACATGATATGGCGTGAAACTCAAATATTAGTAGTGACAAATATTTTTACCACTCTAGTTTTGGTTATTTTGCTTTGGCTGTAACTAAAGCTGCTTTTGGCTACTCGCTGACTTTGTGTATGGATACTGGTTTCTCCTGTTTCCTATATGCTTTCACACATTTTAATGAAAGGAAAAACAATACTACTATTGAATCTCTTAGTTGATTTGTAATGATCACTATGTGATATTGAATTTGAAACAAACTCGATCAGAAACAAAAATCACCAGCATTTTTTTTCTATATTGTCGTTGCAAATCTGATTTAAGTTAAAAGGTGATTTAGCTCTTCACCAGGACACTCTTTTTGCCTCCAACATGCCTATTAATCAGATGAAGCTGGTTCAGGATTACATGTTCTATATTCTAATTATAACTCTCATATTATGAATTAGGTGCACTCTTTGTGATTCTTTGTCAGGCTCCCAATTTGAAGATGCTTGGACTATTACAGGTGATATTTGGATGTTGAGGTCTCGTTCTACAAAATGTTGTTTTTTTTTTTCGCCCTTCTTTGCTCCTTCTCACAAGTAGCTGCAAGGAAACGAATTCCACTTTAGTTTATTATCATCGCCCTTCTTTGCTTCTTCTCACAAGTAGCTGCAAGGAAACGAATTCCACTTTAGTTTATTATCACCCTATGAAAGGATAGTGGCTTATGGTTTTCTTCACATGTTTATGAAAGAATGTTGTGGCATGGAGTTACCATGAATGATCCTATCGTGATTTTAAACTCTAGGGAAAAGTTTTTGCATCAATACTTTGTAAGCTTCTCTATGCAGGGTTTTGCTGCAGGCCTGATGCTGAGCATATCATTCTTTGATCTTGCTCATAATGCTATCAACTCAATTGGGTTCTTAAAAGGCAATCTCTGGGTTAGCTATATCTTTCCTTTTCTTTTTTCTCATCAAATTCAATTGCAATGCTTACTAGACATTATTAATTCATTTATACCTGTCATTTTCTTCACTGGCTTTGCAGTTTTTTGGAGGTGTTGTATTCTTTGGCATCATTGCCAATTTTATCCCAGAGCCAACACTTGCCTCAAGTTCAGATGTTAAAAGTAAAAAGGTTCTGGGTGATACAGTTTTCTAATACTTAAATGTTTTGTGAGTTTCACAATGTGGCTAGAATATTAGAATGTAGAGTGACAGCTTGGCAATTTGTTTGGGAACAGAAAAATGGCGACCAAGGGGGAAAGGACACAATAAAAAAGCATCGTCGCCAAGTTATGTATAGTGGAATTATCACTGCAATAGGTATGACTACCTTCTCTGATCCTATTCTATCACTATCTAACTTCAATTTTATTTGCTTTCAGCCCTTTCTTTTTCTTGTGTTTTCTTTGACTAAACCTCAAGAGATATCAGAATTCAGTCCCCCAATAGTTGGAAACTGTAAATTTGACACCTTCCTCTTTTTTGAAAAAGTTCGTAAACTTGTTTGATTGGATTGAATCTTGTCTTTCACGGATTGCAGGAATAAGCTTGCATAACTTTCCAGAGGGAATGGCAGTGTTCCTTGGATCAATTAAGGTAGTGTTAGCCTTACATGTATCTCTCTATAGTGTCAGTATTTCTACACAGATATTAGTAATCATGTCAGTCTAAAAAGCAACCTGTCTTGAATGAAATATACTCATCAAGCTTTATCCTGAAAAATAGAAATCCTGAAAAAAAGAAACACAAAGGGTCTTTCTCAAAATCTTAATATATGACTTTATTGAACAAATTTGTGCTTCAATTTAGCACTAAGGTACTGAACAATTCCTAATTCATGCATGCTATTTTTACCCAAATAGCTTCTTTGGTTTCCTTGGTTGCATAGGCATGCCATTTTAACTGTCTTAAGTCTTAAAATATTCTTGTGCTATGGACATTGTTTACTCTACATTGATGTTTTGAAGATGAGAAAACTGAAGCATTCAGCTGCACTATTCATTCAATGGCACCCAATAAAGCAGTTATTCAGTTCCTTTTTTTTAATGATACAATTATTCCGCATCTGAAAGAATCAAATTTATTGATTTCCAAAACACTAAACAACAAAGGATATTTGGTTAAGATGCCAAAGATTTTTTTGACTATACTTTTGCCTGCGGTCATGTTACACTTCAATACTTGGCAGATCCTGGATGTAACCAAATTGGTACCACTTGGTTTTAGATATTAATCTTAATGTGCATTTTTTTTCAATTAAATGCAATTGGAAATTGGAAGTTAACTATGATTGTTTTAATTATGGGTCTTGAGTATCGAAAGCTCATTTTTTATCCTTGGGTGAGTCAGTTTTGTCATCTTCTTTTTAATGATACTTTCGTAGGGCCTCCGTGTTGGTCTTAATTTGGCTCTGGCAATTGCTTTGCACAACATTCCAGAGGTATGTTTACTTTGATTCTGTAATGTTACCTTTTTGCAAATGCTGTTGGTTCTTCAAAGTGGTTGCTTTCTGCCAGAATGAAGATTGTTCCTTTAAACTTCAACATTTTCAGTGCCAAATATGATTGGGTTTAAAAAAATTGATTAGTTCTGCTGTAAGCATTAATGTGTTTTAAGTTTGTTTTTCTTGCTTTATAGACATGATGCACATTTTATCCTATGATAAGATGTATCTTGGAGCAGTGGATATATTTGTTTTTTTCATTTTGAAAGTTCTTTGATATTGTACTTGGGATCCACCCTAACACAGGGTATTTTTTGTGGTTGGTCCCAGCATGGACTACTATGCCAGCTAACATCCAAAACCTTGATTACCACATTTACCTGTATTTAGACACAAAGCTACTTCAATGCATATAACTTACGTGATCCTTTTTTCCCATCTACAAATATATAAATAGGGGCAATTTTCCGTTTTGTCTGAACTTATTAATGTTCATTTCTACAGGGTGTTGCTGTTGCACTTCCTATATATTTTGCAACGCAGAGGTAAAAATCTCTCGAGGCACTGCTCTTTTCAGCTCTCTAAAGCATCAGTAAAACCCGCTTTAGAAAGCATTGGTCCAAAATATGTCTTGTGTGGAAGTAGCCTGAAATGTTTCTTTATTGGAAATAAGAATCAACAAGTTAGGAACCATTGAGGTGGATATAATTGCCCTGTTTACTGTCTAGACTCTAGATCCAACAGGGTAGAGTGGCTGAGTAATGAACATAGAGGTCAGAAAACTTCTCTGGCATTTCTAATAATCTTTTGAATATCACGGGTACTGCTTAAGATGTTCAAGGCAGCAACTGTATTGTTGTATGTTAGCCAAGCTTTTAAAATCAGAAGTGCTGCTTTTATTGGGGTAGAATTAGTGGCCACCATGGTAGCCTGAATCTATTCACTAACACTCCTTGTTTGGCCTCTATCTTAAACCCTGAAGAAAGTAAGGATTTCAAATAAATGGAAGCATAATATGATTTTTGTGCGTACCATCTAATAGTATGATTTAGTGCAGACTGCATTTATTGGCTCCAGATTACTGCCACCAGCCTAGGTGGTCGGAGTGGTTATATATGTAGTAGTTGCCCTCATCCATGTGACTACAGTGTCTTCTGGTGTCGTTTTTACATGAATTTCTTGGCTCCAAGTTTTATGCATCAATTTCAACATATTAGAATTTATTGCATTGTACTCGTAATATAAATTAACAGGTTGATTTCCTTGCACGTTTCAGCAAGTGGCAGGCGTTCAAATTGGCCACAGTTTCCGGTTTTGCTGAGCCACTTGGTGTGGTGCTCGTTGGTATGCTAATTACTGTTTATTGCTTTTGATGCCAAATTATGGGATATCATTTAATTTTGACCAGTAAAAATTTCCTTTTCCTTAACTGCAGCATATCTATTCCCAAGCAGCTTAAGTCCCGAAATTCTTGAGGGTTTGCTCGCATCAGGTAAGCCGTGCCATTTGTTTCTCAGTTATCTCTGATGATTCGGGAAAGTTAATTTGCTATTTCAATCTCAATAACTCTGTGTTGCATTTGCAGTTGGTGGAGTGATGGCTTTCCTAACCTTGCATGAAATGCTGCCACTGGCATTTGATTATGCGGGTCAGAAACAAGCTGTCAAGGCTGTATTCTTTGGTATGGCTTTCATGTCGGCGAGGTAATAGAGCTCATACTGTTTCAAGATCCCAGTTATTATTATCATCATCATCATTATTGGTCACAAAATCCAAATTATCTTTCACATTTATTGGTCTGCAGCCTATATTTTCTTGAAATCAGCCTCCCTGATGAGATGAGCTTGTAGCTGTGGATCAGGCTGATCAACCTATATAACCATTTGTGCATTCCCAGAGCACTAGGTTGTGCTGTATGGTGCCTGTGTAATGTCACACTGACATCCGAAAAATTGACCTCGCCAGAAGGCCAAACAGGTCCTTGAGAACGTGGCAGTTTCCAGCGTTGGTGCCTGTTTGCACTGTGTTTTAACTGTGTTCAATGAAAAATTATAATTATAATTTTTACTTTAAACGTTTTTTTTTGATGTTTTTAAATTATTTTGGTGTTGATGTCAAAAATAATTTTTACAAAATAATAATAATAATAAAAAAACATCATTTTAATGTTTTTTTAATTAAAAACATTTTAAAAAGGAACTTCAACTACACTTAAGTATTTCAAAATTGTATTGATCTTCTTACTTTAATTAGTGTGAAAATGTAAAATGGCAAGAAGGGTTGACAAGGGGGACATTAATGGGTTCCACAGTAGTTCTACAAAATAGATGAAAATCAAATCTTTAGTTATTACAATTGATGTCAGCCCCTATTTTCCTGACATATCAGCAGAAACAATGGGAGGGAAACTGGTCTCTTCCCTATGAGAACAAAGTTGTGATTTCTAGGACACAAATATGATAGCAGTAGTGTTGTAGATTTCATTCTATTTTGGTTGAAATGTTTTGTGATAGCTAAAAAAATAAAATAATTGTTCTTATTTCATTTAAAATTTCAGTTTATTTCGGATTTTTTCAGTCAAATTATGAATCAATCTGGTCTTACTCCACATGTTCTGTTCTGTTCTGTCCTTTTAAAAAAAAATGAATTAATTCTTTTAATTGAAACTGAAAATCCCCCAAATCGTTTTGTTTGAACTCTGAACCAAAAATAAAATCCGCAACTTCTCTTCCTCGCATCCTCAATTCTTAAATCTCCAAATCTCTACCAAAACAATCGATATCTTGTCTCTCACAGCCCCTCCAATCTTTCTTCTTCACTCTTCATTCTCGCGCGACTGCAACGAGCAACCGTGCAACGTCCTCCTCATCAGTTCATCCCTGGCTCTTGTCTTTTCTATTTAAGGTGGTACACTCTCTTTTTCCTCTTTAATATGCAATCTCGTCTTTTGTCTGTGATTTCTACTTGGAATGGATGATGAAGGGCTGGTGCTTGTATATGAGATGCCGAGACAAGAGCTTGAAAATTGAATTTGATTTTGTGACAAATACTGCTGTATTTTCTGCCGCATTTAATCTTAGGCATTGGTTATGTTCATCATTATACCCAGGCAGCTGAAGGAGAGTTAACTAATTCCTTTCCCATTTGATCCTGAATCCTGAACTGTGTCTGCTTATTCATCTGAGTATGCCGTAATCTTCTCATCAATTTTCCGTGAATGATCATCAATAAACTGTATAAAATCCATGAAGTGGGGAACCATGAAAGGCTCCAACATTTGTGAAAGGGTAGTTGATTTTCAATAGCATAAAAATGATGAAATGCTATGACAAGTCACTGAAAAGCAAAGAAAACAAGGAAACAATCCCACTCTTTTCTTTTTCTTTTCTGGGGATCCATCACCATTTCCCTTTTCACGCCATTACTCAGAGAGATGGTAGCATGACAAGTTGACAGCACATATCGAAGAACCCTTTGACTCTTGCACGCTGTCTCAGCTTTCTTTCTCTAAAATCTGCCAACGAGTTCCATTTCCTTCTGTCAATCCCTTGTAGCATCAGTCCCTCAGTATGATTTATCACAGAGAATTGTGCTAGCTGTGTGATATATTAAATGACTTTCTCTTTCTTTTGCTAATCATTCGATTTTAGTTTCTTTCATATGTTCTGCCAATCACTGAAAAACACACTTTCTCAAATGAGCTGTTTGCTCACTCGGAGTTTGAGAAGCTTCTCTTTTTTTGACAGGAAAAATAAATACTGTCAAAAAAGAAAAGAAAAGAAATCAAAACCCTTAATTAGTTTGACAATTTAGTTCACTATAGTGTTTTTTTTTAATTATTATTTTCTGAAAACATTGCCCTTTGGTAGATATTTCTTGGTTTGAAAATTTTCTTTGAGATTATTTCTCGTTGTTTATAAAAATCCTTGGTTAAAGTAGATTTAATTTTAAACTCAAATCAATATGTTTGTCAAAATAATATTATTATTCTATTTTTTTATATTTTATATTTCAACTTAAACCTGGCCTAACTTTAAATTATAGTTTAATTTATTGGATCAACTCTTCATATTTGGTTTAATATCTATGGTCCTGAACTTATTATACAATGAACCTTTTTGCACCCCTAGTGACATGCCATTTGCTTCAAGGTTTTTAGTTTGGGGAGGGGGGATGAAACAAAATGAAGATGCAGAAACTTGGTCTAACAATTTTTGTTATTGATGATTCAGCAAAAGTAAGCAGCTACTAAAGTGGGGATGAAACAAAATGAAGATGCAGAAACTTGCTCTAACAATTTTCATTATTGATGATTCAGCAAAACTAAGCAGCTACTATATACAGTGGGGATGAAACAAAATGAAGATGCAGAAACTTGGTCTAACAATGACCATTCAGCAAAACTAAGCAGCTACTAAAGTGGGAAAGAGGGTAGCAGAGAACAAAAAGGAAAGGAAGAAAAGAGCATGACTTTAGATCGAGCAACTCTAATCCTCTATAGGTTTCTTCCTCAAAGGATCCATGATTTTGTGTGAAAAAAAGAGGTATCAGCTGAAAATTAACAAGATGATTTCAAGCAGATACCAAGCTTTAAATAATTCACTGAATGGATTCATTATTTTGCTCAGTTTCAGAGGCTGGTTCATCGTCTTCTTCAAAGAAATCAGTGCCATTTTCCGAATGGCCATATCCATATGATTTGATGTGATCGTTGAGGGACCTTTTGTGCTTGAAATAAGATCCACAAATGCAATACCAAAGCTTGCCACAATTCTTCTCGTGGGTTCTCCAATCACCTTTCACCGCAAATGCCTTGCCACATTTTGTGCACATGAAAGGCTTGATTCCATGCTTTCTCTTGTAATGAGTTTGAAGGGTTCTGAAATCTCTGAGAGGCTTCGCTCTTGGATGATCAATGTTGTTTGTGCATCCTGCTGCGCAGCAGTAGCAAGGGAGCCTAAGCATTGCTGTTGGCTGTGTACCTCTTAGAGAATCTGGCCCTTTTCGATACTGAGATCCATGCCCCCACATATGCATCTACACATTCAAGCCAGAGAAGAAAAACCAATGTATTTAAAAATAATAAACCTATATAAAAAAGAGAGTCCAGATTTTAATAAACTAGCCAGGAATGATGCTACAAGCTTGCTTTAGACATATTTGCGCTTATTCAAAGTATCAAAGTAAAAGTTACATGCTAGTAATAAGGTTACTATCCTTTTGAAGTTTCAGAATTGAAAGATGCTAGAAAAAAAATATCTTGTACAGAATCTGTCCTAACATGGGATTTCTAACCTAACATCTTGATTATGATCATAACCTAACATGGGTTTATCCTTGTTATCCTACTAGCTAGGGAATTTCTTGCATGTCTTGTGCACGCAACTTTGTTTCAAAGTCTGAAATCAACAAGTAGCTGCATCCAGTTTCTTTAAAAACAAAATCCTAATTGCTTCGAATTTTCTCTTTTCTTTAAACTGGAATATTTATGGTACCAGCCCCTCACTTTCATGGATCAAGATTTAAAAAAAAAAAAAAGTAAAAAAAAAAAACAGACCAGTGCATTTTTTAACAGCCACACAAAGACCTGTTATACTAACAGACTAGCAAGGTACAGTGCTTCGGCTTTAATTTCATGTGCAAACAGTAGTTTGATGAAGATTCATATGATCTCATGGAAGAACTGTGTAATTTCAGGCTGTACATTCCTGACAAAGTGTGAAACACAAACTCCAAGGAACAAAAGCGTGATGCCTTAATAGTTCAATCGCATAAAAAGAGCTACTGATCTTAATCTCAGTTAGACCGTACCAGGTTGATTTATTCTTAATTTTTAAATCCCAAAGCAACAAATCATGCAAAAAGGAGAGAGAGAAAGAGGGAAAACCCTAGTGAGGTCCCATTTTTTTTACTCTTCTCTTCTCAAGAGAGTCTAAATTAGAATAAAAGTGAATCGTTGAATCGAAGGATAAGAATTGGATTTTCTCTTTTTCTGCAAAATCAAAAGGAGAAACATAGAAAGGCATGCATGGTGGGGGAGGGAGAGGTAAGCTCTTTGAAATTATCATGGGAACGTTTGATTGAACAAACCTGCATGTTGTTGTATCTGTTGAAGGTCTTGAAGCAAAGTGGGCATGAAAACTGTGTAGGGCCAATCAGAATCTGAGAAGGGGTGGGGATCCAGTACTGACCCTTGTTGAGATTACTGCTGCTTGTTTGATAATCAGAAACAGCAGTTACTTCTTCGTTCTCTGTGGAAGACACCAAGTCAGCAGAACCAAGACTAGGTAGCCCTAAATGTAGAGCCACAGTCTTGTCATCATAAAGGCTTTCTTCTTTGTCCTTGTTCTTGTCCACTTCCATGGAACTGCATGAGAAGTACTCCTGCTGATCTTCATGGTGCCTTGTTGGACTCAAACTAAGAAGTGGAAGAGCTTCTCTGAGAGGAGGAGAAGGAGGTGACGAGGAGTAATGGCTCTGAATAAAAGAGTTGCTATTATTATCAGAGTACATATTGCATCCATAGGATGCATACAGTACTGAAAAATTCGAAGAAGATGCGGAGGCAGATAAATGATGGAGATGGTTGAAGCTGTACCGTCCATTGAAGTGCTTGGAATATGGATCAGCCATGATTGAAAGTGGGAGGAGAGAAAAGCTACTAAATATGGCTAAAATTTTTGACAAGGTGGAGCCTGAGCAAGAGCACCAAATTAAATGAAAAATGAACAAGGTTAAAGTTGATAAAGTGAGCCTGCTTGACCACAAAAGGAGAGAGTGACGAGATATCACCTGTGAGGTTTAACTTATAAAAATATATGCTAAAACAAAGAGAGAATGAGAGAGTAACATGAGGGGACGGGGAGAGAAAATGGAGGAGAAGAGAGCAAGTACCAGTACTATATAATCTTAATTAGTGCAACGGCAACCTGTGTTTCGCATACAAAAGTATTGTTTTGTTTTATGTTTTTCATCTGAAAACATCGCGTCGCGAGACAGTATTTCTAAGACTCTGACATTATTATTAGAGCTCATCAATCAACTCATGATCAAGATCAATAAGAAATATTGATGTAAAATTAATTTACCAAAGACAAAGTGAGCAATTAGGGTTTGAAGCTTGTCTCTCCACATCCTCCCAACCCTAGCTAGCTGATATATACATGTATATATTACTTAATTTGTCTTCTTGCCCTGCTGATTTTCTCTCTTCCTAGGGAAGCATCCAGTTTGATAGCAGCCCTGCATTTGCTTTGGTGGGCCCGCCCATGTCGGCTTTTCTCTGCACCTGCTGAGAAACTCTCCCAACCAACCTTACTGTTCAGTATTTAAGGGCATCTCTCTCTCGATCTCTTGTTTCTGGCTTCCTCTAGCTGCATACATTACAGACATGTTAGCGCAGACTGGTTTAAAACCTTGCCTTCGGTCAAAGTCTTTCTCCGCATGCAGCTTCAAATCACAAGTCTTCATTTGACCTAATTGCTATGACTCGTATGAATCGTAGGATAATTAATTGACGAAGAGTCTCCTCTCTCTGACCAGTTTGTGTGCACCAATCTCTCGATGTTTCCAATACAACACGAGGGGATATAATGTGAGCTTTTCGATCATTCCTGTCTTGCTTTGTAATGGCATTTTCAAGCATCTGCGTCGGTTTCCTCAAAACAAACAAAACATTGTCTATGACGGTGCTTATTAATTTGCATGGATTTCCCTATCCCAATAAATAAAATCTCTACTAGAAAACAAATTTCATACCTATAATATGATCAGATTTCTAGTTACTAGAGTATGAATAATAAAAAATATCATACATTTATTGATTTTTGAGTACTTATATAAGTATTATTATCTTATTATTATTTATTATTCAACGTATGTATCTCGATCTGGATTGTGTATGATAATATTTATATTTTATTTATTATTATTTTCTACTAAAGTAATTATTCAAAAAAACTCTCATATTCAAATTAATTCATGTCACGATTTCTATGATGATTTTTAAAAACTAAATATATACGAGAGGATGTAAGTAGATAAAAGTAGTGTTTAATATTGTAGTATTTTTTAAAGTGTTTTTTTCTTATAAATGGATTAAGATATCTTTAAAAATTATACTTTTGACCATAACAAACACTCCAAGAAAAAATGACAACAGCCAAAATTAATAAATCTAAATCTGTTGCTCGATATAATTGTGTTGTAGCTTATTATGTCCCACCTATTTACATGTGCTTGCTTTCTTCAATTATTATTCCTAGTACAATCTTAACAAGCTACATTTACTTCAATGTGATGTCTATTCCAATGACCTCTGTCCAGTGTTACACAGTTTTTCTAAATATACATAAAGAAGGTAGGAGTTAAATAAATGTGGGATATGACTATTTTATTTTATTTTTGCTTGTTAATTAATTAGTAAAATAACATGGTTTGAAAATATGATAAAATAGAATAGTTTGATGCATGTTGCGGTTATAAAATGTTATAAAAATTAGTCACATGGTGAAACTAATTGGCCATTTTTTTAGATATGTGTGTTTTTTCATTCATGACATATACCAAAATATGTTATATCACAAGTTTTTCATTAAAATTGTATTATATTATAAAAAAAAAACAATAAAAAAAATGAATAATGGTAGTAAAGTGATCGGTTTTTGTATTTGCAAATGTAATTAAAGGTGAAAATGCTATAATTTATTTTCTCTATTCGTATTTTTATTTGGAATATTATGGAAGACAATGATGATTTAAATCTTGGTTGTTTGTTTTAAAAGCATGGTTAATAAGCATGTTTGAAGTTAAATTAAAAATGAGGTCTTATTAGGCCTAACAATAATATATTATAACAAAAACTAAAATGCATGGACTCACTGTTTATAAGAAAATTATCTCTTTTTTTTATATATATATTTCTCTCATAAAAGGCCTAAAAAATATAAAGGTTATGTGTGCTCATTCCAATGTAGCAATTTTAGCGCATGTTCTCTCACAAATTACTATGGATTGGAATAAATATTTTCTTGTATAAATTTTCAATTTTTGTTTTTAGAACTAAGAACTTTTGAGCTCAAATTTGCACCTAGTTGAGTGTTGAATTGAAAGACAAAGAACTGAAGTGAAAAAAAAAGATAACATAGGTGGGAGCTTTGATATTTGCAAGAAAAGTTCATTTTAATCCCCAATCTTTTTTTGCTAGTATGTACTTGGTCCCTCTAATTTTAAAAAAAAAATGTATCAAATTTTGTTTTCCTCTTTTTGTAGTTTTTTATGTAGATGAGAGGGGGTCACTGGATTTCGGTTAGAAAGAGTTTCTGTTAGCAATGATTCTAGCCTATAAAACAATATAATTTTGTGTCAAATAATTTCATATAATGAGAGAAGTTAAGATTTGATGTTTTTTTTTACCTTAAAAGTGCCTATAGAAACAAATTTGAACCCGAGAATATTTTTTGTTTTCGATTAATTATAGGTTATGAGGTGGTGTTTTTATATTTTTTTGGTGGTCATTGGTTGGTTTAATAAGACTCCAAGAGTGTTTTTTAAGTGTTATGGGTTAGAAATAGCTTAAAATGAAGTTTTAGGTTGAAAAACAAGAATTCTGTTTGTTTTTGCTACCATAATGAACAAATTCTACGGAATTATAAACGACGTGTCTTCTATCTTTTTTTTATTATTAGTAAGGAATGGGGTGGCCTACATGTAGTCCACCCATCAACTATATAAAAGAAAGCCCACTCGCAAGCCCTTTCTTTGTGAGACCTATATGATTTGTTTTTATTATTCAACCTCTTTTAAATAACAATTATTTTTTAATTATATTGGATATATTTAGTTTTTTTATAAGGTTAGTGTGATTCATATATAATTTTTAAACAGATAAAAAATTATGTTTCAACTTTTATAATAGCTGTAATATTTTTAATAGACTAAATTTATTTTTAAAATAAATTGAATTTTTATTTTTGTATAATATTTTTTAATATGTGTATATTTTTATAAAAAGTTTCTCTTATTATATTCAATGAATTTTATATTAGACATAATCAGATAAATGACCCTTGTTGTAATATTAAATATCTTAATTTATATTTATCACTTAGTTTTTTCAATTAGTTTTCTATATATTATTGATCAATGTTTTTATTTATTTACAAAAAGTTTGTGATTGATTTAATTAGGCTTGTGCATAAGTTTCTTAATTTATAATTAAAGTCTTTTTTTGTAAGAAAGCATGTTGAGAAATCTTACATGTTTAATTTTGTTTTTATCATGTATTGATATTTTTAGATTGATCCTTGTTTTTTTTATTACTTAGTTTTTTCCTTGGACCCTTTTATAAAACTTTGATTGTGTTTAATTTCACTCTTCAATCTAAGTTAATTGTGTTTTGTCCTCATTCTTTAATTTATGTTTGTTAATGATTTTATTCTTTTCATTTTAATTCTCAAAATGCAAATTTGTTGTTGATATTTAATCTATTTTTTCTTTTCTTTTAATTGCTATTTTAAGGGTTTTTTTGTGTAATTGTTTTTTTTTAAAAGCATCCTTTAACGTTTTATTTTCTTTGATTCGAGCTTGATGATTTTTTCATGCATAATGCTTCCAAACAAATAACCGAGATAACAAGTTTAAAAAGTTAATAGAATTTAACATTTTTGTTCATTATTTTCTTTTTCCATATTATTGTTTGAAATCTATTTTTTTTAAACAACTTTGTAGTTATCTTTTAAAAAAATTTCTATCAAATTATTTTGACTTCATAACCTAGAAATGAACTTATCAAGCGAATCTGAACTAGCTTACTCTTTCATATATAAATTACATGTCTGCTATACACACACACATATATATTATTGTTTGTTATCATTATCTTCTTCTTTTTCTTAATATGATCAAATAAAACCAACTTACTTAGTTGATCATAACTATATGTATAAAAACAATATAAACCAGTGATTGAATTTCTTATAAAAAGAATATTTACAGCACCTAAATATTTTACCGGAAAATAGTATAAATGCACGGCATAAACTAGTGATCATTGAATACAGTTACGGATTGAGGTGGCTCATCCATGGTATGAAACAGCTCTTGTCCCAGAACAAACGAAGGTTTCGTTCCACGACAAACGGCACGTTCTCCTAGTGAATTAGACAAAAGTCACATGATACGACGAAACATTAATTGAATGCAAAAGAGGATGGACGACAGTGAAACGAAAGCACAAGGACAATGAAAGGAAAGCAAAAGGACATTGAAAGGAAAAGGAGATCGTCCTATTAAGGTGACCAAACATAATCAATGCGCAGTCTGTAAATCAATCTTGACTGTTTGCAAATGTAACAACAATGCAGACACCATGCAACCGAAGCAATCCTCTTCTGTTTCGTGGTATCGAAAAAACATGAAGATCGCTAGGACTCGAACTTGCTTCACCGAAAAAAGCTACCGAGTATACAAGCTCAGTATGCTACAGCTGGGTTTCAGAGCCAGAGATGATACGATAATAGATGGATTTAGAGAGAAAAAAACTAATTAATTCAGCAATCAGGCTTAATATACATTGGCCAGCAAGTACTCTCTCAAAATAGATCATGTTGAGGTACCCTGCCCTACATGAACGCACAATGGTAAGACTATCCCACTCAGAATCATTGGCTTTTGTCATAAACCAGCTCTGTATGTCAGGACACTCCACTCCAGGAGCGATTGTCCCATCAAGTGCCATCAGCTTTTAGTGCAAGGAGGGATCAAATGACTCAAGCCTATTTACCCGTTTCGTTTTCTTACACAAAAACACCATTTATACATAGAACCACTATTCAAAGACTGAATCAGGAGATCACAAAATACATACCAGGCACCGTGGGTCCAGATAATCCAAGATCTGTTCCATTGTCAGCAAAAATAACTCCTTCCAATGGTCCCATCTGCAAACGAAAGAAAAGCAAAGGATCAAATAGCAAGTTTTCCCTTAACATTTGGCTTATGCTGGCATTTGGTGTCATGCATGCACAAAAGTCATCAAAGTGCTGCTGTTATTGGGGTAGAATTAGTGGCTACCATGGTAGCCTGAATCTATATATTCACTAACACTCCTTGTCTGGCCTCTATCTTAAACCCTGAAGAAAGCAAGGATTTCAAATAAATGAAAGCATAATATGATTTTTGTGTGTATCAGCTAATAGTATGATTTAGTGCAGACTGCATTTATTGGCTCCAGATTACTGCCACCAGCCTAGTTGGTCGGAGTGGTTATATATGTAGTAGTTGTTGCCCTCATCCATGTGACTACAGTGTCTTCTGGTGTCGTTTTTACATGAATTTCTTGGCTCCAAGTTTTATGCATCAATTTCAACATATTAGAATTTATTGCATTGTACTCGTAATATAAATTAACAGGTTGATTTCCTTGCACGTTTCAGCAAGTGGCAGGCGTTCAAATTGGCCACAGTTTCGGGTTTTGCTGAGCCACTTGGTGTGGTGCTCGTTGGTATACTAACTACTGTTTATTGCTTTTGATGCCAAATTATGGGATATCATTTAATTTTGACCAGTGAAAATTTCCTTTTCCTTAACTGCAGCATATCTATTCCCAAGCAGCTTAAGTCCCGAAATTCTTGAGGGTTTGCTCGCATCAGGTATGCCGTGCCATTTATTTCTCAGTTATCTCTGATGATTTGGGAAAGTTAATCTGCTATTTCAATCTCAATAACTCTGTGTTGCATTTGCAGTTGTTGGAGTGATGGCTTTCCTAACCTTGCATGAAATGCTGCCACTGGCATTTGATTATGCGGGTCAGAAACAAGCTGTTAAGGCTGTATTCTTTGGTATGGCTTTCATGTCGGCGAGGTAATAGAGCTCATACTGTTTCAAGATCCCAGAGTTGATTTTCTTGATTTGAGTTCGTTGTTGTTTGTTTGATAATTTGCAGGTTGCTTGTTGATTTTGGGAGAGAAGGATTTGAGAGAGTTTGAGGCAGAGAGGATTTCCAGAACAGAGGTAAGCTTGTATCTATTTTTCTTACTTACAACTTGTTTGAGTTTATGCCTTTATATACTCTTAGGCTTGGAACTCATTACGAGAGCTCAATTACAACTTCTCTACTTGTTTTGTTAGTTACAAGTAGTTCAGCACACCTAATGCATGTTCATTCAGTTAGTTACAGTTGTACACAGGTCATTTAGCTAACTAACTATTACATTGTCTTCAATCCTCTAGTATTCCAGCTCATCATTCCATCTCAGCATTCCAGCTCAGCAGCTTATCTTCCAACAGCCTCTCCTAAGCTGCTGACTGATTTAACTCCAAGATTCCAACCTCAATCTGGATTTCTAGCCACACGAACTCTTTTAAGTTCACTGGCTAAATTATTTTTCTGTCTGTCCAAACTTTCAACATGCCTCTGGGCCCTCTCAATTTGGGCTAATCTTTCAATTTCCAGTTTCTGAAACTCACTTTTTTCCTTTTGAGCAGATACTCCATCAGCTCTTGCTCTATCAACTAATTCCGTAGCCCTCTTGCGTTCTTTTTCAGAACGATTACACCTTTCCTGGACTTCTGCAAACCTCTCAAATTCAGATTGATACCTTTGCTCCAGATGGATCTTCTCTTGTTCCAGAATCCTAGCTTCTTTGTCATAAGATTGAGCCTTAGCATTTGCAGTCTCTTATTTCTCAACCAACACTTTAATTTCAAGCTTCAGAGATGATATTTCAGTGCCATAACTCTGCATTTTTGACTCAGCAGCCTTTAGCTCCAAATTTAAAGTAGTCAAACACTGCTCGGCATACTCAATTCTTTTGTTCTTCTCCTTTATTTCATCCTCCTTAACAACCAAATGGCTAGAAAATTCTTCCCGCAGTGCATCTTCCCTCAGTTGTGTTTCTTTATTAGTTCTTTCTTGCACATTTGCCACCTTCTCTAAAGCAGCTTTTGTCTCTCTTACAGCAATGTCATACTTCTGTTTCCACTCAGCTGCATCTTCTTCAGCTGACCTCATTTGTTCATGAGCAGCAGCCAACCTTGCGTCAAAAGCACTTTCCCGTGACTTCAGTATTGCAATCTCTGAAGCTGCCTGCTCTTCATCAGTATCATCTAAGGAGTCACCATCATCTTCATCATCATAATCATCATTTTCCTTCTTGACCTCATCATTCTCTTCTTGTACACTTGCTGCATGACATGCGTAGAATGCATTTGCAATGAACACTTCTTCCTTCTCCTTTGCACAATTTGCCATTTGCTCGTAATCTTTGCAATCATTTGTATTATGCCCAAACAGATTGCATCTTCCATATTTAGGCTGACCTTTATACCTGCAAACACCATGATGAAATTTCTGACAAGTGCTGCATTATGGTTTGGTATTCAGCTGATTGTTGTTCATATTTCTATACTGTGAACTGAATGTATTGCCATGGCTTGCTTCAGCTCTTTGATTCCAGTTCATGTTGTGATTATTCATCAGATTTCTCCCTTGATTCCAGGTTGAATGGCTTTGATCTTGTCTTTGCCATTTAGGATTAAACCTCCCCTATGAAAATCTGTTTGCAGCAGCAGGTTCTTGGTTATAACCAACCTTAAAGCTGCTGAAGGCTCTCTCAGTACTAGTCATTCTTTCTCTTTCATCATGTAAGTCCTCTCTCTTATCAAACACCTTTACAGAGGCAATAACTTCTTCACTTCTAATTGTCTTCAAATCTCTTGTTTCTTCAATTATCGAGACTATGGATTTATACTTCCTGCTAAGACTCATCAGAATCTTCTGCACAATTCTTCTTTCAGTTATCTCTTCCCCAAGAGACTTTAAGTCATTGATTACTTCAAAAAACTTAGTCAAATAATGATCTAAGCTCTCTCCATCTTACATCCTCAAATACTCAAATTCTGCTCTAACTGTCTGCAACTTTACCTCTCTCACTTTTTCATCTCCTCTGTACTCTCTTCTCAATAGATCCCAGGCTCCTCTTGCTGTTTCTTCATTCCTAATTCTAGGAAATATATCATCTGTCAAGGCTCCTTGAATGATGCTTAGAGCTTTGGCATCTTTGATTTTCCTCTCCTTAACCTCAGCAGCAGTCTCTCCTGACTCAGCTTTCTTGTCTTTCGAACCAGAAGATTCTCCACTGCTACTTTCACTAGATTCTTGTGGTGATGTATCACCACATACAACCACATCCCAGAGATCATAAGCTCTGAAAATAGTTTTCATTTTAACTGACCAAAAATCATAGTTCTCACCATTAAATTGTGGTGTTCGAAGGTCTGATGATCCAGTCATGTCTTTGCTGCTGAACTGGTATGATTTTGCTGCTTTGGTGCTTGAAAAATTGTTCACAGATTTACGCCCCTACTTGAATCAGTTTAGTGCTCTGATACCATGTTGATTTTCTTGATTTGAGTTCGTTGTTGTTTGTTTGATAATTTGCAGGTTGCTTGTTGATTTTGGGAGAGAAGGATTTGAGAGAGTTTGAGGCAGAGAGGATTTCCAGAACAGAGGTAAGCTTGTATCTATTTTTCTTGCTTACAACTTGTTTGAGTTTATGCCTTTATATACTCTTAGGCTTGGAACTCATTACGAGAGCTCAATTACAACTTCTCTACTTGTTTTGTTAGTTACAAGTAGTTCAGCACACCTAATGCATGTTCATTCAGTTAGTTACAGCTGTACACAGGTCATTTAGCTAACTAACTATTACATTGTCTTCAATCCTCTAGTATTCCAGCTCATCATTCCATCTCAGCATTCCAGCTCAGCAGCTTATCTTCCAACACCCAGTTGTTATTACTATTATTATTATTGGTCACAAAATCCAAATTATCTTTCACATTTATTGGTCTGAAGCCTATATTTTCTTGAAATCAGCCTCCCTGAGGAGATGAGCTTGTAGCTGTGGATCAGCCTATATTTTCCAAGTATTCTGCTAGCTGGTTGCATAAAAAGTACATGGTTTCTGGGCTAGCAACTTACAAGATGAAGTTCTACAAAATAGATGAAAATCAGAGCCTTAGTTATTACAATTGATGCCAGCCATTGTTTTCCTAGCATATCAGCAGAAACAATGGGATGGAAATTGGTCCCTTCCTTATGAGAACAAAGTTGTGATTTCTAGGACACAAATATGATAGTAGTGTTATTAAATTCGCCTCGCCTGATAAGAAAATCAAAACTTTTTTTTTTCAATATATATGTATATGTATATATAACCCATTGGTTAGTTGTGCTCTTCTTGAACCACAGTTGAAAACTGTAATTTAAAAAAATAATAAAAAAAAAACCTCCCAACTATAGTATTAGAAATACCACAGTTGGAAAACAAGCCACGGATGAGAACTACAGTATTTTTTTTTTTAAAGACATCTTTATTAGTTGTGCTATTTTAAATGAATCGTAATTCTCACCTGTAGCTTCTATAAATCTGAATTCTCATCTATAGTCTTATTCTTTTTTAAAAAAAAATTGAAATATATTAAAATAATACTATTTTTTATTTTTTAAATTTATTTTTAATATTAACACATTAAAAACAAATCACAACCATAAGAAAACAATTCGAAAACATCTCCTTACAAACTTTACATATGAGAACTGTAGTCTTTTCATCTTTGTTTTCTTAAAAAAAATCTTTTTTTAAACTGTATAAAATCCATAAAGTGGGTAGGTGGAACCATGAAAGGCTCCAACATTTGTGAAAGGGTCAATAGCATAGAAATGATGAAATGCTATGACAAGTGACTGAAAAGCAAAGAAAATAAGGAAAGAATCCCACTCTTTTCTTTTTCTTTTTTGGGGATCCATCACCATTATGAGTTTTCCCTTTTCACGCCATTACTGAGTGGGATGGGAGAAAAAACCGTGGAGTCAAGGTGTTAGAACACGAATCGAAGAACCCTTTGACTCTTGCACGCTGTCTCAGCTTTCTTTCTCTCAAGTCACCACAATCGTCTTCAAATCTGCCGATGAGTTCCATTTCCTTCTATCATTGATCAGGCACCGTCCGTTGTAGGATCAATCCCTCGGTATGATTTATCACAGAGAATTGTGCTGTGTAATATATATATTATATGACTTTCTCTTTCGTTTGCTAATCATTCGATTTGAGTTTCTTTCTTATGTTCTGTCTGAAAAACACACTTTCTCAAATGAGTTGTTTGCTCACTCAGAGTTTGAGACTTCTCTCTTTTTTTGACAGGAAAAATAAATATTATCTAAAAAGAAAAGAAAAGATCAAAATCCTTAGTTTGACCAAGTAGTTCAATATAGTGTTTTTTTTTTAAAAAAAAAACAATTGCCCTTTGGTAGATATTTCTTGGTTTGAAAATTTTCTTCAGATTAATTCTCTTTGTTTATTATTATTTTGTATTTTTTTATTTTATATTTCAACTTAAACCTGGACTGAACTTTGAATTATAGTTTAATTTCTTAGATCAACCCTTCATATTTGGGTTAATATCTATGGTCCTGTACTTATTATACAATGAACCTCTTTGCACCCCTAGTGACATGCCATTTGCTTCAAGGTTTTTAGTTTGGGGAGGGGGGGATGAAACACAATTATGATGCAGAAACTTGGTCTAACAATTTTCATTATTGATGATTCAGCAAAACTAAGTAGCTACTACAATGGGGATGAAACAAAATGATGATGTAGAAACTTGGTCTAACAATTTTCATTGTTGATGATTCAGCAAAACTTGTTGGAAAATCAAAATTCAGTGAAGAACAATTACTGTTCAAATCACTGTCTGAGATTGCTTCTGACGCAAGAAAAACAAGCACTGTTCAAATCAGTGCATAAAAACCATGAACTTGCCCAGAATTTTCCCAGATTTTGTAGTGTGTAAAGAACAACCAATTAATGAAAAATGACACACAATAAAGAGCAGAATCACTTAGGTTACTGCCATCCCTTGAATTTCATTTATAGAAGAAAATTGAATACAAGAATGGTAATTCTAGACTATTACAACTTCTTCATCATAACTGGAAAAATAAAATGCTTAAAACAGGAAAGACAAAATTGCAATGATCAATACAATTGATCTTTATTGAAACACAAACATAGAAACTAAATCTTCTTCATGATCTTCAAATCTTCAGTAGCAGACTTGGAAATAAATCTTTCTTCAATCTTCAACACTCCTCCTTGGTTCTAAGGCTGCTGGACTTATCATCCCAATCTTCTCTCTAAGATCTTCAAACCTTTCTTTGGCTAATGATTTGGTGAACAAATTAGCTAATTGTTCAAGTGTAGGACAGTAATGCATTTCCAGCTCCCCCTCTTGTTAAAATTGCCGAATTGCATGAAATTTTATCTTCATGTGCTTGGTTCTATTGTGAAAAACAGAGTTCTTGGATATGGCTATTGCAGCCATATTGTCACACCATAACACTGTAGGATTAGCTTGTTCAAAGCTTAATTCCCCCAATATTTTCCTTAGCCAAACAAGATGGTTTGCTGCCACATATGCAGCAATGTATTCAGCCTCAGCAGTGGAATGAGCCACCACAGTTTGCTTCTTGGAATTCCAGCAAAATATGGTTCCCCCCATTGAAAAACAGAATCCTGAGGTGCTTGACATCTCTTCATCACTTCCAGCCCAATCACTATCTGAAAAACCAATCAAATTAGTAACATTTGATCTAGCAAAGTTCATGCCAAAATTCAGTGTACCCTTTAGGTACCGCAGGACCTTTTTTGCAGCTACAAAGTGGATTTGGCTTGGACTTTGCATGAATCTTGATAGATAGTTCACAGTGAACACTATATTTGGACGTGTGGCTGTCAAGTAAAGCAAGCTTCCAATTAAGCTCCTATAGACCTTCCCATCAGCTTGAGCAGCACCATCATCCTTTGACAGTTTTAGTCCCACTATCATAGGTGTGCTGACAGGTTTGCAATTTTCCATTGCAAACTTGCTCAGCAACTTCACAATGAAGTTCTTTTGACATAGAAAACTACCTTGATTAGATTGAGTAATTTCCATGCCTAGGAAATATGACAACAGCTCAAGTTCATTCATCTCAAACTTGGTTCTCATGTTGATCTTGAATTCTTCCACCAGCTTTTCTTGATTTCCTGTTATTAGCAAATCATCAACATATACTGACACAATCAAGATATGTTCATCAACCCTTCTTACATACAATGTGGGTTCATTCATGCTCCTTTCAAACCCCAAACTTAGCAAGTATTCATCCAACTTGCTATACCAAGCTCTAGGAGCTTGTTTCAGCCCATACAAGGCTTTCTCAAGAAGATAAACTTTGTTGGTAGTGATATCTTCTTCAAAGCCTTCAGGTTGCTCAATGTATATTTCTTCATTGAGTTTACCATTTAAAAATGCAGACTTCACATCTAATTGCCACACAAGCCAGCCTGTTTGTGCAGCTAAAACAAGCAACAATTTTATAGTATCAAGTCTTGATACCGGAGCAAATGTGTCATTATAGTCAATACCTAGCTCTTGAGAGTAACCTTTGACTACCAGCCTTGCTTTGTACTTGTTCACACTCCCATTCGCATTCAATTTTGCTTTAAAGATCCATTTCACCCCAATTACATTCTTGTGTGCAGGTCTGTCAACCAATTTCCAGGTTTGGTTCTTTTCAATCATCATTAACTCCTCCTTCATTGTTGCCATCCACACCTTTGAATTCATGGCATCTTCCACATCACTAGGTTCCATCTCAGCAAGATTGCACCTGCTATACACATCACTTAACAGCCTTGTCCCTCTCACAGGTATGCTGTCAGTTTCATCATCAACTTCTTCTGGAATTTCAGTTTGATACTGAATTTCAGTTTTGGGATCTTCACTAACTTCACCATCCCAATTCCATGTGCTATGCTCTGCAACTTTTACATCCCTTGCTATTATGGCTTTGTTTGTTTTCAAGTCAAACACTTTGTAGCCACTAGTTTTAGAGCCATAGCCAATTAAAATTCCTACCTCAGCTTTTTGGTCCAGTTTCTTCCTTTTGATGTCAGGCTGCAAAACATAACATGGACTTCCAAAAACCCTTAAATGTTCAAGATTAGGTTTAAAGCCATACCAGTATTCAAAAGGAGTTTTGTCCCCCAAGATTTTGGTCACCATTCTGTTCAATAGGTAGGCTGAGGTGTTGACTGCTTCAGCCCAGAATTTCAGAGGTAGTTTCTTCTCATACATCAAGCATCTTGCCATCTCTACCAAGGTTCGATTTCTTCTCTCACTCACTCCATTATGCTGTGGAGTGTAAGGGACAGTTAATTGATGTTTAATTCCTTCTTTTGTAAGGAATTCTTCAAGCATCCGAGAGGTGAACTCCCCACCATTGTCAGACCTTAACATTTTAAGCTTGCAGTCAGTTTCCCTTTCAACAGCAGCTTTGAACCTTATGAATGTCTCAGCCACTTCACTCTTGTGCTTAAGGAAATACACCCAACAATACCTGCTGAAATCATCCATAAATAGCAGAAAATATCTAGCCCTATTTAAGGACTCAGTTTGCATTGGACCACACACATCCGTGTGTATTAGCTGCAGCCTTGATGATGTTCTGAATGTGGTTTTGTTAAATGCACTTTTGGTTTGTTTGCCTAATTGACAAGCTTCACATACATCACCATGATCCTGAATTAAAGGTAATCCTAAAGCTATCTTTAATTCACCTATTCTTCTCAATGCTGCATAGTTGAAATGGCCTAGCCTCTTATGCCATAGTATAGAGTTTGTGCACAAATCAGTGCTCAAGCTCATACAAGCTTCATTCCAATCTAGGTTGAAACTTTTATTCATCATTCTAGCCGAGAGCAGTAGGTTATTCTTAGAGTCTTTGATTTTGCACATGCCTTTGTTAAAAGACAATGAATAATCTTCTTCTAACAACTGTCCAACACTAACCAGATTATGCTTGATTTTGGGCACAAATAAGACATTATTCAGAGTTCTAGTTCCTGCCATAGTTTCAACCTCAATATTTCCCATGCCTTCTACCTCAACATATTCACCATTTGCTATTCTTACTTTGGACACATAATTTCTATCCAAGGTTTTAAATATGTTCAAATCAGCTGACATGTGGTTTGTGCATCCACTATCTATAAGCCAAGTTGAATTACTTACCTTGGCTAGATTGCACTCTTGTTCTAACACAGCCATGAATAATTGTTCTTCCTTGGTTTCTGAAGTTTCAGCAACATAAACCTGTTTTGCAGCTGCTGGATTCTTGCAAAAATTTTACAAGTGTCCAAATTGGTTACAATTCCTGCATTGTGTGTTCTTCAACCAACACCAAGTATCAAGGTGGTTAGTTTTTTGATAGTATTTGCACGGGGGAAAAGTTTCTTTCTTCTCTTTTCCTTTGAAACTTTGACTGCCATGATTTGGCTGCCAAGTCCTCTGCTGCCAGTTTTTCCCATTGTCACTCCTGCCATCATTGTCTCTTCTTCCACCATAAGTTCCTTTAAAGGAACTCTTGGGTTTATGTTTGCCTTTAAAACCAGCCACAAAAGCTTCTTCACCACTCCTCTCTTGCCTGTAGGATTGTCTCTGTTCTACAGCTTGTAGAGCATTGACAAGTTCTTGAAAACTCATTTCAGCAAAGTCTTTTGAATCCTCTAAAGAGCAGATTTTATGCTCAAATTTTTCACGCAAGCTCACAAGGACTTTTTCCACAATTCTTGATTCTGGAAAATCTTCTCCTAACAATCTCACTTGATTTACAAGTTTAGAGATGTGTGAGGAGAAGTCTTTAATGGTTTCAGATTCCTTCATCCTCAACCCTTCAAATTGCCTTTTCAAGTTTAGAACTTGCATCTTCCTTGATTTATCATCCCCTTGAAACTCAGCTTTCAACTTGTCCCAAGTTTCCTTTGCAGTCTTGCATGCCATGATCCTTGTGAAGATCTCTTCACTTACTGCATTGTGCAGACAAGTGAGAGCTTTGAACTTCTTGGCTTTTTCTTCATTGAAGTATTTGAGTTGATTAAGGGTGGGATTGTTTCCAAGTGGATTTGGTTGCCTGTCATTATCCACTATTTCCCACAAATCAAAGGCCCTCAAATAAGCCTCCATCTTCACTACCCAAATTCCATAATTGTGTCCAGTGAACACTGGTGATTTCGGAGAAAAGTTTGTTGTTTCCATTCCACAGATTTCAACTTTTGGTTAGTTGAAAAAACTAGCACTCAATAGTTTTCAATTGCTGCCTTGAGGCCTTTGTGCAATTGATAACAAGCTAGAACAACAAATCCCTGTGTAAAGATTTGTCAGAAAAGAAAAAAAAATCTCTCGTGTTTCACTCTCCTTTCCCTTTTCAAAGTTTAATTTACTTTGAAAAAATTCTCACTTGATTCACTCGTGTTTCACTCAATCCCTTTCAAAGATCCCTATTTGCTCTGATACCATCTGTTGGAAAATCAAAATTCAGTGAAGAACAGTTACTATTCAAATCACTGTCTGAGATTGCTTCTGATGCAAGAAAAACAAGCACTGTTCAAATCAGTGCATAAAAACCATGAACTTGCCCAGAATTTTCCCAGATTTTGTAGTGTGTAAAGAACAACCAATTAATGAAAAAGGACACACAATAAAGAGCAGAATCACTTAGGTTACTGCCATCCCTTGAATTTTATTTATAGAAGAAAATTGAATACAAAAATGGTAATTCTAGACTATTACAACTTCTTCATCAAAACTGGAAAAATAAAATGCTTAAAACAGGAAAGACAAAATTGCAATGATCAATACAATTGATCTTTATTGTGTAGAAGATCAAGTAAATCAGCAAATCAATGAAGACAATTAGGCAAGAAATCTGCAGATAAATCATTGCAGATTATGTGGAGCCGAAGATTACTCCTATCCTTTAATTGCAGATTTGTTTAGATTCAAAATTCAAATAGCACACTGTATAGAGATGTCTGTTATCTATTTAAACAATTGTAATCCATGTGAATACATCAATGAAAATTACAGATTATCATATGGTATCAGAGCCACAAAAATAGATTAACGTCTGATCAATTTTTTTTTCTAATGGCTTCCTCTTCAACAATCCCTTCTAACCATCCTTCTTCATACTCAGTTCCCTCCCTTTCTCATCTGCCTCTCAATCTCCACATCAAGCTCAACCATAACAACTATCCGGTCTGGAAAGCTCAGGCCTTGCCATATTTTCGTGGTCAAGGTGTAGTTGGCTTTCTAGATGGCACAATTTCAGCTCCTCCTCAAGAAATTGATGTCACAAATACGGTCACAGGTACCACCTCCAGAGTACCAAACCCAGAATATGCTCAATGGGTTAGACAGGATTCTATTATCCTTGCAACCATTAATTCTTCACTCACTGAAGAAGTTCTTTCTCAAGTTATGTCCTATAACACCTCCAAAGAAGTCTGGCTTGCTCTTCAGCAAAATTTTTCTTCCATTTCACGGGCAAAGGCTGTCCAAATTCGCACTCAGCTTGCCACTGCTCGCAAGGGTGCTATGTCTGCTAAGGATTTCTTCCTTTCAATCAAACGAATGGCTGATGATCTTGCCCTTGCAGGACAACCGCTGAAGAATGAAGAAATTCTAACCTATGTTCTCGCAGGTCTCGGTCAAGAATATGACTCGTTTGTGTCCACAATAACCTCACGCTCTGATGAGGTTCGCCTGGAGGAACTATATTCAATGCTTCTTCTCACTGAAGCACGAATTAATCAGCACCATGACCAAATTCAAGTGGCTGCTTCTGTCAATATGGCTACAAGGTCAACACCTCAATACCATTCTCGTCCTGGCAACTATAAACAGAGCCGTGGAAATCAATTTCGCCCCCACAATAAGAATGGCCGATACATGCAGCGTGCTCCGGCAACAAACACCTCTCTTGTATGTCAGGTATGCCAGAAACCTGGCCATAATGCACTGAAATGTTACCACAGATTTGATCTAACATTTCAGGAACCAACCCATCAAAGACCACCCTCAGCCTACCTTGCTGCTCGACAACACAACCCTTCCCCCGAATGGCATCCTGATACAGGTGCTACTCACCATCTCACCAATGAGATGAGCAACATCCAACTCACAGATGAGGACTATCAAGGTCACGACCAAATCCAAGTGGCTAATGGTGCAGGTTTGACAATTACTCGCAGTGGAAAATCCACCATGTCTTCTCCGTCCAAGTCTTTCATTTTAAATCAAATTTTATTGGTCCCCGATATTACCAAAAATTTACTTTCGGTTCATCGTTTTTGTCGTGACAATAATGTGTTCTTTGAGTTTCATGGCTTTTTCTTTCTTGTGAAGGACTACTTGGGGAACGTCCTGCATCGGGGTCCTCTCATTAATGGTCTCTACAGTTTCTCCATGTCACTTGCTAATCTCCGTCCGCAAGCATTTTCCAGCATTCGGGTCTCTGCCAAATTATGGCATCAACGTCTAGGACATGCCTCCATTCCAGTCATGAATAAGGCAATTTCAATTCCATTTTCCAGTAATAAAATGCATGTTTGTTCTCATTGTCAAATGGCCAAGAGCCATGCTTTACCATTTATTCATAAACATGTTTCTTCGTCAAAACCTTTAGATTTATTATACTCAGATGTTTGGGGGCCAGCACCCACAATTTCTACTACAGGTGCACGATATTATATAAGTTTTTTGGATGATTGCACAAAATTTTTATGGCTATTTCCCTTAAAATTAAAATCTGACGCTTTACCAACTTTTCAAAAATTTCAAGCTGCGGTTGAACGTCAATTTGACGCAAAAATCAAATCCATCCAAACTGATTGGGGAGGAGAATACCGCAGTTTCACTCAACTTTTACAAAATCAGGGAATTACTCATCGAGTAACATGCCCTTACACGCATCAACAAGCGGGTGCCATTGAAAGGCGTCATCGCCAAATTGTTGAAGTTGGTCTTGCGTTACTTGCTCATTCAAATTTACCTAAATGTTTTTGGGAAGATGCATTTTTAACAGCTGTTTTCATCATTAATCGTTTGCCAACTCCAATTTTACAACAAAAATCACCTTACGAAATGATAAATCGTTGCAAACCTGATTTTGAGTTTTTACGTGTTTTCGGTTGTGCTTGCTGGCCTTACTTACGTCCGTATAATAAACATAAAATGGATTTTCATTCAAAATCATGCATATTTTTGGGTTATAGTATTGGTCATAGAGGTTACAAATGCTTAGATGCTTCCACTGGAAAAATCTACGTCTCTCGTCATGTCGTTTTTGATGAAAATCTTTTTCCATTTGAGTCTTCCTCAACCGTTACTGTCTCACCATCCGTTACTGTCTCTCCAAATAGCGCGTCAGTCACCTTTCCTTCAAATCTTCTCATTTCCAATTCTTTAACTCCTTCCACTGCAGAGTTGACTCCCAACGAGACCGCACCATTGTCATGTACCTCATGTGAGATTTCACAACTTGCTCATTCACCAGAATCCCCTGCTCCAAGCTCTTCATCACAGCCACCTTCACCAATTTTTCCCGAAATTGACAGACCCACTCTTACCTTACAAACCACTTCCCAAATTCAGCCTACAAACAATCACCCCATGACTACCCGCAGTAAAAACAATATTCATAAACCCAAAATTCCACCAAATTCCCATATCAGGTACCCCCTTCCGAAGGCTCTTATGGCCACTGCCAAGCCACTGGAAATTGAACCAACTTGCTTCACAGAAGCAAACAAACATGCTGAGTGGCGAGCTGCTATGAACTCTGAGATTGATGCACTTTTGCACAATGAAACTTGGACCTTGATTCCTTCACCCCCTGCTGCAAATATTCTTGGCTCAAAATGGGTGTACCGAATCAAGAGGAAAGCTGATGGAAGTGTGGAGCGTTTTAAGGCTAGATTGGTTGCAAAGGGTTTCAATCAACAAGAGGGGGTTGATTTCTCTGAAACATTTTGTCCAGTGGTGAAGCCCACGACAGTAAGAATGGTATTATCAATTGCAATTTCCCGTGGATGGCATCTGAGACAAGTTGATGTCCAGAATGCGTTCCTTCATGGATTCATAGATGAAGTTGTCTTTATGGCTCAGCCACCGGGATTCCAACATCCCCAATACCCACGGCATGTTTGCAAACTTCAGAAGTCAATTTATGGTCTTCGCCAGGCACCCCGGGCATGGTTTTCTAGGCTGACTGAAAAATTGATTGAAATTGGTTTTGTGGGAAGTGAGGCTGATCACTCACTGTTTGTTTATCACAGTGATTCTGTATTAACTTACATGCTTATATATGTTGATGACATTATCTTAGCAGGGGCTGATCTGACATTTATTCATCACGTTATAAGCTTGTTGAAGGTTGAGTTTCCAGTAAAGGATTTGGGCAAATTGAGTTTTTTTCTGGGCGTGGAGGCTATAAGAGAACCTGAAGGGCTTTATTTAACACAGCGTAGGTACATTCTTGATCTTCTTCTACGCAGCAAGATGGACAAATCAAAGCCTACAAATACACCCATGTCCACTTCTCAACTGCTCAACAAATCAGATGGCAAACAAGTTGATGATCCGCAATTGTACAGAAGCATAGTTGGGGGGGCTTCAGTACCTCTCATTTACAAGGCCAGAAATTGCATTTGCAATTCACAAAGTCAGTAAATATATGCATGATCCGAGAGAGCCTCACTGGGTAGCTGTCAAAAGAATCTTAAGATACTTGAAATCGACCATCTCTCATGCCTTATTTATACAGCCTGATCCCAATTTGCAATTACAATCTTACAGTGATGCCGATTGGGCAACAGATCAGGATGATAGAAGATCTATTGGAGCTTATTGTGTTTATCTTGGAAAGAATCTGGTGTCTTGGAGCTGCAAACAACAACCTACTGTTGCGCGAAGTAGCACGGAAGCAGAGTACAAGGCTCTTGCAAATGCAGCAGCCGAAGTTATGTGGCTTAAACAATTGCTATCTGACTTGCGCGTACCACAACCTCAGTCTCCAACTCTTTGGTGTGATAATATTGGTGCAACATATCTAACCAGTAATCCGTTGTTTCATGCACGCACAAAGCACATCGAAATTGATTTTCACTTTGTGCGTGATCAAGTGATTAATGGCCAACTACTGGTTCGGTTAATCTCCACCAAGGACCAATATGCAGATGCACTTACAAAACCATTGCCTTCTATGCGGTTTCAACTACTACGTTCCAATCTAAGAGTAAATTCTTTACCCCTTAGATTGAGGGGGCATGTAGAAGATCAAGTAAATCAGCAAATCAATGAAGACAATTAGGCAAGAAATCTGCAGATAAATCATTGCAGATTATGTGGAGCCGAAGATTACTCCTATCCTTTAATTGCAGATTTGTTTAGATTCAAAATTCAAATAGCACACTGTATAGAGATGTCTGTTATCTATTTAAACAATTGTAATCCATGTGAATACATCAATGAAAATTACAGATTATCATATATTGAAACACAAACATAGAAACTAAATCTTCTTCATGATCTTCAAATCTTCAGTAGCAGACTTGGAAACAAATCTTTCTTCAATCTTCAATCTTCAACAAAACTAAGCAGCTACTAAAGTGGGGATGAAACAAAATGAAGATGCAGAAACTTGGTCTAACAATGATGATTCAGCAAAACTAAGCAGCTACTAAAGTGGGAAAGAGGGTAGCAGAAAACAAAAAGGAAAGGAAGAAAAGAGCATGACTTTAGATCGAGCAACTCTAATCCTCGATAGGTTTCTTCCTCAAAGGATCCATGATTTTGTTTAAAAAAAAGAGGTAACAGCTGATGAAAATTAACAAGATGATGGTTTCAAGCAGATAATAACCTTTAAATAATTCACTGAATGGCTTTATTATTTTGCTCAGTTTCAGAGGCTGGTTCATCATCTTCTTCAAAGAAACCAGTGCCATTTTCCGAATGGCCATATCCGTATGATTTGATGTGATCGTTGAGGGACCTTTTGTGCTTGAAATAAGATCCACAAATGCAATACCAAAGCTTCCCACAATTCTTCTCGTGGGTTCTCCAATCACCTTTCACCGCAAATGCCTTGCCACATTTTGTGCACATGAAAGGCTTGATTCCATGCTTTCTCTTGTAATGAGTTTGAAGGGTTCTGAAATCTCTGAGAGGCTTCGCTCTTGGATGATCAATGTTGTTTGTGCATCCTGCTGCGCAGCAGTAGCAAGGGAGTCTAAGCATTGCTGTTGGCTGTGTACCTCTTAGAGAATCTGGCCCTTTTCGATACTGAGATCCATGCCCCCACATATGCATCTACACATTCAAGCCGAAGAAGAAAAACCAATGTATTTAAAATAATAAAAAAAAAAAGTCCAAATTTTAATAAACTAGCTAGGAATGATGGTGCAAGCTTACTTTAGACATATTAATTTGTGCTTATTCAAAGTATCAAAGTAAAAGTTACATGCTAATAATTAGGTTACTATCCTTTTGAAGTTTCAGGATTGAAAGATGCAAGAAAAAAAAAATCTTGTACAGAATCTGTCCTAACATGGGATTTCTAACGTAAAATCTTGATTATGATCATAACCTAACATGGGTTTATCCTTGTAAGCATACTACGGAATTTCTTGTATGTCCTGTGCATGCAACTTTGTTTCAAAGACTGAAATCAACAAGTAGCTGCATCCAGTTTCCTAAAAAACAAAATCCTAATTGCTTAGAATTTTCTCTTTTCTTTAAACTGAATATTTATGGTACCAGCCCCTCGCTTTCATGGATCAAGATTTAAAAAAAAAAGTTCAAAAAAAAAAAACAGACCAGTGCATTTTTTAACAGCCACACAAAGACCTGTTATACTAACAGACTAGCAGGGTACACTGCTTCGGCTTTAATTTCATGTGCAAACAGTAGTTTGATGAAGATTCATATGATCTCATGGAAGAACCGTGTATTTTCAGGATTTACATTCCTGACAAAGTGTGAAACACAAACTCCAAGGAACAAAAGCGTGATGCCTTAATAGTTCAATCACATAAAAAGAGCTACTGATCTTAATCTCAGTTAGACCGTACCAGGTTGATTTATTCTTATTTTTTAAATCCCAAAGCAACAAATCATGCAAAAAGGAGAGAGAATTAAAGAGGGAAAACCTAGTGAGGTCCCATTTTTTTTACTCTTCTCTTCTCAAGAGAGTCTAAATTAGAATAAAAGTGAATCGTTGAATCGAAGGATAAGAACTGGAGTTTCTCTTTTTCTGCAAAATCAAAAGGAGAAACATAGAAAGGGATGGGAGGGGAGGGAAAGGTAAGCTCTTTGAAACTATCATGGGTTCGTTTGATTGAACAAACCTGCATGTTGTTGTATCTGTTGAAGGTCTTGAAGCAAAGTGAGCATGAAAACTGTGTAGGGCTAATCAGAATCTGAGAAGGGGTGGGGATCCAGTACTGACCCTTGTTAATATTACTACTGCTTGTTTGATAATCAGAAACAACAGTTACTTCTTCGTTCTCTGTGGAAGACACCAAGTCAGCAGAATCAAGACTACTAGGTAGCCCTAAATGTAGTACAGTCTTATCAACATAAAGGCTTTCTTCTTTGTCCCTGTTCTTGTCCACCTCCATGGAACTGAATGAGAAGCACTCCTGCTGATCTTCAAGCTGCCTTGTTGGACTTAAAGTAAGAAGTGGAAGAGCTTCTATGAGAGGAGGAGAAGGAGGTGACGAGGAGTACAGCTGGCTCTGAATAAAAGAGTTGCTATTGTTATCAGAGTACATATTGCATCCATAGGATGCATACAGTACTGATGAATTCGAAGAAGATGCGGAGGCAGATAAATGATGGAGATGGTTGAAGCTGTACCGTCCATTGAGGTGCTTGGAATATGGATCAGCCATGATTGAAAGTGGGAGGAGAGAAAAGCTACTAAATATGGCTAAAAGTTTTGACAAGGTGGAGCCTGAGCAAGAGCACCAAATTAAGAGAAAAATGAACAAGGTTAAGGTTGATAAAGTGAGCCTACTTGACCAGAAAAGGAGAGAGTGACGAGATATCACCTGTGAGGTTTAACTTATAAAAAAATATGCTAAAACAAAGAGAGAATGAGAGAGTAACATGAAGGGACGGGGAGAGAAAATGGAGGAGAAGAGAGCAAGTACCAGTACTATATATAATCTTAATTAGTGCAACGGCAACCTGTGTTTCGCATTCAAAAGCATTGTTTTGTTTTATGTTTTTCATCTCAAAACATCGCGTCGCGAGACAGTACGTCTAAGACTCTAACATTATTATTAGAACTCAACAATCAACTCATGATCAAGGTCGTCAATAAGAAATATTGATGTAAAATTAATTTACCAAAGACAAAGTGAGTAATTAGGGTTTGAAGCTTGTCTCTCTACACACATCCCAACCCTAGCTAGCTGATACAAATTAAGTGAGTATATATTACCCTAGCATCCAGTTTGATACCAGCCCTGCATTTAATTTGCTTTGGTGGGCCCGCCCATGTCGGCTTCGTCTCAGCACCTGCTGAGAAACTGTGCCAGCCTTACTGTTCAGTATTTAAGATCTAAAAACTAGGGCATCTCTCTCTCGATCTCTTGTTTGTGGCTTCCTCTGGCTGCATACATTACAGACATGTTAGCGCAGACTGGTTTAAAACCTTGCCTTCCGGTCAAAGTCCTTCTCCGCATGCTGCTTCAAATCACATGTCTTCATTTGACCTGATTGCTATGACTCGTATGAATCGTAGGATAATTAATTGACGAAGAGTCTCCTCTCTCTGACCAGTTTGTGTGCACCAATCTCTCGATGTTTCCAATACAACACGAGGGGATATAACGTGAGTTCTTCGATCATTCTAGCATCTGCATCTGTTTCCTCAAAACTAACAAAACTTTGTTTTAAGGTATCTTTAAAATATATATTTTTAATACCAGTATATAAAAATAGTTAAAAAAAAAAAAAACATGAACATAACAAACACTCAAGAAAAAATGACAACAACCAAAATTAATAAATCTAAATCTGCTGCCCGATATAATTGTTCTGTAGCTTATTATGTCCCACCTACTTATCTGTGCTTGCTTTCTTCAATTATTATTCCTAGTACAATCTTAACAAGCTACATTTACTTCTCTGTACAATGTAATACAGTTCTTATATATATATACACAACGAAAAAGACAGCGTTTTAGTCATGTTTTTTTTTTCTCCATCCGGCTCAAATAATTTTCAACTTGCCCTGTCCCAGTCTGTCCACATGAAGAAATTTCGACACGTCCCCTTCATGGATTTGACATGTCACACCCCCTCCTTATATAACACACATGTATTGATTTCGCTACTTGTGCATGTTAGGTATTTCTTATTCAGAATTTATTTATTTTCAAATATTAATATATAAAATACATTAAAATTATATTTTAACAGTATATATATATATATATACACACACACTAGTCAATGCCCCCGCACCTCGTTGCGGGCAACACCATATTTTTTTAACGCAAAGAAATATTAATTGTGTGTGTTTTTTTGTTATAATATAAATTTAGTCAAAATAATAAATCTATGCAGAATTTCTGTGAAGCGCAAGTTTTCTATTAAATATATGAGTTTTAAATCGATATAAATTTATCTGCTTAGTAGGTTTTAACAAAATAACCAGCATAAAATTATTATCTTCATTAAAAAAGCAAGAAGATTTGGATATTTGAATTATTGAATTCATTATATTAAGATTAGTTTATTTTATAATTTAATTTAAATCACATTTCAAAACAAAATATAAATTGTGAAAAGACCTGCAATAATCAAATAACAAATAAGTAGTTAATTTTCTATCCATAAAAAGACAAAATTATAAATTGAAAATTCATCCCTACATTACCGTCATTTTTATTACTATAACAGTTATAATTATTATCAACATTACTACCCAAACAATTAAAATTATTAAATTCCCCTGAAAAACAAAAAAATCAAAACATTTTAACAAAAAAATAATCAATAAAATTATCATTGCTATTGCCCAAACAATAAAATCATAAAATTATTTGTTCCAAAAAATAGATAAAATAACAGAGAACACAAAAAAAAATGAAGGGAAAAAAAAGGACCAATATTAATTTGAAAATTATCACCAACATAAATTAAAATTTCATAACGGAACCTAATAAAAATAAAACCCCGAAAAAAAATAAACCGAAAAAAAAATTTAAAAGCATAAATGAATAAATACGGACAAAACACAAGCATTATCCAAACATTGTATTTTTTTAATGTTTTTAGATCATTTTCATGTACTGATGTTAAAAATAATTTTAAAAAAATAATTATCATTTTAATTTATTTCTAAACACAATTTTTTTTTAAAAAAATCAATCACATATCCAAGCAAAATAAAAATACGGTGGGAGTGGGATTTGAACCCACACCCTTTCGGAAAGAACTTTAATCTCACGCGCCCTAGACCAACTCAGCTATCTCAACATCTCATTCATCTTTCATGACAATATATATTAATTATAAATTTTACTGTGGATTCGCATAGTAAAACCGGGACGCATTTTTATACATCTATAATAAAGAAGGTAGGAGTTAAATAAATATGGAATATTACAATATTTTATTTTATTTTTGCTTGTTAATTAATTAGTAAAATAACATGGTTTAAAAAATGATAAAATAGCATAGCTTGATGCATGTTGCGATTATAAAATGGGGCAAACAGGTTGTAATTCCAATTGTCACAGGGTTAATTTTCTCGTCAAAATTTTTGCCTCTATGCGGCAGTCTTGTCCCATTAGAGCAAGTCCAATGGTAGGAGGCATTTTTAAGAAGCAAATGATAGAAATGGCTCTTTGAATAGTGTATAAATGGCTCTTGAGCTGATATGGTCTCCAATGGTAAGAGCCATTTTTTTTAAACTTATTTTAAATAAAATTCAATTATTTTGTATATAGTATAATTATACAATTCATTATATAATTAATAGGAGTAAGTTATATAATTAAATAATTGCTTTTGAAAAACTCTCCAACAAAAAAAATAATTTTTTTATTTATATTTAAATAAAAAAATGAATTTAGTTATAATTAAACAATTTGTTCAGACTCACTTATAAGAAATAAATTGCATGAAATCTTTTGGTGAATGAGTTTGGCAAATTTGAGTCCATCTACATAAAAAAAAATTGTGTGATTGCCCCATGTGACATTCTATCTAACTCAAATTCTATCAAAATTACAATATTAATAAACTTATAAAAACATTTATTTAAGAATAAATGCACAACAGTTCTAAACACAAAATTTAAACAGTTTATAAATCTAACGGTAAATTTAAAATATGTAATTAAGCTAACTGATCAAGAAATTTCTAATTTACCAATTTCGCATAATTATTTTTTTATGCTAAATATTATTATTAATTACCCCTTTATTTTTTTCCTTAAATATTATCATTAATTACCCTTTATTTTTTCCCCTAAATATTATCATTAATTACCCCCTTATTTTTTCCCCTTAATATTATTATTAATTACCCTCCCACCCACACACTCACCCGAAACCCTACCCATTTTATCACTATGGCCGCTCCCTCTCTCACTCTCACTGAGCTCCCTCTCCTCCCATGGTCGTCCCTCTCACTCTCCGATCTGGCCCCCGTCCCTCTCACTCTGCAATCTCGCCTCTTCTCCCATGGCGATTCCCTCTCTGCTCCCTCTCCCTTTCTCCCCTTCTTCCTCTCCAAAACAAAATATTTTTGGAACTCTGTCATCTAGGAGCAGCCTTCTTCTTGGAAAAGAGAGCAACCTTCTTCTTGGGATTTTGATGAAGGTATATTCTGTTAAATCTTGTTCGGATTGGCTAGAAAATTGGCTGAAAAATATATTGTGTTTTTTCAATTCTTGAGACCATTCTTGCTGTGTTGATGTGTGTTTATTGTGGATAATGGCAACGGTAATATTTACAACGGCTAGATTTCAATTTTGCCTCTTCATTTCAGACCTGTAGGAATGGCTCCCGAAATTGGAAGAGGCATTTTGCCTCTTCATTTGCCTCTCCCTGTTGGAGTGACAATTTTAACAAAAAAAGCCAAATTTTGGCTTTGCCTCCTCTGATGGCTCCTCCGTTGGACTTGCTCTTAGACTCGGCCTTTTCGTTCACCGATTCACTCGTGTTTGCCTACAACTAGTTTGTCCCACAAACCCAAGAGTTCCTCCACTCTTCTAACGTTGTAAACAAACGAAATACACAAGAGAATGAGAATAACAACAAGTACACCAGAAATTACAAGAATTCATCATAACCTTTTATTAACTTGAAAGGATATACACAATTCCGTTTGTGTGGGTGTTATGCTTATTTGTTCTGCCTACAAAACTTGCATGCTACTCACACACACACACCTAAATATTTTACCGGAAAATAGTATAAATGCACGGCATAAACTAGTGATCATTGAATACAGTACCCGATTAAGATGGCTTATCCATGCTTGTCCAAAAACAAACGAAGGTTTCCTTCCAAGACAAACGGCAACTTCTCCATGTGGTTTGTTCACAAAAACACATGGTACGACAAGACATTGAATGCGAAAGAGGATGGAAAGTCAAAGGATAGCACAAGGACAATGAAAGGAAAGCAACAGGAGATCATCCTCTTCAATGTGAATTAACCACAGCCCATTGTCGATATGCAGGTGACCATACATATAAAATCAATGCACAACTACAGCCCATTGTCGATATGCAGGTGACCATACATATATAATCAATGCACAACTACAGCCCATTGTCGATATGAAGGTGACCAAATATAATCAATGCACAGTTTATAAATCAATCCTGACTGTTTGCAATGTGACAATAATGCAGACACCTCACAATCGAAACATTTCTTGAAAAAAGCTGCAGAGTATACAAACTCAGTATGCATGCTACTGGGTTTCAAAGCATAGTGGACTTTAGCATAGCGGATAGCATGCACTGACTTGCTATCAACTTTAAATAATTTTGTAATTTTCCCTAATATATAAGAACATAAAATCTTCCAGAGACGGTAGATAATTTGGTAATTTTGAATAGTCAGCAACTCTGTACAAAGCTTTTAAGGCTTTCCAAAAAATGCTGTTGTAACTGTTTATCATCTGAAACTCTCATCCTATATCCCCCAAAAGGCCATTTAAGCTAAACTTGACAGGCCTGCTCACCGGAAAAAAAAAATGAAGTGAACACTATACCTCAGAAGACACAAACAGAAATAAAAGCAACTGTGAGATAAAACAGCATTCCTCACGAGCTTCCACATAATGACAGCCAATAATTAAGAATTAACGAGCATATTTTAAAGAAAACCAAACTGACCACATTGTGTATTCTTTGAACTTACCTTCCAATAAGTCCCGATAGAGGGCCACTTGTGATCCTAGAAACTGCAAAGTGATCAGTATATGATGTTTCCAATCCATCAAAGATACAATAATATACATGTACGTAGATAAGGTGGAAAAGCATGGTGTTAGTGCCCTCTCTAAGTTAATACCACTCACCCACTTGATATCCCACCGCCAGCGGAGAAACCTCCATTTGGACGTTCAACGACGTTCTTATCAAATCAACTTTGCCAGTATCTAAAACAAATGAGAGGGCAAATAAAGTTTAAAAATTCATTGATCGGTATAGAACAGCTGAGGTTTATGTGTGCCCACCAGCACCTCCATCAATTATGCCTTAACAGTATTCTGAAAATATGTAAACCACAGAAGAGACACTGAATCACTAGTACTGAAAAGTATAGACCATGTCAAAAGGTATAATATAAAGAGCATCAAATCTTCTGTGTTTTGCTTGACACACCAATTTATATCAAACCACACAAAAACCAAATTTCTTCTTTGTCCCTCGAAAAAGACAAAAACACACCTGGGGTGAGGGGTTTTCTGGTAATTAACCTTTTTTTTTTATTTTCCGTTGACATCTGCTAGCGCGTCTCCGGACGCGCCGTTCGTTGCAGTGCTAATGGGTTCTTCGGACGGCGCGTACGGCTCCCTACGTCGTCGGGAAATACCTAACCGGTGTCTAGAATGATTTTCAGGCATGTTCTCTTCCACCTGGGGTGGCGAGTGTAACACTATGGTATCCGGAGACGTGTCAATGGTCATTTAAATTCCCCCCCCCCCCCAATTTCTCTCTCCTGCCTGCGCCAGATGACGTCAGCTAAGCTGTTTTTTTATCAAAGTTCAGTTCAGTCCCTGAACGTTGTAATTGTGTTTCTTGCCCTTAATGCTACTATATAGGTTTTGATTTGATTCAGTTTCGTCCTTCAATTGAAATTGATTATATATTGGACTTTCAATTCGGTCCTCATTCTTTTAATTTTTCGGATTGGGCTGGAATTTTTAATATTTTTGGTATCAAAGTTTTGATGGATTTCAATTTCATCCTTCCATGCAAATTTATTATAAATCCTTAATATTTTTGGTCCCAAAGTTTGATTTCTTTCAAATTTATCCTTCTATGAAAGTTAATTATGGATTTTAGTTTCATTTCGGTCCCATTTCTTTTAATTTCAGGTTATGTTTTCAATTATTTAATTTAAATTTTTGGATTTGCTTCAAATTTGTTCTTAAAATTACATGTATTATTTAAATTATGTCAAATTCATTATATATTTGTATATTTATGTCAAATTAAAATATGTGAAACTAATTATATGTTTTAATATTTATTAAATATTATCGCCTAAGAATGTATATAGAGAGAAAAAAATTATCTAGGATTTTTTTAAGAAAAAAATTTATTATCAGTATTCTTAAATACATTTAATATAATAATACAAGGAATAAATCTTTTAAAAAAATAAAATAAAAATTGTCTTCGAATTTTAATTTTGTGCTCTGTTTTTTAAAGTTTATTTCTTAAAAAATATTTATAATATTTTGGTTTTTAATATTTCATATCTAATATTACTGGGCAAAAAATATAACTAAAAAAAATGACAAATTTACCTAGATTATCTACAATTAAAAAATATTTGAGTCATTTTCCGTTTCGATTACACTGTTTTTTTTAGATGGCAGGTAAGTAATTATAGCACGCAAAAAATTTAGGTTTATTTCTAAAAACAAATTATAATATTTTTATTTATAATGTGTCAAATCTAATATTACAAGAGGAAAAAGGCAACTCATAAATTGTTTTTGACAAATTTACCTGGATTATCTACAATTAAAAAATCTACGGCTCACTTCCCATTTTGATTACACTATAAAGTATATGAGACTAATTATATGTTTTAATATTTATTGAATAATATCGCCTAAAAATATATAGAGAGATAAAAAAAATGACCTACGATTTCTTGCAAAAAAAAATTAATATTTATTCTTGAATACATTTAATATAATAATATGATTAATAAATGTTATAAATATAACTTTGGCTTTGGCTTTGAATTTAAATTTTTATTTTATACTCTTTTTTTGTTCTTTTAATAAACGGTAACCTTTTTTTCATATTTTTTTATTTTTTAATAACCGTCGTGTCCAAGTCTTTTTTTTAACCGGGTTCTTTTTTTTGTTTTTTTTAACCAGAGTATCCGTGACAACAAATTTCTAACAAATCATTTCACCTTCTTAGCAAATTTTCTAACAAATTTTATCAAAAGTTTTTTAGTAATAGCAATATTCAATCACTTTTTAGTTGAAAAAAACCATTTTGAATAGATTTTATCAATTACAATTTTACTAATTAAATATTAAAATAACAAAAGACAACATTTATAAAATCAATCAATTTTCTACATTGATAAAAAAGCCCAGCGGAGCGGGCAAATTGGCTCGTAAAATCTCTATATCTGCAATGCCAAATACCACCTACCCTATCCGCCACGAAAGGCATCCTGTTTAAACTTTGTTGGAACAACACTAGCTCCTTCACATACTTGACCATAAAATTCCTGGTTTCAAATTATTATTTTTCAGTTAATAATTTTTATTTTTGTTTTATCATTTATTTTTTATTTTATTTTCTTTTTTGTTAATGTTTTTAGATGTTTTTTCATCTTTGATTTAATTTTTTTCTGTTATTAACGCAATAATAATATTAATAATAATAATAATTTTTAGTTTTTTTTCTTACTTGCTTTTTTGTTAATTTTTTTGTTTTTTTTCTCGGGTTAGTTTAATAATTTTTATTGTTTTGGCAGTAATAGTGATGATAATTTAAGAAGTTAAGACTTCGATGTTGTTGTTGTTATAATAAAGTATGTTGATCTATTTCATTATATCAACTTTACATATAAAAATATTATATTTTAATCTCAACAGTTATAAAAATTGTTTGCTCCGACCACAGCGTAGTGCGGGCAATTAACTAGTTAGAATACTAAAAAACAAGGTCATCGGTTATGATCTAGTTGGATGATTTCTAATATACAGTTAAAACCACCTCATCATCATCTTTTTTAATGATACTGAGCTGTAAAAAATAGAATGTTGGTGACCTGATATTTTTTTTTATTACTATTATACCATCATTTTGTTTTCTTAGCCATTACATCCTCAATTTTATTTTTATCATTAGATCTTCATAAAATTTAATAGCACAAAACATGCATGTCAATGAAAATAATGGTTGTATATATTCAAATATACAATTGAGTTTAAAATATATCATTTTAAAACAAAAAAAAAAATATCTTAAAATGGTTATCCCACTTGTTTGCGTGATGTTGACATGCACATTGTATGGTGTGCCGCTGTCGTGGCTTGCCAAAGCGAAAGCCACGAATGGTTGACATCAGGATCCTACAAAGCACAAAAAGGATTGGACCGATTTGACCCTGCGCTCCTTGGATTCGAAAATTTGGCCATCAGAAAGCAACTGTGAACAGATTCCAAGAACACCGTGCATCTTTGCCAGGGCTGAGCGCATTTGCTTTGATCCGTTGTTTCTTCGTAGTGGAGACTGACAAAGCGCTAGCCACGACTGAGTGCAGAAGCTTTTCAAGGTTTGATCATTGTTATTTGGTTGCTGATGGGTTATTTTTTAAAATAATTATTATTTAGAAATATGTTAAAATAATTTTTTTATTTTTAAAATTTTATTTTTGATATTAACATATAAAAATAATCTAAAAACATTAAAATTTTTAATTTAATAAATAAATAAAATAAAATAAATTTTTTAATTAAAAATACTTTTAAAATACAATAAAAAACAATAATGGGGAGCAGTGGAGGTTGACAGGGTGCAAGAATCCAAAATACGCATGCTGCCCTGACAAAGAGGATAAACCAAATTCAAGAATGCCTCATGAGAACCCCAGTTCCTCGCCAAAGTTAATAATAATAATAAAAAAAAAGGCAGCCGGCTTGAGCCGGCCTGAAATGAACTAACCTAGTCTGTCCATGATTTTAGAATAATTTCATAGAGTTATCTATATATTTTTAAATAAAAAAATATTTTTAAAATTAAGTTCAACTGCGCTCTAAGAATTGCAGCTACTTGCACACACAGCAATAAAAATTAACAGTTTAAAGAAAATCAATACTACATCACACTCAAGCGAGAATGATTCTGACCTGAGTTTGCAAAAGTTTTCTCAAGAACATTATTGGAGATGTTTGACTTGTGTTTTAAAAATAATTTTGGAAAAAAATTAAAAAAATTATTTTAATTTTAAATACAAAAATGGGTGTTTTTAGATAATTTTGAAAATACTGATATCAAAAATAATTTTTTTTAAATAAAAAATTATTATTTTGATGTATTTCTGAATAAAAAACATTTTAAAAAACAATTTCAATCCGAGTCTAAAAAAATCACACTCTTAAATTACTTTCTAGCACAACTTTTTTTTCACCAATAGCACAAGAGACACAACAACAAAAAAAAAAACATGTGAGGAAAAATAAATATTCTCTATCACCGGGCCATTCTCTTCAAGGTAAGCTAACTTTGCTACAATATATAACTTTACTAAAGTATATATAGGGCCGGTTTGTTTTTGCGGTTGTAACACCGTTTGCTAAAAATTGATTTTTTTCATTTTAAATAATTTTTTTAGTGTTTTTAAATTATTTTGATGTGCTGATGTCAAAAATAATTTTTTAAAAATAAAAAAAATATTATTTTAATATATTTCTAAATAAAAAGTACTTTAAAAAACAACCGCAACCGCACTCCCAAAGACTCCCATTAACACGGCATGAAGCAAAGGTTAAGAAGTTAATTAGTGATGATGACCTTATAATTAGCGAGAAACTAGATCAATGGTACGCACGCGCTATGCCACAATGATAGATCTTTTGACTAAAATTGAGATGTTTACTTGCAAACCATCAAACAAATTTTTTATTTTTTGGATCGATCTTTACGAGGGAAACCCCACTTCCCGGAAAGCGCACTTTGTTGGTCCAGGTGAGCAGTTAAAATCCCCGGCTGTCCCAAGCTCTTACGAGGGCAGTTTTGCTGGCGCAAGGCTTCGAACCCGAGCATCACCAATTGAATGGCTTAACCCCGGGCTGTCTGCCGTTACGCCCCACCCTCGGGGACAACCATCAAACAAATGCCCATGGAAGTATCAATTTTTTCCCAATAAAGTTCCAAAAAAATGGGCTGTTATTAATAATTACTTGAAAGGTGCTCCCGGAAAAGATTTATTGTTCTTAAAAAATGATCTCTCTAGTAGCAAGGGACACATAAATGCTGACCGGACAAAAAATCAAATAGCACGTGACTCTATTTTCGTGGAAGTAATCTCATTATAAGTTAAATTATGAGGCATGACTCATGGGTTATATGAATTGTTATGAATCAAGAGTATTTAAAAGATTTAGAGGCTGAATATACAGAACCTATGAATCCTTAGGAGGCAAAAACCATATTGTAAAGATAAAAAAAAAATCCTTCACCCAAGTTGATGATACTTTATTTTTTAATAACAACATATTAAAATTAATTATTTTTAAAAAATATTAGTGTAACTCTACACCTTCATAGTTTCTTTTAATTTTCTAGTCTCGCAACGCAACACATCATCATTTCAATCATCGAGAAGCTGTGTCAGTGTGAGAGGATTGACATGTGAGAAGAAGAAAAGATGACAGAATCATTCTGCACTCTTGAATCTTGATGGCTTTATCATAGCTGCGGTCCAGAAAGTATTTTCCTCGTACGAAGAAACATTTTAAGGTTGCGTGAAAAAACTTGAAAAAGATTTTGATAAATAAAAATCACACCACAACAAAAGGTATCTCTTAGCACGGGAGAGGATGCATTTTCCCATCACTTTTAAAAAATAATTTTAAAAAATATAAAAATAATTTTAATATATTTTTAAATAAAAATCAGTTTTAAAAAAACTGCCAACAGTGCTTTCAACTTATAAAAAGCGATGCTCTGAAAAACGATGGCAAAACCATTTTCTCCACTAGTTGTCCATCCACCAACTATACAGTGCCAAGTGGACCAGGCTAGACCGGGTGGGAAGGAAGGCTCTATATAAACCGCTAAGATTTCAAATATTCAAAAACCTTAAAAAACCCACAGAACTTTCTCGCGCAACGCAAGTCTCCCTCTCGCCTCCTGCCGACGTCTTGCACTCGTATCTAATCTCGATCAAAATCAACAAAACCCTAATCATCAAACCGTGATCCCTAATCCCCGATCGATTTCTTCAATAAAGTGAGGACCTTTTTCTCTCCGTCTCTCTCCGCGTTTCTGCTGACTTGGAGAACTTGATTTCTTTAATATATTTTTTTGTGCTGAAATGGTTCGGTTTCAATAAAATATGGATTTCTTTAGGTAAATTAGAAAGAAAAACTATTAGTTTTTATTTGTGATTCTGTTAAGGCTTTAATCATGGAGGTTGATTGATTTCCTTTTTAAATTTGGATTAAACAGTGCTAAATTAGTGTTTTTATTTTTCTGTTTTGGAAGATATGGGATCGGGTGGTGAAATGAAAATCAACGGGAAGGAAGAGGATGCTCTGAAGGCACCTTTGCTGAAGCCGTCGGAGAATGTTGCTATTACTGTCGTCCCTGCTAAAGGAGATAAGAAGGTCAGAACTGTTAAGTTCAAAATAGGGGAAATCAAGTGCACCTCATGCTCGACGTCTATAGAATCTATGCTGGGAGAGGTTAATGGGGTTGAAAGTGCTGTAATATCGCCTCTTGATGGCCGTGCTGCTATCACTTATGTGCCTGAGCTTGTCGATGTAAGTCAGTTTGGAAAACTTGTACAAGCTTATTGTTAGTCATGTTTCTTTCGTCCTGTTAGAATAAGTATGTTTCTGTATGTTTTAGAGCTGTTTTGTTTCGGTTATTTATACCTGTCAAATGAAGATGAAAAGGCACATGTGGTGGCGGACTTTGTGATATTTGTTTGATTTCGAATTTGAGATGGCTAGTTTAAATTTTGTGTTGCTACTGATTTGTATGGTATTTTTCTCCTGTTGATGAGTAGCAATTTTATGATTTTTTAAAAATTGTTTTTAGGTTAATAAAATCAAGGAAACAATAGAAGATGCTGGATTTCCTGTTGAAGAATTTCCAGAGCATGATATAGAAGTATGTCGGCTTAGGATTAAAGGAATGATGTGCACCAGCTGCTCTGAGTCTGTTGAACGTGCCCTTCTTAGCGCTGTTGGAGTTAAAAAAGCAGTGGTGGGTCTAGCTCTTGAAGAAGCAAAGGTCCACTTTGATCCAAACCGCATTGATACAGATGGCATTCTCAAAGTAGTAGAAGATGCTGGCTTTGGAGTTGAGCTCATCAGTTCTGGGAATGACATGAACAAGGTGCACCTTAAAGTTGAAGGATTTAATTTTGCAGAAGATGGTAACATGATCCAATCCTGTCTTGAGTCCACACTAGGTGTGAATCATGTTGAAGTGGACCTAGCTGAACACAAGGTAACTGTTAGCTATGATCCAGACCTCATTGGCCCAAGGTCTATTATACAGCGCATTGGAGATGCATCATCTGGTTCCAACATTTACCAAGCAGAATTATATGTTCCTCCAAGACGAAGAGAAACAGAGCAACTACAAGAAGTTCAGATGCATAGAGACCAATTTTTTTTGTGCTGCCTTTTCTCTGTTCCGGTACTTGTATTCTCCATGGTACTCCCAATGCTTCATCCTTATGGTAACTGGCTAGAATACAAGATTCACAACATGCTCACAGTTGGGATGCTTCTCAGGTTGATCCTCTGTACACCAGTGCAGTTCATTGTTGGCCGAAGGTGCTGAAATAAGCATTACTTTTATGTTTATCAATTTTGTTCTTACTTCTACATTTTCTGTCACTGATAAGAGAAAATAAGGCCATTAAAATCTTTACTAATGATGTTATTTTCAGGTTTTATGTGGGATCGTACCATGCTTTGAGACGGAAATCTGCCAACATGGATGTTTTAGTTGCATTAGGCACTAATGCAGCTTATTTTTATTCCGTATACATATTGATAAAAGCTATAACATCAGATACATTTGAAGGGCAAGATTTCTTTGAGACTAGTGCCATGTTGATATTGTTTATTCTTCTGGGGAAATATTTGGAGGTTGTGGCTAAAGGCAAGACTTCAGACGCTTTAGCAAAGCTCACTGAACTTGCTCCTGATACAGCTCATTTGGTAACACTAGACAGTGATGGAAATGTTGTCGCAGAGATGGACATTAGTACTGAACTGATACAAAGGAATGACGTGATTAAGATTGTTCCAGGGGAAAAGGTCCCTGTTGATGGGATTGTTATAGATGGCAAAAGCCATGTGAATGAGAGTATGATCACAGGAGAGGCAAGGCTCATAGCTAAAAGACCTGGAGACAAGGTATATAACACTGCAATTCATCTGTTGTTCACATAGATTTTATATGCAGCATCTTTACAATTCAGAAGGCTCAGACAGGAATTTCTGTTTCAATTGTTAACAGGTAATTGGTGGGACCATGAATGAGAATGGGTGCATACTGGTCAGGGCTACTCATGTTGGGTCAGAAACTGCACTTTCCCAAATTGTTCAACTTGTTGAAGCTGCTCAGCTTTCCAGGGCTCCTGTTCAGAAACTAGCTGACCGAATCTCTAAGATTTTTGTTCCTACAGTGAGTTCATTATATCCTTCGTTTGATATCCTAATCAGTGTTTTGTTATCAGGTCTTTTATGAGATGACACACTCCACATGCTTTACAAAAAAGTTTGCTATTGCTTGAATCAGTAAAAAAATTAAGTAATTTACAAATAATAGACTTTGCTGTCTGACTAGGAGGGAGATGCATTATTCTAGAAAATGAAGTGAGTTTCTCTGTCTCTCTCTCTCTCTGTCCTAATTACAGGTCTCTTGGGCCATAATTTTCTTGAAGAGTTCTCTCCCTCTCCGTCCTTCCTTTTGTGTGTTTTCGTCTAGTGCTCTCTTTATATTCTGTTCTTTCCAAGGGCTTGTACTTTCATCATATAAGGCATCCATTTGCAAATGTAATAATTGTGAGGGCTATGCACTTTCTGATCTTTTCACTCTTGCTCATGTTTCAATGCTGTTTTTTTTCCTTTTCTTTTTGAAACTATATGGGATGACTGGGAATGCAGAACATTCCAATTTTCATGTGACTTGGAAATCCATTTCAGGTTGTTGTCGCAGCATTTATTACATGGCTGGGATGGTTTATACCTGGAGAAGCTGGTCTTTACCCAAAACATTGGATACCCAAAGCAATGGATGGATTTGAGCTTGCACTGCAGTTTGGTATTTCAGTACTGGTAGTTGCTTGTCCGTGTGCTCTAGGTCTAGCAACACCAACTGCAGTCATGGTTGCCACTGGAAAGGGTGCTTCTCAAGGTGTGCTCATCAAAGGCGGAAATGCACTTGAAAAGGCACACAAGGTAAGGCAACTTTTCTGATAAACCTTCATCTCTGTTGTCAGAAATTGTGTTTAATGCATGGGCTCCTTTGCTGTTATGAGAACTTAGCGGGCCTTATCCTTGGTAGCTTTGTTTCTCATGAAGCAGTTTCTTGGCCATTTTTTACATTAGGCAAGAGTAGATTTCACAAATACATTTCATATTCACTAGGGACAAAGTGCAGAACTTCAATATCTCTTGTTACTGATCATGCTGTTACTGTCCTCCAGGTGAGAACGGTTGTCTTTGACAAGACAGGCACATTAACAATTGGAAAACCAGAGGTAGTTAGTGCTGTGCTCTTTTCCAGTTTCTCAATGGAGGAATTTTGTGACATGGTTACTGCTGCAGAGGTGGGCATCTATATCTTAAGCATTGTTCTGATGTCAAAACTATAGGATTTAGATACATCTTGATTTTCATAAAAAAAAAAAAAGGCCACTTTAATAAGCACCCTGGTTTGCCTGGGGTGGGAAGAAATAGTGCTGTCAGGTGCAAAGAAAAATAAGATTAGTTTCCATTTCTGAAGTATTATGAAATATGGATAGTTATTGTTTTCATGAACAATCATTGATATATCAGAAACTGAAATCGTACTCTTAACATGTTGGGGAAGATAGATTATTTTATGCACAAATTTCCCGCTGATGCTACATGGAAAATGAGGTAAATAACATTTCCCCATCCATTTCCCCAGGCAAATAGTGAACATCCAATAGCTAAAGCTGTGGTGAAGCATGCTAAGAGGCTGCGCCAGAAGATTGGTCCTAATTCGGAATATATTACCGAGGTTAAGGACTTTGAAGTGCACACTGGAGCTGGGGTGAGTGGAAAAGTGGGTGACAGAAATGTTTTGGTTGGGAACAGGAGGCTCATGCAGGCTTGTAATGTCTCAGTTGGTTCTGAGGTTGAGAACTACATTCGAGAACATGAGCAATTAGCTAGAACGTGTGTGCTAGTAGCCATAGATGGATGGGTTGCTGGAGCTTTTGCTGTGACTGATCCAGTGAAGCCAGAGGCTGCGTGTGTTGTATCTTTTCTTCGTTCCATGGGCATCTCAAGCATCATGGTGACTGGTGATAACTGGGCTACAGCAAGTGCCATTGCTAAGGAGGTTGGAATTGAGAAGGTGTTTGCTGAAACAGACCCATTAGGAAAGGCTGACAGGATTAAAGATTTACAGGTATGCTTACTTTTTATTTGGTTACTGTCTAATGCAAGAAAATATACAGAGAAGTAGGCAAATAAAATTTTGTGACGTGCTGTTATATGTTAATGAATTAGAGCTTTGAATCATAACTAACCTTTACTAATCTTATGGGCGGTGACAACATTTTTGAGTTTTAACTTCCTGAATTGTCTGCTGAAGTAATTTAAAGAGGAGTCTGAGAGGTTCTGTTTTTTTACTCATTCTTTTGCATGTGGATTGAACAACAATAGGGTTGAGATGGGTGTCAACTGATTTCTTACCAGTGTTCAAAGTGAGTAAACTTGTAAACTGAATGCAGGGAAAAGGAATGACTGTAGCAATGGTGGGAGATGGAATAAACGACTCGCCAGCTCTAGTTGCAGCCGATGTTGGGATGGCAATTGGAGCCGGCACTGATGTGGCTATAGAAGCTGCTGATATAGTTCTCATCAAAAGCAACTTGGAAGACGTAGTTACCGCCATCGATCTATCAAGAAAAACCATGTCCCGGATACGGCTAAACTACGTATGGGCTCTTGGCTACAACATACTCGGCATGCCTATTGCTGCTGGTATCCTATACCCCTTCACCGGAATTCGGCTGCCACCCTGGCTTGCTGGTGCTTGCATGGCTGCTTCATCACTTAGCGTGGTTTGTTCTTCTCTCATGTTGCAGTCTTATAAGAAGCCTTTGCGTGTTAGAGATAGAGACTCTTGAAGGCAAACTCATTTTACGATATTTGACAATCCCATGTTACCTAGTTTTAAGTCTTCCTCTGTATCTACCATTGCTCTGATTGCAGTGATTATGATAAACATGTGCATGCCCTTGGATTGTACACAATAAATTTGTCTTGATCTCAGGAACTATCCCCTACAGCAAAAAAAAGATTGGATGATTCTAATGAAATATGACTAGGGTGGTCGGTCCATCCACTATGCCCATTTGCGGTTTTCGGGAGTAAAACCTTGGCTGTCCTAGATTTTTACAAAATATACACACATTGACTCGAACTCGAGATCTGTTGTGCAAATCACAAGCTCTTTATCATCACGCCGCCCCCTTTATATCAATTATAGTTTCTAATTTAGTGTATGCAATGGAAAAATGAGTAAATCCATAGCGGGAAATTCGTTGGGAACATATATAGCATGGCAATGGCATATATCATTTGGAAGTTTATGCTTTCTTTTACCTCCCCCGATCGTGACCGTGTCCTTCCTTGTACGTGAAAGAGCAAGTTTTTCTGCTTGTGATCTTTTTCTAAGAAAATAGATTGGCATCCAAAGTAAAGTAAGAGAAAGCAAGATATAAGTAAGAATATATCTGTTAAATTTGGCTCAACCTAATTGATTGATTTAGAAAACTCGAGATTTAGAAATCTAATTACATTTGATTATAAATTATATTGACAAATATATTTACCTACCATAATCTGGTTGACTGGACTAAATCAACTTGATTTTTTTTTTGTAATTAAGTTAGTCTAACCAAACCTGATCGAATTAACATTAATGATTATTTTTTAAAAGAAAACAAAAGATATTATTATATTAAAAATGATTGATTCGATAACCAGTACGATGGTAATAAGAAGCATTTATTTAATCACAATCCTAATTCGAGGAAATCCATATTAGAGACAAATAGGCAGTCAATTTGCAATAAAGAAACTGCAGTAGTTTCCTGTGTTAATGAACCATCTCACCTAAAAACTTAAGCTTGTAGGTGAGATCCTATAATATGATTTATATTATTCTCTAACACACCCTCTCAAGTGAAAAGCCCTTTGGACTTTAAACTTGCACAGGCCCACATCACATTGTGCTTGATTTTTATCAAATAGAATGGGGATGAGATTCGAACTCGTGACCGCTAGGTCAACAAGGTTCTGATACCATGTTAAGAAACCATCTCACCTAAAAGCTTAAACTTCTAAGTAAGGCTCCATAATATAATTTATATTATTTTCTAACATCCTGTTTAGTGATAGTTAAGATTTTCATGGAATCAAAAAGTTCAAGGTGGGAAGCTCAGCAGGATTCAAAAACAAGATACCTGGCTGGCTGGGTAAAATTATATAAACAAAGAAGCAAAATACTTCCTCTAACATTCAACCACTTTCTTCTATTGCCTCTCTTAAATCATAACCATTTTCTTCTATCGCCTAGTTTGCTATCTTTGTGGATAAAAGAAACATTTTGCTTCTTTATTTTATATTATTCCAAAATATAGAGATATCTCTCTCACTTAAAAATTTAAGTTATTAAGTGAGATTCCAATATATGATTTATATTATTTTATAATATATCTTCTCGAATGAATTTTTTTTAGACTTGAAACTTGCACATAGATCCCACGTTACTTTGTGCTTGGTTCTTATTAAATAGAATAAAGGTGGAGAGATTCAAACTCATGACCGTTGAGTCAATAAGGCTCTAATATCATATCAAGAAATCATCTCATCTAAAAGCTTAACTTAACTTGCACATAATTTTTAAAAGTGTTTTTCATTCAGAAATGCATCAAAATGATATGTTTTTTTTTAAAAAAATATTTTTGACATCAGCACATGAAAATGATTTAAAAAGACCAATTTTTTTTAATTTAAAATAAAAAAATATTCAATTTTTTTCAAAAACACTTTTGAAATCTAGTGTCATACATCCCCACATGTGTGAGGTTATAATATATGATTTATATTATTCTTTAACATGCTATATATTACAAAAGGGTTGCTTGCAGCTTGAATCACCATCCATTCTCTCCATTGTATGCACATATTGAGGATTACTGGTGTGGAGTTCATGTTGAGTTGGCGTGGATTACAGCTGCTAAACTTCTCATCAAAAGCAGCTAAAAGATGTGGTTTCAGCCATAGACCTATCGCGAAAGACCATATCCCGAATTTGGATTAGCTAATTCTGGAAACATGGCTACAACATGATTAGCCTGCCTTTTTCTGCTGGGATTCTGTTCCCTTTCACAGGAATTCGATCACCACTCTGGCTTGCCGGTGCTTCCATGGCTGCTTCATCTGTTAGTGTGCTATGTTCTTCTCTTTTGTTGTAGAACCTCTTCGTACGAAGCACTGTAAAACTGTTTACTTGGTACCACGGAGATGGACTCATGGCTTCTGTTCCAATCGCTGCTTTCTGCAGCTGTTACTACTTTATAACTTGCTTCATATAAAACAAAGTCAACACCCTTCTGGGTATGTTATTTCTGCATTTCAAGCTCCCATTGTCATGAGTTTTTTTTCTTAAAAATTTTGTTCAAGACAATGTAAATTTAGTGTTTTTTCCCTCAAAGTTTGTTCAAAACATCTTTCTAGTTTTTTAAGGAATTTTTGTCAAGAACATCTTTTTCATTAAAAAAACTCAATGGATTAATTTGTCTACCGTAGGTTGAGATAAATCCATAATATATCATTAAAATCATTTTGAAAAAATATTTAATTTCAATTGATACATTAATTGGTTAGAGGATATCATCCTGAAAAAAAATATATATAAATATGATGTAATAAATAAATATTTTTGCTTAAAAAGATCATAAAACATTTTTGTTTTCTAATATAAGTAAATATCATTATTATTCCATTTCTATAACTCTAATTTTAAGATAATACTAGTTGATGGTGCTGGTGCTACTACTACAGTTGTTTTTTTGAAAAATGCTACTACTATACTGAAGAAAATAATAATTATTTGATCCTGAAACTTTTTAATGCTACATGGTATTCGAATACTGAAATTTTTCAATTTTTCCAACGTATTAAATGGAGACCAACAAAAGGAGAAAATTGAAAAAGGTTTCAAACTTGAAAGGGGAAATTGAGACAAAACAAAGTTGTGGAGCTAAATGTAGAAAAACATAAACCTTAAGGATAAATATCGATATTTTCCCTTTGGTTAAAGCAGCTTGATACTTGGGAATTAACAACATTCCTTGTCTGTAGCCAACAACCTTTTCACCGACAACAACATAGCTCTACACGTGGCATATCTAAGTATATTCTCTCAAAAACCTCTCTCTTTCTGAAACCTATCTATTCAAAGCGCTCTCTCTCCCCCCCCCCCCACAGTGACACCCTCCATCGTGGATCACTAAAAGGGTAAGCTTGAACAATAAGCCTTTTTTTTTTTTTTTTTAACATATTATATAGTCTAGTTTCATTTGCACTATGTTTTTTTTAGCTTTAGCTAATGAAAAAATGATCCATTTTTTTTATATAATCTAACAAGGAAAGTTTCAACCTTTATTACTTTGAATAGAAAAGATTGGATCTTGTTGGGTTCTGTGCTTGATTTTGATTATAAATTTTATTTGTTTATTTATTTTTGTATATTTGCAGCTTTATGAATACTGGGTGCTTGAGTAATATTAGAGATTAAGCTTGTGGTTTTGGATGATTAGTACTCAATCTAATATGGATTGGGCTGGTGGGGTTTTTGGTGGGTTTTGAGGTTTCTATGGTGACCCTTTTGTTTGCTTGGTGAGAAAATGGGAGAAAGTGGATTTTTTTTTGGGGTTTTGTTTTCTTTGGCTGTTGTTTCTGATAATGGAAACTTGGTCTAGATGATCCGCGTAGTAGTGGAGTGATTGCTTTCTTGAGCATTGGAGTATATGAGATTTGAAGTTTTGGTTCATTAGGATTTTGGAATTCGGGAATTAAGTGTGTTGCCATGGATAATTCGGGTTTGGGAGGTCGTTTTTTGTCAGGTCCAAGTGGTGGTTTGTTAGACCTTGAGTCCCCGATTCATAGACACCAACAATCCCAGTTAGGTCATCCCTCCTTAGCGCATCAACATCAGGTGAACATAGTGGGTTGTTTTGATAATGATCACCAACCAATTGGGCTAACAGAAGTGAAAGGCTCAACATCAAAAGTATATTCAGCGAATTTTGGTAAAGGAAAAGCTGTTAGTCCTTTTAATTGTGCAAGCAGTGGCAATGCGAGTGAAGATGATGACCAGAGTTTTATGGAAGATGGGAATGGTGAGAATTCTACTGGTGTTAAGGGAAAAAAGGGATCTCCATGGCAGCGAATGAAATGGACAGATAATATAGTTAGGCTTCTTATTGCAGTGGTTGCTTGTGTGGGTGATGACGGTACACTTGATGCTGTTGAGGGGCTTAAGAGAAAATCCGGGCTTTTGCAGAAGAAAGGTAAATGGAAAATGGTGTCGAAGCTAATGATTAGCAAGGGCTGTCATGTTTCGCCACAACAGTGTGAAGATAAGTTCAATGATCTGAATAAGAGGTACAAGAGGTTGAACGAGATTCTTGGGAGGGGAACTAGTTGTAGAGTGGTGGAGAACCCTGTTCTTATGGATTCAATGCCTCATCTTTCAGCCAAGGCAAAGGATGATGTCAGAAAGATACTTGGCTCAAAACATTTGTTTTATAAGGAAATGTGTGCTTACCATAATGGGCAAAGAATACCCAATTGCCAGGATCTTGATCTGCATGGCTGTTCATTGCCCCTTGAGAGGTGCTCAAAAGATAATAATGGGTCAGGGGAGGATGAAGCCGAGGGAAATGGTGACAGTGATGATGATGAATCAGATAATGAAGAAAATAATAATGGTGATGAGGATGGGGATAGGGAGAGGGTGGGCCATTTGTGTGAGGGGCAAGTGAATGATGAGCATGCCCATCTTTGGTCTCAACCAGGTGGGCGAAATAGCTTTGATGTTGAAATGGCAGAGATTTTTCAAGACCCTGCGGTGTCACCATGGGAGAGAAAGGAGTGGATTAAGAAGCAGATGTTGCAACTCCTAGAGCAAAGGGTAAGCATCCAGGCACAAGCTTTTGAACTTGAGAAACAACGGTTCAAGTGGTTGAGATACTGCAGCAAGAAAGATAAGGAGTTCGAGAGGTCGAGGCTGGAGAATGAGAGGAGGAAACTGGAGAATGAGCAGAGTGCTTTGCAGCTGAGGCAGAAGCAACTGGAGATGGATTTTAAGAGTTCGGAACCATCATTCGACCCTGCTTGCCTTGGTATTGACGGATTGCAAGGAAGAGATCCTATTGATCTGAGTAGGCCTCAATAGCTTCTTTACAGATGGATTGACAGTTCACTCCTGGTATCATGTATGACTTTCACGTGGTATCTATAGCATTATGTACATGATACCTAACATTATGTACCACATATATTGCTTTAGATTAACCTTGGGAATGTTGGATACTTTCATCTCAGTTGCTGTAAAGTGTGCAGCACCTTTTAACTGCTCGTCTTCTTTCAATGCATTCCTTACCACTTGATGCTTGTTCAAATGACTTGTAAAATGTTTAATTTGCTAGTAATAACTACATGAACAGAAGCTACAATCCTACTCTAGAACAGAATGGCACCACATCCCTCCCCCCTTTCCATGCTTGTGTGTGATATTTTCTTGCTTGAAACTTTGTTGAATTTTCCTTTTCGGTCTACCAAATAGATAGATAAGCTTCAAGCATTCCCATTTACAGTTAATGAAACACCCATCTATCTTCTTTTCCTTTGTGTTCCATCCTTCACTAGTTTGCACTGGCCATCCACTTCAATGCAGGTTTTTAGCTGCTTAAGTTGTACTTTTCCTGCCAAATAGTGATCTGTAAGACAGAAAGAACCTTCACCGTGTACATTATGCCGGTCTTCTCCGAAATACTTCTTCGTCCAGGAATCTCATTCATTGTTCTTGTGAGGTATTATCCAGCCTTCTCCACTTTGTTTTTGATGTGTTGAATGTTCTAACATCCTATAAACATATTTATAGCCAGCATTCACTGTGCTCCTACTAGCATGTGTTTGAATAATTCATGATTCTTCAAGTTGATTTTTATCTCTATGTTGTGCTCTTGTTGCAACGCGCTTTTCATGCTTGAGATTTTCAGGAGAGGACAATCTCACATTGTATAGTCCATCCTCATTAAACCTCTTAACACCAGATAAAAAGAGACAGGAACAACTAGGACAGAGGAGACATGTTTTCTTGTTATTCCTGTTTTAAAATGGTAGAAATTTACTCTTAAAATTATTTAGAAACAAATTTATTTCATATTTTCATTTCTATCTTTCTAACCAAACATATTTATGCTTCTTTTTTTTCTTTCCTACATCATTAATCAGCTAATCAAATATAAAGGTGCCAAATTTTCAAGGCAAAATCTTTCACAATCTCTTTAGAATTCTTCAGTCCACTAAACTCAGCGGATTATGTTGAAAGATAATTCTCTACTCATGTTTTATATATTTTCATGGCCTTCAGGCCCCTAAGACACTTGGAAAAATTTGCCAAAACGTTAACACATGTTGAATTCTTGGTTGCATCTTGCATAAATTGAGTGTATATATAAAAGTGTCTGATTGAGAGTGGTTGAAGGTATTTTTTTAAATTATTTTTTAACATCATTACATAAAAATGATATAAAAATACAAAAAATATTTAATTTAAAGTAAAACTTAAATGTTTTTAAATTTCTTGAAAAACACTTTTGAATTGCAAATTAAAACAACAATAAATACAATGAAAAATGATAATGAGTATAAGAGATTTTTCCCCCAGCAACAAAAAAGTTTTTCTTCTAGAAGTTGAAAATTCCTTAAAAGACTACGTTTACAATCCATCCACCCTGGCAAGCAAAGAAAGTTCCTAAAGCTAATAAATTAAAAAAATCATAGACAATTTCCATGTTTTCTTCATTTCCAAAAATGAGACCTTTCCTTTCCACCTTGCATCTGCCTTCACCTACCAAGATTATCAGTATTTGGACCACTATATTTGAAAGTATTTTTAATTTTTAATTTTTAATTAAAAATGTTAGGTGTTTTTAAATTATTTTTATTTAATGATGTTAAAAATTATTTTTTAAAAATAAATAAAAAATATTATTTTGATTTATTTCTAATAAAAAAATACTTTAAAAAATAATTGCAATCATATTTCCAAACAGTCATTTAGTCAACCACCAAACTATAATTCTTTTCACTAGATGATTTGATCTAGATTAGGTTTGATTTTGAACCATTTAAATATGAATCCATTCATGCTTGTGTGATCCGGCTATTGAACCATAATTTGATTGACCCAATTAATTTCGGATGAAATCTAAGCCTAGTATCTTCAATGATTTTTCTAAAAAAAATATCCGGAAAAAATGTATTTTAAAAAAATATCATTTAAAAATTATTTTATGTTGACAGATGAATTAGAAATTGACTCTCAACCAAGTCAAGAATCTCGTTAATAGTTTTGATTTTTATCTAAACCTTTTTTTCTTATAGAATTTAAACTGTCAAATGCTATATTTGAGATTAAGAAAACAACAACAAATGTACAACTACGTAAAATAGGGACTAGGGTATCAAAATATAAGGACTAATTTGTAATCATATTAAGAACGCCGGGACTGAAATAACCCGCTGTAATTGCCATTGCATGCACCCACTGGCCACCCTACCCTTTCTCTCCCTCCACATATAAATTTTCATATTGCCACTCCTCACCCACCTTGCCGTTCCAAACCGTCAAGACTCCTCCTTTCCCTCTTCACCACCAACAAAATCAAAAGGTAATGCCTTTCTCTCTCCCCCTCTCTGAAACTGTTTCGTTTCCTTTCGTTTCATTTGACACGCCGCATGACTCGTTCAACTGTGATTGTTATGTATTTTTCAGTTTAGTTCATTGTCTTTTGTTCCTTGTTTTTCGGACTTGTCCATGTTTCTTTGTCAAGCATTAACATCATCATGTTTATATAAAACCCACTTCACTTCTCTCTTTTATCTCTCTCTCCCTCCCTTCTTTTGTTGGTACTTGGCTTCTTTGTTAGATCTGTTGCTCAGTTTTTTTTTCCAAAGATTTTAAAACTATCAGGTTTGTTTTTTTATATCGATATTTCTCTTTTCTTTATTGGCTTCATTGGATCTTAAAGTTTTGATTTTTTTTTTGTTTTTAATCTATTGTGAGGTGAGTTGTTGATATGATACACGATCCGGGTTGTAGTTTTTCTGACATTTGATTATTGCTTTATCTCATTTTGATCAGAATATTGCTATTTGTTTTGAAATATTTGTCCCTAATGAGATAATCCTAACCACCGGCTGGTAAGTCGAGTGTCCATCCCATCAATGATTGATGTCATACGGGAAATTGATTCAGTAAATTCATTTTGGACAGAATAGAAAAATTATGTTTGATTAGTGTAGATAAGACAGATTTGTTTTTTCCTTAGATTTCGGAATAAATGATGAATGCTTGTGTGTTACTTGGTTTCGAATGGACAATTTGATTGTTAGAATATGATGCGATTGTTAATGGTTTTTTTTATTTATTTGATTTTGGAGATTTGGTTTTGCTCTTAAAACTTGATTTGGTTGCTGCTCATGTGGTCTGTCTTGAATCCTGCATTAGAGTGATACATGCATTCTAAGCTATTGTGGGGGTCGGTTTTCCTACTCTGAAATTGTTTTTAAAGAACAACCGTGGTTAATGTGCTTTTGCTTTTTTGTTGAAACTTTATTCGGGTTACTGCAGATGGAATGTCGCATCAATTTTTTTATGGAGCTTGAGTGCTTTAGTTATCTACTGCTCTTTTTGGTGTTGCTTCTCCTTATAAATAATAAGTTCATGGTTCTGTTACTTCTTTTTTTGTTAAATTGATTATACATTTATCCACGTTTAAGTTTTTGAAAAGCTGATCGACAGTTTTTGGCAGTTTGTTAGATTTGTACATGCTGATAATGGTCGTATTTGATAATTTGGTAGATTTTCGTTGGGAATAAGCATAACCATATTCCTATGTGTTGTATGCTCTTCTGTCTACATTAGTTATGTAAGCACAGTTTGTAAATCCCATGCTTAAAGAACCCTGTTATAAGGTATAATGTTATTATATATAATTATGTGTTATAAGGTGTACTGTTATTAATACTGCCTTAGGAAATATAATTCATTGTGGTTTGTCAAATTCTTAGAATTCAGAAAAATCATATGGAGTATATGCTTAATGGTACCTTAGATATGGTTTTGATGTACCTTAATATTGTTTGTTGGATTTAATTTGGAACAGGGGTTCATTATTTGTGAGAGGAAATGGCTGATAGGCGCCAGCAACCATCTGTCATGCAAAAGATGGCAAGCAAGGTCCATCTCAGTTCTAGCTTTTCCCAAGGCTTTCAGAGACCTGCTTTACACCAAAGGCAGGTTGCATATGGAAATTATTCCAATGCAGGATTCCAGTATGCCATGACAAGGGCATGCCAATCCACCCCTGATATGTCATTGATTGCATCATCTACCTCACCAGTATTTGTCCAAGCCCCATCAGAGAAAGGCCTGGCTGGCTTTGCTATAGATTTTCTTATGGGTGGAGTTTCTGCAGCTGTGTCCAAAACTGCGGCAGCTCCCATTGAGCGTGTGAAGCTCTTGATCCAAAACCAGGATGAGATGATCAAGACTGGTCGACTCTCTGAACCATATAAGGGAATTGGTGATTGTTTCAGCCGAACAATGAAAGAAGAGGGAATGGTGGCGTTGTGGAGAGGAAACACCGCAAATGTCATCCGTTACTTCCCCACTCAGGTTTGTTCCATCTTGGATGCCTTACTAACCTATTTCATTCCTGTCGAGTTTCATTTTGTGCTTATCTAGTAACTCCATGAACCCTTCTCCAGGCCCTGAACTTTGCATTCAAAGATTACTTTAAGAGGCTTTTCAACTTCAAGAAGGACCGTGATGGCTATTGGAAGTGGTTTGCTGGTAACTTGGCATCTGGTGGTGCTGCTGGTGCCTCGTCACTACTCTTTGTCTACTCTTTGGATTATGCCCGTACCCGTCTTGCAAATGATGCCAAGGCTGCAAAGAAGGGAGGGGAGAGGCAATTCAATGGCCTGGTTGATGTCTACAAGAAGACTATGCAATCAGATGGTGTTGCTGGGCTCTACCGTGGATTTAACATTTCATGTGTTGGTATTATAGTTTACCGCGGTCTGTATTTTGGAATGTATGATTCTTTGAAGCCAGTGGTCCTAACCGGAAAGCTGCAGGTCAGTAAACTCTGCTATAAACTATGTAACAGTTAAGATCTCATTTGTCAAGGTGAATTCTCATGACGTTTCATTTATCACATGATGGTTTCAGGATAGCTTCTTCGCCAGCTTTGCTCTTGGTTGGGTCATCACCAACGGCGCTGGTCTTGCATCCTATCCAATTGACACTGTCCGCAGAAGAATGATGATGACATCTGGTGAAGCTGTCAAGTACAAGAGCTCCCTCGATGCGTTCTCTCAGATCCTCAAGAACGAGGGTGCTAAATCCCTCTTCAAGGGTGCCGGTGCAAACATCCTCCGTGCTGTTGCCGGTGCTGGTGTGCTTTCCGGATATGACAAGCTTCAGATGATTGTGTTGGGGAAGAAGTTTGGTTCTGGTGGGGCCTAATCAAGTCTCATTCTTCACCCCATACACTCATAGATGGTGATGAAATTTTTGGAGTTCCATTTCATAATTTGTTCTGGATAGTTCTTTAGAGTTTAGACTCATTTAATGACTTTTTTTCTCGAGGGTTTTCCCGGTTTCAGGATTTCCATTCCTATCTTTTCTGAGTGGTTGCAATTTCACAACATTGGTTTTGATCACATCAAAATTATAGATGATGATCATAGTTTTGTCATTCTTCTGGCTTTTTTATCCCCCAAGTTTCACCTTTTCTTCTGGATTTTAAGTGAGTGCTTGTTTATTTTATTTTTGGAGGTGTTTTTAAATGATTTGGATGTAATAATAATAAAATATAAATATAAAATAAATTTAATTTTGATATATTTTTAATTAAAAAATATTTTTAAAAATAACATGCATCACAATAAGAAAAGGTTTTTTCTTCTTCTTCTTATGATGTGATGTGGTTGGTTGTGCTTTCAAATAATAAACTTTGTAATGTGGTTGGTTGTGCCTTCAAATAATAAATTTGAAAGTACTTTGTTAATTACTATTTTGCTAATTAACAATGCTAATTAACACACCATGGTTTTATATGGATTCCATTTTAAAATCTTGATTTAAAAAATAATAATTGCAATTTGTAACTTTTTAAAACCTTTCTTTTTAAATTATAATCATAAGAATTACCATAATATCAAATATATAATAAGAGTTTAGAAATGCTTGATTATGGAGGATGAATTGATAGCTGCTCATAAGATGTGTTATTAGTCATCAAAGTTCAATATCCAAGCGACTTTGATTTTGATCAAATCACTCTGTGAACTTACTTTCAAATCAAGTCTTGTATAATCTAATTCAAAATCTATTTCTTACTTCTCATGATAGTTGAAAATAGTTTGTTCATAGTACTCAAATTTGATATCTACTAAATTAGATTAATGAATTTAACATTCACCCGATTAAATTAAATTATCATCTCTCTATCTCATTTGAGATTTAAGCTTAGGGTATAATAAAAAAAAAGAAAAAAAAAGGGTTTGATCTTAATCTCTACATAAAATTATTGAACCAATCCAAATCTACAAATAATCATAAGACAAGATGGATTTAATCCTGTGAATCTTTATTATAAGATTTTGATGAAAAACCTCATCATATTTTTTTAATATGTATTTTTTTTTAACTTTTTCCTAAAACAAAATTGTTTATACAAAAATTAGAAGAAAAAACTCCATAAATTTCAAGTCAACCGGCTGATAAGAGGGTTCATCGCTTAACGCATAACCTGGACCTTTCTAGTTCACAGGCCGACTACGACTACTGACAGCCATTCCCGCCTCAACTCATTCTCTTTCAAACTCACACAAACAGAAACAGATGACAGTTTACAATATAACCAAAGTAAGATCTCATCAATTAATCCCAAAGCCTCTCTTAAACCTCTTCTTCTCTCGTCTCTCACTTCACTCACTCTCTCTCTCTACTCACAAGCCAAACCCCACTTCATGGAACGCAACACGCACCTATGTTCTCTCAAACCCTCTTCTGTCTTTACTAGAAAACTGCAAATCTTTCTCTCAATTCAAACAGATCCAAGCTCAAATGATCCTTACCGGGTTAATCTTAGACGGGTTTGCTTCAAGTCGCTTAATTTCGTTTTGTGCACTAACAGAATCAAGAAATCTTGATTATTGTATCATTATTTTGAATAATTTACAAAATCCAAATGTATTTTCCTGGAATGCAGTGATTAGAGGGTGCGTAGAGAGTGAAGATCCGCAAAAAGGTTTAGTCTTGTATAAAAGGATGCTGACTAGGGCTGATTGTAGGCCTGATAACTATACTTATTCTTTTTTGTTTAAAGTTTGTGCTAATTTAGTGTTAAGTTATATGGGTTTTGAGATTCTTGGACAGGTATTGAAAATGGGTTTTGATAATGATATGTATCTTTTTAATGGGATCATACATATGTTGGTTTCGATCGGAGAGTTGGGGTTGGCGCATAAGGTGTTTGATGATGGCTGTGTGAGAGACTTGGTTTCTTGGAATTCATTGATTAATGGGTATGTTAGAAGGAGGCAGGCAAGGGAGGCAATGGGGATTTATCAAAAAATGATAACGGAGCAAGTTAAGCCTGATGAGGTGACAATGATCGGTGTTGTATCCGCTTGTGCACAATTAGAAAGTTTGGAACTTGGGAGAGAAACTCATCGGTATATTGAAGAAAGTGGATTGAATTTGAAGATCTCGCTTGTTAATGCACTTATGGACATGTATGTGAAATGTGGGGATCTTGAGGCGGGGAAAGTCGTGTTTGATAATATGAGAAAGAAGACAGTTGTTTCATGGACTACGATGATTGTCGGGCATGCGAAAAATGGGCTTTTGGATATGGCCTGGAAGCTTTTTCATGATATGCCAGAGAAGAATGTTGTAGCATGGAATGCCATAATTGGAAGTTATGTTCAAGCCAATCTTAGCTTGGAGGCTTTAGAATTGTTTCGTGAAATGCAATTGAGCAATATGAAACCTGATAAGGTGACCATGCTTCATTGCCTATCTGCTTGCTCACAACTTGGAGCACTTGATACTGGAATATGGACTCACAACTATATTAAAAAACACAATCTCTCTTTAGATGTTGCCTTAGGTACTGCATTAATTGACATGTATGCAAAATGTGGGAATATGACAAAGGCTCTTCAGGTTTTCAATGAGATGCCAAGAAGAAACTCTTTGACTTGGACAGCCATTATCGGAGGTTTGTCTCTCTATGGGAATGTAAATGATGCCATATTTTACTTCTCTAAGATGATTGATATTGGATTGATGCCAGATGAAATCACCTTTCTCGGGGTCCTAACAGCTTGTTGTCATGGAGGGTTAGTTGAAGAAGGTCGAAAGTATTTTGATCAAATGAAGTCCAGATTCAACCTGTCTCCCCAGCCTAAACATTATTCTTGCATGGTGAATCTTCTTGGCAGGGCTGGTTTGTTGGAGGAGGCTGAAGAGCTTATTAAAACAATGCCAATGGAAGCAGATGCTATGGTTTGGGGTGCGTTGTTCTTTGCTTGTGGAATTCATAGAAATCTTCTAATAGGGGAAAGAGCAGCCTCAAAGCTTCTTGAGTTGGATCCCCATGACAGTGGAATATATGTTTTGCTTGCAAATATGTACAAGGAAGCCGGTAAGTGGGAGGATGCTCATAACATAAGAAAGATGATGAATGAAAGAGGAGTCGAGAAGACTCCTGGTTCTAGTTCAATTGAGGTGAATGGCATTATCAATGAATTTATTGTGAGAGATAAATCACATCCTCAATCTGAACAGATTTATGAATGTTTTAATCTCATTAACAAGACAATTGGAGTTTGCCATGTCTGAAGTTTCAACAGTTGTAGATGACTTCCTCTCAGGCTTTCAAGCTCAAACCCAATGGCATTTTCTACATCAGATGCATTTATCATTTGGAACTGGGACGACAATTAGTCATAGAATGCTTCAGTTGCATTGCTTGCTGAACCCATTTGGGCATGCCTTGCCATTGATCTCTCAAGAATGATGATTTTGCTCTGGGTCCAATATGGCTGTGCTGAACCCATCAGCGAGTGCTAAAAGAAATTCTTTGAAAGAGCTAGGGCTGGGTCCATGTGGGATGCAAAACATAATAAAAAAGTAAGGAAAATACAAAGCCCTACCTTTTTGCAGGTAAGTTGAGATCCAATTTTGGATTTTGATATTAACATCAGGGATAGCCTAAATGATAGAAGGAATATATACACAATGATCCGCACGCTAGGTTTTGTTCATTCACATTCATGTTCTGTTTCTGTGTCACCTCTGTTTCCCACATGTTTGTCAGCCTTTTAGGCTCTTTGGTCAGGCCACTGATGGCTGACCATATGGTCCATGGCACTGGCCAGTGGTGTAGCCTCCAATCATGATGAACTTGAACTATTGGGATGCAGAAACTTCTCTATCTGTACTGCCCTAGCTCACTTGTAGCTTCCTTGTATCTAATCAGTTTCACTATCAATTTTAGGCATATACTGGTGCGATTTCGATAAATTTTCAATGCAATTTCTAACCTTTTCACTTGCACACCTCTTCACAAATCTTATCTAATGCACTTTAGAATATCACTAATTAGTAATTACAGCTTGAAAACCATAAAATTACAGCCTTTTCGCTTGGACATCTCTGCACTAACCCGGCCTAATGCACTTCTCCTGGTTTAACTGCTGATGATTAGTTGACATTTATTATGTGATTGATTATATTGAAAAAAATGATAGGCCAAGTTGGGGATGTAACTTTGACACCAACCCAAATAAGAACTCCAACAAATTTGTTGAAACTTTTTAGTACCTAAACAGGACTAGCACAACCATACTCATTTACTAGCAAGAAATTCTCCACCTGCCAATATTTGTTGTTAGAAAAATCATATACCTTAAGGTGTATGAACAAATTAGGAAAGAAGATGGAAGGTACAGGTAAAAATCCCATTCAATTTTGCCTCACATCATGGTGGACCTGACCACTCTATCCATACTTGTCACAAGAACTGCTATGAACTTCTTGGAATAATTTCCTCACGAACCCTAATCATCAAGCACATGAGAGTTCTTTTGTGGGGTCCCCATTGAGGACATTCCAAAACTTTTTTCATGGTTTTTTTTATCCTTTCCATGTCATGAACCTGATAAAAAATGTCACCCCCATATTTAATTATACAAACAATACACTTTATACAGAACATGCATATTTTTCATTTATATTAAAGTTTAACGTTCTAGATTCCCTCCCATGAGAGAGCTTTAAATATTAAGGTAGTGTTTGGTTACTATCAAGAGACATAAAAGAATATATAAAGAAAAATATATAAAAATAAATATATCAACACCACATTTTTAGAATGAATTTCATATACTTTCGAGATAAAAAAGCAAAACAGTAAATAGAGAGGATGGCTTTGTTGTTTCTTACTGTCTCAGGCTTTTCCATCTTTAAATTTTAAATATAACTAAAGGCTAACTAATATTCCCCATCACATAAATTTGTGTATAGCAGGAGATGGATATATTTCCAGCTGAGGCAAGTAACTTTATCTTTGATGAATCTGTGTGCGTGTATTTTCTGGACATTGATTCCTAAACCAACCAACCTAACTTAACTGACACACACCACCTTCCTCTTGAGAGAATCTCAGATGGCTTCCTGTGTGTGTACACACACACACACACACACACACACATGGTGTCCATCTTCTAAAACACAAGCCAACCACTCAGTGCAACTCCAAATGTTTTTTATTTAGAAGTCTATCAAAATAATGTTTTTAATATCAACATATCAAAATCAAAATAATTTATAAACATAAAAAAAATATTAATTTCAAGTAAAAAATAAAATATTTTTTTTTCAAAAGTATTTCCCAAACACTTCCCAGTATTAATTAATGTGGCCACCTTTCCAGGTATCTGTGATTTTCTTTACAACCGTGACAATGCCTGCGAATTGCTAAGGTTTTAGCTAGGATAACACAAGATTTTCAGGTCTGACAATTAAATTTTGGAATTCAACTATTAATAATAAGGTTATTATAACAATTTATTGACGAGTGAAAGACATGAATAAATAAAATAAAATATTATAAAAATCTGTAATTTTTTAAATTTTGTCATTGCCTTCCGTCGCATCTTAAGCCCAGTAAAAAAAGCGTAATGCTGCAATAAAGGCGCCACGCCACGAGACTCACACAGCCAACCTTCACTCACACTTGCTCTCGGAACAGAGAACGAGAGAGAGAGAGAGAGAGAGAGAAGAAAGCGACTGGCTCTGTCTCTCTCTCTGGTCTACCTTCTCTTCTCTTTTCTTCTTGTAAAGCAATCACCAGTCAATGTCTGTCTGTTCTTTCTTCTTTCCTTTCTTTTTTACTGCTTGTAAGTATCTGATTCTCTTTCTTTCTTTTATTGCTTGTGTGTGTGTGTGTGTGTGTGTGTGTACACACATATTCTTGTCTTCATTACCTGATCCACTTGTTTCACGTTTCTCTCCCATTTTTCTCCCACTGCTCTCCCACATTTTATTGATTCTTTTGTTCTTGATTAATCAGGTAAAACTTAAATTCCTAATCCTGGGTTCAGTCTTACAATGTCGGTTCTTTCTTGTTTTAGAGATCAAGGAACCACTTAATATAACAGTTGTTTCAGAGATCAAAATCTCACAAGTAGTTAAAACTGTTTGAAAATGTAAAAAATTGCTCCTTTTGATAGAGGTCATTAAAGATCACAAGCATCTGGTTTTGATGCTTAGTGGAAATGAGTTATTGGCATTTTTGTAGAAACGACAAGTAATGGATTAAGAGAGCTATTTTGATGGTATTTCTCTCTCTTTTTTAATGCTTCTCGGTAAATATTGGCTTTATTTGAAGCAATTTTCTACAAGTTGAATTCTTTTTTCTTTTGTGTCTTTTGAATATGCAAGCATTGCTGATTTCGTTGTTTGAATTTTTCTTGTATCCATCAAAATTTATGCTAATTTGTTGTTTTTATTTTTGTTGGAGTAGTGAGGTGATTAGGGGATAGTTTATTCATGCAAAAGTTTTGGTTTTGAGAGTGTGAACTTTAAAAGAGCAGGCTGGTTTCTATTTTACCTGTTTGTTTTCTAAACTAAATTCTATTTTGATGTTCTGGATCATGTCATGACTTATTTGTGTGACAGATTAGTGGTTCGAAATGAATTGGAATACACACATGGAGGGTCATTACATGAACCCTAGTTACCCATATAATTCGGCTGGAAGTTTCATTGAATATTTCGAAGGTCTCACGTATGATCATGTGAATTTCATTTTCAATGGAGGTTCCCACGTTCAGGTACCTTTTATTTGCAAATTTTGCATCCAAAGTTTGCAAATTGGAATGTGCTTTTAACAGTATTTAGATCCATAAAAATGCAAGCTCGTGGCCAAAACAAATAGAATTTCTTTTTCTGGTTCTGTTATCTGTATTTTATTTTTAAATATATAGATGATGGAGCAACTAGTAAGTTGTGGTTTTGTTCTTGTACAAATGACCTTCTTGCATTTACAGGATATCGTATGCCCCTCAACAAATGCGAATTTCTACAAGTTCAACATATCCCCACCAGGGAGCACTTCATATTATGACCCTACTCGTATTTATGAGGTCCACGATAATGGACTACGGAATGGAGAATATGGAAGGCCCTTGGAGAATTCTTCTAGAACGACTAATGAACAGACTACCAGAGTAAATACAGAATGGGAAGTAAATGAAAACAGGACTTCTCATGATAACCCTGTAGAATGTAAGTTTTGAGGCCTGTTTTGGTAGCGTGTAGCCAACAAATAGCCTTATGAATATTTGCTTACCTCTATTATTAGATGCAAGAAAGTTGTACCTTTTCCTATATGAATTACATTGAAAAATTATTCATGGGTCTTTTGTTCTGAGATTTAACATTTCCACTCAGTTAGTCATGGGATTAATGTCCTGTTGATTTGAGCCATACCTTTTGCATTTTGTGATAATTTCTATTCACCTATACACCATTCATTTGGGACACTAACAGCCTTTTCTTATCTTTGTCATGTTCTTTTGACCAGGTTTGCGCAGACATCATAATGTTCAGGATAATCAGGTTGAGTAACTTCGTAATATGGTTTAGTGCACAAGAACTGCGAGCATTTAGTTTTTAGGAAAATGTAATCAATCAGGACACAATGTTTGGAATGAAAAACACTCAAATGATAGCAATGCAGAGTTCTAAATAATCATTAGAGTGAGAGGGAAATAGAGAGATAAGAAAGAGAAACTTCATTTCTAACCCTTTAATTTTCATTTATGTTTCTCATTTGCTTATAGTTTCATACAGAACTATGCAGTCCTAAGAAAAAAGATATGTTTAGAGAATCATGTAAAAATGAGAATCCATACTTCAAACACTTAATACTTCTACTGTCGATGTCTCTGCTTATTATAGCATTAGATCATATCAATGAGCAATCATGATCCAAGAGGCACTTTTGTAGAGAACTTTGGTTGATATAAGACATAAATGCTGTTAATATATGTTATTTGCTACCCTCTTTTCATCCCCTAAAATATCTTGTGGCTGTACCCGCAGGCTATTTGGCAAGACAACGTTGATCCAGACAGTATGACTTATGAGGTTAGAGCATAATTCCCATTTCTTTTCTTCTGTAGTTTTTAGTTCTTATAAATTCAATATTGCTGTTATACTTTACTTTCCAAAAGACATTCAGTATATGAAAAGGTCCACTTCCAGATTGCCAGAAAAAACTGATTTGTCTTAATGAGATGGATATAGATCCACTTCCTGCCACACTCCAAGGCCTGTGTTAAATTTTCTTTATTCAGAATTATTATACTGTACAAACCTCCAAACTCAGAAAATCTGGCAATTGGAACTCTGCTCTTTTGGATGTTGTGTCTGGCTGACAGCACTCTACTTTTATAAATATTATTAATAAAAAAGCTTTCCATTCAGGAATTACTTGAATTAGGCGAGACAGTTGGCACCCAAAATCGAGGTCTTTCCCAAGAGCTTATTTCTGTGCTTCCAATCTCAAAATACAAGCGCAGCTTCTTCTCAAAGAGGAAATCAAGAAGCGAGAGGTACCATTTCGGCTTACATTTGTTTAAATTGATGAACATTTTTTTTTTGTAATGTGGTAGTCTGGCTGTCTATTTTGCTTACAACTGTCATGTCTTGCCAGACCTGGATCTGTACAAATTGTTGTCAATTTATAGTGTTCATGGTCTCTGCCTCTATTTTGTTCTATTTATTTTCATTAGCATAGATTTGCTGTTATATTGCTAAATCTGTAATATTATTTAGATTGGTTAATTAATTGGTAAACTAGATGCAGGGGTGGTATTGTGGTATAAACAGTGATTCCTTGTTAGGGCTGGTAATTGGTTGCATTTTTTAATTTTAATTACATGAATGCATTGAGAGTTTTGACATAATTTTCATCACCCTTTTGTCTTCGACTGGTTTGCAATCCAGAGCTACGAATTCTGTCCGTAATTCAATGTCTCATGGAGGAAACTCATTGAGCTTTCAGGCTAGTTTTACTGGTGAAACTATTTTTTTTATTTACTTATTTATATTTATTGGACTTTTGGTTTTGTGGACTCTATCAACACAATGCTTGGTGTAGGCTTTTGAGATATGAGGCATGCTAGTCAGATATCTTGTAGACAACATCCATGTATGGGCACTGCACACCGTTTCAAGCATAATTTATGCTTATCCAAGAATCTCAAAATGAATTCAATCAAATTTAACGGCTAATACTAGAGCCAGAGGCCTAGATGCAAGGTTAAAAAAACAGAGTATAGAATAGGTATTCCTTGACATTGGTGAAGCATGTGGACTTTCATTCCTTTCTACGAACTTTTATTGCAATTTCAGAATATACTTTGTGATGAATATCTTGACCACACTTGTTCATCTTTCCTTTTCTTTCACTACAGTTTTGTTCTTGTTGGATATAGGTGTGTGATTTGCCAAATGGAATACAAGCGAGGTGATCGCCAGATCACTCTACCATGCAAACATATCTACCATGCTGGTTGCGGGACCAGATGGCTTAGCATCAACAAGGTCAGCTGCTGAGATTTTCATGACAAAGTTGAGAACAATATGAGCTTTTTTTTATTTTCAAATTCCTTAAAAATCTGATGACCATCTACCAACAGGCCTGCCCCATTTGCTACACGGTTGTTTTTGGCGATGCATCAAAACATTAAGGTATAATGACTGATGGACATAAAGATGAAAACTCTCATTTTCCATGTTTCTCAAGTTTGGGTATTTGTCTTCCTCACAGTTGTCTCTATCAAATTTTCATTTTCTTCTGTAGAAAGGAAAGGTACTAGTTTTGTAATAAATCAGATTACAAACTTTACACAAAAACGAAGCTGTCAAATGGAGATGCAGGGGATTTTATTGAGTTTGTATGATCAACCCAATCTCATGGTGTTATTCAGTTATTGTCTAACACTACTTGAACGTAACCAATGATATTCATAGGGTTAACTTTCAAACGAATGAAGATCCATTTGACTTGTTTCCTTATTATGGGGTCTGCTTATATCTGTACTAGGTCTTCATTAGAGCATGCCTGTTGGTGTATGGCATTCTATCAAGAACATGAAGCAAGAACTTGTATCGTGGGGCAGCACTCACGTGAGCCAGCATGAAATCCCAGGGAAGATTTTTTCAAGATTTGGTCAAAATTTAGTGCTGTACATAATTCAAAGCAATCTAGATGCCATAACCGTTAAAAATCATTTTTTAATCTTGCAAGTAATCAATAGTTCAGAAGGTTTGGTAATAACTAAGTTCCCCAGGTGCTTGCTTCAAATCTCTAATTCAGATAGAGTTTTGAGTCAGGTTTGATGATACACCCACACACATCCATCAAACCATTCATCATATGCATGAGGTATGAATAAAATTATCATCTTTAATCAGATCACTCCATGGCTTGAGTATTTTGACAACAATCTTGTTTTGAAAGAAGAGAACCAGATAATTTGTTGAAGAGTTAGGCATCGAATTCTCCAAGTCTTTGTTCTTATTATGCATGTTTTCTTTTGCAATTAGGGAGGCTCTTTGAAAGAAAGAAAGGAGCTCCTAATTTCGTAGTGCATGCATGATTTGCAAGCTAATTTTAGACAGCTATTGGCAGAGTGTACAATTCTTGACTATAATTTGATCAATACTTGACTATATGGATAATTCGAGTATTTTGACAAAGATCTTGTTTTTGGAAGCAGATAGAGCCAAAGAGTTAGGCATCGAAATCTCTCAAGTCTTTGTTCTTATTGTCCTTATTTTCTTTGTGCAATTAAGAGGCTCTATACCTGTTCCCTGGTCAAACAGTTTGCGTTAGACTAAATCTTAGCTGTTCAATTGAAGATTGATTTACCAAGCAAGAACACTACCTTCTACTGCCTGCTTGTATTTGTGGTGCCCCGCGCGACGAAATTCATGTTTTAGTTGCTGTCTATCACTAGAACAAATACATCTTTGAAGATACCCAACATTCATAAAATTTATAATTTAGAATAAATAAAAATCTATATTTCAAATTTGATTTAGTAAATCATACATAATTTTTAAATATACGATTCGGACTAGTTCTATAAATATATACAACATGTTGCTCTCAATTAGCTGTATTCTCAAACTGTAAGGTGTTGACTTTCTCTTTGAAGAAAATGAAGTACTTTCTCAAATTTTATGGCGAGTTTTGGGGAAAAAAATAATTCACCGACACTGAAATTGGTGGCGGATCCAAATTTGTTACTGCGAGAGCTGCATTACCCTTCCACATAGCCCTTATTGCATGTTGATCCTAAGCCACTTGCAAGACTTTGCCAAGACTAAATTACAGGACACCAACGTTTTAGAGTGATCAGATTTGTGAATGTGGACGAAGGTGCGTAGTAGAGGAAGTGATTTGCAGTTCTAGATGAGCAGTTGAGCATCTCACCAACTCTTTCGAGCTGAAAATTTCAAAGTTTGTTAACGGTCATGGTTGAGATAGTGGGAACACACCAATAAAATGTTGACAAAAGACATTAAAGAATAGGAAATTTAAAGCGTTAAATCGAGGTTATAATGATAATCGTTAAATATATGTTTGTTAATAGTGATTGGAGAGATCTATATAAAGGGTAGAGCATCCATGCTTACCATGCAAACACAAGCAGTAGTTCTAGAGATGGAAAAAAGGGGGCAGCTGGGACTCTTGTCTCAAATGATTTATGCTTTAGCATTTTGCTTGGTTGCCACCAGTGTGGTAGCTAAAGAGCCTTATTACTACAAATCACCACCTCCACCGTTGAAGTCTCCACCTCCTCCATCTTTGTCACCTCCTCCACCATATCATTACTCATCACCTCCTCCTCCAGAGAAATCCCCCCCTCCTCCATACGTCTATAAATCTCCTCCTCCACCACTGAAATCCCCACCACCCCCATACCACTACTCTTCACCTCCACCTCCAAAGAAGTCTCCCCCTCCCCCATACCACTACTCATCCCCACCTCCTCCTAAGAAGTCCCCCCCTCCACCATATCACTACACATCCCCACCTCCTCCAAAGAAGTCCCCACCACCTCCATACCACTACTCATCCCCACCTCCTCCTAAGAAGTCCCCCCCTCCACCTTATCACTACACATCCCCTCCTCCTCCAAAGAAGTCCCCCCCTCCACCATATCACTACTCATCCCCACCTCCTCCAAAGAAGTCTCCTCCACCTCCATACCACTACTCATCCCCTCCTCCACCAAAGAAGTCTCCTCCACCTCCATACCACTACACGTCCCCACCTCCTCCAAAGAAGTCTCCTCCTCCTCCATACCACTACTCATCCCCACCTCCTCCAAAGAAGTCTCCCCATCCCCCATACGTCTACAAGTCTCCACCTCCTCCACACTACTAAGCTACTTTTTAATCAATATATGAGATGTATACGTAGCAGTAGCAATAACGTACTTCTCCCTATATCATTTACGAGCAAATTTCCAAAATGAAGGCAATGATCTTGAATGAAACAAGTCTTTCTCTACAATAAGGATCTAGAGTGAAGGTCCATGGTGAATTGAAATAGTATTATTTATTGTATCACTTTGTTGTCTCGTAATGTAATGGCAGTAATTACAATTCCAAGAAGGATTATATACTTGCGTTTTCTTTATCAAGTTCACATAGTGCTTTCTATTTAAAATTCCATGAATATTTTGGTTCCAAGCTAAATGTGATGCTTGGCTTTCCTTATCTAACTGTGGAAATGGACGTCAGCTTTCCTTCCTTGAGCCAGCCAAGTAAAAACCCTAAGTTTAAGTAATTGATCTTAGGTTTGATCCAATCAAACAGATCATGTCATAATGCTTAGGAACACAATTTTTTTACTTAATTAATTGAATTAAGTAAGCTGCTGCTGAAAATATTAGCTGCAATTAATGGCATGGTTTAAAATGCGGTGCTCTTTTAATGGAAGGTATAAAAGACAACATATAGCCAAATAATAAAAAGATAGAGCTACTCTTATCGTCCTCTTTATCTCATAGTTATCATATCTACTTGGGGGTTTGATCTTAGCTGGGACTGGTTTCTAAATTTATCGAGTTAATCCCAAAACAATATTGTTTTTTTTCTTAAATAAAATAACATTATTTTAAATAAAAAATAAAAAAATTCTTGAAGATAATTTAGTGATTTTGAACTCGGATTTAATAGGATCAATCGAGGCTGGTGGGTTTGCCTAAAATTGTCAGATTTGATTAGCTAAACCTCCAACTTAAAACTCAGACTCCATATTAATAAATCACAATCGGATCGTTGATAACTTAGAGTCTGGACAAAGTTACTATCAGTACTTCTGTTAGAAATTTCTAGTGGAGTCAAAATTATCCACTTAAAATGGACATGTGATACATTCTAATTAGCTAAGATTTTAGCAAACTTTAACCATTTGACTTTTTTTTTATTAATGTGGGGGCTAGCTTGCGCATACCTCGACTAATTCCACGGGCCCTGAAGTTAACGACAATGTAAGCCTCCAATGATCATCATATCAGCAACCACAGGACTCGAACCTGAGATAACAATGGGGAGGAAACCTCTTAATCTCAAGCTATTACCACCGAGTCACCTATTATATCGTTACCATTTGACTAGATTTGATTGACAATTCAGTCCCGAATTTGTGCAATTAAACACCAATTAATGCATGCCGACAGATAAAAGTGATCTTTGAATCAGAAAGATGTTAGTGCTGCATTCTATTGTAATGTTGGCCTGTGCTGCATGGAACTTGAGCCATTGAGGTCCTGTAATCCCAATCCGATCGAGGCCAGAAATATTGTTCAATCGTTGAAACCAGGGCAGCACATCATGATCTTGAACCATTAAAAGATTTGTATACATTCTTGACAAATGTGATCAACAAAACCTTATGGTTGAAGTCTACACCTCATCTTAAGTGAAAAGAAAACTTCGATTTCAAATCTCTATCTACTCATGAACTCCACTATCTGGAACGACGTGTTCCTAATTAACTTCCTACTGGAGATTTACTATTTATATTTTCTGTTTAATCCACTCGATTTTCAAGCAAAAAAAGAAGATATTTGTTATCGAAATACATTAGTGGGAAACAACTATGCATTAACAAGTTGACATAAAACAAAAATGATAGGAAATGTTTGGCAGTCAACTCGAATTTGGATACGTATTTTAATGGTTTAATACAGGCCGTAAACAAACATATATCTTTCTGCCTTTGCGATTAATGATCGAAGAGATCACTATATATAAGGGGCTAGCATCCATGTTTACCATGCAAGAACATCAGCAATAGCTCTAAGGATGGAAAGTGAGCGGGACATTTGTCTTGAATGATATATGATATAGCATCTTGGCTTGTAGCCACCACTGCTGTTGCTTACAAGCCCTATTGACCAGTTGAGAGTGATAAATACTGCAATTTTATTTTATTTTTTCACTCATAAACATAATAATTTATTTTTTTCCAAGCCTCTACATGCCATGAATGTAAGAATAAAACTGGGATAGCAAGAAACCAAGTCATAAACAAAGTTTAAGTTGCAACATAATTGGAATGACAATAGAGTTGTGAGAACAACAATGTCTGTTTTCAACACAAATTCTGAGAGATTCAACTAACCTTAAAGATCAGATAAATAAAAAAAAATTAGGAAGCATAAGGACTCCTAATTAGCCCAAAAATCCTGAAACAATTCATCTCTGCAACCTTCCTTTCTTTTATGTTTTTTTTTTTAATTTTTTATTAGCTATGAACTAAATTTTACTTTTTAGTTCATAAGAGTTTGTTCCATTATTGTTTTAGATCGTGAGAAGAGATACTTCTAACTTTATTTCTAGACATTCAAATACTTGTTTTGCTTGAATTTTGTATGTAAACTACTGTTTTTTGTTCAAGCTTTTGAATGGTTTTTACAGTTGACAAGTTTTTGTTTTTGTGGATTTTTAATCTGTAATTGTTGATTTGGATCAAGAAGGAGGAAAAATAAATGAATTTGGATGATCTAACTTTAAAGTTAAAAGAATAAGACTAATAAAATTCATTAAGCTTTGACTTGATCATTTTTTTTGTTCTTAAAGCTTTCATAATTGAAAATAAAATTTCTTATTAATCTTTATTTCGATTGATGTAAAGGAATTGTTTTCTAATTAATCTTTAATTCTTTGATTAAAATAATTTTAATATTTACTTTAATTAAAAAAAATACTTGTTTTACTTCGATGATCAATCTAATTTATTGAATGGACAATCTCTTGAACCAAACATATAAACACTAAATTATCTTTTACAATTCTATTTTTCTTAAACTTTTTTTATGATTAATCCCTAATCTTTAGTTCAGTGTCTAGTAAGAAGAATTAAAATAATTTTCCTTGGTTTGACCTGGCTTCATTACCATGCTATAAAAATTAATTCCTTAAAAGGAAAGGAAAGTTGAATTATTTTTGGCACTTTTAAAAATGACAAAGATGACATGCTAATTTATCTATATTGTTTGGTAAAAAATATAACACCTCATATCAATGCATGACATTATTACTTGAAAGTTTCCAACTAGAAAAACAAGTTGAATTACCTGAGGATTGAGCTCGGCAATAATAAAAGTCGTTAGAAATTCTTAGTAAATCAACTCCTGAAGGAAGAGAAGTTAAATGCCTTTTTGAACCAATACTTGAGGGGAAAAATGAGCAAATTGTTGAAGTACAATATAGGAAAAGCACAAGATGATAAATGAATTGGTCACTTTACAAAAGACCTCAAAAAATAGAAAACATACCGATAAGAATTCAATAAACTCTTTTAAAAAAGAGAGGGATCATTACACATTGAATTGGAAAGATAAAAATGAGAAGAAAAGATTAATTAATCTCATTATTGAAGAATAAAGAGGCTTGGAAGTTCGATACCAAACTCAAGTCGATGATGAAAGGGAAGCAAGTAAGGTTGTTGAGTCAGATATGAGAGAATACTCAGACAAGACAAGCACCTTGAGAGACCTTGTTTCTGCAACACAAACTAAGCTTGAGTCGCGAAAGGAGGAAATGAAGAATGCAAGAACAATTCAAAGAATGACAAGATTAGATCAGCAACTTCGATATACAACTAAATACCAAGATAACATAACTTGATATATATATATAAAAAATAATCTATAAAAGGCTACGAACGAGATACAACAACTAGAGATAATAATTACATTTTGGAAAGAAACAACAAATTATTAGTGCCTAGTAATGGAACATTTCTTCAAGAGAACACTTAATTGAACAAATTGATAGGCTAATTGATATGGAGACTCGAAAGGCAAACATGATGCGGGTGAAAGCTTTCAGGATTGACAACAATATTCACAAAAATGAAGAATATTTGAATGAAGTCTCCTCTTTTATCAAGAATGTAGCCGATAGAGAAGTAACATTTGAGCACAAAAAACTCTTTGTATAAACAACAACTTGTTCTTGTTAAAATAAAATGGGATGAGATCTATTTTTCTTAGTATTTTCTAATGTGTATGGATCCAATTGATCTAAGGAATAGGGTAAAACTTCTTTAAATTTATCAAATTATGAATTTTACTCCTATCTAACAATTTATGGATTGACCCTTAAACAATTTAATCTAACAATTCTTTGTACATGTATTTGCATTCACGTGCATACATTTATTCATTTTATTCAACATGACAAAAAAAAAAAAAAAGTGCACAGTCAAAATTTTGACTGAAATGGGTCGTGGCAGGCATATTGGACTTGTGATTAGCTGACAGAGGCACTTCACCTAATTGATCTGGTCGTCATGAGGTTGCTAGAATAAATAAAATTAATTTCCAATCTAATTTTTGTAAAGAAGAATTGATTTCTCTTTTCGTCATTATCTACTTTATATATAACCTTTTGATTTCCAAACTAATTCTTGTAATATACACATACACACGCACTTTTTTGTTTTTAATGTGATTAGAAAGTGGAGCAGATATGAAATAATTGAATTAGCTATTTTTTTCCCACAGTTTTAATTACTTTGGTGATGATGATCTCTTGTTCTTTAGATAGACAAAATATATAAAATTCTAGCTTTCAATTTAGAAAAATCATTGTGCACAGTTCTTTTACTTCCCTTTGTACCTACTAAAAATTCTCAATCATTGCACACTCGTCAAACAAATTGCGTTAAATTATATAATTTATATTAGCCTCGATTTGTATTTTACAACCAAACAGAAAGTTAGTCCTTAGTTTCCACCACATGGTCCAACCATTAATCGATCTCAAGTTTGTAATTGCATGGCATTAATTACTATGTCATTAATTTCCATATAATTAGGTTTGACTTACCAATAAACCAAAAAAATGTAACGACTTTCTAATTTTTATAACAGGGTTCTTTTCTAAAAAACAATAATATTTATTTTGTTAGATAATTATAGAAAACTATTACTAAAATCTTAATATTTCAAATTGAGATAATTTAAATATATACAACTAGGATGGTCTATATTCCGTTATACGAATGGAGAAAAGCATCCTCGAGCTATTATGATTGCCTGCCTCAATTGAGATCTCATCTACAAATTGTTCCAATTGAGTCCTTCATTTATTAAGAGTCAGTCCAACTATAACCCTTGATTGCTATTTATAGACTTTTAAAGGAGTGCAGTAAAACTGAACTTCTTTTTTATTTAATCGTTTTGATATGTTGATATATATTTTTTTAAATATCATAAAAATATTTTAATATATTTAAAAAAAAACACTTTTAAAAAATAATTTCTACTATACACTCAAATAAACTCTAATTTACAATCAATTTCAAGATAGAAACTAGGAGGGTAGACTTCTATTCATGAATTTCTATAAAAGACAAGGCTTATTTAGAAGTCCTTACTTTATTTGTTTTATTTATTGTTATAACTAAAGAATCACTAATTTTAACACAAGCTCCAATAGGTCAAAATAAAAACACACTAATATTATTAAACTCTCAAAGTATTGAGTTTTTTGTATACCCCATTGTGTTTTTTTTCCATATATATATATATATATATATATATATATATATTAATTTTAAGCTATTTGTTTTCACTTGAAAGTTTCTAGCTTGAAACAATCAGCATGGCATATAATGACAAGGTCCACAATCAAAATTAATTCAGACTGAAATAGATCATGACATGCATGTTAGGCTTAATTAGCTGGCAGGGACTTCACATAATTGAATCGGTCATCGTGAGGCTGCGGGAATTGATTTATTCATTCTTCGAAAGATGAAATGATTTTTCTTTCAGTCATCATCTACTATATATTTTTTAATCTTTAAATCTCCCAACTAATTCTTGTAATATATATAATATTATATACACACATTTTTGTTTTTAATGCGCAAAAGAAAGTGGAGCAGATATGAAATAATTAAATTAGCTCTCTTTTTTCCACAGTTTTAACCACCTTTTCTTTTGGTGATAATGATTTCTTGTCTTTGCATGGCCAAAATATATAAAAGATCTAATCACTCTAATTTTCATGAGATTTACTCGCCATTATATTTTGTTTTCTAAAATCTTAAAAAACATATTCGATAATAAAAATCAAGATGATTTTTTCCTTGTCATACTGTATATCAATGCAATTTTTCTCAATCACTCTGCGGTCGTCAAACGAATTGCATTAAATTATATTAGGGGACTATGCAGTTATTATTATTGAAATTTCCATCTAGTTAAATTTCCTTCGCTAAAATAAATTTCCATCTCGTTAAATAATAATATAAAATTATTCTTGTCTTGAGATGAACCTTCTAATTTTCCATAACATGCACCGAATACACCCTTCTAAAAATAATATAATATATATGGTTTTAGCGATAAATAATATCATATCTTGTCGAAATGAATCTTCTCATATTCCATGATATATACAGATTGCAGTAGATTGAATACTCTCAATCTTTAGTCTTAATTAATAGGGTAATATATATATATATATATATATATATATATGGCTCCTCACCAACTCTCAAGCTGACAATTTCAAGGTTTACTACATGCGTGGGAAACCACAAAACAGGAAGAAGGCAAAGGACATTAAGAATATAGAGGTTGTACATCAGTCAGATTTGAAACACAGTTTTATTATTTAATCCAGGCTGTAATAATCATTAAAAAAAACATATCTTTTTTCAACAATGATTATAGAGATCACTATATAAAGGGCTAGCATCCATGCTAACCATGCAATCACAGAAAGCAAGAGTTCTAAACATGGGAAACCAGGGGAAGCCGGGACATTTGTCCCCAATGATACATGCCATTGCAATTTGTCTTGTAGCCACCACTGTGGTGGCTTATGAGCCTTATTATTATAAATCCCCACCACCTCCATCTCAATCACCCCCTCCACCATACCACTATTCATCTCCTCCTCCTCCAAAGAAGTCTCCACCACCTCCATACTACTATTCATCCCCACCTCCTCCAAAGAAGTCCCCCCCTCCACCATACCACTACTCATCCCCACCTCCACCAAAAAAGTCGCCACCACCTCCATACTATTACTCATCCCCACCTCCTCCAAAGAAGTCTCCTCCTCCTCCATACCACTACTCATCCCCACCTCCTCCAAAGAAATCTCCACCACCTCCATACCACTACACATCCCCACCTCCTCCAAAGAAATCCCCCTCTTCACCTTATCACTACTCATCCCCAACTCGACCAAAGAAGTCTCCACCACCTCCATACCACTACTCATCCCCACCTCCTCCTAAGAAGTCCCCCCCTCCACCTTATCACTACACATCCCCTCCTCCACCAAAGAAATCTCCTCCTCCACCATATCATTACTCATCCCCACCTCCACCAAAGAAGTCTCCCTCACCTCAATACCACTACACATCCCCACCTCCTCCAAAGAAATCTCCCCCTCCACCTTATCACTACTCATCCCCTCCTCCACCAAAGAAGTCTCCCCCTCCACCATATCACTACTCCTCCCCACCTCCACCAAAGAAGTCTCCACCACCTCCTTACCACTACACATCCCCACCTCCTCCAAAGAAGTCTCCTCCTCCTCCATACCACTACTCATCCCCACCTCCTCCTAAGAAGTCTCCACCACCTCCATACCACTATTCATCTCCTCCTCCTCCAAAGAAATCTCCCCCTCCACCGTACCATTACACCTCCCCTCCTCCTCCAAAGAAGTCTCCACCACCCCCATACCATTATTCATCCCCACCTCCTCCAAAGAAATCTCCCCCTCCACCTTATTACTACTCATCCCCACCTCCACCAAAAAAGTCTCCACCACCTCCATACTATTATTCATCCCCACCTCCTCCAAAGAAATCTCCCCCTCCACCTTATCACTACTCATCCCCTCCTCCTCCAAAGAAGTCTCCCCCTCCACCATATTACTACTCATCCCCTCCTCCACCAAAGAAATCTCCACCACCTCTATACCACTACACATCCCCACCTCCTCCAAAGAAATCCCCCCCTCCACCTTATCACTACTCATCCCCACCTCCACCAAAGAAGTCTCCACCACCTCCATACCACTACTCATCCCCACCTCCTCCAAAGAAGTCTCCTCCTCCTCCATACCACTACTCATCCCCACCTCCTCCTAAGAAGTCCCCCCCTCCACCTTATCACTACACATCCCCTCCTCCACCAAAGAAATCTCCTCCTCCACCATATCACTACTCATCCCCACCTCCACCAAAGAAGTCTCCCTCGCCTCAATACCACTACACATCCCCACCTCCTCCAAAGAAATCTCCCCCTCCACCATATCACTACTCATCCCCTCCTCCTCCAAAGAAGTCTCCCCCTCCACCATATTACTACTCATCCCCACCTCCACCAAAGAAATCTCCACCACCTCCATACCACTACTCATCCCCACCTCCTCCAACTCACTCCCCACCTCCTCCGTATATTTATGCATCACCCCCACCACCAAAACACTACTAAGCTATTGGAAGGTCAATTTGAAGTGTAACAACATGCAATAATTTACTATTTATTTCTTTTTCTTTGCTGTTTACAAACAAATTTCTAATTTGTTTAAATCAACTTTCATTGTGTAGTAAGGATCGAGATTGTTGATCCATGGTGAATTTTTTTGTTCGAATAAGTGCTCATTAGAACATTTATTTGTATCCTTTGCAATGTAATAGCTGTAATTGCATTAAATTGAAAGGATAAATATCACATTACATTTCTCTGTCTATCGAAATTATATACTTTTGCGTCTTGCAAGTTTGAAAATTAATGTCTTCAAAACCATAAGCTAAGACATGGTGATCTGGAAATTATAAAGAAATATAGGATAGGTCATGCACTTTGACTTATAAGTAAAGATATAGTATAGGCCGAATCGTGGATTGAAACGTTCAAGAGTTCAATTTATGCTCCAATTAATCACTTTCAATACAAAGCAAATGTTAACAAGTGAGCTTTATTTTATGTATTAATAAACAAGTCAATTATGTCCAACAAAATTGTGCATATGATGAATTTCTACCCCTTTTTTATATAATACTCGAGGAATTTATTGATAGATGCTAGGGTTAAGAAGCCGGAGGCATATTAGCATGAAAAAGAATACAATTCTCTATTTACAGAAGAAAAATCTGCTCAAACACTGTATTATTCCAATTGACAAACTCTTCTCGAAAAAAACAATTCGTCTCCTAGCCAATCGGATTCCCCATAAAATACCATGAGAGATGCATTACCTGAAACTTTCCTTTCACAAGCAAGCAAGACTCAAACAATAACTTTTCTATGGTGCTTGGTATGCATCATTGCAAGTCCAATCATACAGAAAATAGTTCCACAAAACTAGTGTAGAAAAAATTATTATCCACGGTTTCTATTATTTTTTAAGAACAGAATGGACAAGTTGCTTCCTCTAAATGTATTAGATGTCTTCGAGAAAAAAACTTCTTTAATTGTGCATATTCAGACATTAAATAAAAATACATCAATTTTTGAGGAGATACTCCTTTCCATAATAAATTTGATGGAAATAAATAAATACTCAGGTAATCAATTCTATCGACGAAGTTGTTGCACGATTTCATGGAGTAAGCACCATGTTTTCCTGGTTTCCAGCATCTATAATCAACTATATTTTGCTTCAGCTTAATTTCTTGAATCAGATCAAGAATTTGACAATGCTTCAACTCTACAGGCCTTAACTTTCTCTTCCAAGTTAAGTTCCAACACTCAAGTGAATTTGTACCCCCTGCATGCTTCCAGGTGTAGGAATTCAAAACTAATAATAAAAGAAACTACATGTCAAGAAACCTTCTCTTTTAATAATTTAAGCTGTTAGGTAAGGTCTTAAAATATAATTTATATTATTCTCTAACACATACCTTCAAGTGAAAGCTTTTTGAACTTGAAACTTGCACAGATCCACACTACCTTGTGCCTGGTTTTTTCATCAAATAGAATGGGGTTGTGAGATTCGAACTCGTGACCGCTGGGTCAACAAGGCTCTGATAATATATCAAGGAATCATTTGACCTAAAAATTTAAGTTGTTAGATAAGATCATAAAATATAATTTATATTATTTTTTTAACACCACATACACTAAACAGATGCACCCTCCATCAGTTATCCATTCTTATCCTACACAGGCGATCCTAACTGGGAATATGTTGACTAATCCCAAAATTAATTTAATTCACCCTACATAAGGTTATCAACTAATTCTTGTCTCCCATGTGGTACGGACTGAGAAATACGTTGACTAATAAGCATTGCGTAATTCGTTTTTGTCACCAGTAATCATCATTTGTCTTGTGAGGTCTTTCCAGTTGAAATATGAAGGAAATAATGGCTCCATGTTAAAGTGGAATTAGAGAAAATGGAAGAGTTACAAATCATTTAAGTTGGCCATTATCGAGGTTAACAATAATTGATTTATGCTAAAAGTTAAAATTAAACAAATAACAAAATGAACCAATTCTTCTGGTTGCTGTAGTTTAATTCCTTTCCAAAAGCAAGATTTCTTGTTTATATTTGCTAGATGATTTCTTCTAGTTATGAAAATGATATGAACTCTATTGGTTAATTATCATATCTTAGTGTGTTCGACAATGGATTTTAAATTCGTACGGACATACACACACATTACAAAAAAAAAGGAGTAATGTTCCATTGTGTCCCTGGACAAAGATCACTGTAAATTTCAACAATGAAATTATCATTTTGCCTCTCCGACTGTAAAATTTAAACCTTGGTATCGAGGTATTTTGGACATTTTCCAAGGGGCCTTGTGGCATTTGCATATTGTTTGGGGGTGTTCTGGTCTTTTTTTTATTTCTTTGCACAGTAAAACTACCGATTTATCCTTGGGTACTGCCAAGAAAAAGAAGGTTGGTTAGGGGTATTAAACCCCTGATTGTAGGGGCATGGTGATACTTTTCACGTCCGATTTTTTCGTCGTTATCGCTGGGTCAGGAGTGTTTAGATAATTCCATATTTTATTATTATTTTTTCTTGAGGTTATTGCAGGCGCGACCTCCGGATGCGTCGTTAGTTTTCAAGTGTATGCGCCTTTTAGACGGCACGTTCGGTGTCTATCGGTCGTGGAAAATATCCAGTCGTCGTGTCAACGAGTGAGCCGTCATGTTCTCTTCTTCCTGGTGATGCTCGTGTCATTGTAAGGCAAGCGGAGGATCGTTGGTGGATTAGTTTTTCTTTTTTCCCTTTTCTTTTATCATGCAGCAACAAAAAACATGTTAGTCCTTTATCTTTTGGGATGTTTTATTTCAGGCCCTTATCTTTTGATTTTATTTTTCTTACTGATTTCTTTAATAGAAATTTTGATTGTTTTCAATTGTGCCCTTCAATTGAAATTGATCATATATGTTGTTTTTCACTTCAGTCCTTATTCTTTTGATTTTTCATCTGCAGGTTTTAATTTATTTCAATTTTTTCCTCCAATTGAAATTGGTCATATATGCTAATTTTCATTTTGGTCCTTATTCTTTAATTTTTTTTAAAATAAATTATAGTGCTATTTTGTTTTAAATCCCTTGATTTTTTTAAGTCCCAAGGTTTTGATTTGTTGCAGTTTTTTTCTTCAATTGAAATTAATTATATAAGTTATTTTTCATTTTGACACTTATTCTTTTAATTTTGTATTCAATATTAATTCCTTTGATTTTTTTGGTCTTTCCTGGACAATGTTTATTTTTTATCCATATTTATGCATCTATGCTTATAGTTTTGATTTTAAATTTTTGCATTTTATTTTTTATTGAGATTTTATTTTTATTCAGTTCAATCCTGAAATTTTAATTTATGCTGGTAATCATTTTAAAATTAATATTTCTTCCCTTTTCCTTTGGTCTTTTTTTTTGTGTTTTCTATTATTTTTATTTGTTCTTCGAATCATGTGAATTTTTCTGATGCTCATAATATTTATTTTAGTTTTTTCTTTTTTTTCTATTGTTTTTGTTTGCTCTTTTGTTAAAATATTATTATTATTATTCGAGATGATTTTGTGGTTTCATTGTGTGCATAATAATAATGATAATTTTAGTGATTGTTTTTTTTATTGTTTTCCTGCTTTATTTTTTGGTAAAAATATTCTGCTTTTTTTATTATCCAGTGTAATTTAATGATTTTAATTGTTTGGCAGTAATGATGATAATAATTTTAAAGGTTATAGTCATGATAATAATGGTAATGTAGCGATGGGTTTTCAATGATGTTTTTTTTTTAGAGGTAGAAAATCAACGATTTATTTTTGTTGTTTGATTTTTGTAGGTGTTTCTGCAATTTATATTTTGTTGTTGTGTTTAATTTAAATTAGATTATAAATGAACTAATCATAATACAGTGAATTTGATAATTCAGGTATCTGAATCTTCTTGTTTTTTTAGTGACGATGATAATTTTATAATGATGATTTTGTTGAAACTTGTTAAAAAGATAAATTTATATCGATTTAAAATTCATATATTTTATTAGAAACTCGCGCTCCACAGGAATTCTACATAGATTTATTATTTTGTCTAAATTTATAGTATAATAAAAAAATCTCAAGCAATTAATTTTATTTTTTTTACATTGAAAAAAATATTATTCCAGCAACAAAGAAGGATGTTGTCTACTATAACTAGGTTTCGTAATTATAGGAGTCTGATTAATTTACCCATCTTTATATATATAATTGGTCTCATCTTGTATGATAGCTGGCAGGGAATACAAAATTGTCTTGGTGGATAGTAATTAAGAACTTGAACAGTAGGGTTGGCCATGTAATTCATGGGTATGAGTTTGGTAAGAAGAAAACAATGGTGTGAGTAATGGGATTCGAGTATTATTATTTGAATCTGTTAAACAATTATTTCAATCCAAAACTTAAGTTATAGAATGAGTCCTAATAATGGTTTTTAATATATTTTATTTGATTTATTGGACAAATTAATAGATTAATTTTATAAATATTATTAAAGTGCCACTTTAAGCTAATTAAGTCATGCCACGACCCATTTGATTGTTATTTTGTCCCAGGTTGAAATGTTTCTACCTAGAAACTTTCAAGTAATAATGTCATAAATTGATGTGAAGTGTTGTAGTTTTTTCTTTCTTTCTGAAATATATATAGATAAATTAATTAACATGCTGTCTTCTAGACCAGTGCTCGAGTTTCTTGCAGATGAAGCACCAAAGAGAATATTGTATTTGTTTTGGATAGAAGAAACCTCATTTTTTAAAAAGTATATTTTGTGGGTCCTTATTTAAAAAAAAATTATTTTGTGGATTCAGGTAAACGATTAAAACCCCGACTGTCTCAGGTTCTTAAAAAGAATGAACTTCCTGACTCGAACTCGAGACTTGCTGCGCAGATCAGAAATTATTTACCATCACATCAAGTCTTTTGTCATCACCTCATCACAAGCCCATAGCCCTTTGATATTCTTCTAGACTAAATATATAGCTAATTTAATATTAGATAGATTGCAAGAACTACTAGGGAGTTTAAAAGATTAAAAAGTATATAGTAGATAATGAAAAAAAGAAAAATCAATTCTTCCTTGGGAAAATGAATAGATTAATCTTAACTAGTCTTGCAACGTCACGAGACCAGATCAACCTCCCTCTGTCACCTACTTTCAGTCAAAATATTTATTTTACACTTTGTAATTTTGTGCCAGACTGGAATGTTTCTAGCTCGAACTTTCAACAAAATAATGCAATGTATTGATAATTTATTTTCCATTTGATTTTTCACAAGGAGTTTATTATACAAATATTAAAAGAGGATCCGACATCATGAGTGGGTTACAGTGCATTGTAAGACAAATCACTGTAGAATGGAATAGTATTGCTTACTTTTTCGGGCCGATTCGGTTCGGGTCGCCGGTTCAGTGGTTATTTTAGATTTTGCACAGTAAAATAGCGATTTTGGCCCTCGAAAAAGACAAAAACAGCTTATGGAAGGAAGGGCTCAGAGGTAATTGCACGCTTCCTGTCCGGTTCAGTCCGCCACACTTTTAATTTTTTTATATTATTTTGAAAATAGCTAAATACGAATATAGCTCCTAATAAGATAAAATTGATGATTTAAGCACAAAGGTAGACCAGTAATTGACCATCATTTTTTATTATTATTTTTGAAATACTGTTGGCGCGTGCGAAACACTAGACCGACAGTATTTTGCCTCATGCCCTATTAAGGTGGCGCGTGCAGGTTGCTCTGTCGACAGAAATAGGCTACCGACGTCTCTGTCGATGCACTGCCCCGTCGTCTTCCTCCAGTGCAGCGTATGTTGTCAACCGGTGGCTATGGACATGGCGGTGGCCGGTTAAAGCTGTTTTTTTTGTTTTTCTCTCTCCTGCACGCAAAAGTGCAGGAGAAGCCCCCATTTTTGTTGCTTTTTCACTTCAGTCCCTGTACTTTTAATTTTGTGTATGGCCCTGATTTTTGTTATATAAGTTTTGATGTAGTTCGATTGAGTCCTTCGATTGAAATTAATTAAATGTTAATGTTTCACTTCGGTCCTCCTTCTTTTAATTTCCGGATTGGGTTTAAATGGCTTAATATATTCAGTACAGCAGTTTTAAATTTTTCAATTTTAATCTTTGATTTAAATTGATAATATATTTGATTTTCATTTCATCCCTTATACTTTTATTTTTTTTTATTTTAATCCCTTTATTTTTTTATATTTCTAGAATAAGTGTGCTCTTAGCCTTTATTTTTTATTTTTGTTATTTTCTTATTTGTTGAGGTGGTATTTTAAAAAAAAAAGCTCTTAAATTTTATTTTGTATCTATAATCATTTAAAAATTGATTTTTTTTTCTCCCTTTGTTCTTTCTTTTAGTTTTTTTATTGTTTTTTTTTTTATTATTTTCAAGTCAAATGAATTTTTTTGCCTGATAATATTTTTTTGGCTTGATCTTTTGTTAAAGTTTTTAGGATTTTTTAAGTCTTTCATTTAATAATTTTTTTCATTATTAACACAATAATAAGAATAAGAATAAGAATAAGAATAAGAATAATAAGAATTATAATAAGAATAACAATAACAACAATAACAACAATAACAATAATAATAATAATAATAATAATAATAATAATAATAATAATAATAATAATAATAATAATAATAATAATAATAATTTTAGTTATTTTTCTTACTTACTCTTTTGGAAATGTTTATGAGTGTTTTCCTCTCAGGATAATTTGATAATTTTTATTATTTTGACAGTAATAACAATGATAATTTTAGGTATTAAAACTTCGATGTTGCTATTTTTATAATAGGGGTGTGGTGATCTGTTTTATTATATTAGATTTTGTATATGTAGATATTATATTTTAATTTTGGACTAGCAAATCCTATTAATTTCTTTAATCCTAACTATAAAAATTGTTTTCTCAGCCCGCAACGTATTGCAATCAATTTTTTTAATTTTCAAGTCAAATGAATTTTTTTCCAACTGATATTTTTTATTTTTGTTTTATCATTTATTTTATTTTTTATTCTCTATTTTGTTAATGTTTTTAGGCTTTTTTTAGTCTTCGATTTAATTTTTTTTTTGTTATTAACGCAATAATAATATTAATATTAAGAATAATAATAATATTTTTTAGTTTTTTTTCTTACTTGTTTTTTTGTTTTTTTTTTCTCGGGTTAGTTTAATAATTTTTATTGTTTTGGCAGTAATAGATGATAATTTTAGAAGTTAAAACTTCGATGTTATTGATATTATAATAAAGTATGTTGTTACATGTAAAAATATTATATTTTAATCTCAACAATTATAAAAATATTTGTAGTGCGGGCAATTAACTAGTTCGAAACTATATTTGATAGTTTTTTTATTATTATTTTGTTGTAGTGATAAATAATATCATATCTTGTCGAAATGAATCTTCTCATTTTTTCCATGATATATACAGATTGAATACTCGCTGTCTTATTGTCCTTATTAAATAGGGTAATAAATATCTGGGAATTTATTAATATATATATATATATATATATATATATATTGAGAGATCAAAAAAGAAAATAATAACTTATTCCCACCCCTACACCATTACTCTTGCAATAGTTTCTCCTTTTCAAACGTTGACGAAGCTAGTGCAAACTCCATGTCCCTGGATCTAGAGATAGATATTTGAAATTAAGACAAGCAAGATTGAATCTTCCGAATTCTCCTCCTATTGATAAAGTCAATTAAGATCTCGGATTCACACAAACTTCACGAGCTCTGTGAGAGTTAGTGGCATTTTTTAATAAGCTGTTTGACATTAGCTCTTACAAGATAGGTTAATGTATTGTGCAGATCTGTTTATTAATTTCACCGACAGTGAGATATGTTTTGTTTTATCAAAATGCAAAAAAGAAAACACAACTGGAATGCCAGAGTGTCCACGTATACAGCACACACAAAACAAAAGATATCTTGCTTGGATCAAATTAACATAGATTTGTTGTGGAGCTGTTGAAGTAAATTGCAACCTTTCGAACGTTATCCCTTTCGGAACAATGTTCAGCAATTTCGCAAGAATTTGCCGAGAACAAATGAGAGAAGGCCCCAATTTTTTAGTGTAAGGTAGTAGTCTTTGACTTAGTTTTTTGTTCTGGCACACTCATTTTTCCAGATCATAAGGTTTTTTATCTTTTGAAATACGCTAAAACATTACCAATTTGGCTACAAACGCGTTTCACAGTTCTAAGAAAGAATTTTACGGCACCTCACCAACTCTCAAGCTGACATTTTCAAGGTTTATACAGGCGTGGAAACCACAAAGAAGAAGACAGAGGACATTAAGAATATAGAGGTTGTACCTCAGTCAGATTTGAACCACAGTTTTATTATTTAATCCAGGCTGTAATAATCATTAAAAAAAACATATTTGTTTTCAACAATGATTAAAGAGATCACTATATAAAGGGCTAGCATCCATGCTAACCATGCAATCACAGAAAGCAAGAGTTCTAAACATGGGAAGCCAGGGGAAGCCGGGGTATTTGTCCCCAATGATACATGCCATTGCAATTTGCCTTGTAGCCACCACTGTGGTGGCTTATGAGCCTTATTATTATAAATCCCCGCCTCCTCCATCTCAATCACCCCCTCCACCATACCACTACTCATCCCCTCCTCCACCAAAGAAGTCCCCACCACCTCCATACCACTACTCATCCCCACCTCCACCAAAGAAGTCCCCACCACCTCCATACCACTACTCATCGCCTCCTCCACCAAAGAAGTCTCCCCCTCCTCCATACCACTACACATCCCCACCTCCACCAAAGAAGTCTCCCCCTCCACCATACCACTACACATCCCCACCTCCACCAAAGAAGTCTCCACCACCACCATACCACTACACATCCCCACCTCCTCCAAAGAAGTCTCCCCCTCCACCATACCACTACACATCCCCACCTCCACCAAAGAAGTCTCCCCCTCCACCATACCACTACACATCCCCACCTCCTCCAAAGAAGTCTCCCCCTCCACCATACCACTACACATCCCCACCTCCACCAAAGAAGTCTCCACCACCTCCATACCACTACACTTCCCCACCTCCTCCAAAGAAGTCTCCCCCTCCACCTTACCACTACACTTCCCCACCTCCACCAAAGAAGTCTCCACCACCTCCTTACCACTACACATCCCCACCTCCTCCAAAGAAGTCTCCACCACCTCCATACCACTACACATCCCCACCTCCTCCAAAGAAGTCTCCCCCTCCACCTTATCACTACTCATCCCCACCTCCTCCAAAAAAGTCTCCTCCTCCTCCATACCACTACACATCCCCACCTCCTCCTAAGAAATCCCCCCCTCCACCTTATCACTACACATCCCCTCCTCCTCCAAAGAAGTCTCCCCCTCCACCATATCACTACACATCCCCACCTCCACCAAAGAAGTCTCCACCACCTCCATACCACTACACATCCCCTCCTCCTCCAAAGAAATCTCCCCCTCCACCTTATCACTACCCATCCCCTCCTCCACCAAAGAAGTCTCCCCCTCCACCATATCACTACACATCCCCTCCTCCACCAAAGAAGTCTCCACCACCTCCATACCACTACACATCCCCACCTCCTCCCAAGAAGTCTCCTCCTCCACCATACCACTACACATCCCCACCTCCTCCTAAGAAGTCCCCACCACCTCCATACCACTACTCATCCCCACCTCCACCAAAGAAGTCTCCCCCTCCACCATACCACTACTCATCTCCTCCTCCTCCAAAGAAATCACCCCCTCCACCATACCACTACACCTCTCCACCTCCACCAAAGAAGTCTCCCCCTCCACCATACCACTACACTTCCCCACCTCCACCAAAGAAGTCTCCACCACCTCCTTACCACTACTCATCCCCACCTCCTCCAACTCACTCCCCACCTCCTCCATATATTTATGCATCACCTCCACCACCAAAACACTACTAAGCTGTTGTCAGGTCAACTTGAAGTGTAACAGCATGCAATAAGTTACCATTTTGTTCCTTTTCTCTGATGTTTACGAATAAATTTTTAGTTTAAATCAACTTTCTTTCTGTAATAAGGATCGCGAATGTAGATCATGGTTAATTCTTTTGCACGGAGAAGTGATCATTGTAACATTTCTTTGTATCATTTTGAAATCTAATAGCTGTAATTGCATTTGAAACGATAAATATCACATTATATTTCTCATTCTGTCGAGATGATATAATTTTGCTTCTTCCAAGTTTGAATATTAATGCCTTGTTATTAAATGTATGTTTGCCCTAGCTACGTTGATTTCATTGTTTACAATGTCTTTCTGTTTTCCATTACAAACTCCGAAGACCTTTGACTTTTGTCTTAGCTTTGCAAATCAGAACCCTAGGCTAAGAAACGGTTCTTTTGGAGGTATATATATTCGTTAAATCTTTGGAAGCACATAAAAGCGTAACTCGCAAGTCCCAGGTGTGTTTTTCCTTATGAAAATTAACTACCGAATGGTTGGCCGCGTAAATAACAACAATTCTAAATTATTGCCTAAGCTATGTCTAAGAGTACCTCTAATCCATGATGGTGTATTGAATAACGTTCTAAACACTAAAACAATGTTTTGATCCAGTGGTAATTAATATAAATTAGGAGACTGTGATTGTTTTATACACCCATTTTGGTCAAAGATTAATTAATTACGTATCTATTGTATATATTATTTTGGTTAAACACATTATATTATAACATGCTGGATCCACATTTTTCCCCATTAATCAATTAAATAAGGTGAGAGGAATAACAGAGAAGCATGTGATTTTTATAATTGAGGTAGCCAGCGACCAACGAAAGACTTGGTGATCTCGCTATTCTAATTAAATATAGGCTAGGTCATGTACTCTGACTTGTAAGTAAAGATATAATGTAGGCCGAAATAGTGGATGGAAACATTTGAGAGCTCGATTTATCCTCCAAGTAATCACTTTCAATACAAACCAGATGTAAACAAGTGAGCTTTATTTTACGTATAAATTAATAAACAAGTCAACTATGTCCAGCAAATTGTGCATATAATGAATTCCTATCCCTCGTGTATGGCCAGGTAATGACCTCAAAAATGATTAAAAAAAGTGACCCTTTATTAAATATATAAAAATTATGTGTGTTGAAAAACCATTTCAACTCCAAAATAATCTTATATTATTTCTCCAACACGTCCTCGGTTACACTAGATTATATTGAAACTTACATGTATCCCTTACTATTCTTGTGTTGGTTTTTCATTAGAAAAGAGATTTGGAAATCTTATGGCTGTTTAGTCAATCAGATATTCTAATACCAAATCAAAAATCATCTCAAGTTCTCAGCTCAAAATTTGAATTATTGAATAAAAGTTGTAATGGTGTGGTGATGGGCATATATAGCAGAATTGCTAGCTGTGGTTAAAACAACAGAAAAAGTACCCTCTCTGATAGATTATTTTTCTGCAAGGTACAGAATCTGATCTGTGGTAAATGGAATGACTAAACCATTTATTACATCATCATGAACCTGTCATCATTGCTGCTCGTTTTTCCTCTCACATGGATCGTGTGATTTTCTCTCATGTTTGGCACGAGGCAAACCACATGGCTGATAGTGCAGCTTGTATCTAGGAGTGGTGATTTCATATTGGGTGGCTGTGATCTTGATGAAAAAGTTTTGAGATGTGTTCATTACTAAAGATAATGGTGCATGGTCCTTCAATCTCCTTGACATCGTCTGATTATGTTTTATAGTGCTGGATGTTGTCTTCTGCTTCCTTGATATTTAATCACTTTTCTTGAGTAATCTCTTTCTTGATGCCATGAAATGCTGGCTATGGAGCGCAGAAGGATTGGTGGGTAGTGTTAGAATTAATGATATTTGCATTGAATAATTTCAGTTTAGTCAATGTTAGAGTTTCAGTTTAGTTAGTATTAGAATTTCAGTTTAATTTTACTTGTCATAACAGGTTTTATCCAAACCTGTTTATCTCCAATAATCTCTCAATTCTTGAGAGTTTTGTTTCCTTTCAAATTCAAACTCCTGTAAGCCTTTATAAAGGCCTCGGATTCAATAAAGGGAGTGCATTTTTGCCCCAAATTTATTTTTTCCTGATGTTCAATTTCTGCAAATTTCCAGAATTTAATCTGAACAGTCACTGTTTTAAGCAGTCACTGTGCAGATTCAAGAATTTCCAACAGGGTGGACTTCTGTTTTTTTCAAAAGCCCCTGCAGTCTGCAGATTTCTTCCTCTAGTATATTGCTATCGCTGTCTGCTTTCGATGAACTATACCTGCTGCTAGAAACTCATCAGAATCTCAACCAGGTCCAAGAATATATTGCTCAGGAGTACGTATGATTCGTACGTAGGAGCTAAAAAAAACTGGGTTTTCTAAAAAAAAGAGCATCATAATTATATTACCTAGCCATGGCGACTCGATAAAATTAATAATTCATATAATATATACCTGGCAGGTGCTGGTGGAAAATATGAAATTGGAGGCCTTGACATATATCAACTTGGCACGAAGTGTATGAGCATCTTTAATTATGATGAACTTTTCGTTGAAGACTTGTCGAGCTCACCTTAAAATTCAAGCAAATATAGGGTCCCATTCGAATAAAAAGCTTTTTACCAATTGGAAATTTATTTTTATTAACTAAATTTCAACTATTTAGACTCTAATACCAAGCAATTCACTCACGGTTCAAAGTATAAATTATTTAAATCCATACATAAATTACCTAGTTGATTTCAGAATCTAATTAGATTTCACTGAAGTCCGACTCGATTTAAATTTTAGATCATTAAATTACCCGTATTGTATATGATATTCTTCTAGACTAAATATATAGATTACAAGAACTTCTAGGGAGTTTAAAAGATTAAAAAGTATATAGTAGATAATGAAAAAAAGAAAAATCAATTCTTCCTTGGGAAAATGAATACATTAATCTTAACTAATCTTGCAGCCTCACGACGACCACATCAATTATGAAAGAGCCTCCGTCACCTACTTTCAGTCAAAAAATTTGTTCTACACCAATTGTTATTTTGTGCCAGACTGGAATGTTTCTAGCTTGAAACTTTCAACGAAATAATGCAATGTATTGATTTTTTATTTTCCATTTGATTTTTCACAGGGAGTTTATTCGAAACTAGAAATGATAGTTTTTTTTATTATTTTGTTGTAGTGATAAATCAAAAAAGAAAATAATAACTTATTCCCACTCCTACACCATCACGCTTGCAATGGTTTCTCCTTTTCAAGCGTTGAAGAAGCTGGTGCGAGCTCCTTGTCCATGGAGCTAGAGATAGATATATGGAATTAAGACAAGCAAGATTTGATTCTTCCGAATTCTTCTCCTGTTGATATAGTCAATTAAGATCGCGGATTCACGAGCTCTGTGAGAGTTAGTTGGCATTTTTGAATAAGCTGTTTGACATTAGCTCTTACAAGATAAGTTAATGTATTGTGACGATCTCTGTTTATTAATTTCACCGACAGTGAGATATGTTTTTTTTATCAGAATGCAAGAAAGAAAACACAACTGGAAAGCCAGAAAGTCCAAATATACAGCACACACAACATATCTTGCAATGTTCAGCACACGAACTTTCAAACGTTATCCCTTGCGGAACAATGTTCAGCAATTTTGCAAGAATTTGCCGAGTACAAATGAGAGAAGGCACCAAATTTTTAGTGTAAGGTAGCAGTCTTTGACTTAATTTTTTATTCTGGCACACTCATTTTTCCAGATCATAAGGTTTTTTATCTTTTGAAATACGCTAAAACATTACCAATTTGGCTACAAACGCGTTTTACAGTTCTAAGCAAGAATTTTATGGCACCTCACCAACTCTCAAGCTGACATTTTCAAGGTTTATACAGGCGTGGAAACCACAAAGAAGAAGAAGACAAAGGACATTAAGAATATAGAGGTTGTACCTCGGTCAGATTTGAAACACAGTTTTATTATTTAATCCAGGCTGTAATAATCATTAAGAAAAACATATCTCTTTTCAACAATGATTAAAGAGATCACTATATAAAGGGCTAGCATCCATGCTAACCATGCAATAACAAAAAGCAAGAGTTCTAAACATGGGAAGCCAGGGGAAGCCGGGGCATTTGTCCCCAATGATACATGCCATTGCAATTTGCCTTGTAGCCACCACTGTGGTGGCTTATGAGCCTTATTATTATACATCCCCACCACCTCCATCTCAATCACCCCCTCCACCATACCACTATTCATCTCCACCTCCTCCTAAGAAGTCCCCTCCTCCTCCATACCACTACACATCCCCACCTCCTCCAAAAAAGTCTCCCCCTCCACCATATCACTACTCATCCCCACCTCCACCAAAGAAGTCTCCACCACCTCCATACCACTACACATCCCCACCTCCTCCAAAAAATTCCCCACCACCTCCATACCACTACTCATCCCCTCCTCCACCAAAGAAGTCTCCCCCACCTCCATACCACTACACATCCCCACCTCCTCCAAAGAAGTCCCCCCCTCCACCATATCACTACTCATCCCCACCTCCTCCAAAGAAGTCTCCCCCACCTCCATACCACTACACATCCCCTCCTCCACCAAAGAAGTCTCCCCCACCTCCATACCACTACACATCCCCACCTCCTCCTAAGAAGTCCCCCCCTCCTCCATACCACTACTCATCCCCACCTCCTCCAAAGAAGTCTCCCCCACCTCCATACCACTACACATCCCCACCTCCTCCAAAGAAGTCTCCTCCTCCTCCATACCACTACTCATCCCCACCTCCTCCTAAGAAGTCTTCCCCTCCTCCATACTACTACTCATCCCCACCTCCTCCAAAGAATTCCCCACCACCTCCATACCACTACTCATCCCCTCCTCCACCAAAGAAGTCTCCCCCACCTCCATACCACTACACATCCCCACCTCCTCCAAAGAAGTCTCCTCCTCCTCCATACCACTACTCATCCCCACCTCCTCCTAAGAAGTCCCCCCCTCCACCATATCACTACACATCCCCTCCTCCACCAAAGAAGTCCCCACCACCTCCATACCACTACACATCCCCACCTCCTCCAAAAAAGTCTCCTCCTCCTCCATACCACTACTCATCCCCACCTCCTCCTAAGAAGTCCCCCCCTCCACCTTATCACTACACATCCCCTCCTCCTCCAAAGAAGTCTCCCCCTCCACCATACCACTACTCATCCCCACCTCCTCCAAAGAAGTCTCCACCACCTCCATACCACTACTCATCACCACCTCCTCCTAAGAAGTCTCCCCCTCCACCATACCACTACACATCCCCTCCTCCACCAAAGAAGTCTCCACCACCTCCATACCACTACACATCCCCACCTCCTCCAAAGAAGTCTCCTCCTCCTCCATACCACTACTCATCACCACCTCCTCCTAAGAAGTCCCCACCACCTCCATACCACTACTCATCCCCTCCTCCACCAAAGAAGTCCCCACCACCTCCATACCACTACTCATCTCCTCCTCCTCCAAAGAAATCACCCCCTCCACCATACCACTACACCTCCCCACCTCCACCAAAGAAGTCTCCACCACCTCCATACCACTACTCATCCCCACCTCCTCCAACTCACTCCCCACCTCCTCCATACATTTATGCATCACCTCCACCACCAAAATACTAATAAGCTATTGTCAGGTCAATTTGAAGTGTAACAGCATGCAATAAGTTACTATTTCTTTCCTTTTCATTGTTGTTTACGAATAAATTTTTTATTTGTGTAAATCAAGTTTCTTTGTGTAATAAGGATCGAGAATGTAGATCATGGTTAATTCTTTTGTACGGAGAAGTGATCATTGTAACATTTCTTTGTATCAATTCGAAATCTAATAGTTGTAATTGCATTTGAGAGGATAAATATCACATTATATTTCTCATTCTGTCGAAATTATATTATTTTGCATCTTCCAAGTTTGATGATTAATGCCTTGTTATCAAATGTCTATTGGCCCTAGCTACGTCGATTTCATTGCTTACAATGCCTTTCTTTTTCCATTACAAACTCCGAAGACCTCTGACTTCTGTCTTAGCTAAAGCAAATCAGAACCCTAGGCTAAGAAACGGTTCTTTTGGAGGTATATATATTCGTTAATCCATGGGAAGCACATAAAAGCGCAATTCGCAAGTCCCTAGTGTGCTTTTCTTTATGAAAAATAACAACAACCGAATGGTTGGCCGCGTAAGCAACAACAATTCTAAATTATTACCTCTAATCTATGATGGTGTACTGAATAACTTTCTAAACTCTAAAACAATGTTTTGATCCAGTGGTAATTAAAATTAATTAGGAGACTGTGATTGTTTTATACACCCATTTTGGTCAAAGATTGATTAATTACGTATCTATTATTTTGGTTAAACACATTATATTATAAAATGTTGGATCCAAATTTTCCCCCCATCAATCAATTAAATCTGGTGAGGAATAACAAAGAAGCATGTGATTTTTATAGTTCATGTACTTTGACTTGGTGATCTCGATATCCTAAATAAATATAGGGTAGGTCATGTACTTTGACTTGTTGATCTCGATAATCCTAAATAAATATAGGGTAGGTCATGTACTTTGACTAGTAAGTAAGGATATAATATAGGCCGAAATAGTGGGTTGAAACATTCGAGAGTTGGATTTATGCTCTAATTAATCACTTTCAAATACAAACCAAATGCTAACAAGTGAGCTTTATTTTATGTATAAATTACAAGTCAATTATGTCCAGCAAATTGTGCCTATGATGAATTTCTACCCCTCGTGTATGGCCAGGTATATGACTTCAAAAATAAAAAATAAAAATATGACCCTATATTAAATATATAAAAATTATGTATTTAAAAAACCATTTCAATTCAAAAAGCTAAATTGTTAGGGGAGATGAGATTTAAAAAATATATATTATTTTTCCAACACGTCCTATACAGTTAGTATAAGGGAAGAATGCATCTCCTCCCAGAATTTTCTATCAAAGGAAACAAGATCAAATCCAGGCTAACACTCAGATTTGATATCCCATTACTCATTGTCATATACTGTAATTGTTACTCTCATTCATTGTATAGGTAACGGTAACTTACTTATTTTATATCCTCTGCTTGTATAAATCTTATACATTGTTCATCAATAAAGATTGAGTCAAATATACATTCATCGAAACAAAGTGCAGTAAAGAAATTCATCATGGTATCAGAGCCACCTACCTCCAACGAGTCACCGATCCAACTCACCACTACCATGTCGTCACCCTCTGATCAAAATCCAACAGTCAATCTCAATACTCACCCATCTTCCGCAACAAATCAACCACTCATAGCCTTCAACATAACTGCCCAGATCAATGAAAAATTGACTCCCTCTACCTTTATTCAGTGGCGTGCCCAATTCGAAGCTCTTCTCATTGGGTATGATTTACTCAAATTCGTTGAAGGAACACTACCATGCCCAACCTCCACCGGATCTGCTACCGACGAACTCTGCAAAACCCATTGGATTCGCCAGGATAAACTCATCCTGAGCGCAATATTGGCATCCACATCTCCGTCAATCACACCTCTGATAGCCACGGCAAGAACATCCTTTGATGCCTGGAAAAAACTAAAAACTTTGTATGCTAGCCGTTCAAGAACGAGAGCTATGCAATTAAAGGAGGAGCTCACCTTGATACAAAGGGGTTCCAGGTCCATTACTGAATATCTTCACGCAGTGAAGGCATTGGCAGACGAAATCGCTGTCATTGATCATCCAATTTCGGATGATGATTTAACCCTCTATATCTTGAATGGGTTAGGCACAGACTTTAGGGAGATTGCAGCCCCTATTCGTGCCCGAGAAACATCACTGGGTTTTGAAGAATTACATGACCTTCTCGTCGGTCATGATGTTTATCTTCGTCGCCTTGAAGCCGCAACCCAGCAATCTGTGATGGCTGCCAACTTTACCAAATCCCGTTGGCCTACTGCATCAGGAGGAAATCAAAATTTCCCCAGGAGAATGGACTCAAACAGACGAGCCCAGCGTGATGGACCACATGGGCAACGTGATGGGCCTCACAGCCCAGGCCGCCAATTTCCAGCAGCCCAGCGTGATGGACGCAGGCCCAACTCCTACACAGGCCGGACCAACAATCCAAACAGGCGTTACCAGCCCAAATGTCAATTGTGTGATAATGTGGGCCACACTGCAAAATCATGCTACCAACTTCAGGCCCAGCCCACATCCATCAACTACACTACCTCTTCCAGTGGAACAGATAAAAATTAGTTACTTGATTCTGCAGCCTCCCATAATATTACCGGTGATTTGAACAATCTATCTATTCACTCTGAATATGATGGAACAGACAAAGTCATCCTTGGCGACGGTTCAGGTTTGCATGTCTCACACACCGGTTCATTGGACCTGCATACACCACACCGCACTTTTACACTAAGTGACACTCTTTATGTCCCAAATCTTCGCAAAAATTTAATTTCGGTGCATCATTTTACCAAGCAAAATAATGTTTTTGTTGAACTTCACCCTTATTATTTTCTTGTGAAGGATCAAGTCACGAGGGCACCTTTGCTAAAAGGAGCATGTAGCAATGGCATCTACACCTTCCCGGGATCCATGATGGTACCACCAAAATTTGCCAACATACATGAACGGACATGCATTGACGGTTGGCACAAGCGACTTGGGCACCCTTCCATTAAAGTTGTCCACAATTTAATTAAGAACTGCTCTTTACCTATTTTCAAAAATAAATCATTGTCTTCTATTTGTCATTCATGTTCTATTAATAAAGCCCATCGCCAACCATTTCGTGTCAATAGTCTCATCAGTCATGCACCCCTTGAACTTATTTACACTGATGTGTGGGGCCCAGCTAGTTACACTGGAATTGATGGCTCACGCTACTATCTCATTTTTGTTGATCATCACACAAAATATATTTGGTTTTACCCCATAACTGCTAAATCCGATGTCTCCTTAATTTTTCCTCAATTCAAAAAATTTGTTGAAAATAGATTTCAAAAACCAATCCAAGCCATATATTCTGACAATGGTGGGGAATTTATTGCTCTAAAAAATTTTTTTCTAACTCATGGCATCACTCATTACACTACGGCCCCTCACACACCACAACAAAATGGCATTTCTGAACGTCGTCATAGGCATCTTGTTGAAACCGGCTTAACCTTACTTCATGATGCAAATCTTGACCCTTCTTTTTGGCCTCATGCCTTTCAAACTGCCTCATATCTCATAAATAGGCAACCCACTACCATTCTTAGTGGAAAATCTCCGTTTGAGTCGCTTTTTGGTCAAAAACCGAATTATTTAAAATTAAAAAAATTCGGCTGTCCCTGTTATCCTCTTACACGTCCATATAACTCAAATAAAATGCAACCTAAATCCAGGTTATGCATTTTTCTCGGTTATGCACCTACTCAAAATGCATACAAATGTTTCGAACCTCATGAAAAAAAAATTTTTATTTCTCGTCATGTTTTATTTGATGAAAACAGGACAATCACTCCTACCACCCCACACGTGGCACCACCTGCCACTTCACACAACACACCCTTGTCTTCTCACTTACCCGTCTCCCTCGAAATTTCGAACGACACCGTGCCATCGTCGTCCTGTGCACCCCGTTCGTCGGCAAACCCATCATCGGCATCCCTGGACGGTTCTCATGCCATGGCCACTGCTTCTCCAGGTAATCACTCTATCTCTCGAGCTTCATCTCCTAATTCTTTTAATAATACCCTTGATTGTGATTTACTAAACCCTAACCCCTCTCTAACCGAAGCATCACCACCATCACCCAATAGCTCCACCTCCCCATCTGAATCCCAACCACCCACTGCCATCAACCATCCGCAACCTACAGAAGAAACCCAACCAAATAACCCCACACTTCGAACCCATTCCATGACCACAAGATCAATGAACCAGATATTCAAACCCAAAACTATTCATACAATATCCAAGCACCCTCTACCCCACACAATTGAACCGACCAGTGTCAGCCAAGCCATCTCAAACCCACAATGGCGTCAAGCCATGTCATCCGAACTCACTGCCCTAATGCAACACAGGACATGGGATCTTGTGTTACCCTCTTCTGATTGCAAACCCGTAGGTTGCAAGTGGGTTTTCAGAGTCAAACGCCATGCGGATGGTTCTGTGGACAGATTCAAGGCTAGGTTAGTAGCCAAAGGTTATCATCAACGTCCTGGTATAGATTATTTTGAAACATTTAGCCCAGTAATTAAACCGGCCACTATTAGAACTGTTTTATCTATTGCTGTGATGCTTGGTTGGTCCTTGAGACAATTAGATGTTAATAATGCGTTTTTACATGGAAAATTGACCGAATCAGTGTTCATGATGCAGCCACCAGGGTTCAAAGATCCATCAAAACCTAACCATGTTTGCAGGTTAAACAAGGCTATCTACGGCCTCAAACAGGCCCCTCGAGCATGGTTCTCGGCTCTCAAAAGTGCCATTGTGCAGCTGGGCTTTCACAACTCTTTAGCCGATTCCTCACTTTTTATTTATAATCACAATTCTGTCTTATGCTATTGCTTGGTTTATGTTGATGACCTAGTTATTACTGGAAATAATCATGTGTTTGTGACTAATGTTGTGAAGCAATTAGGTGAAAAATTCTCCCTCAAAGATATGGGTGACTTGCATTTCTTCCTAGGGGTTGAGGTAATACCAACTACTGCAGGCTTATTCCTCTCCCAACACAAATACATCCGTGAGCTTCTAGCAACAACAAGCATGAGCGGAGCCAAGGACATATCCACACCACTCTCCACATCCCAGGCACTTCAGCTGAACGACGGCACTGCTGCTGTGGATAGCTCTGAATTTCGACGAATCCTGGGAAGTCTCCAATATCTATCCCTAACGCGTCCCGACATCTCGTTTGCAGTCAACAAGCTCTCTCAATTTATGCACAAGCCCACAATCACTCACTGGACAGCAATCAAGAGGCTTCTCCGCTACTTGAAGCAAACCCTCCTCCATGGTATCCAGCTTCGCAAAGGAGGGTCTCCAGTTCTACGCACATTTTCCGACGCTGATTGGGCTGGAAACTTGGACGATCGCACCTCCACATCAGCATACATCAGTTTTTTGGGCTCCAATCCCATATCTTAGAGCTCCAAAAAACAACGCGCAGTTGCCCGCTCCTCCACTGAAGCGGAGTACCGCGCTCTAGCTAGTGCAGCTTCAGAAACAATCTGGCTAGCCACTCTTCTCAAGGAACTCGCAGTTCCTGTCCAGAACACCCCACAACTCCTATGCGACAATCTTGGTGCCACACACTTGAGCTTTAATCCTGTGCACCATTCCCGGATGAAACACATCCAAATCGACCTCCATTTTGTACGTGACCTGGTGCAAAATGGCAGCCTTCAAGTTCAGCATGTGCACACTCAAGATCAGCTAGCCGATTTGTTAACGAAACCCCTATCTCGCCAGCGGACAGAACTGTTACGGTCCAAGATTGGCCTTGCCGATGGAAGCCCAATCTTGAGGGGGCGTATAAGGGAAGAATGCATCTCCTCCCAGAATTTTCTATCAAAGGAAACAAGATCAAATCCAGGCTAACACTCAGATTTGATATCCCATTACTCATTGTCATATACTGTAATTGTTACTCTCATTCATTGTATAGGTAACGGTAACTTACTTATTTTATATCCTCTGCTTGTATAAATCTTATACATTGTTCATCAATAAAGATTGAGTCAAATATACATTCATCGAAACAAAGTGCAGTAAAGAAATTCATCAGTTAGTTGTATTGAAACTTACATGTATCCATGTTGATTTTTCATTAGAGAAGAAATTTGGAAATCTTATGGTTGTTTAGTCAATCAGATAAATCAAAAATCATCTCAAGTTCTCAGCTCAAAATTTGAATTATTGAATAAAAGTTCTAATGGTGTGGTGATGGGCATGGCACTCTCTGTTCTTGCTGGGATCATACACTCAAATTAAGCAGAATTGCTAGCTGTAGTTAAGGCACCAGAAAAAGTATCCTCTCTGATAGATTATTTTTCTACAAGGTACAGAATCTGATCTGTGGCAAATGGAATGACTAAACCTTCTATTACATCCTCATGAACCTGTCATATATAAAACTATCACGACGGCCTCATTTTCTTCTTATTTGATTATTCTGTGAGCAACCTTTGGGAAGTGGATGAAGCCATTACAGATAGATTTGAAGCTTTGAACAATAATATATATAACAACTCTTCCCTCTATCGACAGGAGAAAAAAAAAAGAAAAAAGAAATTCAGCCACGATTGAATGTACAAGTACTTGGAGGTTGTACGGTTCTTGACTTCATCGTGCCCAACACTATGAACTGATCTCTTGTCTTGAGAATTCCTGATCGGGAGGCCACTAACTAATGGCTGACACATAAATCAACCTTCGATAACTAGAAATGGGAACTCGGGGAAGGCCATGGCATTGCCCTACGCAGCTTATTTACGCGGTGGCATTTTCCTTATAGCCACTAGCGTGGCTGCCTACCACCCTTAATTACATTTATGTTTCGCCGCCGCCGCCACCTCGCCACTCTACAGACACCCATCTTATAAATTACCAACACATATTGCTCATCTTCCACACCATTACAAACCTAATGCATGAAAAATATTATATTTACAAGTCAGATGCGGTGCGCGTCCACCATATTATTACAAGTTGCAGCCGTTTTCTTACAATAGTCTAGGTGTTTTGTTTCGAAAATATATCTACCAGTGAGATAATAGTATCCCAGTTACATTAAGTTCTTAAAGAGAAAAGAATTGAAGTGTGAAAATATTGGTTCATCACTTACCTATCCACTCTATAAATATTTTATGGGCTTTTTTAAATAGATCATTCCCTGTATATGAGAAATATGTATCCATAGCCTTCATCCAGAGAGACAAACAATGAAGAATATGCTCAGACATTGTATTCCAAATTGAAATGCTAGAATCATAAGATAAATTAATAAAGGGAAATAATCTCAAATATCAAAACCAAGATCACCTTCTTTTTACGCATCATTAGAAGCAAATGAGATAAACCTACGAGGTCAAGGAGATTTATTGGAATGGCATATTTTCTTTTCGGATAAAATAAAGGTATGTTTTGTGTTCGAACGACATGGTGGGATTATGAACTATATACTCTAATAGCAAGCAATTCACAGTTCGAACAGTGTTGTTTGTTTTGTTCCGTTTCAGTCGAAATGACCAAAATTTTTATATCAGTCAAAAAAATGAGACAAAACAGCATTGTTTTTACCTCGGTTTAAATTTTGGCCCATTCCAGATTTTTCAGCCAAATACCGGCTGAAACATTCCGGTTTCGTTCTGCCCGTTCCGTTTCGGCAAAATAATATTATTTTTTTTAAATAATGAATAATTTTACAATATCAATCATATCTCTTAATCCGACCGTTAGATTGAGATGAAATTTTACGGGGAGTCTCTTGACATATTTATATATATTATGTTAAAATTTCAGAGCAATGAGAATGTAATGACCTTGTGAGATTGATAATGATATTCTCGTAATATTATACATATTCATAATTTTGTTCAGAAAAATCATTTTACTGTGTCTTTTTTAAGATTAAATTGCACAATTCTAAATAATTTTATTTTTGAATTTGAACTGAATTTTTTTAATTAATATATATATATATATATATATATATATATATATAAACAATACAATCTCGAAACAGCACGTCAAAATACGCCAAAACCAAAATATTATATTCCAATAAAAAATACAAAGCACTGACAACATTGGTGGGTTGAAGTGCCAATTATCGATCACAAGTATATATCTGGTTGATTTATGGGCTCTCATCGATCACAAGCATATATCTGGTTGATTTATGGGCTCGTTAGTGTCCGGCTTCAAGTTTCTGAAGAGTTATTCAACACAAAACACCAATCTATCATGGATTCAGAGGTGAGCATGGGCTACACAATCCAAAAGACATCCATCTTCCAGCAAAGCAAACCCTCGACATTATTTGTAAGGAAAAACAACTTATCCGTGAAGTTTTTTGGAGACTATCTGACTTAAAGTTTCGCAATATTGTTCATGTACAGATTGTTTCATTTGGTTTAATTGCTTCTTTATTCTTCTTTTGTTTGGCATAATGGCTAAGCAATGTTCTAGAAAACTATAACGAAGACAGCATTTTATTTTCCTATTTGATTATTATGTGGGCAACCTTTGGGAAGTCGATGAAGTCATTACAAATAGATTTAAAGCAACTTGTTGTTTTTTGAACAGTAATATTGCAATTCTTTCCTTCTATCGACAAGATAAAAGAGATTTAAATAAGGAACACTTATAAGACGTAACACTTCTCACTTGGCAAATTGATGACCCCTGCCATCAAACTCAAAAAAAACTTAGTTAATCATGTCAACGCATGGTTTATGATATGAGAGTGTGACACCCTAATAAAAAACAATAATATTAAAGAATAATTTAATAAAAAAAACATTATACAAACATCACTCATCTTTTAGTATTTTCCAATAATTAAAATAAGCCCAACAAACAAGTATATTGTAATTAAATGTAACAAAACTTTTCTCTAATAAAATTTCTGATATTTGCTTGTAAATCCAAGCTACATCGGTGAAAATTTATTTTTTATATTTTATCTTACAACTCAAATCTAAAAATAACACATGGAGATACATGCCACGATTCATAATTTGGGAAAGTTGAATCTAGTGCTGATAAATCTAGCTTAATTGGGCAAGTCAAACTATTAACTCTATAATTTGAAATATAATATGGGTTGGGTTGGGTTGGGTTTTAAATTAAACTATATAAAGTTGTTCTAGTTAAACTTGATTAACCCTATAAGTTAATTTATGACGTGATCGCTCTAATCAAAATCTATATTGAATGTTTTTAAAAAACAAATTAAAACCATAACATTTTAGATTTTTAAAATATTTAAATTGATCTACAGTGAATCAACTTTCGACTTGGTCTTTAACTATACGGATTTAATAACTTTTGTTTAGCTATGATTCGAATTTTATATAAACTTTCGTACATTTGATTCACTTTTGTCTCATATATATGTAACTTGTAATATTATCTTGAACTGGTATACTGGAAATTATATTATCAATTAATAAACTATAACGTCCTTGAAATTCATTTTCTTTTCTTAATGTTTCCTTTTGTTTGCGTAGACTTTCCGTCCATAAGATAACAAGGGCAGTTGCCAATATCCCAATGAGAAGCACAGAGTGGAAAAACCTCTTAGCGGGTGGACAAATTCTACACAAGTTGACAAACCAAAAGGAAGCGACAGACAAAAAGGAAGCATAAAAAACCACTTGAGAGATGCTTCTTGTTGGTCTCAGAATCTTAACATAGATCAGGTAATAGCTCTCCATCTCTCTTTCTGACTAGCTATAAGAGTATCTAGATTTTTTTGCTTCCCGTTTCCACCGAACACATTTTTCTTGGTATTTTTGCAGTGAAAAGTTATGCTGTTTTTTTTATTATCACTTATCCGAACGAGAAGCTTAGGATTGTTGGATTCTCTTCTGTTGTTGAATGATTTATTCCAATCTCCATCTGAATTTTCTTTAAATTGGTTAAAGAAAGAAGCTTCTCTTTTTCTTGGATTGAATTCAACTTTTAAAGCTTTTTGCTGGTTTGAAATGTTAAAGGGGTGGTTGTGTTTTTTTGTTGATTATGACAACTGAGGTTGTGGACAGCTATAATATTATGTTCTGTGTATGGACTCCTTGCCTTTGCATATATTCTTAAAGTATTATTATATGGGCAGTAATCATGCAAATTGCAATGCGACTTTTGAGTTACAAGTTGGTGGTTTTAGTTTGCAATAAGCTGGAGTTGTTCAATTTTGCTTTAGGATTACTGGTTTGTTAGAGTAGTAGAAGTGATCGATCTAAGACAAGTTAGATATGTTGGTCTTGCAGATATACTCTTTCTTGAGTTGCCTGGCTGAAAGTAGTAGCTTGTTTGGAGGAATGAAATGAAAAACTATAACATGGATGATGGGGAGGTAGAGCTTTCGGATCATGTTTTGTTACCGAATCCTGATTCATCTGGCAGTTTGCAGAGTTCTGTGTCTGTGGATTCACTTCTTGATGAATTCTTGAATAATACGAGGACATGTACTCACACTCACACTTGCAACCCCATTGGCCCTGACGCGATCCATACACATACGTGCTACCACACACACACCCAGGTCATTACTTCTGAAGAAGATGATGACTTGAACAATAGAGAGAATTCCAATTCTAAAGCGAAAAGGCCAGCAGGAAATAGAGAAGCAGTTCGAAAATATAGGGAAAAGAAGAAGGCACACACTGCTTACTTAGAAGAGGAGGTGAAGAAATTGCGTACATCGAACCAGCAGCTGGTGAGGAAAATACAGCAGCAGGTAATTCTTGAAGCCGAGGTTTTGAGGCTAAGAAGCATATTGGTGGAACTGAGGGGAAAGATTGATACTGAATTGGGTGTGTTCCCATTCCAAAATCAGGGTGACACTATTGCTGCTTTCAAGGATGGTAATTGTGGAGCAGGTGAGTCCACTGGTGGGCCAGTGAATCTACAGTGCCAGACAGATTTACCATGCTTCCACACTCAAGTAATAGGTTCATCTTCGCAGGTTAGTATTGACGGAGATGGCAAGTTGATGGAGTCATGGGAAGGTAATTGTCAGCCTGTGATGGAAAATTGCCAGGCAAACATGGATAATATGGCAACCACAGAAGGACACGCAATGGAAATGGTGGAAGCCTTGATGTCACCTGCCTCTCGAGTTCAATAACCAGAGGGAAAGATAATACCTGTAAGCTCTTCAGATCTTTTGATCTTCCTGCATCAAAGATACGTTGAAGTTGAGAATACGGATCTTGTACGTGTACTAAAATGGATATATATAGAACTTGAAAGGTTGATTAGTGCCACTGTAGAATACAAATTCAGCCACAAAGTCATATATAAGCTTGACAACAGACTTTTGCTTGGATTGTCTCAATATATTGTATGAGGATTAGAATGTAAATATTACTTTCCTTTTCTTCCTTAATGAAGGTGAAAAGGTGTGGGGAAAATGCATGATCAGCTACTCCCTGGTAAAAATATATATCAGTCGAAGTAAGACTGTACAAGTAGTTGATGAAGTATGCTCACCGAGTGCTGTGATGCAGAGGCTGGAATCCTCAGCTTGAACACCTCCACATGATGAGATGTGTCGAGGTATTTAGCATCAGTTTCTATGTCCACTGTAAGCGATACCAAATGCAGCAGAATTAGGTTAAAACAATCCCTTGATCCCACGTCAATGAAAATTTTGTGTGCCGGGATGGATGGAATTTCCACTCTTCCCAAATCACCTAGGTTTGTAAAGTGCTGTCCTATCCCCTTTCATATTTCATATTGTTCAAGAAAAATGCATAGCAACCATCTTGGGGTGACTTAGTGATAAGAGTTTGGGATTGGTCGAGATGCACGTAAACTAGTCTATCTAGTGGTAAGAGTTTGGGATTAGTCGAGATGCACACAAATTGACCCATTTAGTAAATAATCTAGTGGTAAGAGCTTGAGATTAGTTAAAAATACGCACAAACTGACCCGACACGCACGAAAATCAAAAGAAAAGAAAAATGCATAGCAGGTAGCACCTAAGATTGAATGGTGCATGCAGATGCCCTTGCTTCCGATGCCTAGGTCTTGCTTCCCATCCTGCTCTCGTTGCAGAATTGGGCCAAAACTTGGATTGAAAGTAAACAATTGGTCCTAATTCACCATGATCTCTTTAAATATAGCCCACAGATTCACAATGGCATCGGAACTCATCGTGGTAGTGTTAGAAGCAGTGCATCAAGAGCTTTCTGGTAATGACACGCATGACGGTGTGGGAGTAATGATGTGGCTATAGTTTTTTCCCCTCCTTTCCCTTTTCTCTCAACTTGACTTAGAAAAATACACAAACTCTCTTTTATTTATTTATTTATATAATATGGTACTTATTCTTTAAATTTATATCTATTTTATTTTTTATAGGTTGATTTTTATTTTCAATTGCATCTCTATTATTTAGTTTTCATTTTGAATTTAGTCCCTATTCTTTTATTATTATTATTTATTTTTATATATATTTTTTATAGGTTTTTTTATTTCATCCTTCATCATTTATTTTTTTTTCAAATTTAGTCATTATATTTTATAGATTTATATTATACAAATATATTTATAGAATATTTTGAATATATATATATATATATATATATATATATATGTAATATTTTATATTCTGACACACGCACTCTTTGAATTTGTATATTAGTTCATTTATTTTTTATTTAATATTAAATATTTGTTAGATAATAGATATCCATAGAGATAAATAATTTTTCCCTAGATGCTAAGAATAACAATTTAATGTAGGCTCAATGGATACTATTTTTATATAGTTCATTATTTTTTTATGATTCCTTACTGAACTTTGGATTATTTGGTGATCGAACTTTCAATTAATATGTAACATGCTGACCTGGTGAATTTAAATCATTTTTTTATTTTATAAATATTATACAGTGTTGTTGACTTTTCTCAAGTTAATGACCCAGGTTTCATTTTATTTTATTTTATTTTACAACATTTTTATTTTTAAAAGATGAAAAAAATAAAAAGAGTCGGCCGCGGGCCAACCACATACCTGGATAAAAAATCTATAAGAGCAGTTAGATTTCTGCTAGGGTACCTGGAGATTCAAAACTAACTAAGAACACTAAGGCCTGTTTAGCACCGCGGTTGTACCGCCGGTTGTCCAAAATTCAATTTTGTTTTTGCATTTTAGATGAATATATTTTTGTATTTTTAAATTATTTTGATATGTTGATGTCAATAATAATTTAAAAAAATATATATCATTTTGATGTATTTCAGCACGAAAAATACTTTAAAAAACTACCACGAACAAACTCTAAACATGCCCAAAAGCACAATATCAAACTACAAAACTAAAAATGAGATCTCATTCAGAATTGCAGCAACTCCAAAGCAGATACAAGGGTTATACGAATGAAGCCATGACAGCATGGGGGGGACTGGAGAGCAATGAATGACACGTGTATCATTCAAAACTCCATAGACTCACCGGGTTGAACCTTGGATGAAAAGGACTGTAGCTTTGACAGGCCCATGAGGCTCAACTTCAAAGCTGAGCTAAGCTAATCCCAGAGCGAGGCAGTGTATTTGAGTTGCATCAGTTTACGAATGGCCTTGAAAAAAGTTGAATTTTCAAGTTGAATCAGCAGAAGAAACCAGCTCGGGGCCCGTTCCCTGCAGGAGGGGAGAGTAGCGATGAACGATGCTTGATTTCCAGCACGTTCCTGTCAGATTTTGAGAGATATCCCCATGATCTTCCTTGTTGTTTCTTGATTAACAAAATGCCTCCCATGTTTGACGAACGTGAGCAACTTGGGGCCAAAAACTATTTATAAATACTTAAACAGCATTAGTAAACCCTAATAGCAGAGGTAGCATCGCCATTTCAGCAGACAAATGCAGCAGTGCAGAGTCACATCCACGAAAGCCACATCTCTCTGTGGCATTATTCGTGTATTGATTATTCATATCTTCTTGACCCCACATGATATTCATTTCGTGCAAATGCCTGTCCCTTGGATATATTTTCTCCTGTTTGAAATTGTTTTCTTATGAATTGTTTCATGATTTTAAAGCGATGATGTATCAATTTTTTTAATGCTAAGAAGAGGGCACATGCTCCCTCTTCCTTGACTTGCTCAAAGCCCTGTTTCATTTATGTTTCACTGTTCTTCTTACCGTATCTTTGCATGGTTGTCTGTTTCCTTTCCATGATTCTCTTTACCGAGACAGTTTGATCCATAACTGTGTATGCTGAACGGCCGAAACATTTATATTAGTTAAGAAAATGACATAAAATAACAATATTTTATTTCAGTTTAAATTTTGGTTCGTTATAGATTTTTTGGTCAAATATCAGTAGAAATATTTTGATTTTGTTTCGCCCGTTTTGTTTTCGCTAAACAGTATTTTTTAAAATAATAAATAATTTTACAATATTAATCGTACTTCTTAATTTGATCGTTAGATTGAGATAAAAATTTACAGGGAGTCTTTTGATATATTTATATATTATGTTAAAATTTCAGAGCAATCAAAGAATGTAATGACCTTACGAGATTGATGATGGTATTCTCGTAATGTTAACATGTTCATAGTCATGTACTGAAAAATTATTTTATTGTGTCTTTTTTATATTAAATTGCACAATTCTAAATAAGTTTATATTTTGGATTTAAACTAAAAAAATATTGAGTCAATATATTTAATTATATATATATATAACCTCAAAACCACATACTGAAATGTTTTGAAACCAACATATTCCATTTTAATTGATAAAATAAAACATCAATCAAAATGATATTGACAATTCTCTACTTGTTAGTGAATGAACATCATAAGCGTTTAGATTTGTCTATCGAACCACATAAATGAGTGTAGAATTAGTTGAAGCCGATGGAGATTGAGATGTTCTGTGCAAGATTGGACCTTTTTAGTTAGTAGCCCACAGACATGTAGATCCCAATCAAGAGAGTTTTAATGCGTAGGTCGCAAAAAAAATAGGTCTCCTCACCTGGACACGCTCGAACTTCTTGCATGAAAATCTCTCACGATAGAAGCTATTAAATTCGGCTGCTCCTCGGAACATTTATTTAAATCAACTTGAATTAATTAGAATGTTAGTGGCATCTTTTTATTAATTTAATATTATTTTTTAATAAAAAAATTTATGTCAGGTTTGATTCTAATTAGATCAGCTTTAAATTATTATTTTTAACCCAATTCTAGATAGGAGTTGAATGATGGTTGAATAGTTAAAACTTAAGTTGATTTTTATATATATATATATATAACTTAGATTCAATCAAGATTAATATGTCTAACCTGTAATTTAGATTTTAAAGCAAATTAGATTTGATAATTTTAATAATTATGAATCATGTACCATCCAACTAAAGAAATGGCTACCAGCACACCTACCCCTGAAACAAGCAAATATCAAAATAGATTTTTCAGAAGCCATGATGTGTACTTGTACAGGAAGATTTCGTTGAGCTATTAATTTAGGCTTACGGCATTCTTAATTTCCTTGGCCCAGCTGCTTCATAGAATGCTATACTTCTTGTACTCGGTTCATCGATCGTAGGAATAAGACATCTCACCTTCTGTAATTATTTTTGAAAAAAAATAAAAGATATATTTATTTATTTATTATTTTAAATTTAAAAAATTTGATGTTTTTATTATTATTTTCATGTATTAATATTAAAAATATTTTTAAAAAAAAAAACATTATTTTAATTCAATTTTTATAACAAAAAAATATTTTAAAAAACAATTTTAATCACAGTAGAAAACAACAACTGTATTTGAAAACCTTGTTTTGGATTTGAAAACCTTGTTTCGGAGTTCTTGTCGATGCTTGGTAATGAAAATAGCTTATCAACAAATTGCTGCTGTAAGAGATAAGGGAGGGGAGGTGCTAGTATGTCTACCTTATTTTAATGCTCAATATACCATCTTAAAAATTTATAAATATTGCAGTTTTCCACATCACTAAGTGTTATTAAACTCATTTGGATTTAACATATCAATAATCTATTAATTCATGATCTAATCTAGAATGAGTTTTGAATTAAAATAATTAAAAATTAACTTGATCTACCTCAGTATTTTAACATAAAAATAAAATAATTGTATTTTTAATTGATCTCACTCAACCTTTAATTTAAATTTGGTGTTGAGCAGAGTAAGATTTAATAACTTTGTCATCAGTTGATCTCGAAGCTCCAATGAAAGTTTTTAAAGAATCATCTCATTTATAAACTTAAACTATTAAGTAAGATTCAAAATATGATTTATATTATTTTCTAATATACCTGCTCAAGTGAAAGCTTTTTGGGGTTGAAACTTGCATATATCAATATTATCTTGTGCTTTATTTTTCATCAAATAGAATGAGGATAATGAGATTCGAACTCGTGATCTCAGGATCAAGAAAGTTCTGATACCATATTAAATAATCATCTCATTTAAAAATTTAAGTTATTAGATGAGATTCAAAATATAAATTATATTATTCTTTATCATAATTGTATTACATTGTGCAACATAATGGGTCATTTTAAGCAAGACATCGAACTGTTGATTGGACACAATATCTATACGTAGATAAAGTGATAGCTGCTTTATATCTAGCCAGGGCAAACTAAAGCGAGAAAAGGACAAATATGATGGATTAATTCAGGTTCAATTATAAGAATTGTGAAAAAGACTTCCGAGAAAGAATTATGAAAAAGAATGATAGTTTTCAAACAGAACGGGTCTTCTTTTTTCCTTGTTCGAAAAATCAAACTGTTGTTATGGTAATTAATTAGTACTAATCATTCTTTAAATAAAGTACTAATCATTATTGTTCTTGTAAGTTATAGCGAAACTATTGGAATTAAACCACGGTTTGTTTTGATCCATGCAACTTGTCGAGCAACTTGTGGAATTATGTTACCAAATTAAAAAAAAAAAAAATTAGCTAAATTATTTCATCGTGGATTACAACTTTATTTTATTTCTGGAATATTTTCATGCAAAAAAGGCTGACTTTTATATATCAACGATTTCATTTTAAATTTATAAAAAAGTGAAAAACATTAACGATTGTTAAACTTTCTTGACGGGAGTCCTTGGCAGGTAGAAGCCACCTAATTGTTCCAACAGATTTTTTTTTCTGGGCTCCAGAAATTTATGAGGTGATGAGTCGGGACACAAATTCTCAGCTGAGGGTCCCTTTCCTTTCGAGTTTCCACACCCAGTGTCTGGTCCTAATCTGAAATTTTGCGATGTTTTTGGCCTCAAGTGAGCATAGTAACCCTTTGATGGGGGGATCCATTGATAGCTTTCGGGGAAAGAAGAAGGTGGGCCTTTTCATATATTTATGAGCTGTAAGTTTATTTTAAGGTGTAAGGTATTATGTTTATATTGATTAAGTTTTTTCCGACGATTTTAAAAATATGAATTTAGTGTAAACATATGATGATATGCATCTCCTTAGTCTACACAAGGGCGATTCGTTGATTCATTAATTTTTTCATTGTTCCTCGATCTAACTATTCTTTTTAATGGTTTTGGTATAAAAATACCCCACACAGCAATTATCTTGAAACTAACTATTATATACATAAGTTCATAGTATTTATTATATGATTGAATATAGCCTTGCTATTTTTGTCATGCAAGAATACTGATGTTTTTTTTTTGTAACATGGGTGTCTAAGTCAGCTTATGCGCATCTCGATTAATCTTATGAGCTCTGAAATGAATAACAACTTACCATCCTCCAATGAACTTGAGAGTTGGAAGATTTGGATTGATGATCTCTAAAGAGCAAATATAAGATCGAATCGTTGAGCTGTATCATCATGGTTAGAATACCAATGTTGCTACCTCATTCGTGCCAACACAAAACATTTATTTATATTTTAATGTATTAAAAATCAGGTTCAAATCCAATAAAAAGGAAAAGTATTAAAAATCAGGTTCAAATGCATTAGAATTTCAAATTTCCACACAGAAATTACCAGGCAAATACATTCAAACTGGTTCACATTTTGAATCATAGCATTTTAATTTTTATTACAGATTTATTCACAACACAGGTTTGGATCGCATGCCTTGACAATTTCTGACCTCAAAAGCATACGAACAAATAAAAAAAAAAACAATAAAGAAAAAAGAAAAATCAAAGGGATCGATGGAGGTGCAAAAGTCTCATCCCACTCACAAGTGGGGAATGTAGAACCAAAAAAGCAATAGCCTTTCTTTACAGTGAAAGAAAAAAAAAGAGGGGAGGGGAGGGGGGCAACTTTAGGCCTTTAGCACAAGAAAATAGAAAGCAAACTGAAGGAGACAGAGACAAAAGACAATGGAAAAACTCAGGCCATGGCACGTGCAGTGAAGCGTCCAAATTGCAGAGAAAATCCTAGAAAAATGTCTGAAATTTACAGCACAAGACAGCATCTTTGTCTAGCAAACGCCCTTTCATGACTGTTCATCGCGGCAAGGCGGTCACCGCAGTTGCTGTTGTATTTGTTTTTCACCAGCAAAAAAAAAAAACACTATACTTCTGCTGCGATGATACCTAGAAGAGCTTACCTTGAAGAATCAACCACCTCGCCCCCTTTTTTCACCAAACTGATTTCTTACAACCCTGTAAGAGATGACACAAATTGATTTTTTTTTAGTACGATAATTAAAAAGTTTCCTGTTCCAGATCCGAAAGCAAACTATATATGCAGAAATGTCACTCCTAAAAGATATTAGCTTCCTTTGAATCATAGTTAGTTGACCACATGATATAATATAATAATTAATTATCTCAATTAGGTTCTTAACAAATTTGTTAAGACTCATTCACTCCAATATCTGAAATTTTAGTTCTGTCATAATTAGTTTTCTGATAACTTGGTCATATCGTTATCATGCGTTAACATTTATTAGATCTTGTCCTAGGGGCAGCGTGGCGGCAACATTTGCAACAACAAGGCTCGATTCGAGGTGTGTCCTAGTGACGCGAATAACTCTTACTCTGTAAAAACTTGAAATAGTCGGAGTTTTTCTTGCTCTCTAAGCCCACAAAATACATTTTTTGGGTAGAATGATTTCTTCTCATATTCAAAAAAAAAATTATTAAATCTTCAGCGTTGATATTATTTATGATAATTCATATAAGTAAGGTTTTCTTATAAGCTTGTGGGTTAATATATATATATATATATATATATATATATATATAAGAAAACTTTGCTTTTATATATATATATATATAGATAGATAGATAGATAGATAAAAATGCATCTCTTGATCAGACCCGACCATTCCCGAATAGGTTGCTTGTTGGGATGGTTGGATTTCATCAGAGTCAAAAATTACATGCAATTATTTAATGCACAATTGGCCTAGGGACATGTAAACTGAGTGCGTAGCCTTTAAGATAATTTTGTTTGGTTTTCTCCTCCAATTAAACTATAATTAAGCTACTTGAAAATGTGTTCCACCCAACTAATTTCTTGAGGTTTTAAAAACAATTTTGATGAATGTGCATACATTAATCTGCTAGCTGCTCAACATCCCACCATGATTTTAGGATAGCGTAGTAGTTCTTCAGGCTGTAAGACATGACTCAAACACTAACCATGTGCTGTCTTCAATTAATTAAAGTATAATAATTGATTATTGATCTAGATTTCTCATATAAATGTGATAGAGTATAGTACTTTCTGTTTTTTTATATCTTACATATTTATTATTCTAATATTATTTAATATTCAACAAATATATATAGTACAAATATATATTTTGAATTAGATTTGGATTAAATTTCAGATCGAGTTTAACAATATTTATTACCAATAAACAACTATACCAAAAAAACTCATTCAATTTTTTTTGGGTTGATATTCATCAAGTTTATATTAAAATTTCATTCTAGTAATTACAAGAAATTATTAGATAAACTTATTCTCCCATGTTATATATAGATTAAGTCAATGAGTATAAAATAAATAAACAAAATTATATGAAATGCATATATCATTAGATAAAAATCATAGAATTTTAATCGTATATTATACATTTTATCTACTTATAAGTTTAAGTTTTTAGATGAAACTAAAAGTATAATTTATATTAATTTTTAAAACACATCTTCGAGTAAAAAAAAATCTAAACTTGAAACTTGTACCGGCTTGCATTAAATTGTGCTTAATTTTATTGATTAGAATGAAAATAATAATATTTAAACTTGCGGTCATTTAGCCATCAAGATTTTAATATCATATTAAAAAATCATTTTAAATAAAAAAAAAAACTTGATCTTTCAAGCTGGTTATGATATATAACTTATATTATTTTTTTATATATTTAACATACAAGCCATGTAATAGACTATAAATCTATCCATGACAAGTTTCTTTAAGAGCAAGGCCTGCAATTGAAAAATTAGGGGATTTAAAGTATGATGTATTTCATCTTTGAATTCTTCTGAAATTGATCTGAATTTAGTGTTTGGCAGATTCCCGCACCTTAATCCCCTCGCCCTCTTCAATAGCCAATTAAGATATTGTTGATATTGTTGAATTGTAATAGGAAAAGAAGATGTCGTCACCAAACATTTGTACATGAAGTTTTCATCGCAAGCATGTCACACCCAAAACGAATGATCTACATTGTACCCTGCTGAGAAAACAAATGAAAAAGTGAGCAGCTATATACAGATCCCACTTTGCTGTATTTAGTGACTGTTTGGAAGTGTTGTTTAAATTATTTTTTTGTTTAAAAATATATTAAAATAATATTTATTTTGTTTTTTTTTAAATATTTTTGACATCAACATATCGAAATGATCTAAAATACTAAAAAAATTAATTTTGAAAAAAATATTCTTTTTTCTAAAGTGTTTTCTGAATACATTCCCGGACACCCCCTTAATGCGAGAAGAACGAGAACAAAAAAGAGAGGTGGAGATGTTTACGTTTCAACATCAATGATAGTAATAGTAAAAAAATAGATGAATATGTAAATGTTTTGTAGTATATTTTTAGTGTTAGACTACCTAATTTTTCGATTTGCCTTACAGCCTGGTAATGATGTCGAGAGAGGAACAGTTTTGATCGTTGGTACCTTATCCAACCACCCCCAGAGGAGATAAATTTTCAGACAAGAACGTTTAGTTGGCAGGATTTTGTGTGCTGGATACATGATTCAAGGAAGATTTTAGCAATCAACAGTCATGTGTTAAACATGTGAACTCCTCGTTCATAAATCTTCCTGAGTAGAAAATGGCAATCATGACATACAACGATATGGTAATCATGACTTCCATTATGAGTACAAACCATCACTTGTACATGGGAAAAAGATCAAATAATAGATCATTGTTTTGTGTTTTATTTATTTATTAATATGAGTGTTTGTGTATCTTAATTAATTTCATGAGTTTTGGAGTTAATAATCATATAAGTTTTTAACGGTCATCAAATTAACAACCACAAAACTTAAATCTTAAACCATAGGGAAGCAAACTCCTTAGTGTCTGTTTGAGAATGTAACTAAAATTGCTTTTGAAAGTGTTTTTTTAAATCACTTTTGAAACGCAATACATGATTTTAATCCTAAAATTATATCACCACCTATTAGATGGTTCATTGTTTGGTGTTTTGCTCTAGTTTCATGCCTTCATCAAAACATTACGAAAGAAATGTTGTCTAGTGTTATTGCTGTTATGAGATGTGGTATTTTCATATAAAAAAACAATTAATGGATAAAATATAAATTAATAAAATCCTAGAAAATTACAAATTTAACCACATTACCACATTTGCTTTAGTGTTAGCCTTATTTTATAATCAGGTCACCTGGTAATTCTAAGTACTCGGTTTGAGCTCAAGTTGTATTTTAAATTAGCTATGTTAAAGTTAATATGATTATTTTAGCAGGTTAGATCTGCTCATTATTATTAAAAATATTATTAGTAATAATAATTTAAGAGGGAAGTGTTTTGTATTTTAGAAAATTGTTTCATAGTATTATTTTGATAAAAGCAAAAGGTCACGCCTCAAATTGTGGAACTACATTGAAAAAAATAGGTTATCGATTGCAAAAACCATAAAAAGTCTGTGTTTGCTCACAGAAAAATCATCTCTTTTACACTTATAGATCTATGGCATTATGCATAATTGCCTTGGATCCAATATAGGTAAGAAAATCTAGCATGACTGCACTGAAATTGATAAAATTTCTTGTATATAATTAAACAAATATCACACAACAAATATAAAAAATACAAAGAGTAACCGTCTAATAGATGGTCCAGTGATAACAGTTTGGGACTATAAAGTTTGCTCACTCTTTAGTTGTTGATATGATAGCCCCTGAAAATCAACATGATTATTAATTTCAGGGCCCGTAAGAAGAAGAACAGCTTAAAATAGCAGTGAGATTTCTTCAAAATTAATATGGGCATAACTCTCAAAATAATTGTCAGTAGAGTTTAATTTTGATGGTGTATTATATTTATATATATATATATATATATATATATATATATATATGGACAATTTATTAGTGTCTGCAACATATCACTAGTTGAAAGTAAAATCATGGTGCCCACACCCCATGTGAAAACTCAGAAGATTTCTCTCTCTCATGAATGCCAAACTTTTTAGTTCCAACATCTGTAATTTACTCGCCACCTGTATGCAAATGAACACCAGCTCGGCTTGCGCTTGGGTTATGGACCACTGGCTCACTCGAGTAAATCAAAATATACTACAATTAAAATCATATATTTGTTTTCAATCATCCCAGATGCTGTAGGGGTCAATATCAATCTAAGTTTTTATCAGATATCTTTCGAAATAATTCTCCGAGTCAAACTGCTAGCAGGTTTTAATAGCCATGTCTGAAACTCCATGCTCAATATCTCCCTTTCTTTCATCTTTATTCACACATCATTAGGGTGAGTAGAATTTTAAAAAGGTATAACACTGAAGGGTGTGCTGCGAATTATAACAAGCTAGGGTTCGTCACGAGCTGGCTGGCTGGCTGATTGCTTGCTGTTTATAAACGAGGAAAAAGATGATGAGAGATCCAGTAGTCTCGATTATTTATTATGTGGGGACGTGTTAAAAACGACAAGTGATGTGGGAGGTAATGGCGCACTGCCCCCTATTCAAATACCACCACCTTTCTCCTATTCTCTTCTGCCATTAAGAGAATCCTTCATTTTTTTTTATATTTTCATAAGAATTTCTTTTATCATTTAAAGCTTGCATCATCGTGTGTGTGTGTGTGAGAGAGAGAGAGAGAGAGAGGTGCATATGTTAATATTTGTATTACTGTTATAAGGAGTGTTTTTATAAGAATTTCGAAGAGTTTCAGTAAATATGTAAGTTTTTATAAACAAATTCAAAACTTATTATCTCTAAATGTGAACTAGAGCATAATTCCATCATTAATTAGTTTCCTCGCACTGCTTACCAAGATGGTTTCAACATAATCAAAAAATTGTTTGAAAATATAGTTAGTTGAAGTTGTTTTTAAAAATATTTTCGTTCAGAAATGTATCAAAATAATGTTGTTTTATTTTTATTAAATTATTTCTGACATCAGCATATAAAAATGATCTAAAAATACCAAAATTTTATTAATTTAAAATAAAAAATAAAAATAAAATTTTTATTTATAAACATCTTTAAAACATAATGTTAAACATCTTCAAGAATTTCCTAACGGTTTATCTTTTTTGGAATGTGGTATTTTATCAGCAAATTTTCACACACTCACACACATATATTGAATATTTTCTGTGTAATTTTGGCATGCTCGAATGATTGCCAACGGTGCTTTAAGTAAGAAAGAAGAGTACGTGACAGCTCATACGTGACATTTTTGCAATTCAAGGATTCTAGACGTGTATTGCAATTAGCGAAGTGGAGCTAGAAAGAGATTTAAAACTTAACAATTACTATTATTATCACGATAATTGTACTTAGTGCGAATCAATCCTTACTATTATTGTAATGTTTTGATCATTAGCTTTTGATTATATTTTAAGCAAGTGTTTGTTTTTTGAGATTCAGCATGCAGTAAACATTAAATTAATATTTATTTAAGTGTTTTATAATAATTTCAATGTCTCGATGTTGGTGATAGAAAATCTTAAAAATAAAAATAAAAATAAACACTACTTTAATATATTTTTACAGCAACAACGCATTACCAAGACAGTCAAGTAAATAATTTCCAACTAATACGGAAATCTTTTCACTAAACAATCTCCAAAGTTGGATGAAAAGAACCATCTCTTCTATTTTTATAAGCTATCTACAATCACAATCATGATCACCTCGTGATATCAATAATTTGAGTGAAACAAGAAGGCGACTCACTCATGGAAAATGAAAAGAGGAGGAGAAAGCATATGATGCTCGTGGGGCATGGCCACATACCCTCTCTCAAATAATGTGCTCAGGGAATGGAGAGGAAGGAATTTTTCGTAGAAAATGAAACGAATATTTCAGAGCAAAAGAAGGAGGAGAAGGGTGCGTAGGATGCATGGCTTCGCAGATTATTTTTGTTTCTATTTTTATATTTTGTGCCTAAACGATTTGAAAAGTATAGATTTTATACACTAATCCTAAAACTTAAACAAAAATAAGTATAATATATTTTCTTAATTATCACATCAATTCCTTAAAATTATAAAGAGTAATAATTAATTGAGGAGATGCATCGAAATAATGTCATTTAATTTGATCTGGCCAAATTAAATTGTTCTGTGTCCACCAGCCTATGTGAGGGCCTGTTTAGGAGAGCTGTTGCGGTAGCTTTTCGTGCTGAAATACATTAAAATGATATTTTTTTTATTTTTTAAAAATTATTTTTGACATTAACACATCAAAATGATCTAAAAACACTAAAAATATTCATTTAAAATGAAAAAAAAATTGATTTTTATGGAAACAGCGTTTGAAACGCTATCCCAAACTGGCACCGAGTTTCATATTAAACTGATGATGTGGTTAAAATCTAATTTGATTTTTATTTTTAAAAAAATATAGTTTTTTATAGATTAAATAATTTGAACTAACCCTCAGTGAGTGACAGCTTTCCATATATATGACTATCCAAGAACACCAACCCACAACACAAAACCTATTATGAATCAATCAAAAAGACAATAAAGGCAGAAACCATGGTGGTCACACTCTCCCATCACTACACATGGTGATCATCTCAAAAAGGGTCCCACAAAATGAACAAGATACTCATCATCAGCGAGTATGATACACAGTCTACATGATCAAGTGGGCAATCAAGAAAACCCTAAAAAAGTTTCTTGAAAAAGAAAAGAGTTTCATGGTGTGTCAGGTCAGGGGGTAGAGCAAGAACGTGCATTATTTGAAGCACAGATCTGGATCCACTCAAAAGACCCAACTCCCCACACGCTCTCACTCTCCGCACTCTCGTGGGTCCATGTTTTTATAATCTTACAGAGAGAGAGAGAGATGGAGATGGAGACAGCGTGCGTAGAGGGATATAGAGAATTACTATAAAGAAATATAGCTTTGACTGTCTCCTAATTAAGCCCAGAACCCAAAACACCACCAGCAGCTGCATCCACTGAATCAATTGATGGTTTCTCTGCTGCTACTAGCTCCTGGCAAACAGCCTAGTAAGATGGCGGTGGTTTGGCTTTTGTAGCAAGTTTGAGAGACGAAAAAACTCCATAGAAAGTGAGAAAATATAAAAAAAGATCCTGGTTTTCTTCATGGGTAAGTTGTGCTGTCTTGACTAGAGCTGCGTTACTCCTACACACTTCTTTTGTTACTGTTTCTTTCGCATTCTTGGCTTGCTTTGTACAGAAATTCTACGGCAAAAAAATTTCGATTTATTTCTCTTTTCGTTTGCTTGTAACAAAGGCAACTACTAAGAATCTTAGTTTCTTTCTTCTGTGTAGCTAGTTTATCTTTAGCTTCCTTTTAATCAACCGCACGAGAATACTCTCCTTTTGAAAGCTTTCTCCTCTTCTCTTTACGTTTCTTTTCATGGGTTTCGCAGGGGTGAGGGAAAGTGGACTGCTTTAATACTGCTGCTAGTGCCAGTGTCAGCTGCTACCAATACTCCTTCTTTGATTTTAGTAGGTGGGGTTTCGTGGTTGAGAAAGAAGTTTTACTTGTAGAAGAGAGTACACAAAACTTGCTCTCTCTAACAAGCCGAGAAAAAGAGAGGAAGAAAAGGAAGAAAACAAGTCGCTATTGGCATAGACTAAACAACTACCACTTCAACAACAAGGTTTTGTAAGAGAGGGGTGGGGTTTGGTGCGAAACATAGTACCAGCTCTCGGTTCACTGCTACTGCTACTGCCATGGATGGTTATGAAGCAACAAGAATAGTTTTCTCAAGAATCCAAAATTTGGACCCAGAAAATGCTTCAAAGATCATGGGTCTTCTTTTGATTCAAGACCATGGTGAAAAGGAAATGATTAGGCTAGCTTTTGGACCAGAAGCACTTGTTCATTCAGTGATCCTCAAAGCCAGGAAAGAACTGGGACTTTGCTCTCCAACAAACCCTTCTAAAAGTCCTTCGCCTCTATATTCAAGCAACCCCATAACCATCTCTAGACAGAACTCGTCTTCTTCAACTTCAAGACTAGGGTTTAATATCCCACCTTCACTTACTATCCCAAACCCTTCATCAAATAATTCTTCTTCTTGGAGTGACCTTCCAAACCCTGATGACTTGATTAGTCCTAATGGCAGTTCACTCAATCCTGCTTCTGTTCCTTTCTATGCTAATGGAGTAAGATGTGGAGGAGAGTCTGATTTGATGGATGAGTTTCAGCTCCAAGACCAGCTTTCATTCTTAAATGACAATTCAGCAAATCTTGGTCCAAAAAGTTCAGATCTTTTTTACTCTCAACTTGACGCTTTATCAAGTCCAACTGGTGCTAGTGATTCTATGATGTTTCCTTCTTACTGGGGTGGGTCTGTGCACAGAAGGAGCTGTTCTGTCAGTGATGTTTTAGGGTCTGAGGATCCAATTTCAGGCTTTGGGTTGAGACCTTGCCATTACTTTGCTAGAGGGTACTGTAAGAATGGAAGTAACTGTAGGTTTGTACATTCTGGGCCTGGAGAATCTGAAGGTGCAGGTGTTGTTGTGGGTTCACCTAATGGTAACAAGAAGATTGATATGGTGGACCAGTGTCATGAGTTGCTTAGATCTAAGTCTGCTCAACAGCAAAGGTTAGCTGCTGCTTCTCAGCTCATGGGTAGCTCTGCTGCTTCCTTTCCTTACACTCCCAAGAACATGAACTTTCTTCTTCAGCACCAGCAAAATGATAGCCAGAGGTACTTGATTGAGTTTGTTTTAAGAAAAAACTTGTCAATTTTTTCTAACTTTTAATTGATTTGTGAGACTCCTGTTCTTTCTTATGCAGGGCTGCTGCTGCTGCTTTGATACTGGGGGAGGACATGCATAAATTTGCAAGATCTAGGCTTGATAGGAATGATTTGATTAATCCTGCTTCTAGGCAGATCTACTTGACTTTCCCTGCTGATAGCACTTTTAGAGAGGAAGATGTGTCAAATTACTTCAGGTTCATCTTCTCAACTTGGTTTATTTTGGATTTCAGCTGGATGAACATATCAGAAAGCTTCCTTGCTTAACCATTTTGTTTTTTTTGCTTAAAGTATTTATGGGCCAGTGCAAGATGTGAGGATTCCTTATCAGCAGAAGAGGATGTTTGGATTTGTAACTTTTGTGTATCCAGAGACAGTGAAGATAATCTTGGCCAAAGGGAACCCTCATTTTGTTTGTGATGCAAGGGTGCTTGTTAAACCTTACAAAGAGAAAGGCAAAGTCCCAGACAAGTACAGGCATTCTATCTCACTATATACTCCAGTTAAAATGTCTATAGGCTTAAGATTTTCATTTTAGGTTCTTCTTACATGTACGAGTCTGTTTTTTGCAGGAAGCAACAACAGCAACAAGCTGAGAGGGGTGAGTTCTCACCGTGCGGTACTCCCACTGGCCTTGATTCGAGAGATCCCTTTGATCTCCAACTTGGTAAGCAATGCAAACAATCCAACAGTCGATTTTTGTTTTTGTTTTTGTTTTCCACTTTAGACATTGTTACTTAATCCTTGTATCTTTCTCCTTACTCAGGTGCAAGAATGTTGTACAACACACAAGACATGCTGTGGAGGAGGAAGCTAGAGGAGCAGGCTGATTTGCAGCAAGCCCTTGAGCTTCAAAGTAGAAGATTGATGAGTTTGCAGCTTCTTGATGTGAAGAAACATCACCATAGGGCTCTTTCCACTGGCAGCCCTCTCCCCTCTCCAACTCGCTCTCCAAATATTTTCAATCAATCTCTTGCCTTTCCTCCACTCCACAGCAACACAGAAGTTCCACGAGGTATACCTCTCTTTATTAGTCCTTTATAAACATGTAAGAAAATTGAGCTCTACAACCTAGCTTTGGGTTGTTTGGTTGCAGAGAACTGTTCTAGTCCATTGCCAGCCATTTCAGTGACTGCCCCACCTGAAAAACAGATATCAAACTCTAGTTCTGGTAAAGAATATAGTGGCAGTGAAGACAATGGCAGTGGTAAAGAAAGCTCCCATGGTGAAGACAGCGATTTACAAGAAAGGTAATAGGCCAGTACTTTTGCATTTAGCTACAAACAGTAAGGCGACCTAGAATAGTAACCACCATATTTTTGCACAAGATTTGCATCAAATTTCTGTTTTGGACCATGGTTTTAAATTTTTGAAACATTCCCAATTTAGGTAGAGTTTTTATAAATGAATCTTATCATTGATGACACAGTTTGGAGCACAACCTCCCTGATAGTCCCTTTGCATCTCCTACCAAAGGCTCCGGGGACTACTACTCTGCCTTCATCCATGGAGTTACTGACCTCTCTCATGAAAGGGACGCTAACATCCCAACTCCATCCTGTGCTAACAATAATTTGGTCACTACAAGTCTAATCTCTCCTAGTTCTTCTCTAGAAATGGCATCCTTCAAGTCCTTCAATTGCCAAATACCTAGGTAACAATGAAAATGCCTACATGTATATATGATTTGTTAAAAGTATAATATAAAGACAAAGTGACAGGCTTGTTTGACTTGATTTGGATCTTTTTTCCTCAAGGTTTTCATCTGGGCATGGAGCAATCGGGATGTATGCCAGCACAGATGGGCCTACCTGCCCTGTTGGAATTTAGCTTTGCTGTGTGCCTGTAGGTAAATTATTCAAACTTTGGATTCCTTCACACGTTTATTCTGCTCACTTCATAGGGGCATGCAAGCTCGGATCTGTATTTTAATGGGGTTTGGTTGGTTTTTTCTTCAAAATTTACAGGAAGATCGAGAGAAGTGTAGAGATTGAAACATCACCACCACTAGTCGTACTGCTAGCCTGCTACCTTCACCTTATCTTGCCACCATCATCGCCATTAAATACTATACTACTTACTGCCATACAAATTGCTTACGGGAAAAAGGTAGAAAAGGAAGTGGGGTCAGCCATTCCTTTTGTCGTTGTACCATTTTCATCACTCATTTCATTTCACCAGTAGTTGAAGCTTGGACCACAGGTAAAGAAAGCAAAGAAAAAGAAGAAGAATCACACAAATGTGTAGTTGTAAGTTGTAATTTCATGGAGCTGTAATTTCTTTCCCTTTTTTCACCACTCCTGTCTTCCCTCCCTGGAAGAAGAATCAAAGGAAGCCATATTTAGTTTTAGTTTGTGTTGTTTTTAGGGTATAATCATCAAAATCTTTGTACAGCAGAAGCTGAACCCCAGAGATCAGAGAATCTATAATACTAATCTATGTCTGTGGATGAAGATAGGGACTAACACTGTTCCCCTTCTGCAGCAGCAGTTCTCCAATTTCCATTACCACTTCGCTTTTTTCACTTGTCAGCTTTTCTCCACCTTTCTCGTCTTCATTTTGAATTCAATCGTCCACCTAAGATAATAATTATTTAATGTCCAATGATGTTTAACATCTCACCTGATTAAATAAAGTCAACTGATTTGAACAAGAAAATAAATAGATTTTAAAATTATCTGGGAAATAAATTTTAAAATTAACTGGGAAATTAGTTTTTATTTTTTTAAGAAAAAGAGTTATTTATAGTTCCAATTTAGATCTATGATTGAGAAATCCAATGATTTGATATTGTACGGAGTGGATCTTTATTGTGATAAAGAATTATCTCATCTAAAAATTGAAGTTCTTATGTGAAATTATAGAATATAATTTATATTATTCTCGAATATATACCTTCAAATGAAAGTCATTTGAGTTTGAAACTTGTACAAATTCATTTTACGTTGTGCTTGATTTTTATCAAATAGAATAAAGGTGGTGAGATTCTAATTCATGACCGCTGGGTCAATAAGGCTCTGATACCATGTTAAAGAATCATCTCATTTAAAAGCTTAAGTTGTTAGGTGAGGTCCTAGAATATGATTTATATTATTCTCCAAGACTCTCTAAGTGAAAACTCTTTGGACTTGAAACTTGCACAAGTTCACATTATCATGTGCTTGATTTTTATCAAATAGAATGAGATGGTGAGTTTCGAACTTGTGACTGCTGAGTTAACAAGACTCTAATACCATATTAAAAAATATCTCACCTAAAAACTTAAACTGTTAAGTGAGGCATCGAAATATAATTTATATTATTCTTTAACAGTTTCATAGAATCATCCGGTGCTAAACTTGAGAGCTTAGAACTCAAATTTTGCTTAAAATTATTTTTGAATTTTGAATTTTAACTGAACATTAAATATTTGATTTTTATTTTAGACTTTCATGTGTTTAGGTTTCGTTGCCGTGTTATTTTCTAGTGTTTTTTTCTTCAAAAAACAAAATAAAGGGGTGATTTTTTTTTCTTTCACTAATTCCATTGAAATATGAAAACTTGAATTAAAAATGAGATCAAGGACAAGTAAGATGTAACATTCAAGAAACTAAATCCAATGTTGGTGGCGATGGATTAGGAGAATTTGTCCCTTTTATTCTTGAATTTGTGTTGGTTAACATGCAATTAGGTAAGAAACGACAAGAACACTGTCCCTTCCAAACAAGTCACTTGTTGCCTTCTTTTCTTTCTTGCAAGCTGTTAGGTTCAAACAAATCCTTGGGCTACCTCTCTCACTTGGTGTCATGCAACCATGAATTCATGACTAGAAAAAAAAATCCCCACCTTATTGAAATTGTTTTTTAAAGTATTTTTTATTTAAAAATACATCAAAATAATTATTTATTCTAAAAAACATTTTTAACATCAACATAAGAAAATTAATTAAAAATACAAATTTTTTTAAGTATCAAAAATATTATAAAAATGTAATGCGCAATCATGCTTCAATTTGTGCCCCCACCATGAAAATTTCTAGGAACATCTGAAATGTGATGGGAAAAAAATTTCTTTCGAAATCTCAGCCTGTCATGCACACTTTGAATTGTATATTTATACCTCATCGTTATTATACACTGTCAGCCCTTTAGATTATGAGAAAGAAAGATCATGAAAAAATAGCAAACCCTAAAAAAAAAATCAATCATGATCTCATAGAGTGAGAGAGAGAGAGATGGAAAAGTGTTGTCTCTCCATCTTTCTATTTGTCTTTTTGCCTCGTTATAAGAAGAATTATTATTTGTCATTTAGTGATGATGATAACACAGTATATTCAGATTATTTTTTAAAATATTTTGTATTTAAAAATATATTAAAAGAATATTTTTTATTTTTTAAAAAATATTATTAATATCAACAAATAATAATAATTAAAAACTATTATTTAAAAACTTAAAATACAATGTAAAACATATAATTAATTATCTCAAATAAAAGCTTGAAATATTTTCCATGTGTGTTTATTTGATTATATCCTAGTGGGGTCTGGCTTTAATTCATGCGGCCTGAAAGAAAGACAAAAGGGGCCAGAAAGGATAACATCACGTGGGATGCTGACGATGCATGTGGGTGCTCCTCCTCCTCCTCTTTTATTTTGTATCTGATTTTGCGAGGCTGTGTGTGGGCCCCCCCACCATGTGAAGCCACTCTCTTTCCCTCTTGCCCGTTTGGGACATGGTTTTTCAAAATATTTATTTTATTTTAAAATAATATTTTTTTCAAGGGAAGTACTCGCGGTGAATTGGAGAAGGATCCCTGGTAATTATATAGATATGTTTTTACAGCCCGGCCCATCCTGTTATATATTGTCCGTTTTAGGTTTTATTGTTTTTATAGTTTTGTTTCTGGTGACGCGAACTCATTTCTGAATTTGATGCCCCAAAATACGTATGACAAATTAGTAACCAATACTCTTAATAAGGCCAGCTATCACTCCTTCACCCGTCGACGTGGGATATTACATATGTGGTCAGTAGGACTTGGATAAATAATGGAGATGTTGTCCTGCAAATTTCATGGAGATGCAATATATTTTTTTTTTGGAAAAAACAACACCAAATTATTTGGAAAAAAAAAACTTAAAAGAGAGCTCCACAAATATGTGGACATAACCCACTTATAATTTTATCTTAGACAGCACATTAAGTGTAAATGCATTGACTTTTTTTTCTTAGCTTTGGTTGACTTTTATTTCATAAAATATTGAAGGAACCTCTGACGATCAACTGTTATATTTTTATTTTAAATGTGTGACACTTCTTGACATCGTACTTAATGTCAAAATGAATGTGATAATTTTTTTTTTTTATTATTGTTAATGCGGGTGTTCAGTTTAGTTTGCGTGTATTTTGATTAGTATCACAGATTTTAAAATTAATGACCATGTAAGTTTTTAGTAGTAATCATATTAATATTAATATGAGATTCCTTGTGTTTGAGTTGATTTTTATAAGATTCTTATTTGGGAGCCCCAATTTTTGGTATTATCAAATATATATAAATCACACCGAGGTTGTAGAGCAGTTCTCAAGAACGATGTGCTTTTATTATGATTTATTAAAGGATAAATAATAATAAAAAATTAATATATTGTAAATACACAATTATGAAGGCAATATGATGTTTACATCTTGTTTTTCATATTATAATTTAAATTTATTATATAATAAGTGATAAGAAAATAATGTCATTTGCTTCGGTGATGCTCCTATTAACCTCTTAATATGAATTACAAGCTACATGTATCATCTATAATTAAAAACAAAACTAAAAAACAATAGTTTTATTAAACATGTTTTGACTCCACCACTAAATATACTAGGTTAACTTAATTTCAAATTTAAGTTGGACTTTAAATTAAATTATAAAAAATAATTTATACAACCCAATTGGTTTGGAAAGCTGAGTCGTGATTAAATAAAAACTCAAATTGACTTTTTTATATAAAAATAATTTTTTCAAACAAAGTTATTTTAAATATTAATTCACTCCACTAATGAGCTGGATTGTGGTTTGGCCCGGGTTCAGTAACTTACGTTTAAGTCCAGCTTCTTATTATTACTCGTGGGGTTTTAACTTTTAAGAGAGGTTATGTAACAATTATTTTTTTGAAATATTTAAAAATAATATATAATTGTTATTTTTATCATTAACATATAAAATAATATAAAATATGAAAAAGAAATTAACAATGATGACAGGAAAGGACACGTAAATAGGAAAACAGAGCAGACGTGGATATAATAATAAAAGTAAAGAGAAGATGATGTGATGTAATTAAAAGGCACACACGTATGACAAAAGTGTACTGTTGTTGTAGGAATCTTTTGGAGTCTGTGTTCTCTGTGTCGTGTTTGGGTAGTGCTATTTTCATTTCCTTTTTACAGTTTCGTTTCTTATGGGTGTTTGCAATTATTGTTCGGTCAATTTTTAAAATATTTATATTTAAAATAACATTTTTCTATTTTTAAAAACTATTTTTGAAATTCACATTAAAATGATTTTAAAATATCAGTATTAGATAATGTTGGTCAAATTGATGGAGACGTGATCTCATAAATATATTTAAAATTGAAGCGCATTAAATGATAAAATAGTAATTATATTATTACAATTTAGAATAAACTTATAATGTAATATATCTCGAAAAATATATATTACCAGGGGGGGATGCTCTGTCATTGTCTGCTGCAAAGTCAGTGAGTGGCGAGGAAGAGACTTGTTTATATAAAACATAAATTTCATGATGTTTTTTTTTTTAATGTAATATGAATTAAGTAATCATATGTAGCTCAGAAGTGACTGTCATGCAAGCTTATAATATAAATCCTTTTTTATTTTATTTTATTTTATCATATTCATGTCTATGATATCTCTTCACCAGTAGCCTAAGCAATCCCATGTCCATCCCTTGATTCCCATCTACAAGTCATATATTAGACTGCTAACAATGTCGTCCCTTGCTGTATTGTTTGACATTATCTTTTATTTTATTTTATTTTATTTTATATTAATTGTTTTAGTATTTTTATATGTTGATATCAAAAATAATTTTTAATGTCGTCCTTGTTGTATTGTTTGACATTATATTTTAATTTTGTTATAAATTAATTTTTTAGTATTTTTAGATTATTTTCATGTGCTGATATAAAAAATAATTAAAAAAATATTGTTTTGATACATTTTTAAATAAAAAATAGTTTAAAAAATAATCTCAACCAAACATTCTTAGACAGTAACTAAATTGTTATTTCTCTTCTTCTATTTGTTATTGTATGGGTCAACTATTATATATTTTTATTAAAAATATTATATGTACAAGTTTTTTCAATACATTACTATAACTATTTTTTTTATTAAATACAATGCAAGCTACAATTAAGAGCTCATGTTTTTTAGAATCTTATATATATTTTTGTGCATAATAATTTTAAAAATATTTTTTATTTGAAAATGCATTAAAATATATTTTTTAGATTGTATTTTTATTTTTAACATAAGAACATCAAAACAATAGAAAATATTAAAAAGAATATATTAATTTGATATTCTATCATATTAGAAACACTTTTGAAACATATCCAAAAACAATTCAGTGCAATGCAATGACAAACAACCTCTTAAACGAAACTTGTATTAAATTTAAATTTGATAGTAGGGGTGATTTATACCTTAGAAACCAAGCACAAAAACCTAATCCTTTACAAGCCTCCAACAAAAGGCAGCCCAGGCGAGTACCTGGGCCTATAAATAGTATCTATAACCATGTTGAGCCCAAATGCAGCTGGCCCTAGTTGTGAATTTACCTAACATTAAAATGATTTTTATTTAAAAGTATATTTTTTATTTATTTAAGAAATGATATTTTTGATATCACTATATAAAAATGATCTAGAAAAAAATTATATAAAATAAAAAATAAGAATTTTTAATTTTTTCAAAAATATTTTTGAAACGTAATGCCAAACAGAAACACTAGCCTGCTTTAAGTAAGCGAGGAATTTATGAAAAATCTGGTTTTTTTATGTTAGAAACATGTATACATTAAGATTTTGCATCTTTTTTCATGTTGAAATCCTCCTTACCAAATGGAGGAGATAACTTCTCATTATATACACAGCAGCTAACCAAAAAATAAAATAAAAAATAAAATAAAATCTATTTCTTTCTTTGACGGTTACAAAGCTGGGTGGCATGAAAGAAACCTTCTTCTTGTTCTAATGAAGTAGCTATATTGAGAACATAATTATCTGACTTTTTCCCAATGCGTTAAGATTTTCTGAGTTTAAATAAATTTTCTGAAAAAGCATCAGATTTATGAGAAGAAATTTAATCTCGATTGATATGCCATAATTTTGATAGAGGATACGTACCTCCATCACTTCATTGCTTTAAAGCTGAGCCGAAAAGAACAGGAAAAAAAACTTCATTAATTACTATAAGGATCATCACCATTAGCATATATAAACTTTTATTTCTACAGGCAGGGATCGTTGCCCAGATAAAGAAATGAAGGAAACAGCAATCTCAGCCGTTTTTCTCACAATCCTCTGGACCAAAACTCAGCACTCGAGCTTTAGTATCGTACACAAACTTTTGTTTCATCTGCTGATAAGCACCAATTATGGTCTTAGAATCATCAGAGAGCATGGACAAGCAGAAAACATTTTTGCCCTCGAACTCACGGAACAAGAAGACAGCTCCAGGTTTAACTTCAAGGTCAGCATTCTCCAGATGGAACGTAACAACGGGAAGGTTCTCGCGGCCGGCATCCGATAGTTGTTCATAGCAAAGATCCTTGTGCAGCTTGTGGATGATCCATCGCTTCAGGTTTTGATTTCTTGACAAATGATCGGCCAAAGCAGCGTGGAGTGTATCAAAAACAGGTTTGACGAGTAATGTGGCCAGGGTGCCAGCATCTATGCTGCATCCTCTGCTACCATCTTTTCTCACAGCAAGATCAGTTTTGGTGATGTTGAGCTTCACCCCATTAACACTTATGCCCAGCAGATTCACATGATAGGCAGCAGAGGGCTTGACTTGCATTATTCTTGTAGTTTGTAAATTGTTTGACTTCACAATATGTTTCCCAAACCTTAAATAGGTATTCTGGGTGTTGTTCGCTTTAATGCAATATGAGAACTTTCCATGGCTGATTGAGCCTAACTGTGCTAGAAAAGATCGAGGACCCCATCCCATACCCAGAACTCCACTCACCGGATTCTTGTCAAACAAGAAAGCATACTTCATGTTTCTACTATCGGTGCTGCATCCAAAAGTGATGTCCTCGAGAGCTGCGTGTTTTCCATGGCTAGAATAGAAGGTGAAAGTTTCACTGGCGAGATTGCCACTTGTATACGAACCTGGACCATAGGTTACATTATAGGTACACATGCCTTCTTTGCATTGGCCTGGCTCGCAAAACGAGTGCTGATTGCAAGATATGGGCTTGTAAGATCTGGATTGAGAATTGAGGTACGGAGGATCCTTGTGAGGGAAGCACATGTTGCCTTTATTTTGGCAACCTTCACATTGAATCCAGGAGAGCTCGTTACCAGTGTCAATTTGGAAGTTGTAGGTTTTGAAACGTGGATGACCAGATTTTTCCTGGAAGGAGCCAACACCAACTTGTGCAAAGAACAAGAAGGGGTCACCGTAGGAAGTGAGAGGGCTTATCATCCTGTTCGCGGCAGCTTTACTGGCTGAGATCATGCTGGTCTGGTGGTGCAGACCTGAAAAGGGGCAGGCGGATGGCTTTGGAATTCGCTCGGCAAGAGGAAGATTGCCGGGATGAACAGGGGATTGCGGCGAGTCTCTGTGGATGAGCTCCATGGTCAACCCATCAAGCTGCACTGCTGCAATGCAACCCAATAACATGGACGAGAGAAAGAGGTGAAAAACGAAGGAAACTTCTGGGGACATTTTACAGGGTAGAGAGAGACTCGAGATGGATTCTGATGGAGAGTTGTGGCAAGTAGAGGAGACTATAAATACTTCTCAAATCAATCTTGCATGGCGTCGGTGGAGATGAAGGGCTGCGTCAGCTTTCGCTTTTTGCTACCTCGATTTTGGATTGCTATTAATTATATCAGTGAAGGTGAATCTGGGAGACCAGATACTGGCTTTCAATGCTCATTAATGTTTAACAGACAGCCGTTGCAAATCCTGAAAGATATCCGATTGATGCAACTTTATTTATCATCTTCAAGTTATACTATGATAGTTACTTTTTTTAAATCACTCAAATTATTTCAGAAGTATAATCTGATATGATACAAATTTTAATGGCGTAATTTAGATGCAATTTATACTTAGTGATGAATATTTCAATTGTAGTAATTTCAGGGGGTGTTTCGGATGCATTCAAAAGTGTTTATGTCAAAAATAATTTTTTAAAAACAAAAAAAATATTATTTTAATATATTTTTAAGTAAAAAATACTTTGAGAAACAACCTCAACCACATTCTTAAACACCCTTTTACTCATAGTTTTAAACCTGAATTTGTTTAATGGGTTGATTTGGGATTTAATTGATTCAAGGTTTGGATCAGTATGGGTTGGGAAAAAAAATTAGATTATTTATTAAAAACCCTGGTTGACCCAGTTATTAGCCTATTAACTTTTTTTTTTTTTTTGGTTTGTCTCTCATGATTCATAACATAGACCTTACTCCAAGTTAGATTTTAAACTATGATTTTTTGTGATACAAAACACAATATATCTAATACTCTTATTTTTTATTTATTATAACCTATCAATGCTAAGAATATGATGTTAATTAATTTTTGATAAAAAAAATTATTTGTGCCTTGAATTATAAAAACTGCCGCAGAAAAGCTTATTAAACTAAAAAAAAAAAGTGATATTAAAATTGATTAATTTTAAGTTTGATTTATTTTTCTGGCAAACAATATTTCAAAGTAATCAATTCTATAAAAATAAAAAAATAGAAATTTTAACTAAATTTATCTCAACTAGACTCTTGATTATAAATTATTAGATTAACCTGTCCATCCAAGCGGGAGGAAAGCTGTAACTAAAAATGAAAATAAAAAAAAAAAAACAGTAATAATTTCACTTGAAAAATTCAAAATCAAGAATCACAAAATCAGGTTTCTATCACCTGTCTATAAAATTTCATGAATCCCACTGCAAAAGTACAGTTTCTTGCCGTATCTCCCAAGAATTCTGCAGACAATCCAATCACACTGCAACGCAACAAAGATTGGGGTGCTTCTCACTCATTTACCAGACCCTACCTTCAAATAATAGAAAGAAAAATATGTTTCAGCTCCACCTGCAAATAGTGTATACAGCAGCTTGATTTTGGCTGCTGATTTCAATATTGCATGTTGCCTGAAGTATTTTGCTTCAGACCCTTCACAATTCCAAGCAATCTCACGCCAAATCCGGGCCGCTAGGTAGAGGCTCATAACCATCGTGATGCTTGGCAGTGTTGTCATCTTTCTTTGTCTCAACAGGAATGCACTTCAGGATGACGGCGATGACTAAACTCGCAGCTCCGATCAAGACACTGGCCAGCCATAATTCCCAGCTTAATGGAACAGTGTTAGCAAATGTGCCCAAGAATTCAACTATCACAATCTGGAAAACCACTGTGGAGATCATGACAGCCAAGAAAATCCAGCTGCTAAAGATGCCTTTGAAGACGTTTATCTTCTCCATGTCTCGGCTGTTTATTTCGTTGAACACCTGAACACATGTTGAGTTTTTAGCGATGGAATCTGTATGGGATGTCGTGATGCTAAGAAAGTTGAAGATTGAAGTATGGTACCTGGCAGATAACAAAGGTATTGAATATGAAAGTGTTGAGGATTTTAGTAGCATCTGAACCCGAGAGCTTCAGGAGATGTTTCCCATCAAATTGGAGGATAACAAGGACAATTATTTGATAGATGCTTTGTCCAATGATATTCCTCCACATGGTCTTGGTGATTATGCTCACATTCCTGCCGATCGGAGGTCTTTTCATCAGCCCATCATGAGGTGGTTCTGTAGCCAATGCCAGAGCACCAAGAGTGTCCATGATTAAGTTCACCCAGAGCAGCTGAACTGTTGTCAATGGCGCGTTGCCTGCAAATCAATTCACCAATTTTAGTCATGTATTTTGAGGTGCACATATCAACTCCAGAAGAGAGCCAGTGACAGGAAATTATGCAGTTAAAAGTTCTGCGAAAGGAGGGTCCTGGAAAGGAGAATTCAGGACATTCTCATCCTTCAGGATTTTCCATGAATTGACTGCTCTAGATTCTCAGAACTTCATCCTTTTTTACTTTAGCAAGTTTACGAATCAACTATTGCTCCAGGAATTGGTCCCTAAGGCCTCGAAAGAAAGATCAATAAAAGATGAACATCTAGAACTTATCAGGTAGGGATGTAAAGGTACTGACCAGAGATGCATGCAGAAATGAAATTGATCATCAGGGCAACAACGTTGACTGTTAGCTGGAACTGAACAAACTTCTGTATGTTGATATAAACTGCTCGACCCCATCTTGCAACATTCACTATGGTTTTAAAGTTGTCATCCATCACAATAACATCGGCACTTTCTTTTGCTACCTGCAGGAAATAGGAGAAAAATGCTGAGCTACTGCCAGCTGGAGGTAGCTAAAAAAGACAATGATGAAGTGTATCCAGGAGGACCAGGACATTAACAAACCTCTGTTCCTGCTATACCCATAGCAAGCCCAATATCTGCCTCGGACAAGGCTGGAGCATCATTAGTACCATCTCCAGTCACTGCCACAACTTCCTTAAACACATTCCTCAACTGAGTAACTAGTTTATGCTTGTCTAAAGGCGATGATCGAGCCATAACCTGCATTGCCATTTAAACATTTTAGGAACTTTTCCACTTGATTAAGAATAAGCTGTTCAAGTTTCAAAGAAGTTTCAAGACCTGAAGTCTTGGTATTATTTCCTCCAACTCCTGAGAACTCTTGTTACGGAAATCCGGCCCTTCAATTGCCAGGCCAGTATCTGTCAAGATACCACATTCCTTAGCTATGGCTTTTGCGGTGTTGATATTGTCACCGGTGACCATCCGCACGGTGATTCCAGCAGCCAAGCAAGTCCTGACAGCTTCCTTGACCCCGGGGCGTACAGGATCCTTGATTCCAACAACAGCGATTAGTGTATAGTTGCTGTCAGGTATACTGTTTGCGTCAGAAGTCTTCTCTATATCCATGAAAGCCAGGCATAGAGTTCGTAGGGCTTCACAGGCAAAACCATTTATGACATCTGTGATTTTCTGTCTTTGATTTTCAGATAGTGGCACCGCTTTGCCATCAGAAGTTAAAATCTTGTCACACATTTTCAAAACTATTTCTGATGCACCTTTGCAGAATGCTCGAACTCTACTGCTGTCAGGAAGAGAAACAAGCACGGACATCTTCTTCTTTTCTGAATTGAAGGGCTCGACTTTCACTATCTCGGATTCGATATGATGGGTTTTAAAATCACCTCCCATAAGCAATCCAAACTCCAGTATTGCTGTCTCTGTCGGCGTTCCCAGAATGTTAGTCTTTCCATCCTTTCCCTTGGTCACCTCTGATCCTGTGTTCTGAAATATAGATTGCAAAAGGATCCCATGCACACCTTCAGAGATGGAAGGCATCAGCAAATCTTTATCGTCATCAGTTTGTATTGATTTTGTTTTCTCGCATATCCATATTTTGTCCACCACCATATGATTTGTAGTCAATGTTCCGGTTTTATCTGTGCAAATGCAGCAAGCAGAACCCATTGTTTCACACGCAGAGAGATGCCTCACAAGTGCTCTATCTTTCATCAATTTCTTCATTGCAAATGCAAGACTGAGTGTAACTGCTAGTGGAAGCCCTTCAGGAACGGCGACAACAATTATGGTTACAGCAATGGCGAAGAAATTTAGAAGCTCCAGAGCATCCCTACTAGACCATTTTGTGATCTCATGGTGGTTCGCCTTCGTCACCAGAAACCGTGCCACCAGAACCAGAAATGTCAAGACAGCAAAAGCCAAACCAATTTTCCCGATAATAGTTGCAACTCCATTAAGCTTCACTTGCAGTGGTGTCTCATCTTCGCCGACTTCGCTCAAAGTGACCATCAGCTTGCCCCATTCAGTCCTCATACCAACCGCTGTCACCAGCATTTTACCAGACCCATCCTGTACTTTGGTTCCTGATAGAAGAAAGGGCTTCTTCACATTTATGTCCACCGGCTCGCTCTCACCTGACAAGCTAGATTCATCGACTGATAAGCTGTGGCCTGATATAAGAATGCCGTCTGCAGGAACCACATCTCCGATTGATAGATGAACAACATCTCCGACCACCAGATCAAAGATAGAAACCTTCTGTCTGCTCCCTTCTCTGGTAACCTGAACAATAACATTTTTCTTCTCCTTATCCAAGACCTTGAATTGCAGGGACTGCCTGTAATCACTGATTGCAGTGACCATCACTACGAGCAATATGCAAAGTACTATTCCCACCCCGTCATACATTCCATTTGGCCAACCTTCAGTAGCAATACCAACACCAATGGAGACCACGGCACATGCCATTAGTATAATTAATGTCAAATCATGCAAAGCATCCCAAACAAACATCCATAGAGATCTGGCAGGTTTCTCAGCATATCTGTTAGAGCCATATATATTTTGCCTAATAGATATATCACTTGAGACAACCCCATCATTCAAAGACACAGAGATTTCTCTGGCCAATCCTTCAACTCCCCCATGAGATTCCAAGGTCTTGTTATCTTGGGACCGAACGATGGCCGCGAGTTCATCCGGCTCAATGCCGAAACCAGTTTGCCTGACATTGTCTGAGAGCTTGTGCTCAACTCGATTAGCAGCTGTATCAAATAAAACCTCATCATTCAGGAAAAGAAAAAAAAAAGAATTGAAATAAACAAAATGTTACCGAGTCTAGCAGCAATAGTACCCTCAATGAAGTGCAATGCTGCCTTTTTCACATAAACAGCTATCCGTATCTTTTCCTGGCAAACATGAGAGTATGTTAATTCCAGGAACTGTAAAAACCAGGGGGGGGGGGGGGGGGGGGAACCCTTCCAACACTCTGTCTTCTACAGTGGTACAAATCTAAGTAGTAGTCCAAGATCAACCACTACTAGAAAAGAACGAGATAATAGTACTTGGGCTATAAAAAAACATAAAATTGCAGTTTTTGCAGAAGGTTGAACATCATTACTACGATTTCTGTAAGAAACTCAGGCACATACTTCGACCTAAAAGATTTTGAGTTTTCAAAAAGTCATTAGCACCCCAAAACTTTATGATTGATTAGATAGACCACATAATTGGCCATTATATATACCCTAGGCCACCAGTCTCACTAACCACTCGAAAAATATTTTTCTGGATAGATGCCATTATTCGTGAGGCACTATCATCTAGTTCAGCTTCTGTATGTTTCAGACGGATTAGCTACCCTTGTCTCACTTGTGATAAACTTGTATTTAAATCACTGAATTAAACATACTTCAAATCTGATCAACATAGCTCGAAAAGTTCTTTTCATCTTTACTTTAATGACCCAAGACAGCCTCACTGCAACATCAGCATAATCAAAGCAAGCTATGCGATTGGTCTGGCAGTTTATGGAGGATAAGTTTTAGCTCTATCAAATCGAAGCTAGTCATGGACTTATGGAAGAAATGAACAGTGTAAAAAGTACTTCAATAATGGGAAGAAAAGAGATGATGAAATTTTAAAAAGTTGGATCATATTCAAGTTTCCAGGTGAATATATATTTTGACTAAGAAACAACCTGTGTGTTGTACACGTTTGAAAGTTCCAGAACTATATCATTCACATGATCTGGTCTCGTGTTAATAATTTTTAACCTAGGTTTCCGGAAAATATATTGCCTAGTCTTCCTCCCTAAGACAGCTCGTCATTTCAATAACTGGGAGCAGCCATTCGGTACTCGTCGTAGGACACCATCAGAGAACATGAAATTCGTCATTATTTCAACGTTAATAGTCAAATGAGATGCATGGTTGGTGGGGGTTGCTAAGAAAGCTGTAAGTTTCGGGCGTGCTTTGGAAGACGTTTCTATAAAAAAAAAATTAAAAAATTAAAAAAGTTATTTTTGTTACTTAATTAAATGAATTGTTTTGGTATTTTTAGAACAATTTGTTACATTAAAATCATTTAAAAAAAAAAAAAAATTATTTTCAAATAAAAAACAACCTACCACACCCTCAAATTCTCTTCATTGGTTACCACTTCCAATCTTTATAAAGCCCAATAGTTCTTGCACTAGAAGGATTTGTTTGACATTGTGTAAAAAGGCAGGCGCAAGAGCCAGCACCCAATCGGGAACATGATAATTGACAACCAGGGAATCTTAGAAGTCTACTAGAAGAAATTATTTTTTATTTATTGGAGAAAATCTGCAGGTGAGCGATAAGATCCTAGTTGTTTCAGCTTTCAGGCTCTTACAAAAGATGCACGACCTGACTCAAACTCAAGACCTGCTGTCCAGATCTCAATTCTCTTGTCATCACATCACACCCCTCAGGAGACTACTAAATAAAACCAGTAAACGAAATGCTTGATTTTCAAAAACTCGGCAACAAGTTTAGAAAACGAATTCAAACTGCTATTCAAGAAAAAACTCCAGGTTTGAATGGATATGAATAAGTCAACAGATTCGTCAAAAACAGACAAGATACAAAGACCTAAGAGGAGGGCCTGTCTCCTACTGCATGACCTTTCCATCAGAGGAAAAGAAAGAAGCTACAGCAGCGGCTCACCTTTTCTTCTTCATGAAAAGGCAATTTACATATATAAACTGCGCACTCAGCCTAAATCAAGAGCCTTTGCCCACGAAACCAAGATTTGTACGACCTTTTCCAGAAGTCAAAGGTGTAAACAAATGGACTCACTTTTTTTCTGATTTGAATATTCTTATTTGCTAAGAAAACAATTAAAACATCACCACCTTGATACATGAAGGGAAGGCCATCCCTCCACGTAGAAGAGTGTGGGCGGCAAGAAAGAGAGTTTGATTAAATTAATGAGAAAATTGCTTCCTCATTGAAATCAGTAAAAATCGAGCACAGAACTATTTTGGTTTCTGCCACAACAAATTTCTTGAAAGAATCTTTAGGATTATTTACAAAGTGATGATATTTAGCTCAAAGATTTTGGTGAAATCAACATGCACGATTCAGTTTCTTTCCGATCAACTAGCCACATTGGACATTTAATTTATTTGCTATTTATTGTAACATATGGTAAGATTATTCCATGTCTTGTCTCATCGATTATGCAGAGGCATTCTCGATCGTATAAGTTTATATGCAGCAATTCAATCAACTGGTCCTTCTTGGATTCGATCTTAAGTAGGTTATCTAAACATCTGGACTTATATATATATATATATATATATATATATATATATATATATATATTAACAACTTAATTTCAGATTGTAACAGAAAATTATCTGTTCAAAGAAATTCTGGAAAAGAAATAAAAAGAGAAAGAAAGTACTGAAGAAGATCACAAGAAACATGAACAGCAGGCATTGTAAAGTCTGACCTGGATATTTTGACGTTTCTTTTCAGCTTCAGCTCTTTTGGCAAGATCAGCAACCATTCGAAACCTCCGGCGAGGATTCCTGACGACTGAGACCGCAGATCTCCATCTTCTTAAAGCCTCTTCAGAGGGTCTCTTCGCATCAAGTACGAAGTTTTCTTTCAAGTATTTCTCCATGTAGCAACCAAGCTCGTCCGATCCAAATATCAAAAGAGAGTAAAATGATGAATCAAGAGGCTAAGGGTTTCGATAGCATGGAGCTAGCAATATTCTCGATGAGGAAAGATTCAAACGTAGCCGTTAATGGCGCGCAGGAATCAGGAGAAGCAGAGACTGAAGGGAAATAGTGCGGCCAGGTCTCAAATATTTATAAGCATGTATAGTTTACCTCCTTAGTTTGGGCCGGGTCAAATTCTGGAGAAGATGGTTACCAAGTTTTATAGTAATAACTGTCAAAATTGAATTGATTTCAACATCTTGGAAATTTAAACTTGATAAAGAAAAAATGATTTTCTTGTATCAATAACACGTGATCATAAAGTTTATGTTGACAGAGACAAACATGGAGAGAATTAAGGTTATACCGAGAGAGTCCGTTGAGTAAAACAAGTAATTATGTGGATACATGCACAGACTTTTTATAAATAATAATAATAATAATAAAATAAACTTATTTGTTTTTTTTTTATTTTTTTTAAATTGCTGTCGATTAAATACTATGAAATAAAAACTTATTTCTATTTTTATTATGAGCCATTCATCTCATAGCTATTAAATCGATAATAATTAAAAATAAAAGGAGTACTTTCATCAAACAAACAAATAGGAGGGATGATGAGCCATTTTATTTATTAATCTCTTGTGAAGCACATTCTGCCTCCAACGAGTTGCCCATTTCGTAGCTTGAACAGCAGAAATCATCCCCATGATTCTGTTTAAAGAAAGGCAAAACATTGACAAATTCATTTCTAGTTTGTCTGCTTTCTATCATGGCGTTCCCCCACGATGATGATAATAATCAATAAATAATTAAATAAAAAAGTTGGTGGCTCTTTTGGATCCTTCTAATGAATCCCCTGCCACCGTTGGTCAATATCCGGCCGCACAAACTTTTTATAATATACTTTTTATATAAAAAAATGAAAACAATAATGCTTTAGATAAGATTTTAAAATAATTTTATATAGTTTCTTAAACCGAGCCAGTCAATAAATACCATTATTCATGGATGGTCATTAACTAAAAACAAATAAAACAATGGTGGATAAAAACCAGATAGTAGTCCAGACCCACAATTTGCTTGCCCGTGGATTACTCACTCGGCCCAGAATAGAGCTCATGTGAAGATTGGGCCTAGCGATCGCAGTCATTGGCCTCAAACTTGACAAAAATATAAATAATTTTAGCTAGCTTATTGATATAAATAATTTTAATAAATATTTTTTGAAGAAGTTTGATAATTGATAGAAAACATAAACCCGTGCACGTTCTCACACAAACAGCAATAACCAAATCCAGTTAAAGAGGCAAGCATTGAAAAATGTTCCAGGCATGAAATTTTAAATGTCTCGAGTGATTGCCTTCTAGAGGCCATTCCAGTGATCATCTCATGACCTGAAAGTTTAGCGAAACTCAAATTTATATATCACTGTGTTTAAACCTCAAGAGAAAATTCCCAGCTTGAGGTTCTGATAGGCAGTGAATTTTAAACAAACAAAAAGGGCTTGAACTTCAGCAGACTCTTGTATGGTTTTTAAAATATGAACCCCCAGGAGCTGTTGTAAGAGATCTTGTTATAGCCTGGATATGAATATATAGTGCAAATTATCTAGTTGTACCTTGGTGAGCCATAGCAATGCTCCAAACAATATACACAAATGCAATTATAAGAATACATGCCGATACGTGATCACATCTAAGAATACATGCCGTACATGCCGATACGTGATCATCTGCTTTTTAAAAGAGGTCCAGGAAAATATACCAGCAGAAGTTCATTATCACAAGAAGCAGAATGCAAGCAATAAATCCACTCTCAACACACTATGATAGAACAATAGGCACATAGGTTCTTGCCACATGAAGCACAATGCCTGCAACGAACCCCATTGTTCACGCAACTACGCATCCAGAGGTGTGCCAGCAGACAAAATAAACAAAACAAATGAAAATGGAAGTCATTTAAATTTCAATGGAATATCTAGAGGCCAAATGATGTCTATTCTATCAGATTGCCAATGAACAAGGTTAGGAATGTCACGAGTTGCAAGCATGTGCCACAAAACTTTTTGCATTTATACAATTCAAAGATCTCAGGATACTAACAAAGATGTTTGTGCCATTATACACAGTTACATAAATGTCACATGTAATGATACCATCACTGATCTGGAGGCATTTTAGTGAGAAGAGGGCTCTGCTTGTCTTCTTACAAACAGCTTCCCAATATCTTCTGTAACAACATTACTCCTGGAAAAAACACAATTCATATAATCAGCAGCAATTTTATTTTCCTTTTCTTGCGCTTATGATATGATCAAAATTGGTGTCTATGAAATAAAGATAACTGTTGATGAATAACAAAGCACTATGCCCTATCAGCTGCAAAAAGACAAGATTAAGCTTATGAAGCCTCAAAATCAGGTTTACAAGCCAAGTTTGTAGCCTAAAAGGAAATTGATGAATCAAGTACATCACCCCTCTAGAAGCAGCTTTTTGTGTGCACATACATGCATGAGACATGGTCACATTACTATACAAAACTAAATTGCAAAGGATATATATAATGCATTTTTTTATGTGCACATACATGCATGAGACATGGTCACATAACTATACAAAACCAAATTGCAAGGTATATGTATACAAAATGCTAACATCTTATTTCCCAGTCTTTTTCAAGGAGAAGAAAGCAAAATTGCACAGAATCATATTCGTCTATGCACTAAATAGCAAGCTCAAATGCCATACCTTCATGAAAGAGCAGAAAAATATAAAATTAGGTCAAACAGTAAACAGTCCAGTAGTTTCATTTCCAGGATAGAGCAATTCCATAATATGGTAGCATACATTGAAGGCACATCACTCTCTGCATCCAAGGTCATATATGAGGCTGTCATTTCCTAATCTTACAGCCAAATACTCAAGCGAGTTGGGAACACTAAATCAATCAGCTGCTCTTGCAAATGCTTCCTTTTAGAGAATTATTAGGTTCTACTTCAGGTGCAAATATAGGAAAACAAGTGACCAAAGTTATTAAACCCATAACTCTAGCTCAACTTTCACATATCTACAACTTTTCACAGCATAAATTTCACCTAACATCCTTAATCCCACCTCCATAAGTAACCTTAAGACCTTGAAATGTCTCCAACTAACTATGATCCATCCTCTAATTCAACAACCCAATCATTAAAACACAGAGGAAACCAATTATTTTAAGTTCCACTATTAACTAACAGAAAGCAGCAGAAGGGCAAATCTTATACAAGATTTATAACAGAGCCATAAAAATAACTAAAAATCTCACCTTCCTTTAAGCTGAGGAGGAACTAACAAGCCCCCACCAGTATCTGGAACATTCTTGTTAGCAATCAAATTCCCTCTAGCCACTTTCCCACTACGCGAAGACCTAACATTTAATTCTCTCTTTCGTGACGCATTCTCTGCCATTGCTGCTGATACTCGCGACTCATGATCACTTCCACTTCCAGCTAATCCAACTGTTGGCGTATTCAATAGCATTGAAGCATCTGGAAGCCTCGATATCGAAGGAAGAGGACCTAGCCCTGCTACTTGTGGCCTCGACAATGACAGCCCAGATGACCTGAAACGAAAATAAAGGTAAAACTTTAAATCATGAAGTGAAAAACCCATGATTCAAACTTTTGTTTGAAATTTAAAGACTTGCTGCTTGTTCTGTGGCTTTGCAACTTGTGGTTCGTTTTGAGGTTTTGGTTCTTGAGGGTCTTGTTCTTCCTCTTCTTCTATATTGTCAGGAACATCTTCGTCCGAGGAAGAAGCGTAGTCAACCAAAGACATCTTTTGATTCTCTCACTTTTTTTTGTCTCTCTCTTTGATCTCAGAAAAAAGCAGCTGTTTTGGTTCTCCTTCTCTTGTTTATGTTATGCTCATCAAGCCCCGGCCAGTGGCTGGAGAATCCAGGACTAAAGCTAATGACCATGTATGCCTAAGTGGGCTTTCAATCACCGAATGGATCTTTGGGCCCATTTCTATAAATTTAGCTAAAACCCTAAAAAGTTTCTAATAGAATAAAATTCTTTTTTTCTCTTTTTTTCTTTGACGAGTGTCAAAATTCACTCTTAGATTGCTAAATAGTCAACACTAGTAATGATCTTTCCCATGGAAAATAAGCGTTACATGGATATTAATTTCCGTTCAAATATTATTTGTTAACAATTAAATCTTCAAATATTATTTGTTAACAATCGAATCTAATTATTTGATAGTATTGCAAAGATATGATCTGCTTTTATTTTTTTATTTTGTTATAATTGAACTAAATCAAACAAAAATAAATAAACAAATTTATTTATTTTTATATTTTTTATTAAAAAAATCTCACATATATTTCAAATAAAGGAATTAATTTACGTGTTAAGTATTGTGGTACATAGTATTTTTGATTTAAAATATATATCAGAATAATTTTTTATACATATTTAATATCACCTCAGCAAAATCATTAAAAAATATTAATTTAGTATTTTTTTTCCAGCCAGATATCACTTTTGACACGCAACCAATCTCAAAAACAAATGGTATATAGGCCAAGGTAACTTAGCAAGTTAGATGACATTAACTTGAATTTTTTTATTTTTTTTCATGATGACATAACGCAAAGATTTCTGAGTCAAACAAGCATCCCACTGAATCTTGAGAAATAAAATGCAGCAAGTCTTTCTTCATTGTCATCAACGAAGGCAGAATTCAACAGGATGAGGGAATTGATACAGCATTACATGTATTAACAACTCAAATACACAGAACACGACCTTCTCATCCTACGAATTCAGCTACTAAACTCATGAAGTACCTGGTGGAATCGAACTTATTGCTTATACATCCACTGAGGAGTGACAAAAATGCACAAGAAAGAGAGGCAACAGAAGCTGTCAAGGTTTCTGACCAAGGAGTGCTGGTCTGTAGAAAACGTGGGTTTGCGCAATCTCGATTCGATCTCTTGGGTCGTTCATTGTTTCATCCCTTAATGCTTGAAGAATGGCCTGCACTGGGAACTCCCTGAATGTCCAAGCACATGAAAAGAATCAGAAAGCACAACGAAACACATGGATCCAGACAAATGGTGAGCGTCAAAGTAATGCAATTCCAAGTGCAAGTGTGAAGATGAACCATGTACGACTATAGAACAAAGCCTCACATACCTTGTTATGAGTATTCTATATAGCATCTTCAAAATGGGGCATAGCTCAACTGGAGCTACGGGTTTGTTGTCGTCAGGATGTAGGATGCTTATGGAGGACTGGCTTAGCAGCTCGTAAAATGCTTTCACTGCTGAAACACCCTGCAAAGCAAAAGGGTGGGATTAACACGCTGATCCGTGGGAAAGTAAGAAATATAAATGGTGGATCAGGTTGTGCAAGGTTAAAACCAAGATATACACAGCTGGAAGGACAAAATTGACTGTGGACAACATTGCAGAGAGAAATGACTAACAAAAGCAATAAACATCTTAAGCAAACCAATTGGTTTTGTACGAGGGCATGTTTTTTACGATCACAAGGACTGAAGCCACAGTTGTTTTCAACTCCAAAAAAGTTGTATGGAATTGTCTAAATTGATGCCAGATTTCAAATTCAATTTGTACTGGGTCAACAGTCTCCAAGTAATGGATGTATCATCACTCAGATATTCTCCCTCCCCTTCAAACCACAAATTTGTAAATGCAAGTTAAGAAGCATCTATTATAATCCTCTCATATTATGTATTGGCTGACTATATCATGCATAGATTTCAATCAAATTGGCAGTTCTGAATCTGCATTTCCCGGAGCATGCTATCTAGTAAATATAAAAAACACAAGGATCTTTAAAGTGGTGGTAAGAAATAATTGACCGGTTAAGTTTTCTCAGAACAAATACCTATGCAGACAACTTCTAATATGATGCAAGTCCAATAGGCTTGAGAATCTTAATCGATCATGTCTATGAATAGCAAAGATTGATACCTGAATCATTCCTTTTCCCTTGATGCTGTCTCCCATATCAAGGCTCAGCTCCCCCTCGGCCAACTTTTGACCATACCATGAATTACGACCTTTCAGTAAGGTCACATAAGTGTCGGCTAACAAGGGGCCAGCAAGTTTTTCTGGTTCTTCAGTCAACAAATGTGTAATAAATATCATCTCTGATGTGCAGTGGGCAAAGTACACTGATTTACTGGTTGCACTCTCATTGGTCAGAGCTGCTACCATTCCTATATAAAAATCCAGAGTTAAATTTTCAGATTGAGGACTCAAAATCAAAGAGAAAGTAGGTGCATGTAATCAAACTAATCCTTTAAGATAGCACAAATGGAGGGTCTAAACACTGTGCCTGGCTTCATAATTACAATGATAAAACAATCTCGTTCTTGAGTTAATTTTCTATGACAAAAACCATTAGCACATGAAAATTGTCTAAATTCATTGCTGATTTAGATTCATTTCATACGGAAACTGCAAGATGCATGGAGCAATGTACACCAGAAAGCTGACATCAAAGTACTTTCTGGCATGTGGCATGATAAATTATGTGTCGTTGAGAACATACAGATCCTTAATGCTAAACACTGCTCACTAGTTGAGCATGAAGCTCAAGCATCGACTACTTGAGATATGAATAATATCATCGAATAGAGTTATGATATTGGAATTAAGAGTTACCAAAATTAAAGCTTACCAGCTCCAATTGCATAGACATTTTTCAAACCACCCATAACTTCATGAGTAACGAGATCACCATTATCCCACACCACAAAGTGTGGCTGCCTCAGAAAATTAGCCAACGGTTTCCTCCACTTTTCTGCTCCACAAATCCGAGCATTAGCATATTCCTTATGGTAAATCTCTGATGCAATATTAGGTCCTCCAAGATAGAGAATGTTTTCCATTGGAACTCCAGCTGCAAAGCATGAAATCGTCAAATACAATGTGTGAAAGGTTGACATGAAACAAGGAAATATTGCATGGCTACTGGGGGGAAATAAGAGAAGGAATCTTACCCGCACGGTTGATCATTTGAGTGGGGGTTATTATGCGGGGCTCTGGCTCCAACTCAGCCTCTACACCTTTTGCCAAAGAGATGATGATTGGCACTGCAATTCTCTCCTTCCAATACCTACCAATTTCCTCAAATACTTCACGAGTTTCAGTTGATGGCAATCCATTAATAACAATATCAGCATCCCAAACAGCCTCCTGTAAATTGGTCACAACCTTCAACGGGCAAAGTGGGGTGTCTATCATATTCAAGCAAAATCCATCTTTCAAAAGCTCATCTGCGTGTAAAACTCTATCTCCTAATCTAGCCTCGACATACTTTAAATAAGCACAGCGTCTAATCAATCTCCTTAACACATCTTCCCTTGAATTGATAACTTCAAATAAATGCTCAGCCGTGGCCCTATCAACCGATCTACCAGGCCGCCTCCATATCCTTATCAAAACCTTATCTCTCAGATGACCATAACTATCTTGCAATAAGGCAGTAAACACACTACCCCAAGCACCTGCCCCAATGCCAACAATCCTTAACGGGTCACCTTCTGCTTTGCCTATCAGAGCACGAAGCTCATCAAGCTTCTGTTCCAAAACCCCGTTTAAGTTCTGAGCCGACCCATTTGTATACACAGCGCGATTCATTTCTTCTGTATTTTCAACCATTCTCTCCTCTCTTTCAATTACTATATGCTTCAAGAATTTCGATATCCAATACAAGAAAGAATACAACAACTAGTACTTATACCACCACAGAAACCTTTCTTGGTGATATATCCTAAGCTTCGAAAGCAAAATTCTAGTCTTTAATCCTTCTGAACATACTAAATTTTCAGTGGATTTTGAAACAATATAATTTTAATTGAGAAATGGATTCTATCCCCCGAGCAACTATAAAAGCTCCAGTCATATTTTATAGGTGGGCTTTGTCGGCTATATCAAAAACAATTCTTTCTGGCCACCATTGACCATTTAGAACACGACAGAAGAAGATGCAAGATGGGTTTTGCCACACGAGATTTTTATGGCATAAGCAACATCTATCAAGGAAACCCACATGAGATATAACCAAGAAATGTTAAAAAGATCCCAACTATGACAACAAAGTCTTGAACTTTGGCCAACTAATCATAACCAAACCCAGTCAAACGTGAGCAAAAAACAGGTAAACGCAAGAGAAAAACGAAAAGTGAACCACCCTTTGTTTGTCAGCTTCTTCGGACAAAAAAACAAAAAAAAACACGGAAACACCAGATTTGGCCCTCTGTATCAACACAATGCTCCTCGTATCTTTAGTTTTTCTTACAAGAAAAGGAGAACACGTAGATGAAGAAACAAACGTAGATGAAGAAGAGGAGAGGAAGGAAAGCTGCTTTTCTGACTGTTGCTTGAGTTACATTGCTGCTGCTGATATGAAACGAATGTTTCATTTCTTGTCTGCTTGATTTTGAATCGTCATTTTTTTTTTCCACTTAAGATATTTTTTAATTTAATAGAAACTAAATCATTTTTTAAGTAATTTAAACTTCTCATATTAATGTTATATCCAAAAAAAAAAATATATTCTTTAAATACTAATCCTAAAATTTGAATCTAATAAATTAATAAAAAGAATATGTGCTTAATATTTAAGACAACTCCTTGAAGTCTTATTTTAAATCATACTAATAACTTATTTGTTGTTTTTAACTTCAGTGATATATTTTACTAGAAAAATAAAATATTTTGTATTTATAAATCATAATAACGTAAATAAAAATTCTATAAAAAATTTATCATTGTTATTATTATTATTTTCCTTCAACAATCAAAGATATTTTAAATTAATTTAAATATCAATAGGTATTAAATGATTTTTTTAAAATGATTAACATGGAAATTAAATTTTCAACTATTAGAGACATTTTTTAATTAAGAAATAATTTCTAGCGGTAAAGTTCTAAAATAAGATTTCAACAATGAAAAACTTGCAGTGGATACCTTGACAGAAGAATCCAACTACATATCTTTAACCAATTTAGCATTATTTCTTTTTATTTATACAAGAACTTAATATAAGAAGATCATCAAGTTTTTCTAAATTTGTATTTAAAAAAAATCCTTGTAATGAGAGTTAGTTTTGTATTTTTATATAATGAATGTATAATAAATCATGAAATCATCTCATCTAAAAGTTTAAGGAAAAAAAAACCAAATGGAGGCCATTTTGTGATTTTCAATTTTATTTTATAGTAAAAAAAAACCTATATGCCTTTCATGTTATATAATTTAAATCTTAAATTAAAGGGTGCTCATTTTTTTTTATGTTTTTTATATAATTAATAAGTAGGAGTGGGATTGTTTAAGTATTTAACAAAAATATACATCGATGCGTGTTGGGCACGTATTAGTCGCTCCATCATCTTCAAACAACTAATTAAAACAGTAAAAAAAAAAAAGGGTTTTTTTATGATTAGAGTATCCGGACTAGCTTATGTCCATCACAGCTAATTCTCAAATTCACTGAATATCCTGCAAGTTCAATGAACAAATAAAATATCGTGGGATAACAAACACAGAGAAAGTACTCGAACCTCCTTCCTCCAACGGGCCTATTACTCAGGTGCAAAAAAAAAAAGTTATTTGAAAAAGGTTATTTCATCATGGCATGACATCTACTGCATGGATATATAATGCATACATCGATACGATCCATGGTTTTTCATCATCACTCTTCCACAGTGTTTGTGTGCTTCCACCTAATTTTCTTATCTAGCCCATAAACTCATTTTTTTTTATTTAGTCACTTTGATAATTCATTGAGTTAGTTTTTTGTTTTAATTTCATCCTCATTGAATTTCTTTGCTTTGTCAAATTTCATCCTTGATCTTTTGGTGTTATTTTTTTTTTGATCTACTATAATTTTTAGGTTTTTTTCTAATTCTGCCCTCCTATATATATATAGTAGATTTCATCTATAATTTTTTTTGCTTTGCGAAATTTTCAAAAGTTGATTCTTTCTGCCTAATTTAATTCTTCAACATTTAATTGGATTGGATTTCACTTTCACTAAGCCCATGTCTAAGATTTCTGTTTTTCTATATCATTTTAAAAAGTTTTTTTTTTTTTTTTTATATCATCATTCAATACTTATTTTGTTATAGATTGAGCTATGCTTTTTTTTACATGCTCTCTATGACTTTGGTTTTATCGTTTTTTTTTATTTAATTAGGTTACCTGGGGTCTTTTATTTTTTATTCCTTATTATTTTTTTTTTAAAAATGATATATTTGATATATAGCCGCGAGTTATGTGTTTAGTTTGATGACTACAATAAAAATGAGATACATGATTATGATTACAATTACATTTTGTTAATATTTTGGAATAAAAAGATCATATAAAATAAAAATAAATGTATTTTATAAAAAAATATAAAATAAAATATGTTTTGCAAGCATAAACAAATTAATTCTTTTAAGCGTTCATAACTAAAAAATCCGGGACAAAGTCTTATAATCGATGAACAGACCGAACAACAACAATGGCCCAGTCCAAGGTAACCCAAAGACAGTAGCTGGGCTACACCGACCACCTTGTCAAACTTATATTCTCGTTAGCTGTTATGAACCGTGGCTGTGGACAAAGTTGGTTTTGCGAGATGAAAGAAAGATGGGTTGCGGAGAAAGAGACCAATGGAATTGCATTTAGCGCATCATTTGATCACAGGTAATACCTTCTTCATGTTAGTTTCTGTTTTCTTCCTTTTCTTCTGGGTTTTTTATTTTTATTTTTAAAGCGATCATGTTATGCTTCTTTTTGAGCAAGAATTGATGTAATATAGGATAGGACAATGCAGGGAAACAAATATGTTGAGGGTTGCTGATTTGACTTTATTCTCTTCAGGCACTATGTCTTTTCCCATGCTGTATGCATTTGAAAGAGCTTCTTGGGGTCTGTTCTTCTGGAGATTGAGGTGTTTTTTTTGCGAATATGAGCTATAATATGGGTGTTGTAGCCTGTTTAGGAGGGTGTTGTTGTTGTTCTTGTTAAATTTCCTAGCAGATGCCAATCCTTGTTATCTTGATAAAAATTGCCTTTGCTACCAAGTTCCTTAAGAGTTAGGACTATGTTTCGATTCGGCTGTCCCATATGCTGAATGGTCCTGTATTTCTTGGATGATACTGGTCAAGTAAACATGATTTACCTTTGATCAAGTATTGCAATTCAAATCGTCAAATGGCTTGGTGGGGAACAACAGAGAGCTCTTATTAAGTGTCAATGTAATTTGGGTGTCAGATTTTCAAAGCAGATCATTCTATTATAAGAGGAAGTTGAAGAATCTTGTTTTTTCAATGGTTACTTGGAATTTGCTAGTTGAGTTGAGTCTTGGTTAACAGAGTTAATGAAGGGAGACAAGAAGCAGGTCTCTGGGGGTTTATTGGTTTAACATCAAAGGTAATTAGAACATCTTTAATGCTTTGTAAGATGTTGACACCATTTTTCTTTGAACAAAGCTGTAGCCTGTAGTGTGAGTCGTGGTGTCACAAGAGGCTGGCACATCGTGACTGCATTGTAGAACTTTACTTTTTATGGTACTAATCACCCTGCCCTCCCTGATTTTAGCTTGATTCTACTCGACCACCAAAGATTTTCATTCTTTGAAATTGGACAAATTAGGTCATGTCTTGTTATTTGCTGATATCTACGAGAGAGCTTACTTTCCATTTGTTCAGGTTTGGCTGTACCGCAAATATGTTCTTGGTTGGTTTATTTATCTTTCTCAAATAAGCTGGCTTGACATTTGAAGTTAATTGGACAAGTTTTCCAAAAAAAGCTGGGACAAGTTGAGCTTGATCCTGCCATATCAGGGCCCAGTTAGAGAACATTTGTGATGGTCATTGAATTAAATCAATGACACTTTGGAAAATGGTTTTCCCTTGCATCGAAAACTTCATCAATGAGAAGACTTTTCCCAGGCTTTTAAAATAGTTAGCTTGCCTGATATGAAAACAGTTTTTCTCGGTGTAAAAGAAACTTATACAACTAAAATTAGAGGTGTGCTCTTCTTCTGAAGTTGTATAGTGATCTACATAAACCCAAATTCATGTTGGATTTACAGGGAAAACATTGGTTTAAGTCTTATCCTGTATTAGACTGAAGCATCCAGTATTTCCTAATTTATTTTGCACTTTAAAGACATAAACCTTACCAATTCTTGTAACATGAATTTGTCTAAAGTCACGCTTGTCAACATTTATACTCTTTAAACTTATATGGAACTTGTTTAGTGCTTGGTTTATCACAAGGCACTTAAATCAATGTATTAAGTAATATTCTCCACTCTCCCTACAGTAAAGATCTCAACAGATTAGGCTTTTTGGTTTTGTTTTTATCATTATTGATTTTCTGTTCCTTTTTTAACAACATTAAAAACTCCTGCCTTAAGAAAAAGACCAAAAAGGTCCTTTACCAAATATATTTCTAATGTATTTCTTCAATGCCACTTCATTAATATAAAGAAGGGAAAATAAAAGATCGATCTTTTTCTTACATAATGGAAATATATTGCTCTTTTTTAAACGAAAATCCAGAATATCTCAGCATATTTTCTCATTAGTATAGAAACATGTAAATGTAGAATGAATCAACTCTTGCCCCTCAGGAATAGAACTCAGCAATGAATATTCTTGAAAGCAGTTTGTGTTTGAGCTTAAATGAGCAGTGGTGGCCTAAGTTTGGCTTATGCTAGTTGACTCTATGTCAAATCACATAATTGTGTCTTTTATGCTATTGTTGTTCTGTGTTTTAGCTGTTTAATCTGCACATTAAGATGTGGTATGCTTGGTCTTTCCTTAATGAAGTCTAGATGTTAAACTGATGCTAGCTTGCTGATGTTGTTTTTTATATCTTTTCATATTTATAGAAGACATTATGACTTGTTTTCTTTATTCATATGCTTGTATTAAGTGCATATCTTGGTAACATTTTCAGCAATTGAATAGCTATATTAGATGACTATCCTTTTCTTTCCTTTATCCCATTCATTTCATAAGCTTATTCTTATAGATCTTCACTTTCAAATTCTCAGTAGTCTTGCTAAGGTTTCAAATTCTAGTTCCGTGGATTGAATTGCTGAAAACATGTTTAAGTTCTAATTTCTATCTATTTCCCTCTTCAATTGACAATTTTTCTGTTGTTTTACATTTTCATATTCTATTGTTGATGAGCTGTTGAACTGTAGTTCCTGTAGATGCAATTTGTTTAAGGGAATGCACAAGTTCTGCTCGTGCCATTTTTCTTATTCCAGGATAAGCAAAAGGAGAACCTGTCCTTTTGCACTTGGTGGACACATGTTGATGTTTATATTGCCACCAAAACTTTTCTGTGGATTTGGAAGATCATGAGAAAATTTGGCAGCAACTGCTAGTTGGATAGGTTCTCTGTCAAAGTGATTTGAATAATGCAACCTTTTACAAGCCAGGTGCAGTTCTAAATATATACTTTATGAATTAAAAATTTTCAAGAAATGATGTTGAATGTATGCTTTTAATTATTAGTAGATTGTCGGGAGCCAATGTTTTAGATGGAACATGGAAGAATACATTCCAAAGTTTAGATTTATTGTGAAATGAAGAAAAGAACTGGGAAACATGTATGCTGTGTGATTTATTTATTTATTAAGAAAAATACCTGTACACAGTGGTGCCCATGTATTGTATTTTCATGGTGAAAGATTATCCTTTTTGTAATTGTCTATGAATCTGTTTTCATTGCCCCAATAGAATTTTATGGAGCAAAAAAAACTTGGTGCACTTGCTACTCAGCTAGCCAATATTTGTACTTATTAGGTGCTTAATTAGCATTTCAATGTTGTCAAGATGAATACATCGGAAGGTATTGGTCATTTAGAATTAATTTTGTTTCCCAGCAACAAATGGTTTTCTGTGCAATTTCCAACAGAAACTTATCGGAATAACCAATAAAACAGGAACTTAGATGTATAGTACTGTACCATAATGTCATTATAGGAATCGGTACCAAAAACATTCCTAAATTGGGGGACCCTCAGTACAGTGGCCATACATTTTCCATTGACACCGGCTAATGTTATCTCTTTCACTGGGCAGTCTTTACTGCTGGATTTCAACTCTTGAGTTCAGAGAGAAGTTGCACAACTCAGTTGTTTTTTGTTTTCTGGATTGTTATTATGATTAACTATTCCATAGTAATCGGCACCATGTAGGTCAAGTTTTGACTGATGAAATGCTTGATTTGAAATGCTTTTGCTAGTAAATGACTTTTCAGCTGCTTTCTCATTTTCCAACAGGATAAACTGTCATCACAAGAAGGCAAAACCAAAGTTGCAATGTCTCCTAGCAGAGCAGCTGTGTTCTATGGTATGTCTAGGCATCATATTGCTGACAATCTGTATTTTTCTATATAGAATCTTAAATCTGTAACTTCTAGTGAAGTGGTAATGGAAATTGCTTCCAGCATGAAAGACTTAAATAGTTTATTTGATATTTCAACTCCTGTCACGTTCATGCCCTTTTAAAGGTTGGCTCCTTGCTGTGCAAATATTCTATATTAAAGGTCTTTAGTGTTCAATGGAAATTAGAGTTTCACTTTATTCTGTAGCTACTGTAGTTTTGCAAGTGTCATCGGTTGTTTGAGTGTTTTTGAAAAACAAAAGCAGGCATTCTGTACCGATAAAATTATGGGGATGTCCATGTCTGCCTCATACCTTTTTGCTTGAATATGCAAGTACAGTGATTACGCAGAGAATAAACTGCATGAACCATTGAAAGTTATTGCCCAATAGTCTGACACATAGATATGTTAGAATCTCTAAACAGCATGTTGCTTCCTTTTGAGTTTGCTTTTCTTATTAGATCTTTTCTCTGTGGCTGACGTTGGTTGAATATAAAATGAAAATGGGAAAGATTCATTACACTAACATGAATTGAGAAAGCAAGGATTAGAGAATCATGGCAAATGATTTGTAGGACCATTCAAATACAAACCTCACTCAGTTTTAGGGAACTAAAGGACAAGTATATTAGGTTTCAATCCCACATCCTTGGCAAGATATGTATTGAGGATGCTTTCCCTGCGTGTATGGGGAGCGAGACAGGTCTATTGGACAACACTAACAGTAAACGCTTAGCATTTCTGATGTTATTTATGATAATTGTTTTCTTTTTGTTTTTCAAATTGTTATTATGGTTCATTACGGATCAACCTTGTATAATGCACTCTTCTGAAAACAAATAATTTTGTCTAGGCTTGGCTGCCAACGAGTCAAGTTTATGGCTGAATAGTGGCTGAATAATCATGTGGAGGGATTCTGTTAATGATATTTATTTGTGACTGTTCTCTCCAGAATGATCCCAAAAAAGAAACTTGACTGGTGCAGGTTTTTCTGCTTCTTTTTTTCCCTCGCTATACATCCTGCTTGGATCTTTTGCCCCTGGATTGCTGTATCGCACCTAAGACGGCAATGGCTGTAGAACAGTTTCACACTGCTATTTGGCGTTCTGTCATTGGTGTAGACTGAACGCTGCAAAAGTGGGTTGAGACGTGTGAGGTATGTCCATGATAGACCAGTATACTATCTACTGTTTATAGTCCCTTAACTCTCCTATTGGTTTTCTCTTTGCTTTAAATATTTGGAGCAATGGGACCTGGCTATTCTTTTGTCATACATAAGCTAACTCTTCTTGCAAGAAAAGATATCACTGTTGTCTTTAGAATTAGATTCACTGTAGGAATAACCGACACTTCATTGCAAAATGATTACTATATACATTTCGTCTACGGCTACTGATTTCAGTGCCTTTTACTATAAATACTAGCTCATATTGGAAATGTTTGGCTTGTTTGATGGAATAAATTTCAACTATCCCCTGCAGCCTTATAGTTACTTTCTGTATATGAGAAGACAGGAGACCATGATAGTTATCTATTTACTCGGGTTAAAGCATCCCCTTCACATGCCAAAAAGGCTTTTTTTTCCTTTCAAGACAAGTATATGGCCAGTGTCATGAGAAAGATATTCCCTTTTGAAATATTCTCTGGCCAGGAGCTAGTATTGCCAGGGGGTCGTAAGCAGATTTTCTCTGGGCAAAAACTTCCCATCTTGGGCCAAAGTGGGCTTTCCATTCTTCCTGTGTATTGTAGTGGGGCAGATATTGCTTCATCCCAAGGCGTGCTCTTTCACAAAATTCTAGAATTCTTTTATTCTGGGTTAAGATATGTTCTAAGCCATCAGTTCCCATGGATGAGGGCATTGCAGAGTTAAGGAAAGCCACCAAGTAGAAAATATCTTCCTCTGGAAGAACAGCAGAAGTTCTGTTGTCCCATCTGAAACAGAATCAGTAAATGAATCAGTCAACAAAACTTGGAGACTTCACAGAATTGAAATTAATTCTTTTGTCAAACTGTTACTTTGATTTGTTAACTGGGTAGATAAGGATTGGACCGTTGCTCGTGTCTGTTAGGATGTTGCCAAAGACTTCATCTGCAAAATCGTTTATTTTGCTTTTGGGGATAAGAAGGTTGAGCCATGGATGCGGAACTTCCCACAAGCCCTTTGACCGTAGCTTGACCTCAGACACATGAACTCTATCCAAGAATTCCAAGTATGAAACTTCCGTTAAGAAAAGTGTTGATGTCATGTATCTTAGTTGAGACAACAAATTCCCAACTTCCTGCATAAAAAAATGGATTTGTGAGTGAGTGCCATTTTATTAATTAGTTTACTGAAATATGAAAACCAGAAGAAGATAATGGACCATGTGCCTCACCTCGTTTAGAGCATCCATCCTGTCTCGGTTGAAGTATTTGGCCAATTCTAAGCAGAATAGAGTTCTTCCATCCGATTGAAACTGGCTAGCTTGAACTGGGTCTTGAGGATCGAAAGATGACCTCCAGTTATTCAGAAGAGAAGTCCTGTTGATTATAACAAATCCTTCAATGTAGTCGAACGTGTTTTCCGCACGTATTAAACGCTCTTGGTCTGTGGCAAATGTCGTAAAGTCCAAGTAGAGAACTCTAATCCATTTCACCTATTCAAAATATGAAATCGTGCTGTGAGAAACGAAAGTTACTGCTATTGGCTCTATTTCATTACCTTGCTTTAATTTATAAAACTTCTACGTGGACCCAATGGCCATAATTTTACCATGTCAGGTGCTGGCTCCAAGGATATTCTTGCCCGAGTTATGATGCCAAACTGACCAAGTCCTCCCAGAACGCCGTGAAATAGGTCACTATTCTGCTTCTCAGAGCAATTTAATACTTCTCCCTTTCCTGCACAGAGTTTCAGTTATTTTACATAAGGATCTGTGAGATGCACATGATATTTTCTTCATGCCATGTTTGCGTATTTGTGTGTGCTTGTACACTCTAATTTTGTAGTTGAACATCAAATTATTGGCACAGCATGCATAGCTAGGACAATGTCATGAATACTTCACTTTACCCTGGTCCCATTTGCCTAGATGCAAATTATCCATGTGCGTTGCCTACTGTGTTTTTGTTTTTTCCTCCCCTCTCCTTTTTTTTTTAAAAAAAAATAACTTTTCTCTCTCGCAATTTTACTACTTTTACTTTAACGAACCTGTAACAATTTCCATCTGATAGACATTACTGATCTGGGGGCCATGCCGAAACGCCTGCCCGCTAACCCCAGCATTAGACAAAGTACCTCCAACAGTTAAGTGTAAGTAGTCTGTCCATGATTTCGGTGCTAACCCATACTTCAGGCATTCACGCAGGATATCTATCCATAACTCACCGCCAGAGGCATCCACATATGGATAGTTTCCACTGTAAACATGCATTTTGTGAGCTTGGAGTGATTCCATATTGATTACAACTCCTTGGTGGGCTTGTGCCTGGCCCTGGAGTGAGTGGCTGTGGCCTCTGGCTGCAACTGTCAGCTCTGAATTAGGACCCATCTGCCAAACATGCCTTATCGTAGTGGCAATATCAGAAACTGACTTTGGATATAGTAATGCCAGAGGGAGTAGCTGAAACCTATTGCCGAAGTCTTTGGCTGCATGGTGAACTTCATCAAAGCTGAAATGCCCGTCAACGGGCAGGGTTCTCAATGAAGAAGGGTTGCTGGAAAAACAATGGTTTATTCTTATGGCCATGCAGCAGCTCAGGAACAAAATCATGAAGCTTCTTACGAAAAGCATATTGTTTTGTTTGAGGATACTCACGGGTGGATATCTCATTTATTTTTTCAGCTGGAAAGTTGAGGAAAGAAAGGTGTTTGAGCTGGTTTGTGTGCAATAAAGCAAAAGAAGTGGTGTGAGGAGCCAAGGAAATGAAGGGTCGAGGGGAGAATTTAAAGGTGAAGATTTTGGGTGGCCGAGTCAACCAATATTCAGTTTTAAGAATCCGTATGAAGACTGCCTACTTGTAAGACTTTCTTTTGGTTCTCCTTTTTGTGCTCTTTCATTTATAACACAGAAGCCATCATTCATAGATGCCAAGTTGAAGAAAGAAAGATTTCACAAATCTTTGCACCTTTTCCCAACAGTTGTAACCACAATCTCACCTTTCCCTCCCAAGACAGGCATGAAACTTATCTCTCTTACCATGTAAAAGGAAACCGTGTCCATATTTAGAAAAGTGAAATACTCATTTGCTTCGCCGGTCTGTGTTTCCCCCCTCCGCCTCTGATGACATGTCTCCCATACATGGATTATTATAGATTATTTTTTTCTCATATCTATGGCTGTCGGAATGTAAGCATCGCGAATCTGCTTTGAGATCAGATGAGAGGCACCATGGGGCCTCCCTTTGATTTTATTGAAAGGGAGGGATGGTCAGGTGGGGTTTTTATGGGCCCACAAGACACGTGAAGTGCTAATCCATGTGTGCTTTGTGGGATGAATGGCTGTGATTCGTTCTGCTGGGACCCTTTTGAGCCAGTGTGATGAGGTAAGAAGAAGAGTACTGTAGCTGTAGATGGGGAGGACAGCTTGAGGGAACCACTGAAAGACTCCTCTGCTACCTCTCCATTGTTTGTTAAGTTCCCAGCAAATTGACAATTCTGAACGATTCTCCTGTTTATTTGTTTGCAGGTGCACTTGAATTGCAGCAGTCCAATTATTGTCTCTCTCACTTTTCTTGCAAACAAGTTGCATCGAGCACCTAGTTAGAGATTTGCACTTCCAGAGGGAAGCATCTTGCACTTGCTCTGGTGCAGGTGCTGAACTTTCATACTTCTGTGCTGCTGAAAAGTGCAGGCACTGGTGTGAAAGGAAGAACAGCACTCAGTTCTGAGCAATGGACTGTTTTTTTCATGCTGGTTTGGACTGCCTGGGGTAACCAGCTCTCATGAAAACTGAAAGGATTCAGAATCTTCCTATTTTCAACCCTGGATTCGAATACAAATATTTATTTGTGTACTTGCCTAGAACAATGAGCTTTGGAAGTGCCAGCTGATGGGCATTTGTCCTTTTATTTCAAGATTAAAGCTTTGTTTTACATGGTTTTAATAAAAGTGTTTTTGAAAAAATATTTATTTTATTTATTTTTATTTTAAATTAATATTTTTGGGTATTTTTATATCAATATGTTAATATCAAAAACAATTTAAAAAAAAACAAGAAAATATTATTATTATATTTTTTTAAAACTTGAATTAGTTTTTACTGCAAGAAGTTGCTGAGGTAAAGTGAAGAGAACTGAAGTTTAAACTTTAACAGGAAGAATATGAAACAACACAATGACATGAGAAAGAAACACAACACGAAGAAGACTGCATTGACAAATCCATCCATGGACTTCGCCTTTAACTCCACCTTTTTTAGGTGGATTTTGACAGCATAAAATTGACAAGCAGGTCCTTGTATTTAATTTAGAACCGTCTTGGTATCCTAATAATGCTGCTTTTCAAAGTTATTTTCATTTAAAAATGAAATACTTTTCTTTTAAATCAACATATAAAAACACTTTAAAAAATAACCTAGAATGAAAAAAAAAAAGAGTTTTTGCAGAGACACTTCCCGACAAGGAGAGCAAATGCAGGCTTAGTGTTCTTACTTGTACGCAAGCAAGCATTCAAATGTAGGATTATAATAATGTTATGTCATGTATTTGGAGCAGACATTGCACTCGAATACCTCAAGCTGCGTGTGAAGGTGTTGTGTGACAATGTTTGTTGTTCTTTTAATGTGTGGTGAAAAACCTAATCTTTTATTACAAGCTTTCTAGAAGGAGACCGACCATTAATAAATAAAAATAAAAAAGCATAATTAACATGGCATGATGATGGCCACCTCCATGGCCAAAAACACGTATCAAGGGGCCTTCGTGTCCATTGATGCCTCGTTTTTGCAATGCAAGAAGCTATTTAAGAGTTTAAAAAAGAAAAAAATGGTGGAATTCAATCGTCACAATTTTTCATCCAAGAATCAAGAGGACGGCTAGAGTGGCTCCCATGCAAAGATCACGCTAATGTAAAATCATTAATCAAATCAAAATGAAGCATGCCACATAACAATAGCTAAGCGACTTGATTGGCTCGCCGAAGAACTAATAATAACTCGACAAGTGGGGGTGGATCGCCACTAGGGCGGACGTGATGGGTGGATTACCGCCTTAGGGTTCACCTTATCCTTATGCTAACATTAATCATGACAAATGAGAATCAAGAAAATCACTTAATTAGAGGGGATGGTAGGGTACCCATTTCATATAAAACTATGAGGTTATATATTTTTTTATTAGTATGAATATCTGTATCAGTTTACGCGTACTTAAATTAATTCTAAGAATCTTAAAGCTAATAATTATATAAATTTTCAATAATCATTATATTAATAGTCACAAATCTCAAATTTGATATCACATAAAAATAAATTTTTTAATTCAAAACTTGAACCACTGAAATACCTAGTAATATGAGGCTATAAATTAATCATACTTATCATGTTTTTCTTCGAAATTTTATTCCACTTTAATCAATGTTTCCTTGTCTCTCTTCGCATCATATGAGTTAACAATAAAAAAAACTGTGATCTCTTGTTTTGGCCTTTAGTACTTTCAGCCTAGCTAATCAATTTGTTTTAGCTAGCTAGGTTAAAAACATGATTAGAAAAGAAAAAACAAAAAGATCTATCCACGAGGTAAAGACCAAAACTCGAGAAATTTATTTTGTCTTTCAGATCTTTACAATATATTCATGAATGACAAGCTGACTGAATTTTGATCTGACTACAAGATTCTCAGACGTGATATTGTTGTTTATGTGTGTAGACATTGCATGTTTCATGCTTCACCTTCAATTTGACTTGCCACTGTGTTTCGAAAATCGTCTCCGGTGTAAGACCGGCATGCATAAATGTGGCTCGATGATATAATTGGGATTACAATTTTATCTCAATTTTATAAATTAAAAAAAAAAAAAGAGTTAAACCGCGTCACTTAAACACTATAACAGGAGACTCAAATTATTGTAGATTGTAATAGTATAATTACTGTTCTGTTTTTTAGTGCACTGAAATTTAAATCTGAGTTAAACCGCGTCACTTAAACATTATAACAGGAGACTCAAATTATTGTAGATTGTAATAGTATAATTACTGTTTTGTTTTTTAGTGCACTGAAATTTAAATCTTGATGTCATGAGTGTTTTCAACTTTTCCTATAGATCGGTTGATATTATCTGATTGTTGGAGGGTGTTTTTATTTTTTCTATATTTTTTTGCCCAATAAAACTATTAATTTACCCCAGAAACAAATAACAAAATAAAAAAGAGGCAAGAGTATTTTCGGTTTTGTGCACTAACTGTGAACACTAAGGCTAGGGGCATAATGATATTTTGATACCAGGTTTTTTCATTATTATCTCCTTCAGGGGGTGTTTAAGTAGTTTCATGTTTAATGAAATAAGATAGAAAAAAAATTAAAAACAATATTGAGTCACAAAAGTTTTCCAAATCATTAATCCGGGATATTAGATTTGAAATATTTTATGTAGAGAAGTTGCAAGACTTAATTCTTAATAAATATAACACTGAATGATAAATTGATTGAATTATTATTCTCATTATTATTATTATAATGATTGAAAGTGAAACCAAAAACAATATTAGCAGTATTGAAAAAAAAATGATATAAAGAACATATGAAAATAATCAAAGAACAAAATTCAAAGACAACACCAAATTTAGTATTATTATCATTATAAAATATTACCAGATTGTTGAACACAATCTAAATTAATTTGTTATTTTATTTCTTGTTTGTCTAAAAAACTTTGGATTGTTTAGTTTTTTTTATATATTCATTTTATTATGGATAAGGTTTTGAAAATAATGATAATTATTATTTTTAAAATATATTTTATTAAAAATATGTTAGGATAAATATATATTTTGATATTTGTTTTAATATTAACACATTAAAATATATATAAAAAGGAAATAAGATTTTTTTTTATCTCAAATTAATTTAATCTCAATGTTCTGAAATAATTTTAATATAATAATATCACAAATAAATCTTTAAAAAATTAATTTCTTTTAAATAAAAATGAATTTAAACTGAAAATATATCAAGTCACACGTAGACAAAACAGATGAAAAAAAAACACACGAATAATAGATCACGAACAAAAGAACATTCACTATACATACATAAAAGAGAGTTTCAATCTCTTTTCATACCACTAAAGTTAAACTTACATTGTCCTTTAAAACAAATTATATTTAATACATAGATAAAAAACAATAAAAAATAAAAGTTAAAACTATGAGTATAAACACATAAATACAAATAAAAAATTAGAATTATCCTAAAAAGACCAAAAAAATTGAAGGGTTAGAAACAAAACCAAAAAAAAAATAAAAAAATAAAAACTAAAATGTAAACACAATAAATTGTATGTATTGAAACGAGATTAAAAAAAAAAAAATTCCTTGTGGAGCGCATGGCAAATGGATCTAAATTAAATTAAATGGGTGGCTTTTTTATTGTTATTTTATGTATTAAAAAAATAAGAATGATATAAATATTATCAAACTCGAAGAAAGACACCCCTTTTCTGGATCCAAAAAAATCAGATGAAATTTCCTGTCTGGTTTGAATTTTGTTTTGCCAAAGAATTGCACACACCTGTTCTTCTGAAAGCCTCAAGGCAAGATATGTAAAGGAGACGGTAAATTCTAGAATATTATTATTAATAATAATAAAAAAAAAAACATGTCTGGTCTGTAAATTCATCATTAACACAGTACATTCTATGTGTGGAATCGTTTCCATCCTTCTTCATGTCTTCTGGTCAAACTTACACACGCGCACACACACACGTGTGAGTGTTTAATTCCTTGCTATTCTCTTTAATCAGTGCATTTCTTTCTCTCGAAAGTTAGGCAAAGCTCATTGTAGTGAGGCTTTTTGGTCTGTACAAGTGAAGAGATGAACTGTCCACCATAAGAAGAAAACGAAGACTTACTCAGCATGTTTTTTTTTTTTTTTTTTATTTCGTCTGGCCAACTTTCCCCTTCGTTTTGCTTTAATTTGTTCACAAGCAATGATGTTCGTTAAAGAAATATATATTAAGACAGCTGGCTAGGGTTATTGGATCCTTTTTATTGCATTTCAAAAATATTTTAAAAACAAATTATTATTTTTTTAATTTAAATTAAAAAAATTTGATATTTTTAGAATATTTTCATATGCTAACATAAAAAAACAATCTTAAGAACAATCTCAATCATTAAAAGTCACCATGCATGCCTTTCTTGTCTAGATTTCCTTTCGATGGGAGTGCATGTGTGTAGCTTTATGCTAACATACTACACTATAAATATTAATTATAGAAAGAAATAATAAAAAAAAACTTGCTTATGCCCTGCGGGATGTGTTTAACTTGATCGCCTACTTTTTGTGATAAGAAAATGGATTAGCCTAATTAAATTAAAAGTAGCTTCATAATTAATGTCGCAAGATGCTCAAAGCAATTATAGTCGGGGATATACGAAGGGTGCTTTTTTATTTGGTATATAGAATAAGAGTACTTTCAAAGATATATAAATAGTATTTAATTACTGGCTCTTAAGATAAGAAACATGGAAATAGAAGGGACAAATATGATATCTCATTAAATTTTATGTTTTGAATATATAAAAATTTATTTTAAAATTCTTACAAAGATATATTTGTTTTATATCTTTTTTTATTGTATTTGTTTCATATCATTTTAATATGATAATGTCAAAAATATTTTTTTTTAAAAAAAAACATCATTTGATGTATTTCTAAAAAATATTCTTGCTATATTAAACCCATCATTTGATGTATTTTAAATTATTGTGTGACCTTAGGGAAAATGTTAGGAAATTAAACCCATCAATAAAGTTTGATATTCTTACTATATTTACGAAGGTATTAAGAAATGAGGGGCAGCAAAATGCAGACACAAAAAGGAAGGAAGAAAAAAGAAAAAAGAAGAAGACGACAATCCCACCTTCAAGAACATAGGGTCAAAGTTAAAAGATTGGTTGACCACTCAATTCAAGACCTAATCGGTAAAGAAATATGATTTTTTTTTCAAAACTATTATCATTTTAGGGTTTTTTCTCTGTTTTTTTTTTTTATTTAGTTGAGAAAATATTTTCTTATGATTTTTTATTTAGTTTAGAAAATAAAATATTGTGTTTGGTAATTTTATTTATTCTAGAAACCCTTGTACTAACTCCTAATTATCTATTAGGACTTTTTTTCTTTTTAATATAAACCTCAACTTATATATGATTATTATTTTTATTTGCGTCATGTTTTGAACTAGACTACCTAGAAAGGAACCATGGCAACATGAGTTTAGGCTACTCTTTGTTTCACATCTAACTTATAAATAATGAAATACACGTTTATGGAACCCATTTCTGACTAGCTAACTACTGTTAGGTTAAATAAATCTAATCTCATTAATAAAAATTGACCTCATCTTCTTCCGGAAAAAAAATATTTTGTAGGCTCAAGTGAGCGAGTAAAACTCTGACTGTTTCAGTTTGTTACAAGAGATGCACGTCATGTCTTGAACTCGAGACCTACAATGCAAATAACAAGTCCCTTGCCATCAAGTCATGCTTTTTTTGGATAATATTTTAGAAATTGACTTGACAATATAGATAAATATCAAATTTTATAATATAAAAACTGACTTGACAATATATGAAAATTGAATCGAAAATATATGTAGAGAAATCTAATCTCGATAATATAAAAATCAACTTGACAATATATGATAGTTTAATAATTGACATGAAAAATACAAAAACCGACTCAATAACATACTCTTGGCCATTTTGACTGTGTTTCTTGTTCAAAATTATTTCTTTTCTTGAAAATATATCAAAATACTTATATTTTTTTGAATTTTAATATAAGCATATCAAAATACACAAGAAAAATCATTAATTAATACTTTTTAAAACTAAAACACCTAAAAACAAAAGCAAAGGTTGCGTCAAACATCCCTGGTGAGATTATTTGACTTATCAAAAACGAAAAGGGGAAGAATCTTACCTGGAACAGTTTCTTAATGCATTTCCCCCCCTTACCGACTGCATTATGATGATGATCAATAAGCATATATATATATATATATATATATATATATATATATATATATATATATATATCAAAGGTTGGACTTTAGAGATTTATTGCTTCTAGCAATGAACCACTCAGCTTGATAGAGAAATTAACAACATATAGAGCACCAAAAACATAGCAATCAAGATGATATGGACTTTGACTTAAACACGCCTTGACTGCCTCAAGAACATTGGGTCCAAAACAACACTATAAGACGAAACTATTTCAATTTTCAACCCTCGAATGTCATTTTCTTAGACCAGATTAAATCAAAACGTGTCATTCTCTAAAAAAAAATAAGGGTAAAAGAGAATGATTCCCACAAGTCTCAAATTGAATATATTTGTTTGAAAGTATTCTGCCTGCTTCAAACTCCCTTTGCAGCCATCGATCTCTCTCTCTTTTTCTCTCCCTCACAAGTCAATTTTGTGTTCTACAAGTTATATATGCCACACACACAATATATGTACTTGTTTTGGGAATCTATGTGCTGCCATGGGAATTGGTTTAGGTCCAAGACCATTGCACAATGTTGGAAGTCAAGGTCATCTTGAAAACAACAACTATGGTGGGAGACATTCACTTTCACAAGTGGAAGCGATGCAATTTTTCTGGTTTTTCCAAACATGTTCACTCTCATTGATCAAGCTCGATGACCCTAGAAAAGAAAACTTCATGTGTTCTAGCCAAGTGGTTCAAAACCCTAGAAGAGAAAACTTGAAGTGCTCTAGCCAAGTGGTTCAAAACCCTAGAAGAGAAAACTTGAGTGTTCTAGCCAAGTAGTTCAAAACCCTAGAAGAGAAAGGGGTAGAAAAGGGAAAAATTAATTCATTGCAAGAATTCTAGCTACTTGAAACTCTTGTGGTTCTTATGAGGAACTACATGAGTTGCATAAATTATCTTTCCACCGATCAAGCTGCTTACTCCCAATAAATTTCCAAGAAGAGATGTACGAAAAAGGGTGATTGATGGATCTATCACCTTCGCTAGCTAGTTGTGGCTAAAAGGGAAAGGACCTCGATAGCTTTTATCCAATATTCCATGCACAGCTGGGCTGACAGATGAGGAATTAGGCCGGCCTGGACAAGAAATTGACAAATTTCTAACTTGATTCTTTCCCATAAAAGTGTTAATCGATCAAACTTTTGCACGAAAATGATTTTTCATTGTCTTTCACTTTCGTTCTTGGAATCCCGTTGTGTGGAAACCTTCTCACAAGTTATATCACGATTTTTTAAGAACATTTGTCGATGATCAATCATTGAGAGCCACGAAAACATCCCTGGAATATAAGCTAGCTAGCTATTATTGCTTATGATCACAGTACTATTCTTGTTCAATGGCGTAAGGCCTTTATGATAGAAGTTGAAGCAAGGGTTGTCAGGATATAATTACAGGAAAGTGACAACCAAAAAATAGTTTCAAGAGAAGGGGTTTGAGGTTTCAATTAATGACCAATAATTAAGCTGTATGTATAATCAATAATAGCTGTATGTATAATCAATAATAGCTGTATTTCATAAATAATTAAGCTTTATTTTTATGAAATAGTTGTAAATTGCATTTCTTTCTCCATTGATTATAAATAAAATTTGCCCCGGCACTTCTAAGTAAGAAAACTAGAGAGAGAAAACGAAGCATGAATGAAAAACTACATAAAAATAAAAATATTTTATGAAATAAAAAAACATGAAATTTATGATATATTCAGTACAAGTTCTTATTAATTTGTAGTGTTTTTAAAACAAATATGAAATAAATAAGACGTTTTTTTCTTATCAAAACTATACTATGCATTGATCAATTTATATGGTATAGTGAGTACATATGCTTGACATTTCATAATCTTATAAATTAAATAATATTTTTTTAAGGTGATAATACTTAATGAATTTATTTTTGAGTTTTTTGAAGGAAAAATATTTTATATATTAATAAATTTAATATGTCTGTATTTTACTTTTTCAAGCTATATAATCAATCGCTAACTCTCAATATTCGGATCGAGAAGCTATCCAGCCATACTTGATGAAACTACATGTGATATAAGCCCAAGCTCACTTCTTTCTGATAAAATAATCTTCATGGCCCATATTCTAAAGAGTTTCATAATGGCTCAAAATCATCCTCATGTCCTGAATCCAAGGAGTCCTGGCGTGAGTGGTGAGGGCGCTCTCGTCTCTTAAGAGAAGTCAGGGGTTCAATCCCTACTCTTGTATGGAGCTGGCCATTTGGGGAGCACTTTCACCCCTTCGGGGCCCACCCGGTGCGAACGTGGATTAGTCTGGACCAGTGTCTAGGACACCGCGTGGTTTATACAAAAAAAACAACAATGAACTGAACCCGGTTTAAACTAATCAGTTTTGGTTTGGTTTGGTTTGGTTTTTCTAGTATTTTTTTTATTTTAATCAATTTTTCCCTTCTTCCATTTAATAATAATGGAAGCAAACCAAAAAAATTGAATTGAACCGGAAGGATAAAAAAATAATATATATTTTTTTTAATTTGAGCCAATTTGATTTCGGTTTACCGGTTTTTTACTTAAAAAACCAAAAACTGGACTGGAATTTAAAAAAAAAAACTCTAATTGGTTTAATCATTTTTTTGTTGGTTCGGTTTTTCTCGGGTTTTCTCTCTCTCATCCCTAATGCAAAGGTTGAAAATTTGTTTGCTGAAATTATTTTATACATGCAAGAAATATCTTCATGTCAATCACCTTCTTCTTTTTTTTTTTTTTATCATAATCTTGACCATGTAGGTTTTATCCAGGATTATTTTTGAATTTCTTTTCATTCAAAACGAGTACTTTCCAATCAATTCTTAAATAATTTATCTGCATCTAAACCAATATTTTCTTAATCCATATACCATATCAAACTAATATTTTCATACAAATTCTGAAAAGCTTCTTTTTGACATGAATTAACAGGCTGAAGCAGAGGGTATACATGTGCTTGCAAGGTTTTCATGGACATGGATTAGTCGTTACAGGTTAAATCTTCCTGTTCATGTGCCTCCAAGAGAAGAGAAATCCAGATTAGCAGGAAGGGCATGGATAGAATCGAGTCTGCCAGGCCATTTGTTCTTTCTGAAGAAGAATCCACTCATGAATAGTTGAAGCTATGCAGCAAGCCATGTAGCTTCATGAATAGTTAATTGCTTTCGGAGAACAACATGAATGAGAAACACATCTATCCACTCAAATTGTATTTAGTTACAGACTAATTCTGCACTCAAAACTACTGAAATCTGAAGTCATCTGAAGGAACTCTGTTGATCCCGAGTCTTTAATGAGCAATCCGAATCAAAGCTAAGAACTTTCAACGATGGCCGGTTACATTTTATCGGACCCGAAATTCCTTTCAAGCCCGGAGACCTTTGCTGATAAGCACCAGGCCTTCCGAACCTAGCACTGCTTGGAACCTCAGAAACTGTGGATGATGTCAGAGATAGCTTGTTCTTGCATGGAGAATAGCTGTCAGAGTAAGCATCGAAACCTCCTGGCCTCAGCTTTGGTGAGCTCATCGATCTTGTTTTAGCCTTGGCAGATTCAGTTGCCGCCATGTAAGTTGGAACCACAGGAGATCTAGAGAAGGAATTTTCTTCTCCCAATGAGCATTGCTTTCTATGGAAGGATTTTCTTGGAGCTGAAATGGGAGAATCTACGCTGTCAAGGTGATGCAGTCTCTGCAAACCTCTCACTTTAATCTGCTTTCCTCTATATTCCACTCCAGATTTTGGATTTGAGGTTAAAACTGAGTCCAAATCTTCAAGCTCTTTACTCTTAACAAGTTGAGTATCCACCCATTGATCTAACCAGTACCTCCACCTTCCACTTGGCTTTCTTCGTTCCGATTCAGCTGAATTCTGAAAGTTTTTTTTTCTTGTTTTTTTTCAATCCATTCTGAGAAAACACTGCTCATGGAAAAGCTATCTAAAAAATGAAGGTGCCATAATAGAGAAGCTTACCCTGCGGTTGAACCAGTATTCTCTAATCCGTTCTCTCTTCATCGCGGCCTCTTTCTTGCTTAGAGACGAGGCATTTGCCTCCTCCTTTGTACGAAGGCTGCCATCCCATCTTCTTTCACTGTTCATATCCATCTGAAAACACAAAAAAGAAATCCTTCCATTATTCAGATATCATCGCGCAGACCTGATACCTTCAGCATGTAGTCAGGGCTGTTAATTTGGGCCCAGATAGAGTTGAAGTGGTGACACAGACTTAGATTCTAAGATGTTTTTTTGCTGATTGAGTTGCTGAGATGACAACAGAGATCCTGTTAATACCTACCTTTATTATCTTGTCACTCGAATTTTCTAACTGTGTATTCTCACTGCAGGTCCAGCCACCTTCCACCTTTTGGATCCTTTTTGCACAGACTTTTGACTGGATATTTACAATAGATTGCAAGCATTTTAGAGTAGTCATGGCTTGGCGTCTCACGTTCCGCCCTCGGATAATGGCCTGCAGCTTCACTATCCCCTTCAGAGCCCGCAAAGCTTTCCTTGCCTGCCGAATAGAATAGTTGAGATTGTTGCATGTTCTATGAAAAGCTTTCGATAATCAATTGATTGAGGTAATAAATATAAAAGGATCTTTGATGGAAAATGGAGAGAATATCTTGAACAAACTCACAAGGTAACCCCTAAAGGTAGCTTGAATTTTGATGGCAGCCAGTTCTTTGACCCCCATCTCACGCTGATGAGCAGAATGAGGGGCATCACCTTGAACTTTGAAGTCTAGATGAGCGGATTCTTTCTCATGTTCATTGATAGAACGAGGAGCACCGGTGAGCAAAACCACCTCGGCCGCCGCCTGAGCAGCTGCAACAGCTGCTTCAGCAGCAGCAGCGGTGGCAAGAGCAACACTTAGAGCACGCTTGCTCTGCTCCTTCTCCGCTTCTTCTCTTAGTGGTGATGATGGTGCTGCAATGGAGGCTAATCGATTCTTGACCTTAAACTTTCCAAAAAACATCCATTTTCTTCTCCTTTCCTGGTGATAAAAACACATAATACATCAAGTCATGCGTTTTAACAGACATCGAGATATGTTACAGAGGAGAAAAACTATCTACCTTTTCTTGTCCTGACTGCCTGTCAGAAGTAAATAACCTTCTCAATCGGTAGAACCAGCTTCTGTTCTTAGCCATTGAAGCACCACAACCTCACACAATTCTGTGAGATCCTCAATGATCTGAAAAGCTCTCAGCAAAACACTTGCATATTATTTCTTTTTTTATGCAACTTGCATACAAAGCTTAAACTAACCAGAAAACGCTAAATTTCATGAAGATCTTACCATCTCCTGAAATCAAGGTATTTAGTGAGTCAAACAAGAAAAGCTGCTTCAAATAAAGATCAGGTGTTGAGGGCTTGGATCACATTTCAGAAACTGAGAAAGAATGATTTTTCCTTGAATTCTCAAAACACAAACACCAAGAAATGTGATGGTAATAAAATAACCAGGAGACTAATGAAAACAGACTGAAATCACAAACACCAAAAAAGTTTGTTAAATTCCCAAGTTGGTGGCATTCATGCTGGTATGTTTTGTATTTCTATGCAATCATTCATCTTTTCCATGATGAGTTTCATCTGTATAAAGCTGTGGGCCTTGGAGCATGAACTGTGTACAGTGGAAAAACTAAAACTAAAAATTGGAGCCATCCATCTTACTTTCATGGAAAATACCTCATATAAACATCCTTCTCAATACTCATGGGACCTCCCATCTCTTCTCCAACTGTCATATTTCTCAACTCTGATAGACCAGACACGTACAAACGTTTGTCGGGGTTGGAATTATTGAACTACCCTCGTAACACCTCCATCTGCTTACATGAGATGTAGCATACAAATTGGCATTGTCGCAGCTGTTTAAACTTAAAAACGTAGATCTAAAGACAACTATAAACTATTGCTAGGCTCAAAAAGAAAGTTTTCAGAAACTGTGAAATCACTTTATTTATATATATATATAAAAGGCCTATATGTTATTTAATGCTGAGTTTTTGAGTGAATCCATGAAGAAGCTATGTTTTTCCCAAAAAGAAGAAAAGAGCCCTCAATTTTTCAAGGTTACTACTTGCTTCCAAGGTCATTATCACAAAGTCTTTGCGAAGCAAAAGAATGTGGTACCTCAATTTTTAGGGTTATTTTTGAATTTTTGATAAGAAAACAAGGAGAGAGTATTAAAAGGGCAGTGTCCTGCACATGATCACACTGCTGCTCAGACATACAAGAGTGAGTGAGTGATTGACGAGACCATTATTGAGCACAGTGGAGATGGTACCAATCTGTGCAAAAGCTGAGCGGGAATGTGCAGATGATGCCAAAACACCCTCACCTTGTAAGATGGATACACAGCTGTGCAGGCCCCCTGCAGGTCATGATTTTACTCCACTTTTGGATTAAAAAAAAATAAAAATGAAAGAAGCTTCTCCTTCCTTGATGGAGCCTTGGTTGCCACTCTCCAAAACAGACAATTAATATCACCTGCATAACCTTAACTCCTTTGTCTTGGTCCTGGTCTGGCTGGCAAGCTGGAGTTAATGGGCTTAAAATGGTGATGGCGACAGTGTTAATGCGATCACTGTTTCACTTGTTTCTCCCTGTTCCAACTGCTTTGTGACTGAATCACTGGTGGAGCTACAGACCTGAGCAAGAGCATGGAGTCTATGAACATACCCTTGATTTTGATTACAACTTTCAAATCATGTTGGGATTGTTTCGCTTGTTAATGAGTAAAACAAATTCAGCTGATTACTCAGAAAAAAAATATGATTTCGAATCCTTCAATTTTATATTCTTGCATTTTTTTTTTTAAAATACACCCTAAACAACTAAATTTACTTGGTCAAATAAGATATTATAAAGAATTCTCTCTCTTTTTTAAGATGATCAGGTAAAATTTCAGTTATCTCAGGTTCTTATAAAAGATACACGCCCTCACTCGAACTTGAGATATATTGATCATAAGTTATTTGTCATCACATCACGTTCTCTAGGTATATATACAGGCCAAGTTGATAGATTAGCCTGCATCATTAAGAATGAGAGTCAGACCTCAACCATGTGGTTGTTAATATTATAATCATGGAAAATTTATATGATTGTTAACTTCAAGAACCATAATATTAGTCGAGTTACATGCAAGTTAATCTAGATATCAAAGTTAGTAAAAAAAATATGAGTGAAAAAAGCTATGAGAAATTGATGAATGATTAAAACAAAGCCTTTGAAGCTCATAATAGCAATGCCTCAAGTTGAGTGGTTTTTGACTTATGATTTCTAATTATAGCAGTAGGATGTAAGATAGTGTTTAAATACTGCTTTAAGATATAGAAAAAATAAAAACAGTAAGATATATCTTTATGCTTTTTTTTTTATTTCTAATATATATATATATATATATATATATATATATATAATTAATTTATAATCATGCTGAAAACAAAATTATTTTATGTTTTCGTCTCCTCTTTTCATCTAAGAGGTTGTATTGCGTTTTCAAATTATTTTAATGTATTAATATAAAAAATAACTAAAAAATAAAAAAAAATATTTTTATATAAAAAATATTTTTAAAATCATCTTATCACTCTCTCGAACACTATCTCAACATATATTTGGAAACATTAACATGACCTATGTACATTGAATTGTGTTTGGAATGGAACTCAATGCTTCTTTACAAGTATGGTTAATTTTGTTTTTAAAAGTGATTTTTATTTAGAATTGTATCAAAATGATAGTTTTTTATTTTTTTTTTTAAATTATTTTTTATATAAAAAAATATAAAAAAAATTAAAATATTTTTAAAAGAGATCCAGAATCTAACCCGAAGGAATGCTCTCAGTGATGTTCTTATTTTTGTTTTTTTTATAAAAACGGTACATTTTTTTATGTCACTTTCAGAATGTACAGTGTTTGAAAGCACAAAGTCAGTGCTTGCCTGACATACCTTATCCTTCTGCCAATGGCAACCGAGGATGAGTACATGTTTCCCAACCACCACTTCTTACTTTTCAAATAAAATAAAATAATATATTTAAAATGCGTGGGGGTAAATGAAATCCTCCTTCCAACATGTTCTGACGGATAATTAAAAGGCTATTTAGGAGGGTGGCTTTACTGTTATTTGTTCTTTTTTTTAATAATTTTTATTTGATATTTTTAAATTATTTTGATATTTTGATATTAAAAATAATTTTTAAAAATAAAAAAAAAATATCATTTTGATATATTTTTAAATAAAAAATACTTTCAAAAACAACCGTAACCGTCCTCCCCAAAGATGCCCTATGAATCTACCTTCGTTTGAGTTTACATTTTCTTACATTTTACGAATGAATTTATAAAAACATATGTTTGATCGTTCATATAGTTTGTTTCTGTCAAATCTCTGTCTAATAATGTAAATTTTTATCTAAATGTTTAAAACTTCTAGTTTCTACATGTCTTGTTACACCTGAGCTAAGACTTATTCTTTTCTTTTTCATGAAAAAAAAAAATTAAATACTTGAACTTAATAGGAAAAATAATCATAGTAAATTTAACTCTCAAGTCATCGAGTTAATCATATTTTTCTAAAACAATATCATTTTATTTTTCCCAAGAATTTCTTGAAATTGACTTTACCCAACTAAATTGTAAATCAACCAAGCTATATAAGATTGATCATATTTCCGTTATTATGAAATGAACCCTAATTCTTGAAATTGACTTTACCCAACTAAATTGAAAATTAACCAAGTTATACAAGATCGATCATATCACTGTCATTATGAAATGAACCCTAATTCTAAATTAAACCCTAAATCACCAAAATATCATATGAAAATGCGCTTTATTAACAATAGAAAGAGAGATTACACCATGTGAGTGTATCAAAAAAAGTTTCTTCTCAAACAAACACTTCCAAGTTACTTTGTTCATGACTTTGCAGGCTCAGAATTCAGAGGCTTTAATCTCTCCTAAGATCCAACTAAATTCTAGGCCCATAGGTCCAGATAACTTTGTAAAATGCACAGGAACACAAGCCCATTTTTCAGGCCTGTGATCTTTCTACCTTTGAAAGGACCTCTTGTTCAGGGCCTGCTGCTCCTCTCATGGAGTTCTCGTGAAGACACCCTCACGTGAAAAAAACCTTTTGCCCGTTTATCACGAGAAGAAAATAAAAAAGAATATTGTGTCCTTTGGAATAATATAGATAATTCACCTTTTTATCTTCCTCTTTTTATATAAAATTGCAAAACCCTAAATTTTTACCCAATTAAAAAAAAACTAATAAGTTTTTTTTTTTTAAATTCTGGTACAACTATAAAATTTATTACAATACAAAAAACACACAAAATAAAATAATATGTGAAATCTAGGTGACTCATTAATAATAACTTAAAAAAAAAGATTTGTTGCCATGTGATTTCAAGTTTGAGTTCTGTTGTTATCAGTATAATTATCACTAGAGACTTATATGATTGTTAACTTTAGAGTATGTAAAATTAGTTAAGGATGTGTAAGTTAGTCTGGACATCCATAATAATAAAAAACAATATATGAAGTAAAGGCAAAATCATAGTGTAAATTAAATTCTTAAATTGAATATGAATAAGAAAAAAAATGAAAATCTTGAAAATTATCACATAGATAATTGAGGCCCTGTTTGTTTGCTGGAAAATGGTTTCCTTTTGGAAAGTGAATTCCGGGGAAAGTGAATTCCTGGAAAGTGAATTCCGATGTTTGGCAGTGTTATGGAAAATGAACTGGAAAACACTTTCCAGTATTTGTTTGTGTTATGGAAAATGAACTGGAAAATAATTTATTAATAATTTTTTTTTTCAAGTTTATTAAAATAATGAGGAACAAATCTTACAAATTAAAAAGTTGAATGAGAATGAAATTGAAAAAAAAATATAATTTCATAAATTATCTCAAATAAAATAAATAATAATCAAAATAATAGAGATCAAATCTAAAAATTTAAAAAAAATGAAAGGTGAATAAATTAAAATAATAATAATTAACATTTCATAAATTATTTCAAATAAAATAAGTAACAATAAAAAAAATGAGGACCAAATTTGATAGATAAAAAATTTCAATAAAAAAATGATAAGAAAAAAGCAAATAACAATTATAAAAATAAGGACCAAAATTAATATAAAAATTAAATTTTAAGAGATGGAATTGAAAAATAAATATTCAAAACAAATTATATATAGCAATCAAAAGTTTGAGGATCAAATTTGATATAATCAACAAATAATGACATTTCTAAATTTTTCATAATTTCCGGAAAGTGTTTTCTGCTCAAATTTTCCGGAAAATACTTTCCTGAAAACTAAGCCAATTTTTTTTTTGATTCTTTCCATTGACTAACTTTCCAGAAGATAAATAAACATAGAAAAGTTTAGAAAGTGATTTTCAGGGAAATCTTTCACAAATTTCATGTTTTAGCAAGGAAACCTCCCTAACCCACTTTCACAAGGCAAATACTCTTCATACGACCCGAATCAAAGCCTTCTCTTATACCCACTTGTCTCCTCGTCGCTAACCTTTACACGAAATCCAATCTTCTCTCTTCCATTACCCCCTCCTCTTTCTTCCCCTTCAAACAAAACTTACAAATTTCCAGAGTGTTTAAAATAACTTATTTCACTGTTAAAGTAATTATCTTTGTCAAATAATGAGAGAGTGAAAACAGAATCTTGATTTGTTTTGGAGGTTGTTTGATCTGTTTAGTGTAATGGGAAATTGGAGAAATCGTCCATCACGTAGATTCCTTAACAAAACATCAACAACGTATTCTTATGACTACCCTGAATCTCCTCCTCACTCAAGTAAGTATTGTTTTGATATGTGATTATGTATGTATTGGTTATTGGTTTTTTGCATATATTTAGTGTTTGCACTTAAATTGAATTGGGTTACGTGAGATTGTTGGATTCTTTATTTTTCATGATGGGTTTTTGTTAGAATCTGTTTATGTTTATTTGGTTTATTTGTTTAGTTAGTTTTTGTTTTTTTCTATTGGGAGTTTAAAAAGTGTTGCTTTCTTGGTGTTATGTCTGGTAGCTGAGAAAATGGTGGATAAAGAATGGAAATCTTGATAATTTTTAGTGTTGCTTGCTAAGAGAAAACGAAACTTTGGTTGGCAAGTTGCTTACAATCGGTGCAGTATTAAAAAAAAAAGAATCTTCATGTCATGTTTGGTTGCTAAGAAAATGGTAGGAGAGATTGGACATTCATCTTTAGTGAATGTTGCTTGTTAATAATTTTTTAAATGCAGAGATGGTATAGTTGATGTAGTTTCAAAATAGTGTTTTACCTTCGAGGGAAGTTAGATAAGAACAAGAACATGATAACAAGAAAGCAATAGAATTAGGTTTGGACATGCTACCTATGCTTGCTAGTTGCTATTACTAAGAGTGGTTTATATCAAAGAAGCATTTATCACATTACCAAATCTATATCAATGTCAAAGTTTTTCGTTCTGATGCATAGTTATTGACTGTATTCATGATTCGTGATGGTGAGAGGTACACGTGGCAGCCTTTGGGAGAATATTATCTCAGTTTTTACATGGATTTCTTAGCTGTTCTTCATTGGCCATGATATTCCCTTTCCTTTTAGTAGTCGCAGTTAAGATTTCTTTCTTTTTTCCTTTTGATCAGATTTAGTACATGTACAGATGTTGCTTGTTAGGAATTTATTCCTAGAAACTAACAGCAGTTAATTGTTCTTGAAGCAAATATTTTACTCTTTTTATGTTCATTGCTTATGTGGCTGTGTTTGCACATGTGCTTGGCTGTTTGTGAAGAATGCATTGTATGGGAGGGTGAAGATTTTGTAGCTACAACTGAATAACGTAAAAGGAAACCTCTTGGGCTGATTTGCTAGTATGCTAGCTATCATATTAAACAGTTCAAGAAATTACATGATATTACACCAGTCTTCATGAGCAAGGGCAGATCACATCCTCATTCTGATGAGATTTGTTCCACCGATCTTGAAGTTGCCAAAATTGGTGGAGTTTTGGACTTTGGTCAGGTCTAACACTAATTATTGTAATGAATGGTGGAAATTGTTAAAGCAAACAACTTTAATTTATAATTAATTTTTGGAAGTCCATATTTAGAGGATCCTTTTTGATTAATTTATTGATGTTTTGCTTATAATGAGAAATTTGGAGATAAGAAAGGAGCAAACATGCTTTGAAAAGATTAACATTATTTTATGCATTTGAATTTGAGCTTATTTTCATCTGCCATTGACCCCTTCTTGTAAATTGCTAGACTTAATTGCTGACAATTTATACATGACTTTTTTTTACTTTGTGCAAAGCCTAGATGTAATTTCTTATCCTAGCTTCAGTCCTTTACTTCATTGGTTGAGTGGGACTGTAGTTCATAGGTATGGGGATTTTTGAATTATTCTTTCTTCATGTTATGTGGCATATACAAGATTTTTAAATTATAGTCTGTACATGAGAGAATGCCTGGATAGTTTTATGTTTTGGCAATAAATTCCTTTTCCCTTTATGTTATATACTCTTTTAAGGTATTATAGCTATTTTTTCTCTAAACATTTTGCAGGCTTTGTTGATGATGGTATTCCTTCATGGGAAAAGAAGTTCTGCTCTTTGATTGGATCAGTACCATGGCGGAAGGTTGTAGATGCTAAGAAGTACATGTATTGCCACGGTAACATACTCAATTGGGATGACTCAGCAGGTGAAGAGGCATTTCATAATGCTAAAAATCGCTTCTGGGCAGAGATCAATGGTGTCTCTTGTGTCATCTCTCCACCTGATCCAAATTTATATATTGATGAAATAAACTGGAATGTCTGTATTGATCCTGAAGTCATCAAGGACTTGGAACAAGATCTCTTTGTCCCTGATGAGGGAGATACAGATACAGGTGGTAAGGTAGGGCGTAAAAACAGAAAAAGAAAGGACTTTGTCTCCATTCCTTTAAATGGGTGTCTTGAGAATACAGATGATGTTAAAAATCCTTGGGAAAGTAATAACAATATGCAAAGCAGCTTGTCTTTGATTGATAAAGCGAAGAGCTGGAATCAACGGGATTCTGATACCAACAAATGCAGTGATTTAAATAATGTTGATAACCCCTGGGAGCGTGGCTTTTCTCAGGAATCTGAAGCTGTGAAGGGCAAGCCATGGGGTGTCTGTGGTAATAAATCATGGGGATGGAACCATAGTGAAAACCATGCTGATCAGTCGAATGATTGGAATAACAACAGTAACCCTTGGCAGCGTAGCTGTCAAGGAGTTGGCCCTTCAAATGACAAAGGGAGGGGCAATTTGAGGGATAGTTCTCGGGCCTATAACAGGCATGAATCGAAGAAATGGATTAATAGCGGAGCTTCTAAAGATAGAAAATGGGAAGACAACGTCAGCAATTCACAGGGTTGGAAACAGTGGGATAATTATGGTAAAAATACAAAAGGTTTGGATTTTAGAAAACATGGTGGTGGTTGGGAAACCTGGAATGAGGGTTCCTGGCAGAGGGAAGGTGCTCGCCAACATATAACTGGCTACAAAAGCACAAGGTTTCAAGGGGATGGTTATCAAACAGGTCATTCATGGAGTGGAGGAAGAACTAAGAGGAGGTTTAGTTTTGCTTTTGAATAGCTAATCTTTGTAGAATATTCTTTCTTTTTTCCTTTTTCCTTTTGCCTGGGAAACAAGATGCCTGTGCTGCCAACTCATATTTCTGAAGATGACAGAAATTCACAGCATCAAATGGAGCAGGTTTTTGCATCATCAAGCTTTTAGATTTCCGTTTATTTATTTGACTCACTAAGAGTTGCTTCTTTTGTGCAATTCACACCACACCCTGATAAATAAATAAAGAAACAATCCTAGGGTGTTCAGAGTTCATACATGCAATTTCTTTAGAGAATCTACAAACAATTTATTTTTTTGTGTTTTTGGAATTCGTCATCAATGGAGTATTTAGACTTCTGGATTGTATCTTGTGCAGTATCATAAATTGAAGGCGAACCTGCCGAAACCGTTCCCCTTTAGGGTGGTTAATTCTGTGCTGACATCTGATTGTTCAAGTCAGGTGATTCGATTATCTCTACCGTTGAAAGTACTTTTGGTAAATTGAGAATTTCGAAGCCAGATGAGGTAATGCTGGACTCACAGGAGATGACATAACTTGGTGTTTTGGTAATGTGCTGTAACCGTAACCAAAGGTATCATCACTTTTTTAGTTTCAACTTGAGCAAATGCTGAAGTACTTGTCTTGGTTTTTCCAATGAACCTGTAGATAACCCTGTAAAATTTTGTGAGAACTAAAACTTATGAACATAGAACTTTGCAGACAATTTCATAGAGAAGTTTACAGCAAACATCTGGTCAACGGTCAGGAAAGAAGCAAGCAGAGAGGAAGGTAAAGTGGCACATGATATTCAGATGATTTCACATTTTGCCACATGGAGTATAATCATCTTAATATAATCTTCCCCTTCTTTTGCTGCAAAATGTGGCAGTGAGACTAAGTATACAAGAAATGATCTAGAAAAGCATGTTCATGTCTTTGACTGCTTTAAAGAATGGCAATTACATAGCTTCTCTATGCTAAAATTCACAACCCTAGATTTGCTCAAGAAACACCCAGCAGCCTTCTAAAGTAAAAATTACACTCGGGTGGCTTTCAATTTTGACACAGAATGCGCTCTGAAGAATTTCTGGCCAATTTTTTATGGCAGATATAATCAACTCAAGAAATACAGTAAGAACATTAAAACACATAATTCTGCCAGATAAGATCATCACATAAAAATTATAATTCAAAATTTTATAGGAAATATTTCTCTTCAATTAGTCGTCAGCAGAAATACGGGCTAGGGATTTCTAAACTGAATAGAAAAAATAAAATTACACGCACCATGTCATCCTCATTCAAAAGCACACGTGAAGGAGTTCACAACACTTCCCCCCAGAACTATATCAGTAGTCGTCAACCTTCCCTTCTCCCATGGGAATGCTAAGCCATAAAGAATCCACAGATTTTCTCTAAGCATAGAATGCTCATCATTCCGTAGGTTCTTAATCCAATCAGTTACATTCCTGGGATTTTTAAGCCAGTTAATCCAACTCTCATAAACCATCGAAGTCAAAATCAAATCAATAAAATTACCCAGCTCTTTGTTTCCTATAAAAACATTCCCTCTCGATCCAGACCCGTGCATATTTTCACTCAAAAACACCACTTTCTCTAACAAGAACATCGTCGTTTCAACGAAGGATACATCGACCTTCAGGTCGGATTTCAGAGGTATATCTCTACTTTTCTCTGTGATTGACAATACCGCAATTTTAACAGCAAAGATTAATTCACAGTGGATACTGTCACCATCACCAATCATGCAGTTCAACCTGGACGCGTGCAAACTTGAAGAAGAGGGGAAAGAGCAGAGCTGATTTCAAGAAACTTGAGATTTGCGCGCAAACACCTTCATGAGGGCAGGGAATTAATGATGGTGGTGTAAAGTGGTGCAGGCATAATTAAGAGAGTGTGTTCATCTTCACCACCACCACCCTCGTTTTGACACAAGGATCTAAGGGAGACAGTGTCGATTTCGGAGACGAGGGAATGCAAGTTCTTGCAAACAGAGGGACAGCGAATAAGGGTTTTGGTATCATCTTGGATGTATGACAAGATTTTGAGGATTAAAGCATCTGGGAGTTTCTGGAACTTGTCTGCTAATACTTCAGATCATCTTACAGTGATGTTAGCTAGGGTTCTGGGATTGCCCGGCTGATTCGGATCTCCTCATTGTCGTGAACATGCGAGTACAGACGTTTATGGAATGGAGCGGGAGAGGATTTGGAGACGTACGGTTTTGGTTGCCTAGGGTTTTAACATGTTCGGAAGCACGTACAAGTCAAGATTGTGGGATTTCTTACAGATTTATGACCAGAGAGATTGAGAACAACACAGATTCCACACTGTTACTTGATAGAGCCCAAACCAATTAAAAGTGCTAAAGCTAAAATAAATAAATAAAAGAGATCGTTTCCTGGTTAAAGATATGTTTCATATGTAGCTTATAAGATAAAGCAGCTAGCCAGCAACTCCTTCACATCAGTCTCCTCTACATCCAAAAAAAGTCCTGCTGAAAGGCAAGCCACACCTCGTCTATGATCCATTCCTCATTGTTTGATTGGCTCTTGAGCCAACAAGTCATCACGTTTTGTGGGTGTTATTATAAGTTCTTTCTCGTACTGAAAAATATCAAATCTATGAACCTGTTCAGTTCTTCATTTCCAAAGAAATATCTTCCCACCTGATCTGAACCCCTTCATATTAGCACTTAAAATCAATATGCATGCTACGAAGTGTTTGAGGCCCATGTAGTTTTATTTTATCGCAAAAGGAGAACCCGAATCTCCTACTCCACAGGGTACTAAGTTCAACCCCTTTCAATTCAAGGATAAGATATTCGAGGGCATCGTTAGAAGCTGACACTTTACGTGATAGGGCTCCGACGTCCACCACCGCGCACAACTGAACGTCGAGTTCGGGATCAACCACCGTTGCCTTCAGCCTGCTGGCATATTCATAACGAGGTGGTGGTGAAGTTGGAGAAGGGAATCACTTAGCTTGATTTCTAGAGATTCAGATTTGCTAACACTTTCATGATAGCTGGGAGGGCCGCATGTCGAATATGGAAGTGTGACTGGAACAGGGAAGAGAACTATCAACCTTTCCGGGACACGAGAATCTGAGAGAGAGCTTCGATCTGAGAGAGAGCTTGCACTATAATTAGTGTTTGTCATATGATGTTTGGTCATCATCAAGGAAGAATATTGATGATGATGCTATTGAAAAGTAAACTAGATCTTGGTTTTTTTTTATAAAACAAACAAACTGATTTGCTACTTGAAAATCGGTTGACTGATTGAATTAAATGAGCTGAATAACTAACTGAGAAAGGATCAACTAGTTAAGTCTGAGGAATACTTTTCTGATCAAATTATAATTAAATTTCTTATTTAATTTTTTTTTTAATTATCTAGGACTTTAGACTTATAAATAGATTTGCAATAAAAAAACATAATTCAAGTGTGTAAAGAGGAATACACAAAAGAAAACAATCAATATGATTGTGTTCCTCTCAAATATTCTCTTTGTTCTTTAACCATTGAATTGACATACAATACTCTATATATTCTCTTTGGAGTAGGAATTTTAAGCAACTTTATAGAGACACTTATCAAAGATACTATTGATTTTAGATTGTTTTATAAATATTCTAACAATTTTGAACTTGTAGGTTATAGTGATAATGATTGGATTGAATATGTGTATGGTAAAAAGAGCACTGGAAGTTTTGTTTTTCTCATAAAAGACACAACATTCACATAAAGTTTGAAAAAGAGATCAATTGAATAAAACCATCTTACATTGGAACTTACATAGTAATGCTAGTTGGTTATTGCAATGTATTTTTATAAGCTTTAACGAGTTTTTCGACACCTTGTTTGTAAGGAGGGATTGAAAGAAAGATGGATGAGAAAAGAAGGTTTAGAAAGGAGGGATTGGATGTATCCTTCTTTTTATTTAGAAGTATAGTTGTATGACTTGAAAAAAAAGGGTAAGTCACTAGGTTATGAGGTCAATTACTTTTATTTAAATAATATAATTTCATTTTTTTATATAAAAACAATTCTCATAGTTGACTTGACTAGATGGTTAAGACTGGGTATAACCAAGTTAATTACATTATTAAAAATCTCATTGGGTCAATTGGATTCACGGGGTGAATATCTTTTCTATTTTAACTTGAAATTGTATTCAAATTAGATTCAAGTCACTCTATATAGAGGTGAATTTATTGAGGTCACTAGACAATGAAACTCTAAATTAAAAAAAGAAGTTGAAATCCATATGAAGATAGAACAAAAATACATGCAAATAATTCTAGATGTTTAAAGTCAATAGAAAATACAAAGTAAACATGATAGGGTTAAAACCTTGTTTTTTAAAAATCGACAATCATGTGCTTAATTATCTTAACATGAGTTTTTGGTTAAACATTGATAAAAATTTAAGACTCTCTACCATACTCTATAAGTTCATCTCTATAAAAATTTTCTTCAACCCTTCACTTTTGATCCCCAAGATGTCATCTTGGAGCAAACTAGCTATCAAAACTCGGCAATATAGCTTCTAAATTGCTTATTGTTTTGCTTTTTAGTGCCCTAGTTTGCTCCTCACGTGGTAGGAAACTTGTAGCTAGAAAAGGTTTGTTTGTGGATGAGAAAACTTTGTTTCAAGGCACCAAGTAAAGTGGAGGCCTAGGCACATCGAATTAGGTAATGAAACTAGATTTGGTGGGGGTGTTAGGGTTTGGGTTGGAGGTGGAATAAAAGGAGATGGTGGATACAGAGGAATTAATGAGGGTGTCGATAACAGTTTCAGTGGCGGCTTTGAAACTGATGTTCGTAGTGGCCTTGAAGGTGATGCTAAAGGTGGATGAGGAGAATGAGGTGGTGGTGGTGGTGAAGTTAGAGGTGACTAACCTTAAAAAAATAATCATTTTTATTCAAAATATATATTATTTATTGCTATTACTTAATCATAACTTTAATAGAGCATATGTTAAGACAATCTCTTAATATATACTTATCTTTTGTTGCTTATGTAATGAAATTATGCTAGGCATGAACAACAATTTAGCAAGTCTGACTCAATACATATATGCTTATAACAAATCTTATTTCTATTTCGTTTCAATATTTCTACTGTATTTTCTTTTAGTTTTTATAGATTTATTGTTGGTGCTAAATAAATGAAAAAAAAAACAAATGATGATCTTCTTGATATCTATGAGTTTTTCTTAGTAGGTCAAATCAGAAACTCAAGGACAAACTTGGACCAAGTTTGTCAATGAACCAAACTAACAATTAAGCCAAATGAACCCAAGTGACTTGACTAGGTTTTTATTGATCATGTTGACTCGACTAAATCTAGTCTAGAACTTACTAGGTCATTTTATTACTATTGTCTCTTAAACTTTTATCCAAAAAAATGTCCAGTTTTTCTTTTAAAATAACATTACCGAGACTCACTAACCTACATGTTAATCTAGCTAACATGCCACTCAATCCAAGGGTTAGGTCAAATCCTATGACGGGTATTGTAATATTCTGAAATTTTTTAAAAAGAAAAATACATGTATGCCCTTAGTGGGTTAGAATTAGGCTAATGGTGTTGTAGTAATTGTACAAGCTAGTAAATATAAATAGAAAAGAAAAAGAAAAGAAAAGAAAGAAAGAAAAAGAAAGAAGTAATCTGAAATTGAGAAAGAGAATCGGGAGAGATGAAGAAAGAAGAAGAAGAGAAAAGAGGGAAAGAGAAGAGGAAGAGAAGGAAGAAGGAGAAATAAGTTGTTAAGGTAATGTGTGTGTTTTATTATGTATAAATGTGATTATTAGCTATGATTTTTGCTTGTATAGATTGTTAGGGTTTAAGAATTTTATTTGGGTTTGATTGATAAATTAGGAGAGATGTTAGGGTTTGAATGTGCTAGGTAATAGTTTAATTAGTTTGATTGTGAATGATTTTGAAGTTTTGAGATGTTTGGTTTGAGAAAATATTGAGAAAAATGGTGAAATAATGTTGATAAATTCGAAAATCCTTTGCTGGAAATTCTGGGTTGAGGTTGAAGATGACAAAAATTCATTTTGGTCCTTTTGGTGAAAATTTCAGTTTAGTCCTTGAACTTTGGAAAAATTACAGTTTGGTCCCTGGGGTGAAATTGAAGGTTCTGGACAGAATTGAGGATGAATTATGGACAAGATTTTGGGATAGCTATGAATTTATGAAGTGTTCAATTTAGTCCTTCAATTTGATAAAATTACAATTTGACCCTAAAAATATAAGAAAATTTCAGAATGGTCCCTAAGAGAAATAATAGTATTCAGATTGGTTTGATGGATAATTGAAGCTCATTTGATGGATTAATATCAATTTTACAAATTGTGTACTTTGGAATTAGATTTCAGAAGAAACCTTTGTTTTAGGTTTTTGCGAAGAAATGAATAGTTTGATTCAAAAACACATAGGATTATGATTTGAACACTTAGATATGTTATTAAACTTATTTTACTTCTTTTGAGTCATTTTTGAGTATATCTCCTTTTATATATATTCAGATAATCCCGATATTCAATCCGCGGGACATCAGTAGGATTTCGTCAACACTCTGCTTCTGAACCTTGTTTGCTCTTGAGTCCGATGAGTGGATAATATTTAATATGCATGAGAAATAGTATAAATATTTGAATTTGCTAGTATGAACTGGATTATGCTTTTTGATAATATATACCTTGATTATATTCTTGATATGATAAAGCATAATCATTTGTTGAATATCCGTTCTTGATATGAGCCTATATCTGTTTGTGAATTGATAGCTCCTCATTTGATTGATACCATGAGTTGAGCCTTAAGATATGGATAAGTTTGTTTGATTATAAGATATGCCTATGGTATGCCAGTCAGAATACCCATGCTAACAGGGTAGTGTTAGCCTTTGTGCACATCGTATCTGAAACCCTAGTTAGTCGGGGGAGTCACCAACCTGTGTGGACTGATCATCCCACAGTACGGAGCCTCATGCTCACTGCATTCTGATTTTCTGACAAGCTTTACCTATACATTCTTGTTATGACCTATTGAGAACCTATCATATGTTTGTTATGACCTATTTGAGAAACTTGTTGTAAGAACTTTGAGCCGATTCGATAATATACTTCTCATTGCTATATTATCTCGTATGTGTATATTGGATATTATCTACTCACTGAGTTGTTGAACTCACTTCCTCATTATTTATCATTTTCAGGGTCGTAGCTTGCTAGCAAGTCATTTTTGTCCAACTCTTGGAACCTGCTATTTTGGTTGTATTGGATATTTTGTCTAGTTAGTGCTCCACAATTATAACTGTATGTAATCAACTCTTGTATAAAGACAATCGAATTATGTTATAAAGTTCACTTTGATATTTCCGCTGCGTTGAACTCTGAAAGTTAAATGTTAAGTTTGTGTGTAAGTTTGGGTTCGCATAGGTGTGGAACCTTGGAGGGGAATCATATCTATGTGCCGGTCACGGATCCGGGAATCGGGTCGTGACAGGTATGATCGATAATAATGATATCCAATTCATTTTTAATCAATCAAAATTCTCGATCATATAAAAAAGAAAGGTACATTATTAGGATCCATCTTTAATATGCCCCTATCAGAAAGTTTCCATACCATGGCACGAGACCATTCTAATATTTGAATTCCTACTCCCATCTAGCCGAAAACTTGTATATATATATATATATATATATATATATATCTCAGTTTTCTGAATGCATCGGTTTGAATTTTTGATGGCCTGCAAAAGGCTTAGCCGGAGATGAATTTAATTTTGGTAAGTGAAGATGGCTCAAGATACCCTAACCATTAATCAAAAAGGGAATGGTGTGATCACTGCGAGCTAGCTGTTCGTTATTATACACTGATTGTGTGCTTAATTAATACATTTATAGCTTGAATTATCCTATACAAATTCACCATTATAGTCTCCGACGTAGTGCTAATTATTAGGTCTTCAATAAATGAAGATTCTCTTAAATTGAGCGGTGGGCATAGATCAGTTGACAAAAAGATGCAGTAATAATGGAGGCTACCAGAAGTCTTGAACCCTAAATTAAAGACACAGTTGAAATCCATGCAGAAAAAGTAGAACAAATTGAGTGCATGCAGATAAATCTGGACGATAGAAATCAACAGGACGTACGAGCAATTATCCAGTTGGAATGGCCAGGACGGGTAGGGCATGGTTTAGGCTTTCTTTTTCAAAAGGGACAGCTGTGTGTATTAATTCTCTCAACACGGTTATTAGATGAGAAGATGAGCAAAATTTAAGACTCTCAACTGTCCTGGACTGATCATCACGTACATCTCTATAAAACCCTCCACTTCTGATCACCGTAGCATCATCTTGGAGTAGCTTGCTATCAGAACTAACTGGGCAAGATATGGCTTCTAAATTGCTTCTTGTTTTGCTTTTTAGCGCTCTAGCTTGCTCCACCAGTGCTAGGAAACTTGTAGGTGGTGAAAAGGGTTCGTTTGAGGACGAGAAGAATCTCTTTCGCCGCCCCGGGTTTGGTGGTGGAGCTGGAGGAGGCGGCGGGTTCGGTGGTGGAGGCGGGCTAGGTGGTGGATCTGGATTTGGTGGGGGTGCTGGTGGTGGGGCTGGAGGTGGACTGGGTGGAGGTGCTGGGGGTGGTGGTGGATTTGGAGGTGGTGCTGGTGGCGGGGGAGGATTAGGCGGGGGTGCTGGTGGTGGGTTTGGAGGTGGTGCTGGGGCTGGTGGTGGCCTTGGAGGTGGAGCTGGAGGTGGAGGAGGATTTGGAGGAGGTGGTGGTGGTGGACTTGGCGGTGGAGCTGGCGGCGGGTTCGGTGGCGGTGCTGGAGGCGGGTTCGGTGGCGGGATTCCTTGAAAGAATAAAGATGTTACTATTCCAAATAATTTACTATTGCTGCTTGTGGCTATAACGAGGCCGGTTTGGCGGTTGTACCGTATGTTAAGACAGCCACTTAAGATTGTATCTCTAATTCTCTATTATGTTCTGTCGCTTATATATCAAGTATTTCTACCCTTAGCTTTTAATCCTTGATTTTTTTTAAAATAATCTAAATGGTCTGGCATATGAATAAATATAGTGCAGAGTTCTAAATTAAATAAAAAATAACACCGAAACAATATATTAATTATTATTTTTAAAATCAACACACATAAAAATATAAAATCACAAAAAAAATAATAATTAATTTTAAAACACACTCATGAAAAAACCCTAAAATTGCGTGCAAGACAGAGTATATTGCTTTTCCCTGCATGGAATATGAGGGAGAGAGACAACTACTGAAAGGACACGGCATTTCTTGGATTGAGATGTGTCGATGGAGAAAGGCGTTAATTATGGATAATTATTTTCAATACAAATATACTTTCCAAATCAAGGTCTAATCTTTTGAAAAGAGCATACATTAATCCATTTAATTATTTTATCTCATCCGATTTAATTTACTGAATTTTAATTGGATTTTGACCGGTCAAACTACATCAACTCTGAGTTGATCGAGTTTTGACATCTAGGCCCAGGCTAGGTTAAAAACAAATCAGTCGGGCTTCAAGTTCAATCGCATGGGCCAGGATTTACAGTTACTTGCCTGTGTTGGGATTATTACATTTAAGCCTTGCATTGTTGAAATTAATAGAAGGACTAATATACTAAAGTATCAAAAACCAGGTACTAGATAGTAAGATTTCAATGAAGTGCAAGGGCTGGCTAATTCGCGTGTTTAAACGTTAGGGACTAACATGTATAATACACCAAAACCAAGTAATGCGTGTGCTTGGTTCTCTCTCTACTCTGCTTCAAACCTACCGATGCTCTGGCCTCTCCCCTCAAAACCCTCATTTCAGAGGTTACAGATGGATGCTCAAACTATCGAGTCCCATTCAAACTTGATTCTATAGGATTCGGAGAGGAGAGGAAATCGATGTATCATACTTGGGAAGTGGAGGCTGCTCAGTCTCAATTCTTTTATTCTCACAGGTTAGGGTTTGCATTTTGATTCTAGTTAGGGTTTCAATCTTGTTTACTAAAGCTGAACCTTTCATTTTATTGTTTATATGCGAGGTCAGGTGTGTCTCTTCTTGCTCTTAAGTAATTCAGAAACTTGTAGACTCTTGATGGGAAGAAAGCTTTGAATAATTAATGTTGTTGCTAGGCATTATTGTTTGATTCCTGTTTGTGCCTGGAAAATGCCATTAGGTTTGTGATAATTTCTCAGGGAGAGGTTATTGAAGGCATGCTAGCCATGTATTTAGTTTTGACAAAATAGTATTTTCTTTAATTTTAGGAGGAACTTTTGAATTCTATCTTTCATAAAAGAGATTTCAGTATCAAAATTGAACTGGAAAGATTATATTGCAGATGTCTCATGCAGATTCATTGAATTACCTGATGAAGTGATTGCAATCGTCCTGAATAACAAGAGACCTTAAAACCCATATTTCTTGCCCCACAGTTTGCAAGCACCTGCAATGTCTTGTCTCCAAAGTTGACACTGTTGTACTTAGGTTCTGGGACTTATGCCAGGCATAACTCTATCGCCAGACTTGATCACAAGCAGGGGTGGTTCAATCGATCTATCTACGTAAGGGTAGCTCATTCAATCTCCCTCAGTCAGGTCTTCGGTCGACTAAAGATCTATCGCTATCGCGCCAGTCCATACGTGAAAGCATGACACTCTATCCACCGGAGAAAGGATTCACGCCATGCCCCCCTGGCTCATGCGGAAAGTCCGGGCTGTATGATAAGAATAAAACAAAGAGGAGGATCTAGGAAGCTAGTGAACAATGGTCTGTGCCAGACAATTAAGTCCAAAGAGTGAAAACCAATACTAAATCCAAGCTGCAAACGCCTTTCGCGGTGCTGGAAATCACATTACCACGTTCCACAATCAACAATCGCTGCCCTCATGAAAGTGTTTGCTAATATGGAATCTCTTAAAATTAAGCTCTGCCTTTTCCCTTCAGTCAAGCTAATGGAGAGGGTATGAGCGGTAAAATGCACGACGTAGTTCAGAAGGTAAGGTGGGGTATTGATCAGAAGAAGGGAAGGCATTTGTGGATTCTAAACAGCTGGCCATGTTTTTTATTTTTGATTATTAATACAAGAGTGAACGAGAGCTGGCTTAAGAATCTACAGAATCTTGTTTATTGGCTTAAGAAGCATGAGGAAAATAAGCATCAGCTTGGAGAGAGGTTGTGGCTTGTTCATAAATGGGAAGGAGAGAGATGCAATGTGAATAAATCGTTCGTAAAGGAGAGAGATGTGGAGGAGTTGCTGGGGCTTTTGAAGAGGACAGGGACGACAACAATGAAAAACAATGAAAATGCAGGTTTCTTCTAATGGTAGTAACTCGGGTACAATGGTAAGTACTAGGGTTTGCTTTACTGTCTAAAGTTAGAAAATAATTCTTTAATTAGTATATCTTTAATTGTTACAGATGTGCATGATTTTAATTTGAGGATGGAAGTGTAATGGACTGTGCTGTGAAATTGTTGTTTCCTTATTTAAACATATAAGCATGATTTCTTGAGTCCAAGGATGCAGGCATAATAAAATGAAAAAGTGGGAAAGATAGTAACTTCCGATGTGAGTAGCATGCAACTTTGGCAGAAAACTCTGTATCTCATTGAACTAAACTAACAATTTACACACGAATCATACACCACAATTATATGAACGATTTTCACAGATTCTAAAGGAGAAAATACTAATTCTATTGAGCATTACATTCACAATCTGCTTCCATATCAATTGCCTCAGAATATGGATGGCTGAACAGCATAACTGATAATCAAACCTACTGATATCTGTAGGGGAAAACTGACAAGCGGAAGCTCAAAATCAGCAATTATTTATGGTGGTTAGATAAGCATTGTTGATTATTCTGGCCTTTTAATTTATTGTGATGTTATGGCTTATGTTTTGATTGTGTCTTGTATAATTTTAGCTATGCTATGCTTTGTTTATTGTTCTGCCTGACCTCTTGATACACGTTACCATGCTCAAGCTGAAACAGGGTGCAGATAGTTAATTAATGGACTGTAGAATTCTCAAGAGAAGTCAATCGGGCTCCCTTTGTGACTCTTTTGCAGACGTGTTGCTTTCTTTCCTTCCTCATTCCTTGTTAATTCAATCTTCTTTCTTGATCATCATTAGCCACTTCATAAAATTCCAAATTGGCTCGAACAACAAACTTGAAAGCCTTGACTCTCAACTAGAACATCTTTTAATTGAATGGAGTCTATGACAGTGAATTACAAAACTGTGATGTTTGTCATTAAAGTAAAAAGAAGTGAAAGATAGTGACTTTCAACATGGACAAAGCACCTGATTTCTCATTGATCTATACCAGTGTATACACACAGGTTTATGTGCAAGATTTACAGGAATGGTTTTTACAAATTAAAGGGTAGAAGATACTAATCCTATTGGGCATTATGTTCTGCTTCCATATCTACTTGCTTCTAAATCTGCATAGCTGAATAACATAACTGATAAGCGAGTGTATCAGTCTTTTTAGGAGAAAAGTATGATTTTTGCGAACTGATTTTTTTTTTCTTTTAATTTTTTGTCCCAAAGAAAAGTTATAAATATGCTTGGACTTTTGACTTGAATCAAAAGGTTACAAAATTGAATAAATAATATTTTTTAATCAATTTTTCAACTTGTAACTTATTGATTCTAACTTAAACTCATTTCCATCACAAGTTATCTGTGAAAAATAACTTTTGAATCAGGACTCAAAGTAAAAAATGAGTTGAAAACAAACTTGAGTAATAAAACATGAAATTGATGGAAGAACTAGATTATAATAATCTGAAAAATCTAGGGACAATAAAGAATAATTAATAGTTTTTCTAAATTAGAGAAACTAATTATATTTATATGTATAACCAAATGATATGTGTGCTTGTCACACGTGTATTCTTACATGTTTTTATGGAAGGTAGTAGGTGTAGATTAACTTCCATATAAGCAATTTCATTTCTTTTTTCTGCTTGGTTGTCCTCATTTGGCTTCGAACTTACCGATGCTTTGATTTGTTCCCTCAAAAACCCTAATTTCAGAGCACAAAGCATTCAATCATTTGAGTTTGAGTTCAACTCAAAATTCATACCTGAGGAACCTGAGAAGAGTGAGATCTAGGTATTGTACTTGGAGGTGTGGCAGCACCTTTTTAACTCTGTCATTCTCAATCTCTAGCTAGGGTTTGCATTTTCAATTCAAACCAGGGTCTCAATCTTTTTTCCTACTGCTGAATCTTTGATTTTTATTGTTGATTGGTGAAGTCAAGTGTATCTAGTCCTGCTCTTTACATGAAAAGTAATTCAGAAACTCATACTCTTTATGAGAAAAAATCTGGAAAAAAATAGTGTTGTAGCTGGTCATCATTGCTTAATTCATTGTGTTTTTTTTTTTGGAAAATCCTTGTAAGATTATGATTTTTTTTGCAGGTGAGATTATTGAAGCCTTTCCAACCATACTTATTTTTTACTAAAATTGCATCCTCTTTAATTTCAGGAGAAGCCTTTGAATCCCATCTTCTAGAAAGAAATGTCTGTATCCAAATTGACCAGGAAAGACTATATTTCAGATGTCCCAGACAGATTCGTTCAATTACCAGATGAATTGATCGTAACCATCCTGAAAAGAACTAAAGATGCCAAAACCCTTATTCGTTGCACCATAGTTTGCAAGCGCTTGCAATGCCTTGTCACCAAAGTTGACTCAGTCGTCCTTAGATTCTCTTATCCGGGCGAGGCAGGTGCCTATCTCCCATGCTGGAAATCACATTACCACATTCCGCAATCAGCATTCCCTGCCCTCATGAAACTGTTTGTTGATCTGAAAGCTCTAGAAATTAAGCTCTGCCTTTGCCCTTCACTACTCCCTTGTTATTATGGAGTATCTCGCAGGCGTAACTCCAAGTTCCTGCTGAAGTCTGTGGATATGAATGATAAAATGCACACTCATATGTATACAGCCTTTGACATTGGGTCGTTGTTAGGTGCTGATGGGAGGATTTCTTTCCTTGAATCGAACATGCTGTATATTGGAGACGTCAAGAGCTCTCTGATGCTGTCCTTTTTCCTTGTAATATTATGCCATCGGCCTAAAACGCTGAGAACTGTGGTGATTTTGGGTGCTGAGAATTATGGGTCAGGTAGTTCTGGGAATTTTAGGTCAGGAAGTCAGGCGCGGGATAGATCTGAAGGGAACGTATTTATGGAACCCGAACATTTCGCCAGGTTTCGTGAGTTGAGTTCAAAGACAACTGTGGACGAGAACTGGCTCAAGGACCCACAGAATTTGGTTTGTTGGCTTGAGAATCATGAGGAAAATAAGCATCAGCTTGCAGAGAAGTTGTGGCTTATTCATAAATGGGAAGGAGAGAGATGCAACATGAATGAGTCAACTGTTAAGAAGAGTGACGTGGAGGAGCTGCTGCGCTCTTTTGATGAGGGCATGGATGGAGACAATGAAAATGGAGATTTCTTCCGAATGGAGCTGCCGCCTGCTTTTGATGAGGGCATTGATGGAGATGATGAAAATGGAGATTTCTTCCAATTGGAGCTGCCGCCTGCTTTTGACGAGGGCATTGATGAAGACGATGAAAATGGAGATTTCTTCGACATGGAGCTGCCGCCTGGTTTTGATGAGGGCATTGATGAAGACGATGAAAATGGAGATTTCTTCGACATGGAGCTGCCGCCTGGTTTTGATGAGGGCATTGATGAAGACGATGAAAATGGAGATTTCTTCCTAATGTAGTAACATGAGTACAATGGTAAGTTCAAGGTTTCACTTTACTTTAGAAAATAAGGCTTGAGTTAAATGACAATCTTATAACTGTTACAAGCATGTTTTATTTATTTAGTTCAAGTATGGAAATGTAATAACCTGAAAAGTCGTGAAAGTAGTAACTTTCGACGTGGATGACATGCAACTTTGATTGAGAACTCAGTTTTTCATGGAACTATGGAATGTGTTATGAAATTGTTGTTTCCTTTATTGCAATACCAGCATGTTTTTTTTTATTAGTTCAAGGATGGAAGTGTAATAACTTGGAAAGGCATGAAAGTAGTAACTTTTGTGTGGAAAGCATGCAACTTCGTTTGAGAACTCAATTTCTCATTGAGCGAAACAACAATGTACACAGGTATTGTGTGCCACAATTATATGAACGATTTTCACAGATTAAAGAGTGAAAATACTATTCCTATTGAGCATTGCATTCACAATCTGACTCCATCCTGATTTGCGTCGGAAGTTGTTGATATTCATACGTGCTGATCGTGGCAAGATAAAACTGCCAAGCACAAGCTCAAATTCAGCAATACTATATGGTGGTTAAATAAGCAATGGTGATTATTCTGGTCTTGTAATTTATGGTGATGTTATGGCTGCTGTTTGTGATATAGTGTTTTTTGTTATTTTAGATGGCTATGCTATGTTTATTCTCTTTCCCTCATGATATGGGTTATCAAGCTCAAGCAAGTTGCAGATGGTTAATTGATTGATTAGAACTCTGCAGAGAAGTCAATCAAGCACCTTCCCATTTTGTGACTTTCTTGCATTTTTTTTTAGGAATGTTTTGTCTATCAACTTTCTTTGTTGATCGTCAGGAGATGCTTAAAATGAAACTGGCAAGAATAGCAGACTTGAAAGCCTTTAGTTGCATCGTCATTAGGAGGCATGGTTAGATAGATGCATGCTTTGAATAGAATGGAGCTTAATTATAAAACTCGGTTCGGCCTAGAAAGCGCGATGTTCGATATTGTTTTTCAAAAGTGTTTTTGAAAAAAAAATGATTTTATTTTTATTTTTTACTTTAATTTTTTTTTGTGTTTTTAGATTATTTTTATGCGCTGATGCTAAAAATAATTTTTTAAAAATAAGAAATATTATTTTGATACGTCTGTTTTTGTAGTTATTTACTCAAAGTAATTTCATATGGACAACCTCTGAGTCTTGTAACTATGGGAATAGGAATGAGAATGAGAATGCGAACGGGGAGGAGAGGAGAGGAGCCTTGTGGCATCTCTGAGTCGATCTCTTGCAGTGAGTTACAAAGCTTTAATGAATGAAAGATAGTGAGTCCCCACATGAATGAAGGACCGAGTTTCTCATCGCACATTATGTGCAAAATTTAAATGAACGATTTTTACAAAATTAAAGATACTATTGTTTGTATTTAAACTTTTTTGTTTTAAAAAAGTCATCAATATGTTTGATTAAAATTACTTTTTATACCTAAAATCAGAAAGTTAATACAAAATTGGGTCGAAAACTTGTTTAGATAAAAAATCAGGTCGAAGTTATTTCTCTTCTCTTTTTTAAATAAAAATTACATTGAATATTTTTCTACCACTACGCTTTTACCTTAAGCATATGTTTTGTTAATAAGTTATCTGTGAAGTTATAAATTAAGCTTGGATTTGAATTAGTTAATATAACCCAAGTTAACTTGAATCAATTTAAAATAATATAGTTTTAATATATTTTTAAGAATTTAAAATGTTGTTTTGGGATTTTTCTCTTAAAAAACATTAAACTATATTTTGATGGAGTTAAAAAGTTTTTTTTTATCTAATTTAATATAAAATTTAGTTTGACTAGTAAAATTGGCTAGGTCAGTCTAAGTTTAATACTATCGTTATTTGTAAGAAATTACTTTTGAATTATAACTCAAATGCAGTAATAAAACATAAAATGCTTGGAAGGAATAAAATAAGATAAACCTAAAAATCCAGTGACAGTATAAATTGCATGTTTGAGAGTGTGACTGAGTTTTTTTGTGAAATTATTTTTGATATCAACACATCAAAATGATTTAAAAATACCAAAAAAATTAAAAAAATAAAATATATTTTCTTAATTTTTTCAAAAATGCTTTTAAAAGCAGTGAAAGCACCCCAAAGATTAGTTTGTTAGTTTTATTAAATTAGAGGGACTAAAATGTATTTAGTACCTGATTGAGAGTGTGATTGAGACTGCTTTTGAAAGTGTTTTCTGTTTAGAAATGCTTCAAAATGATGTATTTTTATTTTTTTTAAATTATTTTTAATATCAATACATCAAAATGATATGAAAATGTCATTTTTTTAATTTAAAATAAAAATAAAAATAATTTTTTTTTAAATTTTTTATAAGTGTTTTTAAAACACATTGACAATCACCCTATGGACTGTATAACAGAGTGAAGCGGGTGCTTGCCACGTGTTTTGTAACATGTTTTTAAGGTAGTGAGTAGGTGTGGATTGACTCCCATTCCAGGTAAGCAAAGACAACGAGATTGTGTGTTGTCTGTTTGGTTGTCTCGTCACTCTGCTCGTAACTTACCGATGCTCTGATCTCTCCCAACCAAACCCTAATCTCAGAGCTCACAGATAACTAATCACAGGTTAGGGTTTGCATTTTCCATTTGAAGTTAGAGTTTAAATGTTTTTTACTACAACAAAATCTTTTTTTTTTTTTGTTGTTGGTTGGCGGGGTCAAGTGCATCTATTCTCGCTCTTAATTTTAAAAGTAATTCAGAAACTTATAGACTGTTGATAAGTATAAATCTTAGATAATGAATGTAATAGTTAGTCATTATTGTTCAATTAATTTGTTTATGCTTGGAAAAACCTATACTTTTATTTTATTTTGTTTGTTTTTTGAGGTTATTGAAGCCATACTAACCATATTTAGTTTCTGACTAAAACTTTATCTTGTTTAGTTTCAGTCGAAACCTTTGAATCCCATCTTTCGAAGAAAATGTCGGTGTCCAAATTGACCAAGAAAGACTGTATGTCGGATGTATCATGCAGATTCATTCAATTACCTGATGAATTGACTGTTACCATCCTGAAAAAAACTGGAGACCCTAAAACCCTTATTTGTTGCTCGGCAGCTTGCAAGCATTTGCAATCCGTTGTCTCCAAAGTTGACTCAGTCGCCCTTAGATTCTCGTACCCGGGCACTGCAGGTGAGTATCTCCAATGCTGGAACTCACACCATCACATTCCACAACCAGCAATTCCTTCCCTCATGAAAGTGTTTGCTAATCTGATCTCCCTCAAAATCGATCTCTGCCTTTGCCCTGAACTAGTCCCTTTGTATTCTGGAATAGCTCGCACCCATGGCTTCAAGTTCCAGCTGAAGTCCGTGGACATGACTGATAAAATGCACACTGAAGTGTGCTTGGCATTTGAGGTTGGGCTGCTGTCAAGTGATGATGAGGGGATGTTATCTGAAGCAGAAGCAGAAGCGTTGCATATTCTAAACGTCAAGAGTCCTCTGACGCTGTCCTTTTTTCTTGTAATTCTATGTTATCGGCCAAAATCGCTGAGAAGTGTGGTGATTTTGAGTTCTGGGTTACTGGGTTATGGAATAGAGCGGTATCTACCAAGACATAAGGTGATGTATAGATCAGGTGGGAATGTGTTTATGGAGTCTGAACAGCTGGCCAAGTTTCGATCTTTGAATTCAACTACAGGACTGGACGAGAGCTGGCTGACGCATCCACAGAATCTTATTTGCTGGCGTAAGAAGCATGAGGAAGATGAGTATCGGATTGGAGAGAGGTTGTGGCTTGTTCATAAATGGGAAGGAGAGAGATGCAACATGAAGCAATCAGTTGTAAAGAAGACTGATGTGGATGAGTTGCTGCGCGCTTTCGATGAGGATGCTGATGAGCAACCATGAAAATGCAGATTTCTTCTGACAGTAGTTGGATGAGTATAATGGTAAGTTATAGGGTTTGCTTTACAGTCCGAAGTTAGAAAATAATGCTTTAGTTAAAAGGTATATCTTTCGTTGTTTGTGTTTGAAATTTGTCCGATGATGGAACTACTGTAATGGACCGTGTTATAAAATTGTTGTTTCCTTAATAACATCACAAACACATTTTTTAAATTTTAGTTCATTGATTGAAGTGTAATAAATTGTAAGGGTATGAAGGATTGTAACTTCCGATTCGAATGATATGCAACCTTGATGGAGAACTCAACATCTCATTGAACTAAACCAACGATATACGTACACGAATGAATTTTCCAGATTGGAAGAAGAAATACTTGTCAATTTTACAGATTGGAAGAAGAAATACTAATCCTGTCGAGCATTGGATTCCCAATCTGCTTCCAAATTGATTTGCTAGTCACTCGATCATCCTCAGAACGGAACGAGATGTGAGATTTGTACTTGTTAGCCAGGCCGGTTGGCCAATAGGATAGCTTGACTTTGAACTTGCCGCAGGGAGTTAAGAGGATCTTCAAGACTTTCTGCCTAATTCCAAAAACTCTCAGATGAATCAGTCCTCACAACCTTTTCAAGGTTTCAAGATGATACCGAAACCCTGATTCACTGTTTGCAACAAGCGGGCTTCCCTTGTCTCCAAACATGATGCTCTCACCCTCAGATTCTTCATTCCAATTTTTCATGAAGGTTTTACAAACCTTACATCTCCTGAAGACAAGGTCTGCATCAGCTAACTTCTAATGATCAGACCCACAGATTGAAGACAATAATGTTGTATTTTGATGCTGACAGTTATGCAGGTTCTTTGTTGATGACAATTCGAGATGGGATTGTTAACAAATGGTGTTTCATTGTCTCTTGAAGCGAACCGAGGGAAACCCAGTTGCTCGTAGTCATTCTTTGTTGGAGGTTTATAGGCTAATGTTTGAGAATATGCCTGAAACATTGTCAAGTCTGGTGATTATGAGAGCTAAGGTAAATCTAAGTTGGAATTAATTTTTAAGTCCCACACGGGGAGAAAGTCCTTGCGCAAACAATTTCAATGGCGAAAAAAATGATGTTAAGGAGTCTGAGATTATCTCTTGCTGAAGGAAAACTCTTCTCCGTTTTATGGTTCCCAAGAGGGTGGAATTCATGGCCGAGTTGCCAAAAACCTCGACAGTAAACATTCAGAAATTCCAATTCATGGGATTGGCGCAAAATCTTGTTGTCACTGAGCAAGAAAACTGCCGGAAGCAGCCAACATTCAGCATCTGGTGAAGTCAAATACAGAAGTACCAGGATATGCTCAGGCTCATGAACAACAGAACAAGTTTTGATCTGTCTCGTCCTCGAACTTTAATTTTAATATTTGATTTAACATTAGAATAAGATGAGTAGAGAGTGGTCTCATAGGTAACTTTATTAAGATTAACAAAAATGTTTTTTTTTTTTTTTTTCATCAACAATTACCGATTGAATATTTTTCATCGATGTTTTGTTTTTATTTGCTAATTTTCTAGTGGTAATATAGGGCTAGGTACAGCAATCGTAAAAGTCATGAATCTAGGTTATGAAATCTGTTTGGATTCATTCAGATAAAATTAAATCTTTTAATAGATAGCCCAAAATTAATCAATCAATCAGCTACACAATTATTAAACTGGGGTTGGATGTTATAACTGATCCACCGGTAAGGGTTTATATTTTGTTGTACTATGACCTGATTGGATCTACTATTTCTCGTTTAATTTAGAAGGGTGTTATGCCCCGATCATTATAAAAAAAAAATAATCTTTTAATAGAAATTTTATTCAATAATAAAGGAATGAATCTTTTTTAAGAAGTGAACAAAGAAAATTGACGTGGATATTAAATCCTCGTCCACCATAAATGGCAACTGAAACCTCGCGCTGTTCACCAATCCCATAATTTCCCTCTCACAGGAATCCAATTCTTGTCAAACTTGAACCCTACCCACTACAATCTCTCTCGAATAGAGGAAAAGAAAATGAAGAGAGCCCAACAAAGCCAAAATCAAGAGTTGACGGTGAGGAGATCAACAAGATTGACAGACAAATTTCAGAAATTATCTGATGAACTGACCACCAAAATCTTTTCAAAATTGGAAGATGACCCCAAAACCCTCATTCGCTGCTCAACTGTCAGCAAGAAGTGGGCATCCTTTGTCTTAAAGAAAACCGTCCATCTCTCCTTTATATTTTCCTGTACACCTGAAAAGAATCGATCGTTTCCAAACTCAAAACTACACAGCCACATTTCATCATCTGCAATCCCTGCTATCATGAATGCGTTTTCGAATCTGGAATCCATCGAAATCAAGCTCTGTCGTTGCCCTTCTCGAACTCCACAACCACCTTGCTGTCAAAACATCACCAAGATGAACGTTGTGTGGACAGGCGATGATTCTCAGGCTGATACCTGCCTGGGATTTGATGTTGGATTGCTATCAACTATAGAAGGGACTAAGCTGTCTCATGCTTTGAGCGAAGGAAAAAAACTCGCTACCCTCCTAAGTTCTTCTGTAATGGACTTCTATTGGACAATGATAGACCACCGCCCGAAAACATTGAGAAGGGTTGTGATTATGAGTGCTAAGATGAAAGGGATTCGATCCGGGGGGAAGGTTTTCATAAGATACGAACAGTTCTCAAAGTTGCGTGATTCGGTTTCGAAGTCAAGAGTGAACGAGAGGTGGCTAGAAGATCCACAGAACGTGGTTTATTGGCACAGGAAGAACACTGACAGGGAGCATTTGCTTCAGGAACAAGTGTGGCTTGTTTATCACTGGCAATTTATACTAGCCAACAGAAAATTTACAACGAAAGATCTGAGTTTAAAGAAGGATGATGTGGTGGAGTTGTTGGATGGATTGGATGCTGGTGCTGCTGGTAGTGATAATGGCACTGGAAAGCGCAGATCTCAATATCAGCAGGAATAATTCTTCTGTAAGTTCTGGACTTTTTACACACACACATTTATACTCTTTTATGATTTTAATTAATTACAAGTCTATTTGTAAGTTTAATGCACTATACAAACAAGAAATTAAATTAAACAAAAAAACCTAATCTGATGAGAGAAAATAATTATACCGACTTAATTGATCGATTATTTTATTTTAATCTCAACCGGGAGGCCAGTGTTGATATCAAATTATGCTATTATTATTTTTTAATTAAAAATCTAATTTATTCTCGACTAGGTATAGTGTTATCATTCTTGTTACCAAGATGCATATGTTTAGAAACTTGCACGGTTCTCAAATCTTCGAAGGGACATAGCATATGTGTTTCTACAGTTTCACCATTTTTTTGCTGTTCATCCTGTGACTTATCTGCTATGCCAAACATTTTAACGTATGTTTTGATTCTCTGCAGAGTGGGAATGGCAGATGAAGAGCTACGTGTACCAATAAATCTGATGAGTTTTGATTAGGCATTCGCTGGTTTCACCACCTCGAAAAGTTCAGTAAAGCTCTGCAGACATATTCAGCAGATATCTTTTTCTGTTGTATTTTAATACACATACATGGTTGCTATGTTTTCTTATATATATGGTTTGAAAATTAGACATGAACCCTTAATCATTATTCAGAACTGCTGAAATTTGAGATTTGTTGTAATTGGCGTTGAACTACTCCATGGTTTGAATTTCAATGTAGAGGAGCGTGCAATGCATCATCTACCAATACACCATCATTTTCCATTTAGTTTTTCTAACTCAAGGATTGTGTCTGTTTGGAAGTGTGGTTACAACATATAATTATAGGGCTTTTACAACATATAAGTTAAAAGAGGTACATCAAAGAGTCATAGCTAAACGCAACCACATGTCAAGAGTCGTAACCCTAAATGCAAACACATGTCAAGAGTCATAATTCTATCAAGAGGCATAACCCTAAATTTAGTGTGTTCTTGCTCTCAAACAATTATCAGTAGCCATAACCCATAAAGGGGTATAATCCTTCACTGAAGAACGAAGATGGGAATCAAATAGTTGCTTAAAGTAACAGTTTTACCGTACCAGATATTCGTTTTAAAAAATAAAATTGTCTCCATCTTATAGGTTTAGGTATGTTCTCTCTGGTGGGTATATGATTGTAAGTGAACAAATTAAGGAAAGAGTGATTGCCAACTAAACCAGGAGACTGATTTCAGTTTTATGGAGAATTGGCAAAGGTAAGAACCATCCATAGCTTCAAATTATTGGTATGTTCTCCTTTTCTTTTTCTTTGTATTAATTCAAGGGATTTTTTTTATGTGTTTTTCACTTGATTTGTGTCACATGATGAAATATTTTCTTGTTTTTTTTTTTTTTTTTAAAAAATGAAACATCAAAACATTAAATTGAAATTGAAATTGTGAGATTTTTCAACTACTACATCTTTAGAATCACTATTAATTTTATTACAATGATTAATGGGTTTTTTATTACTTAATGATGCATGTGTTTTTTTCTTGATATTTTAGGTTTGCTTTGTATATTATCTATACATTTTATTAAATTAAGTTATGGCTCAACTCGATAAATTTACCTTATACAATATTTATTCCAGAAACCATGAGCTAAAAATATGATTTGAGCCTGATTTTAAATTGAATTAGACTTTTTATATATATTAAAAACGTTTTAAATCCTTAGCATATTATAAGTGTAATTTTGCAGTCGTAAATCTTTATAAAAATAAAGAATTGAAAAGGGGAGATAATTGTAATGAGAGCGAATGCGCAGGACAACGACTCGTGGTTATTAAATCCTCGTTCTCCCAATATGGCAACTAAACTTCCTACAGCTCAACGTTTCCATGAACCTCCTCTCACATGAATCTAAATATTGTCAAACTTAAACCCTACCAACTACAATTTCTGCATCTGCATCTTCAAGAAAAAAAAAATGAAGAAATCTTCAAGCCAACAAAGCCAAAATCAACACTTCCCGTTGAGGAGATCAGCAAGATTAGCAGACAAATTCTTGAGTGTACCTGATGAATTGACCACCAAAATCTTTTCAAAATTGGAAGATGACCCCAAAACCCTCATTCGCTGCTCAGCTGTGAGCAAGAAGTGGGCATCCTTTGTCTCCAAAACTGTGAATCTCACCCTGAGATTCTCGAGGACAGGTGAGTCTCTTCCATGCTCGAAACGGCACCACCACGTTCCATTACTTGCAATCCCTTCTATAATGAAGGTATTTGCAAATCTGGAATCTCTCAAAATCAAGCTCTGTCGTTTCCCTTCTCCAACTCCCCAACCTTGTTGTCAAAACTTCACCAAGATGAAGGTTGATTGGGATGGAGATGATTATCATACTTATGCATGCTCGGCATATGAGGTTGGAATGTTATCAACTATGAAAAAAACTATGCTGTTTCATGATTTCAGTAAAAGCACCTTTTCTACCATCCAAGGTTTTCCAGTCACCTACTTTTATTGGAGAATGTTAGATCACCGGCCAAAAACCTTGAGAAGAATGGTGATTATGAGTTCAAAGATGGAAGGGTTTAGATCTGGAGGGAAGGTTTTTATGAGATACGAACAGCTCCCCAATTTGCGCGATTCAGTTTCGAATTATAGAGTGAACGAGAGGTGGCTTGAGGATCCACAGAATGTGGTTCACTGGCACAAGAACCACTCGGACAAGGAGCATAAGCTGCAAGAACAGGTGTGGCTTCTTTATGAATGGCAATTTTTTGTAACAAACAGAGAACCTGATATGAAAGAAATTATAGTAAAGGAGACAGATTATACAGAGCTGTTGGATGGATTGGATTATGATGATGATGGCGGAGATCATATTAGAAGACACAGATCGATCTGATGAATACCGACCGTAATAATTCCTGCTGTAAGTTCTGCATTTTCTTTACTGTTTGAAGTTTGTATAAGTAAATTCTAAATCATTAGGTAGTTATTACATATATGTGTATTATTGGATTTTCTTCAAGCAACTGCTCTTTGCACAAGGGAGTGTGTGTGTGTAGAAAAGCCTGTTCTTGTTTTTGTAAAGCTTTACTATTGAAGAACAGTAAACAATCCCATGTAGTAGTTCTTCGATTTCTAGCCCTAATTAAGATGTGGGGTTCCTTCTAAAACAAAAGTTGGCTCTTAAATTGGATTCACATAAAAAATTTGAGCCCTAGTTAACATGCGAGTGTCTACCGAAGTGAAGTTGTTTATAGGATTGAGATAGCTGCTATTAAGAAGACGAAACCTATTAATAAATATAGAAAATTTTATCTTGGGGGATCAGAATGACTTGAAATAAAATGGTGTTTTCGGAATGAAATAATACTTTTCTATCTTATTTTTCGGAGATCGACTCTTTGATTGGTTATGGTCAACAAACATAAATTTTCTTAGATCCTAAAGAAATTATACAATGAACAAACTAGATTTTTAAAGTCTTGTTATCGGACAGTTTCCGATGCAAATTTCATTGCTAATATTTATTAGGAATGAACAAACTAGATTGATTTGCTGTTAATTCTTTTTTAATGGCACTAGCTTATTCTTAATAATATTCTCCCTTGATTATTATAAAAAGATAAAATAAAATTTTGATTATATATTATTAAAATAAAATTCTCTCATTGTAATTGTTTGCGGTTCAGGTAAAAATAGTTTGTACTTATCAATTGTAGTAGCTATATTGGTTATGAGGGAAGCGATCAAAAGGTGGTTGCTTGCTTAGCATTTTCTTCATCTTTATGAGATAATTTGTTTGCTAACTGGGGTTCCTATATCATCTCTAAGAATGCAGGTTCAATTTCAAAGGCAATTCTTAAGAAAATGGCAGAAAAGATTGGACATTCATATTGAAATTGAATGCTGCTGCATGCATCTGAACAAAAAAAATTAAATTGATATGCAATATTTAATATAGTGTAAAAAAAGGGTTTCCGTCCGAGGAAGAAAAGGTAAGATCAAGAAAAATGATAAAAGAAAGAAGGTAGATTTAGGTTTGAATTTTCGAGCTATTTTTTTTTTTACTTGCATTGTTAAAAAGGGCATTAAGCTGGCTTTGCTGTCCCTGTCAATCGAACAAGTACAGTTACAGCGCCATGTATTCTCGTTATGTTTCTACAGTTGCACTGTTTTTTGTTGCTCACTCTCCTTGTGTTTTATCAGTTCTGCGGTCAAACTTGTAACATATTTACGTTTTAATTCTCTGCAGATTGCAAATGGAAGATGAAATGCTCCTTGTATCAATAAGGCTGATGAAATGCTCAACGAACGTATGAAAAAGGCTTCTCTCGCCACAAAGACAAGCTCTACAGATCTTTTGATCAGTTTATCTTTTTCTGCCGAATAATCCTTTGTGGAAACTAGATGTGAAACCTTGAACATTACTTTGAACATTTGAAATGCAAGATTTTCAATCATTGGCCATGACATTTAATTTTCTATATATATATAGATCTTTGGATAAGGAAAAGGAGCTTACAAAATTTAATCAATATATATCTATAGTCTGAACCTCCATGAAGAGGAGCCTGCAATATATCATCTCTCCTCCCTTAAACTCAAATGCTTCTACCATCCGTCATGCCAATCATCTTCTTGCATTTGTCGAGAAGTACTTTCGGTAGCGGTTTTGTGAAGATATCCGCAGCTTGATCTTGACTTGCCACATGCACTAATTCCACACTTCCTTCCTTCACATGATCTCGGATAAAATGAAAACGAACGTCGATGTGTTTGCTTCTTTCATGGTTCACTGGATTCTTTGCCAACTCTATTGCTGATTTGTTGTCAACTTGAATCACGGTTGCACCTAGTTGCTTTAGCTCCATCTTGCTCAACAAATTTCTAAGCCATATTGCATGACATACACACCAAGATGCTGCCACATATTCAGCTTCACACGTCGAGAGCGTCACGATCGGTTGCTTCTTTGAAAGCCAAGTGAATGCAGTATCTCCCATAAAGAACACATATCCCGCGGTACTTTTCCGATCGTCTATGTCTCCGCACCAATCGCTGTCGGAGTAGCCAACCAACTTATAATCTTCTACTTTTGAGTAGAACAACCCGAGTGACACCGTTCCTTGGATGTACCGTAGGATTCGCTTCACCGCCTTCCAATGTGAATGAACCGGCTCCTCCATGAACCGACTTACAATACCGACACTTAATGAAAGATCCGGCCTTGTGCATGTGAGATAGCGAAGGCTTCCTATCAAACTCCGGTATCTACTCGCATCGACACGTTCTCCTCCATCGAACTTCGAGAGTTTTGCACCTGGTTCCATTGGTGTTGATACCGGATTGCAATTTGCCATTTTGAACTTCTTCAAAATCTCTTTTGCATATGTCTCCTGTGATATAAAAATACCCGTCTCTACTTGTCTAACCTCCAAACCAAGGAAAAACTTCATCAAGCCCAAATCTGTCATCTCAAATTCACGTGTCATTGTGCCCTTAAACTCTTCTATCATTTCATCATTGTTACCCATAAAAATGAGATCATCGACATAGAGAGCAACAAATAACACGTTACCTCCATTCTTCTTTACGTAAAGGGCATGCTCGTAGGGACATTGCTTGAACCCATTCTCCTTGAAATATGAATCAATACGTGTATTCCATGCCCGTGGTGCTTGCTTCAACCCGTAAAGCGCCTTCTTCAATTTTAGCACCTTCTTCCCTTCTCCAACTTTCATGTACCCGGGTGGTTGTTCGATGTAGACATCTTCTTTGAGCACGCCATTCAAGAATGCGGACTTGACATCCATTTGAAAGATCGGCCATTTGAATTGAGCAGCTTGTGAAATTAGTAATCGGATTGTCTCCATTCTTGCTTGTTGGTGCAACAACTGATGATTCTCCAACTTCGATGATATCCTCCGTTGAATTGTTCCAGTCCCACTCGCTTGCTTCATTTACTCGCACATCACGACTCACCATCACCTTCTTGTTTATCGGGTCGAGTAGCTTGTACCCTTTTGTCTTCTCATCATACCCAATAAAAATATACCTTTTGCTTTTGTCTTCGAGCTTTGTTCTTCGTTGATCCGGTACGTGTGCATAAGCCACACTACCGAACACTTTGAGATGAGAAACTGTCGGCTTTTGTCCGCTCCATGCCTCTTGTGGTGTTTGATCATCTAACTTCACATGTGGACATCGATTTTGTACATAGATGGCACATTGCACGGCTTCTGCCCAGAATTCCTTCGGCATCTTCTTGCTCTTGAGCATTGATCGAACCATGTCGAGAATAGTCCGATTCTTCCTCTCGGCTACACCGTTTTGTTGAGGAGAGTATGGTGCGGTTAGAAATCTCCTTATGCCTTGCTCCTCGCAATACTCCATGAAAGCCGTCGAAGTATACTCGCCACCTCTATCGGATCGTGCGGCTTTGATGTATCTACCAGTTGCTTTCTCCACCATCACTTTGAATTTTTTGAACACCTCGAATGCCTCGGATTTTTCTTTCAAAAAATAAACCCAAGTTTTTCGTGAGAAATCATCAATAAAGGAAATGAAGTACCTTTTACCGCTGAAAGATTCTGGGGTGATTGGTCCACATATGTCGGTATGAATCAACTCGAGAGTATGTTTAGCTCGATATTCTGCCTTCTTTTGAAACGAGGTTCTCGCTTGCTTGCCAAGCACACATTCTTCACAAAATTTGCCCTCATAGTCCATATCCGGCAGCCCGTGCACCATGTTCTTCTTTGCTAACTTTTTTAGACCACCATGATGTAGGTGACCAAAGCGGAGATGCCACAGCGACGCCTTGTCTTCTATGTTGACTCGCAAACACTTTTCTCGCACACTTCTCAAATTCAGTTTGTACATCCGATTTCTTCCCATCTCAACTCGAGCAACCAGACGCTCTTGATTGTCTTTCAATTGTAGTACCCGGTTTTTCATGAATACCGAGTATCCCTTCTCCATGAGTTGCCCCATGCTCAAAATATTGCTCTTAAGATCAGGTACGTAATAAACATTCTCGATTGACCCTTCCGTACCACCTTTTTGTAAATAGTGAACCGTACCTTGGCCTTTTATTTGGATCTTTGATGCGTCTCCAAACGACACGTGTCCATCTTCAACCTCTCGCATCTCCTTGAATAGGTGCTTGTGCCCACACATGTGGTTACTAGCACCGGTATCTAGATACCACACTGTGTCGTTGTCGGAAACGGTATTTTTGTAGGCCATCATGAGAACACCATCTTCTCTTGTCTCCTCTTCCGCGACTAGATTCGCATTTTCTTCTACCTTTTTCTCGGAATAGCACTCCTTTGCATAGTGCCCATACTTACCGCAATTATAGCACTCGATGTTTGATTTGCACTCTTTTGCATAGTGCCCATGCTTACCGCAGTTGTAGCATTCGACATTTGAATAATTTGACCGGCCGCCTCTCCCACGACCACGTCCTCTACCTCGACAATTTTGTTGGCTTGAATGCCCCTTTTTCTCATAATATTCACCTCGACCACGACCTCCACCACTGTGACCATTGTTGCGACCTCCACGACCGCGCCCTCTACCACGAAAATTTTGAGAATAGAGTATCTTTTCATCTTTGATTGACGCCTTGGTTTGAAGTGCTTGCTCAAGTGTCTCCTCCTTCTTTTTCTTCTTACGTTGTTCGTGTGCCTCGAGAGAACCGGCAAGCTCGTCGACTGTGAGCGTCGCAAGGTCCTTTGACTCTTCTATCGCGCACACAACATTCTCAAAATTGTCGGTTAATGATCTCAAAATTTTCTCCACAACTCGCGCATCGGTTAACGATTCGCCATTACGAATGAGTTGGTTCACCACAGCTTGTACACGCGTGATGTAGTCAGATACATTTTCTGACTCCTTCATCTTCATGCTCTCCAACTCGCCACGAAGAGTTTGGAGACGCATTTGTTTTACTCGGTCGGCGCCCTTGAACACCTTTTCTAAAGTGTCCCATGCTTCCTTTGAGGTTGCTGCACTGGCAATCTTCTCAAAACCCGACTCATCCACCGCTTGGAACAAGTAATAGAGAGCGGTCTTGTCTTTCATACGCATTTCTTTCAATGCCTTCAATTGATTTGCAGTCTGATTGGCCGTTGCCTCTGGCTCGTCATAGCCCTTTTCGACTACTTCCCATGCATCTTGCGCACCAAGCAATGCACGCATCTGAATTCTCCAGTTTTCATAGTTCGACTTGGTAAGTTGGGGCAGTGGCATACCTCCTACCGACATCCTCCTGGAATTTTCCATAAGCTCTGATACCAATTTGTGATATTTGATAACTGATTTTGGTGGAGGGAAGAGAGACAATAAAACACTTCTTTTATTTTTCTTTTCTTTTTTCTCTGTTACAACAGATTGCTACTGTTTATATAGACTTAAACAAACAACTCTTAAACTTCGTAATTAAAACAGACTCTTAAAGACAGCACACTAAATTCTGACCCTTCACTGCTGAAACGGCCATTATTTATTATAGGTAACTCTAAATCACCTGAAACCTTCACCATTAAAAACTAGACTTAAAAGCACACGAAATAGACTCTTCATTTGCTCGGAATGATCTGGAATTGCCTCTTCAATTCCACATTTAAAACTGCCTTGAAATCTGTCCGTTTATTTGAGTTTATTTTCAACAATCTCTGCATGCACACCCACATTATGCACTCAATTGGTTTTGAACAACTAGAATTAGCTCGTTTATCAGTGTTATGTTCAAGGATGAAATGTCTTTTTGATTAATAATTGCACGAATGCAACCCCTTGGTTTTCGAGGGTAGCTTCCATATATCCCCAGGACCCCCACCTCGTGAAAGTATTAGCAAATCTGAAATCTACTGAAATCAAGCAGTACTCTCGTTGCTCTTTTCTGGTTTCAAAACGAAAACATATGGTATAAGATTGTTGCAGAAGAACAGCGGCCGGGGGAATTTTATGATATGGATTCGGGCTCCAGAAGCATTAGATTGCAATAAAATAACCTAGCTAGCGACATAAACCAAGTCATGAGATCCTAGGTTGCAATAGACTAAACTACCATGAGAGTGTGGGCCAAGCAGGCCTAATAAAATTGGTTTGGATTTTAAGTAGTCATACACTCAAATTGGTAACAGAAACCTAGTGCAGTTCACCATTCCCCTAATTTCCCTCTGCCAGGAATCCCAGTTCATTCCAAACTCAAACTCAAACCCTACAAACTACATAATCTTCAGCTGTATCTCCACGGGAAAAGAATGAAGAGATCCAAAAAATCAACCTAACAAAGCCACAATCAAGAGTTGACGTTGACAAATATATTTCAGAAATTACCTGATGAATTGACCACCAAAATCTTTTCAAAAATGGAAGATGACCCCAAAACCCTCACCGCTGCTCGGCTGTCTACAAGAATTGGGCCTCCTTTGTCTCCGAGACTGTCAATCTCTCCCTCTGATTCTGAAGTTTAGGTCAAGAGGGTCATTCTCTTCCATGCTCAAAACTTCATTACCACAATCTGCAATCCCTGCTATAATGAATGTGTTTGCAAATCTGGAATCACTCGGAATTAAGCTCTGCAATTACCCTTCTCGAACTTCACATCCACCTTATCGTCAAAACATCACCAGGATGAAGGCCAAAAGAGAAGGTAAGGTCGAACAAGCACATACTATTTTTTGTTGTTCATCCTGTGTTTCATCTATTCCACCACACCTCGGGACTTATACGTTTTAATTATCCGCAGAATGCAAATGGCAGATGAAGTCCTCCATGTATCAATAAGGCTGATGATTGATTGGGATCACCTCCACAAAGAACAGAAAAGCGAAATCGACTGTCATTGATAGATATCTTTTTCCTGTAATATCTTCTTCTCTGTGGAGCTTTCTATGTCAAGATAGATAGATGGTTGTTAAGTTTCTACATTGGCGTGAAAACTAGATGTGAAACCTTAAACAATAGATTTTCTAATCATTAGCCATGGCTGGTTTGAACATCATTAATTAATAAGGAGGGGCTGGATTTTGTTGTTCTGTGATTAGAAACATAATATTTGTTATGGAATTTTTTAATGAAACAGTAGTTGTCAGAATATTTGAATAATCTTGGTGGTTGTATTTTTAAGTAGAATATCATTCAAGATGGTGATGAGATGTCTCTCCTGACTGTGCATCAAGGGGAATACTTGTTCACTTTACAGACTCTATCTGTAGCCTGTGGAGATTTTCTGCGATGGCAGGAAAAGATATTTGATAGAAAAGTCTCGATTCTTCGTGGAGATTCATGATAGCTAGATATACTTTATTTATGTTTCTGTGATTTGCGGTTAGCAGACATTTGAGCCACCTTGATGAAACCAAGAATTAACAAGCCCCGGTAGAGAAGTCTCATTCACAGTGAGAACAACGAATCTTGGCATGCTTATCCCATGAAGATCATTTGTTTATGGAGTGGCTGGTTGAAATTCTCACCTTAAATGTCCTAACCCTAGCTATGTGATAAGTAATTTTCTACCAGCTGTAAAAAAAGGAGGAGGGCAGAGAAGAAGAGACAGAAGTGGGAAGGTTTTTGGTTTATTTTCAACATAATTTAGAACAACCTATTGGCTATAATTTATAGCCCACTATTTTGGAAGAGTCAATACATGCGAGGCATTAACAAGAAAGAAAACAACAATAAAGAAATTAACCTCCCACTACACTACTTTCCAGCCACCTTCAGTAACCCACGAAACCACGATCCTCCTGCATTTCCACGTACGTATCTTCACTACATGCACACTCCCCACGTCCCCCATTCTTCATGGCTCATGCACAATGCACAACCCCACGTACCCATCCTTCCTGGAACATATCACTATGACTCTCTTGCAAGAGCTAGTTTCTTGATTTAGGAAAAGGTCCTAACAATGGGGTGTAGATGATTCTGAGCAGTTAATTATAGATTTGAACTTAAAAGAAGCCTAGGTTATCTAACCAATGACTTTCTACGTGACCCGAAGAATCAATTAAGTTTCATGTCAGCATGGTAAAAAATTAGCTGAAGAAAACGTTGTATTTGTTTCTCTGATAGATATTTTAGTAGTATTTTTTGTTTTTGAATGCAAGGAAATCACACTTCCTGAAACATATTTTGTGGGCTCAAGTGAGTGAGAAAAATTTCAGTTGTTTTAAACTCTTATAAAAAATACACGCCTTGAATTCGAACTCGAGACTTATTATACAGATCGCAAGTCTTTTATCAATATCACACTACATCTCATATTTTAGTAGTACGCTAACTTACTTGAATAGCTCTCTCATTGGTATTTACATTTTCGTACACAAGGCCCATCTTCTTCACTTCCTCATTTGTTTTCTTGGCATAGTGAAATGCTAAGTTATAGTCATTAATTAACTTCGATCTCTCCCATTATAAAGAGATTGATTTCTATATGAGAAAGAGCCATGCCATAAGAGAAAACAATAGCCTTCGGGTTTCTGACAAAATCCTTTTAAATATTCGTCCAACCATTGTAGTTGTGTTTCGAGTGTAATCCTGATTGATGAAGCATTGGCATTCAATTTAGGCACAAGAGCTTCGGCTGATGAAGTTGTAGCACCACTGAACGCAAAATTCACTCCATTGTGAGATTGGTATCCAAGCACGTAGGCTTTAATAGACGAGAAACCAGCCGACCTCACTGCAAATCGAAGAACCATGAGCAATTTAGCAGCATAATTATGTGCTTACATTGTTTTCAAGGTGGAAACAATCAATCTGGTTGAAGATTATAAGTGCAACAACTATATTTTTACTCATAACTTTCAATAAGATTATTGGATCAGGTTTGAATTTTACTAGATAATTCTATAGCCTCGGTTGTATATGGCAGTCAATTGTTGTAGCCAACAAAACTCTTTCAAATTCTCAAAATAAGTGTGGAAGAAGATCCAATTTTCTTTTTTTCTTTTCGGATTTTATATTGTTCTTCATATTTGACTTCGGATTCTTATTTTTCCATCTTTTAAATGAATGTTTTTAGCTTATGTAAGTAATTGTAAACCTGTTACCAGACTAGAGAAAATTATATAATTATAAAATATAAAATAGAGTTCTTGTGATGATAAATCCCGTGAAGTTGGCCTAAAAAGTAGAAGAGTTGAGAATTCGCAGGATGCTCCTATTTAAGATCTTAGGCTCAACTCTTGCCAGGTGAAAACAATTTTCACGGGGCCATTAGACTTAGACAAAGCCCTTGAATTAACCCTGATGCATTTACAGGAAACGTGTTACCAAGGGCCTGTGCAACTCAGGATTAGTCAAGTCTCAGCTCGGATATCTGGTGTTATTTCAAGAAACAAATTGTAGGGGTGGAGCCATGATTCTTTGAATCACTTGGCTAATCTTACAAATCGATTCCAGGATTGAATGTTCAAAAGCAACGTACAGAAACTCAGAGTATAGTTCGAGAAAAAAATCTAAAGTAGAACCTTTTAGAGTTTCCTGATCACTCGGTAAAACCCAAATGGTGACTCAAACCTTCTTCCGTTCTTTATTTTCCCCATTGTTAAATTTCTGCCATGATCATATCTTCCACGAAAATGAGAAGCTCCAAATCGGCCAAGCAAGGCCACAGTCTCGATATCACTGTGAAAAGATCTAAGAGATTATCAGGCAAATTCAAGAAACTCCCAGATGAGTTAATCCTCAAAATCTTGTCAGTAATCCAAGACCCAAAATCCTAGTCTGTTTCAGGCATAAATAAAATAGGCTTGCTTATAAAATAAAATAAAATAAAATAAAATAAAATAGGCTCCATGAAGAAACAGAAGCCGTATTCACTAATTTCAAACCCTACTTTTTTTTTCATATTTTCACGCAAACCCAACCATATAATGTAACAACTACTATGAGATTAGGCAAAAACATGTAATATAAATTAATTAACATTAAACATGAGTAAACAAAATCAAATGAACTTACTAGAAGAATTATTACTGTGGTTACTGAGATCTGTGTTTTACAATACCATATTACATATCATGATCATCCAATCCATCCAGCAACTCCTTCGCATTTTTCTCCCTGACAATTATTTCATGATGTAGCCCATTTTTTGTTACGAAAAAATTCGATCGATAAACCAGCCACACCTGATCATGAATCAACTGCTCCTTGTCCGAGTTGTTCTTGTGCCAATAAACAATATTCTGAGGATCCTCGAGCCAGCTCTCGCTCACTCTTGAATTCGAAATCGAATCGTGCAAGTTTGAGACCTGTTCTATTGTTATAAGAACTTTCCCAGATAAAACCCCATAATTCTTAGCACTATAAATCACCAGCGTTTTCAGTTTTTCCGGCCGGTGAACCATCATTATCCAGTAAAAGTCTGTTACCAAAGAGCTCTTGATCGTAGCAATTTTCTTTTCGTCAAAATCATGAGACAGCATAGCTCCTCCAATAGTTGATAACGTTCCGACCTCAAATGCCACCCATGTATCAGTTTGAGAAACATAACCCTCCCATGTGACCGTCATCTTGGTGATGTTTCCATAAACAGGCTGCTCTGAAGCTGGATGGCAGACCTTGATTTCTAGAGATTCCAGATTCGCAAACACCTTCATGATGGCAGGGAGCGCAGATAATGGAATGTGGTAGTGATGTTTGGAGCATGCAAGAAAACGACCATTCCTCGAGAATCTGAGGGTGAGACTGACAGTTTTGGAGACAAAGGAAGCCCATTTCTTGCTGACAAGGGAGCAACGAATGAGGGTTTTGGGGTCATCTTCCATTTTTGAAAAGATTTTGGTGGTCAATTCATCAGGTAAATTCATGAACTTGTCTGCTAGTCTTGCTGACCTTCTCAACGCGAAATCTTGATTTTGGCTTTGTTGGGTTGCTTTGGATCTCGTCATTTTCTCTCTCTTATCTTTGGAGATGAAGTTGCAGAGTTAATTTGTAGTTGGTAGGGCTTGAGTTTGACAAGATTTGGATTCCTATGAGATGGAATTTATGGAAATGGTGGAACGGCACGAGGCATTAATTAGTTTCCATTTAAGGTGGACGAGGATTTAATGGACATTTGCTATTTTTCTACTGTCCCACAGTTGTTTGATAAAATCCGGCTTGAAGATTGATAATATAACTCACTCACTTTAAATTAGGTTATGCAAAGTTTCAGTGAGAATTGATTCAGTTAATTAAAATTTTATTTAATTTAAAAAAAATCAAAATAATATTATATGTATATATATTATTTTAGATTATCCAATTAACCCTCCCAGCTCATGAGTCCAGTCTTAGTTAAAATCGTTTATATGATTACATCAAATAGCTATTGATTATTTTTATTTTCAAATAGCCATTGATTATTTTTATTTTTTTTGTATTTAAATAGTATTGTTTTTGTTTCAATAAATTCAAAATATTCAATCTCCATTTCAGATGTGTAAATTTGAATTTAAAATGTATTTGCTTCATCATTCCAAAAATACTATCATGATTTATATATTTTTATGTTCACTGGAGGATCAATTGAGTTAAGAACCATCACTTGCTTTTTCAAAACTAATCAAAAGCTAAATGAAACACCATTTGTTGAACTGAAGAACTGGTTTGCTTTTCTAGGCAAGGCATGTCGTAGAACTTGGGTACAGCCGTGGGTTTACGCGTGCCCTGGGCCCAAAAAATACGCTTTCCGGGTCACGTGGTTCCCCCGTCATTCAAAAAAAAAAAATGTCGTAGAACTTGGGCTCCAGCATATATGATTTCAGTCCCATATACTCACCAAAAAGATATATTGAAAAATGAAATTATATATATATATATATATATATATATATATATATATATATATATATATATATGTTTGCAGTCGCCTGGTAACTCTTTCACATCATTTTCCATCACAATCAGTTGGTGAGACTTTGTAACACTTATCTACAGCAATTCTAAGTGATAGACAATTCATGCCTCTTCTCAAAGACAACAAGCTCATTCGCCAACTCATAGTTTGTATAATTAATAGCAATAATAAATAATTACAGAGGTTGAAGTTCTAGAATCTTGCCAATGAGGATCCAGATAAGTTTGGAACCCATGTCCTCTCCCTTCAAAATCATAGCATGCAACTCTCCTGGTAAAATGAGTTAACAATCAGGAAAAATGTTGGATCTATCAAGGTTAAAATACATAATTCATGAATAGCGGAGGTTACTCATCTTCTCTATGACATCTTATGTGGTAATTGTTTCATCTTCTTCTTCAATGGTTAGGTTTTAAACATAGAATATGCTGATATATTCTAAGAAGGAAACTGGCAAGCAGAAATGGCAACTGTCAAGGAGCAGTGTAATCAGCTGCATTACTTCACTAGAAAATGAAGAGTAAACTATCTAACCATTTTGCATTCAACTACAGCATTTCCAATTAAACGACTGTAAATCTTCACAAATCACACTATCCTAAACATATTTGAACAGAGAGTAAAACAAATCAGAGAGCACAATGCCAAAATTAATAAAGATGCAAATTAATGTTAAGAAAAAAATAAAAATTCAACAACAATATACCTTCAAAATGTTAATTTCCATCTCCTTATCGTTGCTCATCATTATAATCATGAACACTCAATAACTCCTTCACATCACCTTCTCTCACAACTAGCTCATTGCGATCCTCCCATGGCCACGGCAATTCTACACGACGAACAGCCCACATAATTTCTCTAGGACAACGATGCTCATCATTAAGTGGATTCTTTAGCCAATAAGCCACATTCCTCGGATCGTCAAACCATTTAACCCAACTCTCATAATCCCTCAAACTCGAAACCACATCAGCCAATTTTCCCATCACTTCTTGTCTAACAAAAACCTCCCCTTTTGATCCAGACCCCCGCATCTTCGCACTCGATATCACCAAGCTCCTCAGCGTTTTCGGGCAATGCTGTAATATCGTGTTAACAATGAGAAGATTCATTTCAACCACGCCAGTATTCACAATATGAGGCCTCAATTTCAGAGGTAAATCTCCGCTTGTGCAAGTTCCAGACAAGAACCCAACTTCGAAAGCAACTGTTATTTCGCAGTGCATACAATCATCATCATCATTATGACGCAAGAACTTCAACCTGGACATCTCTCCGTCTTCAGAAGACGGAGCAGGACAAGGACAGAGCTTAAGTTGAAGAAACTTGAGATTTGAAAAAACCCTTATGATGCCAGGAATGGCCGCTTGTGGGATGTGGTGATGTGAATGCAAGCATGGAAGAGAAGCATATTCCTCATCAGGATATGATAATCTGAGGGAGATACTGTCAAATTTGGAGATGAGAGCATGCAAGTTCTTGGAAACAGAGGAGCAGCGTGTCTGCGTGTGAGAGTTTTGGGGTCTTGTCTGATTTTGGACAAGATTTTAAGGATTAACTCTTCTGGTAGTTTATTGAGCTTGTCTGCCAATCTAGCAGATCTTCTCGGCGTCAAGTCTTGATCTTGATATTGGGTCTTCTTGGATTTTCCCATTTATTGAAGAAACGAGGTAGGATAGGAAATTGGGGAAGAGAGAGAGCACCATTTTCGGTGGCAGGTAGTATGGCTTTAAAAGGTGCGTGCTGTGGGCATGCTTGCTTACACATAAGCATCTGTTTGGTAGTTGAAGCACACATGGAACTTGAGATTTTTGTCCAAGTAAATGATGTATTTAGATACTATTTTATTTGTCTTTTTATTGAGAAATAAATAGTTTTAAAACTCCAATGAGTTGAAAATTACATAATATTTGTAGCACAATTTTATATTCTTTGGTTGATGAGAGATGATATACAGTAAAATGTAGTTTTTTTATTTGATTTTTTAATATTTATTATCATTACTTTTTTAATATTTTTAACCAACTTGAAATGGTAATTTTTACCTCTATACAGATGGTATATTACTATTATTATTATTATTATTATTATTATTATTATTATTATTATTATTATTGTCAGAATATTGCATTGCAGAATTTTTAGAGAATATTAGAGTTTTCTCTTCCTATATCATCGCTATAGTTTGATGTTGTAATCTCAAAAACCACTATGTTTTGCGTCAAGAGGACTCTAAACTGCTTCGTCATTCCATTGCAAATTTCCTACAACGTCATTTTCAACGAGCATTCCACATTCCTGGGAGTTTTGGTAAGGAAACTCATCGGTGGTTTACTGCAATGTCACTGTTCTAAGACCTGGAAATCGCCTGCTAAGAACTCTGTTGAGTTTTCAAAAATCAAAAAGAAGAGAGAAAGAAAGAAAGAAATCTGATGAGTCCGTTATGGCTAACCATGGAATTACAAGAATCCCTTGACAAGCCTCCAGCTTTGGTGCACAGCTCTGCAACAACAGCTATTTCTCCAAGATCAATGCTACTGTAAATATTCTATCAATTGTAGTATCTCTTAAAATACTATTTTACCTAAAACTTAAACTGTTAGGTAAGATAAGAGAATATGATTTATATTATTCTCTAACACACACCCTCAAGTGAAAGCTAAAAAGCTTGAAACTTGCACATAGACTAATACTACCTTGTACTTGATTTTTATCAAATATAATGAGAGGTGAAATTCGAACTCGTGATTGTTAGGTCAACAAAAATTCGTACCATATTAAAGAATCATCTAACTTAAAAACTTAAGCTATTAGGTGAGGTCTCAAAATATGATTTATATTATTTTCTAACATTATCTAACAATAATATTCACCATACAGGAAAACTAAAAGACAATTTAAATCAAAATGGGAGATACAAAATTACAATGACTATACTAGAAGATTTGGAAAAAAAAGCTGGGTTGGGGGGGGGAGCTAAAATTGGCTCTCTGTGTAGATATTAGTATGAATGCACCCCAAGTCCCGACCAAAATCATGCAAAGCATGGAGGATGAAGCCTAGGCTTCCCGTTTAGGCCGGTTGCGAGTTCGTGCACGCTGAAGCACCGGCTGCAATTCCTCCTCTAAAGAAATGTCAGCAGTATTGTCATCATCATCCTCATGGTCCACGTCATCATCTTCTTCCTCGCCATCGTCACTGTCATCCTCCTCTTCATCTGCTTCCTTGATTGCTTGAATGATTTCAAGCTTTGCCACAAAATTGGGAGTCAAGAATTGTCCAAGTACAGTCTCACTCTTAACACGTAAATATTTGAAACAAGCATAACAGGATCATTCCTCACACATTCTAGAGATCTCAAACTGCAGCCACTCTCCCACTAAATAAAATTAACCCCAGAAAGAACAAGAAGAAGCAGGAGTGAATAAAACATTGCCCCTTCCGATAAAAGAATACAGCAAGAGATGGACAAAAGAATCGCAAGAAATCCAAGCACCTGGCACCCCATAACTAAGATGAGCAGGTGATAGCTTTAACATTCAGAAACTCATTTCACTTTTGCCACAATTGCAAACAAGTAATCCGGCACAGCTTGAACATTTTAGACATCTCAAATTGCGTAGTTTTTTTTTTCTAATTAAAACCTAAAAACCAACTTGAGACTCCGAGATCAGAAATCTAGCCTCTAAAATAATATCTTAGTCATATTATACAATCATGATGGTTAAAAAGGATAATACTTCGCAGGCAGCTAGGAAACTGGCTTGTCTAAATTCACCATTTCACATGCTTGTTCACTAAAATCACACAATTTAACCGCTTACCAAGATGAAAGCAGAAATCTTTACCGTTCAAGAACCAAGACGGAAAATCTAAAATACTAAAACTCACTAAAATATTAAACCGAGACAACCCATTTAGCAAAAGACTGCAAATTGAAGGATTTTGTACCTCCTCGAGATAGTCTTGATCAAGCTTATCAGCAATTTTAATAGAAGTAAAGATAGTGGCAGCAAGGAGAGAAAGAGGGAGCAGGAATGCCAACACGTAGCTGTTGGCGCTGAGCCCTGCACGTGTCACCACTGTCAAACCTCTCCTCCTCCTCCTCCAAGGGTCATTGGAGATGCGGATCGCCGGTAAGGTTGGCAGGTGAAGGGGCTTAAAGAAGGCACGAGGTGGTGTGGTGGAGAGAGGAGAGAAGGGGATTGGGATAATGGCCATGGTTCTTTTTGGTGACAGTGTTGGCGAAGATATATATATATATATATTGAAAATGATAAAATAGTTCAAGAAGATAGATTTTTTTTGGTTTTATCTAAAATCTTGTTTGGAATGATATATGAAAAAATGAATTTTGATTTTGAGTCATGATTAAAAATTTATTTTTTATAAATAATTTGAAATAAAAATAAGTCAGCTTAGAAGCATGTATGATAAAAAAAAAACAATGATTTATTCAAAGATTTTTTTTTAAAAAAATAATAATAATATAAATTGAATGTAAGAATTTTAAATATTGACTAGATTAGATTTTGGATTCAATTTTCTAAAGGTTTTGTTTAATTTAAAATTTATTTATCAAGAAATATATTTTAATTTTTTTAAGTTAAAAAGTAATTAATAAATATGTAAAATTTATTGTTTGCACATTATTGTTGTTGAAATATTTTGATATATTAGAAATAAATTTATTTTATAAAAACACAAGCAAGAATAGTTAATTATTTCCATCATTTGGGAGAATTGAAATCAAATGTTATAATTTATAGATACAAATTGCAAGCAAGGGATAAAATTTACGAATGAATAAATTCAGCTGATTTCCAAGTAAAAGAAGAAAAAACTATATGAATTTAGGATGATAAAATTAATGAAATTTAATTGATGGGAAATTAATTATTGTTTCTAAACATAAATATCATCATAATTAGCAAGAAAACTCATGTTTTTTATTTATTCACTCAACTATGTTTCGCCCTCCATTTTTATTAACAACATGCAAAACTCTACATAATTATATTTAATATCAAAATATAAGATTGAATAAATAGACTTGATAATTTTTAAAATGTATTTTTTTCAATAAAAATGATAAAATTTTATTAATGATTTCTTAAAGAAACCTAAAAGGGCTATGCTTTCCATTGTAATTTGTGTCTAAATTTAATGCAAATTACAATTGTTAAGTAGTGATTCCCCCCCCTTTTTTTAACATTATTATGCCTTAAATTTTTATTTTATTTTTTTTGCTAAAAAGTCATTTACAAATTGAGGGGAGGAAAGAAGGTTTTTGGTCATTTATTTATCATTACTTGATTACTCTTAAAAATTGAAAATTTAACCTTGGTTGCAAAAAACAAAATAGCATTTAAGTACCTTTTACTTTATTTACTTACAAATTAAAATGTCTTTCCTTTTATTAGGGGCAATAAGTCAATTAAAAAGAACTAAATTAAAAGCGTGTGAAAAGTGACCATGGATTTTTAATAATATGTGTGATATCCTTAATCATCGATTATCAATTGTTTGACATATCTTCCTTTTTCTTTGATTATTGAAATAATTTTATAAAAAATAAATTATAAAAATCTGTAAATACTTTTTTCCTTCAATTTTTCAAAACCCCCCCTAGAAATTCTTGAAAAGGAACAGATGTAAATGATGAACTTCCAAGGTCAAGTAATAAACTTTTTCTATACATGAGAAAAACAGGTTAAGTTTTTTTTCTAGTTGCAAAGGAAAAAACACGAAGTGGCCATGAATAGAAATTGATTAAGGTAAAGGTACTCAAGCGCTTGGATGACGATCGGGAAGAACCAATTACAACTGAACACATACACCGCAATGAGAAGCCCTGCTTGCTCTTTCTTTTATCTCCTGATTCTTCCCTTCAATTCAAACAGGAATGAGAAGCAGCAGCAATCATTCCAGGAACATGGATCATGCGTCCACAAGAAATCCTGGAGGAGAAAGTGGTGGAACAGCTGCTTCATGAAATAACGCAGTAGTTTCTAAACCCAGAACCTTCCTAGCTGTTGCTTGATTCCCTCTACTTTTGTTGGTGTTTCTTGACTGCATTGATTCGGAGGAAACTGTTCTTGTCGAGTTACTGCTATCGACAGATGCTAGAAACTTGTCTCGTGACAGTGTAGTTGGGGCAGATTGTATAATGGAGCTGAAGACACCCGACTCTCTTAAGCCCTGAATTATGGCCTGAAATATACAAGCAGCAATCATAAACCAATAAGGAAATCACCGAGCAATTGGTGCACACACTTCAGATGCAATGGCCTTGGGCCTGGAGATTTTCACATCTTGATGGCCAGGATCAGCTAGTTGATTGCACACATCACAATTTATTTTCTCGGTTTGCACAGGATAATTTCCACCATCTTAATTCTTAAGATATGGATTCCATTTGATCTGTTTATTTTTATTAGCAATAAACAATTAACTATGGATTCCATTCAGATTAAGATACTAATCCGTGATCTTAGTAAGCTCTCATGTCAGGATCATAAAGGGCTTGTTACCATGTAAAATCCATATGCTTTCTCCTTCCCTAATGTTTTCTTCTGTTTTGGTTATAAGCTCCCCCTTAATTTATAGATGGACAGTTGGGGGAAAAACAAACTATATTTGGTTGTATCTTTGTCGTTTTACTTTGTGAAGATGTCTTAGTCTTGCTTACCATAGGAGAGTATATGCGAGTTAAAATGCTCTTCCTCAGGAGCTTCAATTTCAAGTCTTTGTCACCCCATACGACATGTTCACGATACCTAAATTGGGAATAAAACACCATCAAGTGTTGTTATGTTTCCAGAAACACGTGAATGCCAGCAGTCCTCTCAGAAACAAGAACAGGAAGTTTCTTACCAGTTTCGCATTTCCTCCTCAGTTGCAGTTGATGCAATTATGAATGCCTGCAATAACGTTCAGCTTGATAAGATGAAGAGTTAGAAAAAAATGGAATTCAAAACAAACTAAATTTCTTGATAACAATGTTTAAGTTATGAGCTTAAACCCCTGTATTCTTCCATCAACTTGAGCTATAAAGAAATGAAATAAACCAAAGTAATTATCTCTTGTTCATAAAAAAGTGTCATTACCAGAACCCTAACCAAGAAGCAGTTATCTAGGGCTAAATTCCCTGGTTCAACTAAGAATCAAGAGTTATGAGAAAATCTGTAAAACAAAAGGCACCTGCACCATCAACATTCCCTCAATGAACTGGTATTATGATACAAACACCAGATTAATGGAACTCGGATCTTATTTCTACGAAACAGACTGACTTTCATTTTTTCACTGTGCACTGATATCATAAGCCGTAAACCACATGACTCCTATATCTGCAGAATGCAGCAGGGAAACCCTTCTGAAGTATATCATTATTAGTCAACAATGCACAGTGGCCACCACTAGGTATTGGCTCTAGCACAATGCAACTTGGCCACCCAGTCACTGCTATATATAAAATAAACAGTGAACAAGAGGTGGCTCACATCACCAATAGCACGATCCAACTTGACCAGCCACTAACTGGTTTTGTAAGCCATAAAGAATGAAGAAGTAGCTGCCTGACATCATCATTATCAAAAACATCATTACTTGAGTCATGTATCAATGTCAGCCATTTTTATGTGGTGTCCCTGTATTCTAAACTGCTACTATGCACACAGGGATGTAGGGCTAAGAAATGCACCTACTCAGGCATTTCTCAATCATATTACTTACTGAACACAAGTTCGAAACAAAAGGCTAAAAAAAGGATCCAGAACACAATTATCCTAACATGTTCCAAAGGTCCACGTTCAAAATGATTTCTCTTTGGAAACTTGACTCTTCAAAGTTAAATATAGAAGGCACTGAGTTCCAAGTGAACAAATTACTCTACTTCGAGTCCCCTGTGCAAATGTGCTCAAATTGGAGAGTGTAATTTTTATATTCATATTCTTACTGCTACTTGTCATGCAAAGGCAGCAGAAGAAATGAGAAAACAAGATAAATATTAAGAGAAGAACTAAACTCACAGATCTGTCAAAATCCAACATAAAGCATCTTTTGACATCCTCCTTTGTAGGCTTGCAGCCACACCGATCACGTCTAGAAGTCAAGTCAGAAAATTTGGAATATGTGTAATGCAGAACAGCAGCCTCTTCCAATTTCACCTCACTGACAATTTGTATATCAGATATAATGTCTTTGTTAGAAAGCAGAGATACAAACTCAAGAGCTCAGATTGAAGAAGATAGCATTAGCACAAGTTGTAAATCAAGAAACAAAAGGAGGGAATTAAAATAATTAAATAAAAATATTGCTCACAATTACTGATGTATATCTCTACATGCAAATAGACATGTAGCCCACAAAAATGAAGAGTCTATGCTTAACATATAAATATGCTTGCCATACTTTGGGGTTTTCATATAGTTGTGCCATCTGTGTGCGCCATTAGGACGTAGATGATCTTGAACTCGAGCAGCTGACTTCCCATTTCCATAAGTCAAGAAATAATTTGGATTGCCACGGGTAGATTCCTTGTACATTCCAAAGTAGGTATCCCTTGGGAGATGGTCATAATTCTTCTTGAACATCGACACCTGTTAGTGTAGATACATGAATACATGGCATAGACTACGCAGTTATCTTCAAGGACAGGCAAACAATGATAATACACATCATTGTTCAAAACAATAAGAAAACTATGTCCAGAAAATTATTGTTAGAAACTAGAAAAATACAGGACACACCATGGCTTCAAAATTTATAAGTCATCCACAACCATATAATCCCTTTCTAACTCTTAAAATTAAATCATAAGAAGCAGCGTCTCTCAAGTGTCAAGTATGAAGCAAGTTGAACATGAGCCAATAAGAGAAATACCTCTAACTTTAACCATGTATAATGATCAAATACATTGCAATTGATATTAAGTCTTCAAGCAATAGGAATTTAACCATACCAGAGCACCAATATACAGCATACAATAAATTCATCATGTTCCAATACAAACTGCTACACTAATTGCATAGTTAGAGATATTTACCTCACCAAAAGGATCCTCAATATCATCTCGCTCAATACTGCTCTCCTGACAAATAAAGAATCAACACTATTTAGAAGAAAAAATAGTTGAGAAATATAAATAGGACTGGCACTTCTACATTTATGAATCCCCTAATTGCATATCACTAAAAAGGCGTTCCACACAATGTGACTCACATAATTTGGAAACACAACCATATCCACATTTCCAGGAACATCAAGCAGCAACTGCCTCAAAGAATATTCACGGGCACCAGCAGGGTGAATCAGTTCATCAGTGTCAAGATGAAGTATCCAGTCCATTCCTGCATCCTAAAATTTTGTTGTTTGTGAGAACAGAGAATGTTCAAAACGATTATAGATGAGTAAATAGTGGTGCATAATGCATACCCTTGCCATGACAATTGCCATTTCCATGTTCAGAGATTGCTTCACAAACAGCTCATAATTGCATGGTTTGTAAAAGAAACTGGACAGCCATGTCTCATTCCATATCCGACTGATTAAGAAAAAAGGAGCATAAAAACAATTGAGGTAAGAGGAGACAAAACAGAAATCACGTTGAAAATTTTCATGATGATTAAATTTGAAAACAGCAACAAAACGCATGGTTCAAACGAATAAACACTCACAAGGAGTTAGACATAGAATCATCAACATGAAATAGCTTTAAGCAATAGTGAATTGTTTTTCTTTCTTCATTTCAAATAAGGGTAATACAAGGAGAATATACTCAGTTAGATTCAAAATGAAACAAGAATGAATTAAACATAAACATATGAAAACTAGCCAACCTTTTAGCCTGTTGCTCCTCTAGCTCTGTTGTTCTATAAATCAATTTTACTCCCTGGGAAATCGACAAGATAGTTCATACTAAATAAGTCAGAAGAAAAAACAAAAGAAAATAAAACCAGAGGAACTTCAATATAAGAAGAAAACAACAATAACAAATTGGAAACACCAAAGGTCATGTGAACTCACAGGAATGGACTCCAAAACTTTAGACGTGTTAGGAGACGCTGCCTTCCCTTCCACGAAAAGGAAAAAGGTTGTCACCCCCATAACCTTATGATAAAACATCCACGGTAGAATCTGATCCAAACCAGCTGAAGTACTTGTTGTGATACATATCTACACATCAAGTAACAAAACAACAAAATGTCAGACAAAATAATCCAACTTACAGACAATTGACTCACCTGATTAAGTCTTTCATTTCTCAAAATCAAAATAGCATTAACATTAAACAGAACACCCAAAGCTTAAAACTTTCCCTCATTTCCTTCTCTCATCAACCAAAGCAGCAAACAGATCACAGATAAATTATCTCATAAAATGACCACAAACCAAATCCTATTTCACAAGCAAGACAAGTGCATCACTCAGTTTCAAATCCAAAATATCTTGCAAACCAGGATCAGCGAAGTTCACACATCTTTCACAGCCAAAATAAAAGAGCTAGAAGAAAATATAAAACCATATAACTAACCATTAATTATTCATAACTAAAGCTAAAAGCACAGAATCTACCAAAATTCAATAAAAAAAACCCAGAACCCAGAAACGGATCCATCACCATACCTCAGAAGCCAATACGAGTCCAAACACAAAACTCGAAACCAATCAAAATTCAAAAAAATAAACCCATTAAAACTCAGCAAAAAACAAATCAACCCAGAAACAAAAACATCAAAAACAGACCTTAGGCCTCAAATTGGCTTGAAAATCAAACTTCCAATCACGAAAATAAGGAAAAGAAGGTGCCCCACTACGTCCAAGACTAGAACAGTCCGATGATTTGTGAGCTTTAGGCGATAAAACAGATAATTCCATGCCGGGGAAGATCTCATGGTTTTTGATGTGAGACCCTTGTGGGGCCCAACGAGAGTTGGCTGTTGTGGGGTCCATCATGAAGCCAGAATTGCCTTTCCATTGGAGGATAAAAGCTAAGGCTGCAAGAGAAAGAGGGAGAAGGGTTAGGAGAAGGATTAGTCTTGAGGTGAAGGATTGAGTGGAGATGGTGGTTGAGGTAGCGGTGGAGGAGCGGAGGGGAGCGTGGAGGTGGTGGCTGGGCATGGTGGTTGTGTGTGTGAGAGAGAGAGAGATGGAAAGGTGGACTGCTGGTAGTTAAATCAGAGAAATTTAATTTTTATTTTTGGTGGGAGAGATTGGAGTGTGTTCTTAATAATTTATATATTTAATGATTTTAAATATATATTTTTATATTAATTTATAAATAAATTTGATTGAAAAACAATAAAGGTTTAAATAATATATAATTTAAATATTATACAGCAATAGCATCTTAAAAAAATCAAAAGACTTAAATACGAGAAGATTTAGTGTCGATATTTTCTACTTTTAAAATATTTTTTACATGGAAAATCATTAAATTAATATATTTTAGACGTTTTGTATGATTTTAACAGGATGATATTAAAATAAAAATTAAAAATATATATTATTTAAATATATTTTCTATTAAAATAACTTTTAAAAACACCACATTGTAAGAAAAATATTTTATATATAACTTCACTCAAAGATCATGTCATAAGCTTTTAATTGTTTTGAGTGGAGATAATTTATAATAAATCAATGTTAAGGTATTTTAAATTAAAGTTTTCAGATAAGTTTTTTTCTTACATTTTAGATGTTGATTTGCTAATATATAATAAAAAATTATTGATTAAAGTTTAAATATATCAAAACACAAGTAATTAACATGTCTTAATTATAAAATACCCATACAATTATATCACAAACACCCTTAACATTATATCTTCTTTATGAATTAATCCATGATATTTTAGATCAACAATAAAATTGCTCATAGTCTCCATTGAAAATCAATTGCTGTGTGCTTGATATTATGGTGAATAATATTTTTTAAAATATTTTTATAATATTTTAATTTTAATTTGACACTAGAACATTAAAATCATAAAAAAAATAATTTTTTTTATGTAAAAAACACTTTCAAAAGATATATAAAAATAAAAATTATTGCACTCCAAATTATTACTGTAATTCACATATATATTTTAATAAAGGTAACATAAATTTGTTTCCTACTTTTGAAAAAATTGCCATGTATTTTTTTATTACTTTTCTTGTATTTTTTAAAAATATAATTTAATATCAATTAATTTACAAACTTATCTAAAAATATATTTTCCCAATGAATGTTAACAATGAAAAAACATATGCATCAGTAGTTGCAAATTATTAATTAGTTTGTCAACTATTTATAGGCAATGTTTTTTTCAGCAACTCATGGAAATTAGCATGAAGAATTTTATTTATTTCATTTCTTTGAATGAGTCAATCTATTTATCTATGCAATATAATCAATTCTAAAAAATTATCAAACTAACCATTAAAGATTTTATTTTGATCCCATAAAACTTCAAAATAAAGAACACATTATTTAATTTACCATCATATTACGGCACCGTATCAACTAAAACAACACATCTCCCCCCTCCCTTCCAAAAAAAAGAAGCCTAACCCTAGCCTAGAATCAAACCAGCACCAGACCCACTCTCCCTCCCCCCTCTCCATGTCCCCCTGCGTCAACTCTCTCTTCTCCAATAATCAAAGAGAGAGTTCGATCCTTAAATGCTCTCTCTCTTTGAACCCATCAAATCTTGTATCTTTTTCATGTCTTCAATCAACCACACCCTTCTTTTGCCTTGCTCACTCTGGACGTGGTCTCAAACCCTTCTAACTTTTATCATACGACTTGTCGTTTTTGTTGCTTCTTTAGCTTTCCTGGTCCAAAAAGGAGACAACATTAATACTGATTATACATCAAAGTTTGGTTTTTTCACTATTTCCAGTTTCTCTAGCTCTGGTTTTTACACAACATGAGTGATTCTACGGTGGGTTTTTTTTTTTACTCTTATTGTGTTTCACTGCTTAAAGTTTTGATCTTATGAGGTTTTTGAATGTGGGTTTGTTTTGAATGAGGTTGAAATATAGAAAATTAATAATGGGTTTTTGTTGTTTTGTGGCTTAGTTTGGAAAAAAATTGAACTTTAATGGTGTCATGTGGTTTAAGTCTGGCAATGGGAAATATTGGTGTGTGCCCAGTTACATTTATGAGTTTGATAGCTTGGCTTATCGTTTTCATTTGTGTTGTTTGTGATGGTGTCTTGTGGCTTACTACACGAGAAGGTACTGCTATTTGGTTCATTTACTGAAGATGAAACGAAGTCGTTGTTGGGAAAGCAATCGTCTGGCAATGTTGGAAAGCCGGCAGAGAAGACAGAATTGCGATTTGGGTCTATTAATTTTGGAACTGGAATAACTTTTGGTAATTTTGATACTGCATTGAATACGAATGGAAATGTTACTTTTCAGTCTAAGAGTTCAGTTAAGAAGGAAAAAGATGTGAAGGTTGCGGAGAAAGGTGATGGGGTGTTAAGAAGTTTACAAGAAAATGGAAGCACTGGCAATTCGACCCGTGGTTCTCCCCTTACTAATCGTATGAATGTCTCAAGAACTGAGAGCATTGATTTGACTTCTTTGCACTTATCTGAGAAGGAAGATGGTCCAGCAAATCCATTACAAAGCTCAAGCTTTCAAGTCCTCAATAGTGAAGGCATGGAGAATGGAAATCATGGCGGGACTAGCAATAATTCATCAGTACATGTGGGAAAAGAGGATGTCCAGAAAGCAACTGATGAGTCTGTTCCTGCTGTTAAGAATTTACTACCTCGTGGCCTGATTAACTCAGGGAATCTATGTTTTCTTAACGCGACTCTGCAGGCTCTCTTATCCTGTTCCCCTTTTGTGCAGCTCTTGCAGGAGCTTAGAATCCGTGACATCCCCAAGGTTTGTCATTTTAGTTTCGTCATGTCTTTTTCATGTGCTTCATTATGGTTTTAGTGGACCGAACAATGCATAAGATTGCTCGTAACAAAACACATATTACTGTCTATTTTGTTATTCTGAAGATAAGTTTTATAAAGTGTCCCATACTTATGATAGCTATGCTTTTGTTGAACTATGATTTGCTAGGCTGGCTTTCCGACATTGGCTGCCTTTGCAGAGTTTGTCTCTGACTTTGATATGCCACCGAGTTCAAACTTGAAAAAAGATGCTGTTGAGACTGGTCAGCCTTTTCATCCTGCCATGTTTGAAGCTGTTCTTAATAACTTCAACCCAGATGTGTCAAATAGCATATCAGGATGGCCAAGGTTTGTGCATTCACTGTTGTTTTAATTTTTCTATCTATATTTATTTAATATATACTTCTGCTCATACCATGTTTTCGTGGCAGAAAATCATAAAAACAGTAAAATGGCCCCTTTAGGACATGGTAGTTTTGAATACCATTTTTTATATTCAATTTCCCCAGTAAGATCATAGGACAAAGATAGGGAATGTGCTTTTTGTTTGAAAATGCATCAAAATAATGTTTTGTTTTTAAATCATTTTTGACATCAACACGTTAAAATAATCTAAAAACACAAAAAAAAAGTTCTAATTTAAAGCAAAGAAAAAAAATTATTTTTTTTAAAGTGCTTCTGAAACGCAAAAAGAAACATGCTCTAAGTCTTATCATTATTATTGACAACACATTAGAGGCCTGTCCAGCCCTATATGTGACTTGTTTGTCATTTTGTTTTGGATAACGTAAAGGGCTTGACTGGCCCTATATGTGAATTGTTTGTCATTGTGCTTTGGCTACCATAAAGGCTAGATTACTTGGTTAGGTTAAGAAATGTCAAATCTTCTGTGACCAGATGTGATGAAAGTTAGTCCTGGCTCTTTGGACCAAGAGACTTTAAATCTTGGTATGGTTCATGTGCTAATGATTTTAGCAGAAACAGTTTATGTAATTTTTGTTTTGGATTAGAAATTAATTATTGACTTGAATGTGCTGCCAGAAAAAAGCTATTAATTTGATGGTAGGATGATAAAATTGTTGTTATGAACTGGCCGAAGGGCAGGCCTATTGATATTTCTTTCTACTTTATGCTTTCAGGCAGGAAGATGCTCAGGAGTTTCTGAGTTTCATCATGGATCAAATGCATAATGAATTGCTTAAGCTTGAAGGACAATCTTCTGGTATAAATGGTTTTAAAACCTCTGTGGTTTCTTCAGCAGAAGAAGATGAATGGGAGACAGTTGGCCCAAAAAACAAATCTGCAGTGACTAGAACTCAAAGTTTCATTCCTTCAGAGCTAAATGATATTTTTGGAGGACAGTTGAGAAGTGTGGTGAAGGCAAGAGGTATGAGTTTCATATGTTTTAGTTTTTGCACTTTCAAAAGTAATTATCTTCTTGGGCAATCTTAAGGACAGAACCTGCTGAATGTTAGAATTGCTTGTTACCTCATTTCTTTTTTCTGATGTACTTCTCCTGTTCTGTAGGCATTCCTAATAAAATATTCATTTTTCAGCCTTTATTGGTAATTATCTGTATTGTTGAAGGTTCCCACTGTTCCGGCAGATAACTTGCAAACCTGTCCAAAATGACATACTAGTCAATTAGGGCAAGGGAACCTATAGATCTGTGGTTACATAGTTTGATTTAAAGAGAAGGTGGTGTCATGCATTTAGTCTTAACAGAACCTTTTCTATATAAAGCAATTACTCTATTTGCTCCCTTCTCCCTCTCATTCTCTCCCTGAAATCATCGGGCTGAGCATGCCAGCTTTTTGCATGGGCATTTCTCATCTCCATTTATGCAGGACACCATATTAGGTCAATGAGTAAGCAAGTGCTATTTAAGCGATCAACTTTGGGTGAGAAAATTAATTCTGAAGCAGCATGGCATCAAAATGCATCCATACAATTTCTGATTTCATTTTGCATGTGCCTCCTGTATATCTGGAGGGGTCAGCTATCTTTTTATTTTAATTTTTTGGTAGGAAAAAATTGGCTGAGTGAATTTTTGTGTAGTAGGCCCTGTGGCATCATACTGATATTCTGTCCTTAATGCTTCTTTTTGTGTGGTGCAGGAAACAAAGCTTCTGCAACAGTTCAGCCATTTTTGTTGCTCCACCTTGATATTTATCCTGAAGCTGTTTGCACTATTGACGATGCACTCCATCTGTTCTCGGCACCAGAAAATCTTGAAGGTTACCGGACTTCTGCAATTGGGAAGGTATTCACTGCACTCTTAATGAATGAACCTCCTACCAAAATAATGAAAAGCATGACTTACAATTTAAACTTGCATCATGGATAGGTAGATTAAAGGACAACTGTGAAGATACATTTGAGTTTGACATTGTCAAGCAACATCCCACTGGAAGTATGGATGGATGAGTCATAACTTATACTTTGTAGAACTATTAGGATTTGTTACTGCTATTTCTGAGTGTATTTTCACTCGGTCTCATCAGCTGAAGAAGATATTCCACCCACTTGCCCCTTGACGAGGATGATAAAGTGACCAAAATATCATGATAGAGGTTACATTTTTATGGACAGAACATTTTTTGTGATAATCAAGTTCTGACCCTTTGTCATGCTTTACAGGGTGGTGTGGTGACTGCAAGAAAATCTGTCCAGATTCAGACACTTTCAAAGATAATGATATTGCACTTAATGCGTTTTAGTTATGGAAGCCAAGGGAGCGCTAAACTTCTCAAGCCTGTGCAGTTTCCTCTTGAATTGGTGCTGAGTCGGGAATTACTTGTTTCCCCATCATCAGAGGTAACCCACCTCATCTTTTTCTTCCCCTCATATTGGATAATCTTAGGTGAAGAAATCTAGTTCCACTTCAACATATGATGACCCTTTTAGTGGGGAACTGAAGAGTGGCCATGAGGTTTGAGCATTGGCTGCGAAATACAATTTTATGATATTCATGTTCGATCTGTGCTTCTATGATGAAAACATATCCTTTCACAACTGGTTTACCATTTTTTTTGTTAGTTTCCACTTTCAACCCGGGAACTATTGCTTGTACAGTTCTAATTGTCTTTCAGATACTCAATGTACAGCAGCGAAAGGTCATATTCTAAAGCTGAAAGTGGGTTATACTAAATGCTACACTCATGTTTCCTTACTATCATGCAGTTTCTGCAACCAGCTATCTATTGTCTAATTGAATTGAAGTCGGAATGTTGTTCTGGATTAATCCTTACTGGATTCCTTATATTTGATCTACAGAGCCGAAAGTATGAACTTGTTGCCACAGTCACTCATCATGGGCGGGAGCCTTCAAAAGGTCATTATACAGCTGATGTACGCCACTCTAATGGCCAGTGGCTCCGTTTTGATGATGCATCTGTCACTGCCATTGCAACTAGCAAGGTCTTACATGACCAGGCTTATGTTCTCTTTTACGAACAAGTTTAGAAGCCGATGGAGGAATTTTGTCATTAACTCACCATGTAAAAACGAGAAATCTTCTCCTTTCCATTATTTAATGGGGGGACATTACATGTGTATCAGCTAGTCAGCCTGAGACACGTTGATGGATGTCAGAAAATGCTATTACTCAAGGAGCCGGATGGAAATAGAAGCCCATCCCCCCTCTTTTTTCAGCTTTAATTGTGGCTGCAACTAATGTAATCTCTTCTGGAAATCACAAAAATATAAGTTCTTGCTATTTAATTTAGAAAACGGTTCATATTATGAATGGCCTTTAAAAGGTCACAAACTTAACTGTATGTTACTTGAGTCTTGATATCCAAATGGGGAAGGCAACCAGCACCAAAGCTAAATTTTAAATTTTTTGGCTATTTTCCTTCATTTTAGATCTCCAACGGGAGATCCAAATGAATAGCCATTTCGGCTTTTCTCTACATACAGAGCCCATTCTACATATTTGATATTGAAGAGCCAAAACTAAAATTACCGTTGAAATTGTACTATTGCAAGCATCAATTTAAAACACAGCAAATCAGCAACAGAGCATCACAGCAACAACAAAGCACCACAACAACAACAAGTGAATAGTGTTACGAAAGCTAGATATGTAAATAGGTACTCACGAAAATGTTTGGAAATCTGTGGAACTGCATCGAATTTTTTTCATCGAAGAGACTCTACTTTTGCAGTTGAGAAGCACGGGAAACTGTGCAGAATAAGTTCAAAAAAAGCAACTGAAGCAAGAACCCCAGATGAACATGGACTACATGATGAAAATCGCAAGGTAGTTCCCAAACTGAATCAACCTCTGATTCTGTTGCTGCAATGGCTAAACCAAACAATGGCCTGAATGTTCGATCGGGTACTGTAAAGTAAATGTGCAGCAGATGAAGATGGCAAGCGTGTGGCTGGAGGGGGCAAAGCAAAGAGAGGGAGAAGAAAAGTAGCGTTTCTAGGTGAATGGATGGGTGGGGTGTGGGTATCGGGTTTTATGCTGATTATATTATAATTATTATTATTATATAATAATAATTATTAATTATAATAATAATAGTTAGCATAAAAAATAGGAATATTAATTTATAATTAATTTGATTGAACTATTTATAATAAAATGTATTTTAATTAATTATGTTTGGACTCATTGGTTATTTGTTAATGTGTTGATTTTGTTTTTTTTTAAGTTTTTCTAACACTCAAAGGCAATAAGTAACATTAATTAACTTCAAATACAACAACCATAAAAAAAAAAACATACAAATTACTTGAAAAAAAAATATAATAAGTAGTTTAAATTTCAAATTTTAAATATTGCAGGTCTTTTAATTATATTTAAATTTATTTTTTAATTTAAATATAATTAAAAAATAATAATTTTATTGTTGGAGGATTTTTCAAAAGTAATTATTTAATTATATAACTTATTTCTATTAATTATATAATTAATTGCATAATGAAACTATATACAAAATAATTGAACTTTATTTTAAATAAAAAAAAATAGCACTCCAAAATGGCTCTCACCGGAGAACACATCAACAAAAAAGGCATAAATACACTATTCAAGAAGCTATTTTTATGATTTGGCTCTTCAAAATAGCTCTTGTCATTGGAATTGCTTTGAGGCTAATTAACTTGCTTCTTGACTGTCGAGGGAGAAAGATGCCAGGTCGTGATTCTGTTCCATTTTCTTTTTGCCATGGATAAGAATTACGTCGATTGTGGTGTTTCGGAGTATTTTTTGCCGCCTGGAATATGCTCGGAGAAGATAGTCAAACACTGAAGAGAAACATTAAATTTTAGCTTTCGGGTTCCATCCAAAAGTCAAATTTCGTTTCTTCTCTGATAATATCCTCCATCACCGGCAGAAGTTAATGGCATTAGAGTATAAATAAAGTAAAGATCCGTCAGCGCCGGTGTTCGGAAATCAATATAGAAGTATTTTTTGAGGAAAAAAAAAGATTTTGTTTTTTTGTTTTAAATATTTTTAATATGAAATGTTAAAAATAATTTTAAAAAAATAAAAGAAATTATTTAAATATATTTTTATATAAAAAACAATCGTAATCCTATTAACTCTCAAACACCTCATGTATAGCCAACCATCGGTTTGTTTGTAAATCAAATTTTCTTACTTGTTGTTTAAACAGACCAATCAGAAATCCTGTGACTTTTATATCGATTTTCATCAGATCATCCTGGAAATTTCCTGTGACTTTCATATCGTTTCTAATCAGACCACCCTGGAAATTTCCTGCTGTTTTTTCAACTCTTTGCCAATCAAGCATATTGACACGTAGATGTAGGTTTTAGCATCAATATGATGGCACACATTGTTCTGAAAGTTAAGCAACCGATTATTTTAAAGTTGAAAGCTTCAAAATATGAATTTATTATTGTTCGTAAACATCTCAAAGTTTTCGTTACTTTGGATTTGACAAAACAAAACTTTCCTTGATTGCTTACTCCTTTAATCATAATCCTGATATCTTGCTTTCTGCAAGTAAGAGAATGTCTGTTGGGGAGGTATTTCTTGCAGCATTTGTGGCGATACTGTTTGCAAAATTGTCAGCTCCTGAGTTATGGAAGTTTATATACAAAAAGAGCTTTCAGAAGGAGCTTGTGAAGTGGAGAAGAACATTACAGATGCTCCAGGCAATGCTCAATGAAGCAGAAGAGAAGCAACTGACAGACCAGACCGTAAGAATGTGGCTGCATGATCTTAGAGACTTGGCTTATGATGTCGAGGACATACTCGATGAGTTTGCTACTGAAGCCTTGCAACATAAGTTGATGGCGGGAGATCAGGCTAGCACTAGTAAGGTACAGAAACTGGTGACTGCTAACTTCACTAGACTGAATCCAAGTTCCGTGAAGTTCCATTGTAGAATGAGATGCAAGATAAGGGGGATCACTCTTCGGTTGAATGAAACTTGTGACCAAGCCGCGAAACTTGGTCTCCAAAGGGTCCCCCAGGGTCCATCTACAAATCCATGGCGAAGAACACCGAGCACGTGTTTGCCAAATGGAGCTGGGATTTTTGGCAGGGATGAAGATAAGAAGAGGATCCTGGAATTGGTGTTGCAGAAGGCAGCCAGTCACGATGCCAATTTTGATGTCGTTCCTATTGTTGGGACGGGAGGAGCGGGAAAGACAGCGCTTGCTCAAGCTGTATACAACCACAAAGATGCTTACCGTTTTAGTCCAAAGGTGTGGGTCTGTGTGTCTACTGAGTTTGATGTTATGAGAATATCAAAGGCAATTCTTGAATCAGTCACCTACAAGCCCTGCGAGCTGAAGGAGTTCAATCAAGTCCAGGTCAAACTAAGGGAGACATTATCTGGTAAGAGATTTCTCTTGGTTTTAGATGATGTATGGAACAAGAACTATGGTCTGTGGGAAGCCCTAAAATCTCCCTTTGCGGCTGGAGCTCCGGGGAGCAAAATAATAGTGACAACCCGCTGTATTGATGTAGCCTTAACGATTGGAACTGTTGCATATCATAAGCTGGAGCTTCTGTTGGAGGATGACATCTGGTCTGTATTTGTGAAGCACGCATTAAAGGATGGTGATGCTGGTGAGAATCTGGGGCTGGTTCGAAAGAAGGTTGTTCAAAAGTGTTGTGGCTTGCCATTGGCAGCAAGGTCTCTTGGTGGCCTTCTACGCTCCAAGCCAAGAGACGAATGGGAAAAGATACTGGATAGAAAATTATGGAACTTGCCAGATGAAAGTGACATTCTCCCAGTTTTAAGATTGAGCTACCATCATTTGCCTCCGCATCTGAAGAGGTGCTTCGCCTACTGTGCTGTAATCCCAACAGGCTACGAGTTCGAGGAGGAAGAGCTAGTCCTTCTATGGATGGCAGAAGGTTTGATTCAGCCGAACGATGACAGCAGGCACCTGGAGGAGTTAGGTGGTGAGTATTTTCGCGAGCTTGTTTCGAGGTCCATATTTCAAGTGTCAACCAATGATCGCTCTCTCTATGTGATGAATGGCCTTTTGAGTGATCTTGCTCGATGGGCCGCGGGAGAAACATATTTCGGTCCAGAGGATGAAGTGGAGGCTCACTTGCAACCTGAAAGGTCTCGCCATTCTTCTTACACTCGTGATGATTATGATGGCATCAAAAAATTTGAGGCTTTTCATAAAGCAAAGTGTTTAAGGACCTTCCTGCCATTCCGACATGGTGAGACGAGCTACGTAACTAATAATATCGTTGGTTTGCTGCCAAATTTGAAGAGATTGAGGGTTCTAAGTTTGAGCGGTTATAACATCTCTGAGCTACATGATTCCATTGGGGAGTTGAAACTCTTGAGGTACCTGGACCTCTCTTTCACCATGATTAGAAGTTTACCGGAGTCAATTGGTTCCCTGTACAACCTGCAGACATTGATTTTAAGGGACTGTTCTTATCTCACAAAGTGGCCTTCAAAGATGGGGAACTTAATCAATTTATGCTATCTTGATATTACAGATGTGTATTTGATAAGTGAGATGCCATTGGGAATTAAAAATCTTAAGCGTCTTCGCAAACTGTCTGATTTTGCTGTCAGCAGGAAAATTGGGCATGGGATAGAGGAGCTGATGGATTTGAACTCTCTCCGTGGAACGCTTTGCATTTCAAGGTTAGAGAATGCGGTTGATCCTCGGAGAGCAAGGCAGGCCAATTTACAGGAGAAGCAGGATCTAGAAACTTTGGTGCTGAAATGGAGTTCTGACATCACTGATTCAAGAGATGAAAGGATAGAAAAAGATGTGCTAGGCATGCTGCAACCTCATCAGGGCCTGAAAGAGTTGACAATCAACTCTTATTCTGCCACAGATTTTCCATCTTGGGTGGGAGATCCTTGCTTCTCTAACATGGTGCTTCTACGTTTGGAGAATTGTGAAAACTGCACGTCCTTGCCAGCACTTGGGCTTTTAAAATCGCTCAAGGACCTTGCCATCACTGGGATGGATGGACTGCAGAGAATAGGCTGTGATATTTACGGGGAAGGCTGCTCAAATCCTTTCCCTTCACTGGAGACTCTTTATTTCAAGGACATGCCTGGATGGAAGTGCTGGCATGCCTGCGACGAAGAACAGGTTGAAGCTTTCCCTCGCCTGCGTCAGCTTTCTATCTTGAATTGTTCTCAGTTATCGGGAAGATTGCCATATTACCTTCCTTCATTGGAAGAGCTCGTTATCTGTGAATCCAGGTGCTTGTCGGTTTCTATTTCAAGTTTTCCGATGCTCCGTAATTTAGATGTTGATGGATGCAAGGAATTAATCGGCAGAAGCACGATTCAGTTCAGCTCACTCAACACCGTAGCTCTTTCATGCATTTCAGATTTCAGTTTTCTAACTGAGAGCTTCATGCAAGGGTTGGCAGAAGTTAAGATTTTGAAGATTACTGGTTGCCAGGAGCTCACAAATTTCTGGCAAGATGGTGTCAGATTACTACAACATCTGAGATCCTTGCGTTATTTGAAAATCAAAAGTTGTTCCAGACTTGTGTCCTTGGGTCCAGAGGAGGAAGGACAAGATCTGAAACTCGGCTTGCCTTGCTCTCTCGAAATGCTGAAGCTAATAAATTGTGAAAGCCTCCAGCGACCACTAGTTTTGCATGGTTTCAGATCCCTTGAAGAACTACATATTGAAAAGTGTGCTGGACTGGTTTTCTTCGTTCAAACCACTTTGCCCTGCACTCTTAAAAAGCTATGCATCAGTTACTGTGAAAATTTGCAGTGTTTGCTGGAGGATGGAAAGGGTTCTAACATCAGCAGCACATCTCTTCTCGAGTGCTTGGATATCAGGAATTGTCCATCTCTCAAGTGCTTATCGTCGACAGGAAAATTACCTTCACCTCTTAGAGAGCTCGTGATTTGGGACTGTCCAGAACTGGGTTCAGTAGCCGACACATTTTGCAACCTATCTCTTGAAAAACTCGAGATCAAATATTGTGGAAAACTCGTTTGCTTGCCCGAGGGTCTGAATATGCTCAGTCATCTTCAGGAGATCACTATATGTAACTGTTCGGGTATAGTTTCGTTCCCTGAAGGAGGGTTTCCTGCCACCAGTCTGAAAAAGCTCTACATAGGCTGGTGCGAGAAGCTCCAGGCTCTGCCAGAAAGATTGCGAGGTCTCACCTCTCTTGTGGAGTTGGATATTCATACGTGCCCAAGCATTGTGTCTTTCCCGCGAGATGGTTTCCCGAGAAACTTGACATCACTTCTGATCACAAATCTCAACTTCTGTAAGCCTCTCTTCGACTGGGGATTACACAGACTTGCCTCTCTTACTCGCCTCTTCATTACAGCAGGATGTGCACATATTCTGTCTTTTCCATGCGAGGAGACAGGAATGATGCTGCCAACTTCTCTATCCAGCCTGTCCATTGTGAATTTCCCTAATCTCCAATACTTATCCTCCAATGGTTTCCAGAACCTCACCTCTCTTCAAGAGCTTTGGATCTCTGATTGCCCGATGCTCAAATCCCTGCCAGAAAATGGCTTGCCTTCCTCACTTTTGGAGCTATACATCCATGGCTGCCCTCTTCTAAAAAACAAGTGCAAAAGGGATACAGGGAAAGAGTTTTCCAAAATAGAACACATCCCTTGTGTGTATATTGATGAAAGATTCATTTATGATTCAGAGGATGAAGAGTGATTCCCATTTCATCTCAGAAGAAAACAGCAGCATCGAAGAAGCTGATATTTGTTTCCTCCTGTTCTTGTATTCAACTCAGTATGCCAGTTGCTGGAAGTACACCTATTATCAGCAGTAAGCTATCATTTTCTTCCATGATGATAGATGTCAATTAAACCTCAAGAAATTGAAAAAAAAAAAGAGCAGAAGATGATGGAAAAAATGGATGGAATCCATTTTTATCTTGTTTTATTTAACCTGAAATTTAAAGTAGATATTCCCCTGTATTTGAAAATTGATACCAAACTTTATTCTTTCATTGTTGACAAGTACAAATGTACATGTATTTTTATTCTTTTATTATTATGTTTTTTTAATATGTTTTAAGCTTATTAAAAGTTATTTTATGAGTTTAGCATGCTTAAGATAACTCGCCAATTAATTGCTAAAAACAATACGAAATTTTGCATTTTATGTTTCTCGTCCTTATTTCTTGCGACAAGTTTTTCACCAAGTTAGGGTTCTAGAATGTAAATTTAGACTTCATCTGAGTTGAATTACACATGTTAAGTTTTGCAAAAAAGCATTATATATGGGAAGAAATTCAAGTTTGCTTGGATCTCTAAATAGACCTACAAAAATCAAGTCTAAATTATACTTGCATCAAGTTTTTTCGTTCACATACTAAATATTCAGACGAGTATACCTTGAGCTTTAATTATCAAAATCAAGCAATTCAATAATCCAGATTCATCTGCATATTCAGGGCTACAACTTTTATAAAGAACTCTGGTAAAAAAAAAAAACCTGATATAAACTGAAAGACAATTTTCATCTCTTAATCTAATGAGAAAATCTTAGTGTAGAAATCTTATCATTAAGAAGAAATTTGATAGGATTATAGAGGTTTTATGATATGATTGGGCTCTCGAATCCATTAGAATTCCCAATTTAATTTTTTTTCACAACATCAGTCTTTTTAATTTATATTTTTATCTACAACTTTGATATCTTATCACGAAGGTTATCCATTGGAATACAAAAAACAGGGGAGATCAACTAGAGATCATCACTTATTTGCCGCTGGAAATTCCTAAGGGATGAGGAAATAGTTCTTGATTCGTTGAAGAGAAATAAAATCCATCTCCATTACTGAAAGGCACAATGAATTTTGTGGACTATCTTTTAATGGGCTTGTAAGCATGTTTGTTTAGGCTGGCATGATGAATATATATATGTATATGTTCCAAAAAAACATAACACAGTTAGAACTGTTTAAAAAATCAGTTCTGCAACAATCCAATTATTACCCAGTGAAGATATATTGGCTGAGAAGAAAATATCTTCTCATATGAATATTTAAAGATGTCAAAAAGTTTGTGCATGAAAAGTGATTGTTTTTTACTTTAAAATCTCAGTTTTTATCAGTCTATGAGCCTAATTCAACCAAATTAAACTGGGAATTGTTTGTATTTTCAAAAAGTGCTTGAGCTAGTTGCTTGAACTTTTTGAACGGTCCCTGAAGATCAGAATAGATAATACTCAAAGAATATAGAATCTGACTTGGCTTCATTCCTTTAAAGTTTTGTTCTTCTTTCCTGAATGGCTGCTTGATTTCTTCTATTATTATATAACTTAAAATGGAATGTTCTTCCACACACACATAAAAGCATAGAGTAGTCCAGTTTAAGAGGTTTCTTCATCTTTATACATACATACATACATACATATATATATATATATATATATATAGGATTCAAACTCAAAATTACTTGATAATTAAGATTTTAATACCACAGAAAACTATGATCGAGGCTATAGTTGAGGCTATAAGAAGGATTTCATATGATTCTCCAACACTTTATACCTATTAGAAAATTATACTATCCCTAATGTTTTGGTAAAAAGGACCTGTGTATGTGCATTGCTTTAGTTGGTAATTGGAATATCTTCTTTCCTTTCTCATGAATCAAGGTTTTTTTTCCTTTGTGGTCCAGCAGGGTAACAAATGCCTCGGTTTGAGCTGCAACGCCAAGATAAAGCAGTGTAGCCAAAGCTAGACTGGATGTTGTGTACAGGACAGCAGTAAACTGGTTGCGAGTTCAGCAAGCTGAATGGTTGCTTTAAGATGAGTTAAGATCCTGCCCTAAACTTCTCCTGTTAGGACCATTTCTGGTCCAAAGATGAAATGGAAATGGCTAAAGTATTTTATATTCTAACCGACAATTGACAGACAGAAACTAGTTTATTGCTTCAGACTAGTGGAAAGAATTCCAGGGAAACTAGCTTTAGATAGTCTTTCGGTGTATTTTGCCAGAATTTCCAAAAAAAAAGAGCCTAACATTGCTGGCTGCAGCAGATCAGGAAAAGCGCGAATATAAAAACACCTAAACCATCTTGTTAAAATTATTAACAACAGCAGGTAAATGCCTCAACAATGAGATCTGTGCTCTTTTCCAGATATTGTTCCGAGTCCTTGAAATGCTTGTCCGGCTTTCAGGAAAAAAAAAGAGTTAATACAGGGAAAATTAATAGCCTCCATTAATCTATCACAAGGATGAAAAGAACAAGCAAATAAGGTAAAGATTCCTTGGCTTATATGTAAATCAAACTCATTGTTGATAAAGGTTGTAAGAAACACAAGATCATATCTTAGGGTTCTTTTCCTGTGATGGTGGGGTAGCAAAGCCATGTTCTGTGGTATTTGTCTCAAAGCTCCAACTCATTTAGCTTAGTTTTGTCCTTAGCAAAACACAGATTCCAAATTAGGTATTTTTAACTCTACTTGACCTCTGAAATTATGCAAATCAATCGTGTAAACGACAAAATAAATATATTTATTTCACTGATTGATTGATTCCTTCAACACACTAATTACAACTTATAGAAATGTAAAACCTGTATGAGCCCCTACAGCCAAAATCACAACAAAAATCAAAATCTGGAAAACAAAATGAGAGAAAAAAATCAAACTGATCCTCTAAGGATTCAGTTTTCCCTATGCTTTTCACACTTGAATCTTAATCAACAAGTATAAAACCAGTTCAGAGGCACTGCAAACACACGAAAAAAAACTGGGAATCAGTGCTCCAAGACTCAACCTTGAAGGTCTTACTAACACAAGCTTATGGATTTTTCCTCTGTATTCTGTAATGTAGATTGTTTGGGCACCCACCAGACCCTTAAACTTTTATCCAGGCCACCACTGTAAAGCAAGAATCCACCGCCGACAATATTAGGCGATGCTTGTAGACACTTGACAGGCCCTTCATGGCCATTGATGACCCCAACCTTGGAAAGCTTACCAAAAGCCTCTCTCTTCCATATGCCAATATTCTTATCAGCTGATCCACTAAACAAGAACTCCCCCGCTAGACAAATGCACAAAACAGACACCTGATGTGCTTTTGTCTCAGACACCAACTTCCAACTCACAAAATCATAACTCCCTTCCCACCCCAGCACAAACCCATCTGATCCTCCTCCATAGACCCACTTTCCATCATCTGAAACAATAACTGAATTGAGTGAAACATCTTTATTACCCTCCAAAATCCCCTTCAAAGAATGTGAACTCTTTCCCTCTTTCCCCCAAGCCTTTATTTTCCCATCTGCAGATGCTGAATAAACTATCCCTTTACAAGCCACCAATCCATTTATAGCATCATCATGAGCCTTAATTGACTCCAAACACTTCAAATCTGATATCCTCCAGACCTTAAGAGTCTTATCCCAAGAACCAGAATAAACTAACCCATTATAAACAGTTAAGCAAGAAATACTATCAGCATGTTCAATCCATAATTTCTGATGATGCCTCCTAGTTTGCACATAATTACTTTGTTTCATAAACTTCCCTAAATAATCCTTTGTAGTAGGAAGTGTATCAACAAGCCTAAACACATTTTCAGACCTCCTTGACACCTTCCATACTCTAATTCTACTATCTTGATGAGCAGTAAAAACCTTATTGCCAACAGTAACTAATGCCTTAACAGAACCATCACCTTGGCCAAACTTTGTAAACAACCTCAAATCAGGCTGTTGCCAAACTATAATATCCTTACCTTGAGACGCACTTAAAATGAATTCCCCACATAAAGCCAAGCAAGAAACTGGTCCAACATGACCTGATAAAACAGCCAAAGGCCTATATGAATAAGCCCCGGATAGAGATTTGCTTGGATAATCGTACTTGACATCTTGAAGCTCAAAACGAAATGATGTTGCTGGGCTATCTTCACTGCTGCAAATACTGCTGCTGCTGCTTGTACTACTCATACCAATAGTACTTGTAGCTGCTGCAAATAATAATGGGGTTGAAGGAGTTGTGATTTCTGACACAAGAAGATCCATTGAAACGACCATAAACCAGTCTGGACTCTGGAATTTTGTTTCCTGATCTGAAAAAAGGTTTTTCTTGGTATTTGAGAGAGAAAGAGAGAGGAGCGGGGAGAGAGAGAGACGGATTTCTTGATGGTAAGCTAAATTATTCTCTGAGAGAGTATTTAAATGGTATAAGAAGGAGGACCAACGGCTACTTTGAAACGTTAGTTTTACCATGGAAAAGTATGGTATGGACCTCCATTTTCTTAACTTCCTTTTGATTTAATGGAGGATTGAGCTGGCTAGCTGTTATGGGCCTTAGGACCTTTATTATTATTATTATTATTTTGTTTGTGTAGCAATCATGACAATGATGTGGAATCTCTGTTCACCAGACACAAACCCTTTTGCCATGGCTCTTAACTCCTCCTCATCTGGCTAATTAACTCGATAATTTAATTAAAAAAATTTGGATGAGAAAATTTTATTTTTTGAAAAGTGTGTTTTATAGCTTTAAATGAGTAAGTAAAATTTTGGTTATTTTAATTTTTTATAAAAAATACATGTTCTAACGTGAACTTGAAATTTGTTGCGTAAATCACAAATCATTTATTATCATGCTACATCCGATGGGGACATAAGTTATTGACTCTTGAATCATAAAACTCTATCTTGCTCCAATAACATGAAACCAAGAAAAGGTATGTTGTTTCAATAAAAGAAAACGTTGAATCAAGTCATCAATTCATGCCACGAGACTTGAACAAGAATTTATAAACTCCTCTCGACAATAAATAAATACATAAACAAATTCTGATTTTTTGAACGCAAAAAACATTGAAAAATTGGAGTAGAATGTGGGGTTAACCAAGTCAAAGTATAAGATAATTCAATATCTAGTCTGAATTAACAAATTATATATCCGGCTAACCCCCTATCATTAAATTGATTTCTAGAATGTAATAGATAGTAAAAATTATTGTTAGAGAGTAAAAATTGTTTTGGAATGTGGGGTTTTGGATCACAAACTAAATGAAGTCTATGTGCATGTTTGAGAGTGTGGTTGTAGTTGTTTTTTAAAGTACTTTCCGTTCAGAAATATATCAAAATAATATTATTTTATTTTAAAAAAATTTATTTTTGATATCAACACATGAAAATAATATAAAACCACCAAATATTTTTAATTTAAAGTAAAAATTATTTATTTTTTTCTCAAAAACACTTTTAAAACACAGTGTCAAACAATCTTATATAGCTTCTTCTACCAGAAACATAAGAGCTCGGACATTCTTCCTCGAACCCCATTCACCAAATCTTTGTTTGGAGCATCAAAAGGCTGCCTAATATTCTTCGCAGCAGAAAAGGAATGTTATTCTTCTCTTTCTAGAATCTCTTTTGCCCTAAATAATTCCTAAAACCTCCCACAAAAATTCTTGAAGTGGTGCATATCTTGGTTAAGTTAGATTTAGTGGTGCACTAATTTCATTACATCACATGATTCACACCAATCAAATACTTTTTTTATTGATGCGCAGGAATTATTGGAGGGAGAGTTGCTCTAGAACCTCACCTAAAGCTTCAAGTTCAATCAATCACAAGCTGGAACCACTACCTTCGATTATTGACACCACTATAACTAGTTTTTTTATTTATTAATAAATTACTAAGCATGTTTATTGCATCCTTAATTACTTCCAAAGCTGAAAGTGGCCGGTCATTAGCATACTGTTTTTGAAACTTAGTAAGAAAACATGGCATATCACTATTATTGACCTTGGTTGACCTAACATTTCAAACTCAAGACTCCAATAACTTGTTTATTATTTAGCTTCGGTTAGACCTGGTTGACTTGAAACCTGGCTCGTGTCTAGTGTCAAATTTTTGTACTAAGTTTGACCCTATCAACCCAGCTAGTTAAAACCCAAGTTGATTTTAATTTATTATCAAAACCACATGATTTTGGGTTTTAAAAAAAAAAACAATTATTGACCCACTTAGTCTTTCCAAATAGCTATGATTGTTATACTGCTAAACTTATAATGAAGGAATGTGATTGTGTTTCCCATCAAATTATTAAGAGAAGTTGCTAGGAAAAGCTTGGGATTATTTTAAAACAAGTTGTGCTCGAAAAATTGGACTGAATTAACAACGTTAATTCTGTGCTCAAACATATTCAAAAAAGGAAGGTAGACTTTGAGTATACCTTTTGAGCAATTTGAGAAGACGGGGGTGAAAAGTAATATTAAACAATAACATTGTTTAAAGTAGAAATTAAACTAATCGAAAACCCTAATTACATGCATTCATGTTTCACGAGGTTGAATGAATGTGCATGTTTAGTTTACATCCATTTTTTTTATTTTACAATGCTGTGCCTTTTCTTTTAAAAGCTATCAAGGCACCCCCCCCTTTGGTGGTCGTCATCGATCGATCGATTTTTGGACAAGTCTCAAATAACCCCAAACTATGTAGGTATTCTCAATTTTGTTGCCAAACAGATCCTTGTTGAATTTTACCCCCACCTCTTTTTTTTGTAGTATGAAACGACATGGGGAACTTGACTTAAAGAATGTTAATAGAAGGACCCGATGAAACAATCTGAATTGTTTAGGGATAAGATTGATACAAAAAATTGATATTATCCCCCCCAAAAAAACAGAGGATTTGCTTTGAAGGCATGTGAAGCTGCAATGCATAAGCAGAAGCCTTGCAATGGTAACAAACAATTGTTCTCTCAAGTGTAATGGGGTTGGTCATTAGACATGGTTAAAGTGTGACACGTGTATCAGCCAGGGAGATATTAATTTTCTTCTTCATTAATTTGGTGCCTCACCTAGTGTTATTTTTTATTTGAAAATATATTATAATAATATTTTTTATATTTTAATATCAATATATTAAAACAATAAAAAATAAACTAAAAACATTAATTTAAAACTTTTTTTAAAAAAAAAGTTCAAGAGTTTGAAAAATTATGATGTAAACCGCACTCCAAATCCGTCACTGTTTTTAGTTAAACAAGATTTTTGATCTATATGTTGCAACAACATTGCTAGAAAACAAATATATTTGTTTTGTTTCCTTCATGTAGTACGTAAGGTAGGTTGGGTTTGGTGGGCTGGAAAATACTTGCAGGATTGAGAGGTCTCAAGCTTCCCATATGGGAAATAAATAAAAAATGGTTTTAGCATAGAATTATTAATTAAAAATTATGTCATCTTTTTTTTTTTTTTTGATAATTGGAGAGCCAGCTTGGGTGCATCACAACTAATTTTTAGATATATTAAACATTCTGCAAGCCCAATAAACATATAAAATACCGCGGAAACGACAAGCATGCAAGACTTGGAGGAAGCTCCATGCCGTACAGTCATGAAATGGGCTTGTTTTTTTCATTGTATAACCTATATTTTGTGTCTCTAGGGGTTTGATTCGGATGGTAAGAAGAATTATTTTGTTAAGATGGGCATTTTAGAAATATAATATTAGTTTGTTTAAGAATGCATTTCTTTTTATTGCAGCTAAACACAGATATTAGCCGCGATCCCTGGAGAGTTTAGGGTACATTTAGGTAGATATTAGTCTCATTTATATATAAATATTCAAATTTTTGACATGGCGACAATAACTCATAAATCTCAATAGTTCTTGACATGTATGACAATGTAATCAGCTAATTCATCTGTAAATTTCAGAGCTACTTTTGTTTTTAACAGGCACAAAATTCCTTCTCTCCTTTGGGTTAGAGGCAGAATTAGTAAACTTGATTTGGTGCAAAACCTAAAGACATTCTTCCACGTAGATTCTATGCTTCTTGAGCATTCATGAAGTTTCAGCTTCTGTTATAAGGAAAAACACTAACCTGAAAACTTTAGGAGAGTAGCGGCATGGGTACTTTTAGAAAGTGGAAACATTTTCAACAAATTGGCAATACTGAAAAAAATGAGAGTTTATTGATATCATAACTAGGAAGCAAGTCATCGCCATCCTACAAAATTGCAGATATAAAACTTCAGACATGAAATAAATATCAACAAAAAAGATGGTAAGAACTTGAAAAGCTGAGCCGCTGTTACTTTGCGAAACTACAGAAGCATGCTAACAAGGCCCTAAGAAGCACGTGTTTGCAGTGACAATATATAAAGCCAGACCTTAATGGCACTCTCCCCCCATTTGTACTGATGCTCAGATACACTGACCAAGAAAATATATCTTACAAAGTGGAAGAATTTCTGGACTTTTGCCTTTTATCATCCTGAGAGGGAGGTAATGAGGGAGCTGAGAATGCTGCATGGTAAGATGAGGAAGCAAGCTGCGCCAGCGCTGGAACAGCACCACCTATCGCATTTCCAATGTTAGGAATCTCAAAAGGTACCGTTACCCAAAACTAACAGAATCAATAGCAAGTAACTGATTTTGCAGTTTAATCATATAGTATTGAGCAATATGCCAAAATAAACACCAAACAACCATGCAATCCACTCAGCAAATGCCTGCTCAGAACATTGAGACATGACATGTGCTTGAGCAGCTACCGACACACTTGCACACTGTTGCAAAGCATAAGGCAAGATTTTACTTTTACCAATCCAATAGAACATGGCATCAAGACTAGCTATCGCAACTGGGTCTCAAGAAAATGGGCTAAAGCCTCTAATGTCCATGAAAATGAAGTTCAACTTCTATCAAGTACAGGACATTGGGAACCACAGTTTCAATTTTTTTTTTTTTTTTGGCTTCTTTCTGAAGAGAACAAGAAAATAAGTTGAAATTTGAAACATGCATTAGCCTGCAATTCACATGCAGGCCAAACCAGCCAACTATGTTTCGTTCTCTTGCAGATGGACTGCCACCTCAAAAGACAGACAGCCTCAGCCTCTACTTGCTATAGTTCTTTAGTGATTAAGCTAGTAGCTATGCAAGGAAATTCTAAGGAACAGGGTCCTAGAAGGATACTTCCTCTTTCACCCCTTTGGAGATCATCCCACATCCCATAACAGTCAAAGGATGTTTCGCATAGTCATGGCCATTTACAGAACAAGCCCCATTAGATTCATGGATATAAACACCAGGTTCATTATAACATTCATGTAAATGAATGCCAGTAAAATAATAAATCATTCCACAAGAAAATTTAAAGATAGTATTGCTGACCTGCCAATCCCGCACAAGCTGAAGAGAATACTATTACAGGTGGTGCCTGCATACACACAAAGACTTTGATTAGTAAACAGTAAAAACTGTTCAAAAACAGAAAGTATAATGGACAAAAAACACGATATTACACAAGTTTATGCATACATGGAAAACATATTAAGGTGATTGAGCACTCTAGGAGCCAAGAAGTTAGAAATGAATTCCCTGCTGCATATACAGATTGTGAGAATAAGAGAAACCCTTTCATTTTTCTGGAAGTGTTTTTGAGGTTCTATGAGTCAAAGCATAATAAAATAGCCTCAAGACATGATTCCTTTGAGAGGTCCTCTGTTTGTCGCCATCCTAGAATGATTATTCACTATACCAGGTCCAGTGCTCCTTCACACATTCATGCAAATGCAATCATAGCCAGTAAAAGGGGATCCAAAATGAAGGAGAAAGGAGGGAGCACTGCCTTGAGTATAGTGAATAATTTATCATCATTCTTGAGACAAAGCATATGCTTATCTCAAGGGTTTTTTTTTGCTGACAACAGCTGGGCTTTAGCTTCATGGAATGGAATGAAAATTGAATACATTAAAACATTCTTCATTAATTGGGAGAGTACATGAAGAGAATAGGAGGTACCGCTTTATCAAGTAGACAACCATCCAATGTTTTCTTTCCTTTCTTGGCATTGAGACTTACTAAATTTTGCTTTCTGATATCTAAATATTATAATTCCTTTAATTAGTCAGTACAGAGATCCAACAATGCCTTTAAATGACTGAAACTATATCATATCTTCTATAATATCAGCTTAATTATGCCTCGTATTTATATACATCACTAGTTTCATATTTTCATTGTTGTCCCTAATATATAATTTTTTACTAAAAAAATTCAAAATGGGATAGAGAGGTAAGAACATTATAGGCATTTGAGAAACTTACACCAATAAAGAAATGGAGCCACATTGGCCCTTTTACCCATCTCCGGACTACAGGCATCACTGCATCGACAGATATATTCATCAAAAAGGAAGGAATGGAGAACAACTCCCAGTTGCAAAATTCTATTAACAAAAAAGGTTACATGCGGTCCAAGCCATGAAGTTAGAAAAAATCTACCATAAAGTAACTGTGATACATAATGAAATGCAATGCAAGTAAGAAGTGAAGAAAGATATAACAAATAGCTTTGTCAGTTATACACATATTTGTGCAGGATGTGAGCGCCAATCGCATTTTTATTTGGTCAGAAAACCATATGGAAAAAAGAATTGTCAAACATTTATAATCTTAAATGGTATAAGGAAAAGCAATTTGCAATGAAATTACAATCTATGAACTAAAGTTCAAACAATGAAAAGGCTTGTAGACTGAAGTAATTTGGAGCTCTCTTTTTCCCCAGAGCTGGCCTTTCTACCCACATGATGATTAAAGATATAAAATAAAGTATTCAAAGAAAATATATGATGAATGCAGATTGGCAACATGCAAGGCAGATGCTAAATTGCAACTAGCATGTCCTTTGTTTTCCAGTATTCAATGTCAAGCATTGTCTTTCTGGTGCATGGGCCACTTCCAGAATCACACTTGTTATCTTTCATTTGCATTGTTGTTCTAGATGGAAAACACAAACTTGATGGCTTCAGCAACATGATACTCCATTGATTTAGTTTGACAATGGTTTTATGGTTTATGATGATCCCACTCTACCAATTTATAATGGCACTCCACTAATAGTGAAAGAAATGTTTTTGGATATTCGCTGAAGTTTAATGCTGTTATAAGTTGATGGATTGCCATTATCAATGCCCTGGTTTTATTTTCCTTCTAGTTTTTATTTCTCTCCCTTCTATTTTTCTTCTGTTACTTCTTTTAAACATTAATGGACAACTTGGTACTGAACAAAGAAAAAAATATAAGGGAAAATGTGAGCCAAAGACAAAGTAAGACGACAAGCCACATAATAGCTGAACATCATACAAAATATGAATTTAATAATAAGAGCAGAAAGATGGTCAGATAATATCAATTATCAACTTAACCAAATCAACAACAGATAGCAAAGAGTGCAAGAAACAGAAACCCATACCATGGTTGAATCCATAGAATGCACTTGTTGTACCACCAACAGCAGAGCCAATCTAAACCAAAACAACAAAAAGAAAATATAAGCCCCAACCTCTAATGTTTAGAAGAAACTCCTGTAGTTAAACTAAATAACAATTAGTGCGCCACTACATGCAGTCCCTTCAATTACATGAAACAAGTGATTGGTTACTGATCCCCAATTTCATTACCTCAGAAAAATCAATCAAACTTTCAAAATTCAAAAAGATAGCAGTCAATATGTGACATAAAGCAACCTCATTTACACAAATAAACCTAAAGTGCTATTATATGTACTTCCACATTATACTCCCATATTTTAATCCTAGACATGCCACCCACAAGTCCAATAATATTTGAGTGCAGAGCAGGCACTACAGATAGAAGGATCATCTTATTACACTCTCTTTTACAGTGCAAACAATTACCTAAAATTGGAAAACAGGAAAAATCACAAAAAGTATTTACCATGGAAAAGCTATCTCTGATTAAAGGTCGAACAGTCCACTGACTAGTTTCCTGCAATCAGAAATTTTATTTAAAAAAAAAAAAAAAAAAAAAAAAAAAACAGACAAGAGTAGATTAATATTTTATATTTCAAGGTATCAATGAATCATGCAATGAAAGATATATTTAAAATTATGCATTATACAATATTGAGCTGCAGAAGAGGGTACCATCTCTTTGGTTAGAGGGCCTGCACAGTGATGGCATCGCAAACTACTTTGAGGATTTGACTTTGATTCTGGCATTGATAATCTTTGCATAAACGCACCAAATTTAAAGGGTTTGACTTTCAATCTGCCACTGTTAAGCACACAACAACTCAACATACACAACCAAAGTACAACAATCCATCATATTAACTGAAAATTCCAATCACCCTGAAAAACATTAACCTCTTTTAGAACTAAAAAATATGAATATCTAAAACTAATTAAGTGGGTTTTTCTTGAATGTGCAAAAAGACCTCTCAAATAAATAAATAAAAAAAAAAACATGACTTTTCTGGACTTCTCGGCAAAACCAAATGGGCCACCAAAATAATGCATTCATATTTCTAAACTTATGATAAAAAACAGAAATGGCGTCATCAGGAATCCATCATGATCAATCCAATAACGGGTAAAAAAATATGAACACTAATGATTGGATTAGTGAGACTACAGTGACTGTGCACCAAGGTCTCAACTGGATGATAGCATGATAAAGAGTTTCTAAGGAAGATTACAGCCCAGAAAAGAAGCTTACATGTATTAGAAGAACAGGGCATGATAAAGAGTTTCTAGAGAAGAGTAAAGCCCAGAAAAAATGATTACATGTATTCAGAAACCAATATTCAAAGTCTCTATCGAATTACATCGCAGAAAAAAGATACTCATATAATCTATGAACAGTAACCCTGCAAATTAATTTTTTTTTTTTAAATTGAACATGCCTAATTAGGCTTGGTCACTGTAAAAACGTATCCTAAACCCTTATTTTTAACGATTGAACAGCCTAAAACCAATATTAAAATTCTCTATCGAAAAATCATTGTTACCTGCGTTCTTGAGTTCCAGGCGAGCGAGAGGGAGAAAGCTTTTGATAAGCAGTAGAGCAAGAGATAATCTACACGAAAGAAGAGCACAGGAAATCGGGAAATCAGTGAAAACAGATGATCTGTTGATTTCCTTTCAGCTCTTTGTTTTAGTTAGAGAAACGAGAGAGAGAGAGTCTCGAGCAGTCGGGAGGAAAAAAATCGGTGCGTGAGGTAATTGTGTTTAGTGGCGTTATATTATATACTAGGATATTTTAGTTATTTTATTCTCTTTTTTTTCTAGAAGAAAAAAATGAAATTTATAAAAATATAAAGAAAAACAAATTTAAACTACAGATGTTTTTTCTATAATTTTCACTTACTTTTTTATTGAAAAAACCTGAACAAAAATAATCTAACATAAAAAAAATTATTAAGGATAATTTTTTATACTAATTAATTAGCATGATCAATTTCCAGAACTACCCTGACCGCATATTATATTATCTTCGGCATGAACAAATTCCACCGCTGATCATCGTCAACTGTTTTTTCTAACTGCCTGTTTGAGACAGTGATTGTGCCACTGTTTCCTCAAATACAAATTCATTTTAAATAAAAAAAATTAATATTTTTAAATTATTTTGATGTGCTGATATTAAAAATAATTTTTAAAAAATAAAAAATATTATTTTAATATATTTATAAATAAAAAACGCTTTAAAAAATAACCACAACCGCCCTTCAAACCAGCAAAAAACAATCAACCTCACAAAAAACACCTTATATTAAAATAACATTTTTTATTTTTATAAAATTATTTTTAACATTAACTTAAAAAAACCTAAACAAAATAATAATTTAATAAAGAAATCAATTTTTCTTATAAAAACAACCGCTGCCAAAGAAAGAACCTTAACAATACTCACAAAGAAGGCACTCATTGTTCATTTGTTATTGCATGATTTGTTCAGATTTTTACATGGAAAGCTTAAATGAACTTGAACAAGGAAAGACACGAAAACGGCACAACCTTGCATGTACAAATGCGGCAACTAGAAGAAAGTCTTCCTGACTACTCCATGTTAGTGACGACGCTACAAATGCAGCTCTGGAACGACGATCGAGTACTTCCTTCAGCGAGGCTGCTGGATTTTTGATGCAGCGCGCTGCTTCCCAGCAACGCAGTGCAGTGGCTTCATTTGGTACTTTGTAGGAGTTCTTGGAGATCTGGGATTTCTGTCCTTGAGAGATTTTGGCACGTTTAGGTCATTGAGCAAGGCTTTCACATCCACCAGGAGACCTGTTTTTCACAACAAAATTACTGTAATAGTGAGTGGAAGATGATGATAAACATCTTCAGAAAATCAGCAGATTTGTTTTTGAAGTTGATGGTGTTTTTGAAGTTCGATCTCCTGATTCACCATATTATACATATTGTAGCCAGCACTCAGAATCGTGTTGAGAGCAGAAATGCTATTGTTATGCACCTAAAATGTTATCAGATCCTCCATTTTTGAAATTGAATACAGCAAACACAAAACGAATATACACTCTGCGATCATCCAGCCTGAATTCAATCCAATTTTGACAAGAAAAGGTCAATGTAAGATGTATTACCATTTAGAGGCTTCATTTCAACTTTGGGATCGGTGGCACTGAAGTCAGTTTTCTCTTCAGCTTCAGCCAACATGACCATCTCCTCAAATTGAGCTTCCAAGTTAGGAAACTCCTCCTCAATACCAGCATCCAAATCCTCCGGCAGCAAATTCATAAGATCATCATCAGCACCAGCACTTCCATCAAAACACCCCTCCGGATGCTGACTCAACCAGAAGTCACTGAACCAACTCGAAGTTTTCACAAGCTCCCACCATTCCGGTGAGAAATCCTCCACTTGTCGATATGCATTAGGAATAAAGAGAGGTGCATTGGGATTCAATGCCGATCTTTCAGAAACCAAAGTTGCCATCGCCAATCAATCCAATCACAGCACTAGTTAATTTTCCTAAAAGAACAGCCAACAATCAATCTTTATTAATAAACTTAACCGATAATAAATTAAAAACCAGTAAACAATCAGATCTAAACACCTCCTTAACAAAGATAATGAATCCTAGACTCAACGGAACTTCAAAAACACCTCCCAGATCATCACTAATCACAACACAAAAGAAACCCAAAAACAAAAACATCAAGAAAAAACCAAACCCCAGAACAAAAAATTCATCTTTATCATCACTAAAACGATAAAGCTATGAACTTCAAAGCTCTCATCAACAATTCAACCAAGAAGAAAAGAAGAAGAAAACTCAATATCTACATAAGCAAAGCAATCAGATCATGATCATTGCCTAACCTTTCGATCCAAAAAGAACTTGAATTTGTCCTGCGGCAAAGAGAACGGTTTACTGACAAAGAATCTAGAAATTATTGCTGTTAATGGATATAAAGAGGGAATCTTGACAAGAAGAAAGATATATTGTCCGAGGCTAGTCGGTTTGGTTTCAGAACCTGAGGTTTGGGTTCTTAAAGCTGGAGACACCGGGAAGTCGGTGATTAAAACGAACACGTGGTGGGTGATTAGAGGTTCGGTGTGGATAAAGTGTGATGACTAGATCTTTCGTTTGGGAAACAAGATCGACGGTGGAGAGTGTTTGGTGGGCATCGGCCGTTTTGAGGATACCGGGGAAGATATTTTTAGTTTTTTTTTAATGTTTTTTCAAGGGCGGTGGGATGAGGCAAATGATGTGAAATAAGAATAAGAATTGTTTCTATATTCACACCATAATTATTAAATATTTAATAATATAGAAACAATTCTTATTTCTCTTAATAACTATGGGCTGAGGCAAATGATGTAAGAGATAAAAGAACTGTTTTTATATTCACACCATGACTATTAAATATTTATAGCATATATGGTCCCACAGCTAGGAGAACAGCCTGGTGCCAGGCACGAGGCCTGGCTCGCAATGCTATGCTAGATTCCCGGCGCCCCACGTCAAACTAGCGTTGCACCTAGGCCCAGCAATAGGCTAGCGGCGTCGCGACTATTGGGCTCTGGAGTTGTGGTTTGGTCCCAGTCTCGGGCAATGTTAGGCCCAGGCTTCTTGCCCAGGCCCAACACCCGATCCTCCAGGATGTTTTACTAAATCCATATACACACTCTATTTTAAGTATGAAGTTTATTGAGAATAGAATTCAAAGAAATAAACATTATTACTTTTCTTTTGACAAATGATTTTAACTTCTGGCTCAAATGGATATATATATATATATATATATATGTTTTTTTCTTCTGAGAATAAATAAATAACTTCAATACTTAGGATTGTATATAAAAGACTTAATTATAATTTTCTTTTTCTTCTGTTTATGTACGGTACATGAGTGATTAATATTCATTTCCATCAACAAACACATTAAGTAGCAATTAAATAGCCTATTTATTCTAAAGAAAATAAAATAAAATAGATAATTTAAGCTCTTGCTGTAGAGATGGAGAGATGAAAGTAGACAAACTAAATAGAAATATTTATATATTTCATTGCTTCATCATATTATAACAAGAGTTTTTATCTCCTGATACAACTTGAGCTACTAATATTTATTTTAATACTATGAGCAACTCTTGAAGCCATAGATTTCCATACATATGCCCGATATTTCCTCATCATGGAACTATGTAGCCTGCAATGAATCAAAAAATAAATATAAATAAGAAACACAGAAGAAAGAAAGTAATTCTATAGTAATAATAACTGATTTCAGGCATCGACCTGCTCAAGATCCGGGTCAGGGTTAAGTGAGTTAACCTGATTAACCCATGTTTTGATTTTAAAAACAAATAAAATGATATAGTTTTGATTTTTATTTAAAAAATCATGTTTTTTTCCACTAATTTAACTCTAGTGACATGATGAGTAGATACACACCGGATTATCTTATCTAAAAATTTAAACTGTTAAGTGTAATTACATAGTATATTTTAAATTATTTTTTAATAACAATGAGTTCCACGACTACTTACTTCCACATTTCATGCCATGGTCGAGTGGTTTGCCACAAGAGACAGCAACATGAGTAACTTTCGCCATGTCAATGACAGTTTCAATCTCCCTGGTGATGAATTTGCACACGCATGCGATATCAACAGACTTGATCGCACTGCAACATTCTTGAGACGGATCCAGTTGTGGCCCGACCCTCTGAACGTACCTTGCACACTGAGTTATTAGCCCTTGTAAGTCACCTAGGCAGCCCTGGCCAAGGGCTACATGGTCACCGGAAATGAGTATTCCGGCCATCACAAAAGCAGCCAAGACCATCTTGAAGCTGATGTTCATCAAGATTGCCATCGCTTAAGCTACCTGTCAATCTGGTTATTGTTATGATTTTCTGAGTTTGAACATGGTGGGAGCGACGTGGCTGGTTTATATAGAGATTTTGAGGAAGGGGGTTAGGGTGAGTTGCATGCATGGATTTTGTGACTTAAGTTGGTCCAATTTGAGCATATATTATACGTTACTCTCTTTGTATGGTAATCTTGAAATGAGTTGCACGTGAAACACTTTGAATTTCTCACCGGAGTGGAGGAAAATCGAGGTTTTTGCTCGTTTATTTTGGGTGCTAGCTGCTGCTTGTGGTGCATGTGAGCCCGCCATGCGTTATTTCTGAAACTCGCAACAGGTTTCATTTTTCTCGTGAAGGGAAACGTTCAACGAGCAAAGAAGCCATCCAATCCTCACAAGTTTTCTGCAATTTCCATTGAATGATCATCTGGACGATCCGAGCAATCGATCTCACTTTTGTATAACCTTTGCTTCGTGAGCTCTGTTCTTTTCTTTCTTCCGTGGCTATTTTTATTTTATTTTAGGTTTAAAGATAGGTGTAAAGAGCCTAAAACTCTATAAATAATTAAGTTCAATCTGGCTTAGTAGATCGATACGATGATCTAATAAATCAAAACATAATCTGAATAAGAATTTTTTGCCAAATATGTTTGAATATTTACTTGGTTAAATCTAGATTAATGGAAAATTAAGACTTGCATACAAGGGCAGAACTTGAAGGGTGGGCTTGCAGAGGCCTGACTTGCAAGCTTCTTTTTTCCAGCCTCCTTTCAAAAAATTAGATTTTTAGCTCTAAGAATAAAATAAAAATTGGCCTCCAGAATTTTTTGATATCTTCCCATCGAAATTCGCCGAGCTTAATGCTTTGGCTGGATTACAGCTTCCATGCCAAAAATGTTGAAAATAAAAAAACAAGGTGAAGCTAAAAAGAACAACAAAATTATTGAAGAACAGGAGGAAGGAAACAACCATATAGCCACCGTCTCCCTTTCACCTTAATCATACGCAATAAATTATTCAGCAACCATTTTGTGTTTGTAGTTAGATTAAAAAGAAAAATAATTTAGTGAAACCCGTTTAAATTTAGTGATTCAATTGACCATTCGAAGATGGTGTGGTCCAACCCATGCTGTATCTACATTGTTAAAAAAAAATTAATAAGCAAAATAAAAGGTGAAATACCACAATTTTATTAAAATTGATTGATTGAGTTTATTATAACTTATGTTTTTTTTATTATCGTTTGTGTCCGGATCAACTTGCGTGTACCTCGACTAATTTCATAAGTCCTAAAATTAACAATTATATATGCCTCGAGTGGTCATCATATTAGCAACCACATAGCTCCAACCTGAGACTACAAGGGGAGCAAACGACTAGATCACCTACTAGATAGTTTGTTACAACTTATGTTAATTATATGGAAAGTATGTTAATTATACACACACACACAAACATATTTAGCTCTTCATAAAGAGAAAAGGGATTTTAGCTTTTATTTTGGCTATGCCGATGGAGTTGCTAAGACAGAACATGATGTGCTAAATTGATAATTAAAGTTTTTTTTAGGATATTTGTGTTAAAGATCCTCTCTAAATTTAGTTGAAATTTGCACTCAACAAAAACTAAAGAATCAAAAAGGTTTCATCAAGTCATAATCTTCTTGTTGGAAATGCGAAGAAGTAATTAAACGCGCAACTAGCAAATAAATATTTCATAAATGCTTCGATTTACTTTTATAGGTAGCAAGATTTTATTTTCCTCATTAATTACTCAATACATCAAGTCGAGCTACCAGTTTTTATTCTAGTCCCAGCAATTAGTAGCTCATAGCCATTACTTGGGAGTGTAGGTGTGACCACTTTCATGGAATAGTAAAGCCTGCAATAAATCATGGAAAAATAGTTAGCAATTGCAGTCAATTCATAATGAAGATCCCGGTTAAGATAAATGAATATTACTATCAATCAAGTATCAATTTCGATCATGGGACAAAGCTGGTTATATGAACTAAAATCCAAGTTACGAGATGGATAGATTGACTCGATGTGATATGAGTCAATCCAAAATAATACTTTTTAGATTGATTCGTTCTTAAACTCGATCAAAGTTTAAGCTTAATTAAGTATTTGTTAAAGAAACAACTCAGATAAAAGTTTAAATTTTTAGCTGATGTCCTAGAATATGATTTATATTAATTTTTAATACATGTTAGAGAATAATATAAATCATAAGCCTCACTTATAAGCTTAAGTTTTTAGGTGAGATGGTTCCTTAACATGGTATCAGAGCCTTGTTGACCTAGCGGTCACGAGTTCGAATTTCACCACTCTCATTCAGCTTAATAAAAAAAAATCAAGCACTAGGTAGTATGGGTTTGTACAAGTTTCAAGGCCAAAGGGCTTTCACTTGAGGGGGTGTGCTAGAGAATAATATAAATCATATTCTGGAGCCTCACCTATAAGCTTAAACTTTAAGGTGAGATGACTCTTTAACACACCTCCTCAGGTGAAAAACCTTTGGTCTTGAAACATGCACAGACCCACATTACCTTGTGCTTATCAAATAAAATGGGGATGATGAGATTCGAACTCGTAACAGCTGAGTTAACAAAACTATGGCACCATGTTAAGGAACCAACTTACTTAAAAGCTTAAGCTATTAGCTGAGACTCTAGAATATGATTTATATTAATTTCTAACAACAGTATCAAATATTACTATTAATCAAGTATCAATTATGAAGATGGAAGGAAAATAACAGCAACTTACTTCCACATGTGGTGCCATGAGCAAGTGGTATGCCGCAGTATTGAGCAACATGAGCCACTTTCGCCATATCAATGACAGCTTGAATATCATCAGTGACGTGCTGGCACACACAGGGGACGTCGAGAGTCTTGATTACATTGCAGCACTCGGGAGATGGATCTGTTTGCGATCCTTGTCTCTGAACAAACTTGGTGCATTGTGTTATCAAACCCTGGAAATCACCGTCGCATTCTTGGCCTAGGGCTACAATCTTGTTGCCTGGAATTAGAGCTCCAGTCACTGCAAGAATGGCGAAGATCATGATGAACTGGACATTCGAGTTTGCCATCTCTTCTCCCTGCTAGCTCTTCGATCTTGGCTGCTGCTGCTGCTGTCTGAGTGTGAGGAAGGTGGTGAACATGGATTGTTTATATATAGGGTTTTGCGGGCGGGTGTGCTGCGTGCATGCTTGAGGTAGGTTCATAATAATCTGTGTTCATGATCTTGAAACACTTCAAGATTCAAGAATTCGAGAGACTCAAGGGGCCAGGTGAGGATTTTGCTTGCTTTGTTTCGGCTAGTTTTTTGAGGTGGAACATAGGGTGTGAATCGAGTGTCGTTATAATTTTTTTATATTGAAGATAAAGAGTGTTCTCGTACCAATTTTTTTTCTTTCTGGTTGAATATTAAATTAATCATTTAAATCCAAACATATATATACATGCAGTAAAGTAATATGATCGATCTAGGCTCTCTCTTTAATTTTGTCCATGGAAATCAAATATTATAAAGTGGATCCTCAGTTTTCTTCCTATTCCATGGCTAATTAATTAATGACCTCGTGAGAGAGAGAATCACATATGTACGTGCAACACATAATTTCTATCATAATTATTATTATTGTCTTATTTAAATAAAAATAATTGATCAAAATTGATTTAATATTATATGAACTGACCTGTAACATGGTGATCCAAAGTTTTTGTTTTTTTCCCAACCAATATAGATATCTAGCAGCTATAATTTTAATTATGGATTTTTTAATAACAGAAATCTATTATTTAATGGCCATAAATGTCCAAATTTCAAGAGTGGCTCACACTAACAACAATTTCAAATCTTCAACACTATAATAAAAAACATAAAAAATAATTTTAAACAAAAATAAATAAAATTTAATGAAAAACAAGGCGCACTGCAATTCCAAACAAATTCTTAATTACTGGTCGATATTTTTTTGGTCAAGATAGTTTTGTATGTATATTTTTTTTACCAATTTTTTTTTCTATTTATTTGGAGAATTAATATGGAGAATTAGAAGCTCACAGCCACTTCAAACATTTTATAAACATATGATCGGAGAAGATTGTTTTTAGTATTATTATTATAATGAAAAGATTTAAGTATAAGAATATGAGCGTGGATATCCAGATTTACATCTTATTTTTGTCCTTTGGTGATGCGGAAGCTGTCTTGAACCTGTCTAGTATTTGAATTCACAAACTGCAAAAACAATGAATGATCGATTTGACCTGCATTAGCTGCATAATAATCAGAGCAATACTAACTTTGTTCATCAATTTGTGTCTACTCACCTCTAAGTTTATGTCTTCCATTGTCGCATGCCCTCTTAGATACCCAAATTCAGAAATCCTCACCAAGCTCCATCTTCTAGGCTGCACACAGAAATAGCATAATTATAATTATATGCGAAGTTATTAAAGTACTTGTAATGGGATCAACCTTGTAACTCAGAGATTTGGAGACCGGGCAGGTCGAGTTTCATTTCGAACCATTTCGAGTTAGCCAATCTAGTTGCGCGGGCCAAGCCCGAGTGAGACCGGTCAGGTCAAATTCAATGTTTTTCTTTTTTAAAAAAGAAGTTTTTGTTTGAAATGAAATCGTTTATGCAAGTCGTGATTTGGGTTAGACTAGTAACTATGGTTATATGCGAGTTAACAAAGTAAACACTTATTCTATTCGAAGTTGTATATTATTGATCATGGTGACATCTTAAATTTTTAGTTGAGATGATTCGTTAATATAGTATCAGAACTTTGTTGACCCAACGGTCATGAGTTTGAATCCTACCACTCTTATTATATTTGATAAAAATCAAGCATAAGGTAGTGTGAGCCTGTGTGCAAGTTTCAAGCCCAAAAGGCTTTCACTTGATGAGGTATGTTAGAAAATAATATAAATTATATTCTGGAACCTTACCTAAATGGCTGTCAAAATCAAGATTTTGACATGAATCGGAAGTTGTTTCTGAACTCGGATCGTAAAATCAGAATCGTAAAATCATACTTTATATTTACCGTACAAAAATCGTAAAATCACAACTAAAATCGTGTGGATAGAAAAATCGTAAGTAAAATATTTTTGAATATAATATAATATAATTATGGTCATAAAATTTTATTAATTAAGATTTATACATGATTTAAAAGAAATTAAAAATACATAACAATTATATCATTATATTAGCATTTAAAAAATACTTATTTTTCTGTTTTTTATTTTAAAATAGGAGAGAGAGGGGGCAGGCTAGCCTGGGGAGAAAGAGAGGGGGCAGGCTAGCCTGCGGAGAGAGAAAGGGAGGGGAGAGGGGGGGCCTAGCCAGGGGGCGGCAGGATAGGGGATAGGCTGTAGAGTTTATAGGCAGAGCGGGATGGATTTTGGGATCGTAAAATCGAACCGATCCGGTCCGATTTTACTATTTTGAACGATTTTGACCCGAGTTTGATCAAAACCGATTTTCTCCCTGATTTGACATGATTTGATGAGTTGACTCGCAAAATCGTACGATTTTATCAGTCAACTCGCGATTTTAACAACAGAACTTACCTAACCACTAAAGCTTTTAGATGAGATGATTAATTGATAAATGTACCAACTTACTTGTGAGAAATTGTCCAGACTGAAGCCAGCCATGCCAATAACTGCATGCAACGGGGCACTGAAATTGCTGTGGTCGTATGTGTCGATACCATTTCGATCCTTGGACGGCATGGCCAGGCAATTGCTATCATAAACAGAACACGTTCTCTCGTAATTGTGAACATGGCCACAGAGAACCATATCAACCTAGTTCGTGCCAACAGGGTTACTAACTTGTTCGGAGAGCAACAAGGAAAACTCAACCTGTGAATCAAGCTAACCTTGTACTGCACCAGTAATGGCTCCACAGCCTTAGTAAATTTGTCGTCGGTGCCGAACAATCCATCAGTTGAGGAATACATTGGTCTGTGTCTGCATTTGATTTGTAAAGATCTTTCAAAATCGTATGTCTCAAATCCATCAGAATATGAACACATGATTCTACAACCTTCAGAAATGTAATATATATAATATGATACTAAATGCAGCTTACCCAGCAAAAAGTAGCCATGGAGTTTTCGATCGATCGACCGAAGAAATGTCCCGCTCCATCCATTTATACTGCGAGATTGCAGCATGTGGGTCAAAGAAATATGATAGAAAACTGAAGATCGATCGTGAGAGGTTAGTTTTTAGTTGACCTGCTCAGAGTTTTCAGCCCAGTCATGCTCGGTTGAAATGACTGTAAAATGAACAGGTCCTTGCTCTATGGAGTACCATGGCTTATCCTTCGCTGAGGTTGGCATCGGAAAATAGGTCTCATAAGCAACCCCACATTCTCCACCAGAGTCCGGCGTTCCGTACACAGATCCAGAATTTATGTAATCTCTGAATACATTTATGCTCTGATTAATCCCTGTGAACACAATTCCGATACCACAAAAAGAGAATTCAGGTGAAAGAGTAACCTCTCGTGGTTTCCGATTGCGGTCATGTAAGACACCTGAGAGGCCAGAGGACTTATCAGGTGGAGAAAAAAATCCCATTCGACTAAGAACCCTGTAGCGTAGCTTATATCTCCAATGTGGAAAATGGAGTCTACACTTCCGGATTCCACCTCTTCTGTCATGGCTTTAATCACTGAGAGAGATCCTGGCTACACGATCATAGATAATGAACATTGGTCGGTGCATGAATACCAACTTAGATAACCATCTTGATAAGCTTGAATTGCTGAAGTAATTACCATTTTTCTACCTGAATGTAGTGTTCTGCAGAAGGATCAAGAGGAGCCTTCCCCATATCACCGAATGCAAGAAATTTAAGTTCATCGGAACCACCAGCTGGTGGAGTTCGAAACTGGATTTTATCACTCCAGCCAACTGAATCACTGTATAGGAAGAAGAAGAAGAAAGGTCAATTTCTTACTTGGTTTTTTTTCTGACATTTTCAATAGTTTGTAATTACCTTCCATATCTGTAGGAGTATGCGGTTGAAGGTCTTAGTCCTGTCATGACTGCTGAATGAATGAATCCAGGGTCATGCCACCCAAAGTCCTTGGCAGGACTTGGAAGAATAGAAGCTGTAAATCTCATACAATCATCAGAAGATTCAAAATCGTAAAACAAATCGTTTATAAATCAAAACATACCAGAAAAAATTATAAGAATGAAGAACTCACTGCACATATCATCTCGTGAAAATGTTGTCGTTGTCGATGTCAGTGTTCTTCCATCTCCATACCGTACTTCTTGAGGCTTTTTACTCCCACTAACCCATGTTAATCTCATCTGTGACACCAGGGAAGAAGCTCTGTAATTAAGACATGCAAAAAAACATTTGTTCCATGGCGCGAAACAACCATATCAACTCAAATTTAAGCGAGTAAAATAAGAACTTCTAACCGCTTGGTCATTGAAGTTCTGATTTCATATCAGAATCATTAATTTCAATCCAAAAACTTGAGCGGTTAGGTAAAGTTTCAAGTTGAGAGAATGATTTTCTAATAGACAGTAACGCTTGGCAACATTAACAAGCACTCTATACAGCCTTCAACGTACCGATGTTGCTGCGGAATCTGTGCTTGAAACATGTCCGTGTAATGGCTGGTTTGGATTGGAAAACTTCATGGGGCCAGACCTTGTTAGAATGCAAGGTGTTTCGAAACCTCCAGCGAAGAACACGAACTCGATATCAGTCCTGATATTGATGACATGAAATGAGACTGTACCGCTACAAGTTGCCACCTCACTAGCAGTATTGTTGTATTTCTTGCGTTCCTGCTTGTTGCACTCTAGATAGTTTGGATCATTGCTCACATATTGTGCCTGCAATTTCAAATACTCAAACATTTTAATTATACAATTTCAAAAATTATATACATATTAATTTGAAATCATTATAAAAAAACACTTTCAGCAATATCTTGACGAAAGGGAATGAAAAGATAAATACACACACACACAAATAGGGCTTGAATGTCGCAGTCTTAGTGGAAAATATAAAAGACACGTGCCTCTAAAAAAATTAATACTAGAATATATTACTTTGCCAACTCATAAGGACTTCTCTTGTTCGATGCTCCTCATAGAAAAATCAGTCCAAGAGCAAACATAATGTGTTTTCTAGGAAAAAAATTAAAAATAAATAAATTCGATCATATGATAATAAATGATATTTTCAGTAAAAAAAGAATGAAGAAAACTTTCTTAATCACCAATTCTATTTCCCAAGGTTAATATAAGTATCTATTTATTTAAATTCTACTTTATTGATAAATTAACTTGAAAACTTGACATCTAAAATCTTACTCGGAATCGAGTTTTTAATTAAATTGGACCAAAATTAAAATAAAAACACTCAACGGATCAGGAATATTAATAAAAATTGTTTATCGAAGAACTTAATAACCTAGCTAGAGATCTTTTATAAAATAATCATCTAATCCAATTCGACAACTATAATTAAAACCATGTGCTCATTCAACAGTTATGAATGAAGTTATACATCAAAATATAAAACAAATGCAGTTGGGGAATATTTATTGAGTGATACCAAAAATCATTTAAGGTAGTTAGGCAACGGTACCGTAACACTATTCCATAGTCTACTCTATTACGTGGTCATTTTAAGTTTCTTGACGTGACATTATCTCTCATTTTTGCTTTCAGTTTAAAAAACAAAATGTTCATGATTGAAAAAAAAAGAGGTTTTAAGCTGATAATTACCTTCACAGGATAATGACAGAGTAGAGGGAGTTCACTCAGATCACCAGTCTGCACATATTGAATTTTGTTCAAAGGACAACTTCTGACACTGCATATGAATTAGAGCCAAGTAAACATCGATCCCAAGCAACACACAGATATTTCTTAAGCATGTGTGTGTGTGTGTGTGTGTGTGTATAAGAAATTGTTTCGATGGTTGTAGATCGATGATCATATGTATATATACTGCATGATCTTACTTGGAATCAGAAGGTGATATCATGGCAACCCAGTCACCGTCCGATGGATGAAAAACTCCACTGACGGTAACATTGACAAACTCATCGTGTGATAGAGGGCTGTTTTTTGAGCTAACATTGATTCGGAGGTAAGGGTTGGCGTCAGGACACTGGATTAAATTTCTTCTATTTACCACTCGAAAACTCGATATTGCTGTGTGATTTCGGTGCTCAATCGTCGATCCAACGATCGACGGAGGCAGCATGTATGAAGAAGAAAAGGGAAAGAAGGCTAGCAAAATGAGAAACAA